>CM067882.1:1306343-2645784 GCA_034621355.1 Mycalesis mineus
AATTTGCCAATAAGCTCGTCATCGAATACGCTTAAACCCTTAAGTATGACGTATGAAATTTGAATTTAATCTGTATCAGACCCCAGAGCCTGAAGCGATTTGAGGCGGAGGAAATATCTCCGAGTTATTTCTTATTGTAACTAATTTCCCTATTTACGTCTCGAATGCGAGGGGCGAAGGGCGGTATAAATCAACTCTCGAAACGGGGGCTTCTGACGGCTGAAGTGCTTTATTTGCAAATATACAGCCTACTGGAGTTATTATGTTCCTACGATTTGTTGGCCGGGGATCGGTGGGAGTAGTATCCCATTAATACTTGCTCTCGTACCAATATATTGGGGAGAAGTGCTGGTGGTTCTATTTCAGGAAGACGTGTTGGTTTTTGATGTAGTAGTATAAGACTAGAATTCCAAGATATTCTTAACTTTGTCTTGGATGCCGTCAGTTCCGGGCTCTTGACTACAGTCATACCTGATGGTTATTGATGATGCAATCTAAGATAGAAGCGAGCTTGCTTGTTAGGAGTAGGGTAAAATCCACACCTTTTCCCGTTTTCTACAGGACAGCGTACCGGAATACTAAATCACTTAGTGGTACGTCTTTGTTGGCGGAGTGGTAATTAATCACGGCCGAAGTCACCAGTCAGTCCTGAACCAATTTAAAAAATCCTAACCAACCCAGCCGAGAATCGAACCACTGTCCCACAGAAGCTTTTAAAATTATAATCTGATAGAGATTATTACCAGTAAAATATCACACACAACCTTCTACGACATGATTTACAAGTTAACTATATAAATGTACTTATATTTAAAATCATATATTAAGTAAAGTTAGCCTACATTTAAATTGTCAAGGACTATTTGTAGCGCCTGTATTTACCACTGGTTCGGAAGGAATCATACTAGGTACTACTTCACGCAAAACTTTTGAATGGATTTTGGTGAAACCTCACAATAATATAGCTTATATATCAGAATAACACATAGGCTACAAATCCCGAAATTTCTATGGGAACGGGAAGTATGCGGATGAAACCGCTAGTAAACTAAAATAAATATTTACAAATAAAATAAATATTTACAAAAAAAATAAATATTTACAAATAAAAATATCATTATGTATAGAAAACCAAAGTGGACAAAGTTAGTTATTAGAATAAATTCAAAGCTTTGCGTAGTGCGCTGAATAATACATTGTTCTTTCTTTATATCAAAGCGGTGCTTCTAAACACTTTAGTATTCCGCTGCGCTGCCACGTACTAGCCAATTAGGGTATAAGACTTAAGTACCTGAACACTGCACATTTGTGTATTTCTTTGTTTCACAAAATTATATAAACTTAAAGATTGTTGCAGTTTAATTTGAACTTAATAGCCTGTTGGATAGAATATCACTGAGCATAGAGTAAAGGGATTGTGTGTAGAATGGAATATAAGTATCCTGGACAAAATAGATAGCATAAGCTACATATGGAGTTTATACCATCCATTTTGACGACCTCCGTGGCGCAGTGGTATGCGCGGTGGATTTATAGGATGGAGGTCCTGGGGGTCCTGGATTTATAAGATGGAGGTTCGATTCCCGGTGGGGCAGATTGAGATTTTTCTTAATTTGTCTTGGTCTGGCTGGTGGGTGGCTTTCGCCGTGGCTAGTTACCACCCTGCCGACAAAGACGTACCGCCAAGCGAATAAGCGTTCCGGTACGATGTCGTGTAGAAACCGAAGGGGTGAGGATTTGATCCTACTCCTCACAAGTTAGCCCGCTTTCATCTTAGATTGCATCATCACTTAACATCAGGTGTGATAGCAGTCAAGGGCCAACTTGTAGTCGATAAAAAAAAATATATATAAGTTATGTATTTAACGGTCGAGTGGCGCAGTCAGTAGTGACCCTGCTTCTGCGTCCTAGGCTGTGAGTTCGATTCCGACATCTGGAAAAATGTTTGTATGATGAGCATGGATGTTTTCCAGTGTCTGGGTGTTTATATATATTATCAGTATTTAAGTATTATTAAGCCTAAGCCCGCCAACCCGCATTGGAGCAGCGTGGCGGGTGTACGCTGCATATTCCCTCTCCTGTCAGGAGGGTGGCCTGGCCCTGTAGTGGGCCGTTAATAGGTTGATACTGAAGTATCATTTATATAAAAATATTCGCCAGTTATCATAGTAAAATAACACAAGCTACCTACGCTTAGTTTGGGGCTAGATAGTGATGTGTGTTTTGTCTTATAATATTTATTTATTTATCAACTATTTGGTTTGGTCAAAACATATCTTTCCACACATCCAAAAGTACGAAGTTGAAGTGCCACGGTACAAAGTTACAAAATAATTTCAGTGTGCGGGTACATGGGCGGGTACACGGGCGGGAATGGGCTACATTGCCTTATTTATTTGGGCCACATTTACGAGTCGCCGGGCGGTCGGAATAAATTAATGTGCCTGAACAATTTTACGTGCTCATTTGTGTACGTTGGTGAATTCGGTGAAGTTAAAGGCTCTCTTTGGTCCCGCGTCGGGGATAAATTTCTTTTCTCCTTAACTGAAAAACACACACATTGAGCTAAGGCGCGCGCGGGGTTTTTGAATCTGGTTGGCGTTCAAAGTGGCCGGAATCAATCTATACTTTAGAAAGTGCGTTGCACAAAGTGTTCTCTTTTAACCGACGAAAAAAACGGAGGAGATTCTCAATTCGACACGTATATATTTTTTTTTTATTTTTTTATTTTTTTTATGTATGACCACGCAGAACTTTTTACAGAGTTGTCCGATTTTGATAATTCTTTTTTTACTAGAAAGGGCACACTTCCAATTGTCATCATGTTAGGATCTGATGATGATATCCTAGGAAAATTGAAGGAATTCTTCAAATTTTTTAGGCACACTAGCAGCGATTTCGGTTTTTGTGTAAGTACCGGTAGCTTTTTGGTTACAAGTGCCGTATAATATACTTTGACAGTATAGTACGACTACGTTACATGGCGATAAATCACTAAAAAGTAAGAAATAAAAATTTTTAACAAAAAAATAGAACCGACTCTAAACGCACTAAAAAGTTAAAAATAACTGTGTCATTAAGTTGCTGTAATTTACTTAAGCATATCTAGGAGTCGGTGCCAGCCAAGGTTTCTACTTTAAAGACATTATCTAGAACCCACAAACTGCTTTACTACGTTAAATAAGTGTTCCTTAAACTTGGCTGACACCGACTTTATAAAAATTCCGGAAATCGTAATCAGGGCCTCCGTTTTATAAATCCACCGCGCTTACTACTGCCACGGAGGCCACTAGCTAAACAACAAGCTTTGTTACAAAAATCTCTATTAGATTACAAAAAGCTCTCAACTCAGCGTAGTTTTATTATCTGTATATAAGCTTTAAAAGGAGCAAACCCGCTTTCGGCGGCTGTGTAAACACAAACACGAACAGAGGAATTCCCCGATGACGCCGCGAATTCCGCACATCCGTATTAACATAACACGACTGCACAAATAGCTGTATAGCTAAACCATCGTACTAGTAAATAACATGTATTTACTGCGGCTACACAGCGCGCTGCTGTTCTCTGTTGAGTATGAACACTGTTGTTGGGTTTGAAGGGCTTTAACTTACAAATAAGCTCGCACAATAATTGTACCTACACTTATTTTCACATTATCATTTCACGGCTCATCATAACGTTACGTTACTTTACGTTAATAAACGAAACATTCTTCAGGTGATAATGTTTCTTTTATTAACGATCACTATCAGATGTTGATGATAGTGACCGGTAACACCACTAACTTTACCATTCCGGGATATGAATTTTATCAAAAAATTCTGTGAAGAAAAAAAATCAAAGAAAAAAAACAAAAATTACAATTCGCTTATTTCAAATAGGCTTAGTTTACAATCACTTTTGAAACATCGTATTACACTACTTTTTGAACTCAGGACTTCGTGGCCCGAGCCACAAAGGCTAACTGGAAAAACTATCCAATCCTGTTTGTGCACAATTGTACAGAATAAATCATAACATAGCAGTAGAATATGTCTGTATAAAACACAATGATTTGCATGTCCACATCCCAAAAATGGGGCAATACAATCCGACGCGAGTTATGAATTCACTAAGCTGGCCAATATACAGATCCAATGGTAGAGCTTTTACATATTTTAGCTTTAGGGCAGCACTCCATACACTGCGTGCAAGAAGATAACAGATGCTATAATTCAACTATGCGACAGTGATTCATACCTTTATAGTGCTGTTTTCAAAAATTCTTTATAAATTACATATCGTGGTTAAATAGGCTTATAATCAGAATTTTCTAGAGTCAACAATTAAATACTATTTATTTTGTACATATTTTTCGTCATCATTTCGTCAAATGCATACAATTACATGATGCTAGAGGATGCCTGCGGTTACATCCGAGTAGTTCTCGTTCCCGTGGGAATTCCGGGATAAAATTCGACTATGTGTGTGTATTATTCTGATATGTAATTGTGAAATTTCAGTAAAATCCATTCGGTAGATTTCCCGTGAAAGAGTAACAAACAAATACACTCACACACTCAAAAACTTTCGCCTTTATAATAGTAGTATAATGATTGAAAATATTCTAAAAGAGAAAAGCATGTACCTGTTTGTACTAAAAAATAGCGTAATAAATACGTTATTCACTGTTCATAACAAAGTTCTGCAAGTGACGCCGTTTTAAACGATTTCAAAAAAAAAGGAGTTTCTCAATTTGACCGTATATAATAAAAAAATTTTAACAAAAAATAAAAACGCCTTCAAAACGCACTAAAAAGTTAAAAATAACTACATCATTTACTCACTTTAATTTACTTAATCACATCTATGAAGTCGGTGCCACCCGAGCTTTCTACTTTAAAGTCTTTGCCTAAACTTGGATGGCACCGACTTCATAGATGTGATTAAGTAAATGAAAGTAAGTAAATGACGTAGTTATTTTTTACTTTTTAGTGCGTTTTGAAGGCGTTTTTATTTTTTGTTTAAATTTTTTTATTTTTATTGGGAAATGCATTTATGCATCTTTGTCGGAGGCTGTGCAGGACATAACTATCTATGCATTCATTCATGTATGTACAATTTGCTGACTGTAAAGCATCCAGAATACCAGGTGCCTAGTTTGACTTAGTTTGGACTCGAAACTACCATTTTATAATATATCATATTTTGTCAGTACCAATATCAAGTTTATATTTGCGACGGTAAAAGTGCTGTCTAAAGGAGCGGCAGGAAAATAAATTCAACAATCAAATGCGAAATATTTAAATGGTTCTAATGTCATCGTTATATTAAAAATGTTTCTCATCTATCCTTAAGGTATTTTCCTGATTTTCTCTTACTGTAAACAACGGAAATATTGATTATCTTATTGGAAAAAGCCGACCATCTTGTTATGTCTATTTCTGTATTTGTATTTAATAAACTCGATGCTAAGTTTTTAGAGCAGTAAAGTCAAATTATCTTTACCTTAAAACATTATTTTTTGGTAAACTCATATAGTCTAGGGAAAATAACTTATAAGCATTGATTTCTTTGCTAGTATCAATGCGATTCAACATTAGAGCTGTATTTAATAATAGTAGTTCGATGATTTCTAAACCTATAATAGATATATAGATATGATCAGTATTCGATTTTCCACTGCTTTATCTGTCAGTCAAAAAGGTTTTTGACCATAGATTAAAGACCACTAGATAGAGCCCATAGCGTGTCCACTCGTGAGACAGCAAATCAGCCTTATTGACATGACATGTCAACATTTAAAGTACATCATAAAGCGTTATGTTTTAAAATATCGTAAAATACGAAATATTACTTTATATAACATAGTTTAGTAAACGCATAATACATGAAATTTGCTAAAAAATAACATATCTAAGCTTTAAATCATCAATCAATGAAGTTAATGCCTACTTACATATGAAACGTAATTCCTTCGATTTTCTGTTCGCTGCGACTGTTGCAGCCGAAAATATTACAACCCACCATAGCACGACAACGTTTAAATTAATATAGTAACCGCAAAGTTGTATTATTTATCAGCAAATTTAATAAAAAGCTACTAATTACTCAGATATGTCCTTTCCTTGTCACCAACTTCATTCTTGACAAATAATAAAAACGAACACGCTGAAAGGGACAAAAAATAATCTTGTGTCACTTTTTAATAAAAGCCGAATGAAATAAGTCTGTCACGCTCTTGAACTTACAGCCGCGTTATGACTCCATCTATTAGTCTTTAATCTATGTTTTTGACCGATGACAGACAGACAGATTGATGGACAAACAAAAAGACATAAACAGAATCGACAAACCAGTAGATTGACAATCAGACAGACAACTAGACCGACGGACGGAAGTCAAACAAGCAGACAACAAAGTGATTTCATAAGGCTTTCGTTGTTTTTTGCTTTTGATGTAAAGAACCCTGAAATTTTATTCTAGGTTGTATTAGCTTTATAAACGTCGTGATTGCAATCACGACAGTCTCTCTCAAACAAATCACAGCTCAGTTTTAGAGCGGAGGGATAAAAATATAGATAAAATAATTTGCATACAATATGGCGACGTGGGCTATGAATAAAACTCTCTGAATCGAGTTTTACAAAATTGCCAATAGGTTTTTTCATGTTGACTTTAAAGAGAACCATGTTTGTTGCATATTGAATTATTTGGTTTGATTTTTGCATTTTTTTTATTCCAGTATTTTTTGCTATCGCCTTTTATGCATTTTTCAATGTTTGTTAATTAATTTTTTGTTGAGTTTTCTGTTTCAGGTCCTCAAAATGTTTAAATATTTATGCTATTTTAGTGCAGCCAAGGCTTTTATTTGTTTTTTTTTGTAAAGTAAGTTTAAATCGACAAAGAGTCCAAAATGTATGTTTGTTTCACAAAATATAATTTGAATCTGTCTTTTTCTAGGATGGAAGCGAGTTAAGATGTCAGGAGTAGGTAATAATTTACACCCCTTTCTATACGACATCGTACCGGAACGCGAAAACGCTTGGCAGTTTGTCTTTGTCGGCAGGGTGCTAACTAGCCACGGCTGAAGCCTCCCACTAGCCAAATACGTGTCCTCCGTAGCGCGAGAATGATAGGGTAGGGTAGGTAAGAAACTAGAATGTTTTAGAAAATGATAGAATAGATACACGGCTCATTTGAAAGTTTATTTTACTCATATCCCTGATGGATTCTTTTCAGTATCATTTATTGGTTAAATCGCTTAGCGTTACATCTTTGCTGATAGGATGGCAACTAGCGACGGCCGAAGCCTTCCACCAGACTAGAACTCATCCAATGTAGAAAGGAGAATGCCAGACAATGTATAGGACTATAACCCACTAATAAAAATATATTGTACAACAATGTATTATGCATCATTTTATTGCATTTTTTTTAATTTAATATAAATTACATTTAAAAGTTCTAGAAGTCGGAGTATTCGATTGGAGCTTAACGTTGGTTATCGTCCATTTCCTCAAAAACCACATAGCACAGCAGTCACACCAACATGACAATCGCAAAGCTTCATTAAATACATTTTAAACAGGCTCAACGACTCTGGATACTAGCCTTTTAGAGCTAACTAGCTAGAGAAAAACGATTTAAAAGGCTAGAACCCAGTTGACGATCATTATCAGTGCAACAATAAAGATTTAAAAATGCGTAAAGAGTGTATATTAAAATGAAATAGTTTAAATACTTTTTTTAACAGAATTTTATTCCGATGTCCAACAGTAAAAATGGCTTATTGTAAAAGATTTATATAATAATAGGAATTTTTTAGTATATTTACAATTTGTGTTCTTTCTGGGTTAGGATCTGGCATTCTCCTTTAAATCCTACATTGACCCGAGCTGGGAATCTTACCCAGGACCTTCCCTTTGAAACCAAACCATGACCAACTGCGCCAGAGAGGATTTCAAGGTAGACTTTGAAGCTGTACAGAAATTAAATTACCGGTGTTACACTTGTAAAAGGCAATCATTTTTTACGCGCATATTTTATAACGGCAATAAAACGTGAGAATAACAGTCTTCTTTTGTATATTTTATTCCGCCTTCGCCTGTTTCGGCGGAGTCACGTAAACAATGACTGAAGTTCAAAAAAGTAGCGTTAAAAGTACACGCGCAAATTGACAATTATGATATTGGAAAACTGTACAAAATGTTCATTTCTTACACAAGAGAAACAACATGCTTCAACATAGTGCTAATTCTTGATATAGCTATGGGTTTGAATATACATTATTATCAGCCTATTTAACGGCCCACATCAGGGCCAGCCTCTTATAGGAGAGGGGATATAGAGTGTAGTCCCGCTTGGCGGGCTTAGGGTGATAGTGTTTCATTTATTGAACTATTCTATGATGAATGATAGACAAACTCCATAAAGGCGAGCAGTGCGTGCAGCAAATGAATGATTATGGTCGGTGGTAATATCACTTAGCATCAGCTCGTGTTCGCTATATACGCGATAACCAAAAACTAATTGGTCTCCTCTATTACAGGTACCGTCTTAAATTAGTGCGTCTACCGGAAGTAACAGAGCAAATCGCATCAAATCAGTGGTAAGATAAAATTAGTAGCAATTATACGTAATTAGTCGCCATCGCGTTAACCGATGTAACAGGATTTCCGGTATTAAATGGCGGGCGTACGCATGTGTGTGTGTGTATTCACTGTAACATGATTATGGATGTTTGCATAAATCGCCGTCCCTGGGGTATTAAGTGGTAACTGCAAAAACACAACTTTTGGACAAAAATAATCTTTTACGATTATTCGTCCGCATGGAATTAAAATAACTAAAACAAAAATAGCCAAAGTTACTTATAACATCAGTAGTTTCAGATATTAGCCCTTAATTATAGTATTTTTTTTAATTTTTGACATTGAAATCGCATTATTTTTTCTATATACTATAAGTTCCAAATATTATAATAAAATCAAAAGAATTTTATTATAATAATTATTTTGTAACTCTACACAGTGTACACAGAGTTTTTATTAAAATTAACAATATGTATTATCATCCATAGATCACGAAAATGACAACACTAAAATTGTGATAATGTCAGTTATTTTGTTCTCCCGGGGGACGGCGAAATGTGAATTAGGAGTAACAGTGTTGCCATAGTTGAATGAGTACAACTGTTTGTGTGTTGCCATTTGATTTATACACTGGTTTAATATCAATTCAGACTTGTTTACAGAGCGAAAGTAATTAATTTGGTGTATCTAGTTTAGATGTTTGTTTAGTATTTATTACTGTTGTGTTTGATGTATATGTTATTATGATCTAGATTTCCTTCCAGAATCCAGAGTTAATATTGCTTATTATAATTTACGTCTATATTAATTAATTGGTTTTAACATTACAGTTCAAATTTGATATATAGATTGTAGATGCTCCGAATGAAACGTGTGTAAATAATTTTTAGTCTTTTTGTTAAAGGATTTTACGTGAAGTAGCAAAATTAATAAATTATTTATAAAATCAATCACAAATATCAAAGATGACTGACCTAAAGTAAAAGTGTCTGATATAAGTGTCAAGTACAATCAAGCACAGACCATAAAAGGTGAATTTTCTAAACAATTCACTCGATATCGGACATCGAGTTTATATTTAGTAGGCGTGTTTGCCGAGTACCTGTGCCCACACAAGTATGCTCCAAAAACAATTGTTTGCACAACTGTACCTACTTTGCATGTGTACCGTAGCTCCCGCAGGCCTTACACTTTTTGTAGCCGATATTTTGGTGGAGTTAGAGCCAGCGCGCATATAAAGCCAATGTTTGTACGGTATTGAATAACATTAAATTATAAAACTACTTCGTCTATAACAATACCTAAGCTTAAATTTATATTATAATATTGCCTTATTATAATAAATCTTTACTAACATTATAAAAGTGAATTTTTGTATATATGTACGTATATTTGTTACGCAATTAATCACGCAATAAAATTATTATTATAAAAACAAAAAACCCGACTGCTTAGAAGCTATAAACTGAAAAGCGAAAAACTCACTATAACTGTATAAAATTCTAAATACTTTATGGTGCTGGTGGTTTTTTGTTTTTATAATAATAATTTTATTTGAGACTTTTTAGTTTTAGTTTATGGTATAGAAATAAGACGGTACACTTAGTACACTTTTTGCCATTTTTTGTTAAAAAAATAAAATGAACATGATACGATATTTATGTTTTTGAAATGGTCTTTTTACGAGCTTTCAATTAGTACCCATATTGCTAAGATAAGAGAAAAAAATACACACATCCCCCCTTCTTTCCCCATTTACAGCCGTTATAATATTATCTTAAGCTTAAATTTTAGGTAGTTAAGAATAAAAAGTACAACAATAATCCAGGCAACATAAATCGAAGCTAGGAATTCCCTAATTTAAATCCGGCAATTAAACAAATAATTGTGACATTTTACTAATCTTAAAATGTAATGGCGACACAAAGTTTCGTCTATTTAATTTTTACGTTAACTAAGTTAGTATCGACAATATTGCCTGCATGATCCCTAATAACAATAAGACCTTGTATTCGTATACGGCAATTTCTTCTCCCTATAATTAATCTAGAGATTAAATAGAGAGTAACCTTAGATTAGTCTAAGGGTAATATTTATACAAATCCAGAATATCAAACTTAGGAGAGACTTATTTCCATTATAACGTCACTCCTTTAATCCTCAGTGGAAATGTAGGAAACTTTAGTTTTGTATGTTTAGCATAAAGAATCCTTGAAGTTTACGATTCTCCCAGTGGAGGTAGGAGCGATATTATTAGGTATTTTTTGAAATCTAAGTATACGTTTTTTAAACCAGTCTATCTGTAAACATAATAAACTTCTTTGTAATAGATTTCAATAGAGAATCAATTACACTCGAGATGCTTATTTTGAGTTCCGTTCTAAATTATCTACATTAGGCTTTCGATTAGGCTACCAGTGTTAAACACTTCGCATTAAAGGACATGTTATTTTTTTGCCCTAAGAAGTATTATTTTTTTATATTTTATTTTTTAACCATGTGTGCTTTTGTATGTACAATACATAATTCTAGCTAATTTATCGACTTTAATCTTTTTTTCTTTCTTTAATCTTTAACTAATTAATTCAAATCGTAAAGCAGTGCAAGTCTACCTTTTAAGACATACGATATAGAAGTACATTGAGTCCTTAAGTAATTTAAAAGTGAAAACTAATTTCAGGGTATTTTCAGATTTTTAATATAACTATCACCTCCTATCATATTCGAATAAAGATAAAGTTTATTTTGAAACATACATTGAACTTTTTAAGTTTTGTTTTTTAATAGTCGGTCTAGAAGTCGAGTCTCTCTGAGCTTCATTTGAACCGCAAACAGTTTGAAAACTTCAAGTTTGTGTCAAACCAGCTTCGAACTCGCTGCGTTTGCAAATTACTTGCTCATTCGTGCAGTTACGTAAACTTTGAGGAGCGTTGTCTTTGGAGTAGTCTCCTAGCATGTCTTTTCACAATTTTTTTTTCAGAAGTCTCATGTGTGTTTATTTGAAATTTTAAAACTATCACTATATATACTTACATACATACATACCATGTCGCAAAATCCCACGGGGAGGCAGAGACCACGTCCTTTCACTTGCCACGATCCTTGCATAAATATCTTTCGCTTCTTCCAATTTTATTAAACCTTTCATACAAGTACGTCGGTCTGGGGTACTTTTGACATGAACTTTAATCAGAATGTCCTGGACTTCCCCTTCCAACATTCCCATTAACTCTCTTTACATGAGCAAATCATCTCAACGTAGCTTTTTGAGTTTAGTCACTACATCTTCTTTTATTTATGATTACCTTCACCTTATATGTAGGAAATAATAATAGGAATATGTTAAAATTATGTACGAAGTTGAACTTTGAAATTTATTGGAAAGTTTTTAGTTTTGTTTTGCAATAGTCGGTCCACAAGTCGTGTCTCTCTGGCTGAACGTTCATTTGAACAGCAAAACGTTTGAAAACTTCGAGTTTGTGTCAAACCAGCTTCGAACTCGCTGCGTTTGCAAATTACTTGCTCACTCGTGCAGTTACGTAAACTTTGAGGAGCGCAGTCTCTGCAGTACCTAGTCCTTAACATGTCCTTTGATAAAAAATATTTGTTCCAAAGTCCAATTTGTGTGGATTGTCATTTGTATCATAAACAAACTATTTAATTATAATCACATAATTCGTTTCACTTTCTTTTTAACTGACAAAAAAAACGGAGGAGGTTCTCAATTCGACACGAATGTAATTTTTTTTTATGTATGACCTCGCATAACGTTTTACAGAGTTTATTTTTTTATTAAAAAGGGCACACTACCAATATGGTTCCATAGTCATCATGTTAGGATCTGATGATGATATATATCCTGGGAAAACTGATGGAACTCTTCAAATCTTATATACTAGCAGCGATTTCGGTTATTGTGTAAGTATCGGTAGCTTTTTGGCACCAACTTCATAGATATGCTTAAGTAAATTAAAGCAACTAAATGACGCAGTTATTTCTTACTTTTTAGTGCGTTTTGAGTCGGTTCTATTTTTTGTTAAAATTTTTTATTTAAACTATTATTTGTAGGGAATAATTCTGCACGAGTTGAATCCGCGTGACAGACCACACTGCCCAGCAGTATGGTCTGTCATGTTTTGTGGTAGTATGCCAATTTATTTTACTTAATTTATAAGAAGTTTAGTAGTAGTCTAGTAACAAATTTCAGTTTGTATAGTTTCGGAGTTGAGTGGAAGGTTAATTAATATTCGTCTTGCAATGAAGAGTTTTCCTCTATACGTATTCACTCGCTTTTAAATGTCAGTGTCTCGGACCCAAATCTTGGGAATTGTGTATCAAATATCAAAATTCGATAGTGACGATTAAATTGAAAATTTTAAAAATCCTCGACAAACACACAAACACGCACACACACAATTTTCCTCTAATTCTTTGCTCCTATTGATTGCTGCGTGATGTTATACAGTTAGGCTCTATAGCCTTCCTATCCAACAGGAAATAATTTTTCAATTAGAACCAGTGTTCCTGGGATTCGTGTGTACAAAACAAACACATAAGCTTTATAATATTACTAGCAGTCGCCCGCGACTTCGTCCGCGTGAAAACCTCTTAGGTACCCTTCCAATTTCAAAGACAGACTTTCATATAAAGTGTGGTCATTCCCCGCTCCCCCTCTCAATTTAATTTTTTTATAGTTTCCCGTGAAGCAATATCCTTCGTTCCGTCCCGTGTAAAGATCTACATTTTTGTTAAACATTGAACGACATTACAGTACATTAACATTACCAAAATATATTTATGGCAAGCTGATATATATAGCTTGATATTAAATCTATTAGGCTCTCGAGTCTAGCTCTCAAAATAAAAAAAAAATTATTTTAGAATCCGACACGCAGATCTAGAGATTTGCCCGTTTAAACAAACGAACAAACTTTTTCGTATATTATATAAATATGGTCTGCCATGCCAAACAAATTGAAAGCTTTTCTTTCAATTTCAATCAAAGATCGAATTCTCAAAAAATATCAGTACCAAAATGTTGACGCCTATTCAGTACGTATAACATAACACGGAGGAGGTCCACTTAATTTGGACGATATAGCGGCATTGTCATGTTTTTTTTTAATATCTCCGAAACTATATAACTAATTAATATACTGTAAAAGGCAAATCTTATCTCTATAATATCTTTGTGATAATTAAGCAATTTATTTTAATAAGGATTTAAGTTTAGTTGTATGAATAATGACGTGATTTTATAATACACGATAAATGATTTTTTAAAACAGAAAAAGTTATATATCTGCCAAAACATAAAAGATAGATATATGCTAGCGCGGACTTTTTTGTAGAACTTTTTAAGATGCATAAAGTTTTCATACAATGTTTGTGTCCGACTCCCGCGACAAAAACTGTGATTACTCGGGCAATATATACAATACAAGTATAAAATATAGCTTATAACACTCACCGATAACGTTGCATTCTACTGATGAAAGAATTTTTAAAATAGGATCAGTAGTTCCGAAGATTAGCCCCAACAGAACTTTATTTACAAACTTACAAACTTACAAACATACAAACTTACAAACTTTACCTCTTTATAATATTAGTATAGACAAATAAAAAATATAGCCTATGACGCTCACCGATAACGTAGCATTCTACTGGTGAAAGATTTTTTAAATCAGATCAGTAGTTCCGAAGATTAGCCCCGACAGATCTTCATATACAAACTTACGTCTTTGTAATATTAGTATAGATTATAAAAATATAAACAGTTGAAGCTCTCGTTACTGCTGTTGGAGTATGCCCGATCAGTTTCGTACCCATACGGGTATTACGCCATTATCAGTATTGATTATAAATAATAATCTATATTTTCTTTATAATTACATCGAAAAGAACATATATGTTGTTTATAATTATAAAGAACCTAAATTCATTACTCTTCATGAACCTACCTACTCTGGTAGTCGAGCTAAACAAGAGAAAACAAGTAGTACTAAGTACCAGTTACAAGGCATTACTGCATCAGAATGAAAATCCTTTCAATAGCGGGCTCTTTCCAAGTTAGCGTAAAGCGGAACTTACTAGCTCACCGGAGGCGACCGACTTCGTTCGGCAACTTGGGTTATGGAACTAGGTCATCTCACTGCTCTAAACTGAAGTAGAGGCTTCGCACACTAGCAATGGCTAAGGGTTTTTGGAGTGTAAATGTTTGTTGCGCTTATCCTGGCAGAAGGTATAAGCTGGATGAATTCAGGAACAATAAGACACAGCTGTCCTGCACACATTAACGTGTATCCTTAAGTGGCTTGACGTTTCCTTGGTGGTACGTCATGTACAGATATTCAGTTAGCGTGCCGTGTAGAAGACATATAACTTAGGTTAATCGGTGTGGTATGAATTAACTATCCTATGAATTTCCTGTACCCATAATGTTTAATCGCACATTTTGTTGTTGTTTCATGAGAGAGAGTAGAGAGGAGTAAAGAAATAAAAAAGACGTGTGGCACTCGGAGACTGCCGCGGTAAAGCTATTGCATAGCATTTTTTATCAACTTATGTTTACCTACCGACGTCATCGGGACTGTGGCCTAGCGGTGAGGTTCTCTAAGTGCTCGGATTGTTAGAGAGACGCGGGTTCGAATCCCGTCGGTTCCGCAATTTTTTTTTAGGCGTGATATTGCAAGAAGTTATTAATTTTTATAAAAAAAATGACTTTTTTGAAATATCACGCTTGAAAAAAAAAAATTTGCGGAACCGACGGGATTCGAACCCGTATCTCTCTGGCAATCCGGGCACTTAGAGCGCCTTACCGCTAGGCCACGTTCCCCGATGACGTCGTTGCCGAAATTGTGCTTTTGATATTATGTTTTTGATACTCAGGGGGTGTTAGGTTTTTTCGTTACGGAATTTCTGTATTCGGTCTCCACGCTCAAGGTCCGCGATAAAAGCTGTTGCATAGCTTAATAATCATCATTAACTTTTGACGGCCCACTACAGGTCTAAGCCTCTCTTCTTATAGGAGAGGGGATATGGAACTTACTAGCTCATAGGAGGCGATTTTCTTCGTTCGGCAACTTGGGTTAAGGAACTAGGTCATTTCACTGTTCTAAAGTGAAGTAGAGTCTTCGTATACTTGCAACAGCTAAAGGTTTTTGCATTAAAAATGCTAACCAGGCTATGGATTTTTTGAAATATTGTTTTGGAAATATTGTAGACATTTTGGCGGACATTTTGTTTCATAAAAGAGAGTTAGGCCTCCCTCTTTATAGGAGAAATGATAAAGAGTTTACACCCACCACGCTGCTCCAATCTTGATTGGCAGGCTTAGGTTGACTGGTAGGTAGAATGTATTTAAGTGAAACATACATTTCAAACTTAAATTATAATTTTGTTTACGTTTAAGCAATTTAGGTTACATAAAAGTGAACACGAAAATAAACTCTATTAAAATTAAAAAGCAATTGAATTGTTTTTAATTAATTTATGTTGCACATGTATAATGTTTCTGCGCCTAAAACATCATTTTCCATGATGAAAAATGTGCTTGCTAATAGTTAAACATAATAAAAGGCCGAATATTCTTTTTAATACACCCAATTAAAATTACACTTTAATATCTAAGCCCGAAAGCTTAGATTCACTTGTAAATCATCATAAACGTATCACGGGGTAATCTTGGAAATGCATTTAGCCGCATACATAATGCGTCTAATACCACCTCTATGGCGTAGTGATTAAGATATATTTTAGTGAAGCAACAACGCTGTTAAGTTGGTATGTTTTAGTACGTCTGCTGAATACCTGGGCGTGAAAATGCGGTTATGCTCTTATAATGCTTTTATGTAATTAAGTGTGAATTTACGTCTTGTTGTTATTGTTGGGTTCTGGTTTTATACATTGTTATTGTTAAAATATTTGGAAAATATTCAAAATTTTGGCTTCTGCTTATAAATGGTTAGTTTGGAATTGAAATTAAATTATTTTAACATCAAACAGGTCAAAAATATTTTATAATTGAACATTTATACTAAATCAAAGTAAATCAATGCTTTCAATATCTACTGATTTTCATCAATTTGCTGCATGAATTCTGTTTATTATATTAATTGCTTGTATTTATTTATATTCATTTATGTATGTAATTATAACTATTTCATTTGCACGTAATTACATTCTTTTAATTATTTTTCATTCAGACATTTTTCCGGACTGTCTTTCGGTGAAAATTAATCATATTATGCTTAAATTAAAAATTAACTTCAAAAGAAAGATATGAAAATATTCTGTAGCCAGAAAAGGTCGTCAAACCTTTATGGCGCAGTTTTACAAAAATGAGATTTAGTTCTTAGCTCGGATTAACTTTGGATTTGTTATTCCGAAACCAGCCGTAGCATTAGTATAGTGTAGCAGTAGCGTATAATATTTCGCTATGTTATACTGTAGAGGTATAACCGCAGTCAATGAAAAAAAAAAGAATTTCCAAAGTTACATAAGTACTGCGTTACACTCAGACTCTCTCTCCCACTGTTCATATATTTGACCTATTTTTGTAAATACGCCCGTAATATTATTTATGTATACAAAGAAATTGACACACAAAAACAAACTTTATTTTATATTACAAAAAGGTTCTTTTCCTATTGCTCCAAAGGGACGGCTTAGCCCAAAACGCAAAAGGGTTTTTTCGTTTGATTAATCACATTCAGGCAAATAATGTCCTTCAAGAAAATATACTAAGCTTTGTGTTAGTTTCCTATTTCTCTAAAGCCTTTGGTCAACTTATGGACCACTTTAATAGTCCCTTTGAATGAATATTGTGGGTTCGATTCTTGGTGGAGGAAAATTTGGAAATTTATCTGTACTTTAATATAACTAGTGCAAATTGTAGATATGCTTAGTATGCCCAGTGGTTAGCGTTTGCTGCCTCGGGTCTTGAGTTCTCAGTTAAGCTAAGAAATATCAAGTCTTCGTTTCTCCAAGATTTTCTCATTAGTTGTCTTGGCATTCGGTAGGCCGTGTCTTGAAGAGCACATTAGGCGCTCGGGCATTTATTATTATCATAAGATAGTTGTTCTTACAGAGTCTTCTAATATTGTTATAACACTAAGCTCTTATAAAGACAGGATGTTAGCTCTAAAGTAACCCTTTAAAAATAAGCCGATGACTTGATTACCATAAAAGTTGCTAAAGTTAAAAACATTATGCTGTAAGTTTTCTTAAAAGAACCTTTACATTTTTGTGTATATTTTGCAATGTGAGTGTACTTATAAAATATTTCCGAAGTCAAGCGGAGATAGGAACATTATCTAGTGCCATAAAACGTTTCATGACACCATATACTAACTTATGGATTTGAACCCGTGACCCCATAAAAGTTCGCGTGCTATCAAACCGATCGTAATATTTTTTCTATATTTATATATTTCTGGAACTATAAAACTGAATAAGCATAAAGGTCAATACCGCTCTAGTGCCGCAATGTACGATGCTTGTAAGCGGAAGATCTCAAGTTCGAGACCATCTTTTGCAGGAATTATTTTCGCATTGAAGTTTTCTTTTTATTAATTTTGGGTGTTAAAAATACTGTGAGAATTAATATTACTACTAGCCTATCTCTAAAAGTATTTTTTATAATTAATTATACTTAAAAAATTAACTTTCAAATTCACAAAAAATAATAAATGATTGCGTTAATTTGTTACTTCTTTTTATTAAAACATGTCTATAAAGTTAACACCATCCAAGGTTGACGAATTCATATTAAACAAATTTAATTTTGTTATGATTTTCGAATGAAAATGCACGGCTCACAATAAAAATACCGAAATTGCTGCCAGGATCCCACCACCAGATCCTGACCACTTCCATACCCTTTCAAACAAGAAAATATTTTTTAAATTAAATTAGCCGTCTTTGACTAATAACATAACAATAAGATATAAACAAAAAACATACCGTCGAATTAAGTACCTCTTCCTCTTTTGGGAAGACGGTTTATAGTATGTATCTTGTTCTTTTCGCAACCAAAAACAATTATGTAAGACTTATTAAATTTTTCAATACTGATGGATAGTAGCACGCTTTTCACGTGATGCCATGTATACCTCTTCGACCTACATAAGGTAAAGGGCGGAACGTTAGCGCCGATCGGGTAGCGATTGCCATTAAAAAGAAAGGGTGGTGCTGCCAGTCTTGTCTGCAAGGTAAGGGGTGCGAATACAAATAAAATATCAAGTCATTGCGTCATTTTGAAGCTTAAGGCATTTGGTTATCTCAAAAGGAAGAATTAATAGCTCCTTGGTTAGCAAATCTGGTTCACAACCAGGCTTAGGATGATCCTGGATACAATAAATATCAAAATTCGTTTATTTCAGATAGGTTTGTTTACAAGCACATTTGAAGCGTCAAGTTTGACTCTTTGTAAAGATGCTACCACCGACTTGCAACGCAGACTCCGTTTTAGAAAAGTCGGCAAAGAACTCATCAACTCCCTCTTTTTAACCAGTGATAATTTACAAATGTTACTTAAATCTAAATTACAGAAATATAAATATAAACTTACAAAATCAATTTAATCAATTTGAAGCTCAACGGGTAAGGGACCTGACTGAGGAGTTGGGTTCAAATAGTTTTAGGTTCAATCTGGGTGCACTTGTTGAACTATTGTTGTACTCACACGTAGCTTATTTTTATAATTAAATGTAGGGAACAAAACATGTTGGCCATATTTAAAAGAAACTGCCAGAAACAAAAAGAAATGCTAAAATAAAGCTACGATAGCACATACGGATACACAGACACTTCAAACAAATAACACCTCTTATTACGTCAGGGGTAAAAATACCAGCAAAATAACACTGTTCCTTGGCAGTCAGTACAATGAGGGTAAGTATCTCGCAGAGATTACGTGGCGACCCCAACAAAATCTAGTCCGAAATAGACGGGGCGAAGGGGAATCATGATTACTGCAAAGCGGAATTACTCGCGCGGTCATACTCACCGGCGCGCGGCACGGCGGGTTGTAAAAATTTAGAGAATTGCTCCGTTAGCGTATGGTACCGGAGAACCGACATGCTTTTAGAATATTTTCTGAGGTTAATATAACATAAGTGTTTTTCCTATATATTGAAATAGAAAAAGGGCTAAACTTGGGCTTATAAAATTACAATAAATTACGCCAACAACAGTTTATTCATATGCTGAAATATGTAAACATTAATTTTTTTTATTGATTCTCTGCTTATAACTCATTACTATGATATTTACATTCGTTTCATTTAAACTAAAGATCGTTACAAAAACTTAAAGGCACGATGAAATGTCACGCGGTACCGTGCTGACTCGGCAGTCAAGAGAGAGAAAAAAAAAGTTAACACCAAACAGCTGCAACATGATATTTTTCTTTAGTGTTCAGCAGAAAATAAAATAAATAAGTCTCGCAGAGATTACATCGGTGGCTCAAACAAAATATAGTCCGAAATAGACGGAGCAAAGCGGAATTATTCGCGTGGTCAAATCCCATACCGTTTCTCCACGACACCGGCATCGGAACGCTAAATAGCTTGGCGGTTAATGTTTGTCAGTAACGTCCGAAGACATAAAAAATGTATTACAGAAAACTCTACCGCTTCTGACTCGTACCGCGAATCGCTTCAATTTCATCGCTTTTACCGGATTGAATGTTATTACCGCGATTCCCGGCACACCTCACTGTGCGCTCGTTCCGGTAATGGTATAGCTGCTCATAATAGCAGCTAATAGCTCACACTACACTAAGACGTGCTGCTACCGGCCAGCTTTATGATAACTGTTTTTACTCACAGAAGCTGTAGTCTTTGACTTTGAGACAGTGCACGTATAAAAATTTATCTCATATTTCTTTGAATATGTTTCACGGTCAGGATCAAAATAAAAAAAGCAGCCGAGTATTAACAAAAATTACTTACTAGATCTCGTTCAAACCTTTTTTCGTTGGAAGATTGTGTGATAATGTACATCATATATTTATTTATTTTAATCTTAAACCTACCTACGACCTATAAATGTGGATGCATGGTGGACGCATGGTCAGTCTGCGTCCATCAATCTAAACGTAGCAAAACTGTATGTACCTGTAATTACATCAGTACAACAGACTTATATTTCGGACCAGAACACTGTAATGTTAGACAGAAGTAAGGCGGTAGTCCTTCCACGGACGAGCTCTATCACATAAGCTCTACTACTATGTAATATAGTTATCAGTACTGTCGCAATAGTAGATTTATTAGACAAATGCACCCTAACGGCCTCCGTGGCGCAGTGGTATGCGTAACATTACCAGCGGTAATTAGTACTGCTCTGACTGGTGGGAGGCTTTGGCCGTGGCTAGTTACCACCCTGCCGGCAAAGACGTAGAGCCAAGCGATTTAGCGTTCCAGTATGATGTCGCGCAGAAAACGAAAGGGATGTGGATTTCATCCTAGTCCTAACAAGTTAGCCCGTTTCCATCTTAGATTGAGATCATCACTTACCATGAGGCGTGATAGCAGTCAAGGGCTAATTCGTAACGAATAAAAAAATTTTATATCCAGGGCCTCTAGAATAAAAACTTTGTACTAATTGTAGCTGTATTGTAAAGCCCTTAAACTTGTAGTCCCTTAGGTATCGGCGTAGCGGGTTAACAAAAGCGCGTCGTATATCTACCGTGTGAAGTGATTAGTTTACGAGCGGGCGGCGGATAGGCGTAGGCGGAGCTGATAATATCTTAGCACGCTACAAGGCTTGTCGACCACGTGTAGCGAGGCGATAGTCTCGGTATATTAATAAAATGATAGTCCCTGTAAATTAGGTATTTCATATTCTATTACAAATGTTTTATTTTAAGTAGGATTAATATAAAAGCCATTTTATAACCATGTTTATAGTGACTCTATTATTGATTCTTGTGAGTGAACTGGCAAGATACCTAACTTAGCAGCTGTTTTGAATAATAACTAAGTATTTGTAATATTGATGATCATTTACTAATTTTAAATGTTTCTAATCGTTTTTCTGTGAAGATGAAAACTGGTCTAAAGAATCGTCGAACATTGTTTTTAGTACAAAGTTCATTGATACTCAAGTAACCTAGACTTATTCCTCTTTGAACCTTAAGGCTTTTTCTCTACCAGATTCCAATATTCCGATGACACTGTATCTTTAAGAGTCGACAACTACTAACAATCAAATTACGTAATATTGGCTTTAATGACGTGAATTGTCGAAATATGCCTAATTAGTTTGGAACTCATCCGGTGTTAAATAATATGAGCTTGTGCAATGTTTGTACATAGCTGTGTAAATCAAACTGAATTCAACCTGGTTTTTCTTTATTTCTTTCATATATATAGAAAACACTCACGTTAAGTTCAATTTATAATATCCGTGTGTAGGAAGTTTGGACATCGCAGTAGAATCATAGGTTAAGATTTTAAAGCTCTTATGGCTGATTAGTTCATTGAGTTATGCTAAGAAAGCTCAACTACTTATCTAATGAAAGATTAAAGCTGCTATTACAATATTACAAAATATAAAAGTAACGAATAATAAATATTCGACGGCCTTCGTGGCACAGTAGTGTACGCAGTGGATTTAAAAGTTTAAGAATTTGTAAGTTGGTCCAGGTCTGGCTGGTGGGAGGCTTCAGCTTTAGCAAGTTACCGCTCTATCTACAAAGACCGCCAAGCTATTTAGCGTTCCGGTATGATGTTTTGACGACCTCCGTGGTACAGTGGTATGCGCGGTGGATTTATAAGGCGGAGGTCCTGGGTTCGATTCCCGGCGGGGCAGATTAAGCTTTTTCCTAATATGTCTTGGTCTGGCTGGTGGGAGGCTTTCGCCGTGGCTAGTTACCACACCGAAAAAGAAGTACCGCTAAGCGATTTAGCCTTCCGGTACAATGTCGTGTAGAAACCAATAGGAGTGTGGATTTCATTCTATTTCTAACAAGTTAGCCCGCTTGCATCTTAGATTGCATCATCATTTATCATCAGGTGTGATAGCAGTCAAGGGCCAACTTGTAATCATTAAAAAAAATGTCGTGTAGAAACCGAAAAGGGTGTGGATTTCATCCTATTTCTAACAAATTAACCCGCTTACATCTTAGATTGCATCACCACTTACTATGAGGTGTGATAGCAGTCAGGAGCTAACATGTTATACATAAAATAATATGTTTTTCTATTTTCTACGAAAAACTAATAAACCTATACACCAAAGCCATTCCGATCCACTAACTATTCAAAGCTATAACAAACTTTGAGCCTCGCTTCGACCATGGATTACAAAGTGAATTATTATCAGTAGTTAAAATCGTAACATTGGTCAAACGGTGGGCGTATTTAGAATAGATTTGTTAAGACTTTGTTTATCTACCTTCTTGTAAATCTTTAGAATAGCGATTTTATCACAGCTTCTACTATACTTTTAAGTGGCCTTATAAATTACATTTACTCCTAGACCTTTGTCGGTGGGCCGGCGTAGGAATTAAAAAAACACATTTACGCATTTGTTTCTGTTTTATTACTATTTTATGACTGTGCCCATTTATTGCAATACAGTTATATTAAATTTCAAAGTTAGAATTATTACGATGGCTTTCGTAATACGGGATTTCAGAATTTATAACCTTTAGGTATAGGTAATACCTAATAAAAATATTTGAATTAAAAATTTAATGAAATGTTTTACATAACATCAATAGAACTACATATATAACGACTACAATTTACCCGCATTTGGACAGCATGGTGGTCTATACTTCGTATTCCCTCACCTATAATGAGGCCTGACCCTGTCATCATCATCATCATCATTATCAGCTTACTAACGGTCCACTACAGGGCCAGGCTTCCCTCCTTGTAGGCGAGGTGATATGGAGCATGGGCCTACCACGCATCTCTGATACCTGGCCCTGTAATCTCCCCATAACGGCACTTCTCCACCACCTGTATGAAGTTTCACAGTCCTCATTTACATAGCCTTTTGGTTTAGGCTTCTAAAAATCACTTGATTTTAGCCCTTTTTGATGCGGGATTTCCATTTCAACACCTTGGGATCCTCATGTCACGTTCTTATATCCCTATCCTCATGTCATATGCTTATAGAACCACGTTCAAATAGGTTATCAACATTACAGTAGTTATAAGTATTAATTGTTACAAAATCTTGTTAAAAAAGTAAAGTATCAGTAAGTACGACTAAATTTCGATTTGAGCAGGCATTACGAAGGGACCGGAGTAATAGGGCCGTTTAGTAAATTCCAGTGTTCCTTAAAACTTGTTCGCATTATTTGTCACACCTTTGTCCGATTGTCGGACGAATTTCTCAAAGGGCGTGCGAAATGGAGGGCGTTAGGATTTCACTTAACTTGAGAGTTAAATTAGTACGAACGTGAAGGTAGAAAGGTCCTTTACTTTATTTCTTTTATAAGGTTGCTGGAATCAGTCTAACTTTGAAACTTTTCTATTTTTAGCGACCATAAAAAACTTTGCGAGTGATGACTTATGGATCTGAGACTCGGTCGCTAACTGCAGGCCACATAAAAGCCTCTCAGCGGGCGATGGATTGATGGCAATGCTCGGAGTATCTCTGTGTGATCGAATCAGAAATGAGGAGATTCGTGACAAAGTAACCGACATAGCTCAGCGAGTCGTACAACTGAAGTGGCAATAGGTAGGGCGCATACCTCGAAGAGCTAATTGGACGTTGGGGACTCATGATCTAGCGACTAGTAGAGTAGAATAGCGACCCCGCACTGGAAGTGCAATGTTGGTTAGTTACGGTTTTCATACTTTAAAAGAACCAACGCTCTTGACACTAGATGGATCCATTTGTAATATTGGTGTATGAGTAGGTGTATGAACTGCCTGTCACGTATTTAGCATAAATGGAATAACTGACTTAAGTGACGACTTTTTGACAATAAAAACTTAAAAATTTTACTTCATTCGTTTATATATTTGGTAATATTTCGACATCTGATTAGGCTACGATATCGGGTAAGCCAAAAATCAAGGAGTTCAATACAAATAAAGAAATCGACTCAATAAATCTAGGTATTCGTCGCGACTGAAAAATCACCGGTCGTCTTCTTTACCCGACGCCATATTTATTTTTTACGACAAACAAGGATTTTTATTATGAGATCGCGTTATAATTCTACCTGGCGCGATTTTATGTGCGTCTCTTTTACACTCATCGCGATTACAATTGTGTGAGAAGGATGGGCTGTATAATATTTATTAAGGCAATCACACAGGTCGGTTTCCGTTGCCGGTATTTACCATTTTGTGATAATTTTTCACATTTCCCCTTGTTTTTGTCAAGCGCTGAGGGTCGGCAAATAGACTGACAGTCTGGATGCCTAATGGGTTTAGAATTTTTCACACGGGGTATTATAGTTTACGTGGATAAATTGGCTTAATAGCTAAATGAAGAGTGAATATGTTTACAGTTCAGAAAATACTTTTTAACGTTTTTAACTTTTCTCATTTACTTATTTACAGCTTTTTAATAAAACTTTATGAAAAATTTATAAAAACGTCCATTCCTAAGTACTTATTACATAGTAGAATATTTTAGTATCACCATTGTGTGGAACGCCACCTACGTCCCAATTTCGTACTGAGAACTTCATTGCCTGATCCCGGTATCGAGCTCACTAGACTTAAACTTAGTATCGCAACTCAAATCCTTGAAGCCTTGATTTATGGCATCAGTTTTCAGGGTTGAGTAACGGTCAAGTATACGAATTTGGATTAGGAGATGCCCAGTAATATAAGAGGTTCTTTATACTAGTGGCATTAATATCTTCAGTTATTGTGTCAAGGCTATTAGTCCGTTTAACAACTCGTCGAACGATACCGGCGACGTAATAGGCTTTTAATGATGAGAAATGTGCTCTTCGCCGGTGATTACCGCTGTGGCTAACAACTAATCTCGGATATCGCCGCAGTTTGTATTTTTACCGGCCGACGGTAAACACACAATAAATTATATTAAAATGGCCGGGGAGTAAGTCCTAAGAGACTAGCGAGAGAAGGATAGCAATTGCTGCTGAATTTGTAGTACTTTTACATTTGACCTAGTGGTTATAATATACTCCTCCTCGATGGCCTCCGTAGTGCAGTGGTATGAGCGGTGGAGTTATAAAATGGGAGGTCCTGGGTTCGATTCCCGACGGGGTAGATTGAGATTTTTCTTAATTTGCCTTGGTCTGGCTGGTGGGAGGCTTTCGCCGTGGCTAGTTACCCTACCGTCAAAGACGTACCGCCAAACGGTTTAGCGTTCCTGTACGATGTCGTGTAGAAACCGAAAGGGGTGTGGCTTTTATCGTACTTCTAACAAGTTAGCTTCATCACTTAGCATCAGGTGTGATAGCAGTCAAGGGCCAACTTGTAGTCGATAAAAGAAAAAAAAATCCTTCGAAACTCGTATTATCATTATCAACCTATTAACAGCCAATAAAACAGGGCCAGGCCTCCCTCCTAATAGGAGGCGGGACACTGACTGGGACCGACGGACACTCATTAGGTACGTCGACGACGACGGCGTTAATAACTGTGAAATTTTTTTTAACAAAAAATAGAACCGACTCAAAACGCACTAAAAAGTAAAAAATAATAATATCGGAAAAACGGAGGTGGTTCTCCTCCTCACCTCCGTTTTTTTTCGTCGGTTAAAAATTGAAAGTGAATGGTCCTTTCTTTTAGCAGTCGATAGATTACTTGCCAATTTCTTCGCCATATCTGATTTTTACCACAAGACGAAAAATAAAAACGAGTTTCAAAGAAATATCAGGCAACATTCACCTGCACTTCAATTGAACTCAATATGATTCATGCTCCTTGTAACTCACACATTTACTCTATAGTCTACATGCGAATGTCAATACATAATTTTTCGGGAGTTGTTTGGAAATAATACTTGGCTTTTAAAACCAATGATTTGCCATTTTCTTCTTTTATGTAAACCTGGTGTAACCATTTTCCACACCTTGAACCTTTTTGGGTTGTTTTCATGCTGCGTGCTGTTTACATGGCCTAAGAAGGAATGAAAATAATAAAGATATCGTTTCTCATGATTTTGTTTCAGGAGACGGAATATAGAGCGTAGACGCACCACGCTGCTCCAATGCGTGTTTTGGGCTTAGGGACAACTACCGGGTCGTTCGATCACGCCGGGTTTAAATCCAGGGTCGAGTCACGGAATTTTCAGTTCTTTCCAAGGTCGAAGTCGGGAAGTTAGAGGAACACGTTAAGCCGTCGGTTCCGGTCACTACGAGTATCATCAAAATCTGATAGTGATCGTTAATAAATAAAACATTATCACCCTAAGCCCGCCAACGCGCAATGGAGCAGCGTGGTAGGTCTACGCTCCATATAACTTCTGCTGGCCCGCTAGTGAACCATTAATAGGCTGATAGTGATAAATATATCAGACTGAAAATTCGAACTTTTAAATGGAGCTTTCATACACTCAAAAAAGTAATGTGATAACCTCTTATGCCTTGTACCGCTATCAAGGAGCTTAGTTACACTATATTTAGGTAATTCAGAATTGGTAAAAATCATAACTTTCACAAGTTTTACTAATTTTTGTCCGGACCCTTTCCAAAACATCCAAAATGACTCGAGCTCGTAATGACGCCGTTCGCGCGTCCATTTGACAGTTTATGTCATTGTCAAAATAGTCAAACACATACTGACATTGACGTTTCGTATTACTCAGAGTAAATAAAGCAAATTTGGTTAGACAAATTCCTTATTCGGCCGTTCCTGACAAAGGGGTCGTCCCGACCCTGACATCACGTGGACCGGGACCAGCGTTACCAGTCTCTAACGGCTGGATCTGGAAATGCACCTCTCATACAAGCCTGCCTGACAGCCACTACATACAGGCCTGTAGAGCTCGAAATATGACACTTGCACTGAGGGAGTTCAATGCACATTGTCATAATCACCGTCATCTTTCACCTCACCGAGGTAGCATACGAGCAGTCAGATGCGCCTCCAAAAGAACGCTCGATGCATCGCTTCAGGAGCGCGCGCGGTATGCGCCATCGCAGGCGTGCAGTATGCGCCGTCGTAGGAGCGCAGTATGTGCCTTCACAGGCCCGTAGCATGTACCTTCACAGGCACGCAGCACGCGCAGCATCTTCAATCGTTGAGGCTTGAAGTTGAGCGTACTCACCGCAGGTTGGGCGGACTACCCGCATGGTGGGCGGACTGACCGCATGATGGGCGGACTGACCGCATGATGGGCGGACTGACCGCATGATGGGCGGACTGACCGCATGATGGGCGGACTGACCGCATGATGGGCGGACTGACCGCATGATGGGCGGACTAACCGCATGATGGGCGGACTAACCGCATGATGGGCGGACTGACCGCATGATGGGCGGACTGACCGCGTGTTGGGCGGACTAACCGCATGTTGGGCGGACAAACCGCATGTTGGGCGGACAAACCGCATGATGGGCGGACTGACCGCATGATGGGCGGACGAACCGCATAATGGGCGGACTAACCGCATGATGGGCGGACAAACCGCATGATGGGCGGACTGACCGCATGATGGGCGGACTAACCGCATGTTGGGCGGACAAACCGCATGTTGGGCGGACAAACCGCATGTTGGGCGGACAAACCGCATGTTGGGCGGACAAACCGCATGTTGGGCGGACAAACCGCATGATGGGCGGACTGACCGCATGATGGGCGGACGAACCGCAACATGGGCGGACTAACCGCAGGTAGATCGGACTAAACGAGGGATAACCGGACTAAGACCGTAGGCAAATTCGGACTAACCGCAGGTAGGTCGGACTGACCGAAGAATAAGCGAAAGAACCGCAGGTAGATCGGACTGACCGAAGAATAAACGGACTAAAACCTTAGGTAGATCAGACTAACCGAAGGATAACCAGACTACAACCGTAGGTAGATCGGACTAACCGCAGGTAAATCGGACTGACCGAAGAATAAGCGAAACAACCGCAGGTAGATCGGACTGACCGAAGAATAAACGGACTAAAACCTTAGGTAGATCAGACTAACCGAAGGATAAACAGACTACAACCGTAGGTAGATCGGACTAACCGCAGGTAGATCGGACTGACCGAAGAATAAACGGACTAAAACCTTAGGTAGATCAGACTAACCGAAGGATAAACAGACTACAACCGTAGGTAGATCGGACTAACCGCAGGTAGATCGAATTGATCAAAGAATGAACGAACTAAAACCGTAGGTAGATCCGTCTAAAACTGTAGGCAGATTGCAGCTGGTAGTCAGTGCTTCTCAACACTTCGCAGGAAACAGCTCGCAGTACGCATTTTCTTTTTTTTTAATTTTTTTTTTTATTTTTTTTTTTCATTTTTTTTTTTTTATTTTTTTTTTTTTTTTTTTTTTTTTTTGAACACACCACGGCGAGCACTTCTCCTGAAACTAGCAGCGTTAACAGCACACACAAACAATAGTTGACGCAGTATCAAGAGGCGGCATCTTGTCATTATGAAAACAGTACCAAAGTACAGTACACCGATACATGTTATGCTTAGATGCAGCAGTGTGTCGGAGCAACAAGCAACCTACATTGGTTCCTCAGCGACACTCCATGAAGCGATAGGCGACCTGGGCGGCCTCCTAAGCTTCTGGAACGAGCTCGGCTGCTTGGAATAAACCAGAGGGGACCAACACCGGAGGAATCACGCACAACGGCCAACATCGTGGCCAAGTGCGGGAAGAAAGAAGAAGAAGGCGGTACTTAGAACATGAATCTACTACTAGTAGTGTGTAGCGGAGACCATAACACTGTGTAAATACTTTTCCACTAATTGTTTTTACCAAAACTGCATTTAGTTAAACTTAACCATAAGCGATGTAAATTAGTATCGGCCAAAAGTCCCAATCATCGCTCGGTCTATTCTGACCTCAACTTACAAATCTTTTTAATTTTATATCACAACTGTTATTAATTTTGCATATGTTTATTTTTAACATTTTATTTTCCATTTAACAAGAAACCTGGGTAGATAACACTGCATCCAACAGATAACAAGTACCTCTAGCAACAGTCTAACAGATATTTGCACGGGTGCCAGGAAACACACACCAGTGAAGCAGTATTGTTCAGAACTTCAACTAAGTGAACTTTTTGTAATTTTTATAATGTGAATGATGCCGCTACGCTACATGTGTGTCCTCCTCGACATATTTTAATCACACAAATTGCATTCACAAATTGCATTAGTAATTAATTTTTAAAATTGTTATCACCTTCAAGCCGGTGAGACCTTGTCACTTGGTACAAGTACAAAACTATAACACACTGAATACTGCAAACATTGATTGACATAACAAATTTACATGCACATACATAAATGTAAACTGTTACTAGATTTCAATTATTACACATTGCATTAATTATTAATTTTAGAAATGATATAACTCACAGACAAGTGAGATCTGGTCACTTGGTGTAAACACAAAACTTTTTGTAACACACTGGATACATAGCAGCCAGTCAGTCAGAGAAATTAAGTTAAATAAAATATTTGTAAGTGTTTAACATTAAACTGTTCTTTCAATCTTTAACAATTATTTTTATTTAATTTTTTTTTTTTACTATCACTAACTATTTGACAACCCTCGGACGCAAACACACATGATAGCAAGTGATCATGCAATACAATGAAAGCGGGGTAACTTATTATTGGACTAGGATGAACACACAGTACACAGAACACCCCTTTTGTCTTCTACATGACGTTGCACTAGAATATCAAATCCCTTGGCAGTCTTGTTGCCTACAGAGCCACGAATGAAGCCTTCTACTAACTATACTTGGGCTAACAAAGTCTCAATCGGCCAAGACAGGAATCGAACCCCAAGCCTACTCTTATGAATCAAATGTGCATACCACTGCACTATGAGGGCTGATATTAACATTTGTAGAGTTAGTTTTACATGAGTAATGAATTGAAACTCCAATAGAAAATTGACGCGCAATTATACGATTTATCAAATGAGATATCAGTTTTCTTACCAAACAATGACGAGAAGCTTATAAATCTGTTACCTCCAGTTAAACCACTTGAATAATCCACTTGAATTCGTTACTTTTTGGTTCACTTTTACTTCATTCGTAGAGGCGAAATACCATCTTTGTATTTTGCATTGAAAACACTCGCGATGACAAATTTTGTATGTGGGCATTAGGTTGAATCCCAGTTCTGAATTTAGGTAATTCAGAATTGGTAAAAATCATAACTTTCACAAGTTTTACTAATTTTTGTCCGGACCCTTTCCAAAACATCCAAAATGACTCGAGCTCGTAATGACGCCGTTCGCGCGTCCATTTGACAGTTTATGTCATTGTCAAAATAGTCAAACACATACTGACATTGACGTTTCGTATTACTCAGAGTAAATAAAGCAAATTTGGTTAGACAAATTCCTTATTCTATAAATAAGTATCGCGCTTCCCCGTTGATTGTAGTTATGGGTAAGAGCCTCATTCTGTTTATAAAGAAAACCTTTAACATAATTTATTCTTGTTTTATTTATTTTATGTTTATCTATACAAATGAATTGGTTATTTAATGAATTATCACCGGTAAGAAGGAGCTTTTGGAATTCTTTATTTTACAAATCTACTAAATGGATTTTGATGAAACTTCATAAAAAATATAGCTTACATATCAAAATAACACACACATTTTATTCCATAACTTCCATGGAAACGACAATAACGCGGGTAAAAAATCAAGAAAAAATTGTAATATTTCAACGAAGGATTTAGTGAAATGGTGTATTCCTGTTTTCTAAATTAGCTCAGATCTCGTCTAGTGGTAGACTTGTCGTGGTTAGTTAGCGCTCACACAAAGACGAACTGCTAATCAGTTTAGCTTGAGGATGCCGCACAGAAACTAGTCGTTGCCAAGGATTTATAAAGTTAGTGTGCTACCAACTTTGTTTAGCTCGTCATTATTGCTGAGTGACGTCATAGCCAATTGAAAACTTGTTAAACAAATACGTTAAAAATTGAAATTTCTGTGCATTTTCGTTCATTTAGCGCTTCTATAAGGAGGGAGGCCTGGCCCTGGAGAGGGTCTTCAATAGGCTGGTAAAGATGACGAATGATGACTAGAACTTTTTTTATTCATTACAAGTTAGCCCTCGACAGCAATCACACTTGATGGTAAGTGATGATGCAATCTAAGAATGGAAGCGAGCTAACTTGTTAGGAGTAGGATGAAATCCATACCCCATACGGTTTCTATACGACATCGTACTGGAACGCTAAAATGCTTGGCGGTTCGTCTTTGTCGGTAGAGTAGTAAGTAACTAGCCTCAGCCTCCCACCAGCCAGATCTGGACCAATTTAGAAAACCGTAATCGAAATCCCAGCTGGAAAATGGACCCAGGTCCTACGTTTTATAAATCCACTTTGCATATCACTGCACCACGGGGCCCGTCGATTTCGTAGGCAATAACTTCGCTATCCATATTTATTTGTACTATGCATAGAATATTGTTTTTATATAAGCAATAGCCATTTATTTAATAAAAAATGGATGATAATGATAGGATACTTTCTGTAAACTTTATCCCACATTTTCCCGCAGGCATTAGGTTTTATTAAATTTCTAATGACAAAATTAATAATGAGTCTCGAAGCGAGCCGTTCTTAGTGGAACAATGAGGGTCTTGTGTTATAACAATTGACCTTCCGCAATTTTCTCTGAGCTGACGCATCGATTCTGTTCAATCCCTACTTGATATAAAAATATACCTAGATATTGTGTGGGTTGCGAGCAATAGCGTCTTCAACTAGATGGCTGAAAGTGACATGCTTTGTACGACAATTATTTTTAATATTTTATTAATTTTATAGAGAAACGTTTTTCAACTTTTTATCCGACTGCGCGATGCAGGAGTGGTAATATGTTTGCCTATGTACGTATGTTTGTATTTATGTTTGATGTATATTTGTATGTTTCTTTGAAGCACTATATAGAACAAACGCTGATTTTTATGATTCACACGTCAATCGATTTCTCTTAGTCCGGCAAGTATTACTTACTGAAGACATGACATTGGTAAAACTTCAATATGGCGGCTACTTGATGCCATATACAGACTCATACACACATTATAAAATACCAACGTAAAATACTTATAAAAATATTGCCTAAATTCCACGTGGACGCCGAAGTACCTAAAGTATTTTATTGTAATCATAATAGAATACTCTCTGAAATTATTAATGACTCTCGAACTGAGCCATTCTCGGTGGAAATACAAGGTCCTTCTATTATAAGATGCCTCTTCATCCCAAATTTCCTCTCGATTGACTCATTGATTTTATTAAACCCCCGCCCCGTCGGCCAACACTCGGGGCGAGGAGCGCCGCAGTGTCTGTTTTATTCTTAGTGCCACAGAATATATTATAAAAAAGTTTAAAGTTAAAACACATAAATATACTAGTTGGAATGAGTATTCCAACTAGTATATTTATGTGTTTTAACGTCTATGAGTATAGACGTCCAAGTGGCATTCGCATATTTCGACATTTTTTACAGCAATCTTGATAAATTAAACAACCTAAGTACTCCTGTATATCAAGCTCAATAAGCGTAAATGGCATCAAAAGCATGGCATGAAAACACTGCAATCTTAGATTTAACATGTTACAAGTTGTATAAAATCAAAAACTCTTAAAAAAAAAAAGTTCATTATGGAGATAATATTTCATCAAAAATATTTTTTGTGAAGTAATGCCAAAAAGAAAACTTATCAGAGCTAAGCTAATAAATGTATTCGTCCTTGTCTAGCACGCTTTAACTCTATCATAGTATAGCTATTGTAGGTAAATCTTTGGTTTAAGATGTCTACAAATCTATTCGTCCTTGTCTAGCACGCTTTAACTCTATCATAGTATAGCTATTGTAGGTAAATCTTTGGTTTAAGATGTCTACAAATCTATACGTCCTTGTCTAGCACGCTTTAACTCTATCATAGTATAGCTATTGTAGGTAAATCATTGGTTCAAGATCTTTACAAATCTATTCGTCCTTGTCTAGCACGCTTTAACTCTATCATAGTATTGCTATTGTAGGTAAATCTTTGGTTTAAGATGTCTACAAATCTATACGTCCTTGTCTAGCACGCTTTAACTCTATCATAGTATAGCTATTGTAGGTAAATCTTTGGTTTAAGATGTCTACAAATCTATTCGTCCTTGTCTAGCACGCTTTAACTCTATCATAGTATAGCTATTGTAGGTAAATCTTTGGTTTAAGATGTCTACAAATCTATACGTCCTTGTCTAGCACGACTTAACTCTATCATAGTATAGCTATTGTAGGTAAATCTTTGGTTTAAGATGTCTACAAATCTATACGTCCTTGTTATAGCTATTGTAGGTAAATCATTGGTTCAAGATCTTTACAAATCTATTCAGCGCTTTAACTCTATCATAGTATAGCTATTGTAGGTAAATCATTGGTTCAAGATCTTTACAAATCTATTCGTCCTTGTCTAGCACGCTTTAACTCTATCATAGTATAGCTATTGTAGGTAAATCATTGGTTCAAGATCTTTACAAATCTATACGTCCTTGTCTAGCACGCTTTAACTCTATCATAGTATTGCTATTGTAGGTAAATCTTTGGTTTAAGATGTCTACAAATCTATACGTCCTTGTCTAGCACGACTTAACTCTATCATAGTATAGCTATTGTAGGTAAATCTTTGGTTTAAGATGTCTACAAATCTATACGTCCTTGTCTAGCACGCTTTAACTCTATCATAGTATTGCTATTGTAGGTAAATCTTTGGTTTAAGATGTCTACAAGCACGCTTTAACTCTATCATAGTATTGCTATTGTAGGTAAATCTTTGGTTTAAGATGTCTACAAATCTATACGTCCTTGTCTAGCACGACTTAACTCTATCATAGTATAGCTATTGTAGGTAAATCTTTGGTTTAAGATGTCTACAAATCTATACGTCCTTGTCTAGCACGCTTTAACTCTATCATAGTATAGCTATTGTAGGTAAATCATTGGTTCAAGATCTTTACAAATCTATGCGTCCTTGTCTAGCACGCTTTAACTCTATCATAGTATTGCTATTGTAGGTAAATCTTTGGTTTAAGATGTCTACAAATCTTTTCGTCCTTGTCTAGCACGCTTTAACTCTATCATAGTATAGCTATTGTAGCTAAATCTTTGGTTTAAGATCTCAAACCCTACATAATAGTAAAAAGATTAGTTTTCGCTTAAAATCTTAACGAATAAATAAATGTAGGTACTTGTTTATAATACAATTTTAATTTATATTTACTACCTAAATAAACACACAGCTAAGAATTAGCGCTTTAGTATAATTATGAATTGAAGGAACAATTTCAATTTGAAGATAGGAAATGCACTCGGATCTGCGGCGACTGGTTAGTTACTTTAGTTAACGTCGACCGGAGTCCTAATGAAAAGCGACTTCGCCTTCCGCTGCGAGCTGGGCATTTGCTGCCACAAAGTCAATTAGTGCACTCTGATCCACTGCTAATCTTCTATTTAGACTTACTTTACTCAAAACAATATTTTATTTACGTCATCGTATGAAATGATTATTGACATCATTTATAGGAGAATGCCGATATCCGGGTATTTTGTCACAAAATAATAGATAATACATTTAATAATAAATAAATTAAAAACTATGAAATTATGATTATAATTAATTTAAGTTAGGTGCGAATAGTACCGCAAGCGGAAACGTTGGCCTAAGCTATTGCTGCTTATTGACGATACGGTAGAGGGTCTGGGCCTCCCCCTTAGCACAGAATGTAAGTAATAAAAATCGCGCAAAATTAATTAGACAACATATACCTAACGTTCACGCATCACAACTATAAGATTTGCATTAACAATTCTATGATCATTTTTTGACGAGAAAGTTACAGCTACGCTCGTTAACTGTTGGAAATCGATTCAAAAATCCGGCTATATGCAGTTCGATGTTCTTCCTTCAGTGAAGTGACAAAAGTCAAGTTTACATTACATAAATAAATGGATAAAAAAGAAAACATCTTACGATACAAATCTCGAATAATCTGAGCGCAGGACAGTTTACGAGGATGCCGCCATCCCTTTATATCCCGGCCGTGATTGCCTCGCCCTCAGGGTACAGACAGAAAATGAAATGGCTATACCAATTTATGAGATTTTTTTTCGACCTACTTATTACCAAAGACAACGGTCTTATGTCAAATTTATCGTTTGTCGAATTCAATTATAGCGAATAAGGAAAGGTCCGTCTTATTTGCTCTTAAGTCTGGAGTTTTTTTTACTGTGCTAATAGAATCGGGGAGGAAAATCCTCTGGAAATGTTTTTGCTGGCCCTACCTATTCGAAGATTCTTTATGTTTTTGTTTGACATTCAATAACAGAAATCTCTTCAAATTCTTAATTTAGGTAAATACTTTATTAATGATTTACTTATACTAAGAAATGTCCACTTGTTAATATGAGAAAAGAAATGAATCATTTTAGAAATAATTTTGTTATTTTAACCCCCTCTTTTTCCATTTAGAAGTTCAAACTTTGGTATAGATGTATTTTTAGAGAAGTGTCTTATAACTATGTACTTACTATATACTTTAAAACCGGTAGAGGCACTACTCACTGTACGTCTATTTGAAAAAATTAATTTGATTTAGAATTGGAGTTTGTACATTACGCCTGTAATTATTCAACAAACAGTAAAAATGCTTGTGGCTTTTTGTTTAATAAATAGAATGTTTGCCATATTTTTAGTATTCCCCTTGTTATCCAGTTACAGTAAAGACCAGGAATTAATTCATCTTCTCCTTATTCCGTGACTCGGCCTAGGGTTCGAACCCAGGACCTCGTAACTAAAGCCTTCTACTTTACCTTTGATGATATATAATAAAGCACTCTTGTTTTACTAACCATACCGAGGCAATGTAACGGTGACACGCGAGTATTTTTACCAATAATCGTTGTAAGACTCGTTCCTTAGCTCGTAAGGGAGTTTACAACACCCTATTGGATCCGAACCTTATTAGATATAATAGAGAGCCTCTGCGATTAGCGTAAATCGAATATGTAAATTGGGCCGACAAGGTACACTTTACGTGGCTTTATCTAAAATATTTTCTTTATTAAAAAAAAATAACCCTTTTGTTTTTCAAACAGGATGTTGGGATCACTTTGATTGTACATAAGCCATTCGACGACTGTCTGTGGGAATTTATTGCAGTAGTTTCCCTTGGCCGTCTGCACCAGACATTTTACAGAGCATTTGAACCGCCATGGCCATTGCAGCATCTTTTGAGTGATTGTCGGGTGTATGGATATACCGCCATTGATACCGTCGTCAGAGCGTCGTCGGTTAAATAGCAGGGTGCACCGCGATGAACGAGAAGTACCGCGAAACTGTTGTCGTCCTTGAATTAGTTAATAATTATACTATCTTTTAGTACTGTAAAGAATTTCAAAATCCAGTTATTGCTTGGGCACCGTCTGTAACGTATATTCATTTAATTTATGGTGAATTGAACACATATTAGACATTAGTTTCCCTCGCAGTCTAATCATTAATCTATAAGTTTTTATTCCTAAATTGTGTCAAATATTTTTTTAATAATATATTGAAATAAGAGAGAGATGCCATGATAATATGAGCCATACTATAGGCATCTAATATTGGCAGTAGTATACTGTCCCTCAGTATAATGTAGGGACATGTAAGCGCGGCCATGAAGTGAGACCACCAATAATGTTGACGATGTCCCTTCGTCCCGCCAATAACAATAAAGGGCTTAATATACTATGCGTATATACAACGTACTGACTGCTATACAGTGTATTTAGTGACTTATGCAATGCCTCTGAGTTTTCTCCTTTTTTTTAACGCCAGCTGTCTCAATGTGAGTCACATAAGATATAAAGCAACATTGCGTGAACGGTGGGGAGCGACATCCTTACACCAGGCTAACCAAAAATATTTTCTTTTCAAGGATAGTTGTTTAGACACAAAGTTGTTTGTGGTTTAAGAACCCTTAATGAAAACTGTTATGCTGCAGAAAATGGGAAAGCCGAAAGAGATTCGGCAGTGCATACAAGAAAGCTCGAATACCCGAGCCGTATAACGTGAAGTTTGAAATAAGATATGTTCCAGCTTATTATCCAGGGCAAGACATAGGGTAAACGCCGGCCCGGCTATAGATGCATATCCTGGTTCAGAAACTTACGCCAATGGTTTAACATGAGCTCCAGACCAGTGTTTCGAGCAGCTGCTAATAAAGTTAAAATAACCCTAATGATTGCTAATCTCCGAAACGAGATGGCACTACAAGAAGAAGATTGAACAGGCGTTTTCTAGACAAACCCACCCTAACTGACCAGCAGTCTAGATAAGACCTCATCCGTTTTTTTATCATAAAAAATAATTTTAATTGATAGAGCATAACATCGCCAAACGTGACGATTCAGCGTCATTCAGTACCCACAAAACAGTACAATACAATCACACCTTCGACGACCTCCGTGGCGCAGTGGTATGCGCGGTGGATTTATAAGACGGAGGTCCTGGGTTCGATTCCCGGCGGGGCAGATTGAGATTTTTCTTAATTTGTCTTGGTCTGGCTGGTGGGAGGCTTTCGCCGTGGCTAGTTACCACCCTACCGACAAAGACGTACCGCCAAGCGATTGAGCGTTCCGGTACGATGTCGTGTAAAAACCGAAAGGGGTGTGGATTTTCGTCCCACTCCTAACAAGTTAGCCCGCTTCCATCTTAGACTGCATGATCACTTAACATCAGGTGTGATAGCAGTCGAGGGCCAACTTGTAGTTGATAAAAAAAAAAAGACACAAAGTTATTTTTGGTTTAAGAACCCTCAATGTAAACCGTTATGCTGCAGAGAATGGGAAAGCCCAAAGAGATTCTGCAGTGCATACAAGAAGGCTCGAACACAAATGAGCCGTATAACGTGAAATTCGAAATAAGATATGCTCCAACTTATTATCCAGGGCAAGACATAGGGTAAACGAAGGCCCGGTTATAGATGCATATCCTAGCTCAGGAACTTACGCCAATGGTTTAACATGAGCTCTAGATCAGTGTTTCGAGCAGCTGCTAATAAAGTTAAAATAACCTAAATGATTGCTAACCTCCGAAACGAGATGGCTCTACAAGAAGAAGATTGAACAGGCGTTTTCTAGACAAACCCACCCTAACTGACCAGCAGTCTAATTAGGATCTCATCTGGTTTTTTATCATAAAAAATAATTTTATTGATAGGCATAACATCGCCAAACGTGACAATTCAGCGTCATTCAGTACCCACAAAACAGAACAATACAATCACAGCTTTGACGACCTCCGTGGCGCAGTGGTATGCGCGGTGGATTTATAAGACGGAGGTCCTGGGTTCGATTCCCGGCGGGGCAGATTGAGATTTTTCTTAATTTGTCTTGGTCTGGCTGGTGGGAGGCTTTCGCCGTGGCTAGTTACCACCCTACCGACAAAGACGTACCGCCAAGCGATTTAGCGTTCCGGTACGATGTCGTGTAGAAACCGAAAGGGGTGTGGATTTTCGTCCCACTCCTAACAAGTTAGCCCGCTTCCATCTTAGACTGCATGATCACTTAACATCAGGTGTGATAGCAGTCGAGGGCCAACTTGTAGTTGATAAAAAAAAAAGACACAAAGTTATTTTTGGTTTAAGAACCCTCAATGTAAACCGTTATGCTGCAGAGAATGGGAAAGCCCAAAGAGATTCTGCAGTGCATACAAGAAGGCTCGAACACAAATGAGCCGTATAACGTGAAATTCGAAATAAGATATGCTCCAACTTATTATCCAGGGCAAGACATAGGGTAAACGAAGGCCTGGTTATAGATGCCTATCCTGCCTCAGGAACTTACGCCAATGGTTTAACATGAGCTCCAGTTCAGTGTTTCGAGCAGCTGCTAATAAAGTTAAAATAACCTTAATGATTGCTAACCTCCGAAACGAGATGGCACTACAAGAAGAAGATTGAATAGGCGTTTTCTAGACAAACCCACCCTACCAGCAGTCTAGTTAGGACCTCATCCGTTTTTTTATCATAAAAAATAATCTTTCAGAGCATAACATCGCCAAACGTGACAATTCAGCGTCATTCAGTACCCACAAATCAGTGCAATACAATTTAACGCTTTGACGACCTCCGTGGCGCAGTGGTATGCGCGGTGAATTTATAAGATGGAGGTCCTGGGTTCGATTCCCGGCGGGGCGGATTGAGATTTTTCTTAATTTGTCTTGGTCTGGCTGGTGGGAGGCTTTCGCCGTGGCTAGTTCGACACCGACAAAGACGTATCGCCAAGCGATTTAGCGTTCCGGTACGATGTCGTGTAGAAACCGAAAGGGGTGTGGATTTTCGTTCTACTCCTAACAAGTTAGCCCGCTTCCATCTTAGACTGAATCATCACTTAACATCAGGCGTGATAGCAGTCAAGGGCCAACTTGTAGTCTATAAATAAAAAAAACACCTGATTGTAACAGACGATACAATCTAAGGTGGAAGCTGAGTAACTTACTAGGAGTAGCAAAGTAGCAAATCCACTTCAATTTGTTCGTACCGGAACGCTAAATCGCTATACGTCTAAATGAAAACTCATATAAAACAGAATATGAGTTATGCACTTAGTCCTTATTGTTATCGCTCGAGAGAGAAAGGGATGTCGTTAACATTATTGGTGCTCATAAAATGGTCGCTGGAACATGTCCGACCTGAATGTACTCGGATATAAAGTACCATCATAATCGTTATAATCATCCTAATTAATAACCCACTACTGGGCATAACTATCCTCTCCCGTATTATGCTTTTAGCGGTCTCGCACACACATATTTATATTGTAATGCGTAAGGTTTCTTAAGTGGTATTCTCTAAGAAATATCATCGTCATCGTCATCAGCCTGGTTACGACATACTACAGGGCCAGGCCTGCTGCCTTTTAGAGGAAAGAATCTGAAGCGTAGGCTCACCATGCTGCTCCTATGCGGGTTGGCAAGCTTAGGGATAACCCTAAGCCAGCCAACATTGGAATAGCGTCGTGGGCCTACGCTGCATATCTCCTCCCCTAAAGAGGAGGGAAACCTGACCCTTAAGGGCGTCGTTAATTGGCTGATGAATGTATGAGCAACGTATATTATTCTTTATTATTATTGAATAGTTTTAACCAAACTATGCGATAATATATATACGTATATTATATGTACACACATCTATGCTATAGCAAACATATCTAGTCACTAAAGCATGAACGTAGGAGCATAGTTGATGGTTATATTCAAACCACTAATGTAACTTGTACTACTTACTCCTTATTGTTATTGCTGTGGAGAGAAAGGGATGTCGTTAACATTATTTGTGCTCATAAAATGGGAACATGTTCGGCCTGAATGACTGAATACTGAATACTAGGGCGTAATAAAATTCCAATACGTAGTACTGTAGCTCGAAGTATTACCGGAATGTTTTATGCTACTAATAGAGACTAATGTACCTACATTAGTCTCTATAAACAAAAGAAGATGTAAAGAAGTCAGTTAATAAACACCATATAAACATTATTAGTCTCTATAAATAAAAAAATGAGGACAATCAATAACAGAAACGAAGGTAAAATAATCGTCTTAGCCTCTGTAAAATGTATAGAAGATACTCAGTCCTCTGCAAAGTTGAGTATTTAGTATAGCAAAATCTTGAAGTTAATTTTGGATTTTCCTTATATTAGCGTTAAATAAGCAATCACATTACGGCGCTGTATGGGAGTCTTATTAAATGTCGCTCGATAACATGAATGATAAGCACATTTTTCATGATTTATGTAATTTTTAACCGACGAAAAAAAACGGAGGAGGTTCTCAATTCGACACGTATATATATATATATTTTTTTATATGTATGACCACGCATAACTTTTTACAGAATTGTCCGATTTTGATAATTCTTTTTTTATTAGAAAGGGCATACTTCCAAGGTGGTCCCATTGTCACCATGTTAGGATCTGATGATGATATCCTGAGGAAATTAAAGGAACTCTTCGAATTTTGGAGGCACGCTTACAGCGATTTCAGTTTTTGTCTCGTTATCGGTAGCTTTTTGGCTACTAGTGCTGCATAATATACTATGTCAGTATAGTACGAGTACGTTACGTGGCGATCAATCACTAACAAGTAAGACATAAAAATTTTTAACAAAAAATAGAACCGACTCAAAACGCACTAAAAAGTAAAAAATAACTGTGTCATTTAGTTGCTTTAATTTACTTAAGCATATCTAGGAGTCGGTGCCAGCAAAGGTTTCTACTTTCAAGGATGTTACCTACAACCCACAAACTGCTTTACTACGTAAAATAAATGTTCCTTAAACTTGACTGGCACCGACTTCATAGATATGCTTAAGTAAATTAAAGCAACTAAATGACACAGTTATTTTTTACTTTTTAGTGCGTTTTGAGTCGGTTCTATTTTTTGTTAAAATTTTTTATTAATATCACTTCCGGTGGACGATTAGAAACCAGGAGTAGCCTAAATATCAGTAACAGTCCTGGACAGTGCTCTTGCACTGTTTCTGATATTATACAACAAAAATATCTTGTTAAAAACAAAAATATTATACAACAAAAATATCTAAGTTTTTGAGCTAGATGTGTTCACACAGACGGATGCATGTATATTCTAACAAACACAACAAATGCAGTTGCATTTAACAAAGTTAGCATTGATTTAATTGACAAAGAAGCTTGGAACTAATAGAATTAGCGTTCAAGTGCAACAATTTGATATGAATAGGAGCTCGGTGTACGGGTCCGAAGAGCATTTTCACATACTTTGTTAGTTGACCGCACAGCGTCGTTGGTATATGGTCCGGACTTGAACTGAGAGAGAGGAAGCGGTCGCGAGTTCGAATCCCACTCAAGAACTACTGTTGTGATCAAGTAGTTTTTTTAATTTATTATGGATTGTGTATGATGCGTTTATGCGATTTGCAATTGGTAAAAAACTATTTGAATTGTATCGGCCATTTTGGAGAGTGAACTGAGTTGAGTGACTGAGTGAAGGACTGATCTGAGTGAAGGAGCTGGGGTCAGACATTCGTGTTGTTTGTTAACTGTCCTCCATGTTCATTTGCAGACATTGTTTTTTATATTAGTTATTAGTTTTTGCTTTAGTATATTTTAGTGTATTTATGGTGCATTATGAACGTGCTGAGAGGGGTAAGTGATAGGCTAATAAGAACTCCTGCGCATCACTGTATATTTTTAGTTAACAAGTAATTTTGACGGACTTCTGTTTCTATTGTTCCTAGCCTCTCGCAACGCCTTCTCAGTACAAGAGAAATACAACGAATTATTTTGAAACCCTGAAAGTCTGCTCTGAGCTAGCTACACGACTTTGGCGTGGCAGGGTACCTGTTTGCTCATCTTAAACGAACCCTCCTGGCGCTCAACCTGCATGTATTAGTTCTTGAATATAAGCTGTGCTTCAAGAACTTGGTGTTGTTTCTTTCAAATCAGACCATACGAAAAACACGTAACATATGGCGCCCAATGTGGGGCCCGATTTGATATGAATAGGAGCTCGGTGTACGGGTGCGAAGAGCATTTTCACATACTTTGTTAGTTGACCGCACAGCGTCGTTGGTATATGGTCCGGACTTGAACTGAGAGAGAGACAGCGGTCGCGAGTTCGAATCCCACTCAAAAACTACTTGATCACAATAGTAGTTCTTAAGTGGGGAACTCGCGACCGCTTCCTCTCTCTCAGTTCAAGTCCGGACCATATACCAACGACGCTGTGCGGTCAACTAACAAAGTATGTGAAAATGCTCTTCGCACCCGTACACCGAGCTCCTATTCATATCAAATTCATCCATCCTTACACACTCGTGATATTAGTAGAGTAGAGAAATAATTAATTTAAAATTTTAACAGGAATACAATTGTAGAATTATATTTTTTAAACGAGTATTAAACGGCACATAACTTGCTTTCAATGCTCTTGTTGATTTAGAAATATAAAACGGACTTTATTAGGTTATAACCTATACTCAATCTGTTTAAAATCCATATACCTACCAACTGCAGCAGTTTCGTAATCTCCTACAAGTACTTGTAACTGGAGCCGCCCGCGGGTTCACCTGCGTAGTCTCGTTACCATCGGAAATTTGGGTTAAAAATGACCTATGTGTTAATCCAGAGAAGCTAACACCATATCAAATTTTATTGAAATTGCCCCTGTTTACTTGTGAAGGAGTAACAAACAGACACACTCACAATTTTTCTCCTTTATGATAGTAATTCTACCTATTTCTCACTATCAACAAGTTCAACTCTATATATTTTAATAAGCGAAACCATAAATTACAAGTTGTTTACTATCGAAGGGGGTTCGCACAGTTATTATAACAAAAGAAAAACAATAACGGCCAAGCGGTTAGAAATTAATTTCAGTAGAGTAATCGCCGCGCGGACGGCTGGCTTTGACGTGCAATTCATTACTGTATAGAAAATACTGTGGCGCAGGGCGCGGCTGACTGATGGAGGGAGTGAAGAATTAACTAACCGACAGTAACAACGAGTAGCGGAAGCCTGTGACTCCGTCTGTGATAAGTCGACAAAAAGAAACCTATGTACTTTTTCCCAGGCTCTATAGTCTGTACTGTAAATTGCATTAAAATCGGCTCAGTAGTTTAAGCTTGATTAAGTAATAGACAGAGTTACTTAAGCATTTATAATAATAGAGAGACGAATATCTTAGCATTCCATGGATTCACCGTGCGGTAGCCGGATCCATCGCGTGGCTGAGAGAAAAACTCCGAAAAGAGCCCGAGACTTGTGACACGGGTGTAGGTTTAAAAGAGATCTCTTAGTGACGGCCGTCAACACTCACCTCATCTGTTCAAGTTATTCTCCCTGCTCAGCCAAACTCGGAAGGACCCTACTAGAGCAGCTTCGGATACTCGTTCCAATATGGAGCTTACTGCACTTCTAGTAAGACCAAGGTCTTTTAGCAGGTTATAGAGAGACTTCGCTGGTATATCTCTCGCACCCACTTCTACCGCGTATAAACTAACCACATAGCCATAGTTAGTTCATTAGTAAGGTATATATGATATATAATATATGATATGGTAATCAAAGTAAGTTTCGTAATATTTGTCTTTTCAGGACCACCACCACACACCCCTGTCTATTCTATTCTGCTCTGGTTCTTCCGTCATTTTCCTTAATGTGGATTTATAAAACGGAGGTTCTGGGTTCGATTCCGGGCTATGATTTTCTAAATTGGTCCAGGTCGGGCTGGTGGGAAGCTTCGGCGGTAGCTAGTTACCACCCTAGCGAGAAAGACGAACCGACAAGCGATTTAAAGTTCCGGTACGATGTCATGTAGAAACCGAAGGGGTCTCGCTTTTATCCTACACATAACAAGTTAGTCCGCTTGCATCACCACTTACTTATAATTAATAAAAAATAGACTGGTAGACAGGCACGCTTACTGTTGGCCACGCCTTTATGTACTCATTAATATTTTGCTTAGCATTTCTTTTTTTATTAAACGAAGTACTGTTTATTAGTGAATTTAAATTTCCATTTTTGATTTCATTTGGGTTGAGTTTGTTTGAATAATATTTCTGAATAACTTTCTGTTCTTAAGTACTTCATATTTACATTGATATTTGTTATTATTATCCTGGAAGTTTGTAAGTATGGATGTATGTTTGTTAATTACTCTTTCACGTAAAAACTACTGGATGGATTTTGATAAAACTCTACAATAATACAGCTTATATATCAGAATAACAAATAGCTACTTTTTATCCCAAATTTTTACGGGAATGGGAACTACATAGGCAAAACCGCGGAAGTCCTTGAGTCGCTAATATTTTTGAACTTATGCTATCACAAGCGAAGACATTGCAGCTCCAAAATCTGTGTGAGTTCAAATGAATACGGTAATACCATCAACTTCACACAAGTAGTAGAAAAATAATTTTATGTAACAATACAGTTAATATTGTAAAAATTAATAATTTTAAAAGAGCAACTGTTGAGTTTCTTGCCGGATCTTCTCAACAGGACCTGCCTTCCGAGCCGGTGGTAGAGTCACTACAAATAGTCTAATTTGACGTTTCAAAAGTGCTTATAATTGGCCTACTTGAAATAAATGAGGCCTATTTGAATTTGAATATTGAATTTGAAAATCTAAAGTAAAAATTGACCCACAGTTAATTTATGTAAAAACTGTACTACTATTTCCTACACATAAAAACTTCATCAACTGTAGAGTTATTCTGTAACGATTTCCCAACAGTGTGAGTTTCTAAGTACAGGTCAGCGTTACAGTGGGCCTAAAATACGCGCAATACTAAACGAGAAACGTCGCCCAACATTGACGAAACCAGAAATATAGCTCTCTTTTTGGGTTGGTTCCCAGTGTAATAACAGGCGCATGTGGCTTTACACCTATGAATCAGATTGATAGACACCGAGCGGCACTGCGTAGGCCGTGTTCCGTGCAAGCCTTGCGACGTATTGCTCAGTTTATAGACGACTAGCAGTCGCCCGCGACTTCGTCCGCGTGATTTTAAAGACAGACAAAACAAAAATAATTTACAATCCGACATGCAGATATAGAGCCTGTTTAAACAAACGAACAAACATTTTCGTATTGTGACGATCATAATCGTACATACTAATATATATAATAACACTAAAATATATAAATGTGTTTTATTAAAGAATAGTAAAACGATAAACAACAGTGGTTTATATTAAACGAGTAATTAGAAGTATTTTCTAATTGAACACAAAATCGTGAAGCGTCCATAGTGTATGTTATATACGCCCCGACGGCTGCCGGAGACGAAAAGTGACTTTGAACGAATGCTAGATCAAAGGATCTGCTCGCTGTTTGCGTGATGCGAGAGCGCGGTGCGCGCTCTCGTCACTAGTGTGGGAATGTGATGTGAGGTGTCGTCCTCTGTGTTTTCATCGAGCGATGTATATAATACATAGAGGTCGGTTATAAATAGTGTGCGAAGGCATATATGGAAAGAGATTTATAAGCTATAATCCATCAAGTAAGGCTATGCGCCCTTACTTAATAAATATAGAATTTAATAAAATAAATTATGAATTATGTGATAGCAAGACACAATTATATAAATATATTAACAAATTTTCATATAAATATGCCTTGACAGCTTGGGCATTTACACAATAAAATACGGCTGTTGTATTTATATCTCAGTTAAAGCATTTTGAACGCATAACACCTCGTATTGAGGTATACTCATCTGATTGTTTGAGGAGTGAGATACTGTCGCTTACATTTGGTTCAGCTCTGAATCTTCATCTGACGAGGTGTTTGAAACGGATGTCTGAGCTCTATGTGACTTACTGAGTGCCGTATTCTCTTTTAACTTCTCACAATTAGAATCCAATATAAAGAGGAACACACCTCTATAAAATGTGCTGTTTTCGAACGCCTTACACCTCGGTATCGAGGTATGGAATTAAAGAGGAACACACCTCTATTACTTGTGCCGTATACATTTCTCTCACAAAGAAATGATTTAAGGGGGGGGGGGGGGGGGCTCCGGTTTCTCTTCATATTATAATTATTAAGTTAGACGTTTTGCGGTAACCCTCACTCGGCCCGGGCATCATAGAACTAGCATTTCCGGTAGCGGGCCACCGTTATATGCGGGATGGAGCATATGACCATCTTTCAATAGAAAGATGCCATCGATCTAAAGTTTGTCTGAGGACTTACTCTGATCGCTCTGTGTGCGTATCTGTAATACCATTCTAATATTGAACGGAATTGACCATCTTTCAGTAGAAAGATGCCATCGATCTAAACTTTGTCTGAGGACTTACTTACTCGGATCGCTCTGTGTGCGTATCTGTAATACCATTCTAATATTGAACGGAATTGACCATCTTTCAATAGAAATATACCATCGATCTAAAGTTTGTCTGAGGACTTACTTACTCGGATCGCTCTGTGTGCGTATCTGTATTACCACTCTAATATTGATGTGGAGCAATAGTATGACCATCTTTCGATAGAAAGATGCCATCGATCTAAAGTTTGTCTGAGGACTTACTCTGATCGCTCTGTGTGCGTATCTGTAATACCATTCTAATATTGAACGGAATTGACCATCTTTCAGTAGAAAGATGCCATCGATCTAAACTTTGTCTGAGGACTTACTTACTCGGATCGCTCTGTGTGCGTATCTGTAATACCATTCTAATATTGAACGGAATTGACCATCTTTCAATAGAAATATACCATCGATCTAAAGTTTGTCTGAGGACTTACTTACTCGGATCGCTCTGTGTGCGTATCTGTATTACCACTCTAATATTGATGTGGAGCAATAGTATGACCATCTTTCGATAGAAAGATGCCATCGATCTAAAGTTTGTCTGAGGACTTACTTACTCGGATCGCTCTGTGTGCGTATCTGTAATACCATTCTAATATTGAACGGAATTGACCATCTTTCAATAGAAAGATACCATCGATCTAAAGTTTGTCTGAGGACTTGCTTACTCTGATCGCTCTGTGTGCGTATCTGTATTACCATTCTAATATTGATGTGGAGCAATAGTATGACCATCTTTCGATAGAAAGATGCCATCGATCTAAAGTTTGTCTGAGGACTTACTCGGATCGCTCTGTGTGCGTATCTGTAATACCATTCTAATATTGATGTGGAGCAATAGTATGTCCATCTTTCAATAGAAAGATGCCATCGATCTAAGGTTTGTCTGAGGACTTACTTGGATCGCTCTGTGTGCGTATCTGTGATACCACTCTAATATTGATTAGAATTTTAAGTTCTTAAGAGAATTTGATTCTAATCACATTTGTGGAACTACACAATACACGAAGAGGTCCCATAAATGGGAAACACTTCGTGTATTGAAAAATATAAAGCAATTAATTTATAAAACATGAAAGGGGCCACATATTTGAGAATCAGTTCGTGTAATACAGAAAGAAAGTGTGAGTTTAGCGATAGTCAAGATTTGTTTATGGTTGCATGAATTTTATCTTCCGAAACTCTAAAAGTACTTGAGTTATTTATGGACATAACATTGATAATAGGGTCCTAATCTAAAGACGATCACGTGCCAATCTAATACTTTTAAATTAAAAGTATAATAACCTTTAGAAAGATCTAAAACATGGTGTAAATTGTGTTTGTATTTATATGTGACGAATGTTTACCTTTGTATGGGACTTGGAAACAGTTACTGTATATTATATAAATATGGTCTGCCATGCCAAATAAATTGAAAGAAAAGATCAAAGATCGAATTCTCAAGGGGAAGGGCAAATAAATTTGGACGATATAGCGGTAGTGTTGTTTTTTAGAAATTTAGTAATATCTCCGAAACTATATAAGTAAACGTAAACGTAAGCATATGAATTAAATGATTTCTTAAAACACAAAAAGTTATATATCTGCCAAAATATAAAAGATAGATGTAAGCTATCGCGGATTATTTTGTAGAACTTTTTAAGATGCATAAAGTTTTCAATTATATCCAATAGCTAAGGCAGCGTACGCGATTTACGCCGATTAAAAAAATTTCACGGTCCGACCCGCGCTACAAAAACTGTGATAACTCGGGTAATATATACAATACAAATATAAAATATAGCCTATAACACTCACAGATAATGTAGCGTTCTACTGGTGAAAGATTTTTTAAAATCGTATCAGTAGTTCCTACGATTAGTCCCGTCAGAACTTTATTGACAAACTTATAAACTTTACCTCTTTATAATATTAATATAAACTAGAGGATGCCCGCAGTATCACCCTTGTGGTACCCGTTCCTGTGATGTCTATGTGTTAATACAAGGTGTTAGCTGACTCTCAACCAAATTTTATTAAAATCGACCCAGCCGTTTAGTCGTGAAGAAGTAACAATCATAGTCACTCTCAAACTTTTGTTTTTGTTAAAATTATATGATGATTTGTTAATAACAATCAGGTTGATTCAAAGACTTATTATTATAGAAGGACCTGTAATGCACCCGTACTCAGCAACCAAATTGTCTGTCGTTTTTTTTAGCGGAACGAGGTATACACACACATCAAAACTATTTAACACAACTCAATATTTTTTGTGTCGTTACACTACACACATCTATAAATTTATATCGCAATATACCACACGCGTAATATTTACACAAACTAAGAAAACTTTAACAAACAAGAACGGAGGGAAGTATCATAGTGTCGTTATTAAAATTATTCGATTACTTAATCGATGGTTTGCCATTCAGTTAAAGAATCAATTCTTTGTAGAAAATGTTTTTATTTCAAAGATATACGATACGTTGACAATAGGCTTAAAAACATATCGACAACGTGTTAGGTCATTGATCTTACACTTTGACAGAGGAGTTAGGTCAAGCAAAGCAGATGTCCATGTACAATTTGTCTAATGGTGTATCTCACCCGATTGTTTGTGACAAATCATCGCTTGGTCCTTCAATGACTACTGTAAAAAGCCCGTGTTATGACAAGTGAACATTTCACACTTCCGAATGCCCTGAATAGCAAATGGTTCACGAACCTATTGACATGAAATGTACACCATAAATACGTGAATTAATTTCACAGAGGTCAACTAGGCGAAATTCTTTAACAAGCGGCATAATTAAGTGTTTACCCCCAATCTGAATGCGACCCACACGTCCCTATCTCGAATTTATTTTCTCGTATAAAATCTAAACAAAAATAACACCAATATAAAATACACCTTAAGTTTCGATCGCTTGAGTTTATTTTCCTCTACGTATTTCTGATATAAGTTCTTTTGGGTCCGATGCAGAATAAATTACTGGACCTATATAACGGTTTCCAATTTTATTAAATTCTATCTTAGTTCATAGACAATAAGGTGTATTTTCGTTTGCCTTGCAATTGTATCCAGTAATAAGATACGTCTCAGTTTTCCCGAAGGTGTTTGAATTAATTTTCTGCATTGGGATACTAAGACTAAACAAGGCGATTTTCCTATTAACCTCTGTATACACCTCCAGCTATTCGTTTAACACTGTCTGTTAACCTTGATCATATTAGAAGAAGACACTTGCAGAAATAAAAACCATATTTATAACTTTTTATACGCAAGAGACATATCTTAGCATTCCATGGATTCACCGTGCGGGTGCCGGGTCCATCGCGTGGCTGAGAGAAAAACTCCGAACAGAGCCCGAAACTTGAGACACGGGTGTAGGTTTAAGGGTACCCTATGTAAGGTTTTAGGCCCAGCCAAATTCGGAAGAATCTTACTAGAGCAGCTTTGGACACTCGTCCCAATATGCACTTCTTGTAAGGCCAAGGTCTATTAGCAGGTTATAATGAGACTTCGCTGGTATACCTCTCCCACCCACTTCTAACTAACTGCATAGCCATTTTTAATTAGTTCATTAGTAAGGTCATAATATTTATTCACTTTATTTATCCTTACTAATATTATAAAAAGCGAAAGTTTGTATGTATAGAAGGATGCATGTTTGTTATTCTTTCAATCAAAAACTGATTGGATTTTGATTAAATTTCACGATAATATAGCTTGCATGTCAGAACAATACAAAAGTCACAATTTATCCCGAAATTCCCACGTAAACGAGAACAGGTGAAACCGCGGCCTTCCTCTAGTACGCATATAATTTCTGCTAAAATTAATAATTGTCAAAATTGTTTTAAATGTTTAGGAATAAAAACTGGCAAATAGCAAAGACGTTTAATGAAAAAAATATTTCCTGCGACATTGCGGATTTTGTGAGGGATTTTCTATGACAAGTAAATTATATTCTATCGCCCGAAATTACTGTCCGTATTAACCGATCTATTTCCACGAGGAAATTATACGGAACCCGGGGGGGACATTAATAAAGAGCAGACGCGGGGAACGGTCGCGGAATACTAATTATTATCGATGGAATAAATGAATTAATTCCTTAATAAGATCGGATAACGAGCCTCTACCGTCTACGCTTAGTACGAGTGTGGGACAGTTTTGCAATCGACGGCGGTGAAGGTTTTTTATATCCTGAAATGAAAGAAAATTTCATTTTGTTTTGTTTCAGTTTGTTTGAAGGAAGGTATTTGTCTTTTATTAATAAAAATTTTTGTAAAAACATTGAACCGACTACTAGTTGAAGGTTTATTTAACTTAGTAAAGCAGTTTGTGGATTCTAGGTAAGGTTCTTAAAGTAGAAACCTTGGTTGGCACAGTACAGAAGTATTAAGAGTTAGCACTAAGGAAGGATTTTCAAAAAATTTGCTCCCAAGGAAAAATGAAGGGTATTATGGAAATGCAATCGTGCGAAGCTTTCAGGCTACGGCCGCTACTTTTTCATTGAAATGTATAATGTATAAATATAAACTTTTGAGCTACGTGTATTCTTTTTTGTATAGACAAATAGGTTATTTAGGTCAAGACAAAACCTAATTTAAATATTAAGAACACTTGATCCTAAAGAGAATATATATTTAGGTAACTGACAAAAACGACTAAGTTCCTCGTACTAATGATACAGGCCGCTGCTTGTTACGTGGAGCCAACGGAAATTGTAAGTAAAACTACGAGAACTCACGGTTTGTTTACGTTGCCTAAAAACTTTATAAGGGTAGGTACACGTTAAATACTTTTGAAGTAACATTTGCGTTTAGAACATAGGCTCTGCTATTAGTTAAACTATAGATAGTCAATTTAAAAGTTAAAAGTATTGTTTTTTAAAATATTTTCAGTATTTTTTTTAATTTGACTAAAAATAATTACTATTACTTCCATCCATTTATTTGTACAAATTATATTAATCCATAAGCGAGCAGGGGTTGAACCCATGACAAGTTTGACCTCTAGGTATTGAGTTCCTTTTCCTGAGCTGCTATTAAGGTTAATTTTGTTTAATAACGTCCTAATATATAACAAGGTAATGGTGATACCATTGTTGTAATCTTGAAGTTAAAGCTAATAGGTTACTGAGAAGAAGAACTTTACAAATTCAGCCTGGTGAACCCCATAGCTCAGGACCACAGAACATAACCTAGCTAGTGTTGCTTTTGAAACCATGTGGTTACCCATAATATACTCCTATTCCGGTTCGCGAGGCAACATCTTAGAACCGATCTCAAAATGTCAATTGTCTGACCTCGAAGAAACTATTTGCCTTCATACATCACCATTCTTAGTAAACAGATCTTATTCTGATTACTTAAAAAAAAATGTTCAAACTTAAACAGCCACCGAGGCGCAGTGGATTTTTTTTTAAGCGGGCAAACGCGCATGCGGGTTACCTGATGTAGAGTGATTACCGCCGCCCATATACATTTGCAACACCAGAGGCACTGCTAATGTGTTGCCGGCCTTTGAGGAATTGGTTTATTCGCCCCTTGAATACACCCATGTTAAAATTGGCAGGAAATACCGCAGCAGGAAGTTGGTTCCAGATTCTGCATGTTCGCGGCAGAAATGACCTAGAAAATCTAGTGGTTGTAGATAACCAGCCATCCAGATGGTGTGGGTGAAACTGGTTTCTACGCCGCAAGTTCCGCTGAGAGAAGACAGAGGGTGGTATAAGTTCGAACAACTCCTCAGAGCACTCGCCAATATAAAGACGATAGAACACACATAGAGAGCTGATGTCCCTACGGTGTTGTGAGTTTGGAATTGTCAACAAATCGAACTGCCCGCTTTTGGTTGCAATCTATTGGAAGAAGTTGGTATTGAGGTGCTCCGGCCCATAGATGTGAGCAGTACTCCATGATTTATAAGATGGAGGTCCTGGGGTCGATTCTCAGCTGGGCCGATTTCGGTTTTTAAATTGGTCTGGCTGGTGAGAGGCTCCGACCGTGGCTAGTGGTAACCCTACCGACAAAGACATGCCACCAAGCGATTTAGCGTTCCGATACGATGTCTTGCCATCGGGTGTGATTGCAGTTATGTGCTAACAATATGATGAATATGCTAACAATATGCATGAATAAAAAAAATAAAAAAACGTGCTGATTTTATCACTACTTTCTTTTTGGAAGAAATATAATACCAAAACGAGAACGTTCATAACACGTGACCTTTGTCAAGTAGAAATTCGTGGAAATTGGTTCATTAGTAATACTTATTCAACTTTCATCTGAAATACGTTCAATACACAATATATAGAGAATCTCTTCTTTTGTGGAATTTGTTAAAAAAGCTCAAAAGAACTTTTACCAAAATCTTTTATGGCATTATTCCTTCTAAGAAGAAATCAATATTAATACAGTTCGATAGTTTTAAAGTTAAAAAATCAACATATATTTACTCAGTGTACTCTTCTTGATTATTTTAAATCGTAATTTTTAGATTATATAAAAGTAATGGTGAGAATTATGCTAGAAAACTTAAAATTAAAGATACCAGTGTTTAAGTCAATGTCTATTTCACATACTTACTATAAAATTTGAAGAAATCGGGGTATTGAAGTACAAAATATCATTGAATACTTAAATGTTACATGTATTTACATTCGTGTGGTATGAAATGATTGTGTAAGATTGAACACGAAATTAAAAAGAAAAATAGATAAAAAATTTTAAAATCGCCCGCCATTTGTGACCTGGCTAATCAGATCTTCATCTTATATGCTTAGTACCTAATCAGTTTTTAGGGAAATGCAACCTCATGATATTTAGTCTAATAGTTTAAAAACTTCAGTATAACAAACAGATAATTTAAATTTATAATATAAATATTAAATCGAGTGCTAAAAATCACAAAAAAACACGTGCCAAATTGAGAATTTATCCCTTTTTGGAAATAGGTTAAAAAAGCCAAAAGGCGCGTACTCAAGACGTGTCCATTGTACCACGACAGTGCGGCATGACGGGCGTTTTGTGACACTTAGCACTCGCCACTTTACTACAGAATCGGCGCGTTCTCGCGATGACAATCCAATTTCTTTTCAAGTGCCTCTAGGGACTGGGGTCGTTGGTTGGATGCGAGATATAATGATATTTAACTTTATTCCTTTCGTGTTTTTCGTGCTGAGAAAATTTTTTACATACCTATGTTAAATCTATGTATATTATTTAGAAATATTTACAGAATTAATGTGCTTTTTCAATATGATATTATTGGACTATTCATAGTCAATTAATAGGCATAGAAAGAGAAGCAATGTAAAGCAGAATATGCCCGCAAAATAAAATGAAATTTATATAAATGCCCGTGAGCTTTCATTTATTGACATTTAAGTTATATTTGTGTACCCCGATAAAAAACAGAGGAGGTTCTTAATTCGACACGTATATATATTTCTTTTTTAATGTCGTCCGATTTTGATAATTCTTTTTTATTATAAAGGGCACACTTCCAAGATGGTCCCGTTGTCATCATGTAAGGATCTGATGATGATATCCTGGGAAAATTGAAGGAACTCTTCAAGTTTTATAGGCACACATGCAGATTTCGGTTTTTGTGTAAGTATCGGTAGCTTTTTAGCTACAAGTGATAATATGCTATGACAGTATAGTACGAGTACGTTACGTGACGATAAATCACTAATAGGTAAGAAATAATTTTTTTTACAATAAATAGAACCGACTCAAAACGCACTAAAAAGTAAAAAATAACTGTGTCATTTAGTTGCTTTAATTTGCTTAAGCATATCTATGAAGTCGGTGCCAGCAAGTTTAATGAACACTTATTTAACGTAGTAAAGCAGTTTGTGGGTTATAGGTAATGTCCTTAAAGTAGAAACCTTGGCTGGCACCGACTAGATATGCTTAAGTAAATTAAAAAAACTAAATGACACAGTTATTTTTTACTTTTAAGTGCGTTTTGAGTCGGTTCTATTTTTTGTAAAAAAAATTATGATAGTAGTAAGATAATACATGATAATAACTAACACATACCTATATTAAAAATAACATTAGTGTTAAAATGTCAAAATAAATAGATATAAAATTAAATACTCGAATATTTGTCTTATAAATAGTTTTAAGATGACATTGACCAAAATTCTGTTAAGACGACATTAGTAAGTGATCTTTATAAATCGTTTCCATTGTACCAAACAGAGGTCAGCCGTCTTTTTCGTACGACACTCAGCACTTTGCAATAGAATTGGCGTATCCCTAAACTGACAAGCCAATCTCGTGTCACGAGCCCCGCGGGACGCCGGGACGCCGGGACATGCAAACAGGCGATATTTGGTGCTGTAGTTTCATTTTATTTGATTTTCCTTTGCTTTTTTATTCTGTTACCTATGACGGAATGTTGATAGTGAATGTACATGAACAAAAGGTGTGGTTTTACGAATAAATATGTTTTTTATGTATATAATTTTTGTGTAGAAGGCTTGCGCCTTACTCAATTATTTTGAAATCTAACTCTAGACTATGTATATGAGATAGATAAAATGGTGGATAGATTTTTCGGATTTATCACATTTTTCGTCCGACTTGCGTGACATAAATTGTGATAACTCGGTTAATATACATAATACAAATATAATATTTAGCTTATGACACTCTCCTATAACGTAGCATTCTACTGGTGAAGGAATTTTTGAAATCGGATAAGTAGTTTTGAAGATTACCACCAACAAACCCATTTACAAACTTACAAACATTACTTCTTCAATATTAGTATAGATTAAATCTTGTTGAGAAAGAAAAGCTCAATATTACGTAGCACGATGACTAGTGACTCAAAGTTTACTAACCAATAAGAATAATAATAAGTAGTAGTATTAGTAGTTGGCAGCTAATTAATAGCAATCTACAATTAAAAGTAATTTAATCTAATTTTTAACCGACGAAAAAAAACGGAGGAGGTTCTCAATTCGACACGTATATTTTTTTTTTTTTTTTTTTTTTTTTTTTTTTTATATGTATGACCACGCATAACTTTTTACAGTGTTGTCCGATTTTGATAATTCTTTTTTTATTAGAAAGGGCATACATCCAAGGTGGTCCCATTGTCCGCATGTTAGGATCTGATGACGATATCCTGGGGAAATTGAAGGAACTCTTCAAATTTTGGAGGCACGCTTACACCGATTTCGGTTTTGTCTCGGTATCGGCAGCTTTTTGGCTACTAGTGCCGTATAATATACTATGACAGTATAGCACGAGTACGTTACGTGACGATAAATCACTAAAAAGTAAGAAATAAAATTTTTTAACAAAAAATAGAACCGACTCAAAACGCACTAAAAAGTAAAAAATAACTGTGTCATTTAGTTGCTTTAATTTACTTAAGCATATCTAGGAGTCGGTGCCAGCCAAGGTTTCTACTTTCAAGGACGTTACCTAGAACCCACAAACTTCTTTACTACGTAAAATAAATGTTCGTTAACCTTGCTGGCACCGACTTCATAGATATGCTTAAGTAAATTAAAGCAACTAAATGACACAGTTATTTTTTACTTTTTAGTGCGTTTTGAGTCGGTTCTATTTTTTGTTAAAAAATTTTATATAATATGTAATATAATAAGGTATTTGGTGTTTACTCTATCTGCCTAGTTGGTCTAGTGGTTAGTTTATGTGGCTTCTATCACGAGGTCCTGGGTTCAAATTCTGGGTCATCTGACTGACTTTCTCATTCCTCTATGAAATTGTCAGTACATTCTAAGCCCGGAGTCGGAAAGTTGGTGGTGTTACACCCCCGTGTCTCGGAAAGCACGTTATGCCGTCGGTCCCGGTCACTATCATCAACATGTGATAGTGATCGTTAATAAATGAAACATTATCATCTTAAGCCCACCACCCGCATTGGAGCAGCGTGGTGGGTGTACGCTCCATATCCCCTCTCCTATAAGAAGGGAGACCTGGCTTGTAGTGGGCCGTTAATAGGCTGATAATGATGATGATGATTTCGTGCTAAAATCTAAATTTAAAAAGTTATCTTTTATTTAATGATATAAGGTGGATATACGTGATAAGATAGATAAAGCACACATAAAGCCTCCGAGTATATAGCGGGCATAGATAAAGCCGTATCGCTGATCTTTTACAGCGAGTGACTGTGGGGGGTTAGATGGTTTAACCCACATCGTGAGTGGCAGCTTAACCCGTTTCCGCGCAGGCCGCGATAAGGCCCACTTTTGGCGCCGAGAGGTGTTTCATTCTTTTCTTTTTTCATATATGCCATTGTTCCATTATGCAGCCTATATGTCTTCTTTGTGGTTATATAAAGCTGCATATCAAATATATTACTGCTTGATTGCACTTTCACATTTTGATCCCAATATATTTTTTCATGCTTCCTTGGTTCAGTGGTCTAACCACTATCTTGTATATGTATCTTCTCTTCTTATTTTTAAATTTTTAAAGCAGCAGCGGTGATGGGAATTTTTATTTCACCAGAAAAAGTTGTAAATTATACATCGTACCGGAATGCTCAATCGCTTGGCAATTACATCTTTGTCAGTAGGGTGGTGGTAACTAGCTACGAATGAAGCCTCCCAACTCAATAACACAACTGGGAATCGAACATACCACTGCGTTTAAGTTTTGAATTATTTCACTTATAAAGAGGAAGAGCACAAAATACTATTTTAATTGTAAACAAATTATCCCTATCACAAAAATAAGCTCGCCGTCATAAAAACAACTCCATTCGATTCACCCATCACAGTGGAACATAAAACATTTTTCCATAGAGTAATTAATAAGACGCGAACGAAAATTTTCCCTCGTTTTTCCGTCCCATTCAATGAAAATATTAATTAAAAACAATGAGAGATAAGCTCTAGAAAGGTCCCGCTAATTAAAAACGCTGGCAATTTTTTTTATTATTATTTTACGCGCGTCAAGTAATTTGACACAGCACTTTGGTCGGGACGGGCAGGAATTGAATTCATGAGGAATTCATTTTAAATCGTGCATGCAAATAAAATTTTAGCACTTTTGTTAACGTTTATTTTGTTACACCGATACGAAATTAAATTTGGATATTAAAATGTTATCTACTCAGATACTGAGAGGCTACTTTGATGGGATTATTTTGTAGTCCAACGTTAATTAAAAATTTATTTACTGTCAACGACGTATTCTCGTTGTTTACTGCCTAGCTCTTTTCTAAGAATGTTGTTAATAAACAATTGAATTCAATTTTCTGTAAAACAAAAAAAAATTGATTTAAAATAGACGCTGACAAGTTATCAAACATATTTACAGAATAACAGTTGTGATTTTCTTAATTTATGTATGTGATATTGCAAGAATAGGGTGCTTCGAGGAAATGCACTACACATTCTTCGTCGTTCTATTTTTTAATTATTATTTTATACAGCACTTTGTTCGGGATGGGCCATTGAATTCATGAGGAATTAATTTTAAATCGTGCACCCAAATAAAATTTTAGCACTATTAATAACGTTTATTTTGTTACATCGATACGAATTAATATCTGTAAATTAATCTATACTAATATTATAAAGCTGAAGAGTTTGTTTGTTTGTTTGAACGCGTTAATCTCAGGAACTACTGGTTCGAATTGAAAAATTATTTTTGTGTTGAATAGACCATTTATCGAGGAAGGTTTTATGCTATATAACATCACGCTGCAACTATTAAGAGCGAAGAAATAATGGAAAATGTGAAAAAAACGGGGAAAATTATTCATCCTCGAGGGCTTCCGTTGCGTGCGCTGCGAAAACGGTTCAAGATACCAAAAATATATGTATGAAAGAATTATTCCTCTTGAAATGATCTAAAAAATGTCCACGACAGTATATGTCTATCTTTTAAGATTAACTCACTAGAACCGTTTTTATGGTAATCAAATTTGGTCGAATGTATTATAATATCGTAAAATGTTTAACAAAAATGTAGATCTTTAGTACACGGGACGGAACGAAGGATATTGGTTGACGGGAAAATATAAAAAAATTAAATTGAGAGAGCGGGAATGAGCACACTTTATATGAAAGTCTGTCTTTAAAATTAGAATGGTACCTAAGAGGTTTTCACGCGGACGAAGTCGCGGGCGAATGCTAGTAATATTATAACTCAGATGCTGCGTTTACAGGATCGTTTCATAGTTCATTTTTTCTCAATTGTAAAATGTTACAATTGATGAACGATGATTAGCCGCATGTTTTTCTGTAAGAATGATGACAACTAATGTTACAATTCTACTCTGACTGAGTAACACGACACTTTAGATGAAGAGAGACGGAAACTAATTTGTTGAGTTATGAAGCGATTTTACAATGTCGTTCTACTACTGTTTTTAATAATTATGACTTATCAAAAGGTCTGTTAATTCTTTTTCAAAATATTACTTATTGTTATCACTACGATTTAGATTTTACAATTAAATGATGGTTAAAAAAATTACAACTGATCGAAAAGAACAGAAATTTATTATGTAGATATTATGTTATTTATTTTTATGTATTTTAATTTAAATTAATTGTATTTATATTATTTACACCTTTTTACTATTTTCCACTGCACTGTTCTTTCAATTTAGGTAGCATTATTTCTCTTCAATTGTATTTACACACTTTTTACTTTCTTCACATCTCAAAACTTAAAACTGATTGTATGTTTGTACATTTCTATTGTGTGCACTAAAGTTTTTAAAATAAACAAAAATATAAATATAATACTGAACATGTCGATGATTGAAACTTGTCGAATATAACAAGCGAATAAAATACAAACTTTATCTTGATAATGAGGTAAACGGTGTGACGTGAGGTCGATTTATAATTCGAAGTTCGTTTGAGGTGTGCCCTTTATTTGAGGGTCCCTCGTGCGTGGGGTCTAACGCCGTATACGGGGTCCTGTTATTGAGGATAATTTAAAGTTGCTACGAAATTTCGACCTCCATTGCTGAATTTTAATTATCTGCGCTTATTCCTATACGTTTTATACCGAATTTAAATAAAAATATTTACATTTTATCACACGGATATATATATTTTTTTAATTTGGTGATCTTTTAATAATTGAAGCATGCTTCCTCAGTGTTTATACATCCATAATTATAAAAGTCACTAAGGAGCGAAAACAATGTTTAATTCAAGAATTGAAACTGTTTTTTTTTCTTTATTCATTACATCCCTTAGACAGTTAGCCCTTGACAGCAGTCAATCTTGGTGGTAAGTGGTGATGTGTGTGTATGACATGTGTAATTGCAGTCAAGGACTAACTTGTAATGAGTAAAAAAAATAAGACCTGTCAAATGGTGCTTTATTTTTTTTAATTGATTCGTTTTTTTTGAGTCAATGAAGCTTACGCTCATAATTTACAAATCCACAGAACAAATTCCTAGCCTTAATTGATTCCAACGTTGCGGGATCAGTAAAACTTCATCTCAAATCGTTTGACAGAATCTCGATGCCGATAATTGAGTAGCCGCAAGCTCCTTATCAGACCCATGCGCTCCACTTATATAAGAACATCGACATAACAGTTGTTATCGACTAGTTGCCAGGAGATAATTCTCTGGCAATAAGCTCTTCCTGTAGTAATCGAAAGTAAGATTGTTTATTTGAAACACACATAAAATTCTTTTTGTCTTTGATATGAGAGTATTGTGATTGGAAGTCCCCAAAACATTAACATTAAAAATCCTTATAAAATGTAAAGTAATATAATAGATGTAATTTAACTTGCGAAAAGGGTTTTAATACCATAACTACCAAAAAAAAATAAACAAAGTATTTATTTTTGACGACCTCCGTGGCGCAGTGGTATGCGCGGTGGATTTATAAGACGGAGGTCCTGGGTTCGATTCCCGGCGGGCAGATTGAGATTTTCCTTAATTTGTCTTGGTCTGGCTGGTGGGAGGCTTTCGCCGTGGCTAGTTACCACCCTACCGACAAAGACGTATCGCCAAGCGATTTAGCGTTCCGGTATGATGTCGTGTAGAAACCGAAAGGGGTGTGGATTTTCGTCCCATTCCTAACAAGTTAGCCCGCTTCCATCTTAGACTGCATCATCCCTTAACATCTGGTGTGATAGCAGTCAAGGGCCAACTTGTAGTCGATAAAAAAAAAGAACTTTATTTTAAGAAAAATAATAATTTTGGACTTTTTTCGTAGAGTTGTACTTAATGCAATAAAATAATTCAATGTCTGAAATTGTGTTCACAAAACATGTCTTGCGTGAAGCCCGTATATTCAATTCCCACTGGAAATCAATGTTTAAGCTAAGCTTATAATATTAGAAATTGAAATTACATAAAAAAGACATTGGTTCAGACGTTTTGAGTGACCAGGAAGTGTTCTCTCATTCTTTTCTTAAAAGTGGCCACAACGAAGAGATCTTTAAACATTAAGATACCTTTGAAAGCCAACGAACTGGAATATTAATAAATTTTAGAGAGGAGCCCTATTATTTCATATTTATGCGAGAAAAACCGCGGGGGACCGTCCATTATGATAAATAAGCAATTTGTAGTTCTAATTTCACTATAACTCCGCCAAATACGCGGCCGAAAGCAGAAATTTATGTTAATGTATTATTTACGCCGCCCATGAATATCGGCTGAGGCTTTGTATACAAAAATAGGTCTTACATTATGAATTTTCGATAAAAAAAGATTCGTTTTCTCGGCTTTTTATCGGAGAATAAGTATGTTTTTACAAAGCGATGTTACAAAGCCTTCTTGTAAGTTACGATTTTACGTCTAACTAACTTAACACCTTGTTTTTTCTATTTCAATTTACCGCTTGTAAAAAATCAAAATAAAATATTTTTAAGACTCATTATGTATTGATATTTTAAATAAGTTAAGGCTACCTTAGTGGATTTATAATGCAGAGGTCTTGGGTTCAATTCCCAAAAAGGCAAATCTAGTTTTTCTAAATTGATCCGAATCTGTTTGGTGGGCACTTCAGACGTGGCTAGTTACCACCATACCGACAAAACCTCTGGCAAACTATTTATCGTTCCGATACGTTGTTATGTAGAAACTGAAAGGGGTATGGATTTCATTCTACTCCTTAAAAGTTAGCCCGTTTCCATCTTAGATATTATCATCACTTGCCGTCAGGAAAAAAGTTCATTTGAGTCAATCGTTATGAAATTAAAATGACATATCCTAGAATGAGCTATGTATGATTCTTGTAGATTTATAGTAATTATCTATACTTAATTTCTAATTTTAAGATTCTAGGCAATTTTAAATTATAATTTTATTGTTTCAGGGTTTTCAAATCCAGCTTGGGAGGTGAAGGTGAGTACGAGTCATATAAAAAAATAGCACACGCCTGCGACTTCGTACACGTGTAGATCCTGGACTTCTGTAAATGTTAACCTATACCTTGACTAGCTCAATCTATTGATGAAAACGCCATTTAAAGCTACCTTGCATAGTTTTAAAGATCTAAGCGTACCAAGAGCAGGTAGCGACTTTGTTCTATACTACGTCACACACATACATAACATCAAGCCTCATTCTCATAGGGCTAGACAGAGACTACATCCTTCCATTCGACACGGCCCTTGCATTTTCTATCCTATTAATCCTTTTCTACAGATTCGCCGGCTTAGGCTACTCTTGACCAGGCCATATTTTAAATTGTCCTGAATATAGTAAAGAAAAATTCACATTGGCCTTCCCCTTCTCAACATTTCCATTCACCATCGCCTCATAAATCTCTTTTATTAATAATCATCTATTCTTTATACTTCCTCAAACCATCTAAGCATCCCTTTCTGAATTTTCAGACACTATATCTTCTGTTACACTTGTCTCTTCTCTCTACGTTAAACTATAATAAAAATAATACTGATGTACAACCTTGGAATGTTTCAATTAATTGTCTGATGCTGTCGCATTAACCACCATGGAACCTTAACATGAAAAGTTTTACCAAAAATCTCAGCCCCAGTGAAGCCGCTAAACTCCATTCTAATAATTAATATTGCAGCGCGCAAAGCACGTAACATTAGCCGGGTCGTGAATTTTTAATGTGACGTCACGGAACTTGACAGCCCACCGGGACGGCAGCCATCTTGAATGGGAGCGACGTTGCCCTATTATGAGGAACTTTAGTAATGTTCCACGTGCTTTAGTTTGGGTTGAGATGATTTTATATTTAATATTTACGTTATAATCACCATTCTGCCGCCCACTTTACTAGCCCATTATACGGCACAGGCCTGTACAACAGAGTATCCCACTACGCTGCTTCATTTTGTTAGCATTTTAAAATATTACAATTTGTTACCATAGACAATACTGTTCGATATTGTCTATGGTAACGTAAGCTTGTGTCTGTCGACCGTGAGATGATTTGAAAGGACTAGATTCCAGGCCGTAAAATAAAATGTAAAATTGATATGTTAGAATAGTCGAGTAGTGTATTTTACTGTTCTTTTGGTTGTTACAAAGTATGCATATTTTTAATGTAATATTAATTATTGTAATTGAGTGGTTTTGTAATTTATTTAAAAAGGGCATGTGTCGAGTTATTCTGGCCACGTCTTTTCTCGTCACGGACTGCTTTACCGATGCGGCGGTAGATAAAAGATTATGAAAGAATAAAACGATTTTGAAGACATCAGAATATTATTTTAAAATTCCGCTGCAACCAACAATTTTGAGATCGCAGAGATTAGATTGTTACAAATTTCAAAAATTTATAACAATCGCTATCAGCCGTTATCTTAACTCAGAGCTAAGTATTTTGAAAGTTCTTGAAATACCAAAGAGCTTAATATTTAACAACTTGACCCAGGACTCGAATCCACGATATCACGATTCTAAACAACATAGAGCAACATTAACCAATGTAGCAGATAAATTTTATACTATAGCATATGTATTTCTATTGGAACTAACCCTAACTGGAAATCAAACTGGAAACCCCTGTTGTCAATTATGACAAACTGCACCAAAGAGGTTATCATTATATTATTTTAATTGCGTGTAAAACTGCGGGTTGTTTCGCTTTTCCGTTGTATCGTTAAGAAACTGGGTTATTTGTAGTAAACTATTTCTCGCGTTACATGAAAATCACATGCGGGGAACGAAAAAAGAATTTTAATTGTATGGCCACTGAACAAGCGGCGGTCAACGTTGAATTGTACAGAATAAATTTTTGAATTCTGCCCAGTTCAGATGATCAAGACAATGCAAATTCAAGGGATTGCTTAAGTAGGATAATTGACTTAGGAAGTTCGATATGGAATCATAATATACAGTGATCACGTGAACGTGTTGAAATCATCATCATCATTATAAGTCTTTTAAAGGCCCACTAAAGGGCCAGGCCTCCTTCCTTGTAGGAAAGAGGGATATAAAGTGTAGACTATCGCTGCTCCAATGCGGAATGCTGGGCTTACGCTTGTAGATGTTGATAGTGAGCTGGACAGACGGCATACCGTGCTCTTCGAGATATAGGCACACTACTAACTTCCCAAACGCGGGCTTATAATTTACTAAAAATTTCTTAAAAGAAAAAATCCAGGATCACGTGGTTAAAGCCACATAGGTTAACCACTGAATCATCGAGGCTGTCAAACTAAATAATTTAATAAAATTAAAGTCTCTGTTTGTAATATTGAAATAACCGTTTTTACTACATACATAATTATGAATATACATTATCCAAAATAACATTTTTTTAAATTCTTGTCTGTTTGTATGTCTGGTTGTTCCGGCTTATCTCCAAAATTACCAGTCGGATTGTTAAAAACCTTTTGTATATAAGAGCCAGACTCATGAGGAGTGACATAGGGTAATTTGTATCCAGATATTCCCACGGGCTCATGAACTACGCGGGTGCACCCGCGCGTGATCTCTAGTGTTAAAATAAAAGGAGTTAAATTTGAAAGTGGAGTCTCTATTTCCGTGAATGTACGCTAACCCGTTAATGAGCGGGCGGCTCGGCTTTGCTCTGCGCCGAGTGCAAGTTTCCAGGTCAGCTCGTGCCTTTATGTCGTGTACTGGGCCAGCGCAGCTCTAGCGGCACTCGCGGGACACTCTTGTTTGTCGTACCTAAATACCGGCTTGTTGATACTGAATGGACGCAGGCTTTACTTTGCGGGAGTTCATTATATACAAGGAATTATTCTATTTGCTCTTTATTGCGAAAACTTCCTTGCGGATGTAGTGTAAGAAAATGTTATTGTAAGTGCGATTATGAGCTCGTTTATTTGATTTGCTTTCAACCCTTATCTGCTCAATTACTGGTATTTATCATATTTTGTATAGATGATGTTATGCACCTTTCATCCGAAAATTTTTTTTCAAAAACTTTAAAAATATACAGCTTGGTCAATCCATGATGGCTCGTCGTTTTTTGTTTGTCAAACGCTTACAGTGCAAGTGTGCAATACTGCAAGAATGTGAGTTCTATTACTACGTAACGAGTAGCAATGTGTGCACACTCACATAAAGTGTCAAATTAATTATGTCACCAAGAATGTCATGTTTGACTAGCAGTATGCTCTACTTCATTTTAACTCATTTTTTAAAAATGAATATGTCGTGTTGGTCCTGCACAGCAAAATTATATTGTGATATAGGTTAATATATATATCGGAGTATCACCATCCTTGACATCATCTTTAGTGGTTCATAATCTCTTGGGCGTTTTCTAGGGTTACAAAGACTTAGTCTTCACGAACAGATATATTGCAAGTTCACAATGTTTTGATACATGAAATAGATTTTTATAATTCCTGACGTATTATTAAGATTCAGAACAGTAGTTTATTTACACCCATCTTACTTTCTTCCCTAATTTAATTTACTTCTTAAGAACACTTTTACACTGGTCCAACTCGACCAAATATCCTCACCGCACTCCAGACACAAACTAACTACCCAACTCCTTTATTCCCCTCAAGATGATGTAAATACTCTACTAGGACTTTCGCGCCCGACTCTTTTATTGATTGGAGTATTAAAACAAGTCAATCATTCATTCATTTATCAAATCAAATTGAATTTAACTTTGTGTTAAAGTTTTAAGTAAGCACCTATCTCATATCTCTCATTAAATGATTAACAATTAGTTCTATTTCGATTACTTTCATAAAAAAACTCGTGACATACCAAAAATAATTACATCCACAGACAGTAACATTTCCATAAACAATGACATCTATTACAATATTACAACAATCTATTCTAAGTCTCTAGTCTAATTCCTTCGACATATATATTAACCAATTTAACAATATCTTAAAAACACACATACCCACAATCATCTCAGATGGGTACCTTGTATATCTATTTTTCTTTTGTTTAAACAGTTTAATGATTGAGCTCAACTCCACGCTGTCTTGTTTACCATACCCCTAGTGTTTTTGTAAAGCGTGAACCCTTGATATCTATTATTATTTTGATTCATTACAAGTTAGTTTATGTAAACTAAGATGGAAGAGGGCTAACTTGTTAGGAGTAGCATGAAATCTACATTCCTTTAGTTTCTACACGATACCGTACCGGAACGCTAAATCGCTTGACGGTACGTCTTTTTTAGCAGGATAGTACCAATGACCAAAGCTATTTTGCGAAGCTAATTTGGAAAATCTATATTGGCAGTAACAAACCAATCAAGTGACCTTTGTAGAATAATTAAAGTCGAGTCGGTCAACCTGAAGGAATGGGCAACGGAACGATTCTTCTGGCTAAGTCACATTTAAATGTGTAGTTTATCATCATACGATACGTTTTTTGACATTATAAATATAATATTGGTAAAAAAATTAAGTAGAGCATCATTCCGTTCGGTCATGACACGCAGCGATACAACCTAAAATAGCCCGTGTACACCGAGCCGTGGTCGACTCGAGACTGATGTTCGAATTGTACTCCCCGCACCCTTCGGTTTCCCCTCGCGAGAAATAGTAAGGGGGGGGGGGGGCTTAATGAATTAACCAAAGTATACCTGTATTACTATATCAGATTTTTTTTTTATAAAATAAGCTCGCGCTTGACTACGATCCCACCTGATAGTAAGTGAAGATGCGGTCTAAGCTTGATTAGAAAATACCTATTCACACCATACCAAAGTTGTAGGTATAAGGGAAAACTAACCTCGGAAGGGCTTCCAGACCTCAGCTATGCGTATAATAAACGGTGACGCAAAACGCTTTGTACGAGTCCTGGAAACTAGAATGTAGGGACGAAATCCCACTCTGAGTCGTTGCACGAGAGCACGTTGATAAAAAGGTGAATGAGCTACGAAATACTCGTAACCTCTGAGAGTGCTCTCCGATAGTCTGCATTTAGTTAAAAATTTTAGTGATTTTTGCATTTCTGCGGAATGCTATAAATTCTTGTTGTCTGTCAGTCTGTCTGTGCGTTTGTCCGCACTATTTATATGTTCCCCTACAACTTCCAAACGACTTGGCCGATCCCCGATATGATGACATATTCTTATAGGAAAAAGTCTGAGGAGTGTTCTTACATACTTTTTTTTTACCTAACTGTGTCAGAAAGACGGAAATGTTTTTGTGTGTGATTTTAATAATTTTTTATTGGAAAGGGATGGCCCGCTAGAAGAACCCGACTCCCTGACTGATGGGAAATATCTGGAGCTTAGACCCACTATGCTGCACCAGTGTGGGTTGGCGGGCTTAGGGTGAGAATAGTTTTATGATTGTTTTAATGGTCCACTAGAAAAATCTGTTCCCCTGACTTGTAGGAAATATCTGGAGCTTAGACCCACCATGCTGCACCAGTGTGGGTTGGCGGGCTTAGGGTGAGAATAGTTTTATGATTGTTTTAATGGCCCACTGGAAAAATCTGTCTCCCTGACTTGTAGGAAATATCTGGAGCTTAAACCCACTATGCTGCACCAGTGTGGGTTGGCGGGCTTAGGGTGAGAATAGTTTTATGATTGTTTTAATGGTCCACTACAAAAATCTGTTCCCCTGACTTGTAGGAAATATCTGGAGCTTAGACGCACTATGCTGCACCAGTGTGGGTTGGCGAGCTTAGGGTGATAATAGTTTTATGATTGTTTTAATGGCCCACTAGAAAAATCTGGCTCCCTGACTTGTAGGAAATATCTGGAGCTTAAACCCACTATGCTGCACCAGTGTGGGTTGGTGGGATTACGATAGTAATAGTTTTATGACTATATTAACGACCCACTAGAAGAACCAGAGTATAACATTGGGTTCAAAATCGGGAGTAGCAGAAGTGCAGGAGTGTGAACGACTGGAAACCGTTCTCCGAACCAAGCTTATTTATTATAGAGCTATAAAAGCTAGCTTTTCGTTTGTTTTTGCCTTAGCTTGAACAATTTTAAAAACATACAACAGACCATTATGGCAAAATTTAGCTCAGTGATAATATTACATTAGCATGCAATATTTTTAATCTTGCAAATTAAAGAGGAATATCTGAAAAATACTAAGTCCATACGGACTGTCGATACTTTTAATATAAATTATTATTGAAAGTAAAATGCTTTAAAGAAATGCTTTTACAATATTAAAGCAATAAATTAACTTGTAGTTACGACTGCATGATTTATTTGAATATAAATTAGTCGCTTGTTTGTTTTTGTTTGGCTTTATTTTGAGTTACACCTAATTACTTTTCTTTTAGTTCCGTAGATATTTTTTTGTTGTTAATTACTCTTTCGTGCGGTGCTGCCATTTTAATACGCGACAGCTTTTCTGTTATCGCAGTTTAAATTAAGCTTTTAATTTACATCATGCGTTCAAAACTTCAGTTTCCTATTGAGAACATGCTCATTCTCTACTGTACACATTGACATCATTAGGTCAGTATGTATAAGTAGCCAATTGGCAAAAAGCGGAACTTTTATGGATTCGTCATGTCTGTCTGTCCGTCCGTATGTCACAGCCACTTTTATCCGAAACTATAAGAACTATACTGTTGACACTTGGCAAATATGTATGTAGTCTGAAAACCGCATTGAGCTTTTCACACAAAAATATAAAAAAAAATTTGTTGGTTCTCCATACTTCGAAGTGAAATTAGATAACAAAAAATAGAACCGACTCAAAACAAATTTTTATTTCTTACTTTTTAGTGATTTATCGCCACGTAACGTACTCGTACTATACTGTCATAGTAAATTATACGGCACTTGTAGCCAAAAAGCTACCGATACTTACACAAAAACCGAAATCGCTGCAAGTGTGCGTATAAAATTTGAAGAGTTCCTTCAATTTTCCCAGGATATCATCATCAGATCCTAACATGATGACAATGGGACCACGTTGGAAGTGTGCCCTTTCCAATAAAAAAACATAAAAAAATCAAAACATGAAAAAAAATACGTGTCGAATTGAGAAAGTTTTTTCCTCCGTTTTTTTTTTAAATTTTCAAATAAGCAAATATTAATCGACCTCGCTGGGAATCAAACCCAGGACCTCAAGAGCTCTTCTACTTAGGTCGCAGTTTTCAATATGTTCTATATGTGCGAACATGAACACAATACTGCATGTTCCCAGTATTATTAAATGTACTACAAATTGGATATACATAATATAGCTCACAGGGAATAGTTGAATATTATACGAGGACAAATAAAGGTAATACGTAGAAGGATAACTGGAATACCAAGATCAGAATATTAGATATCCTTTGGCAACCTGAACCTAGTGAACGATCCAATCGTATCTTTATGTGACAGAGCTCGTTTGAGGAAACACTAGCACTTCCTAAAATTATGTCCTGATCTGAATCCTGATAGCTCAGGATAATGAACACAGGTCCACACTTTTGACGGCATCTGAGGTGTAGTAGTGTGCGCAGTGGATTTATAACACGAAGGTCCTGGGTTCGATTCCTGGCGGGGCCACTTGAGATTTTCTGAATTGGTGCAGAAACCGAAAGAGATGTGAATTTTATCATATTTCTAACAAGTTAGTCTGTTTACATCTTAGACTGCATCATTACTTACCACCAGGTGTGATTACATTCTTAATTGTAAATAATAAAAAAAGAAAATGTTATACGTCAATATCAACTTATATCTATTTTTATAATAAGCTTGGCAATAAGCGTTTGTAAAAACGAATTTAGTAGTTAAGACTGCTTTCAAAGTTAAAACAGAGATAATTATGAAAAATAAGGTTTCTAGGTCACTATTTGACTTAATCTGTACTAAATGTACAAAAACTAATGATCCAGATCTTTGGCAATGAAGATTTTGCTCTTAACATACTTTGGCACTCGGAGAAGAAGACCGCTGCCAAATATTGCCATAGTGTACCAGACTTACGATTATTGCATTGCAATCGTCACTATTTTTGATTGGCTGAATTTGTGCTGCGTTTATGAAACAGTAAATTTGGGCCAATAGCATTCGAAACAATCTTCATGATAATTTAAGTAATACAATTTACTCTATCGATTGACTGATCTTTAGTCTTATTTGTATCGGAACGAAATATATTATAGACATGCATTATATTTAATTAAAAAACACACGTTTTAATTAGTATAATTGCTTCGAAATCAGATTGAGTAACAAGTGATGTACTATTGAATCGTGTAGTAATATAAAAAATTATACCAAGTGTGGAATTTAATTCCAGAATTAACTATAAAGTGAATGTATCAATGATGATAAGTGCAACCAAGTGCGATGAGACTGTTACGTGAAAAACAACTGAGTACCTTTGATGTTCTTGTAACAAAAGCTAGTGACACCCATAATTGTGTCGTTGTGACACCAAGATGTCAACAAATTCTTTTAACGAATCACTAATAGTAAGTCAATAAAAAAAATCATACATACATACCATTAAGTCTCATTCCCATAGGGGTAGTTAGAGACCACATCGTTCCACTTGTCACAATCCTTGCACAACTCTCTCGCTTCTTCCAAAAGAGAAAATCAACCAAAGATAATTCAAAAGAATTCCAAGTGGCTAGAAAGACGACCCCGCATCAAAACCAGAAAGGTCGACCTCCATAAGGTGGGCCACGATATTGAAAGGCAAGGAAGTGATCGGCACAGATGACTCAAAAAGTTGTGTTTGTAAGACAATATCTATGTATGTGATATTTTAAGGAGTCAATGGTCATTTATCTAAGATAAATAACGTATTAAGGTCATCTAAAAAACCTGAGGATTGCCAAGTCCGAGAGTCCTACTTTCCAAATTTTTGATAAGAAGTAAGTGCATCTTTCTTGAGTTTTATCTTTTAAAACATTTTTCTGGACGCGTTCCAATATCTGATACCTTTAGCGCAACTGACATAACAATAAATGATTTACCTTATTCTAGATTTTTCTCAAAATATACCTTGCTTTCGTAAGGATCTTTATTTGGGTACCTCCAATGCTAATAGATACAAAAGCACACAATCAATTATTGTTAACTTTAAAATTATTGACAACATGTAGAATACGAATAAAATAGCCCATAGTCGTACCTTGGCAATACGAGTATGATAACAAATGGTAGCATTATTTCCTGACCTTCTCGTACACATTGCTAATATTATGACGTTTATGCAGGTAATAAAGTAACAGACTTTAAGATAATCCACTTTCATGTCTTTACCCGACTGCCAAGAAGGGATGTTTTTTCATAAATTTCAACATATTTTGTCCGCTGATTAGCTCATGCCATTATTTATTCAGCACAATAATCTCACATCTTAAGGATTTTTGTATGGATGGTTTTACTCTTGCCTACTTAATTAAAGGTATTGTAAGCTTTCACATTTGAATTTGATCAAAATCCGTCTGTTTTGTAACCTCAAAATATGAATCATAATGGAATTCCAGCATGTCTCATCATAGGCTTAGATAAACAACACTAATTTGTATGGAATGCCCGTATCCTCACTCTGAGTTATCTATTTGGTTCGATGGGACCATACGTGTTTATGAGTGACTAATCGATGATTTTGTAATACGAACTTAACATATATGATTATTTTTGATGATGAATCAGTGTTAGTGCTTCCTATCTCACCCAATGATTGGTGATGCAATAAAAAATGGTAGCATTAGGTTATAATGAAATATTTTTTTAAATGGTCATAGGTTAACCTAACTGTAAAAATCTTTCACCAAGTCCTTGAAGCACAGCTTATATTCAAGAATTAATACATGCAGGTTGAGCGCCAGGAGGGTTCGTTTAAGATGAGCAAACAGGTACCCTGGCACGCCAAAGTCGTGTAGCTAGCTCAGAGCAGACTTTCAGGGTTTCAAAATAATTCGTTGTATTTCTCTTGTACTGAGAAGGCGTTGCGAGAGGCTAGGAACAATAGAAACAGAAGTCCGTCAAAATTACTTGTTAACTAAAAATATACAGTGATGCGCAGGAGTTCTTATTAGCCTATCACTTACCCCTCTCAGCACGTTCACAATGCACTATAAATACACTAAAATATACTAAAGCAAAAACTAATAACTAATATAAAAAACAATGTCTGCAAATGAACATGGAGGACGGTTAACAAACAACACGAATGTCTGACCCCAGCTCCTTCACTCAGTTCAGTCCTTCACTCAGTCACTCAACTCAGTTCACTCTCCAAAATGGCCGATACAATTCAAATAGTTTTTAACCAATTGCAAATCGCATAAACGCATCATACACAATCCATAATAAATTAAAAAAACTACTTGATCACAATAGTAGTTCTTGAGTGGGATTCGAACTCGCGACCGCTTCCTCACTCTCAGTTCAAGTCCGGACCATATACCAACGACGCTGCGGTCAACTAACAAAATATGTGAAAATGATCTTCGCACCCGTACACCGAGCTCCTATTCATATCAGAGTAGCAGCATGCACGTTGGATTTACTGAAGGAGGTCCAGGTTTCGATTCCCGGTTGCACAGATTGAAATATTTTTTATTGGCCCAGGCTAAGTTGGTGTGTGACTACGACCGTAGCGAGTTACGACCTCACCGGTAAAGACGTACCGACAAGTGATTTATCGTTCCGGTACGATATAGTGTAGAAAATGAAAAGGGTGTGGATTTCTTACTCCTTACAAGTTCCATCATCACTTGCCATCAGATGTGATCACAGTCATACCACTTATAGAGATAAAAAGACTATGCAGGTATTTTGTCCAGTGGATTATTGAAGTATAATGTATAAAAACAAATAGCATTGAATCAAGGTTAAATTATTATCCCGAAACAGAAGCGGAGACGGGGATGAAAGTAGAGAGATAATAAAGTAAAATCATATTAATCTCCCGAGTGTATTAGGAACGAGTATAATTTACGTATTTCTAAATTGCCAACAGTATCAAAGCTAAAGCGAAATGATTTATGATCCCGTAAGAAAAATTTTGTTCATTCGCATTTTTGTACAAACTTTTTAAGATTTTCTAACCCCGCGCGGGATTGCTTTCTTAGCTCAAAATACGTGTCTAGATTTTAAAATAACTCCATTATGATTTTAGACCATTTATTATTTTGATTTATTTCGCTCTAACCGTTGAAATAGGTGGCGTTTCAGGACTTTTTGAATTGTACTCCTTATGAAAGTCTAAAATAATATCAAATATTATTTCTGACACGCTTCAAGTAGGTTCTCTGTAAAACGAAGTATTCGTAGTATTTATATAAGCTTAGTTCTCGTCGCCTTTCTTGAATAAATATTCGTGTTAAATAATTTCAGTTTGTGGTCTGAGAGTGGCCATTTTAATCAAATCTGAAAATTTGTCAGCTCATGTTCTTATGGTAGTAGCTACGGTAGAAAACCATGAAGTGTAGTCCATGTTGGGTTTTTGAGGTTGCAGGTGTCAAAGGGGAGAGACGAATTCTATTCTATGTAGTTACCATGCGGGTGCCGGGTCCATCGTGTGGCAGATGGGAAAATGCCGAACAGAGTCTGAGACTTGCGGCTTGATGTAGTTTTATGGGTATCCTTTGTGACCAGTCAATGATCGCCTTCTCCGCTCGAATTGTTCTCCCTACCCAACCTAATCTGTTACAATTCTGCTAGAGCAGCTTTGGTTAACATTAGACCATAATGATGATGACTGAGGCTGGCGGATTAATGTTTGTATTAATTGAATTCTGAGGCCGGGGGTGTTCCGAATCCGGGTAAAGAATTTCTACATATAAAAATTAATCTTCGTATTTAACTCTTACCTAGTGCTTAATTTAAATTTTTTATGTCTTGATATAAATAATAAATCCAATTTTTTTGCTGCCAAGGCATAAGGTTTCCAAGAACGCTCAAAACCTAGATCTGATCCGTAGTTATCCTCCATTCTAACAAGGTCGTTGTTTAGATTGTAATACAAAAAATTATATAATTAAGGATCTGTATGTCCTCTCGTCCTGATTAAAGTTTTAAAAGGCCTCACTTTACAGTTATTGTTTTAAAAGGAAAGAGATTTTAATTCTTTTAAATAACATTTGTTTATAAACTGATTCCCAATAATAAAGCTAAAATTTTAAGAAAAGAGAGATTATTATTAACTAAATTACGGATACTCTGCGGAAAAATATATTGAGGAAAAATAGCCTCGCGCAACATTAAATAAGAGACTTTCTTTGATAATAATTAGTGTGCCTTACGAACAGGATTTATATAACAAAATTCCAATTCCTTTGAGAATCACAGACTTAATGAAAAAACAAAGATGGGAAGTAAGCCTATAATAAACACACCGGCATATTTAGCGGAACATAAAAAAGGTCCATAATTAAAAAAAATGGTTTTATTTTAAAATCTACTTAATACACTTCTTTTGTTATTTAAAGTTTTATTTGTTTTGAAAAATCCTTTCCTAAAGCATGCCGTTACAATAGCTATAATATACGCGCCAAAGGACATCATTCACGGCCCTTACAAAAATATAAAATTTTTAAAGTGCCGGCAAAAAAAAGTAATTATTTGGTTTTTTCACTTTTTAAAAACAATACTCCTTGTATGTTTTAAATGATATCCTTTCAGAGCGACCCGTTCAGTGCTGTGCGTTACTTGATTAGACAGTAACGCCTTTTATATGTTTATAGAGCAAGAGCCCACGACAGCCAGACCTTCGTTATTTTATAAAAGTTGAAATTTTCTCTGTACATGTCTCCTATAAAGGTAAGAACGACCAGCGACTATAGAGTTTGGGTTGTGGTTACTTGGGCAGGTAACAGGTAGTAAAGGTGTATAAAATAGTACTGAAAATTTGTTAGAGTATAAAGCTCAATTTTTTTATATTTTTTTCGGGATAACTGTAGAAATCTCGTCATCCATTGCCGGACACTTATGACAGTTGCTACCCCTCGCCAGACACCCCTAAACTTTGATAAATTACAATTATACTTTCGTTATAGTATAAAAGCTAAATTTTATATATGTTACTTGGGGGCCTATAAAAAGATGTTACCTCAATAGCCGGACAGTTTGCATGGTTTTTACATCTTGCCAGACACATCGAAAGTCTACTGTAGATACGACCGCGAGGTAACAACTGTTCAAATATTTCAAAAAATATATTGAAAATGGCTACTCAATTTCGAGCTTCGAGAATTGATGTGATCTTTGATCACTACTTTACTCCATCGATCAAAGATTATGAGCATTCCTAACGGTTAGAATCCGTGCAATTGGAATTCTCTATAACTGGGCCCGAACAAATTCGACCAAGTGATTTCGCGAAAGAGTTGAAAAATTTAAATTCCAAAGAAGCTTTAGTTAATTTTTTTATTTCACTGCTACTGATGAAGTGGTGCCATTTATTGGCAACAAAACAATATACATCAATTACAGAAACTGTCATTCTTTCACTGTTGATAATTCCAATAAAGTTGTCTCAAGGATTGATGAAGAGTGTCAGCACACGAGGAAACAGATACCAAGATAGTATATCATGCATGTAACATCAACTTTCCAGCAGAAATAGTAATAAGAAGTGCTGATACCGATATTGCAGCTATAGCATGCATCACCTTAAAAGTGATTCGGTTGTTTGGATGCTTACAGGCACTGGCAATAATTTAAGGTATGTGGACCTAATCAAAATACATGCAGAGTTGGGACTGTTAATTTGTCAGAGCTTACCTGGATTACATGCCATCACGGGTTGTGATTTTAATATATATCAATCAAGTATACAAGAATTATTATGACAAATTATAATACAATTTTTACCCGACTGCGTCAGAAGGAGGGTTATGTTTTTCGAGCGTGTGTTTGTAAGAATGTATGTATGTCCATTTCTTCGGCACGCGCCATTTCATTAATAAAACACATTTATATATTTTACATGTATATATATATATATATATATATATATATATATATATATATACATATTCTACATATTTATATTTATATATTTTACATGTATATATATATATATATATATATTTTAATTATTTTTAGTGTTATTATATGTATTAGTATGTACGATTATGATAGTCACAATGCCATCGATTGGAGTAGTAGTGATGAAGAAAATGAAAACACCGACGACAATGTTTAAATTAATAAACAAGTTTAAATATTTTTTTTACCTGTAATCATACTTTTGATTATATTTTTATGATGTTAAACTAATATTTTTTACTTTATACAACATGGCTATGAACGTAATAAAATTATTTTTTAAACGACTTCAAAAAAAAAAGGCGTTTCTCAATTCGACCGTATATATATATTTTTTTTTTTTTTTTTTTTTTTTTTATGTGTGTTCGCACATAACTTCGTCGTTTATGAACCGATTTTAATAATTCTTTTTTTGTTGGAAAGAAGATAATCCGGTAGTGGTACCATGATAAGGAAACCAGGATCTGATGATGGGATCCTGGAGAAAACGAGGGGAACTTTCAAAAATTGTAGGGACAATAAGTACGTTTGTTAATTTTTCCGGTAAGTATTTAAAAGCACTACAATTTGATGAAGGTCTGGAGTCGATCTGATGATGGAGCCGATCTATATATAAGAGAACTCCGTAACGTTTTACAGTAGCTACCTTGTGTTTGGGCTCGATTAATTTGTCTCAATGAGAACTTTACATTTAGATGGGCTGTGACTGTCATTGAGGGTCTGGTGATGAAGACGACGTACAGTTAAGGGAGCTCCGTAACGTTTTACAGTAGCTACCTTGTGTTTGGGCTCGATTAATTTGTTTCAATGAGAACTTTACATTTAGATGGGCTGTGACTGTCATTAAGGGTCTGGCGATGAAGACGAGGGACAGCTGAGGGAGCTCTTTAACGGTTTACAGGAGCTACCTTGTGTTTGGGCTCGATTAATTTGTCTCAATGAGAACTTTACATTTAGATGGGCTGTGACTGTCATTGAGGGTCTGGTGATGAAGACGACGTACAGTTAAGGGAGCTCCGTAACGTTTTACAGTAGCTACCTTGTGTTTGGGCTCGATTAATTTGTTTCAATGAGAACTTTACATTTAGATGGGCTGTGACTGACATTAAGGGTCTGGCGATGAAGACGAGGGACAGCTGAGGGAGCTCTTTAACGGTTTACAGTAGCTACCTTGTGTTTGGGGTCGATTAATTTGTGTCAATGAGAACTTTATATTTAGATGGGCTGTGACTGTCATTAAGGGTCTGGCGATGAAGACGAGGGACAGCTGAGGGAGCTCTTTAACGGTTTACAGTAGCTACCTTGTGTTTGGGCTCGATTAATTTGTCTCAATGAGAACTTTACATTTAGATGGGCTGTGACTGTCAATGAGGGTCTGGTGATGAAGACGACGTACAGTTAAGGGAGCTCCGTAACGTTTTACAGTAGCTACCTTGTGTTTGGGCTCGATTAATTTGTTTCAATGAGAACTTTACATTTAGATGGGCTGTGACTGTCATTGAGGGTCTGGCGATGAAGAAGAAGGACAGTTGAGGGAGCTATTTAACGGTTTACAGTAGCTACTTTGGAATTGGGCTCGATTAATTTATGTCTCAATAAGAAGTTTGAAAGGTTATAGTTTCCAGTTAGTTTAATGTTTACTAAGTCATGATCCAATGATCTACGAAAACTCGAGGAAACTCTTTAAACTTTATATTCGATTATGATTTGATGATGATTATGAAGTCGGTGCCACCCGAACTTTCTACTTTAAAGTCTTTACCTAAACTTGGATGGCACCGACTTCATAGATGTGGTTTAGTAAATTAAAGTAAGTAAATGACGTAGTTATTTTTTACTTTTTAGTGCGTTTTGAAGGCGTTTTTATTTTTTGTTAAAATTTTTTTATTAGATATCTTAAAAAATAGTAATCGACTAAGCACTCGTGCTCGCACCTACAGTGCACTTTCGATGTGTCTGGCGAGATGTAAAAACCATGAAAACTGTCCGGCTATTGAGGTAACATCTTTTTATAGGCCCCCAAGTAACATATATAAAATTTAGCTTTTATACTATAACGAAAGTATAATTGTAATTTATCAAAGTTTAGGGGTGTCTGGCGAGGGGTAGCAACTGTCATAAGTGTCCGGCAATGGATGACGAGATTTCTACAGTTATCCCGAAGAAAATATAAAAAAATTGAGCTTTATACTCTAACAAATTTTAGGTACTATTTTATACACCTTTACTACCTATTACCTGCCCAAGTAACCACAACCCAAACTCTATAGTCGCAGGTCGTTCTCACCTGTATAGGAGGCATGTACAGAGAAAATTTCAGCTTTTATAAAATAAGGAAGGTCTGGCCGTCGCAGGCTCTTGGGCCATTACTGATTAGCTGTACAATATTTTTGATAGCATTTTCTAATATTGACGTGGGTGTCTCTCTTATAACTAAGACAGATCTAATGACAGCTGTCTAGCTAATGCAATAAGCCAGCTATAAAGTGTCAAAGAAATACACATACTTACATACGAGTACGTTCGGAAAACACAACGCTCCTTGCGCTGTGTGGGAAAAATTATATTTAACGAATGTAAAATTTGAAGTGGTATTTTTGACAGTAACTTTTGTTTAGTCTGTGATAATTGAATCATTCCAACAACCTTGAGTTCCCATTCTGAAGGATCCAGAGATTCTTTGGCGCTTATTAAATTTTAACGTTTAAATAGTCCAAGCCGAGAGAGAGTCGCAATTTCGCGCTATCTTTTTAAAAGTAACCAGTTCTGTGCGAGTAAATTAATTCTCCAGACGAAACTGCTTCAGAATTCCTAATTATAGTGTAAAAATTGCAGTAGCATTCTGAAATTCGAATGAAAAATGTAAAAATCTACTGCTACAATTTAAACAAATTATATTTTAAATACTATTTGACATTGAATAGCGAAAATCTTGAAGTTTTTAATATAAAACGCTGCGACAACTGCAACGGCCTCGACGTTTTGTTCCGTATTGTGTTGGGATGAGCTCTGTGCTAATTAAAACACTTTTGTTTATTTTATTATTAAAATAGGTTTTTACTCTAACTTTTAATTACTGTAATAGGTTTTGTGCTTTAATTTTATTGGCTTGTTAAAAATAGTTGCATTTCAGTTCTTAATAAACGTTATGGTAAAGTTTGGTCAGCTTCATCTACTGATATATTGATCTTTTTTTAATAATTACAAGTTAGCCCTTGACTGCAATCACACCTGATACGCGAATTTGCAATCAAAGATGGAAGCGGGCAAACTTGTTAAGAGTAGGATAATATCCACACTCCAACGTTCTCTACACAACATCGTACGTATTAGTCGGTAGGGTGGTAACTAACCACGGCCGAGGCCTCCCACCACCCACAGAAATTCTCAATCAGCCCTGCCAGAAACCAGATCCAGGGCCTCTGTCTTTTAAATTTAATGCGCCATGGAGGCCGTCGGAAATCTATTTAGAGACTTCTTTAAAAGTATTGTTTTTAAACCTTATATTATCAATAAATATAAATAAAGTTTCAAGTTAGTTCATAAGCGGTAAACAAGCTATCTGATTTGTCAATTCAGTTACGCATATAGATTGAAATTTTGTTGTTGTAATATTATGAATTACTAGAGGATGACCGCGGTTTCTCCCGCGTAGTGCCCTTTCCCGTGGGAGTTTTGTGATCAAACGTAGCCTATGTGTTAATCCAGGGTGTCAGCTAACTCCATACCAAATTTTACTAAAATCGCTCTAGCCGTTTAGTCGTGAAGAAGTAACAAACATACACACTCACAAACTCTCGCCTTTATAAAAGTCTAGAAAACATTAACAATTTTGAAATGTGATCATTACTTTAGTTGTAGTGTAATGCTTCTTAGTTTTTCTTATTAGCGACCTATGTTGTTATTACTCATAACCCATCGATCAAAGCATAAAATTAAGTTATTATTACTTAGTTATCGTGCATCACTGGGCTGAACTTTGACATAGTGCTCTATTTAGGGTTGCCAATATAAAGTTTTTGATATTTTTTATATGTTTTCACTTAAGCCAGGTCATCACTAAATAAATATAAAAATCTAAATTTCAGTTTTTAAAACTATATTTCTAAAACTTAAACATAATAACTAACTTAAATTTAACTGAAACCTAAAATTATGCTACTATGTTAGTAACAATATTTCCTTATAACTATATTAGTATTGTTAGTTAAACAAAGGTAATGAGAAAACTATCATGTTACCCTCTAGTGGGAAAAGAGCAGTCAGGACATCGTTAAAAAGACAAATAACCCAAGTACGCTAACCCATATTGAAGCAACCTTGTGGGTTTAAGCTCCAAATCCCTTCATTTATGTAAACTTTCGTAAAGCATTCGTGTAAGTTTATTGTGCGTAGTATTTCAAACCCAGCTGCAGCAGCGATAACTGAAGATTAAATTTTCTAGTTATTTTTCTAACCTATCTTAGGCTTTAGGTTTTCTGGTCAGTAATTATTCTGAAATATTGTAGCTCTGTGCTTGTAGCGTTTTACTAGAGGAAACCCGCGGTTTCACTCGCGTAAATCTCATTGCCGTGGAATTTCAATACAAAATGTGCCTTATGTGTTATTCCGATATGTAAGCTATATTATTTTAAAGCTTCATTTAGTAGTTTTTGCGTGACAGAGTAACAAACATCCATCCATCCATCCCCACATCCCCATACGTAACACCTACTTATAAACTTTCGCCCTTATAATATTATAAAGGATAAATCTTGAAAGTAGAAGTTCTGCTTTTCCTGCCATAAGACGATATAAAATGTAAAATTGTAAATTGATGAATTTATTTAAAAAAAAATAGAGCAATTTATGTATGGCTATCTTATAAATAAATCTGCCAAAGAGTTGACACTACGAATATCGACCAGTGGCATACCTTTTAAAAATGCATAGACGCACTGCGTACCTTAGCTAACCAGTATTGGAGGAGAAATTTTCCATTTTGTGTAGATAGTACCTATGATCCCTACCCTAGTTAAAAATCTTGTGCACGCCACTGGACCTACTTAATTAAAGAACCTGTTTCAATAAACGTCTATTTGAAATAAGCGAATTTCAATTTAGTATGAGACAACCCTACATGTGAGTACGGATCATGATACACGATTTGGAAATTAGGCCATTGTTCCGGTGCCCGATGTCACGTTGTGTTCCACACTATAACTATAAGCTCTTAGACTAAGATCGAGAGAAGCCTTGTTGTATAGTTTGTAAATTAACCCATTGTTAATGCGCTCCAACATCACATAGCTGCCAGCTCTCAAAGTACACGCTCGGTGCGGTAAATTGGCATTGTTGTTGCTTAGCTCGCTAGCGTCGTATAGGTGCCGTCTCTTATACTATGATATGATTCACGGGTAATCTGCTTAGTGACGTCACAGTGCGATGTAGTTGGACGCTGATTTATAGAGCAAGATTACAGTTACATAAACTGACAGTTAGTTCTAGCTTACGTCTAAATACTAAGTATTCGCTACCCAAATTCAAAATTGAATGCTGAAATGTTAAGTTACCTGCTGAAAAGTTTGTTTTTAAAACTTTACTGAACACAATCGAAAAGTAAAAAGGTGCAACTTAATGCCTAAAGGCATTATCTACCAGTTTTACCTTATGTGAGGTGAAGAAAGTAAAAAGAGCGTAAATATAATTAAAACGAAGAAATGCTAACAGAATTAAAGGAAGAGTGAAGTGGAAAGTAATAAAAATAGTAAAAAAATGTAACAGTATTAGGTTAATGAGAAGAATTGAAATTACACCAGTACATTTTTAACCGTTTTTTAACTACTTACTAAAAATAGAATAGGGTACAAGTTTTCTCTCTTCAAGAAATATGAATTCAGCATTATCAGCCTATGAACGGCCCACTACTGGACCTGCATGTCGACTCTGAGATGATACTACAGATAGAGAGATATAGCACTGTCGAGTTTCGTTACAGAACCGATATGCTGGCATCCCGTTTTATAAATAAATAACAAAAAATAGAACCGACTCAAAACGCTTTTAAATTAAGCTTAAAAAGTAAGAAATAAAATTTAAGCTTTAAGAAAAATTTTATTTCTTACTTTTTAGTGATTTATCGCCACGTAACGTACTCATACGTACTATACTCTCATAGTATATTCTACGGCACTAAGCCAAAAAGCAACCGATGCGCACACAAAAACTGAAACCGAAATCCCAGGATATCATAATCAGATCCTAACATGATGGCAATGGGACCATCTTGGAAGTGTGCCCTTTCTAATGAAAAAGAATTATCAAAATCGAATAACTCTGTAAAAAGTTATGCGTGGTTATACATAAAAAAATATATATATGTTGGAGGGATTAGACTAGAGACTTACTGATTGTTGTAATATTGTGATAGATGTCATTGTTTATGTCACGAGTTTGTTTATGGAAGTAATCGAAATAGAACTAATTGTTTATCATTTAATGAGTGATATGAGATAGGTGCTTACTTAAAACGTTAACACAATGTTAAATTCAATTTTATTTATAACGTGTAAATGTTGCAAATACTTCATCAAATCATTTTTAAAGTTAGTGTATTGATAGGTAGACTACAATAGAATGTAACGACTAATCAAAGACGAGGTGCCAAACCTGAGTGGGGTCGCGATGCAATCTTGACTTGAAAAACAGCAGAGGTGTAGGCAGTTTAGTTTGGTAGTTTTAAAAAGTAGTTTAACGAGGGTTGGTCGAGGTGGACCTTTGTGAAAGCGCTGTAACAAGTGTAGATTGTACAACAAGTAAAGATTGGTCGCGTAAACCTACTGCTCTAAATCTTAATAATACTCCAAGAATTATAGAAATTTACTCCATGTATCAATTCCTTGTAAAATAAATATTTTCGTGAAAACAAAGGCTTTGTTTTGCGCTTGCTTGAACCCTAGAAAAACGCCCAAGAGACTAAAAACTACAAAAGATGATGTCAAGGAGAATGGTGATACGTCGATATAATTATATATATATATATATTTATATATATATATATAGTATACAAATTTAGAGATATGTATATGAACTGAGCAGCGCATTCTATGCGTTTTCTATATCTTGTAAAATGTTGCAATGAGTTATAAGAGATGGTTTTTCACTTACCATAAGGTGTGTTATCTGCATGTTACGCCAACTATTACTACAAAAAATTTAAATTACGACAGTGGTTATAAAAACAAAGCTTCTCGTATATCTGTACGAGAAAGAGGGAAGAATGAATAAAGTGTCTGTGTAAGCTTATCTCGTCGCTGTTTATATTAAAACTTTAATCATTTTATTTAAACAGTATAAAAAGTTTATGTGGGACGTTTTAATCTCGTGATAAGACGCGCCGTGAAATATTTTGTTTAATCTGTGGTAGAAGTTGCTGGTTGCATTTCTATCTATGTAGATTATAATATTTTATATTTATTTATTTACTCTCATAGGCTACCTCAATAAAACAATTGAAATGACATATTATTCACAAATGTATTTTGTAATGAAATTATAAAATTGAATTATAGCAATAGTTAACCTTAACAAATTGCAACTAATTAGTTAAATATAATAGTATATTTGGGGGAAATTTTGCGAAGAAAGGACTGCAGTCTGCAAAAATGTTTCATTTATTAACGATCACTATCAGATGTTGATGATAGTGACCTCGACCGACGGCTTAACGTGTACGGTGTAACACCACCAACTTCCCGTCCAGACTTGGAATGTACTGAAAACTTCATAGAAGAATAAAAAGCTCAGAAATATTCCGTGACCTGACCCCGGCCTCGAACCCTGGAGCCCGTGATCGAAGCCACATAGGCTTACCACTAGTCCAAAGCAGTCGAGTGTTTTCGTTTACTTGACAAATATTACGTCCTCAGCTACGATACAGTAGAGGTCGGAAGGGTGGAACTTTTTTCACCAAGGAGATAACGTTTTCTCTCGTAAAGACGTCACGACATATCTTTATTTGGACGTGCCGATAAAAAAATAATGTCCGACATTAAGGGGAGGACTTAATTTAAATATTTGTGGCGCTTCTCCTCTCCCGTTTTTTCCTATAAAAATGTTATAGTTGCATCCCTCTTCTTCGGTATACAATAAGTCACTTGGGCACGAAGGGTAAATGCCTTTTTAAGTGAACCCGAACTCGAGTTACGTTCGGTTTTTTTTAAAAAAATGTTGTGAAGGGATGCTTATTTCCGAAGTACAGCCAACTGGAACAATGGCAACAGTGGTTGTAAAGTTAAAAATAGTACTTTAGCGATTCACATAATTTTTCTTTTGTCTTTAGCTGTTAAGTGATCGGCTTTTTATAAGGACAACCGAACTTTCTTTTTTTAAAGACTATGAAAATAAGACACCATTTTCAAAGTGTTACCCATATTGAGGAAGTTGTACAAAATTTATAATACGTAGTGGCGGCCTTTTAATCGTTTAGAGCTTTAGATATAGATATAGATAGACCCAAATTGCTTTCTGGTAATAATTAAATAAATACCTAATTGTTGAATCACGTATTTTTTAGTTGTATAAAATTTATATTACGTAGTGGCGGCCTTTTAAATTAAATAAAAAAAGATACATCTGTTTATGCCAAAAATTTTCCCAATTTTCGACATGGTCAAGCAAATCAAAACCTAACGGGTAGCTCCCGTAAACTCTTAAAATCTTGAAATTTGGTACGAAGCAACGTCATATAGCACAGATGACGGAAAAAATACAAAAATTGTAAAATTTTAATTACAACATGTACTAAAAATATTTTTAATACATGCTGTAAAATAAATTTACACTCACGCCTTTTTATCATGTATTAAATTGAAATTCACATCAAATACTTTGAGTCTATAAAACCTTTAAGCTGTGATAAAATCAAACTTCTATGTCAAGGCAATTAAAAAATACAGCATAAGCCGCATATTTAACTCTCTACTACTTGCAACTAGTCCTAAAATCTTGAAATTTCGCAATAAGCATAGTACATAATATGAAAGAATAATTCCAAAAACCTTAAAATTTAAGGAAACCTCGGTGCGCGAGTTCCACTCGCACCTGACCCGTATTTTTATTTAAATAGTAAGTAGATAGATGTCGTGACAGGCAGATAACCTACGTGTACCAGGAGCATCATTCCATAAAATCCTTAATCTCCTTAATTTGCAGCACAGCAATGCTGTATGACAACAAAAATAATTAAGGACGTAATACTTACCTAAACAAACTTTCTCAAACAACACTACTTTTATACTTACAAGTTTGATGGCATCCGTTGCGCAGTGGTACTTATGCGCGGTGGGTTTGGTTTGCAAGACAGAGGTCCTGGGTTCGATTCCCAGCGGGGAAAATTGAGATGTTTTTATTTTTTCTAGGTCCGATGTCTACCGACAAATACAAAACCAAAAGGAATGTCGATTTCATCCTACTCGTAACAGTTAGCCCGCTTCCATTTTAGATTGCATCATGCATGTGTGACAGCAGACAAGGGCCAACTTGTAGTTGATAAAAAAAATAGCTCTACTTATAAATGTATACTTTGGAAATACGCTGCAAGGACATTACAGGCCCACTCCATTAGCTAGAATGGGCTTTATAGTAAAATTGAGCGATGAATTTCAACTCTGAATGGACATTGCTACGTTTTATCATGTATTATAGTTTTGAAACTGGCGCAGTCACGACTTTTTACGTTGGGCTTTTTTTGTTTTATCTTCTTTACTAGACTTTTTGTAATGTGTTTTGATTCTTGATTTTTAGTTGATGAACATTTAATAGTTTTCCTTGTTATCATAGACTTTTAAATGATTATTAAAACAAACTTTATCGTAACATTTTGCAGTTTTATATTGAATTAATACTGTTCTATACTAAATAGCTATCTTTAATTAGCATTGTTTAACAAAAATGCTTTTACCGGGTGACGGAAATAAAAACTCTCGAGTATAATCCGAGGTTTTACCCCCGATACATTTTAGCACGTCAACACTCGCCTTCGATGCTCATCACGTTTTCCCTGTAGTAGAGTTTGGATACTACAATCCAAAACTACTTGAGTAGGATCCTACCAAAATATCTTTAAGTTATTACTTTTTCTCTGAAATCTTCCATAAATAATATTAATATTTCTCTTATCCTTTAATAAACCTAATTTAAAATAACATATAATAAATACTACTTCGTTCCAAGAATCGGTTCGAAATCTATTTTTAATACATTGTTTCGTGTTCCCTTTGAAGTCCCTACTTAATCTAATTTTCGTCAAGACGCTATTTGTGTTGTAACTCAAAACAACATCACTCGCTCAATAGTCAATACATTAATTAACAACACAGCAAACAGCCAAACAAACATAATAAATACCTTTGAAACATGTTTTAAATGTCCGTAGAAAAATGTCGTATCTTCTGTTAAGCCTTTATTCCCTATTTCGAACCGAACAAAGACTATGTTGAATGAATTATTATCGAAAGCAAAACCTTCATGTGGGGGCAACGTTACCAAATTGATTTATTGGTCTTTTTTGTGAATAATTTTAAATTAGGCGTTATCTTTGGGACCCGGCTTTAAAAAGGGGCCCGGGGATTGACTAATGTGTTTTTAACAAACGTCCTTTCTTATTAGTGAATTGGAGATAGGCTGTTTAATTTGTTACTTTGGCCGGTGACTGGAATACTTAATCAGGTACCGCCATGGCTTAGTGAATAATATTCACTCTTCATCATTGCTGCAATGGAACTTTTTAAATGGTAATATAAGGTGTATTCGGTTGTATATATTTTGTCGCTATAATGGCGAACAAACAAACATATAGGTCATCTGATGTTAATTGATTACTGCTTGCCATAGCTGTAACACCAAAGACACAGTTAATGCCAGCCTTTGAAGAATTTGTTTAGTCCGTTATTGATTTTAATTTCGTCGCTAGAAGGGTTTATTTGGTCGCTAACTACTGTAAAGTCTGGGTACCGTACTTTTTTTGTTAGAATATACAATATCTTCTTTCTTTCGGTAATTTTCGACAGCAATTCTGTGTCGGGTAGTCAGTTATTATTTCATATTCATCATCATAAGCCTATCAACAATCTCCTTCCATAGGTTACTGTATTTTTTGTTTTTTCCGTTGAAGAAAAAAAACTCGATATTCATACCCGACCGAGAACTTGAATCCAGGACCCCGTGATAATTACTGGACCAAGAAAAAAGTCACCATATACCTACCAACCGCCTAATACGCTTCTGGGACGTGGAGATCTTTGAATGCCAAAATATAGAATTGTGAAAATGACAGAGGTCTTAAATACTTAAATGCATTTTTTATTACATTTATTTTATTTACAATTCTTAGTTGCAAATTAATTCTAATTTTTATTAATAAATTATTTGTGTACACAATTGCAGTGTTTATTGCACATAATTTCCTGATTTAACTAGTTTGTCTGATGCAACTAATATTGTTTATTCTCTCTTCGGCTGGCTCTTTTGTGATCTTTACGTCGCTATTTGAGTATATTATTTGATTTAACTAATATAGTTTAACGTGAATAAACTCAATTTTAGAAAAAAATTAATGGGTTTTCGTAAATGTTTCTTATTCTTTTATTCAGTTCAGTTCAGTTATTCAATTTAGTATTCTTTTATTTTATATTGTCAAAACTTACATAAAATATTAAGTAAGTTTATTGGTATTTCATTAATGTTATTCTGAATTATTTTATGACCTGACAAATATTGCTAGCTCTCGTGGCCTGAAATGGCACTTGATTTTGCTACTTGTATATCGCCCATTTGATAAAACATTTGTTGCAATGACTTATATTAACTCAATTTTAGGACTGTTAATGTGTTACCAATATTTTTTATTTTAAGCACGTATAACGACTCAAGTGAATCAATCGAATTTTAGGTAAAATTACATTTGCTTTAGTGATACCAAATGAGCGACAAAAATTGATGAGGACTTATCAGCTGTAGATCTTCTGTGGACAACAGGCTGGGTACGGCTCGTTTGGATCACCCAGCCGGAAGTATCCAAGTTCGGTGCCCGACTCACAACTAAAATAAAAAAAAATTATTATTAACAGCAACGACCGTATTGCTATTGGTTTGGATTTTTTTGTCGTTTTAATGGCGCACCATGGGAGTCCCCTGATGTAACCACTGCTTTTAGATTTTTGCAACACCAGAGATGCTGTAATGCCAGTGAAAATTTTATATGTTCATGGACAGTTTTGCAAGGTATGGTAAAAGAATGTCCACAAGATGTTTAATGACAAACCATTGTCTATAATAGATTAGACCTTCTTAGACACACTTGTTATGTTATGTTTTACTGAAAATTACTTTAAAGAAAGAAACGACAGACCAAGGAATCGAACCAAGGACCTCGAGACACTAAGACTAACTTCTTAATTAACAAGACAGTTATATAATTGTATAATGGTCAAGTTAAATTCTATGTTAAAAACGCTTTCAACTTTGTAAAACCGTATACCGAGATCCCACTAACTATGCAAAAAAAAATGTTGGTTAAGCTTTCATCGCAATAATTAAAAGTTGTTTTGAAGTTCCATACCAGAAAATTTATGCGAATTTATTGCAAAAAATTTGTAAAATTGTAATAGTAAAAAATTATTAAGTGTGTGGCAGTGCGACGAACCGATCGATATTCCAAAATGTTATTATTGAGGAATTAAAAATTAATTATTTTCAGTTTTAAGTGTAAATTAAAAATATTAAGTAGTAATTAAAATATTAGTTATATTTAAAAAAAAAAGAAAGTTGGAGGTTCTGTTTCATTGTAAGGATATATTTTCTTTTTTATGAATTAGTCTCGCCTATTTATGACAAATGTTATGCCTTCATACGTTACATCGCACCTTTATTATTTTTTGTTGCTCGAAATATTTGGTTTAATTCAAAAAACAATGATAAAATACTCCACAAAACATCTGTCAAGATAAAGGGCGGGAATTCCAACGTTTTTTCGACACTAATTTGTCAACTTTTTCATGTAAATCGTTAGATGGCGGGATCTTGGTACTCGTAGTTTTTATATGCTCGTATTTTAACCGATTTCTTATAATGGATATTCGTATGATGTAGATATACTTTGTATGTTCGTAACTTTCTTAAAATATTTATAGTATTCGTTATATTTTATCAGAATAATTTTATGAATATGGTTATAAGCATAAGTATATAGCAGTTATAAGCATATAACAAAGAATAAGCGGAAATGTCTGTAATATCAAAATAACAGCTTTTCGCTGAAACAAATGTTTACACAGAACTAGAATTTTTGTCACCGTTCTACTAAGTTTAATTGTGATTTTGATAACTTTTAGTGGAATTTTAATAACTATTAACTCAGGCTTCCTTAATAAAAAATCATTAAGTGTTTCGCGAAATTAATTAGAAGCCCTTAAATGGTTTTCAGTGTTCAGTTTATTTTTGTTGGAAGTAGATACTTCATTTGAGACCAAAACTAATGACTAATTCTAGGTGAAGGATAAGTAAAAACATTTTAAACTTACATCGTTTTTTCAATGTATGGCTCGTATTTTAGAAATTTAAATTCAATATCTCTATTGTCCACATTGATGATCTCTCTTTTTCTTCTTGTCAACTCATCTAGCTTAAGTACTTTAGCGACTTTTACATTTTTAAGTGCATTAAGAGATTTCAATAATTTTGAATCTTCTAAAATATTTGCCTTTACTTCTTCAAGAACTTTAGGTGATAATTCTTCTGTCCGCCATTCCGGTACAACTACAACTTCTTCATTAGTCAACGTTTCCGTCTTTTCGGTACTAACATCTTCTTTTATATCTGCTTTCTGTTCTACTTCTTCACTATTAGCTATTTCAATATTTGGGGCTTGAGACAAATATGCAGCAAATTGCTGTTGCTGTGGGAAATTTCCATTTCTACGGTACTCTGCGTTTAATCGACTCCATGGGTAGGAGCTATAGTAGAAGCTTGGTGGATATGAACTGAGGTTGTAATGATGAACGTAAGAAAATGGATAAGGAAGTAGCACTGGCTGCATCATTTGCCATTTTTCAGCATCTGGCTTAAAATGGTTTATATGCGTATTCACCCAGGTTGGTGCTATGTGGTTAAACCTTTTTCTGCATGATTTTGGTGGGCGTGGTGCACTATTTTGATAATTATGTGTCTGGTGGTTATACCCGTATGGTGATGTCCTTTGATAGTTTGATATTGGATAATAATATGGCAGCTTTCTAAAATCTCTATCTGTCAATGGACCGCTAAAGTACGAAGCGGGATTTGAATAGCTTCTTGCTGTTGGAATCGAACTAGTGCCTTCAATTTTTAAATCTGTAGGTTTCAATTTCATATTGCTTTGCTCCAGAGGTTCATACCAATATGAAACAGATTCTTTTGCTTTTATGAACTTTTTGGTATCCTCCATGGCTTTTGTAGTATTTTCATTTGTAACTTCACTTTTCAATTCATTATCTTTAATTTTTTTTTCCTCTGGATTAGTGTCCATTTCTTTGTAAATGTCTTGAGCTATGTTATATATTTCTATAATTGCTTCCAAGTCACTTTTCTTAACCGTGTGCAAGATTTCAGTAATTGATTTTATTTCCGATTCTGTTAGATATCGATCGGCGTCAGTAACTCTTGTTTTAGTTTCATCAGATCTAGCGTTTGCCTTATTCATTGTCTCTTTTTGATATATAGGTTGCTTTGCAGACTGAATTCTTTTGATAACAGTAAAAGCTTGTTCACTTGGGCTTAAGTCCATGTCGTCTAATAGAGTTGTATCTTTTATATCTGGTGAGGTGCTTTTTAGTTTCTCAAGTGGCGCATATTCTGTTTGAGTTACATTTATCTTCCTAAGTTTGCAAGTATAATTACCGCAAAAACTTACAGATGGCCATGTTGCATTGACTGGGTAAAGTTTTTTAGTGTCTGGATCTTGACATATCAGCCCTGAAACAAAAATGCGATTAGTGGATAAGGGTATTCTAAATATTAAATTAGGAATAATAATTGATGAGATTGCAGGTCGAATCAGATTTTATGTTGTTTTTTTATTGAACTAGCTGTTGGTTTTTTTTTCATTGGAAAACATTTACATCAAACAAAGCAACTCTGTGCAGGATATGCTAAGAACATGTCAAATAATGCTCTGTCCTGCGCCCATAAACCCGAGACGTAAAGCCTTATAAATACCTGTGACTATAATGGCAACCATACCCTTTCAAAAGGAACAACAACACTGTACGGGGACCGAAATAATCATGGTAGTAGTTCTACGGAATAACCTCATATTTAAGTGTTCTGCTATTAAAAGCCATTAAGTATTGATATTTTATTTACTTTTCTATTATCTAATGTCTACTTGTTAATATTATCTAGTTTTCTTCATGTCGTCATTATCAGCCTATTTACAGCCCCCTACAGGGCCAGCCCTCCTTCCCTCGTTGGCAGGCTTAGGGTGATAATGTTTTATTTATTAACGATTACTATCAGATGTTGATGATAGTGATTAGTGACTGACTTAACATGCTTTACAAGGTACAACAGTATAACACCACCAACTTCCCAATTCCGGGCATAGAACTAACGGAAAATTTCTTAGAATCAAAATAATTCTCCAATCTGATCCAGGATTCGATCCAGGACCTCGTGTTCGAAGCCAAATAGGCTAACCACTAGACCAACGAGGTTGCTACATCATATATTGACGTAAATCAGTATGAAATGGGTACAGTACAATCTGATTACGAAGTGAATAAATAATTCCGTCACAATTTGTCTACGCGGCGACATCGGACGCCCATTCTTCCACATGAGCTCGTCCACATTATTGACGTAAGTATTTTCATTACAATGTACAGAAATGAGAATATTATTGGAGGCGTGTAGGATAATAAAGAAAATGCTTGTAGATGAAGCAATATCATAATATTTTCCTCCCTCGCTGTAGATAATATGAGTAGGGGCATTATAATTATGAGACAAAGTACGTGTGTACAAATATAATAACATTTGACAGTAAATATAAGTATTATACAACTTTTTCACTGTTATCTAATTTTTTAGATATTTAGCGGACACCTGTGGCTCCGTATACGAGAAATTCTGTTTTTAATGACTAGACAAAGGTAGTCTATGTCCTTTCTCAGGATCTAGACTATCTTAGTACCAGATTTCAATTTCATTTCAAATCGGTTCAGCACTTTAAGCTTGATGGAATAACAAACATTTATAATAATAACCTATTATCTATACTAATATTATAAATGCGAATGTAACTTATAATATTAGTATAAATGTTATTGTTATAAATGTAAAAGTCAGTTTGTTTATCTGTGAACATAATTATTCAATACAAATAACAACTGTGAACAAAATATTTCCGGATAAACAGCTTCATTTTTCGATCTTGATAAATAGAGATAAATTTTATTCTTATTGAAAAAAATCAAATTTGGATTAGACCGTAAAAATATTCTTATACAAGTACTATGTCACTTTGGGACTATGTGTGTTTGTTTGATAGGGTTCTCAAAACCTCCTTATAATGCCTTATAAGTCAATGATTGATTAATTATAATGCAAAGCTAACAACTTAATAAAATCAACTTGCACTTCTATAGACAAACAAATAAACATAATTTCAACTTAATTATAGGTAATTATTAAGTTTGTGTTTTGGATTATTTTGACAAGAGTAAGTGCTAAAATTATATCTATAAAATTAAAAAATAAATCTTAATCAGTCTAGCCGGGAATCGAACCCTTATAAATACACTGCGCACACCACTGCGCCACGGAAGCCGCTGTTGATTAGGTACTCCTTTACGTCGCAACTATTGACACGATTTCGCTGAAATAGAGTTTATCCTGCTATTGCCATAGGAACGGGAACCTTGAACACAGCTGTGTTCAAGGTAAACTAGTTTAGATATAGAAACTTTCATGAAATAAATTATTTTTTTTGAAATAATTAAATAAATATTAAACATCTGTAACACGTCGGTAGACAACAAACCGGAGGAAAATTAAGATTAACCTTTGAGAAAAACGGAACTTACCTTTTACATGCTTAGTTCCTTCAACGGCAACAATAATTAGACACAAAAACAAAACGAGGGGTAAATAACGAGCCGCCATTTTGTCTCGCACCATGCTCGCGCGCTGCAGTGACAGCTACCGCCGGATGCGCACTGCATTTGTTGTCGTATGCATGTAAGTCAGCAAAATGTTATGAATTTGTCGACGCAGGCTGTTTGCCAGCGGTGCCCAACCTTTCGGTTTGCTAATTAATTTATACTGGTCATATTTAATTTACAAAATGTAATAATAATCTCCGTAGTTCGATAGATGTCCCAAGATGCTGGAATGGCGCCCCGCACCAGGAATTATAGAGATCGACCCGCTACTAGGTAGACCGATGATCTCAAATGGGTTGCAGACGGCTTAAAACCCAGCTGTTTGGAAAGAAATCTTTGTTTAGCTGTTAGCTAATAATGATCAACTGACGATAATGACATATTATACGATATTGAGGCAACTTTATGAAAAATTCAATGATCCAATTTGAAGCTAGTTCTCTCTTTTTATAAAGAATTAGTTCTACCATGCTGCTTCTATGAAAGTTATTGGACTTTCTTATTTCAATTACTGCCTTTAATACCTATTTTACGTAGAGGGAAAGACCTAATAAGGTGAAGGCTTTTAAATTATAAACGACTAGAAGCCGTCCGCGGTTTCACCCGCGTACCTCTCGTTCCCGTGGGAAGTTCGGGACAAAAAGTAGCCTATTTGTTATTCTGATATGTAAGCTACATTATTGTGAAGGTATAGTTTTTTTAAAGAGCAATAAACATACATACATCCTAACAAACTTTCGCGTTTATAATATTAGTAGGATATTGATACAGATATGAGAAATTAATTTATTAATGGTCTAATAACGATAAACTTTGAGAAGCACGTATCTATTCAATTTGCGAACGTGCCATAATATGATACAAACTGACGAACGAACAATACTGTGATAGATTCCGCTGAGTCGCTGATCTAATACCGAGGTACATGACGCTTGTTTTTGAGTGTTTTGAGTTAATGTTGTGCGTTCTCTACTAAGTACCTCTTCACACGAGTTTAACAATAGAAACTTAAATTGTATGAAGCCTACGCCTAGTATTTGTCATCACCATCAATATCAGCTTATTATCGGGCCCTACACGACCAGATAGATCTCTGTGTTTAGGAGAGGGGATAAGCAGCTTCGACCTACCATGCTGCACCAATGTCGGTTGGAGAGCTTAGGGTGATAACGTTCGATTTTTTTAACGATCACTATCAGATAACAATAACCGAGATCGACGGCTTCACTTGCGACACAGGAGTATAACACTAGTATCTTCACAACTCCTTAGAATTTCAAAGGGCTTGAAATTTACATACATACATAAATAACATTACGCTTCATTCCCATAGGAGTAGGCAGAGACTATATTCTTTCATTTGCCACGCACCTTAGCTTCTTTCACTCTCATTACTTCTTTCATACAAGTTTGTTGGTTGAGGGTACTCTTGGCCTGACCATATTTTAAAATATCCTGAATTTGGACCAGAAACATTTGCCTGGGCCTTTTCCTTCCAATATGTCTATTCACTATCATTAAAATTTGAAAATAAATGAAAGATCTGAATGAATCTGAAAAATTCTAGAAGAAGGAAGACCTAAAAACTATTTTACAACCTAACCCTGAATTTGATCCCTCGTGATCGAAGCCACATAGACTAAGGCCTGTGTGCACCAAGATTTCGGTTATCATAACCAACGGTTAACATAACTCTACTATAAATTTACTGTTCACCACAACCCGTACGCCGGTTAAGGACGTAAACCGGGCGGTTATCTTAACCGAGATTACGTTCTTAACCGGCGTACGGGTTGTCGTGAACAGTAAATTTTACGTTTAGCTTACGCTAACCGTTGGTTATGATAACCGAAGTCTTGGTGCACACAGGCCTAATCATTGGACCTATGAGGTAGTCAAAAGACGCCGTTATTCTAATATGGAAATAAAGTATTAAAGAATTATTAGTTTAGCGCTATCCTATATAACATAGAGTTTGATAAGATCGTCTTTAGCAAGAGAATTTACTCATAATATAATATCCTATTATATCGTGAGACTAAATGAGTAATTTCTCTTCCCTGTATGCAATTATATTAAGCTCTGTGTTAGGGCATCTCTACACATATCACTGTCAAAGTACTGTTTGCAAGACAACATTCTGTTTCTTAACAATTTGTAAATTATATATAATACAATTTTATATAATTGCATTGGTAACTTAGTTATAAGTACTTCTTGTGTATCATTATATGCATCTGGTTTTGATAATAAAGATATTATGATTATTGTCGGCTGTTAATAATGTCGATAATTGTAATAGACATTGATGCTTGTGTGTTCGATCAATTTTAAATGATTAAAATGTCACGATGAACAATAACATTATTGATGACATACTAACGTTTTGACAATAGTATCAGATAAATCGACCTCATAATTTTTGAGAATGCAGATAATTGAAACCACGTTACTGACCAATTTAACATTTCCTGACTCTTACGTTATATGTGAACAAACCTTTCAAATAAGAATATATTTGAGATCCCAGAAAAATATTACGAAAAGGATTTCTTATCCTTCTATCAGCGGGTGGTATCTACTCGGAGCCAGAGTCAAAGCAAATTATTCCTTATTCTTATTTAGATTAAGTATAAAAATAGCTTGTACTTATTGTAGAATGGGCTTGAAAGTATCACAATAAGCAACGAATCTTCAAGAAGACGATAGATTTCATTCTTAAGGCAAAAATAAAATGATATGTTTTTCAACAATAATCTAATGTTAGGCAACGATGCTAACATTTATACATGACCTCAATTAATATTACATAATTATTAAGAGGTACTTAAAAATCAGAATTGTACCTATCATTAACTTGCATTTTTAGCAGACATGGCGTCCGTGCGCAGTGGTATGCGCGGTGGATTTATACGACGGAGGTCCCGGTCAATTCCAAGCTGGGCCGATCGAGATTTCCTTAATCACGAATAATAGATGCCATGGCCCTACTGACAAAGACGTAACGCAAAGAGATTTAGCGTTCCGGTACGATGTCATTTAGAAACCGAGGGGCGATATTATCCTTCTCCTAACAAGTTATCTCGCTTTCATCTTAGGTTGCACAATCACTTACCATCAGGTGTGATTGCAGTCAAGGGCCAACTTGTTATTGATAAAAAAATAAGCATTAAAAAGTTAAATCTACTAGCTGACCCGGCAAAAGTTGGTTTTGCATTAAAAATGTAAAAAAAATGAGATGAAAATTAGATAGTAGCCGATTCTCAGACCTGCCGAATACGCATACAAAGTTTGGTAAAAATCGGTAAAGCCTAGCCTAAGGTATCATCACTTAACATCAGGTGTGATAGCAGTCAAGGGCCAACTTGTATTCGATAAAAAAAAAAAAAGCCTGCACGATGTATTTTTTATTATTAACACTATTCCTGAATAATAAACATTGTGATAGTATTTCCTCGAGCAAATCCGAGCTCAAAGTCTTGTGAGATTTAAATTGTAGGATAATAATGTATGAAACAATCCGTAGATACAACGTCCCTGCGTCGTAATTACTGTGTATCTTATCTGAGCTGTGGTATCACAGAGTTGTCTCGGCCGAAATGGATCCAAGTGTTTCTTGTGAAGCAAAAAGTTGCAATACCTGGCCGTGTGAAACAAACAAGAATTAAATAAATAAATACTTGTTCCTTGTAAAGGTTCATATAAATCCATTCAGTAGTTTTTGCTTGAAATAGTAACAAATATCACACACACAAACTTATGCCCTTATAATTTTTTTATCATCTAGGAAAAACATTACCCTGCTTCTTACCCAGTCTGGTAAATAAATAAAAAATTTTAACAAAAAACAGAACCGACTGAAAACGCACTAAAAAGTAAATGCTGCACCAATGTCGGTTGGAGAGCTTAGGGTGATAACGTTCGATTTTTTTAACGATCACTATCAGATAACAATAACCGAGATCGACGGCTTCACTTGCGGCACAGGAGTATAACACTAGTATCTTCACAACTCCTTAGAATTTCAAAGGGCTTGAAATTTACATACATACATAAATAACATTACGCTTCATTCCCATAGGAGTAGGCAGAGACTATATTCTTTCATTTGCCACGCACCTTAGCTTCTTTCACTCTCATTACTTCTTTCATACAAGTTTGTTGGTTGAGGGTACTCTTGGCCTGACCATATTTTAAAATATCCTGAATTTGGACCAGAAACATTTGCCTGGGCCTTTTCCTTCCAATATGTCTATTCACTATCATTATAATTTGAAAATGAATGAAAGATCTGAATGAAACTGAAAAATTCTAGAAGACGGAAGACCTAAAAACTATTTTACAACCTGACCCTGAATTTGATCCCTCGTGATCGAAGCCACATAGACTAAGGCCTGTGTGCACCAAGATTTCGGTTATCATAACCAACGGTTAACATAACTCTACTATAAATTTACTGTTCACCACAACCCGTACGCCGGTTAAGGACGTAAACCGGGCGGTTATCTTAACCGAGATTACGTTCTTAACCGGCGTACGGGTTGTCGTGAACAGTAAATTTTACGTTTAGCTTACGCTAACCGTTGGTTATGATAACCGAAGTCTTGGTGCACACAGGCCTAATCATTGGACCTACGAGGCAGTCAAAAGACGCCGTTATTCTAATATAGAAATAAAGTGTTAAAGAATTAGTAGTTTAACGCTACCCTATATAACATAGAGTTTGATAAGATCGTCTTTAGCAAGAGAATTTACTCATAATATAATATCCTATTATATCGTGAGACTAAATGAGTAATTTCTCTTCCCTGTATGCAATTATATTAAGCTCTGTGTTAGGGCATCTCTACACATATCACTGTCAAAGTACTGTTTGCAAGACAACATTCTGTTTCTTAACAATTTGTAAATTATATATAATACAATTTTATATAATTGCATTGGTAACTTAGTTATAAGTACTTCTTGTGTATCATTATATGCATCTGGTTTTGATAATAAAGATATTATGATTATTGTCGGCTGTTAATAATGTCGATAATTGTAATAGACATTGATGCTTGTGTGTTCGATCAATTTTAAATGATTAAAATGTCACGATGAACAATAACATTATTGATGACATACTAACGTTTTGACAATAGTATCAGATAAATCGACCTCATAATTTTTGAGAATGCAGATAATTGAAACCACGTTACTGACCAATTTAACATTTCCTGACTCTTACGTTATATGTGAACAAACCTTTCAAATAAGAATATATTTGAGATCCCAGAAAAATATTACGAAAAGGATTTCTTATCCTTCTATCAGCGGGTGGTATCTACTCGGAGCCAGAGTCAAAGCAAATTATTCCTTATTCTTATTTAGATTAAGTATAAAAATAGCTTGTACTTATTGTAGAATGGGCTTGAAAGTATCACAATAAGCAACGAATCTTCAAGAAGACGATAGATTTCATTCTTAAGGCAAAAATAAAATGATATGTTTTTCAACAATAATCTAATGTTAGGCAACGATGCTAACATTTATACATGACCTCAATTAATATTACATAATTATTAAGAGGTACTTAAAAATCAGAATTGTACCTATCATTAACTTGCATTTTTAGCAGACATGGCGTCCGTGCGCAGTGGTATGCGCGGTGGATTTATACGACGGAGGTCCCGGTCAATTCCAAGCTGGGCCGATCGAGATTTCCTTAATCACGAATAATAGATGCCATGGCCCTACTGACAAAGACGTAACGCAAAGAGATTTAGCGTTCCGGTACGATGTCATTTAGAAACCGAGGGGCGATATTATCCTTCTCCTAACAAGTTATCTCGCTTTCATCTTAGGTTGCACAATCACTTACCATCAGGTGTGATTGCAGTCAAGGGCCAACTTGTTATTGATAAAAAAATAAGCATTAAAAAGTTAAATCTACTAGCTGACCCGGCAAAAGTTGGTTTTGCATTAAAAATGTAAAAAAAATGAGATGAAAATTAGATAGTAGCCGATTCTCAGACCTGCCGAATACGCATACAAAGTTTGGTAAAAATCGGTAAAGCCGTTTCGGAGGAGTACGGTAACTAACATTGTGACTGGGAAATTTTATATATTAGATGACAAGTTTTAGAAAATAGAATAACAACATACTACTTTAGATACAAAGTACTTTGTGACCCAGTGGTCCAATACTTTGAGACAAAGATCATTGCCCATAAATTGAATGCCTCCACTAAACGCGAAGGGCAAAGTTATTTCTACTTGCGCACAGCAGGGGTTCACACTTGTAGGTGTTGAAAAAACAAATTAGCCCTCGGAAGGGTCTCAAATTGGTTGTAACTTTGAGGTCATTTGGCGGTGGAGATAAAAGGAATTAATGGCGGAGTTATACGGCATTAAAGTATTAACTCTCCACGAAGAGCCAATTGGACGTGGTTATGCAAAACAGACGCAATCCATTACAGTTTTATAAAAACAACTTTATGGAAATCTCGAATGTTCGCGGTGATATGCTGATTATTTTTATCGACTTTCGGTCATATTTGAATGCTTGGGTGATAAACTGATTTATACTTATTTTATAAGAATGCTAAGTGAAGTTGAAAATATTTTACTTTAATACATTGATAGATAGAACATTTACTAGGTGAAGTTGAAGAAGTCAAGTGACTACAGAGTGCTGCTGAGTTATTGGGTAACCCGATGTCTTTTGGAGTATAAAGAAGACCATTTGGTTTTTGTTGGCGCCTGCGCATCCCGGACGTAGACTGCGCAGTTCTACCTGCGTATGTGGGACTCGTGTGCAGGGAAGCAGACAGAATACCCACTGAAAACCCAGCGGTGCTGCCTACGTTCATTGTAGACCAAGCTTTTTTGCTATTACTGCGTTTTACATTGCAATTTAATTAATCGGTAAAATACAAACAAAAAATTTGAGATATAGCTGTTCCTTGTAATTAGCCTTGTAATGTTATCGGAAATCCGGATCGATGCAAAAAATTCATCAAATCAAATGTCATCATCATCATCATCATCATCATCATCATTATCATCATCATCATCATCATCAGGAACAGCCGATAGATGTCCACTGTTGGACAAAGGCCTTTTTTAGGTACTTTCAATTACAACAATTCTGAGCAGAGGCGTATAGGAAGGAGGCTAGTAACTGTCAGCCTCCTCAAACGCTAACTTCACCTGCTCGCGTTGCACCCTGTAGATGGTCTGACGAGGCTTTGGCGATCAAAGAATGACGATACAACCATTACGAATAGGCTATAAAATGAGTCCATTGTCGGGCAGCAGTGACACTGGTTCGAATAGTTTAGCCCTACCCTGACCAACCCGTCTAGCCTGGCGTGGTCATTACAGAGCATTTCTTTTTATGGGAAAAACTTTAAAAAATACAGTAAAGGGTTTTGACGACCTCCGTGGCGCAGTGGTATGCGCGGTGTATTTATAAGGCGGAGGTCCTAGGTTCGATTCCCGGCGGGGCAGATTGAAATTTTTCTTAATTTGTCTTGGTCTGGCTGGTGAGAGGCTTTCGCCGTGGCTAGTTACCACCCTACCGACAAAGACGTATCGCCAAGCGATTTAGCGTTCCGGTACGATATCGTGTAGAAACCGAAAGGGGTGTGGATTTTCGTCGCACTCCTAACAAGTTAGCCCGCTTCCATCTTAGATTGCATCATCACTTAACATCAGGTGTGATAGCAGTCAAGGGCCAACTTGTATTCGATAAAAAAAAAAAAGCCTGCACGATGTATTTTTTATTATTAACACTATTCCTGAATAATAAACATTGTGATAGTATTTCCTCGAGCAAATCCGAGCTCAAAGTCTTGTGAGATTTAAATTGTAGGATAATAATGTATGAAACAATCCGTAGATACAACGTCCCTGCGTCGTAATTACTGTGTATCTTATCTGAGCTGTGGTATCACAGAGTTGTCTCGGCCGAAATGGATCCAAGTGTTTCTTGTGAAGCAAAAAGTTGCAATACCTGGCCGTGTGAAACAAACAAGAATTAAATAAATAAATACTTGTTCCTTGTAAAGGTTCATATAAATCCATTCAGTAGTTTTTGCTTGAAATAGTAACAAATATCACACACACAAACTTATGCCCTTATAATTTTTTTATCATCTAGGAAAAACATTACCCTGCTTCTTACCCAGTCTGGTAAATAAATAAAAAATTTTAACAAAAAACAGAACCGACTGAAAACGCACTAAAAAGTAAAAAATAACTGTGTCATTTGGTTTTAATGCGTTTTGAGTCGGTTCTATTTTTTGTTAAAAATTTTTATTTCTTACATTTTAGTGATTTATCGCCACGTAACGTACTCGTACTATACTGTCATAGTATTATACGACACTAGCAGTCAAAAAGCTACTAATACGCAGACAAAAACCGAAATCGCTGCAAGTGTGCCTATAAAATTTGAAGAGTTCCTTCAATTTCCCCAGGATATTATCATCAGATTCTAACATGATGACAATGGGACCACTTTGGGACCCTTTCTAATAAAAAAAGAATTATCAAAATCGGACAACTCTGTAAAGTTATGCGTGGTCATTCATAAAAAAAATATACGTGTCGAATTGAGAACCTCCTCCGTTTTTTTTCGTCGGTTAAAAAATAGTGTACACGTGGGCGAAGCCACGTGCAATCACTAACATAATATATATTTTTTTAATTTTGCTCAAATATATACCTACATACCTAATGTAAATGTTGCTTGAATTGCAGTAATTAAATAGTTTTTAACGCTTAAATTATACACGCTTTATACAGATAAAGGTGTCACCAGATACATAGAATGACCATATTGCTCAATGCCGTAATAACACGACGTTTGAATACCTCGATGTTCGTGGAACGTCATTGTGAAGGGGCTGTCATAGCAAACTCTTCGTGATTCGATCGACAAAACAACATCAAATACATGTCAACTTTGAGAAACAAAAGCGATTGATTGATGTTTATAGCTGAAAATAAACATTTCCAACATGAGGAAGCCATCGCTGTGAGCCGTGTATGTTCGTAAAACTTATCATTCTCGGTTTATGTACATTTTTCATGCGATCTCACGGCTGTAAAGATTTTCGCGATTTATGCAATAAATGTAATGTCGGGTATGTTGTAGTATAGAAACGAACTTTAAGGACATACTTATATCTATATATATATAAAAATCAATGTCACTTTTCGTTGTTATTTTATAACTCAAGATCGGATTTACCTATCCAAACCAAATTTTTAGGCTTTATTCGGACTAATAAGCAGATGGTTTATGTGAAGTTTGCTTATAACCTGCCATGTGGTTCTTCATTTATCAAATTTTTTGGAATAAATGAATTCAATAAATGGCGGATCAGTTTATATTAGAAATTTTTTGAGATGGGGAATTTGCTGTCACATTGAAACTTTTTTATGTCATTCATGCGGATATTTCATTTTGGACGTGCTTCGATAAATAAAAAAAAATGATAAAGCAAATTGATATTTAAACATAATTGTTGAGTGCATTCATACTAACGGTTTTTTATATGAAGGAAAAATGACACGAGCCAGACGAACAAATAATTATCTGAAAAAAATTGGTTCTTTGATTATATTATTGCGAAATATTAATCCACCAAAATTATGTAATGGCCCCAGATTGGCAGTGAAAAAGTTATTGCCAAATTTGATTGAAGCTACGATCTTAACTGGTAAATCAAAAGGAGAAGTTTGATACCGATTGATATGATACCAACTGATAAGCCATTTGAATTAAAACGATTACAATATCCTGTGCGTTTATCATTTGCGATGTCCATTAACAAGGCCCAAGGGCAAACACTTCACGTTTGTGGTGTGAATTTGGAGGAATCATGTTTTTCACATGGCCAACTTTATGTTGCCTGTTCTAGAGTGGGTATCTCCAGGCGTTTGTTTATTTATGCTCAAAATGGAAAAACAAATAATATTGTTTATCCAAATGTTGACATTAAGATTTAAAATAGCTAGCAATTAATAAAATATTTTTATGTGAATAATTGAATTTGATGTTCCAATTACCTAATTTTTTTTTGTTATTTCACCTTATACGTTGCGAAGCACGTACCGGGCCCCTAGTACTTGTATATAACTGTCTGTATACTAGTATATAACTGTATACTAGTATTTAACTATCTGAATGATATCGCTTGGCAATAAAGCCCACTTTGGATTTATAAGACGGAGGTCCCAGGTTCGATTTCCCACAGGGCTGATTAAGATTTTCGTACGTAACGTACCATAATTCGACCGTGGCTAATTATCACCTTGCTGCCAAGCGATTTAGCGTTCCGGTACCGATGTCGCTTAGAAGCGAAAGGTGTGTGGATATTATGATACTCCTAACAAGTGCACCCGTTTCCATCTTAGATTGCACCATCACTTATCATCAGGTGTGATCAAGGGCTAAATTGTAATGAATAAAATAAACTCTCTTTAATAAATGTTGGTGCTTTTTTTAATAGAACGACTGAATGGTAGTTGCATTCAGATTTGCACATATATATAGATTATAGCGTAAAATTTAATATTAAAATATGTAATATACATCTTATTACACTGAATTGGAAACTATACGAGTAATAGCGAGGCGCATTTAGTTATTCTGTAAGATGAAACTGATTTTCCTCGTAATATTAAGAAATTTTTATTATATGCACGTTCCTGTGACGTAGGATTTATAGACATTCCTTACCCCCATCTCACCCTCTTAGGATAGTTAATGAGTTTCTGAGATCAAGTTAGGCTATATTAAAAGACTAAATCAGAAATTTACTTTTTTCTATCTCCGTATAGAATTATAGATGCTATAAATTTATTGACCAAGACTGCGTTCTTCCAAAAAAAAACTAGGTTGTAAAAGCTTTCCACCCCCGGATAGTGATTAAGTATTTTAACATGAACCTGGAACCTCGCACATAATCACTGAATCAATAGGTATTTCCTATAAAGAGCTCTAAATTTAATAAAATAAACAAAAAAATTTTAACAAAAAATAGAACCGACTCAAAACGCACAAAAAAGTAAAAAATAACTGTGTCATTTAGTTGCTTTAATTTACTTACGCATATCTATTAAGTCGGTGCCAGCAAGTTTAAGGAACATATATTTAACGTAGTAAAGCAGTTTGTGGGTTATAGGTAGGTAGTGCAAACCTTGGCTGGCAACGATTCCTAGATATGATTAAGTAAATTAAAGCAACTAAATGACACAGTTATTTTTTACTTTTTAATGCGTTTTGAGTCAATTCTATTTTTTGGTAAAACTTTTTAGTGATTTATCATAGTATATTATACGGCACATGTAGCCAAGAAGCTACCGATACTTACACAAAAACCGAAATCGCTGCAAGTGTGCCTATAAAATTTGAAGAGTTCCTTCAATTTTCCCAGGATATCATCATCAGTTCCTAACATGATGGCGATAGGATCACCTTGGAAGTGTTCCCTTTCTAATAAAAAAAGAATTATCAAAATCGGACAATTCTGTAAAAAATTATGCGTGGTCATAGATAAAAAAAAATATACGTGTCGAATTGAGAACCTCCTCCGTTTTTTTGGTCGGTTGAAAAAGGATACTCTGAAATGATTTCATTTCTGTGCTTATCAAATGAAACGTAAATTTCCGTGAACAGCAAACATTTGAAGAAATAGCAAAGAACAACGAATTAAATATGAAATAGGACGGCAGGAGGAAATATCGGACGATCCGCCATTATTTATTGAGGCGAATCATTCAATCGAGATGTTGTAAATTGTTTGGAAGCGAACGATTCCCGATACAGCAACAAGTATTACAAATGCGATAGGTTTTATTCTGCGAAGATCTCTCTCGCAGTAAATTTCTTTCTATTGTAAAATATTATGATATTTTCTGCTTGTTCAATTGTGAATCGTTTATAGATATCAGGACTACTTATTTTATTTCAAAAAGAATGACTGCGATATTATTTGGGGTTATTAATCATTGAGGGTAGAGTTAATGTGCAGTGAGAAAGATGATAGACCATAGATGCAAGAACAGACATATATCTAGTGTAAAACACGACAGCATTACTATTCACTAATAGCGACAGATCAGAAGTATCGCTCTCTCTTACGTCCCGTCGCAGAGAGCGATATTGTTGAGAGCGACGATAAAATGTTGTCTTTTTCTCTTCACGACATATCTCAGTTCATGCATCCTAGGCCTACTAGCTATAAGTACTCGTACTCGTAGTTGACAACCTCCGTGGCACAGTGGTGTGCACAGTGGATTTATAAGACGGAGGTCCTGGGTATGATTCCCGGCGGGGCAGATTGAGATTTTTCTTAATTTGTCTTGGTCTGGCTGGTGGGGGCTTTCGCCGTGGCTAGTTACCACCCTACCGACAAAGACGTATCGCCAAGCCATTTAGCGTTCTGGTACGATGTCGTGTAGAAACCGAAAGGGGTGTGGATTTTCGTCCCACTCCTAACAAGTTAGCCCGCGTCCATCTTAGCCTCGTACCTACATATGTACTACTCACAGTACATAAGAAATGAAAAATTCTGCGTCTTTATTTTTAAATGAAAACACAAATTTTACTTAACAATAAAATCTATTGGATATTTACGTACATAAAAAGAATTTGAAGTGACACCTCACATTCGTCATTCTATTTCAAAATAGCTTCAGAAGGTGGAGATACAGACATACGTTCACACAGAGGTAAGTCAATCTGTTGAAATCTTATTAAATTCTTAATATTTTATATATTTTGAATAATTGGTAAAAATTTGATGATTTGAGACGAAGATATGCCATGTTATTTTCGCGTAAAAATAAATATAGTTCGAGAAACCTTCAATCATTTTTCTATGTCCTATGCAAAGAACAAAAGTAGGTAATTAAAGTTTTTATAGTTTTACTACTACTGTACTATGAGAAGTACATTGTAAGATTTTTTCAATAATTGTTATTTTTTTCAGGATTATCAGATGCTGGAATAGTCATGATTCTGAATTGGACTTTTTCGGGGATAACTGCGACGATGATTTAGATTTTTTGCCTGCAAAACCGGCACAAATAGCGAGTTATCACGATTCTATTGAGTCCAGTAGCTCAGACGAAGATTGTGTTGTGATTCCTCCACCAGCTTCTCCAACGCTGCCCGGCGGTTCTTTTTCTCGATCTCACTCAAGAGGACTTGGGATAACAAGACGTGGACGCAGTCTTGGTCGCGGACGTGGCTCAAATCTTGGCGAAAAATGTCAGCAGTACCATTCTTCACCTCTATCTATCCAGTACACTGCGACCAAAAATCTCTAAACGAATGATGGCGTGCAAGACAAGTTTGGAAAAGACTCCTTAAAACCGGTTTTTTGGTTTTCCGGCATTTTTTAACCAACGAAAAAACGGAGGATCTCAATTCGATATATTTTTTTTCAATTCATTGCTGTTTTATTTTATACATTGAGACGTGGGTTCCATGACATAGGCAGTGTGATGAGAAGTAGAGTTTCTAAGACCTGTTTTTTTCGGAAAAAAAAGTAAAAAAACGGAAGAAAAACTACTTCGTAAATAAGCCAAAGGGAGTAGTGAAGTAAAGGTAAGGAAAGACGAAAAACTCGCTGTAACATTGTGGCTTCATAACTAGCTTCTTTTGACGATGTTGACTTGTTATTGCGATGAAAACCATGATCGATCCGAGCGATCGACAAAGAGAAAAGGTATGAAAAAATAAGACGGTCTAAAGCAATCAAAACTAAAATATGGGTGGCGCCTCTTTGACTGTCATGCCCATTGCGTAATCGAACATGAAAATGGACCATTCGAATAATCTCATACCTTTTTGATCTTGCTGTGGCCAATGCTTGGCAACAAAAAAGAGATGTTGAAAATAAAAAGGTAAAGCAAAGAAATTTATTGTGCAATTGTGGCAGTACAAGTTAGATTTGGGTACAAAGCTATTGATAGACAACGAAGAGTACAGTGATGAAGATACCGGAGAAGAAGAGTACAAAGAGTTTGAACCATAAGTTTTCATAAAACCAATGCCCTCTAAAGAACGTCTTGCTAATGCTGCTTTACGCTTACCCAAATATGGCCCAAAATAATCGCGTTGTAGGGCAAGTGGATCTGTCATAAAACAACAGTTTATTGTAAACAATGTGATTTTTTCCTTTGTTTAATGCCAAATATGAACTGTTTTTTTCTAATTTTCGTGCGGGTAATTAGTAATCTTAGTATATAACTTTAATTCCTGCTTAGTTTATCACTAATTTTGATCATTATTTATTATATATAAGAAAATAATGTACATTTATTAGTCAATTTACCTTCATTTATTGAGAAAATTAGTAATTTGATAGTTCTGTATGAGAAAAAGTTTATAATGTTTGTTATTTTTACGTTTATTCTAATAAAAAAACACATTGCAAAAGATAGCGACTCTTGTTAGATTCTAATTCCTATTTTAATAACAATTTATATTCCAAAAAATTTCTATGTCCTATATGTAGGACATAGTAATATCGTCACTTTGTCCTTTGTAAAGGACATAGTGGAAATCCATTTTCCAAGAGGTGGGAATTTTTTCACTATTTTTCCGACACATACCAACGGGTTAAGAATACAATACTAAAGTTTCAGCAATATACTAAACAAAAAGTGCCTCTGGTAGGCAGGAGGTTAGACTGCATCATCACTTAACATCAGGTGTGATAGCAGTCAAGGGCCAACTTGTAGTCGATAAAAATAAATGACGATGCATTTTTAACTGATAACGTTGCTTAACAATCTATCGAGGATTTACAGTCAATTGTATCGAAAAGTCACAACCAGGCGTTTTAAATTCATTCAAAAATATATATTTTAATTTCTTTATATCTAAAACTGCATAGAACGTTTATTTAATTAAATATATACTGACAGTGACATTTATTGCTCGACGACTTCAAATGCGTCGACTTTAGTCTATACCTATACAATGGCTACTTTTATTCAACCAGCAAAGAGTTATTACAAAGGTAGCGATTTTTCGTGTGATATTTTTTAAATTTACAGAGTAAACTATGCAAGGTCACAATTAAAATCTAAAAACTTGTCTTGAATAAAAATTCTATTACATTTCACTTCTACGACTTTAATGATCGCCAGGAGTTACGATTTAAAGTGAACTGTAAATCACAGGGGTGTAACATCACCCCACTCTGTTATTAAATATTGATTAAAAGAAAAGTCTCAATATTTCATTCTCCGAACTGACTAGTCATGATCATAGTCCGAAGTGACCAATAGACCAAAAAGATATCAAAACGAACATTTTGTCTTTAATTTTCATATCATTAATCATAAAGTTACTTAAAGAGCGGGCAAGCGATTGAGGCATACGAGGCAGAGTGGTGCTATTAACACTGCTCTATTTACACTAGTGAAATCGTCCTGAAAGCCTCGAGCGGTACCGGCCGCAGCCGTTCGTGCCTGAACCGATGCCGCAAATGTGCGCACGACACGCGATCCCTACATTTGCCAGCTCCGAACGATCGTTTATTCGGCGATTTGTACTTTTGTTCAGAGATTTGTGTCGAGTATTGTTCTTTTAAACGGTCACGTAAGCTCTGCACTGTTCACTTTGACGGTATTTGGGGGTTTGAATTGTGTAAATACCTACCTATTATAAATTTTACACTATTTTAAAATGATCTTTAATTCTTTAGTTTACAAATAGCAACTAGTAGGTTTCTAGGCTATTTGTTTTCTGAGACGGTGGTTGATAGAGTCACTGCGCAGAAGAGGCTTAATTTTTTGAAATTCTCGTTTCAATGGTCTACTTTAATGAAGTAGTAAAATTTATTTGAATTTTACTTTTATCATTAAATTCAAGTCTAAATAAATAGCCCATTTATATAACCTTTGAGTGACCTATTCGGTCATTTCTAATTTTTCAAAACGCCTGTCCAATTATTTTCCTTGAAATCACTCTTAAACGCTTACACGAGCTTTCACTCGCTTACAACTTTGGAGGTATTTTAGGTGAATAATTGAGTATAAATTACTATAAGGCTTTCTACAAGAATGTAAATTGGACATTTGCGGGCATTGGACGATATTTATGCGTGTTTGTGTGGGTGCAAGCACATGTGTGTAAATCATTAAATTTTCAATAGAATTCTTTGTGTTATATTTTACAATGTGTTCAGCAGTTAATTTATATTTATGTCGTACGTAACTTAAAAAGAGTTTTGTAGTGGTGTACCACTTCTTTTATTCAATAAATAAATAAATATTATAGGACAATTTCACACATCGCTATATAGCCCCAAAATAAGCTTAGATAGCTTGTGTTATGGGTACTATGATAATTGATGAATATTTTAATATATACTTATAATATATAGATAAACACCCAGACACTGGAAAACATCCATGCTCATCACACAAACATTTTCCAGAGGTGGGAATCTAACCCACAGCCTAGGACGCAGAAGCAGCGTCACTGCCAACTGCGCCACTCGGCCGTCAAAAATAATATTATTGCTAAATAATTAAAAAAAATAACCAGCCCAGCGAAGGATTTACGACAGAGTCACAAATGAGGGAATCGAATGAGATATCCTGAATGTTGCACAATATTCGACTAAGAGGAAGTAAAGAAAAGCGAGCTGATGACCAAGGGGTCTGTATGGGTTTCGAAACTAGTCGGGCATACTCCGACAATAGTAACGTGAATTTCAGCAGTTTCTATTTTAATCTCTTGAAGGTGCTCCGGTTACGGGTTGAATGTGTATTTTTCTCTTTTTATTAACTCTGAACTATGTTAAGTGATCTTCCACAAAGTGTTTTTTTCTCAAGGAGGAAAAAATTATTTCGGACTTCTTCCTGTCAGCAGGGTATGTCCGAACTAAAACGACCCCCCTGGACTCCAAGGTTGGCACGGGACCGCAATTGATTTTTTCATGCCCCCACATACGTATCATCTCTCTTTCTCTCTTCTCCTCATTTTGTCTCTTAACATTTGGCCTGCTTCTATCTAATATTTCGATAAGGTTATAGTTTTTAAATTCTCAATATGTAAGCTAAAGACCTATTCACGTCATACGTGTCGAATCACCTCCATCTTGAAAGACGTTTCAAAAAATATCCATTCTCCGCTCAAAAAGGCACGGCAGTTAATTTGGCGAACGTGTCAGGCTCGTAAACCTCGCGGATGACGTATTTACACGACATTACCTTCTTTACTTTTAATTAATTCCTGGTATTCCTTTGAAGGCAGTGAGCTAATTCCGTTTTAACTCCCTTTACAATCCAATTACGAATAACAATACACCAACCGGCAGTTCGGGCTCCTTCAGAAAATATATCTTGGGAACAATACTAACATATATTACGACTCGAATATCTTACGGCGTTTTATTTGTGTATTAATTATTATGAATATTCTCGTGCGTAGAGTACTTTTAAATAAATATAAGGGATTGAAAGATCCCTGGAGTTCTAAATTATTTAGCTATTGAGATATTTGATTCATTCGTCATTAACATTATCACCATATTAATGGCTTAGTACAGCATATTAATGGCTTAGTACAGCATATTAATGGCTTAGTACAGGCTTAGTACATGGCTTAGTACAGCATATTAATAGCTTAGTACAGGCTTAGTACATGGCTTAGTACAGCATATTAATGGCTTAGTACAGGCTTAGTACTTGGCTTAGTACAGCATATTAATGGCTTAGTACAGGTTTAGTACATGGCTTAGTACAGCATATTAATGGCCTATAGGAGAGGGGATATGGAACGTAGACACACCAAGCTGCGTCACTGCGACTTGGCGGGCTTAGGGTGATAATGTTTCATTTATTAACGATTACTAACGGATGTTGATGATACTGACCAGGGAGACAGCTCGACGTGCTCTCGGAGGCACGTCTCCACCAACCTCCTGACTCCGGCCACGGAATGTACTACAAACATAGAAGAATGAAACAGTCTGAACTATCCCGTGACCCAATCCTGGATTCGAATCCAGGACCACATAAGCTAACCAATGGGGCAGTCATCTGTGAACTTGCTCAAACACAAAAATAGCCTCTGATCGACGATCTCCTTTTTAATTAATAAAAAATAATTACAGAATAATTACCTCTACACAAAATTATTAGTAGCTGTTGTTATTTATAATTGAAATTCCTATTAAATGTTCATAGCGTTTTAATTACAGCACGGGCAGGGTGTGTATCGTTTCACAAAACAAACCCGCTAGCGGCGCGATCAAAGGGCGTCGGGTGTCAAAACAGTTCGCGCTGTATTAACTACAGCCGTTTTATTATAATAACCGTTTAAGCTGCGCTGTGGGTCCATTGGGCAGGCGATGTGGTCTCAGATTTAGAGGGGTTCGAGTCCCGGATCAGGCTGTAAAATATGAATGGTTTTTCTTCCAATAACATTTATAGTAGTTTTAACGGCTTCCGTGGCGCAGTGGTGTGCGCAGTGGATTTATAAGACAGAGGCTTTGGGTTCGATCCCAGGCTGGGCTGATTACGATTTTCTTTTTTTTTTATCGCCTACAACTTAGCCCTTGACTGCTATCACACCTGATGTTAAGTGATGATGCAATCTAAGATGAAGGCGGGCTAACTTGTTAGAAGTAGGATGAAAATCCACACCCCTATCGGTTTCGTCATCGGAACACTAAATCGCTTGGCGGTACGTCTTTGTCGGTAGGGTGGTAACTAGTCACGGCGAAAGCCTCCCACCAGCCAGACCGAGACAAATTAAGAAAAATCTCAATCTGCCCCGCCGGGAATCGAACCCAGGACCTCCGTCATATAAATCCACCGCGCATACCACTGCGCCACGGAGGTCGTCAAAAGATCCATGTATGGCTTTGGCCGTGACTACTGATAAAGAAGTCACGTGACTACTGTCAAGTGATTCAGCGGTTCGGTACGATGTCGTGTAGACACCGAAAGGGGTGTCGAGTTCATCCTACTTCTAACAATATAGCTCACTTCCATCTTAGATTGCATTATCACTAACCATTAGGTGTGATTGCAGTCAAGCGCTAACTTGTCATGAATAAAAAAAAAAGACGTGTGGCACTCGGAGACTGCCGCGGTAAAGCTATTGCATAGTATTTTTATCGACTTATGTTTACCTACCGACTTCATCGGGACCGTGGCCGAGCGGTAAGGCGCTCTAAGTGCCCGAATTGCCAGAGAGACGCGGGTTCGATAAATGAAAAGAAAAAAAAATGACTTTTTGAAATATCACGTTTGAAAAAAAAAAGTTGCGGAGCCGATGGGATTCGAACCCGTGTTTCTCTTGCAATCCGGGCACTTAGAGCGCCTCACCGCTAAGCCACGTTCCCCGATGAAGTCGTTGCCGAAATTGTGCTTTTGATATTATGTTTTTGATACTCAGGGGGTGTTAGGTTTTTTCGTTACGACCGAATTTCTGTATTCGGTCTCCACGCTCAAGCCCCGCAATAAAAGCTATACAATAGCTTAAAAGTAGCCAGGAGTTGGGAAGTTGGTGTGACATCCCTTATCTCGGAGGAGCACGTCATGCTGTGGGGACATTATCATCAACATTTGATAGAGATCACTATGGAGTCAATTATAAACTTTAACCCATCCCACACTCGAGCAGCGTGGTCGGTTTTATAACTTAGTTCGAAGGTGGCCTGGCCTTATGAGTCGTTGAACTAAGCTGACAATGATGATGACGATCATTAACTTAAGTGCAAAATTATATCAATTAATTTATTAATTTGTTTTTGTATAATAATTAAAACATACTCTTTATTTAATAACATATTTTAATTTAACAGGAGATATAAAGGCGAAAGTATGTACGGGTGGATGTTTGAAACTCTTTCACGCAAAAACTACTGAATGGATTTGGGTGAAACTTTACAAAAGTATAGATTACATATAAGAAAAACACATAGATTAACTTTTATCCTGATCTTCCTACGGAAACGAAACCTACGGAGTGGAGCCGCGGGCGTCCTCCAGTAATCAATATTTCTTTTATACAAAAATATTTAAATTCAGTGATCCCTTAAACAAACGAAGCGATACTCTCCCACCTCAATCATTATAATTAAAACGTCCAGCTCTATTCGTTATCCAAATTGGAATAAACGGGGTTCTTTTGTATCGCTAACAATTTTAATTAATCAGCTCATCCTGTCTGTCAACTGAGGGAAAAAGCTGCCATCAATAATATTACAAAAAGTTGTGCTTTGCGGCCTGAGTGTTGGGCTTTCAGCGGGATCATCAGCGGAGCGATTAGCGGTAAGAACTCTGGGCACCACTAAAAGTATTTTTAACCGGCTTCCAAAACTGACGAGGTTCTCAATTCTTCTCTCAACTGTATGTTTTTTTGTATGGTAGGTACGCGATTACTCGAAGACGGTTGGACCAATTTGAAAAAGTCTTTTCTTGTTTTAAAGGGTACCTACTTATACTTCCAAAATAGTCCCATAGTTATCATATTTTTGATTATTTTTGACTATTTACTACTATGTTTTGCTGGCGCGTCAGCATATTTGTAAATCTTATCCCAAACACCAAAGTCCGAATTGTACTTCCCAAGGCATGGAAAGAACTTCCGAGTTAGTTTCTAGGGAAGTTGTAAAGTTAAACAACTTAAAAGGCCCTAAACATATATTAGAGGATTTACACTTATAGAATAGTTGGAGCACTTTTTCCCTCATTCTCAAGTGAAGCGAGCGCGCACTAAATCTCAGCGAGTGTAAACGGGTCGTCTATTTTAATTAGTCACTTCGATTGTGCCTTACATTTGATGCATGTTCATAGAGCTGGCAATGATTAGAGGCGGCGACTATCAATCGGTACAGGTTTGCACAACTTTTTTTCCTGCCCGTGTAAATATTAAATATACGTATGTAAATCAACTGATGTTCGTTAGCACAGGTAAAAGTTGAAAGCGCTTTGTTTTATACAAAAAAATTCTGTTCAGTTTGTTTAAGAAAAGGGGTATTCAAAATAAATTTTACCGAAAGACTGTGTTCCTTTTAGGAAAAAAATTGGTTGTCTGTAAAGTCGGTTTACTGACGATAGTTGAACGTGACAATGTCTTAAGAAAATACTGATGGAATGGTAGCATTTAATTGGTTATTAAAATTTTTAATATAAGTATATTTTTATAAATATTAATTTAAATTAAAATAATTGATTTTGATTTTATAAATTTATATTTTAAATTTATAATAAATATATTAATTTATAAATATATTAATTTTTAATTTAAAATTAATATATTTAATAATTATATTTAATAGACGGATGTCGAACGCTGCCGAACGCAAAGGCCGATTGTGCTTCTTTGTCGCTCTTTCCGCGCTCTCGCTTGCACTTCAAGCCTTACATGGAACGCCTCAAAGCGAGGTAACGACACATGACGTCATGTTTTTTCGTGCGTGCAGCCGGCTCTATCGAATTTAAGACGTTGTCACGTCAAAAGTCATTGAGTTATGTAGTAAAATTAAAAAACCTATTTTAGTAAATGGAAGTTTTGTAGTTATAATATTTTCTGGTTTTTGATAATCTAATAAAATAAGCTCCATTCCAGAATGAGTGCTAAAAGCTGCTCTAGCAGGATTCTTCCAGATTTGGTTGGGTAAGAAGAATAATTCGAGCAAGGAAGGTGAGCGTTGACCGGTCACAAAGGGTACCCTGAAGCTTAAATCCGTGCCGCAAGTTTCGGGCACTGTTGAGCGTTTTTCTCTCTGCCACACGTTGGACCCGACACAGAATGCTGAGATATTTATTTTTAGAAGAACCCACAAATCAATAAGTGAATATCCTAATATTCACTTGTTCTTTTTGGCTCAAAGGACAATATTACTTCAAGAATTGAAACGTCAGCCAAATGTCGCGTATATTTACGTATATTTCAGTCACGCCTGATCCTTGAGGTAATATTGGGTTCTTATAAGAAAAAAGTGGCATGTTGGACCCACTGGACTATGAGCGTGTCAAGGCAATGATAAGATTTGTTCAACACTTCTATGTTATTTCTGAACCTGAAAATACGGACATGTGTGTTTATTTTTGAAAAAGACGTCGGTATTGAAGCCGATGTAGGTACAACGATTGCAAAGCAAATGTAACAGAAATAAGAATTCTCTAATGATATTTTGTCGTATTGGACTGACAATCCAAATAAAAGTGGGGTGATCGAAAAAAATCAAGATACTGGAGCTCTATTAACCTCTAAATTTTTAATTTGCACCTACTTAGGTTTTGGTTTTGAGCTTATAAGACTGTCGGGTATCAAAAACAAAATGTGCCACGTTCTATAACGTCTTAAGTCTGTGGCAGCTCGTTACTCCTCCTCACTTTAATTGGTAGATTCTTCGTCCGATACCGCTTCACCGCCTCCATACGTTTCTCGGTAAAGGGCGATTGTCCCATTTATTGTGTACCTACCTACATTTTTTATTCAAATCACATTACTTGTACCCACTTTCTTCGTTGATCGATTGTTTTCATTATTTGAAGCTAAAATGTGGCTAAAAATGTGAAGGTTATCCTTATATACCTACGTAAAGTAGATTTGTAAAGATAATATATGTGAGTCAATGTGCTTTAATACATTTTATAATATATACTCTGAAGAAGTACGGCTTTCTCGACACTCCAAAAGATCTGAATCTACGCGTGTAAAGCGTAGGTACAGCAAGTAATGTTATAAGCGTAGAGTCTTGAGGTAAATACTGGTTTTGTAACAAAAGTACAAGTAGATAGAGATATCTATATCTGCACTTCTATTTAAACATATTTTTAAATCCTCTATTTTGTCGCTTTTTCTTAGAGATATCGTAAATAGATTCTATATAGATGACTAGAAGATGCCCGCGGATTCACCCGCGTAGCTCTCCTTCCCGTGAGAATTTTGAAATAAATGTTTTTAAAATATATATAATAGGCATTTATAGTATTTATATATGTAGTATATATATATTAATTAGTTGAATATATGTTTGAGTATTCATTTTATTTCAATCCCGTCTCACCTAACTAATACTTTTATATAAAGGTGGGTAGCCTGGAAGAGATCACTTTTAGTGATAAGGTCGCCCTTTGCTTTTTATCTTAGCTCTAAGTTATATTGTACCTTCCTTTTGTTCTGCAATAAAGTTGTTTAAATAAAAATAAAAAAAAAATAAAATGTCTATGTGTTATTTTAATATGTAAGCTATATTATTGTGAAGTTTCATCAAAATCCATTCAGTAGTTATTACGTGAAAGAGCAACAAACATACTTACATACATCCACACAAACTTTCGCGTTGGTAATATTAGTAGAATAAATTAAAGAAAATTAAAAAAAAATTGAAAATAAATTCATTGAAGCCGAGCAATCAAAAACTTTCAATAGCGACACTTTCAATAGACCATTACGTTAATTAACATTGATAAATCGCTAATGAAGAGTACTATCAAATCCATTTTGGCTGGTATTTAGTTCACCGGGTCACCCAGTTGGTAATCAAACCCTGTATCTAGTATTAGGCGTATTATTGATCGCTAGGACCACTGTCAATATTCATCTAAGTAATTGATGCTATACACACACACTAACACTAACACATACAAATCCTAATACCCATTACCATAGCGCGATCCCTTGGTGCATACCGGAATAATGAGAGATAATTTATGATTGATTGATTGATGGGAGGTCGCCAGGGATATAGATAAGTAGAGCAGCACTAATAGACACATTAAGTTATTCACGCGTTTGGTACACTGATAGTGGATTAATCATCATAAGCCTATGTTTTTCTAATGTATTTATGATTAAACATGCTTTTATTTTAAGTGTTTTTTGGCTGGTGTGAGGTTTCAGCCGGCTTTTTATCACGCTACCGACAAAGACGTAGACCACCAAGCGATTTAGCGTTCCGATACGATGTCCTGTAGAACCCGACATAATTTAATCCTGCTTCCTAATAATTTAGACCGCTTCAATCTTAAATTGCATCAGGTGTGGTAGCAGGCCCTTCCAGCTCCAGCTTCTGCGTCAGACCAGCTCCAGGGCATCATAATATTGAACGCGATATACATATCCATGCAAAATTTCAACTTATTGGTAATTTAGAAGTGGGTCAAATAAATTTACGACTAGATTTCGTTACACAAACCAAGACCGGTGAAACTTAATGGAAATTTATAAAAACTCAACCATGAATTTTTATTCTGGTTGGTGTATAACTACTGAATACATAATAACATGTTGGTAAAACTAGGTCCTACTGGTCGGTTCCACATACGTCCTTAACTTAGCAACTTAGTACTGGTCTGAAAGCACGCTAACATTCGGAAAACTTTTAATGACATTCTCACTAATAGTTATGCCAAACCTTAGAGCTTTTAACGGTTAGTTATATATTGTTCGACCAGGCCAGAACTTGAAATTCATTATTAGTATTCAACGATGTAAAATTTTCTTAAATTTTTCATGATTCTAAATTATTTAAGACAATGTTTTTAAGATAAAATACAATAAGGATAATTTAAACTTATAACTATTCAAATTATGCCCACGAGGTATTGTAGCAAGTATACTGGCTGCGTATCCACGTTTGATAGCCAGGCCGAACCTTTATGCAAACGTGCTAACCTTTTTGTCACCAGTTGAAGTAATTAAGTGCGGTGAAATATTACGGAATAACTTTCTGCCACTGCAAATCCAAGAAAACCTTTTTTTTTTTATCGAAACCGCCGCCCATAAACATTTGCAACACCAGAGGCATTGCTAGTGCGTTGCCGGCCTTTGAGGAAAGAGTTGATACGCCCCTTAAATACCCCCATATTAAAATTCCCAGGAAAAATCCGGGCGGGAAGTTGATTCCACAATTTACTGTTCGTGCCCGGCAGGTACCTATGGTGCCACTTACTGGTTTTAGCCTTTTCTGATTCTTGATTTTGTCTCCCTGATATGAAGCCAATGTGTGTGTGTGCGTGTGTGTATTTGTAGTGGCAAGTCGAGATGCATCGTGCAACCCCAACGTTCCGATCAAAAGTCTATCCATTGCCCTTATTTATTTTGCCAAAATGTTAATATTAGGTCGCTCGGCTATGGAGGTCCAGGGATATTAGGCTTTTGTATCATAAAATTTTCACTAGCACGTCTGGAATTTGCCTCTTATTAAATTTTGGTAATATTAATAATATTCATGTTTCAATCAAATGGATTATCGACAATCTGCAATCAATTTAATAATTGCACTACTAAAATTATCATAATTTAAATTTAGGTATGTATCATTTCTACCTTTGTATTAAAGCTAATCCTCACTGCCTGCCTCCAACTGTATGTGTCATTCAGTCCTGGACATTTCTTAGATTATGAGACCTTTTATTTAGTTTTTTTTATTATTTGCAATAAGGATTTCCCATAAAAAAATCTAATAAAAAAACATCTGATAGGTACTACTACTATATTGACAGTCTATATAAGTATAGTACGTCAGAATAAACCGGTTACACAAAACAATAAACCCTTTGTCTTAGTCAAAAATAATACAATACAAACAGAATACGTAACGTTGCGAAAGCTCGCAGCAATCCATCAAACGGAGCAGAACATTATTCTTTAGTTTGCAAGTCGTTACAAGTTTTATCTGAAACTTTATTGCGCGCATAAATCACTGAATATCTACGCGCTAACAACCGGCGGCAGTAATGAAGCGCTGAATATACGGCGAGATTTACAAATGAAAACATTTCGCCAACTACTGCAACGAAGTATGAAACTATAATGCAATCTTCTTTGTAAAATGCACCGTTACTCACTGATAAACACACAACTCACATGCTACTATTATGATGGGAATTTATTGGAAAATTCTTTCTTAGCTAAAAGAAACGCAGGGTCAGTACAGCAAGGCGCGGAGTACTAGTACCTAAGTAGAGCATTGCTATGTCAAAGATTTTTTGTATTCATTACGAGTTAGCCGTTGTCTGCTATCACACCTGATATTAAGTGATGATGCAACCTAAGATGGAAGCGGGCTAACTTGTTAGGAGTAGGATAATATCCTGACCCTTTGGATTTCTACACGACATCGTACTGGAACGCTAAATCGCTTGAGGGTACGTCTTTGTCAGTAGAGTGGTTACTAGCCACTATCTAGGCCTTCCACCAGCTAAAAACAGCCAATTACAGACAGGTCTAAGACCGTCAGGTTGTTGACACTGAGTGGCACTTAGCAGGACGTGTTCCTTTTCCTACAAAGTAGTAGCGCTATTCTGTTACTAAACTTGACATTGTAGATTTCGATACGTGTATATCTCTCTCTGTCCACACAGTATTATTTAGGAGTGGATAAATCATTTCCTCCACCAACGAAAGGCCGGCAATACATTTGCAGTACCTCTGGTGTTGCAAAACTAACTAGATAGATGGCGGTAATAACTTGACATCAAGTGACCTGCGTGCTCGTTTGTTTGTTTGATTTTTAGCGATTAAAAAATTTTTTTTACACATGTTGACTTGATTTTTATTCTGCAAAAGACGCTTCACAAATTCGTGAGTATTTGTTGTTCAGCGGAGCGTTCGTGAAATATAGAATTTCACTGCGAAAAGCGTCTTCAATATAATATGCTGTCCATCCGTTTGTTTGAACCAACACCGGAAACGGACGTTGCGGGCTCGCCGTCCGGACGACGGCCTCCAGCGCAACTCGTAGCTTTTAGGGATAATTTCATTTATGATGAACGAGACCGTTTTGCGAGGGGATATACGTATTTTTTCTTTGTTTATTGTTATTTTTGGATTTTGTCGCTTTAATACTCCTAAAGAGAAAAGTTTCTATGTACATAATACAATTCAACCACAATAAACTGCTGAACTCTATCGTCTGCAGTCTGGTGGATGTGGTCGAATTGTCCTCAAGCTTGCCTGGAAGATATCGCTTCTAAAGGACAGTCTTTTCTTTCTTTTGCAAACCAAAATGACCACATTTTTGTACTATGTTTAAGGGCAAATTAAGCATTGGTTTATTCTTTGAGTGCCTCTTCGACTAGCGTAGGGTAGCAGTCATCTTCGTAAACTCCTCCCTACGTTTCGCGAGGTGAAAATAATTGAGCGGCACTTCGGGCCACTCTCTGATGTTCCTCAACCAAGACTTCTTTAGTTTATTACGATCTATAAAATATACGAAATACCACTGACTGACTTATTAGCTCACAACTTTAATCTAAGTACTCGATTGACTTGTTTAACACAGTTACTCATATCGCGATGTACACACTAACTTAGAACGGATTTCTCGATACTCTCACGGTTTATATATATAGTTATAGGTGTTTTCAAAAAAAATTATCCTCCATTATGTACAAAGCCGTCTTCGTTCGTTCATCTGCACCAGACGAAGCCAATTATTGATCAGACATGACCTTAAGGTCAGATCGTGAAGGTTGTCTAAAGACCCATTGTTGGCGTATAACTCACTCAACTATTGTTCGCCTGGTCGGTAATATCGCCTGACAATAGCTTATTACGGTGGAAATTAATTATTCTGGACGTTACTCACTTATTACTGTTGTAGGTATTTTATTTCGGGTATAATGAAATTAATTAATTTATACTGCAGAGTCAAGTAATAGGTAGAGAGCGAGAGCTTTTGACCTCGGTCTTACGTTTCGAGTGTAATATAGAATGTATAGCAAAATTGTACAGGTCAGACCTCCCTCCGTATAGGAGGCGGGATATGAAGCTCGGTCCCACCACGCTGCCTTAATAGGATATGGCGGGCTTAGGGTGATATTGTTTACTTTTGTAACAATCACTTTTAGAGGTCACTGGGGTCTATCAAGACCAACTTTTCAACTACGAGTATTGGCAAGATGTTAGACTATCCCTTGCGACTCTACCAACTAGTTTCGAGGCAGTCATTAATCTATTTCGTTATTTTTCAGTACACAGATTAATAAATATATAATACACACACTAAGCTCAATTGGGCCTTAAAAGTCGAGCAACAACAACGAGCATGCGCGACAATCGTTCGCTGTTCGCTCGACCGCTTTTAACCTACTCCCTGAATGTAATAAGGGTTGTAAGCTGATACCTAACGAGTATACCAAAACAATGAGAATGAAGAATGTTGTACGAGTAATGAGCTGGATGATTGATGGACTTTACGCCAGTTTGTGGGCTACCTACCGGTGGGGTCCGTAGGGTGTAAGCGTAAGCGGAGACTGTAGCTGAAAATAGCTGTAATTTTGCTTCTCGAGTACGCATATAGGTTACTGGAGGACGGATGCGGTTTTGTCCGCGTAGTTCTCCTTCCCGTGGAAATTTTGAGTTAAAATGTGGCCCATGTGTTGTTCTGATGTGTAAGCTATATTATTGTGAAGTTTCATCAAAATCGATTTAGTAGTTTTTCCGTGAAAGAGTAACAAACATCCTTCCATCCATATAAACTTTCGCCTTTATAATACTCGTATTAGTAAGGATTCACAAAATAGATAAGCGCTTGGTACTTAGTGCTGACGAGTTAAACCATTGCCACATATTCTTGTTGATCGCACCTTTAACAGGTGTGTTGTTTGCCTGCCTGTTGAAAACCAAAAAATTATTAATAACTAATCTGGTGAGGCTCTGAAATACTGAATGTTCCTTATCTAGAAATTTTCAGAAAAAATCTAAGCTCGGAAATAGTGGTGTTACACTCTAGAGCATGTCGTTTGGAACAGCGTGGTGGATCTAAGCTCTATCCCCTCTTCTATAAGGAAAGAGAACTAGCCTTAGAGTGGGCTGCCAGTAATTTTTTTTTATTTGTTGGCTGATAATGATTACCATATACAAGACGAGAAGCAACTTTATACTAAGACTGTGAATGAGACTTTAAAGACATTTCAGATTACATGTACCTGAGTAAAGAAATGAGCCGGCCGTATTCTCGGCCACGCATCCGTCAGGCGTGTGTCCGTTACCTAATATCCTTGTTAGCGGCTGCCAAGTCACGATCCCATCATAATGTACGAGCGAACCGTGCACAGTACAAACGAGTCCCTTACAACGGCGTTACGTCAAATAACTTAATACAATTGATTTGTTTTTGTATTTTTTGCGAAACTTTGTCACTGATAGCTTACAAAAAGTCTTCTTCGTACGTTTCACTTAAACAGGGACATTCTCAAAAAAGTTTGACATTTCAGAGTACCTAGTAGTATTCAATTGGCTGTCTGGAAGAGATCGCTCATTAGCGATAAGACCGCCAATTGTCTCCATCGGCCCCGCCAGACCAGGGTCTGGACTTGGTCGAGGCGAGTTACCTGCCTGCCGGAAAAGACGTACCGCCAAGCGATTAAGCGTTCCGGTACAGTATTATGCGGAAACCGGAAGGGGTGTGGAAGTGGTTCATTCTACTCCTAACAAGTTAGCTTGCTTCCATCTTAGATTGTATTATCACTTACCATCAGATGTAATTACAGTCAGGGGGTTACAGGTTGCACGTTCCGTTAACCTGCGCCAAAGTAGGCAATATATTAATTTAGTTGCCAGTACCGCACCATATCACTTTATTACAAGCAGCGCTAATAAGCTGCCACTACGACATCACGGCGCCGCGGCGGCCGTATCAATCACGGTTACTCGATAACAGATGGCGCTGCACTTTGGCCGCCATCCAGCCTCACGATTGGTCCAGTTTATCTAGCTCGTTTCATATCACTTTTGTGAAATACTACTTAATTTATTACATCGTATTTTATTTTCCGACTGTGCTGTGCGCCATTTAATTTGTGCGTTTAGCAATTTGTTTGTAAATTCAGAAAGAAAACATCGTGAAAAACTTTCTTATTTTGTTCATATATATTATACGAAAGATAGCAGTCGCCCGCGACTTCATTCGCGTGAAAACCTCTTAGGTACCCTTCTAATTTAAACGAAAGCATATGAACTAAATGATTTTTTAAAACACGAAAAGTTATATATCTGCCAATTATGTACTGTTATATACTGTTTTCAATTATATCTAATAGCTAAGACAGCGCCCACGCATAAAGCCGATTTAATAAATTTCACGGTCCGACTCGCGCGACAAAAACTGTGATAACTCGGATAATATATATAATACAAATATAAAATATAGCCTATGACACTCACCGATGACGTAGCATTCTACTGATGAAAGATTTTTTTAATCGGATCAGTAGTTCCGAGGATTAGCCCCAACAGATCTTTATTTACCAACTTACAAACTTTACCTCTTTATAATATTAGTATAGATATGATAAGAGGAGCTAGCATTTTACACATACCTAAAAATAACAGATATTTTTTTAGGGTTCCGATGCCAAATAACAAAAAAGGAACTCTTATAGATTCGTGAAGTCCATTTGTCTGCCCGAAACCTGACTGACTACTTTTTCCCGAACCTATAATAACTTTACTGTTAAAACATATATGGTATACAGATATATTCTGTGAAATGCATTAAGGTTTTTACACAAAAATAGAAAAAAATATAATAAATTTTAGGGGTTCCCATTCTTAGAGCTGAAACTAAAACTTCAAACTCACATCTACCGTTCAAAAATTATATTGACGTTTCTTATATCATTTTTAACTGAATAGTTTGCGCGAGAGACGAGAGACACTTCCAAAGTGGTAAAATGTGTCCCCCCCCGCCTCTTAAGTAATAAAATAAGAGAATAATAAAACTAAAGTTTATAAGTAGTAGTAGTAGTAAGAAAAGTAAATATTATGATGTAGTCATATAAACTACAAAAATTTGTTTGAAGAAGATCTAGTAAGTAGTTTTTTTAATAATTGTAATGTAACCCTTTTTCTCATGAACATGTAGAGATATCAGTTTAAACTCATATCACACTTGGCCAATTTTTCTTTAAATGCATCAATTACAATGGGATTTTTACTAAGTAGCTATTTAACAACACCAAAAATTTATTTTTCTGATAGGTTGTAGAAATTTACCAACATTAATGAATTTTATATAATTAACCGATCTGGGTTGCTACAAAACTAATTAAATCCGTAAAATCAATTGATGTTCATTGTGACAAAATAATGCATACACACGTATACAGACACATATATATATATACGCCTGAAAAATGACTCTAATTTAGCAGTCTAGTAAAAATAAATATATCGAGAGCTGATAGAACAGTCGTAGAGTCAGTTTTCCCATTTTCCCCAGTTAGTACAGGAAGGTTCTTAAACGAAACGATTCCATTGGCCTCGATGTTAAATATAAAAACTTTTATTCCAATGCCTTTATGTTTTTTTCAACCATTTAATTATTTTCGTTCGTTATTTCAAAGAGTTTTAGAGTGCAATTCAATTAGTTGTTCTCTTTGATTCGTTTTGTTGTTATTAACCCGTTTCTCCCTTTATGCTTTCCGCATCGTACGTGAAATTGGTTTAGTCGCTTCGTTCAGCAATAGCTACTACTTTGTTGTGTTTGGAAAATACACTAAAGTGACGTGATCACGTGACACGGTTTTATTGCCTTTTTACATTTCTCTCAGATGACAGCAAATAAATTGTGTATACTTGTATCTTTTGATTTAATTACCGTATTGTTATAAAATAACTATACCAGGATGTTTATAGCGTGGCAGGGAGACCCGAGTAGAGTTCCAAGCCTTAAGAATCCTTTATGTTATTAATATTTGCGGTATAATATATATTAAAATATTCATCAGTTATCATAGTCCTATACATAACACAAACTACCTACGCTTACTTTGGGGCTATAATATTTATTTATTTATTTATCCAGATGGTGAGAATAGAATGTAATTCTATGACAAATACCAAAACTGAAAATAGAAACTTTTTCTTTTTGACTTTATCAATTTCTATAAATCCGTAATATTTTTATGCAAATGGTAATACCTGCATAAGTTCACAAAACATGGTACGTTCAGTTCAGTAATAGAAGCGATCCATGTAACTGGCACAAGCAATTAAATCCGCCATTCCGATATTATTTTAATGCAAATGTATGGTAACGGTTATGTTAGGGGATCGTTAAAACTGATACTGGGAGGTTTGTTGCTATAGTTTTATTGCTCTTGTGGCCGGAATGACGATTGCTGCCAAATTGCTTGGCACAAAGAATACGACCGAGTTTAATATTCTTATTGATGCATCGGGGGATGGTTTTACTTTTGGGATAACTTGTTTAATCATTTGGGAAATTAGGATGTTTTCATATAATGAAATTGTTTTTTTTATTCGTTACAAGTTAGACCGTGACTGCAATCGCATCTAATGGTAAGTGATGATGCAATCTAAGATGGAATCGGGCTAATTTGTATTATGTAGGCATTTTACCGTAACGTTAAATCCCTTGGCGGAACGTCTTTGTCGGTCGAGTAGTAAGTAGCCACAGTCGAAGCTTTAAGAGTAGATCTTTAGACGACAGTACAGATTTTTTTTGTGCAATTTCGCTTAAGCGGTTTTTTTAATTTAATTGCATTAATTGACATGAAGTTCAGTACAAACATTGTTTTTATTTATAAAGATTGGAGACATTATCGCTAATTGCGCTGAAAGGTGCTAATGCGTTGTTTGTATTACTATATATTCCTATTACGTGTTGGTTAGATAACTTAAGTGCGTAACTTTTAATTAAAAGTTAAATTTGGGACAATATAGAAGCAGCCAGTTAGACACCATCTCCCACACTCTCAAGCATATTACATGCAAATATTTTTAAATACAGCCGCTGATACAGACCTCAGATGGTTACGGAGGAATTTATAATTGTCTTTAAAGGTCCAATTTAAATAAAGCGAAAAACAGCAAATATGTGACGTGTAAGCAATATACCTTTGGACAGTAAGAGAACAGCTTGCGATACAAAAAATGAGTCTTACATATTTAGTGTAGAAACATATGTAAAACATCAGGACAGCGTTTCTTATAAAGTGTAGTTTCTATTTCTTGTAGTTTCCCATTAAGCAATGTGTTGGCCCGTCCGCGTCATATAGCCTGAGAATTATTTGTATTAACTTAATATTAACTCCAAAATCCATTATTCCACTGATTCTTCACTCCTAGTGGTTGTAGCGTGTAATGTTATTGCTTATAGCCTTCCTCGATAAATGGACTATCCTACACAAAAAATAGTTTGCAATTAAATCCAGTAGTTCCTGAGTTTAGTGCGTTCAACCAAACTCTTAGGCACTCTATCCAGTAATTTTCGCGCGTTCTCTTACATTCTCAGAGACTACAAAAGCCTATTTTAAAAGACTCACTTGTCTGAATTGGAAAAATTGATACAAGATAATAATTTATACATAATAGACGTACAAATGGAAACGTAAATAAATTAAAATCAGAATCATGTTTCCCATATCATGTCGAACTAATTTTACTATTATCTGTATCAGCTTATCACACACACATTCACTAGTCGTTCTATATCACGTACACTACACACACACATGACTCAGATTAATGGATGTTATATTAATATCTACCCTCGTAAACGCTACGAGTAGATATTTCAAAGTGCAATTTGATGTACAAAGCTAATAATATTTAGTTACCCACTTTGAATAGTAATAGGTATCTTTTCTCTCTTAGTGCGAAATAACTATATTGATTAAAATTAAAAGAGCTCTTTGGACGACTCAATTTCTATGCTAGAGGTAGTAGCAGACATCGCACTTTGGCAGCAGAGGATGTTTGGACGGCCTTCGTGACGCAGTGGATTTGAAAGTCCTGGGTTCTATTCCCAGCTGATTAACATTTTCTAAATTGGTCCAGGTCTGGCTGCTGAGAGGCTAAGAGCTAAGGCTCACACCTTAACTCTAAATATTATACCTATTAACAAGACCCAAAATGTCTTCTTTCTCTTCAAAATCTTAATATTAACTTTACATAACTTAAGTACCTATACAAATCTAAACTGTAACATAGGTTAATCTTTGTATCAATCACATCATATTTTATTCGTTACTTTTAGCGTATAGGTACTGAGTTTGATTCCTGCGGAAATTCGATTTCAAAGAACAAGTTGGCACGCTAGAAACTTCAACGTTATTATCTGTGATAGGGTTTGAGCCTCATATGACAGTAATTGAAGCCTTTAATAGCTGTAAATTAAGGAGCTATATTTCCTCAGTCATCATGATCATGTTCGATTTCGATTATTAGACTACTAACATACCGACTATTTACAGTTTTTATTCTTACATTATAAAAAAAAGTTCCCTGCTCCGGCTGTCTGTCTATTCGCGATAAACTCAAAACACTGCTAACTGAACAGACTGTTATGCAGTATTCATCAACTGATAGACTAGTTCCTAAGGAAGGTTTCAGTGTATAATTTGTCAAGGTTTTATGTAAATTGGAAAGAGATACGACGATAATTGTTGGAAAAGTCTGAAAAATTTATTCCGCCCGGGAGCATTCATTGAGTATGGAATAATTGTTTCTCTTCAATAGGACTACTAAAAAGTCCGCGATATCTATATTTTGGGAATACAATTAAAAATTAGTTTTCTACTTTTGGTTTTTTGGGAGTTTGCAACATATTATTTATCTCGCGTAAGTCGCAGGCTGCTAGTAATCAATAAATCTCATTATTAAAAGACATGAACAATATTCTATAAAAAAACATAGTCTTAAACTAAATTTATTAGATGTACTGTAATAGAAGTTTCTTTTGAGAAAATATGCCGTTTTGTGACAGAAAGAAACATGTCAGTTGTACTTCCTCACAAGTATCTACTAGTTCTTCATGCAAACATAAATGTTACAAATTCAAATTTAAAATCATTTATTTTTAGTAGGCTCTTTTACAAGCACTTTTGAAACGTCAAGTCCGTCAGTAGGTACATAGTGACTCTATCACCGGTTCGCAAGGCAAATCCTGCGGAGAAGACCCGGCAAGAAACTCAGAAGTTACTCCTTTTAAAATTGTTATGATTTGTATTCTAAATACAATTTGGGCTATCCCGTCTTGTGTGTATAAAGAACACTTGATTGCTTCCAAGTATCTTTGTCGTTAATGAAATCATTAATTTTATAGTAGGTAACCTTTACTTAGTAAATGGCTTTTAAAAAAACATTTTTAAAATTTTTGTAAAGCTACTTTTGTATACCTATATATGTAACTATCTAGAAATAATATTACAAAAGCAATATTATAGCGTGATAACCTTGCGTGACCGTGTGTAACAAACAATACTACATTTCTTTTTACTTTCCAACTAAATCGGGAGCAACTTTGTCGATGCTTGCCCTTTGTGTATGTATAATTCTGTTCTAATCCATAGTTAGAAGGTTAGACTTTGAATAATTTAAGCGACTCATTCAGTTTTACTAGCTTCTTTTAAACTTTGTTTGGGTGCCTACAATGTTTATAAGTGAGGTTCTTATATTAGTCGTAATTGCTGTAAAATAATGGCAGGCGTTATAATTTCAAGCAAAATCGTTTCTTGCTTTTCAAGACACCGTTTTTGTAAAACTACTAACGCGATGGACCCGGCACCCGCACGGTGAATCCATGGAATGCTAAGATATTCGTCTCTCTCTTATCAGTTCAAGGCTAAGAATTAGTAATGAGGATGTCTAGGAAACAAAAGCTCAATTTATGTTAGCACAAACCAGTAGACCTGCGGTGTGACACTAGGTAACTCGCGTAGGAAGTGACGTTTACCTATACAATTGTGACTAAATCGAAAATATTTTTGCCATGAGATGATAAAGGCAGCGATATTTTTAATTTCACCACTGTAACTTGTCTTTATCTGCACGAAATAATATGCTTCTTGAAGCATTGTATACCTAAATTAGAATAATCTTAAGCCATATTAGCTGAGCAAGCTACACTAGCTAGCTAACAATAAAGCTAATATGATTCAAATGTACACATATAGGTCCATATGTGTATGTTATATATGTATGGTGCTTATGTAACGAGCGTGCATTCCGCAGCCGCTTTGCGTGCCGGAACAAAATCACAAAATCGCGCGTGTCCCGAGCTCCGATATTGAACGCAAATAACTCTTTGTTCATACAATATTCGTTTTGTATTCCCCGCGCCGTGCATACACTCAAATATATGAAAGCTATCCCCAATTTTTTCCGAACATGTGAGAAAAATTTATTTACTTTCACCCTTTACTTTACCCCTGTGTGTTGCAGTTCATAGTCGGTATACATTCGGTATAGATCGATTTTTTAAATTGATATTTATTTATATGGAAATACTGAGGCGTGCTGTATGCAATAAATATAATACGTATTATTCTGTGATGGATTTTGTTTATTTTTATAATTATACTTCCTAGGTTCAATTCCTGAGTTAAGCTTGTGGTGAGGAAGTGGTTAAGAAGAAATTATCACTTGGGCAGTTGTTGATATAACTGGTTTTAAACTATGGTAATTTGGAGAGCATGTTAATGCTAAAAAAAAGGTTTTGAAGAATAGCAGGAAGAATCTTTTTTTGAATTCGGACACAAATAAAACCTTATTAACAAAATAACGGTTTAACGGCTTATGTAGCACAACGGTATGTGCGATTAATTTATAAGAAGTAGGTCCTGGGTTCAATTCCCGGATTCCGAAATTTTCTTGATTGGCCCAGGTTTGGCTGATGGAAGGCAAGTGATGTAATTACATCATATGTAATCGGTATACTAAAAGGGGTGTAGATTTTACCATTTAAGCCACAAGTTAGCCCGCTTTAATTTTAGATTGCATCATCACTTAATGCCAAATGTGATTGCGGTCAAGGCTTACTTCTTGTTCTTACAAATATTTTAAAGGCAAAAGTTTGTATGGATAGATAGATGATTCTTAATCTTTCACGTAAAAACTACTGAATGGACTTTGATGTAACTTCAGAATAATATAGCTTACATATCAGAACAACACATAACGAGACGAGAATTATGCGCGTGAAACCGCGGGCGTCCTCTAGAAGTAAATAAAAAATCAGATGATACTTCGATTATAACAATAACAAACAACTTAGGTATTATAAAAATAGGCTGTGAAATAATAATAATAGTTCTCTTTATGTGGGAGAGTACTTAGAAATGATAAAAGTTAGAGAGTAGGGTAAATACGAATATTTACCCAAATATACCAGTATGAAAAACGATGTGCTATTTACCCGCTGGTATAATAAAAAAAGTTAGCCTACAATGTAACGTACAGAATTCGGGTATTTGCTTCCCGGTGAAATATTACCAGAACTTTCGTGATAGATCGAGCTCTGTAAATATTAGCTTTCTGTATAAATATTCCGCATAAAGGGTAAAGGGATTAACATTATGATATATATTGCGGTATAAATTAAAAAGGCTTACAACGTTTTAAGCATTTATCAAAATAAGGTAAAAATACCTGAAAAAAATTACAACTTTATTGATACTGAAAATTCGATTTCGTGTTTTTTTTTTCCTATGCATCATGCGTTATCATCTGCCTATTAACAGCCTACTACAGGGCCAGGTTTCTTTTCCTCTTGAAGAGAGGTCAATAATATTATATGACAATTTACGTTATGTCCGTGCAAATAAAAAAAAATCTTTAGCCTCTTAATCTGGGCAAAACACATTATTATGCTGTTAAATGTGTCACAGTTTTTAATTAATACAGAATAAAATTTTAATAATCCAAGTTTAAGTTTATTTAACGAAATTGCAAAGCGCATTGTGGTTTCCAGGTAATGTCCCTAAAATGGAAACCTTTGATGGCACCGACTTCATAGATATGTTTAAGTAAATTAAAGCAACTAAATGACGCAAGTGTTTTTCTACTTTTCAACGCGTTTTGAAGTCGGTTCAATTTTTTTCTTTAACAATTTTCATTTCTTACCTTTTAGCGATTTATCGACACGTTACCTACTCATGTTATAGGTACTATTAGATTACATCATATAATTTGAATTCCTTTAAGGCAATTCGAGTGAATAGGCTATCATATCTCACTGTAGTCAAGCGTAAGCCTAAAACAGTACTATAAAAAAGTGAGCCAACTTGTTTACTATGTAGTATATAGTTTTTCAGGCTTTAGGTTTTTCTCATAGGCTTTAAATAAACAGACTGCAGTGGCACGATATCGCTCACAGGTCGCGACTCGCGCGTGATAAATGGTTGTTTTGAACATTTTTAGCATTTTCACGTTAGCTGTGCGTAGATGCGTAAGTTTTCAACCCCGATGCAAATATAATCAAAGGCTATAATGTACCAGATCTTTACCTATTTACAAAAGCTGAAAATTTCAGCACGTGGTGTTGTGATGTCCGGCAAAATATTGTCTAGAAATACTTGTCAAACTATTGAGAGCGTTTATCATATTCTCTTGGAACGAAATAAAAAAATAACTTTATATTTACTCTAGCTAACGATACTGGAACTTTGAAACCGGTAACCTCTCAAAGGCTCCGAGATTTATCTCCATACTTGTTTATTGTACTTCCAGCTTTTATAAAATCACTAAAATCAGTCCATCAAATGTTCATAAACCATTATGAATTCCCAAAAATTATAATATCCTAAAAACTCGTTAACACTATCCAATAAAAATTTAGAAGACTAGGAATGTCTGTTGGCTAATATATAATCTATCTACATCTGATATATAAAATTTCCCTGTCACAATGTTAGTTAACGTACTCCTCCGAAACGGCTTTACCAATTTTTACCAAATTTTGTATGCGTATTCAGTAGGTCTGAGAATCGGCTACTATCTAATTTTCATCTATTTTTTTTTAATTTCTAATCCAAAACAACGTCCAATCCAAATCCAAAACAATGCCGGGTCAGCTAGTATATGTATAAAATAGCGTCGCAAAATTATAATTTTGTATTGTTTCAGGATACAATGACATGATATAACATGACTTTGGGAAACACCCCCTGACGAAATGGAGCGGGCTTACATCCTTCTAGTGCTTTTAACGGCGGTAAGTGCCTTATTAACTTTATATTACCGACTCAATTAAGATTTATCTTAATTACTTTAGCCGTTGTGGCGCCGTAAGCCGTGATAGCTATCGAAAATTGCCGCGGTAGCTTCCAGTGTGCTTCCTTCCTAGTTTCCTACCATCCTATATTAAACTGTCGGTCCTTGTCGTTATGATTAAAATCTGATTCCTTTCAAAAACAACGATAGCGCCTCTTTTTACCAAAAGACTGCCTCCTCATGTAGGAAAGGGGTACCCCTAAGCTTCAAATGTTCCTTGATTATGTATCACCTATATATATATATAAGTACCATCACCTGAGGGTATGCTTTGAACACGTCCTACAATGCCCTATACTTTATTGAATTAGGTTTTCAAAAACCCTCTAACACGTTACTTAACTAAATAAAATAGATAAATGAACATCTCTAAGATGTTTAACATCAAAGTGGGGAGTTTTAGAACACGAGTTAAGATCATTGAAACCCGCCCACCTCCACTAGAGTACAGCAATTAGTGCGGTACAGATTGCGACTAAAGTTTTCTTCGATCTACCCTACGTTATTATATTAGACATAATATGTTACAAGGACCTACTACTGATTCGGTAGGTATGGTGTCTCATCCCCTTTTTTACAAGTGGGATGTAAATCGGCTAATAATAATGATAATGTCTATAGTCGACGCATTATGAACTAAGACTTTGGGTCATAAATCATATTTATATGTCTGTCTCGCTCGCTAAAAGTCTTACGGAAAGGTGTAGTGATGTGCATAAGAATTTTAGAGATGCATATCGATTACGCGATAGTTATGATCGATTTGCTAATTCATGTTAAATAGTTAGTTGATTATTCAAAAGTATGTTAGAAAATTCTTCATTGTGCGTATAACGAAACAAAGCGTAAGTAATGTACTGAGTATGATAACAAAAAATCTTATATTTATAGAAAAACAAAATTCCTTACTCGTAACGACCAATCAGGAGTCAGGGTGCTAATAAAAGTCACGCTGATACGTCGACCATGCATGCACAGGAAGCTAAGTATCCAACGCGTTGCATTACTCAGTTTAAAATGTGTCGACTATAGATGATAAAGATCTAAATAGAGATTGGCTGAAGCACAAATTTTAATTATTAATACTATTTAATAAATCATAATTATTTACTATTTGAATAAAGATAAATAATAAATTACTGAATCCAAAATACGCTTATATTTGTAAGAATATTGTAGTAACTTTAGTTGACACCTGTACTTAAGTAAGTACTAAAGTTCTTCTTTAATAAACATTGAATGTCTCTAGCGGAAGATAATAGACATTATACTAAGAATTTTGCTCTAATATTCTTGTAATTATTTTAAGTCAAACCTGCAGAGATAATAAATGTTAAAAATTGTTATATAAAGCGTGCCTTTGAATTTTTAATAGCAATATTTAAAGACATTACTAAATAGATGTTTAAGCGTGTTCAAAATGTATTTTATATAAAAAAATGACCTATGTGTTTGTGATACACAAGTTAATTTTGTTTTTTAATTGGCATGCCAAAATAATGATAAAGATGACCCCGCAGAGGATTAAGAAAGTAAAATAGTTAATGGTTGGAAACCTCATTTGAATCTAAAGAAAACGCAATCATAAAAATATTCAATAAAAAAAACTGAACCGACTTCAAAAATCACTAAAAAGTAAAAAGTAATTGCAACATTTTCTTGAATTTATGCATATCTATGAAGTTTTACCATTGATAGACCAACATATTCTATGAATGGTAAAACTGGGCAGTTCTGAAAATATTACATACATTTGGGTCGAAACTTCTTTTTTTGATGGCGGTAAAAAGGAAAATGTTAAAAGAACATACTTTTCTAATTATTTTGTATGCAGAACGAAGAAAATATTGGAAAATTGTAGAAAGTTTACTGTGAGTCGTTGAACAGGTTAAACAGCAGCAGGTATGTAGGGAGATGTCCCCTATGACATAGTGCGAGATTATGGACGGTGAATCTAAACTCGTCGCCGAAGGTTGTTGGTATGCCCAGGCAGATCATCGTCGGAACTGTGTTGATCCTTATATTCTTCTATGGGTTTATAAAAGACTATTTTCCTGTTGTGGTTATTCTTCCAATCTCCGAGCTATAAGTCTAACCAATACTTTTCATCTATAGATTGATTGATTCAATACCTAGGGATTATCCGATCATGTCAATTACATCAGCTTTTAAAAACAATATAGCCTCATTGTAATTGGTCTATTTATTTAGAAACTGCGGTCACACGTACACAAAAATACAGACAAACAGACAATAAAAACACTTATAATTACAAAAGGTAATTAAGCTAAAATTTTTGGGTATAATTATTACAGCAATTTGACTTGAGTGCCATTTAGAGCCAGGCTTGACAAATTCAGACCTTCATTAGTAAGCGAGATCTCTGACAATGTTCTATTAGACGTCGAAAGGCAATCCATTTTCTATCAAAACCTTTCTCGAGCGGAGGTTAATATTAAATAGATCTCAATAATTTGAATGGGCTTTGTTTCTGATTTAGTTATCTCGTTGATTTTCCAATTTCATTTCATTTTATTTGGTTGTTGTTTTAAATTATGCCTTAATATTTAAGGTGCTCTTAAAAAGTAATTGAGTTATGAAGTGACGATTGAATTAAAAAATCAAAGATTGAAATATTATAATCAAGGTTTCTTATACAAGCTATGTTTACTTTGCAGTTTATGATTGCAGGTTCAATATCTCCTGATGATGCTCCAGTTTCGTAGTAAAACGTATGTTAAAGTTTTTCTATTGGATATGGTTATCTTTGTTGTTATTGTTATAAGAAATATAAATAAGAAAGGTAAACATGAAGGTTCTTGTTCGATGACTATCTAATTCTGATATGTCAATCTAGAGATCGGTTTTTGTCTGTTACGATGGAAATTAATTTTTACTTATATTATAAAGCTGAAGTTTTGTGTGTTTGTTTGAACGCGCTAATCTTAGGATGTGCTTATTGAAAAAATCTTTTTGTTTTCGATACCGAATTTATTTTTAGGAAGGCTATACAATATCACGCTGCAAACAGTGGTAAATGTGGAAAACACTGATAAAACATTTATCTTTGAGGGCTAATTTTTTTTCTAAATTTTATTTTTTTTAATTTTAATTCCACGCGGGCGAATTCACGATCATTCGCTAGTGCTGATATAAAAGTCGTTCTTATAGCTACCTTTATGAACACCTTTTGAATTACTTGAATTAATAAAAACAAAGAAATGTATATATTTGATGTTTGAGGAATGATAAGCAATGTTTTTATTAAAGCTTAAGAAACAATATGTTTACGTATATCTTTCAACAATCAAGAGATTGTTGCTCTAGTACATCGTTGGGAACCCCTTACATTGTGTTTCGCTTCAATATAGCTGTGACCTTGACCGTCATAACTCATGAAGAATCTTTTTTATTCATACCAGTACATTATTAACGTAAAATACATAATAGAGTCTTTTATAGAAACATAAAAAAGAGCTGATGATATGATATAACTATACGAATAAAGGTTCAATATTTTTAAATTATCAAGAAAGATAATTCCGTAGGCAAAGAGCAGGGTTTAGAATTCAGTTGATACCTTCAAAGCTAATTTTCTAAGATAGAGCACCGAAACCCATCACTACTGTTCTTGTATAAACTTCCAGATACTGGTCAGGTACATTCACATCTGATCTAATCATTACAAAATCAAACACTATCACCCCATGCCATGGTTAACCAGACATTAGAAATACCTAAAAAAACCTAAAAATTCATTAGTGTTAATCCACCATGCCATCATTCATATTAGCTTTGGATCACGATGTGCTGAGTTTGAGTCGTTGTTTGAGCTCTAAACTATTGAACTACTTTTCTTTCTTCCAATTCTTATACACCACAAGGGAGAGACAACTCCAAGAATCAACATGATCAATGTAAACCTCAAGTTGGCATTAGTTATAACAATAAACGTGTTAATGCAAAGTGTAATTAAAAGTTTAATATAAAAATTTATAAAGTCTCTAATGCTACTGGCTAGTTATCATAGTTCAGTAAGGTACGAAAGAACTCCCTCAGGCTCCGTATTATTTGCCAATCTTTGTTACAATCCAGTTCCAATTCGTACACGTACCGGTTCACATATTCCCGTAGTTCTCAAACATACGGCCCGTTCGAATCACTTCCTTTTTGATTGCGCGCGGAAAGAGATCAAAGAGTTTTCATGGAAAAATGAAAATTCCGCGCCAAAAAGATTCAACGGTCTTTGATTGCAGCCAAGTAAAAATATTTTTATTGAGCAAATACTAGTGTTTTACGTATTATTGAATACTTAAATAATATCGATAGTAATTTATTATTTCAGTGGGTACCACAGTAAAGAGTTTGTTTATTTTTCTTTATGAATGAACAATCAAATTTTATAGATATTGCTTGATTGTTAATGTCTGCTAGAAATCTTATAGTTTTAAATTTTGTTAAACATAAAAATATGATTTATAGGTTTGTGGTAAAGATTTTTTTTTACATAAAGAGAGATAGAACTTAATATAGCAATGTTGAAGCAAGATAATCGCGACTAGCACGATGTCGTCCGTGTACCTATACCTACGTGTATTTTAAGTCGATACGATATTTTCTGAAAGAGACGTTTTCGTCTTTTTTAAAAACTATTTTGAAAAACTATGGCCATAAAGTAACTACTTTTTGGGCTATAATTATAATGAAGCGTGTAAACATAGAAAATATTTCGATATAAAAATCGTATACAAATATTAACTAACGAATTTCTTCGATGCTTTAAGTATCGATTCGTTACATACATCACTATGAAATAATCGTTTATTGCATAAAGTTTGTGAGTTTATAAATGCTTTTATAGAAGATTTACGAGTGACGTGTCTGACTTTTGCTTTGAAAGCCGTGTTTGAAACTGTCGATACTGACAAAAATTATGTTCGTAAATACTGCCTATTACTGAGTAATATCCGGCATAAAGACACCGGATATTACGTTTTTAGTATTTAAAGAACAATTATATGAATTTGGCTTTAATCGTGATAAAAAAATATATTTTTTATATTGTTAGACATTTTTAGAGGTTTTGTTATTATAATTTTCCAATATTAATTTTACTACCAGGCCAAAAATAAATTTCGATGGAATTAATATAAAATTATGTTATAGTAAACTTGATCATTATCACTTTGTAGCAACGTAGCTGAGCTTTTATGTATTCTTTAAAAAGGAGGCCAGTCAAATAGGCTTTAAATGATGAATTTAAATAACAACTTTATATGCATATAATTATTATAATGTTAGTCACTATAATAGTTACTGTTTGTGTAATCCAATTACTGTCAAAGCTTGCCAAACTTAATCTAGCCAAGCTCTTGCTAAAGCAAGGTCTAGTCAAAGACCCGACCCAGCCACAACCAAACATACTTTGAGCTGCACCAAAGAGTTATTAGTTAAGTTTGTACCATGCTGCGATCATATTATTTACTCTTACATAATGTTATTTGATATTTATTTAGTACGCCTGTGACTTTTAAATAGCATTTTCTGTTTTTATATTACTGCGGTTTTTATATTAGTTCTTTAAAAGGCGCATAGAATTTAAAACAGAGTCGCCGGGCAAAAAATGTCACTGACGTGTGTATGTGACACTGAATCTCTATGTACGTTATATTCAGCTGTATATACATAATTGATTAAACGCTCTATGCAGTTTTTGATGTTATATTTATCGAAATAAAAACGCCTAGTAGTGACTTTTGGATACGACTCACTGTAAATCTTCGAGAAGTTGTTAAGCAACGATATTTATCATTACGACGGACCGGGGTGGACGACTCAGTTTAAAATGCGTCGACTATAGTAATTTTACACGACTGCGCCAGAATTGGGTTATGTGTATTGAGTGTAATATAAACAGTCTTGCATTATGTATGCCTGAAAACCAAAATGTTTTTTTTAATTTTAGTTTTTTAATTACTTTTTATGTGAAATGGCTGAATTTTAGAATAAAAATAGATTATATTCTGGATTGAAACATAGGCTTTTAAACGGTAGCTTTGCGGGAGAAACTGGGAGCGTCCGCTAGTAAAAAATAGCGCATTTTTCGACTGAAATATTGAAATTCAGGCACTCTCAGTCTCTCTAAAACTACCTACAACCTAAAAATGGACGTCGTATTTCCTACACCCATCTACCTATCTCTTACGTGGATACTCGTAGTTATACACAAGTAATAGGATCTTCCGAACAATTGCAGATTTCTCGTCGATTAGGAACGAACGTTTCAAGAAAAATACACTTATCTCTTGATTCCAATTCTCAAAGTTGGGCGAGACGTTTTTGGCGAAGTGCCCGCGACGCAAACTTCAAAAATTGCTCAAATCGTGACTGCAAGTCGCAGTTCAAGCAGTTTATAACGAGTCCACAAATTATTTTAAACTTATAGAATTGATTTCAAGAAACAATATCGGCAGATTGTTTTTATATGTAGGTTATGTCAAAATGTATTTTTTTATAATTGAAATGAAATGAAATGAAAATTTTTTGTAATTATGTACTACTATAATTATGGCGAAAGTTTGTGAGTGTGTATGTTTGTTACTTCTTCACGACTAAACGGCTGGAGCGATTTTAATAAAATTTTATATGGAGTTAGCTGACACCCTGAATTAACACATAGGCTACGTTTTATACCAAAATTATCACGGGAACGAGAATTACGCGGGTGAAACCGCGGGCGTCCTCTAGTATTATTATGTTTTTTGCTTGTTGCAAGATTTGATGAAATATTTTTTATCAGATAATTTAATTAATACACCCGAAATAGAAAATGGCTAAAACACACGATTTTTACTAAGTTTGGAACTAATCCCTCCGTACAAGGTCCTTAATTTAACTTGTTCATACAGCGCGCACCTTTTTCTATTTGTAATTTATTGGAAAAAAGTCTATATTTTGAGTTTTAATACAATTTTTCATTTAAGATAGGTAAGATAGTATGCTACTTAATTATTCATTATAAAAATACACTAGGTTTGAGCCCTGGGTCGGATCGTGGTATAATTTGGTGTTTTTCTTTCTATATTTTTTTGAAAATTGTTGTCACAACCTCATGTCTCGGAGAGCACGTTAAGCCGTTGTACCTGATCACCATCATCAACATCGGATAATGATCGTTAAGGAAACATTATCCGCCAAGCCACATTGGAGCAGCGTGGTGAATCTACACTCCTATATGGAAGGATGCCCAAACTTTTACTGGGTCATTAATAGGCTAATTATGATGACACACGGTTATCAAAACACGTTTCAATTATGAATAAACCAGAGGACGCCCGGGGTTTCATCCGTATAGTTCCCATGCCCGTAAACAGTTCGGGATATAAAGTACCCTATGTGTTAAGCCAGTGTGTCAGCTAACTCCATACTAAACTTCATTAAAATCTCTCCAGCCGTTTAGTCGTGAAGAAGTAACAAACATACACACTCACAAACTTTCGCCTTTATAATAGTAGTATGATGTAAATTATTTCACCTCAGTAATTAATTTTTAGTCAAGCAACTCGCTGTGCAGTCACCGTAGCCCCGAACTGAAAAACTGTAAACTCAAAACACGTTGGGGTGTTAATTAAAAGTTTTCCACACTTCACTATCGTTTATTTACAAGTGTGGAATGAAAATTAAAGCGAATTTCGCGACACGTTACGCGAGGTGTGAAAATTGAGTGTTTTTGGTAAATTTTTCTTTACATGTAGTGTTTCCCGAAAAATGTGCTGGAATTGCGTCTTTCATAACCTTACATTTTAGCATATATCTAAAGCCTTTTAATTATTAAGCAAATAATGTATTTCATGTGAAGCTATAACCTACTCGAAGACAACCAAAACAAAGTACATATTTATATTTTAAAGTAGACGACCTCCGTGGCGCAGTGGTATGCGCGGTGGATTTATAAGATGGAGGTCCTGGGTTCGATTCCCAGCGGGGCAGATTGAGATTTTTCTTAATTTGTCTTGGTCTGGCTGGTGGGAGGCTTTGCCCCGGCTAGTTACCAACCTACCGACAAAGACGTACCGCCAAGCGATTTAGCGTTCCGGTAAGATGTCGTGTAGAAACCGAAGGGGTGATTTCATCCTACTCCTCACAAGTTAGTCCGCTTCCATCTTAGATTGTATCATCACTTAACATCAGGTGTGATAGCAGTCAAGGGCCAACTTGTAGTGGATTAAAAAAAAAAACTTCTAGATTATATTTCTAGACAACCCCCAGGCACGGCTGGTTATACCTTCGTTTAAAACAGAAACGTCCCGGTTTCGTTTTCCAGATCAGGTTAATTTTCTGGTGGTACCACCACCCTACTACTCAAAAATAAACTTGACATTTCTAAAATAAACTCAAGGCTACTTGCAATAGATGAATTTGATTTATGTAATATAATACTTTTATCCGTATTTGTAGTCAAGCAAAGCCAATAATATTAATGGTTATCCAATATTGGTGCGTAAGTAGATCTGAATATTTTATGGCGCGAAGTACATAAAAAGAAGCCTCCATACCACGCACCTCCTCACACGGTACCCGCATTATATAATTTTCACCACACCCCAAATCGTATCCGACCTAAAGGCAATAACACTTAACGTTATGTTCCGAGTAGATTGCTCTGTCGATATAATATTTACCGCGACCCGGTTATTTATAGCGAGCAAGGGATATTGCCGTGTCCAGGCAATCGTCTTCTAGCTCATCATATTATGGACGTTGTAAACGACTTTGGATGGTGTTATGCAATATTCATAAGAATTACCTAGGATCGGAAATAGGTTTATTAGGGGTAGGTGAATAAACGTGAGCCTGGAAACTTTTAAAAATATCCTGTATGTGACCTATAAATTTAAATATACTGAAGCCAGTAAAACCCTATTTAGGATATTTCAAAGTGTACATATATTATGTGCGCACATTATTTTTAAATGCATAATTATTCTCTAAATCGTTTGCTGTAAGTATTTTAATTTTCAAAGGCTATACTTACTTTAAAGAAAACTAGACTAGAAAACGATTATTTGTTCCAAAAACACCATATGCTACATCTTTGAGTAATTTGTAGATATTCCCAAGGGAACAGGCACTACGCGTGTGTAATCGCGGGCGACAGCTAGCTAAAAATAAAATACATGTAGCGCAGCTCTGTCGCCCAGATATTAGATTCTAACAACTCCATTTACATATAAGTAGTTGCTAACATAACTGAAATATACATAAAATAAACAATGAAAACCACACGCTAATCCAGATATATCTGAAATAAAAAATAAATCACAAATTTTAGTTATTTTTACTCATAATATTTCACTTCCAAAGTATTCAAAACGCAAACCACACCGCGTTAGTTCCTTTCATGTTTTTAATTAATTTTTCACGCTACAATGGCCGCCAATTTCAATTACTCTTTTATAAAAAGCATCTATTTATATAAATTAAATTGATAAACTAAATCGCCTTTTTCAATTTATTTTAAATTTTGATATGAATTGCCTTTTCTGAAATGAAAATTTGTTAGTGATATTTTATGAAACAGTATATTTGTTAAAGTATTTAATGTATCTCCTGTTTTTAGCGTAAACTAGACGACGTCCGCAGTTTCTTGCGTAGTTTTCGTTCTCGTGGGAATTTTGGGATAAAGTGTGACCTATGTATTATTCTGATATGTAAGCTATATTATTGTTAAGTTTCATCAAAATCCATTTAGTAGTTTTTGCGTAAAAGAGTAACAAACATCCGTCCATCCATATATACAAACTTTCGTCTAATATTAGTTAGAGTAAAGAGGCATTAATACAGGAAATGCATTCAGTTAATGTTAATTTAATTCAATCCAAGTTAAATAAAGACATAATTTATTTATATAATCATAATTTTAATTTAATTGACAGCCGCCGTGGCGCAGTGCTATGCGCAGTGGATTTAGAATACGGTCCTGGGTACGATTGCCAGCTGGCCGATTTAGATTTTTTAAAATTGGCCCGGTCCTGGATGGTGATAGACTTTGGCCGTGGCTAGTTAGTACCCTACCGACAAAGACGTGTTGCCAAGCCATTTAGAGTCATGTCCGTCTGTCTGGCACAATCTGTAGAAATCAAAAGGGGTGTGGATTTCATCTTACTAACAGGTTAGCTCGCTTCCATCTTAAATCGCATCATCACTTTCAAATAGGTAAGTGAAATTGCAATTGGGGCGAATAAAAAAATCTGTTGACGATAACTGCATATTTGGTTAAGTAGTTAGCCTCTATAAAAAGTTATGCTTGTACTGTTGGATGGGTGGTTAAGAAACCTACTACTTTCAATAGTTAGACGGTCGAGGGTCTGAAAATGCTATCTCCCAAATTACCAAGTACAAAGGACACCATCTTATAGATATTCTTGTAGTTATAACAAAGTCCACGTGGACTGTGTAGTAATATAATATCGAAAGCTTATTTTCTTTACCATTTTAGAATATGGAGAGCTCTTCTCCCTTTGTGTAATACAATTACACAAAACCAACAAACCTCAATCGTTCCACATGTACAGACATTGTAAAATTTGGTTCTATTAGTGTATTTGTTTTGTTCCCAGCGTCATCATTCGAGAAGTTTCTCGTTTTAATTGTTTGTGCACTGGAAATAGGCGAGTTCTTGTCGCGTTGTCACATGTTTTTGACGTTGATTTAGTGTCTTGTGCACAATGGCGGCGGTCGAGCTATTGTGGGCCCTCGGGTACAACTTTATTCGCTTAGTTATGAATTGGGGCAAGAAAAATATATGTTTTTCCTGAGTAATCTTCGTATAATGTAGGCGAATGTTTGTATGTAGGTGTGTTTGTTTGTTACTTCTAAACGTCGCAACTACGATTTGATTAACACAAAGACACCTTTTCACCCTATTTACATTTATGCTTATCACAATTTTCTCACAGGAACAAATGCGGATACTGCATGTGCTGGTGTTCCTTATTCTCGTTAATAAATTTATTAATTTATTAACGAGAAAAGATTCTTGGAAGCAATCAGCTTTTTTTCTACATTTAAAACGGTATAACCAACTTTGTAATATTTAAAATACAAATTTTAACATTGATTTTTAAAAAGCCGGCAGAGTGTCGGTGGTGGTGGTACTACGTGCTGACAGACTTGACGTTTCAAAAGTGTTTTTAAAACAGCCTACTTGACATAAATGATTTGAATTTGAATATTGAACTGAAAATTGAATATTTTGTATACTTATTTTTAATGTTAAAAAAAAAACTTATATATCTTTGTAAATTCACAAAATCATCCAGATTCGTCCAGCCGTTCTCGGCACGATAAGTCAAGTTTCTTTTATATAATACTAGCGGACGCCCGCGACTTCGTCCACGTGAAACTTGGTGTAGACTTGAACTCCCGTTTGACCCCTTAAGGACGTGAGCATTAGTAAAAACGTTTCTTAGCGCTCGTCTACGTCATTATAGCTATATAGCAGTCGCCCGCGACTTCGTCCGCGTGAAAACCTCTTAGGTACCCTTTTAATTTTAAAGACAGACTTTCATATAATGTGTGCTCTTCCCCGCTACCCCTCTCAATTTAATTTTGTTATAGTTTCTCGTGAAGTAATATCCTGCGTCCCGTCCCGTGTTCTAAAGATCTACATATTTGTTAAACATTGTACGATATTACAGTACATTAACATTAACAATATATAGTTATGGCAAGCTGATGTGTATAGCTTGTATTAAATAGTCTATTTCACTTTTGAGTCTACCTTTCATAATAAACAAAATAATTTACAATCCTATATGCAGATCTCGAGATTAGCCCGTTTAAACAAACGAACAAACTTTTTCGTATATTATATAAATATGGTCTGCCATGCCAAATTAAAAGAAAAGATCAAAGATCGAATCCTCAAAGAATATCAGTACCAAAATGTTGACCCCTATTCAGTACGTATAACATAACACGGAGGAGGTCAACTTAATTGGACGATATAGCGGCAGAGTTGTTTTTTAGAAATTTTGTAATATCTCCGAAACTATATAACTAATTAACATACTGTAAAAGGCAGATCTTATCTCTATAATATCCTTGTGATTATTAAATAATTTATTTTGATAAGGATTAAAGGTTAGTTGTATAAATAATGACGTAAATGTAAGCATTTGAATTAAATGATCTTTTAAAACGCAAAAAGATATATATTTGCCAAACTATAAAAGATAGATATATGCTATTGCGGATTTTTTGTAGAACTTTTTAAAATGCATATAGTTTTCATACAATGTTTTTAATTATATCCAATATCTAAGCCAGCGTACGCGCGTAAAGCTAAATTTAATAAATCTTACGGTCCGACTTGCGCGACAAAAACTGTGATAACTCGGGTAATATATACAATACAAGTATAAAATATAGCCTATAACACTCACTGGTAACGTAGCATTCTACTGGTGAAAGAATTTTTAAAATCGGATCAGTAGTTCCGAAGATTAGCCCCGACGGAACATTATTTACAAACTTACAAACTTTACCTCTTTATAATATTAGTATAGACTAGCAGACCCCACAACTCTGTCCGTGAGAAATTCTGATTTGTGATTGTTTAAAAAAGTAGCCTATGTCCTTTCACAGGCTTTAAACTATCTCTGTATCAAATTTAATTTAAATCAGTTTAGTAGTTTAGGTGTGATTGAGTAACAAACAGACAGAGTTTCTTTCGCATTTATAATATTTAGCACAAATAACTGTTCCTCACTGAGTATTCTGGTGGACCTCACATAATTCTCAAATTATGAAGCTCATTTAAATCTGCTGAATTTACCAATTAGTCAATATAAGGAACAGAAAATAAATTGAAAAAATCTAGCTCAGTACCTTCAGCTAAAAGTCGTAAGTTACATTGAAGAATTGCAATATTTAATCACTGCTCTCAGCGTAGATTAGTCTGAAAGTTTTTCAGTTTTTTTTCACTTCCTGGATCAATTAATTCCAGCTCGTCTTAGGTTCGCAACTTCAGTGATTCGCAAACTTTGTAGCATCATTTGTAGGTAAGAGAAAATCCATCGTAGAGAGAAAACTCGAGAAAATCGATCGACAACGACTTATAGAATGTGCATCTTTTTGTAAGTTCGCTGTGAAAATTCTAACGAACATCGTAGAGCTTTTTGCGCATCATGAGTCTGTAATTTTCCATACATGCTGATCAGAAAAGATAACAGCGACGCTGCTCAGCGGTGGTGATGAACTTAGATGAGGTAACTATCCTCTACTACTATTTAGATAAACTCTTTTGTAATAAATTGAACCGACTTAAAAGTTTGAAGATGCAATAAAAAAAGCCTGAAGATTGAAGATGCAAAATAGAGATAGCTCACGGGTTCGTTATTTTTTGCTTTTTAGTGTAAATTCAAATCAGTGCTATTTTTTTTAAAAGGTTTTTTTTCGTTTCCATTGATTCTTCGCTACTATTGATTGCAGCGTGATGTTATATAGCCTAAAGCTTCTCTTGATAAATGAACTGCTCAACACAAAAATTATTTTTAAATTAGAATCAGTAGTTCCTGATATTAGCGCGTTCAAACGAACAAACAAACAAAAGTTTTATAATATTAAGTATAAATGTGTAAACTAGCGTTACATTTAATCAATAAACAATTACCTTACAATATATTCACAGAATTATTAACATACCACGTGACTGCGAGTGTGGTCAGACCGCTGCACGGCACAGGAACGATTTTCGTCGACTCTGTTTATATTACGAAACGCTGACTACGGGACATTTGGAAACTAACTGTTGGCTTGGCTTTTGTTTCAACTTTTACGTCCGACTATTTTTTGCATTGCATCGTATATTTTATTATTATATTTCAGTGAAGAATGAATGAAATGAAAGCACAAATAAAAGAGAATGTTGATTTTATGCTTGGTGCAAATAAACACTTTGATTTATTTTACGAGATCTGTGAATAGATTTGAAATAATTCTTCTTTCGTCTAACGTCAAATTATCACGATCTAACTTAATTTAGTTAAGCTTCATCTTCTTCCTTGGTCTTTTTCGCACTTGGCCAGTAGGTTGGCCGTTGTGCGTGGTTAGTTTAGCTTAAGCTGCTTAATTTAACATAAATTAGTTATATAGTGTCTTTGCATTGGAGGAGATAACCTTCATATTTACAAGATTTAATTAAAAATTAAGAAAATCCCCCGACATAATTGTAATTCGTCATTTAGTTTTATAGCGGCGGCTATTTTGGACGGATTTTCTTAAAGTATAGCTCATACTTGATGAAATTCGGACACCAAGAACCACTGTAAGATAGCTGGAAACAACGAAATAGACACATCGACGTCAAACGTATAACACCTCTATTTACGATGGGGTTTAAAAAATAAAAAAGAGGAATTTTCTTTACCAAATCGAATAAAAAAATACGTATTTTTGTTGATGATCCATCCATTCATCGATATTCATCGATGCCAACAGGGTGATTTTTATGAAATTAATAAGGTGACGGGTGAAAAGTAATGTTGTAGTTAAATTTCCTACAAATATAAAAGCATTGTTGTGTTTTGTCAAATGAGTACAGATATTTTATTTACATTTATCTATCATAAAGAGATTGATATCAACAATTTGTCTTTGGATTTGTCAAAAATGATTTATCGGTTTGTAAGTAAAGAAAGAAAAAGAAATGCATGTTGGAATAAGGATTGTATAAATATTTTTGATGCGAACTTACTTTTTTAAGAAAAATCATTACGATTGATATCCTCTCAAACAAAGCAAGGTTGTTAACTGATTTTAAGGTATTTAGACATATAGTCTAAACAACAATATGGTCAATATTTATTCCCCCATTTGCTCCTCCATTTAAGCGAAAAGTCTGGTTTAAGTGATAATAGTCTAAAAGTCGAGGGATAAATCCAAGAGCTCCTAATTTGAATTTGCGTGGTGGGAAGCCTTGGCCATGGCTAGTTACCAGCTAACCGACAAAAACGTACCGCCAAGCGATTTAGCGTTTCGGTAAATGTCATGTAGAAACCAAAGGGTTGTAAATTTTATCCTACTCCTAACAAGTTAGCCCTTCTTCCGTCTTAGATTGCATCATCACTTATCATTTGGTGTATATGCAGACAAGGGCTAACTTGTAATGAGTAAAAAAAAGAATCTAGCCTAAATAGAGAAGAATTCGACAATCGCACAGGCGAGTAAATCATTAATATAAAACGATATTGATGTACACTACACTACACAACTAAATTTGTTATCAGATATTATTTAAACTAAGTCGCGAGCGAATGCTAGTTATGAATGTTACAACCATTATAAGTTTTAAATCACGTGCCAACTAATGAAGTTGAAAAAAAAAACAAAAAATATAATTTCCTTTGTGGCGTCCACTTTAAGCTTCTACGCTTGCAAAACTTAAAAACTTGACAAGTTGCCGCTTTCAGGGCTCTTATTTGGGTAGAACCAGCCTTTTTAGTTAAAGCTGCAAACTTATAAGATTTTATTGTGTCATGAACAAAGAGCTTTCCATGTTTTAATTTTAAACGAAACCTTCCCGTGAATACGTGCCTACTGGGTTCTTGTTTAAACTTATAATGTAACCGAAGCTACTATTTCTAGATACTGTCTATATCTTTAATCATCGGCTTATCTACAACCTCCAAATCGTTTTTTTCCGCGCACATGTAAACTACTGAATCAACTTCCTGCTGCGGTACTTCCTGCCAATTTTACCATGGGGGTATTTTAATAAATATGGCATGGGGGTATTTCCCCAAAGGTTGATAACGCATCAGTAGTGCCTCTGGTGTTGGAAATGTACATGGACGGCGAAAACCACATAACATCAGGTGACCCGCATGCTCGTTTGCCCGCTTTAATAGTAATAAAAAAGACTTATTCTTTTGTCTCAGGTGAAATCTTGCCATGGACTGACGCGTGAGTTGCCTTTATTGCTATATCGATATATTATCCCTTGTACTATAAAAAAATCTATAATCACGCACACTTTTTTTTCTTGGTTCTTTTTTTTCTACTTAGTTGACCGAGCTTTGTTTTGTTGAAATTATACGTTTTCTGAAAAATAAACCTAGCTCCGAAATACCCTGCATACAAAATTTCAAAGGATATATAGATAAGTACCTACTTACGCATGTTTTCGTTTATTCCATTCCTTGAGCAATAAAATACTGTACAAAGATGGCTAATTTTAAGAATTACATATCTTAGATGCAAATTGTAGAAAGTTATGTGTTTATTATGTAACAGATACAGAATAACTTTATGTCTTGGAATTTTTAATGTAATATCTCTGAGTACTAAAGGCACTCTCCAATGTCTGCTATAATAAAACTAGATACATATGTAAAAATAAGCTTGGGATGGAGAACGGCTTCTAGTCATTCCCACTCCTGCATTTCTGCTACACCCGATATTGAACCCAATGTTAAATTGAACCCAATACTTTACTTAAACTTGAACCGGAAGTGCATATTCTAAACAATTTAATGTCTAGAAACATTTTCGTTTCAACAATACCAACAAAAATATACATTGTTAGCAATTTCGATGTTATCATATCGGGGATCGGCCAAGCCGTTTGGTAGTTGTAAGGGAACATATAAATAGTGCAAACAGACAGACAGACAACAAGAGTTTAAAGCATTCCGCAGAAATGGAATATCACATAATATGCTGAATCTGCAGTACGAAACAAAACAATCCTAATGTTGCGATGCGGGTTTGCCAACAACCCACATTATTACCAGACAAATAAAATAAAGTGGTAATATAATTTTAATTTTAATTAAAATATAAATCGTGGAAAGTAACACAGCCGAAATTAACCGCGCAAGCTTAAAATTTAACTCGCCGTTTCTCATAGAAAAGCAAAGAGAGTGGAAATATGGGTTTACTAGTAGTACAGTGTATAAATATAATTATTTTGCGGAAGAAAATGCTGCGCTGCTATTTTCCAGTCCCGTCCACGTATGCGGTAAGAAGTTTGCGGGCAAATGTTAATGTAGCTTTGTTTATGCATTACTTTATGCCTTATGTAACGGGTGTATAATTTATAAAATGAGAAAACTGTTCATGTTGCTCTAAATTGTATACGGTGACTCTTTGCTTACTTTGTTCTATTTATTGTCTGAGTGGTGAAAGAGACTTGACTATGTTGGTACAATGGTTAGTCTCTAGGATTATCAGGCATTTGGTTCTAATTTTTCGACGGTTTCATTTTTGTGCAATCATGCACTCTAGATCAAAACATTGTGGTGCTGGCAAGCATCATAAAGAGTTCTTATCATAATTTATGAAAAATTCATGTCTTTATTTGGGAAAATAAAAAAAAAGCCGTGACCCTTTTCTAGGGAAAAAATTAGTAGTAGCAAGCTACCTTTAAAATATAGAAGCTATTTGTAGACCTAATAAAAAAGATCAATTTTTCTATACCTTGTATTGTTATACGGATTAAGCAGCGTTTGCAATGAATGCTTTCAACAATATATATATAATCATATTTCAGCCAATTTACATGAAACCGTAACAAATCATATACCAAAACCTTTCTCAGGAATTATTCTATTTATTGGTGAAATAGGAAATCGCAAGAAAATCCGTTAAGTAGTCTTTGAGTTTATCTCGAATAGACAGAGAGTTAGACGCAGCGAAGGTCATTATTTTATAACATGTAGTGATTCCATGTCACCATATACGTGTTAAATTGTGTACTCCTAATACGTCTATATTAATATAAAATACATATAAATATATAATGTACATAAAAAGATCTACTTAGCTAATCATTCCAGCTGCCGAACCATATTATAACGTACACGTCGCCGCGTCGCGTAAACACGCGCCTCGCACTGCATTCATCACGGGATTACAGCTGTAATACGTGTAATACCTGTAATCAACCGCAACCGGTTACACCCGGATGTGTCCGGATATATCCCGCCGCTAATGAGGAACGTAATTATGAAAGCGTCGAATGAATAGACGTTGATGTTGTTCACAACTGGAAGGGACGTTTAACAATAAATATTTATTAACCGACGAAAAAAAACGGAGGAGGTTCTCAATTCGACACGTATATTTTTTTTTATGTATGACCACGCATAACTTTTTATATAGTTGTCCGATTTTGAAGGGATACTTCGGTGGTCCCATTGTCATCCTGTTAGGATCTGATGATGATATCCTAGGGAAATTGAAGAAACTCTTCAAATTTTGGACCGACAACATTTCGTTTTTACGTACTACCACAAGTGCCGATTTAGACGTTACGTACGATACGTGGCAATAAATCACTAAAAAGTAAGAAATAACATTTTTTAACAAAAAATAGAATCCACTCAAAACGCACTAAAAAGTAAAAATAACTGTGTCATTTAGTTGCTTTAATTTACTTAAGCATATCTAGGAGTCGGTGCCAGCCAAGGTTTCTACTTTAAGGACATTACCTAGAACCCACAAACTGCTTTACTACATTAAATAAATTTCAAACATGACCGACTTAAGCAACTAAATGACACAGTTATTTTTTCCATTTTAGACTGCATCATCACTTAACATCAGGTTTTGTGATAGCTGGAAGTGTATATTAAGCGAAGCTGTGATATATTCCACAGCATCGCCAGGTTCACTTTAGTCGATAAATAAAATAAAAATTCCACACGTATATTTTTTTTTGCATTGTTTTGATGTAATTATTAGTATCTACGTACTTTTTAACTGTATTCGCATCACAAAAGGTTTAATGTAGAGTATGTACTTTAATGCATAAAGTTTTGCCTTTGTAGGTACACTTTTCTGTTAGTTTTAAAGTAGTTTTTATTTATTTTTATAATCAAATACTAAAAATTAAATTACTCACTTTATATTACAATACTTTAAATAAAATTAAAATTCTATTATATATGCCACATCTAGGATCTGTAGTTCTTTCATTCAGTGACAATGTAAAGCGTGGGGTGGCTTATGAAAATATTATTTATATTGAAAATGAGGTTAACTGTGTATTTTGTTCGGTAAATGAGTAATGTGTATGAAAACAAGATTGTTTTACGTTTAATTGTTTAATTATGTTGTATTTTATAATGAGAGAACATGTTCAGCGAGCGATGTAAACAACTAGACCTGAAGTGACATAATAAGTGCACTTGTGAGTAACTCTGAGGAATATATAGTCTTTGTGAGTATAAGTAGTGTGTAGGACAAAGAGTTCGATTCCGATTGAAGCTGGGCCGATTTAGATTTTTTGAATTGGTCCAGGTCTCATTGGTGGGTTGGTGGTGGTAGGTTTACAAATATTTTTGAAACGACATATTAGACTATTTGTAATGACTCTAACTCAGGGTCGAAAGGTAGATTGGCACCACCACTAATTCAAATTCAACATCATTTATTTCAAGTAGGCTGTTTTACAAGCACTTTTGAAACGTCAAGTCTGTCAGTACAAAGTGATTCTACCACCGGTTCAGAAGAGCCGGCAAGAAACTCAGCAGTTGCTCTTTTATTATTTTACTAACTGCATAAACAGCCGAGCTAAGTTTTCCCGCTAACGTTCCCATATGAGCACCCCACTGAAGTTTGCAATCCAAGGTCACAAAATGACTTGGTCCTAAAGTCCTCCCACTTTTTACAAAGAAGCACAGTCGAGCAAAATATTGTTAGATACGGTTTCATGTGCCAAACAAGTATGTACACAACAAACTGCTAGCTATCTTGATTTGACCTAGGACCAACTTAATAAACTTGAGCAACTTTAAAATTTAGCAATTATATTTGTCTTGCGTAAATATGACAATATATCTGAATTTCGTCAGAAACTCAAGTGGCTTCCTATTTGAAGTCGCTGGGCTGCATGTTCTCTTCTGTCTGTGCTACTTCATCAAAAGTCTCCTTCATATTTGAAGGATAAATTTACTTTCGAAGAAATACTCTATTAGAATATTCATATCAGCCTTAAAATAACAACACACAATAATTCATACACAAAATAAATCCGGCGAGCGGAAGTAACGCGTCAATTAATTATCAACTTATTGTTTTCCGGCCCAATGAAGTGGAAACTTGGATGTTTTAAATCCATCCATTGAGTTGTATTATTAATTATGAAAACTATCGGGATTATCAGAAATGTATATTTAAAAAAACGCAATTAATCTGCAATTGAAATAAATTATAAACAATAAAATTATAATATTTTTAATATTAATATATTTTCATTAAACTTGTCGAGTATCGTGGTTTTGGTCGTGGTTAGGTACTAGATTCTACACTTGTTTACCATGAAACGGAGGAAACTGGGCTTCTTCGGACACTTGCAGTGGGGTGCTCAGATCGCCTTTTCAAGAGTAATCTTGAAAGGAAAGATACTGGGCAAGATAGCACCTGGTCAAAGGAGGAAATGGCTTGATGACATAAAAGGGTGGATCAGACTCGATTACACTTAAAGCGAATTGTGAACCATAGGAAATCTTTTCACATATCGACAGAGTTTGTTATTTGTTGAAAATATTGATTGATTGTTCGGAAAATCGCGCCAAGTAATGATGATGAAAGACTAGTCTTATTTTATGTTCACTCAATAAGCATACCCCATAAGAGGTTGTTAATACTTTATCAAAAGCTTTAAGCTTTCATATTAAAATTTCATATTTGTGTGTGTATATACTTCACAATCAATAATAGACAATATATCAGAAACTATCGAATCACTTTTATAAATTAAATAAAGACAAATCTAATGAAGTCATTCATGCTGATATTCGTTACACCATTAAAGCACAAAATAAGACATAATCAAATACATAAATATGCTTAAAAATCACAACCCTGCATCGGCAGTTTCTTAAAATTCTATTGCTTCATAACAGGCTTCCACGATATATTATTCAGGCCGTGGAACTGCCTCTTCATATTCTGCCCGTCAGCCCATTTGGAGTCCAAGTAGCTGTCGTCGTCGTCCAGTTCCAGCTTCTTCCACTCCTCCTGCTTCCTGTAGGCTTGGAGCATCAGCTGCTTTCTCTCCTCTTCGGTCATGATCGGCTCTCTGCCCGGAGCACCCTCGGATGAGGAGCAAAGTTTCACTGTCACTTTGGTCTTGTTTATCTTACCTGAAAATTAAAAAAAAATAAAGCCGGTAAAATACTTAAAAGCGTAAGCTTATCCTGAAAATAAACTTTCAATAAAATATTGTATCAAACACACTGAATATGAATGTAAAGTTGTCCATTGAACACTTTTGTAATTATTTGGGATTAGCGTAAATACAAAATAGAAAAGATATTTTGTGTATTTCATCAATATTTCAAATTAAAATAAATTTAGTAATTCATTTGAGCTTAAATAATACCACTAAATTTGAATTCATCGTTCATACATATAATATTCACAATTAATTTTATAACTCTTCCCTCTACATAAATAGACAAAATATTATTTTGATTGTAAGGTTTTTTTACTTTTGTTATGTTTTTGTTGATATAATATTACAATATTATATTTTTTTAATTTACGAGGAAATTAGTAAAAAAAATAAATAAATTATAACCCATCAAGGGTTATAATTTATTTATTTTTCGGTTTCACCTGCATAATTCTCGTTCCCGTGAGAATTTATCGATAAAATGTGGTCTATGTGTTATTCTGATATGTAAGCTATATCATTGTGAAATTAATCAAAATCCATTCAGTAGTTTATGCGTGAGAGAGTAACAAACATCCACACATCCATACATACAAACTTTCCTCTATATAATATTAGTAAGGTTTCATGATAACTTCCGCGAACTATATACATTCATAAGCCTATAATAAATTCATGTTCTCAAAAAACTCACCAAGATGGTCACTCAATATATTTCCATTCAAGAGCTTCTTCCCACAAGCCCACAAACAAGCTCTGGAAGGGTCGATGACCTCCTTAGAAGCCTGCGTACCGGTCAGATCCTCCACATTGTCTAGTTCCATTCGAACAGGGTCGTGGGGTGGCAGACCAGCCGGGAACACGATCTTGGTGGCTCCTCTGAGCTCGTCTAGAGCCATGGCTACGTCTTTCTGGGTCAAACATTTCTGGAGATTTACCTGAAAAATTATTTTAGTGTTCATCAACATTATAATGATATTGTAACATAATTATTAGCCTATAGACGGACTACTGCAAGACCAGGTTCTCCCTCCATATAATCATAGGGTTAGCGAGTTTAGGGTGCCAAATTTGATTGTTTAACAGTCACTAAGACTTAGGTGAAATGACCGAAACCTACAGCTCACTGTGTTCTCTGAGCCACAGGCGTGTAATTTTCCCCCACTCCAGGCATAGAATTTCAGAATGTTGGTTAATTGATTGGTCAATATTCCTTATGATAATTATATGTGGAAGTTTCAAAGATTAGCCAGAACAAATAGATGACCAAAATTATCTAAAATTGATTTTTTGATGTAATTATATACTTTTATAAGCATTTAGTAAAAAGTTGTTAATTTGGAATTACGAACAGTCACATCAAATTTATATATTTGTATGTAGATAAAACTAACATTCGCATTTATAGTATTCTATAGATTTAAAAAAAATACTGATTAAAATAGTAACCATTTTAATATTTGAAATGGAATAAAAATGGAATTTAATTCATATTTCGAGAAACTCGCGTTGTTGTAAATCTTGCCAAGTTCCGTTTCGCACGATCCAGTTGCACTGCGCAATTCTTTTAAAGTTTTCAGAAGAATTTGACGAATGTCTGACGGAATTCCATCTTAATCTTATCTCAAATTTTCGCTGTATATTTCTACGAAGTTTTTAGTTAACGCCTTTATATTAATAAAACAAGTGTATGCATAATATTTACGTACATATTTTGTCTGAAAAATAAAATAATAAATTGGTAAAGTGTGGTTGCTTTTTCATTAGTTTCTTGCTCTTTTAAACTTCAACCTCTTAACCATGTCAAATGAAATGTGGTATTAATAAGAGGAGGAATAGAAATTATTTTCTATGTTTTGTAACACTGAGATAGAATATATTACAAGAAATATTTAAAAAACATAATCTTTCTACTATTATAGGCGAAAGTTTGTGAGTGCGAGTGTGTATATTTGTTACTCTTTCACGTGAAAATACTAAATGGATTTTGATGAAACTTCACAATAATTTACATATCAGAATAAAAAACTACGATTTATATACACAATTATGTTACTATTTTGCGAATAGTGACTACGTAATTGAGCACTGTAGAATAGTCATTTCACCTGAGGATGTTTACTGTCAGACCAGGGCGACATTGAAGCTTGGATTTTCAAAATGTCAAAATGAATAAACTGTTAGATATTTCTAATAAACTTTCGCAAAGTAATGCTTTCTTCTATCGAATAAATAAAGTTATTAGACTTTGTTCATTGGTAACAACTAATTGATATTTTATAATTATTGACAATGAAAATTGCGTATACATTTATAAAAGTTTAAAATAAAACACAGCAGATATCTTACATGTTTCTTGGTGATGTATTCCTTAGCAGTTTCCGCAGCTTTGGTTAGAACAGCTTGAAGGTTGTGTGGTGGAGCCAGGCCGCAGCGTCGTCCCATCTCGTCCTTGGATATGATGTAGCCGGCGGGAGCGCAGCGCTTGGCCCATGGGTCTTCTAGTTTTAGTTCAGCTATCTAGTTATACAAAAGACAATAAAGAATAAAAGGAAATATCAAATTAAATTTCTAAAGTACTTACCACATAAGTGTATAGTGTATCATCACAATAACTAAGTTTGTCTTATGCTAAGAAATGAGTGAATTACAATTGTTACCTTGTAGGACAGACTCAATAGGGAGACGTTCTATGATGCACCGCTTTTCTTTCGTAAACTAGAGGCATATGCGTTAAACTCATAGCCCATTATTCTTAACAACTACTGCTTAACGGCAAAAGTAAGTATGGGAATACGTTCCCGGACAATATCTGTCACTGAAGTGTACGATTGTCGATATGAGCAGGTACAGGTATATCAGGCTTAATTATCAGCTTTATCTGCCTATTTATGGTCCAATACAGGGCCAGGACTCCCTCCTCATAGGAGAGGGGATATGGAGCGTAAACCCACCAAGCGTTCCGAAGTGGGTTGGTGGGTATAGGGTGATAATGTTACATTAATTAACAGTCACTATCAGATTTTGATGATAGTAACCTGGACCGACGGCTTAACGTGTTCTCCAAGGCACGAGGATGTAAAAACTCCCCGACTAAACCGACCGAAGAATGAAAAACTCAGAAGTATTCCTTGACCCAACCCAGGATTCGAATCCAGGATCTCGTGATCACCACAAGACCAACGAGGTAGTCATCAAGCTTAATACCCACTCGTATATACTATGCTGACAGGCACAGGGTAGTGCATGACGTGTGCCTAATATGTAATGCGAAGTAACGTTGTGGTAACCTATACTTTGTTGACGATCATTGAACAGTACTGTATAACGTGTTCCTAGCATGTATGGTGAAGTGTTACACAGGCAACACACGGTAGCCTTCACATTAGGTCATCCATCATCAATAAAAATAATCAACATCAGTCTGTACCTGTTCCTCCGTTAAGCCCTGCATCTCTGGCGGTAGAAAAGTTCCATGTTTCTTCAACTCCTCTAACTCGTAGCAGATTCGTTCCACCTTCAACCTTCCGTTGAATATCGCCACAATATCCTTAACTATTTCATCTACTGGATTGGTAATATCCGTTTCATATAAAAACTGACTTTCGTCACCTCTTTTCACATGTAGAATCACCATTTTACGCAAGTGTTTAGTTTCCTTCGTATTAACTCTTTCTAATTCAAAGCTTTGCACAGTAAACAAGATTATAGGTTAGATTGATCAAACAACGTCTGGTTGCTATGGGTACAGTAAATATTGATAATACCAACATGAAAGTTGCTTGTCATACCTATGTTTTCCTTGATACATTGATTTCTGTTGATATAAGTGGCCAATTTTATTTAAGGTTATTGTTAGAAAAATCTCAAAAACTTCTTTTTGTTCTTAATACTAATATACACTTACCTTACCTCATCTTATTTGGTGTTTGTACGACCTTAAATCTAAAATAACGACATTGATAAGTACTAAAAACCTGTAATAACACTCTTTAAATATTCCAAAATTTTAATGCCCTGCAAAGATTTGGACTACGTCTTTTGTGGATTGAATTTCCTTTTCACCTACAAGTGAAAATTCATGTAATTTAGCCGTACGACGAACTTACAAAAGCTTACAAACAGGTTTTTATTTCCAGAATTTATATAAACAAAAACGTAAAGTTGTAAATTTTTCTCCCTGAATTAATTCGTATTACTTTCCTCCCTTGAAAAAGATTGTAACAAAAACATGATGATAAATATTTGTTACAGATTTCCGGTGGATGCGCCCACAGGCACGGCCATGACATATCGACGGAATTTCCGGAAGTGATCGACGGCCATCACGACAACACCACTCACCATGGAAAGGTACAAAACAATGCAGTACAGTAGTACTGAAATAAATAAAGAGAGAAAGAGAGAGACTAATATGTTAGCATTTCATGGATTCACCGTGTGGTTGCCATGTCCAACGTGCGGCAGAGAGAAAAACGCCGAAAATAGTCTGAGACTTGCGACACGGAATTAGCCCAAAGGGAACCTTTTGTGACAACATAGCTTTAAACCATACTGATAACTGGCTAGTATCACTGAAAAGTGAAAATATGTACAACTTAAACTAACTGTTTCAGAGTTTTTAATAGAAAGACTCAAAAATTAATTTGTGTATTAACTTTAAGGGGATCTCCGCGAATTAATGTATCAGGAATTCCTTTTTTAGTTTCGCATGATATTCTTACGTTCGGTTTCAATAAATTATAAAAACTGCAAAGGTGTAAGCAAGGTTTAATCAATCACCCATGAAGAATTCACAAAAATCCGTTTAACAGTTTCAGAGATTTTATGAACGCAAGTCATAAACATAATCTTTACACGTAACAATGTTTATCGCCGCTGAAATAGTCGTCTACAAAACTTGATGGCTGTAAATCTTACCCCTTATTAAAATAATAGAGGCACTCAATCCCACTGACAAAAGCCGCATACTGAATGAAGCCGACGCAAACAATATGTCTCCATATTATCATTGTCTCTAAACAAGGCCGTAATAAAAACAGAGCTCAGGCGGGAATTTACAATCAAAACGAACGCCATCAAAGGGTTGCGAGTGGCGCAAGTCACAACCTGTCTTGATATACTATTTAAAAAATTTTTAGCAAAAAATTTAACTAGCACTAAAAAGTATAAAATAACTGCGTTATTTAGTTGTTTTAATTTACTTAAGCATTTCTAGAAAGTCGGTGCCAGCCAAATTTAAGGAACGTTTATTTAACGCAATAAAGCAGTTTGTGGGTAACCCTGTCCTAGGTAAGTAAAAACCTTGGCTGATACCGACTTCATAGAAATGCTTAAGTAATTTAAAGCAACTAAATGACGCACTTATTTTATACTTTTTAGTGCGTTTTGAGTCGGTTAATTTTTTTGTTAAAATTTTTTATTTCTTTTTAGTGATTTATCGACACGTAACCTACTCGTACTATACTATTACATTATACGGCACTAGTAGCCAAAAAGCTACCGATACTTACACAAATACCGAAATCGCTGCAAGTGTGCCTATAAAATTTTAAGAGTTCCTTCAATTTTCCCAGGATATCATCATCAGATCCTAATATGATGACAATGGGACCATTTTGGAAGTGTACCCTTTCTAATGAAAGAATTATCAAAATCGGACGACTCTGTAAAAAGTTATGCGTGGCTATACATATAAAAAAAACCACAAAAAATATTAAAATACGTCTTGAATTGAGAACCTCCTCCGTTTTTTTCGTCGGTTCAAAATTTAAATAGCGATTGCTTGTAACATCGTTCGAGCGGAAACACTGAATCACTCAAAATCACACTATTATAAAGGTGAAAGTTTGTGAGTGTGTATGTTTGTTACTTTCTATAATATGGCTGGAGGGCTCTAGTTATTTATAAAAGTGTGAGAGTATATTTCCAGTATGAATTACCTACTTTACATTTTGATTAATATCACATTTAAAATCCGTTGTGTAGTTTCAAAGAACTAAGAGTACATCACAACGTCAGAAAACGGCATGTTTTTAATTTATTAAAAGAAGTAGATGTGCCACTTATGCTTTAAAGTGGCTAAGGTATCAAATTTTCATAATATGTCTAGGATTATTAAGAAATTATAGGACATGCATACTCTTATCTGGCTTGGTCAAACTTCATGTGCATTTTATTTCCTTTATCATCAATCATATCCTTTAAAACGTTGCAAAGGAAAAGAAGTATGCTTGCTTATAGATGCAATGGTCTTAATAAGTTGAAGGTTCAGGATAATAAACGTATTTTATAGGCCAGGGTATTTGAAATATTTTCTTTTACAACAGAAACTATAAAAATATAACATCTTATTAAATAACTTCAATTTATGGCTTCAACCACGCTTTTTAAGTAAAGAAATATTACACTTAAATTATATTAAAACTTGTTCAGTAATTTCAGTAGGCACTAGAATTTCCCAAGGTCAGACCAAAGCCAAAATCATATTTCTTCATTTTATAATTATAGAAGTATCACTTATTTCGATGTCAACAACCTATCCAATTAGTAAGTTGGATTAAAGTAGATTGACAAGAGTTAGTAAACTTGAATAATTAACGTGAGCATTATTTTTATTCGTATTTCTTTTACATTAAAATATTTACCTAAGAATAATTTAACAAATTGATTTATATATCAGCGTACCGACCTAACTACGGAGACGATTTCTTAATGAAAAATTGCGTAAGTACCCGGAGAAGGATGTTGAAAATTATGTATCGCAGTATTGAAATACACATTTATATGTATACCTGTTAATATTCCTCGGCTGCCACGTTATTCTATTCTCGTTGTTAACCTATGTAGCTCCGATTACGAATTCTAGGTTCGAATCCTGGGTTGGATCATGAAATTATTTTGAGATTTATTTTCTTTCTTGTAAGAAAGCACGTTTAGCTGTCAGTACTGTCACTATCATAAACATCTAATAATGATCTAAGCCCGCCAACTCACATAACAGAAGCGTAACGGGTCTTATTAGACCCGTTACGCTTCTATGGATATTTCCATATACCTTTGACTGCAAGGAGTATATAGCCTGATACGTCGATTATGATGATCACATTATTTATAACCGCTGCATGTAGTTCCTTGTACCACAAAATACGTCATGATTCGAAACAACAGCGGTATATGCAAATTCTGCAAGAGCCACCTTCAATTTGTCGTCCTGCCGCCGCTGTAAAGCCTTCTGTACTACATACTGTGTTTTTACAAGAATTTCCAAAGGCCGATCGCTGCTGTATTTTAATTATGTAACGAGTATGAACAAGTAAATCGTATTTTAGTAGTAGTAGAGCTTTTCGTAAAGCCTTGGTACCTCAACAAATAGCATAACATTTCCAAAATGCTTATAAACTAAGCCTATTTGAAATAAACGAATTTTGAATTTGATTTTTTTTTAGAGAAGCTACTACTACTAAGCTTATAGTTTTGTATATGCCAAGCAGCATTGATGTGCCACTATCTGAAGGTCATGACTGTTGGTAATTGCAGGCACATGTAATGGTCACAGAGCGATTCTTTGTACGACGTGTTCCTTGCATACAGCTGCGAAGTGTTGCTCAGTTATAGGCCCTAACTATTAAATATTAAATAATGATTTTGGGTCGAACTTAATTTCACCATAATAATATAAATAATGTGCTGATAAACCTTCGGGTTCCGGTAGCCGGTCAGAAGACTGCACATCTTCTGCTTCAGCTTTCCGTTAAATCATACTTCTATTATAAAGGCATTTTATGAGTGTGTATATTTGTTACTCTTTCACGCAAAAAACTACTGAATGGATTTTAATGAAGATTACATCAAAATAACACAAAAGCTACATTTTATCCCAAAATTCCCACGGGAACGAGAACTACGCGGGAGAAACCGCGGGCAAGCTCTAGAAAAAACATTAGTCCAAATCGTTTCATACAGTTACAAAAAGCATACATGAATGCCGACACAAAAACAAACTATAAACTTATTTCACCCCTCTTTTACATCGTAGGTTAAAAATATAAATCATGGAGAACAAATGTTTGCCGAGGTACAAGGAGAGCGCGAAACTTTTGTACGACATAAAGGGAATTCTCGAATCAAACGTAATCCAATTATTTTGTGCATTTCGCTTGCTCTCCGACGAGTCACTTTTATTTAAAAACTGGGGAAAAGCATTGAATTTCATCTTTATTTTATTGACAAGAAAATCTACGGGAAAATGTATGTGATTTTTTTTTATTCGTCAAGTACTTTTTATGCGTACTTCATTGTTTTACGCCCTGATTGGCACGAATACTCGTAACAGTGTTCGAATAAGTATTAACTATTAGGTCGTTACCACATTACATAAATTGGCGTTTTGTCGGACTGGCTACTTTGATCTCCAATATCTTCTCTTTCGTTAGCAATTCCAACTTCTTCACACAGTTTTTATATTTGAAAACCCTAATTCATTAAACTCTAATTAGTTTAAGGAAAAACAAATTTTCTTTGCGTCACTCAGTTCATAAAACAAAAATTTATGAGTACGAGTTACATCGTGGTACCAGTGCTGCAGAACCGGCTCATAGGATTAATGATGTGAACGGTGTCGCAAAAGAAAGCACAGTGCGTTTTTGGTTCCAATATTTTCGTTCTGGAAATTTTGACCTGCAGTAGCCTCGTGGACGACGGGAGACCAAAGTTGATAATGAAAAATTTAATACTATTACAAAACACCAATTTTACTCGATGGTAATAATGGTAGTAGGCTATGTTAAAGATTAAAAATAAACTGAAAAAGGCCTTAAATAAATTTGTTCCTTGTAATGTAAGCTGTTAAGAAACTGGTTCACAATAAAATAACCGAACACCAGATAATAGTCTCAAAGTAAACGCTATCCTCGTCCTCTGTCAAGATTAATTGAACGTTAAACAAATTTCTCCACTAGAGTATTCAAATATTAACTCTATTACACAGCAATAGGATTACTTATCGTATAATATCTATCGAGCTCGTATAACTTTGCAAATAATTGTTATTCCGGTCAGCGATATGTAAAAACGGCGCGTGATCGAAATATCATATTGCGGTATCGGGAAAATATAAATATGTGTAGAGCAAATTGTGTTTAAGTGTAAGTAGATTAATGATAGTGTACAATAACATGAAAAAGCAGCACTAGAATTCCCTTCGCATTTTTGTTTTCACTTCAAAAGCACGTGTTTATGTGTTATTCTGATATGTAAGCTAATTTATTGTGAAATTTCATCAAAACCCATTCAGTAATTTTTGCGTGAAAGAGTAACAAACATCCGTTCATCCATACATACAATATTTTGCCTTTATAATATTATAAAGTAAGTAAGGATGATAGCGCTGTCGATTTTAAAGCATTTTATACGCACTACGGTTATTTTGAAAACTGTATTTTATCATTTTTGGTTAAATCTAAAACACCTAATATCCTGCCTTAATCTCTTGGTATCCAGCCAACAACAGAGGGATATTGCTCGAATTCACTGTAAAGATCTAGACTTTACCTCTAACACTAGATTACAGCTCGGATTCACAAAGATTAGACGAAACCTATCTTGTTTGTGGTTACTCGCTTGACACTCGACTTGGAAGTGTTAGATAGATATAACACTAAGAGGAACAACATTAGTAACTCTCTTTCACTGTGTATAAACTTGCTTGGATAAGACGGTGACAAGAAGGACTGACAACCAAACCGATGTAATATTATTACCAATTCGTCCGATGGAAGACAACTGCTGGACAATGGGATTTTGTCTTTTTCTTATAGCAATGTCTCTAACTGCTAGAATCCAACGTCCTCCCTGTGAGTTCATTAATGGTCTTCCTTTAGGAGGATAGACGAATACTAGAATTTTCGGAATGATCGTTATTTCTATACCTTGAAATTCCAATAGCCACCAGTTCTTGGTACTATGTGGCTCACTCATTGGCACTTCAGCTTTACAACTCACAGAGCTGCCCGAATTCTAACAGTCTACTTCTAAGGATTTATTACTTGCGGTAATTATTGCCCTGTTTATTGGCTATTCTTTTTCACTTACTATCAGGTGAGTTATCAATTTGGTCCAACTGTTATAACAATCAAAAACATGTTACATACTATTACTATTACTAAATAAAAATTTCTTTTAATTTTTAACCGACGATAAAACGGAGGAGGTTCTCAATTCGACTCGTATATTTTTTTAATGTATGTACGCAATAACTTTTTACAGAGTTGACCGATTTTGATAATTCTTTTTTTATTAGAAAGGGCATACTTCCAAGGTATTCCCATTGTCATCATGTTAGGATCTAATGATGATATTCTGGGAAAATTGAAGGATCTCTTCAAATTTTAAAGGCACACTTGCAGCGATCTCGGTTTTTGTGTGAGTATTGGTAGCTTTTTGGCTACAAGTACTATATAATATACTATGACAGTATAGTATGAGTACGTTACGTGGCGATAAATTACTAAAAAGTAAGAAATAAAAATTCTGAACAAAATATAGAATCGACTCAAAACGTACTAAAAAGTAAAAAATAACTGCGTCATTTAGTTGCTTTGATTCACTTAAGCATATCTAGGAGTCGGTGCAAGCCAAGGTTTTTACTTTAAGGACATTACCTAGAACCCACAAAGTACTTTACTACTGGCACCAACTTTATAGATATGCTTAAGTAAATTAAAGCAACTAAATGACACTGTTATTTTTTTACTTTTTAGTGCTTTTTGAGTTGGTTTTATTTTTTGTTAAAAATTTTTATTTTTGTCTGTCGTAGACTTACTATAAAAATAGTTACAAAAGTAGATACTATTAAAAATTCAATGAACTCATAGAATTAATTAACAGAAGCTTTACCTAGAAGTTATTTAAATATAGTTTCAAAGTTTCCATGTCTCCAAGGTGAATAAGTTAGTTACGCTTACACACACACATTGTATGAAATGGAACAAGTCAAGCAGTAACGTGTGTACATATCGAAATTTAATTTAATGTAACACGCGATGAGGGAGCGGTTATTTGATGTGGCCCCGCTGGGGATTGGAAATGTAAATTGTTGCGAACTACGTCTTGATATAATTTCAAGTTGTGGCTTACAATTAGCTATAGTTCGTTCGCACCAAGAATGCAGCAAACATTAATTCGGTCATCATTGTTAGTCCTAACCTAACCAATCAAATCTTTTCAATTTACGCGCGTCGCGTTTCAACAGGTCACTGTGAACATGACCTTGTAATTTAAAAAAAAAGACGTGTGGCACTCGGAGACTGCCGAAAAAGTTATTGCATTGACGGCCAAGTGGCGCAGTGGGTAGTGACCCTGCTCCTGCGTCCTAGGCTGTGGGTTCGATTCCCACATCTGGAAAATGTTTATGTGATGAGCATGGATGTTTTACAGTGTCTGGGTGTTTATCTATATATTATAAGTATTTATGTATAATATATATAAAAATATTCATTAGTTATCATAGCACCCATAACACAAACTACTTACGAGTACGCTTACTTTGGGGCTATATAGCGATGTGTGTAATTGTCCTATAATATTTATTTATTTATTTATTGCATAGCATTTTTTATCAACTTATGTTTACCTACCGACGTCATCGGGACCGTGGCCTAGCGGTAAGGCGCTCTAAGTGCCCGGATTGCCAGAGACGCGGGTTCGAATCCCGTCGGATCCGCAATTTTTTTTAAGCGTGATATTGCAAAAAGTCATTAATTAAAAAAAAATGACTTTTTGAAATATCACGCCTGTAAAAAAAAAATTTCGGAACCGACAGGATTCGAACTCATGTCTCTCTGGCAATCCGGGCACTTAGAGCGCCTTACCGCTAAGCCAAGTTCCCCGATGACGTCGTCGCCGAAATTGTGCTTTTGATATTATGTTTTTGATACTCAGGGGTGTTAGGTTTTTTCGTTACGGAATTTCTGTATTCGGTCTCCACGCTCAAGGCCCGCGATAAAAGCTATACAATAGCTTAATATTTAATTGGTTTAATTGGGGCCATTCTTAACGTGAATAAACTATAGTTACCTACATGAGTCCGTGACTTTGGAGTATAAAAAATATTGTCCACATTCCAGATATTCGCAGCAACGATACTTTTCAAAATCAAGCACATAGCCTGAGTGACGGTGTTGCGTGTGGAATCTGCGAAACAAACACTCGACAAGTTTCAATTTGTTCTGAGTGCGAGCGGACGCGTTGACTTTTTTTTGTATTATTTTGCGTACGGGTATTCCGCAAATGCAATGCGCCGTCATTAAAAACGTTTACTAAAATTACGTTGTTGTCGACCATTTTCCTGCACGCCCTTTTTTTTTTCTTTCCAATAATAATTATGTCCTAACTATTGATCTTCCTCCATTTAACTCATTGTCGCTCTCTTAGATCAGAGGACAACCTACTCCTAAAAATCCCTTCTCATCATCTTCCTTTTACTCTAAATCCTTCTCTGTCAAAGCTGCTCGGCTCTGGAACTCCTTACCTCTTGATATTCGGCGTGCGCAATCACTAGCTACCTTTAAACGGCTGGTGAATTTACATTTCTATCCTCCATAGCCTAGTTATTCTTCCGTTATGTTTCAATTGTTTTATTTACTTATTTATTCATGTCTGTTTTTTTTTAATTATTTGTTTACTCTTTTTCTTCCCTCTCACTCCTGAAATTCGTCTAGTCTCTATTATTTTTATTTATTTATTAATTTTCGTATAGACATGTATGTATGTATTTATGTATGTACTAGAGGACGCCCGCGGTTTCACCCGCGTAGTTCTCGTTCCCGTGGGAATTTCGGTATAAAATGTAGCCTATGTGTTATTCTTATGTATCTATACTAATATTATAAAGAGGAAAACTTTGTTTGTTTGTTTGTTTGTTTGTTTGTTTGTTTGTTTGTTTGGTTGTAATGAATAGGCTCAAAAACTACTGGACCGTTTTTAAAAATTCTTTCACCATTCGAAAGCTACATTATCCACGAGTAACATAGGCTAAATTTTATTTTGGAAAAAATTAGGGTTCCGTAAAATATTTGGGTTTTTCGGACACAAGGTGTAAAAAATCAACCAGAAAAGTTACTTATTTTGCGTACGCTGCGTAAACTATAAAAGATAGAACCATAAAATGTTCTAATTAATTGGAGATCTTATAAATATCTACAAAAAAGTCCGCGACACACTATACCTATCTATGTCGAGTGAGGCACAACAACCATTTTTTTATTTAAAAATCTTATTTTTTTTTGGACTACATTTAAACGCATTTATTTTACTCATGCTATTAATCCTTATCAAAATAAATAATTTCATCACTAAGTACAGCTTATGTAGATAATATTTGGTATTTAAAAGATTAAAATTGGACGTTTGGTTTAGAAGTTATGGCGAAATTAAAATATTACTATTTCTGCGTTGCGAAGTGAGCGTCACCAAGGCGGGGGTGCGCGTGCGGGAGGGGAGTTTAGATCTATGTTATATATACGATGATGAATTAAGAATTCAATCTTTGTTCAAATATCTATTTAGTACACGGAAGAGTTTGTTCGTTTGTTTAAACGGGCTAATCTCTATCTGCATGTCGGATTGTAAAATTATTTTTGTTCATTCTGAAGGCTAGACACAAGAGTGAAATATACTATTTAATATCAATTTATACCCATCAGCTTGCCATAAATATATATTTTTAATGTTAATGTACTGAAATGTCATACAATGTTTAACAAAAATGTAGACCTTTAGTACACGGGACGGGACGGAGAATATTGCTTCACGGGAAACTATAAAAAAATTAAATTGAGAGGGGGAGCGGGGAATGAGCACACTATATGTGCCTTTAGACATTTTGTATGAAAGTCTGTCTTTAAAATTAGAAGGATACCTAAGAGGTTTTCACGCGGACGAAGTCGCGGGCGACTGCTAGTAAGCTATATTGTGGTAAAGTTTCATCCAAATCCATTCAGTAGTTTTTACGTGAAAGAGTAACAAACATGCATACAAACTTTCGCCTTTATAATAGTTATAAGATATGTGTTTTTATGTAGATTATAAGTATTTTATGTAAGTATATTTTTATATTAGATAAAAAGCTTTTTTTTTCTTTATTTTTGTGTACGTACACCCGAACCTACTCCATGTACAAGTAGCGGCACGAAACTCTAGCGCTGACCGTTATTGCGCAGAAGTAAAAATTTAGGTATCATGGGGGAGCTTCGCATTCCGTCCCCCGCACCGAAACGACGCACCGCGGACTTCCAATGTACAGTCTCGCTCTGAGTTGCATTGTTATTATTGTTAATTTTCAGTTGGTTTGTTAAATATAATTATATATTTTGTTGTTTTTTTAAGTTTGTTTATGAATTTAAAGGGAATAATATACCTAGAAGAAATACCGTTTTGCGACGCCAGGCGTGTTACCATTGCCTGATTCAGATTAGACTAGTCTTATATCTAAAATAAAAATTGACAATATAATAATGTTTTATTTTATATTTATATTTATAATAATGTTCTACTTCCCATAAGCTTGTCAAAATTTATTTATTCATTTATGGTAACTATCTATACTATATAATTATGTCTTAAGTAATACGAAATCTTTGGAAATTAAAACTATAAACTATAACATATATAAGCACAAACACGCAAACGTACCCAAACACATACACACACACGCATGCACGCACGCACACACATACACAGATTAAAACGATGTCGTAACATGATTTGGCTATTAATTAGGTAATTAAAGTAAATATTGTATTGCGTACGCGACGGTACCGATGCGCAGCCATCCCTTCTACGTTTCGTTCAGCGCTAGACTTACATGCCGCTAGTTATATACACTTTTCCTCGTATTGTTGGTTGTCTGGAAGAGATCGCTCATTAGCGATAAGACCGCCAATTGTACATTAGTTTTTAAGATATTTACTTTTTGTAACTTTGTTATCATCATTTGGTGTACAATAAAGAATAATTCATTCATTCATTCATTATTGATGTTCACTATATTGTAATGTCGACAGGACGGTCGCGCCGGCTGGTCGCAGTGGAGCGAGTGGTCACTTTGCTCGCGAACGTGTGACGGCGGCGTGTCGCGACAGCTGCGCACGTGCGCGTCGCCGGCTGGCTGTCGCGGCGAGCCCGTGCGCTACAAGATATGTAACATGCAGGTGAGAACAAGTTTACATATTAACACGTTGGTGGGTCCCGGCCATCTTAACTTTGTATAACTAAAAGTAAACTTAGTTGAAAATGCCTTAAGGCGTGAAGTTTCATCACGGTTTCACAAATTTTTACTATCCCTTACAATTATAGTAATCTTTTGGAACTTGGTCTTTTGCCCAAAATTTGCATAATTTAAAAAGGCAGTACAACTGACATGAAACAATACCGAGTTTTTTTTATCGACTACAAGTTGGCCCTTGACTGCTATCACACCTGATGTTAAGTGATGATGCAATCTAAGATGGAAGCGGGCTAACTTGTTTGGGGTAGGATGAAATCCACACCCATACCGGTTTCTACACGACATCGCACCGGAACGCTAAATCGCTTGGCGGTACGTCTTTGTCGGTAGGGTGGTAACTAGCCACGGCGAAAGCCTCCCACCAGCCAGACCAAGACAAATTAAGAATAATCTTAATCTGCCCCGCCGGGAATCGAACCCAAGATCTCCGTCTTATAAATCCATCGCGCATACCACTGCGCCACGAAGGTCGTCAGTTGGTGGTGTTACACCCCCGTTAAGCGGTCGGTCCTACTCAGTATCATCTGATAGTGATGGTTAATAAATGAAACATCACCCTAAACCCGCCACCCCGTACTGAAACAGCGTGGTGGGTCTACGTTTCACATCCCCTTTCGTTTAAGGAGGGAGGTCTAGCCCTTAAGAGGGCTGTTAAAAGGCTGATAATTATGATGAAATGACTTCAAGTGCATGTCATCCTTCCGAACATATTTTAAAACCCAATTACGTTCACCTACAAACGGTATACTGCAAGCCGTAAAACGTCGAGTTCGTCACCTAAATACATAAATAGAGTTTTTACGAGCTGAAATAGAAACCTATTTAGTTTTGTTTGCTCTCAATTTTCTCGACACGACTAAACGGTTGTTCTAACCTATAAAACTTTGATTTACAGCGGCACTAACTGGAAAATTAGTTCGGTGCTCGTTAACGATGTGAAAATATCCTAATACATTTTTCCTCGACGTGAACATCGCCATTTTCTTCTTCATTACACAGCCAATTAATGTCGGTGGGTGTTATTTTCTGCTCGGATTTACCTCATACTTGCCATAACATGTATGAGTATGTATGTGCTATTTAGCTCGAAGAGTTTTATATGTGCTGCAAGTACTAGACCAAATAACTGAAAAATCTCTATATATATATGTAGATCCATGACAACTAGCATATAGGCTATAAACACTAGGCAAACTCACTACACGAGTGAAATTGCGGAACATCTAAACATTCAGTACGACCGCAATTCTAGTCTAGAAACCCGTCATGCCTTATGTCTTTGGAAAGGATTTTACATAAAATTAAATTACTGTTAAGGAGGAAACTAAGTCCCAAATCTTTGTGAGGAAATATTTTTAGTACAAAAAATATTAAGATCACAGATGCTTCAAATTCTTTTTGTAAAATTAATTTAGCCAAAAAAATAAGCCAGCTGAGTAAAATTTGACTTGATTTCCTCAAAACGGGCAAAGGAATCTAAATCCGATGGTTGTTTTTAAATACTATGAAACACAATATTTAATAACAATCTAGAAATATTCAGACTGGTTAGACGTAAACGCTGATCTAAGTAACAACGTCGCATATTGCATAATCTAACGACATTGTTTTGGAGTAAGCAAACATAATATTGCTCTGACAATTTATAATAACACTCGTTGCTTAGCTCAGCATTCTGCAGAAGTGGCGCGTCCTTTGTAAGAGCATAATATCCTACGAATGCGATGGTTATATCACGTCTACAGTGCAAAGTGTGTGTGCAATTTACATCATTACTGCAATTTGTCTAGCTGCTGCTTATTGGTTGTTCTAGAATTCTGCTTTTTTGAGTATTGCATCTCAAAAGAAATAAACAAAACAATTTTAAGATGAGGTTCATCTGTTGGCTGTTACTGTTTTACATATGGTACGTGAGCTGGTAGTGCTTTCCGTGTACAGTCCGTCTATGGTCGGGACTATAAACAAGTTATTATTGCTCTGACACCCTTGTTTAGTCCACATTTTGCAAAAGCGACGTGTCTTTTATAAGTGCATAATATCGTAGGATATTATGAACTTACAAAGTGTGATGGTTATATCACGTCTACAGTAAGAAATTTGTCTGTGTAATTCGCGTCATTACTATAAAGTATATATTGGCTAACTATTGCTCATTATATCGTGCTGAAATTTTGTATTCGAGTCCCGTATCTCAGACTGAATAAACTGTTAGTCCGATCGTGTAGGTTTTTCTATATAATATGGTCTACTGTTCTATATAATATGTCCGTGAACTAATATTGCTGTCGTTTTACAGACCATATTTGGTCCGAGGTGTGTGGACATGACATGTAATATTGCTTTGACAATTTATAATTCCACTCGCATTATGCAGAATCGGTGCGTCCTTTGTAAGTGCATAATATCGTAAGAGATTATACTTACAAAGAAAGATGATTATATCAGGTCTACAGTAAGAAGTTATTTAATTTATTGTCGTTTAGCTAAGTTATTGTGCGTCATTACTGTAACGTATATATTTATTTTCTATTGCTCATTATATCGTCCTGAAATTTTTCATCCTAAGAGTGCAATAAATCCTCTGAGACATCGTCTAACAATACGTTATAGACAAACACCAATTCAAAAATTACTCTGTTGAGTTTTAAAATATCATTACAGTATGGCGCTATAAGTTTGTCTGTCGGTCTATTAGAAAAGATGCTTTTTCACGTCCACTGATGATTTACGTATGGTCTGTGTTTTCCTTCTATAGACCATATATGGTCCGAGCACTACAAACATGTTGGTATTGCTCTCAAAATGTATAATGACACTCCTAGCTTAGCTCGCTTTCTGCAAAGGCGGCGCGTCCTTTGTAAATGCATAATATCCTACGAGTAGGTACTCGTACGTGTATGGTTATATCACGTCTAGGTTTGTGGAGTAGTTTGTGTGTACAATTTACGTCATTATTGCAATTACATGACTAGCAGTTGCACATTTTGTTACGTGTACTTGAGTTCCGTAACTGAGAAGGAATAAACAGTACCACTACAGATGCATAGAAGCATTAGACTTTTTTGTATCAGGAATGTGTAAGACTTCCTAATCATTTTCAGCATATTATTGGCCTAAAGCAATGTTAAGCCAGGTCTCCCTTGTTAAGAGAGGATTTGGAGTTCCTTACTCCTTCTAACTGAATATGATTTGAAACTTAGATCTGCCACAATGCCTCCATTTTCCACAGGAAGGAAGGTCGAGCATACACCACCAGTACATAGACATAGACATAGATAGACAGGCTTCCGTAATATATACTTGCAATGATGGTTTAGTACACATTTTTTACAGCAATTGAATATTACTGTCAGCTGCGGAATAGACGTAGTAATAAAAGGCGCTTGGTAGAGCAGCCAAGGCCAATATGGTGGCGCACGTGGGGCGTATCAGTTGACCATGTAGTCTTTATATTGTAATTCATTCGGACGAGAAAAACATTTTCTGTTTCACGTGCATCATGGTTTTATCAAACTACAGGATGTTGTTCTTAATAAAGATTTAACGCAGCTTCGAAAATGTTGTTCCTGTGTTCTGCTTGAGAGAGATAATAATGCTAGTTAATCCTGCGTCGAGGCGCCACGCGCTGGGAACGCCTAAAGCCTCCCAGACTGTATGTAATATCTTTCGGCGACAAGCCTGCTCGTTACATTCTACTGCATTTTATACTCCAAAAGCAGGACAATTTAATAAGAAGTTAACAACTCTTTGAGTTTGGCAGTCTATGTAAAGTTTTTAGAAATGGTAGAGATTTTCAGTGTTTGTATTTTTCGATGCCAGCCAAGTTTAAAGAACGATTATTTAAAGAAGAAGCAAAGCACTTTGTGGATTCTAGGTAGGTAACGTCCTTAAAGTAGAAATCTTGTGTGGCACCGACTTCATAGATGCGCTTAAGAAAATCAAAGCAACTAAATGATGCAATTATTTTTTACTTTTTAGTGAGTTTTGAGTCACTTTAATTTTTTTCATACTTTTTAGTGATTTTTCGTCACGTAACCTACTCGTACTATACTATTATAGTACATTTTATGGCACTTATAGCCGAAAAGCTACCGACACTTACATAAATACCGAAGTCGCTGCAAGTGCGCCTATAACATTTTAAAAGTACCTTTGTATCTTCATTCCTTCGTCTTCTTCTAATAAAAAAGAATGATTAAAATCGGTCTACTCTGTAAAAAGTGATGCGTGGTCATACATAAAAAAATATATAGTATACATGTCGAATTGAGAACCTCCTCGTTTTCGTCGGTTAAAAAATAAAAAATCAATGTTCGTAAATATCGTTCGTGATATTCTATAAAAAACAAAACATTGAGAAAACTCTACTTTAAGTAAACTTAACTTTATTTAAAATTAAAAAAACCCCGACCCAAATTAGAAACATGAAAAGAACCAGTCAAGACAAATTCAACGAGCCCAAACTCGATGGGTTTACTAAAAAGGTAGACCAGAGTTACGTCTCCTACCTTCGAGCCTTATCATCAGACCAGCTCAGTGGTTCCAGAAGACATTAGTGTTTCAAATGTCAGATCATATACATGCTTTCAAGCAAACTGAGCGTGTAACATTTTTGTCACACCTAACAAACGACCTGATGACCTTGAAGACCTGAACCGATTTCCACCAAACATAGCTAAGAACACTCGACTAATATACCTTTCAAACAAAAAACCGCATTTTTAATCAGATCATTCGTTTGGGAGTTACGATGCCACAGACAGACACATACACACACATTCACACAGACACGTCAAACTTATAACACCCCGTCGTTTTTGCGTCGGGGGTTAAAAAGCAAACATATCAGTTAGAATTTCGTAGGCCATATTAAACATTTAACAACACAACAGTGTAATAGCCTATGCAAAGATTGCTACAACAGAGTTTAGGTGCCTATGCAAATAATTTAACATCGCTCTAGTTTAGCAGGCTATGCGAAATATTTTGCAAAATTTAGGAAAGGAACCTATTTATGTCTATGTGTATTAGAGACGTTAGTACTTGTATTACTTATTATAATTATTTTAACAGCAGACGACCGCAGCTCAATCCGCGTGATAAATAATAATGTGTACTTAACCCTTTTTTAAGAAAAATGGCTGTAGCAAGTTATTCTCAAAAGACATTCCATTGCACTTTTTGAAGGCCTAATGGAGAAAAACAACTCTTCGATTTATTGTTTCGTTATATTTCAAATAGACAAAGAAGCGCTTTCAATAAAAGCTCCCAGGCTTGAATTACTGCGACTTTTCCAAAAATTATCGTCATAATTCATCCAATTTAAATATAACCTTATCTAAATTAAGTACTAAACCCTTCGCTAGAACCACTCTATCTATTAGTGAAAACCGCATGACAGTCCTTTCAGAAGTCTTTGAAATTATCACGAACAAACATACAGGCAGTCGGCGGGGGGCTATGTCTTATAATAGGAGGAATGAATGAAGATTCATTTCTTTCTCTCGTCATCTTCTTCTCTATCTTAGAATCCTTTCTTTCCTCCTTCTAAGAATCCTTAGATTCCTATCTTAAAAATAAATAGATTGGTACGTTTTATTTTTTAAATCAAAATCATTATTGTCCCAGTTAAAAACAAAAATAAACAGACGAACACTTCAAACTTATAGTACTCTTTATTTTAAGTCCTGGGTTATAATACTCTTTCAAAACGATAGACTTTTACAGAACAGCTTTAATCGTCAAAACATTGCGTAAGTTTCAGACGAGTAAGTTTGTAAACCAAGTCGCTTATGTAATTGTGGCGCAGATTTTGCTACGAAATCTCTTTTGAGGTGGATCTAAATAATACTGGTTAATCCCACGTATAAGCGTCAGGTTGTAAGAAATGGCGTAACCCTCCCTTCATGATATATAGTTGGTGGAGACTACGCTTTATCTACGTTTTATTTGTTTATAATACCCGTTAAAACCCGTTTTTGGCTAGAACGCGTTTTTCTTGTTAAAACTGTTTTTTACGACAGGCCTTAGTGAAAACATAACTAGTGATCTAAATTGGTCTTCATAAGCTTCCGGTGTTAAGCTTTTTAAACACACTTTTAACTTTTTAGGGGTAGGACAGACAAGACTGCATAGATTCAGGGTGCTCAGGCTTTGGTATATTACGCAAATGCCATTGACTGATCACACAATGAAATCTATTAAACTAGTTAGTCATTACGCGATGTACGCCCATTAAGAACGTATTTCTTGATGGGAACGAGATCTACGCGAGTAAAACTGGGGGGCACACTTATAAACCATTAATACAAATTGCAAACAATAATAAAGTAAAGCGTTTGAAAAGCAAACACAAACTAGCCCATCAGTCAAAAGTTCCAAAGGCAACCTGGTAATTACAATTTGTAAGCCCTTGCTTCGCCGACGGTAAAGTTCCCGGTATCAATAGTAAACAAATTTAAAGTAATAGTCGATTGCGAACGAGGTGCGAACTTGGCTTTCAACCACGGGCCCAATGCCACGTGATTAATAGTGACTCCTTACTGAAGTTAATACTAGTAGAGCGTGTATCACACCGATTTGTAACTTAACACGTTCACAATCCCTGTAGAAAGATATCTGACAACCTCACATGAAGAAACAGTTTATTTGGTAAATATTGTGAGCCTACATTAGACTCACGGACTTATGAGGAAAACTGGTGAGAGCCCACTTATGCTCACTGTGGGCTGTTAACATATTAATGTTGAAATACATAACGACCAAATTTATTTTAACTTTTTTCCTAAAAAAGAAGAAATTATAAAATATTTAAGGTATGAGGCCCTGAGTCATGCTGAAAAGTGAAGTGGAGAAATTTTATTTCCAATTATAATTAATTCATTATTTAATAACCAATTCAAAAAATATAAGTAGACTTCAATATTTATTGAATAAATATCAAAATACTTAATATTGCAATACTCACTTCATATTAATCTCCTTGCCATTATAGTTGAGTCTACACAGCTTGCCGTGTTATTTGCTTCATTTCCATCAATCTCATTCTACTTTCTCCTCACATAAAAATAGTAAAAATATAAACCTATAAAATAAATTTCTTATATTTTTAGGCGAATCTGTTAGTTACGCTACGGTGTAATTGAGACCCAATATAAGTTATGGAAGTTTCTCAAACTTGTTTTATTGGAAGTCGCATTGTTATAGTTAGGGCTGCTTGTAGCATTACCATACTAAAATTACTTGCTTGATTTACATGGCCGCTTTTAAGACATCCAATTTAGGTTTCCTACAAATCTGTCACTAATTGTTTAATTTGTAAAATGCCTTATGAAAATCCTTTCATTCGTTTTTGAGGATTTCACGTTTAGACAGACAAATTTGATTTGTGGACTGCATTTTGTAATTTGTCCCTAAAGATGCAAAATTTCGACTATTTTAAGTCTCTGAATCTTACTATTCGGCATACATTTAGGTCAACAAGAAAACTCAATAATTTTTCGATTAATCATTAAACAATCAGCCACGCAGTCAAAATAGTTAATAAATCACACAATAAGACTTTATTTGGCAATTGTGAAGTAGTAGCTCTTTGTGACAGTGAGGAAGAGTAACTTATGTCGGGAAAGTAAGCATTCATGTGTGGTAAAATTAAGGGAAAATGAGGCATATAGATTGTGCCTTATGTAGAAGAGTTCAAAGGAGCGCAATATAGTAATAGCGCAAATAAAAAATAATAAAAAACGCAAGATAACGGCCTTGAATGTATAAAACTACTAAAGAACAATGTTCACAATAAAATGGCCGGCAAAGAAATCTCGTTGAAGAAACAAAGAATGCCCAATCAGATCTGAGAGCGTCAGCAGTCAGTGGAGAGGAGGCGAATAACTGCTGTTATTGTCATTCAGGGAGCACACCCGCTTTGATTAAACGCGGGCTTACATGGCGGCTGGTGACTCTTATTGGACTGCTGGGGCTATTTGTGGAATGCTAGTTCGATGGCTTTCCAATTGTAAAAGGAGTTTCTTTGCCAAAATGCACGTTAGTGTCCTTCGATTGGAATAACATTTCGAATTTCAATTGTAGTGAAATTGAGTGTAATCCGAATCGCAAGCTGGAACAAAGCAGATAAAATTAGTAGAGATGTTAAGTAATATCTTAAATGTTTTTTTTACTTGATCGCAACTTGTATTATTTATTTATCTAAATATTTTATTATTGTGCAATAATATTTTTAATTATTTTCTATTATTTTAAATAACACACTGTTTTGTAGTATTTAAACAGAATTTAAATCAGTAAATACATATTGTGCAATACGTGTACCTGTACGTGTATCATAAAATAATAACTTTAAAGCCTGTGTGGGTTAACAAATGTCTATTATTTTATTTATAATCTATAAAATATCTCTAGCATACCTATAAATAATGTTCTATACTTTGTGTAGTTTTTATTAGAATAGTCAGTCAAGTGTATAATGATCTAGTAAATTTCTTACGGTCAATGTAAACCATCCTTTAAACCTAGTCGTGTCTCAGTGAGAAAATCCCAATAGCTATTAAATTCGTTTCGTATTGGTCTAAATCTACTGAGTCGATGCTCACGAGAGTATTTAACGCAATATAGAACCTTTATATCTCAATTGCTACGGGAAACGTCTAAGGTTCAAACCCCACCCTAACATATACTGGGATTTTATTTAATTTACTGTAAGAATAAACTTTTCGCTTGATTGTAGTAAAAGACTTTATTATGAAAGAAATTAAGTTCAGTTTATTTGTTTACATACAGAAAAACTAAAAACGTTCAAATCGAAAGATAGTGCACAATAAGTACAAGTTTTTTATGTTAGCACGGAACTTTTAAAATAATTTTTCATCTCGACTCTACGCTTATGCATTTTTCAGTATTTGGACATCTTAAAATTCTTTTCAATCGTAGCAATTCTTTTGTAGTTTGTAGATACCGGCGGAAATTCTCTTGACCCAGAATGTCGCCGGACATCTGCAACCTGGAATTCGCCCCAAAATACAAAATAGCTCCTCGTCGTACTGAATACTTTCACCCTTCCGTGTTTACTCTGATAAAAACATTATGGTTTTTATATTACAGGTAAATCTATTATAATTTCTGCCAGAGCAATCATGAACGCTCTTTTTTTTGGGCTATTGAGACTACACGACATGACACACGATTTAAGCAGGGTCTTCTAAGTTACACCTGGAATGTTGGTTAAGAAGAACGATCGAGTCTATTATTATTATATTGATTATTCTAGTAACCAGTGAATAATAAAATCGTTTGTTAAAGCCTTGCCGCGGCAACGTGTCCCTGCTGGAGGAGGACGTGTGGCGCGAGCAGCAGTGCGGTGCGCACGACAGCACGCCGTACGGCGGCGAGCTGTTCCACTGGCGCGCGCACCGCGACGACGACGAGCCCTGCGCGCTCACCTGCCGCGGCACGCCGCAGCACTCTGGGCAGATCCCCGACGCGGTGAGTATAACACCTTACCTTTACAGTACAATATAATAATGCGTTCAGGATTTTGTATGGGCTATCTCCATTCTGCAGCGCATCAGGGATGTTTGCCGTGGCACGTGTAGATTGTTTTTACAGGACTATACGTAAGTAGGGCCCAAGCTAGCTCCAACAGTATTCTGAAGTCATTTTTTGGCAGGTTCGATGTTCAGTATTTTAATCACTGTTGTATGATTCAAATGCTGAGAAATCGGTCCACTGTCCTAGGGTAGGTAAGCTTAGGTTATAAGATATTTTGTGACGAACACTAGGTTTTAAGATATTTGTTACTAACATATATGATACTTGATGGCCGAGTAAGAGTGTCATAGGCTATATTTTATGTTTGTATTGTATATATTACCCAAGTTATCACAGTTTTTGTCGCGCGAGTCGGACCGTGAAATTTATTAAATCGGCATTATTTCGCGTACGCTGCCTTAGCTCTTGGGTACAATTGAAAACATTGTATGAAAACTTTATACATCTTAAAAATTTCTACAAAAAACGTCCGCAATAGCATATATCTATCTTTTATATAACTTTTCGTGTTTTAAAAATCATTTAATTCATATGCTTACGTTTACGTTATTATTTATACAACTAAACTTAGATTCTTATCAAAATAAATTATTTGAAAATCCCAAGGATATTATAGAGATAAGATTTGCCTTTTACAGTGTGTTTATTAGTTATATAGTTTCGGAGATATTACAAAATTTCTAAAAAAATTAAGTTACCTCCTCCCTGTTATGTTATACGTACTGAATGGGGGTCAACATTTTGGTACTGATATTCTTTGAGAATTCGATCTTTGATCTTTTCTTTCAATTTATTTGGCATGGCAGACCATATTTATATACTATATGAAAAAGTTTGTTCGTTTGTTTAACCCGTGAGAAGGCGCGCTATGAGCAATTTGCTCACAGAAAAATTTAATTCAAAAATTTTTAGTCTTTCCCTTGCCACACCAATTCAAGCACCTAAGTACCTTCCTAAATATTCACCCCCTCTCCCCTAACGCAATTATCGGTCCGCTCAGTGGCGTTGCGACCGCGCAGCAAGGCTTTTGTGGAGGCCGTTTACCAACATGCGGCAATTTGCTCATCACGCGCCCATCCGTGTAAGTATTTATTTTTGTGGTTTAAAAAAATTAGATTGTTATTTCTGCCATATTATTTCATTTTTTTGATTTGTATTAGTTGATTATCATGTAAAAACTCTTAGTAATAATGTTATTATTTTGATTTTTCTTCTATCTACACTACAGATACAAAATGGACGATAGAATGCAAGCACAAATTTGTTCGTGGTTGGAAGAGGATTCGGGTGATGAATTGGATGCAGATCTTAAAAATGGGGAACAATATCGTGTAGACACCATAGAAAGCGATAGTTCTGTCATCTGTAGTCCTCACGAAGCTGATACGGAGCCAGGACCAAATAGATTTTGTGCAATATAGACGTAAAAATAGAAGGCCAAAAAAACCATGTACTTCGAGAAAGCAATTACTTTGCATCGAACATGTAAAATACATGTGTTCAGTGTGTTTCGAGAGGCACATTAGTGTAGATTTAATGGGTGAATAACACTTTTTAGTTTTTGTTATGTAACAGTTTTTATTGTGATTTTTATTAAACGTGCCTAAAAATTTAATTCATACTAGGTTGTTTTGTTATTTGCGTTAGAAGTTGCTATTATGTTTAATAGTTTTGATTAAAATACTTGTTTTCTTACTAACTAAACCTTGTGTTATTTATTTAAATTCATTATAAGCCAATAAATATAGAAACACTAAAAATATAAACATTTATGATAGTGTGAGCAATTTGCTCACGCGCGCCTACTCGTGTAAGAAAATTAGGCGCGCCTTCTCACGGGTTAAACGGGCTAATCTCTGGATCAGCGTGACGGATTGTAAATTATTTTGTTTATTATGAAAGCTAGACTCAAAAGTGAAATAGACTATTTAGTACAAGCTATACACATCATCTTAAAATGTAGATCTTTAGTACACGAGACGGGACGGAGGATATTGCTTGACGGAAAACTATAAAAAAATTGAATTGAGAGGGGTAGCGCGGAAAGAACACACTTTATATGAAAGTCTGTCTTTAAAATTAAAAGGGGAACCTAAGAAGTTTTCACGCAGACGAAATCGCGGGCGACTGCTAGTTAGAAACAATTTGGCCAGTTTATAGTGACTCTGTAATGATTACTATCAATTGGTATATCGGTCGGGTCTAACGTGGCACCGACTTCATCTATACTAATATTATAAAGAGAAAACTTTGTTTGTTTGTTTGTTATGAATAGGCTCTAAAACTACTGGACCGTTTTTAAAAATTCTTTCACCATTTGAAAGCTACATTATCCACAAGTAAAAAAAAAAATAGGGTTCCGTAAAATATTTGGGTTTTTCGAACACAAAGTGTAAAATAAAAATTTTTAACAAAAAATAGAACCGACTCAAATCGCACTAAAAAGTAAAAAATAACTGTGTCATTTAGTTGCTTTAATTTACTTAAGCATATCTATGAAGTCGGTGCCAGCCAAATTTAAGAAACATTTATTTTACGTAGTAAAGCAGTTTGTGGGTTCTAGGTAACATTCTTGAAAGTAGAAACCTTGGCTGGCACCGACTCCTAGACATGCTTAAGTAAATTAAAGCAACTAAATGCCACAGTTATTTTTTACTTTTTAGTGCGATTTGAGTCGGTTCTATTTTTTGTTAAAAATTTTTATTTCTTACTTTTTAGTGATTTATCGCCACGTAGCGTACTCGTACTATACTGTCATAGTATATTATATGGCACTAGTAGCCAAAAAGCTACCGATACCGAGTCAAAAACCGAAATCGCTGTAAGCGTGCCTCCAAAATTTGAAGAGTTCTTTCAATTTCCCCAGGATATCATCAGCGGATCCTAACATGCGGACAATGGGACCACCTTGGATGTATGCCCTTTCTAATAAAAAAAGAATTATCAAAATCGGACAACACTGTAAAAAGTTATGCGTGGTCATACATAAAAAAAAAAAAAAATATACGTGTCGAATTGAGAACCTCCTCCGTTTTTTTTCGTCGGTTAAAAACAACCAGAAAAGTTACTTATTTTGCGTACGCTGCAAAAAAAATAAAAGATAGAACCATAAAATGTTCTAATTAATTGGAGATCTTATAAATATCTACAAAAAAGTCCGCGACACACTATACCTATCTATGTCGAGTGAGGCACAACAACCATTTTTTTATTTAAAAATCTTAATTTTTTTTTGGACTACATTTAAACGCATTTATTTTACTCATGCTATTAATCCTTATCAAAATAAATTATTTCATCACTAAGTATAGTTTATGTAGATAATATTTGGTATTTAAAAGATTAAAATTGGACTTTTGGTTTTGAAGTTATGGCGAAATTAAAATATTACTATTTCTGCGTTGCGAAGTGAGCGTCACCAAGGCGGGGGCGCGCGTGCGGGAGGGGAGTTAAGATCTATGTTATATATACGATGTTGAATTAAGAATTCGATCTTTGTTCAAATATCTATTTAGTACATGGAAGAGTTTGTTCGTTTGTTTAAACGGGCTAATCTCTATCTGCGTGTCAGATTGTAAAATTATTTTTGTTTATTCTGAAGGCTAGACTCAAGAGTGAAATATACTATTTAATATCAATTTATACCCATCAGCTTGCCATAAATATATATTTTTAATGTTAATGTACTGAAATGTCATACAATGTTTAACAAAAATGTAGACCTTTAGTACACGGGACGGGACGAAGAATATTGCTTCACGGGAAAGTATAAAAAAATTAAATTGAGAGGGGGAGCGGTGAATGAGCACACTATATGTGCCTTTACACATTTTGTATGAAAGTCTGTCCTTAAAATTAGAAGGGTACCTAAGAGGTTTTCACGCGGACGAAGTCGCGGGCGACTGCTAGTATATATATATATATATATATATATATATATATATAAGTATAACGCAATATAATAATAAATGACGCATTTATTTATTACTTTTTAGTGCGTTTTGAAGTCGGTTAAAATATTTATTAAATTTTTTTGAGAAATATTTAAAAAGATTATTATTATGACGTCTTGACACTCTTCTAATGTTAGGATCTTTTTATTTGATTCCTCATCAAAATACTAACAAGTTATTTCCCTCATTTCGAGTTAACTCGACACACTTCACGTTTAATGACATCAAAGGCGCTCTCGAGACTGTGAGCATTTCATAGCCATTACCGACCAATCTACTCACTCAAAAGAAAAACTTGTTACAATATTTTCCTTAAATAAAATGCAAAGCAGTTTGTTACGAGACTTCTACCTTTAATGTAGGGTACTTTTTTACCCATTTTTCGTCCACAGGTAAAAAATAACTATTGTTCGTTAGTCTTGTTATAATATAATTATATCTGGTTAGGCTAACTGAAATATTTTTCGTTTGAACCGTAAAACATAAGAATAATTACTAAACTAAACACAGAAATTTTTCGAACATGATACTACATTTTTAGCAACAACATCAGAAGGGGTCAAAAGGCACGAGCAGGAAAACAACATTAATCAAAATATCAACACATTTCAATTACAAACTTTTTAAAATCAAATTAAAATGAAGCAATCTTACATTAAACACTATTTAGTTTTAAGGTATCGGTCAGGCAGCATTTCTGCCTAAGCCAGAACTGGAATTGATAATGTCCGCAATTTAATAAGCCGTCCTTTTTTTTCCGTAAGCAAGCAAAAACGCCGCAAAGTATATTTTTATGACTTTCGTCTCTAGACTCCAGACGTTTAAAGCGCAGGGTTCAATGCTGCTACCAATATATATACTTTCATGGTTAAAATGAATCTAAATTTTTTTTATAAGACGTGAAAGATATGTACGTGGTTAATTAGTTCTAGCTTCTAAGTTTATCTAGCCTGAAACACACAAAACACATTTTTTACATAATTTTAAAAAGATAATAACGATGACATTTCTAAATGCTTTAAAGTCCAAAGAAACCAGCAAAGTAAAGGAAAACGAAAATTTTTATTAATGCATCTTTATTTATACATTTTACCTTACCTTATTATAAAGTAACTATAGTTAACTGTAAGTAAATCAATAGCTTCCTAATTAGATAGAAACAGAAAACTACTAACGAGCAACTTAACTATTTATTCTATCAAAAGTTTTCTCTTGACTTCGCTGAAATGTTTCACCTTCACAATAAGTGCTCTTTGAAATTGTAACAGAACGAACTTTACTTTGGACGATGCTGATTCAATCTTCCATTTATAGTTAAACTAATCATGTGATAACCAGTGTAAGAAACTTAAACACTAATTTGCTTTTCTTTCAGCTTTTTTCTTATTTAAAATAAAAATTTAAATTGAAAATAATTTTGATTTTTTCGCAATGTTTTTCGAACCAACAAAGTCATTGTGATCAGTTAAAAAACCTTTACGTAAGTTACTTCTAAGATATTTTCAGTAAAAATTCTCAGATCACTTGGAAGGCAAGTTGGTGATTTTACACTTCCGTGCTACCTAGTTATCTACACGTTAAGCTGCCGGCCCCAGTCTTTATCAATGATTATGCCATGATCGTTAATGAATTATTACATTATTACACTCGCAGTTGAAGCAGCGAGGTAGGTGCACGCTCCATATACCCTTACCTATAACGCGGTTGACCTTGTCCTATAGTGGGCCGTTATAGTAGTTGATGACAGAGCTAGTTAATATCGACAAAGATAATAAAGGGTTGTATTCCACAGACGGCATCAGCGGACGAGGACGAGCGGGTGGTGGTGGCAGTGCTAGCGGCGCGGGTGTCGGACGGCACGCGTTGCCGCCCCAGCAGCCTCGACATGTGCATCGACGGCCGCTGCCAGGTAACATGCTATACTAATAAAATTTACCAGAATGTTGTGACAAAAAACGGCATGATTTTGTTACGCCATCTGAGTACAGCAATAGTCTCTCTCGATTCAAATCTCGAACGGGTCCATGCTTTCCATTTGGTCCTATTGATGGCCATCTTCGCTAGCGATAGAAATTGGTATGCTCTAGTTGCTTAGCTGGTCAGCCCATCGTATACGTGAAAATACCCCAAATTATATGCCATAAGTAATTGTAACCATCGCCCAACGAAGTTATTTCCACGGATCCATTTAGTAATAACTTGCGTACTGATAAGAAATCGTTTTTATCAAGCCTTATCCCAAATCCCAACAAATAACATAATACGGGAAAGTCAGCGTATTTCCCAACAGCCTTATTCCCTTCGTCTCAAGGAAAAGAAAATAATATTACAACTAATATTGATGGACTTTTGGGACGCTGGTAAAATGTTTTTCCGAAGATTTGTGTGATTAGTGTGTTATTTCTTATTAACTGATTGTGAGCCGCGACTTTGATTGTAGAATTATTAGTTGCGGAACTTATATATTATATATATAATATATAATATATTTATATATTATCTAACTTATATATTATATAAACTTAAAATAAAAGAGTTCAAAGCACTTCTTCATACATCAACATCTGTGTTGTGAGGTTTACATTATAAATAAGTAACATATTTTAACATTTTGCATGTAGGTACAAGATTACCTTGGATATAGTAACAAGGGTGAACAATAAGAAATTACGTTTAAAAATATAATTTGATTTGATTTTTCAAATGTTTTAAAAGTGAAAAAAATTAAAAACAAATAATTTTGATTTAATTGAAGGCTATTTAATTAAATCCGGAGGAGAATCAAAGTAGCTGTAAAGATACGCATGTTGAAGTGACAGTAGGTAGCAGCTCTTGGAACAGACTGATGATGATGATGACGATGATGATGATCGCTAGTTTAAAACAAAGCAATACTATTATTATCAAATTTTAAATACAATTCCTTCCCCTCAGTTCTTTCATCGGATAAAAAGAAGTGAAAGTTTAATAAAACACTCACGCCTCGGCGGAGTTATGCGCGGGCGGTAAAGTCGCATGTTTACTCCCTCATATCCAGTAAACAATGCGGCAAACAAGGCCGATTTTACCGCGAGGGCGTGCACCCTTGATATACTAAACCAGAGATGTATTTTAAACTTAAATTAATAGATAAATTTTAAAAAAATTCATTCATTATCGTCATAGTAGATTGTAATAGGAAAGGCTAAAAAAACCCGTTATGTACGAGGTATTTTAATTGTTACCGTGTCATAATGTGTTTTCAGCTCTACATGTTACATGAAAGTTAAATAATTCAGTAATTTGAATTTTTAGGACATTTGAAGTAACCCCTGTCAATTGCATATTTTTAACCGAATTCAGAAAAGGGAGGTTATCAACTTGACCCGTATGTATGTAATATTTCCAGAACTGCCCAGTTTTCGCATATGTTAGTCTATATCAGCGTTTGAACAAATATGCCAAATTTAAAAAGTGTATATAATATGTATTTATGTTTGTGGAGGCATATTTCCGAAACTCAAAAAACAAGTCCGATTGAAGTAATTCTTTTTTTGTTATACCAGGTATTGTTTAACTTAGGATGCAAGTTTTATCAAAATCGGTTCAGTAGTTTTTGAGATAGGGAATTTTTTGTGTTTTGATATTTGTGTTCCCATACCTCCGGAAAGTCCAATTTAAGTTATTCTTTTTTTATTGTACTAAGTATTATTCAACTTGGGAATACTGCAAGTTTCATCAGAATTGGTTCAGTAATTTTTGCGATAGGGATTTTTTACGCATGACTATTCATAACTTTTCACAGAATTGTCTGATTTGAAAATTCTTTTTTTATTAGAAAGTGTACACTTCCAAAATGGTCCCATAGTTATCATGTTAGGATCTGATGATGAGATCTAGGTTGAATCAAAGGAATTTTTCAAACTTCATAGGCACATTTGCAGCGATGTCTGTATTTTATAAGTGGCTGGCGAATATTGGTACTCATAGTTTAGAACGAGAAGGTTTTACGTATGTTCGTTGTAGACAAACCACTAAAAAGTATGAAAAAAAAATTTTAATAAAAAATAGAACCGACTCCAACCCACTGAAAAAGTAAAAAATTGGTTGTCTGTAAAGTCGGTTTACTGACGATAGTTGAACGTGACAATGTCTTAAGAAAATACTGATGGAATGGTAGCATTTAATTGGTTATTAAAATTTTTAATTTAAGTATATTTTTATAAATATTAATTTAAATTAATAAAATAATTGATTTTGATTTTATAAATTTATATTTTAAATTTATAATAAATATATTAATTTTTAATTTAATTTCATTTCAAAACGCACTGAGAAATAAAAAATAAATGCGTCATTTACTTACTTTGTTTACTTAACCATATCTATAATCTCGGTGCCATCCAAGTTTAAGGAGAGTTTATTCAACAAAGTAGCAAAGCACTGTGTGAATTAGGTATCGTCTTTAAAGTAGAAAGCTTACAGTTGGCACCGACTTCATAAATATGGCTAAGTAAATTAAAGTAACTAACGATGCATTTATTTTTGACGTGACAATGTCTTATAATTCGATAGAGCCGGCTGCACGCACGAAAAAACATGACGTCATGCGTCGTTACCTCGCTTTGAGGCGTTCCATGTAAGGCTTGAAGTGCAAGCGAGAGCGCGGAACGAGCGACAAAGAAGCACAATTGGCCTTTGCGTTCGGCAGCGTTTGACATCCGTCTATTAAATATATTAATTTTAAATTAAAAATTAATATATTTAATAGACGGATATATTAATTTTAAATTAAAAATTAATATATTTAATAGACGGATGTCAAACGCTGCCGAACGCAAAGGCCAATTGTGCTTCTTTGTCGCTCGTTCCGCGCTCTCGCTTGCACTTCAAGCCTTACATGGAACGCCTCAAAGCGAGGTAACGACGCATGACGTCATGTTTTTTCGTGCGTGCAGCCGGCTCTATCGAATTATAAGACATTGTCACGTCAAAAATAAATGCATCGTTAGTTACTTTAATTTACTTAGCCATATTTATGAAGTCGGTGCCAACTGTAAGCTTTCTACTTTAAAGACGATACCTAATTCACACAGTGCTTTGCTACTTTGTTGAATAAACTCTCCTTAAACTTGGATGGCACCGAGATTATAGATATGGTTAAGTAAACAAAGTAAGTAAATGACGCATTTATTTTTTATTTCTCAGTGCGTTTTGAAGTCGGTTTAATTTTTTATTAAATTTTTTTTTATTATTTTTGTAAAAGCATCTATCTCATAACGCAATTTAAATTAAATTAAAAATGAACGCACGAGAACGCCGATTTTAGTTCCAATTAAATTTTTTGCTAAACAGACCTCATTTTAAATATGTTGATTCTACTTACAAATGAAACCTTTTTGGTTTTTAAAGGAATTATACTTTCGTTGTATGGTTGTCTGGTGATAGTTACAGATAAAAATTTAAATTTCTTTAGCCCCTAGAGTTCAAAATGCTATTTTAGTTCCGCTGTGGAGCGATAAAATGACATCGTTTTAAGCAAAAGTTGTGAAATATACATACTCCGCTACATTTGTATGAAGTCGCCATTCTGTGTCGTTTTGTATCAACGGTGCTTCAAGCAGAATATTTAAGGAAAATAGGAAAACACTCGAGACCTACCCGCTAATACGCGTGTAAATAAAGGAGGATTGCTCGGTTATTTGTAGCACGAGGCGGTTAGTGGCTTATTTTCTGTGATTAGTATATTAGAAGTTAATTTCATACTAGCGGACGCCCGCGACTTCGTCCGAGTGAAAACCTCTTAGGTACCCTTTTATCAATGTTTCTCTACTTAATATATTGGACGATGTAGCGGCAGAATTGTTTTTTAGAAATTTTGTAATATCTCCGAAACCATATAACTAATTAACATACTGTAAAAGGTAAATCTTATCTCTATAATATCCTTGTGATTATTAAATACTTTATTGTGATAAGGATTTAAGTTTAGTTGTATAAATAATGACGTAAACGTAAGCAAATGAATTAAGTGATTTTTTAAAACACTAAAAGTTATATATCTACCAAAATATAAAAGATAGATATATGCTGTTGCGGACTTTTTTGTTGAACTTTTTAAGGTGGACAATACTGTACTACATTATTTTAGTCTATCTCGTAGGGTACAGCCAGCGTTTGCAATATAAGCGCAAAAACCGTGCTGATTTACGACATCACATAAGAAACCTCTAAATTTATCAGTGTTTCTCTACTATGTTATGCATGTATTATACATATAAACCTTTCTTAAGAATCACTCTATCTATTAAAAAAAACCGCATCAAAATCCGTTGCATAGTTTTAAAGATCGAAGCATAGATAGGGACACACAGACGGTGGATAGAGACTTTGTTTTATACTATGTAGTGATGTTGGAGTCATTGAAAAGTTATTGAATTAAAGTAATCTTGTGTAGATTAAAGTTATTATTACTTAAACAAAAATACATAGATTCAGCTGTTCTTATTAAAATATCATATAATCAATAGCAGCAGCTCACGTCACTGTTGTGAAGTATGCCCGACTAGTTTCGAACCCATACGGGGTCCTTAGTCATGATCAAGGCTCTCTTGTTCATGCAACGTGGCACTGATTGAAGTGTGTTTTAGCTGTTGATATTTTAATAATATGGAAAATACTCGCGATAGTTTAAATTCTAATGACAACTGATTTGTTGGATTTATTTAATCATAAATCAATATTTTACAATTAGAAAAAGAAATTTTACTGCACCCAGTGTGTAAAATTTCACTAAAATCAGTCTATAATTTAGATGATCGTATAGTAGATAAGTAAAGATTTTATAAAATATATATGATACAATGTAGGGTAAGCTTACATTAAGTCATACCACACTATAAGTTGTACCCTCACTATATTAGGTACAGCAATATTCCGTGTCGTGCACTTCATAAATGCATAAATTAACTGCCTACCTGAGGACATTACGAACCAGTGTTGGAGAAGGAATTTTTCTTTACATGTAGTTAGAACCTATAGTGCCTACTCTAGTTATAAACCTTGTGCACGCTACTAGTAGCGTAGATAGTACTAGTACTATCTTACGGGTACAACAAAACTTACCCCACTTACTGTCAATAATTATAATATTATGTTAACGGGGAGCTTAAGGATATAGATTTTGTATGGAATATCATCCCAGTAACTGAGAATACATTTTGTTATCCAGTTTTGGCAATCGCAATAAAACTACTGCAGTAGATATGCGAGTATTGCTTGTGACAGCTCCGCGTGGAAGTAAGCCAACATTCTACATCTGATTTAGACTCGGATTGCGTTATTTTGATTAGAGTAATAGTCTACACACGGCCTCGTTGGTCTAGTGGTTAGCCTTTGATCCCGGTCACTATCATCAATATCTCATAGCGATCTTTAATACATGAAACATCGTCAAGCCAATCCGCATTGGAGCAGTGTGGTGGGTCTACACTTCATATCCCCTATCCTATATAGAGGGAGACCTGGCCCTGTAATTGCCGTTAATAGGCTGATAATTAAATAAATAAATAAATATAGGACAATTACACACATCGCTATATAATTATGATGAAATAACTTCAAGTGTCTGTCGTAGGTCTATTATGTCTATTTTAGATGTATATCTATGTCGCTACTGAATGCAGAGACAAAATAAAGCTTTCCACACACTGATGAGCCGGACTTTTCCGTTCGAGTGTCGATTTTCTGTTGGGGGACCATACTATGTTTACAATTGGACATTGTAGAGTAAATACAATGTTCGATTGTCAACATCTTTGCTATATTTACAATTTGCTGTTTAGATTTGTCGGTTTGGGGGGAGAGTAGCAAAAAATATATTTATGAAATACTGAGCAGCAGTTTGTACTTGGCTGTTTTCTTAGGAAAATATGACTATAGTGAGCTATCTTAAAAAGATAGATGAAAGCCGTCAGCGTCACAAGATGTGTAATAGTTATACCGTATTTCTTATATTATCATTATCAACATAAATTAACGCCCTTCTACAGGGTCAGGCGTCCCTCCTTATAGGAGAGGGAATATGGAGCGTAGACCCACCACGCTGCTCCGTTGCGGACTTAGGATGATAATGGTCATTTATAAATTATCACTATCAGATGTTGATGATAGTGACCAGGACCGACGGCATTACGTGCTCTCCGAGGTACGGGGTCTATAATATTATTAAAACTTAAATATTACAAATTTTGTTGGTTTCAAGTAGTGAAACGTCTGAACAGAGCAGGGTGTTGAGCATTAAGCTCATTGCCGCAATCGGCTGCACTTTTTGCTCGCCTTGCAATCCTTTTTGGATTCCTTCCAAACAATTTCACGAGATCCTTAAGCACTGATATAACCGCCGTGGCTTTTCGCTAATCTCCGGAATTGAGATTGGTTTTATCCAATTCGTGGAATGTACTTACTTTGAATTTTCTGGTTGTAAGCACATTAACCTATTTAGGAAGCCTTTTTCTAGAAATATAAGTGCTTTAAGTTTTTTATAACTGGATTATTGAGATTTTCTGGTGTTTTCTTATTTTTTTATCTGGCTATTAGAAATTATTAAGAAGGAGGGTAATTGTTATATCATATTTTCTGTATACTTACGAATATTCATAACACTCAAATTTATCAAACAGTGGATCGGTAACTTTTTCTAATGATAGCCGCAGAGCTACATACAAACTACGGTGTTGGTCAGTTGTTAACTTACGTAGCTTAGAATAACGGTCGTGGCTTGAGCGCTAGTTGGGTTGATCTTCGTCTCCAGCAGCATGATAATATGATCCCCTGATGAGAAATTTCGTCCCTCCAATAAAGAGAAATCATAGAAAGAATTTTAAAAAATTGAAAATTATCATCATCATCATCATTATCAGCCAATAGACGTCCACTGCTGGACATAGGCCTTTTTTAGGGACTTCCAAACACAACGATCCTGAGCCGCATGAGCCCAGCGGCTCCCTGCGACCCGTTTGATGTCATCAGTCCACCTGGTGGGGGGTCGACCAACACTGCGCTTTCCGGTGCGGGGTCGCCATTCTAGCACCTTCGGCCCCCAACGTCCATCAGCTGTTCGAACCACGTGCCCCGCCCATTGCCACTTCAGTTCTGCGACTCGCTGAGCTATGTCGGTTATTTTGGTTCTTCTACGGATCTCCTCATTTCTGATTCGATCACGCAGAGATACTCCGAGCATTGCTCTTTCCATCGCCCGCCGAGTGACTCTGAGCCTTCTTATGAAGCCCGCAGTTAGCGACCAAGTCTCGGATCCGTATGTCATCACTGGCAACACGCACTGTTCGAAGACCTTCGTCTTCAGGCACTGAGGAATTTTGGACGAAAAGATGTCACGCAGTTTCCCGAACGCTGCCCAACCGAGTTGGATTCGGCGGTTCACCTCTTTCTCGAAATTGGACCTACCTAACTGGACCATAATATGCCCTAGGTATATATACTCGTCGACAATTTCGAGTGCAGAATTTTCAACAATAACTGGGTGGAGCGAAACATGAGCATTACACATGATCTTTGTCTTGCTCATGTTCATTTTAAGGCCCACCTGTTGAGAAACTCTGCTGAGGTCATTGAGCATAATGTTAAGGTCATCTAGAGATTCTGCCATTATCACTACATCGTCGGCAAACCGCAGTTGAGTGAGGTACTCGCCATTGATGGCCTCATTTTGTAGTCCAGCCTATTTGGAATGGTTATACCGCCATTCGTCGGTCGCCAGAGCCTCGTCGGTCCATCTGCAGGGTGCACCGCGAGCAGGTGAGGTTGACATTTGGGGAGGCTGACTGGAACTATCATCCCCCTTACACCCCAATGAAAATTATAACAATGATGAAACATACTGAGCTGGTGGGGGGCTTCGGTCGTGGCTTGTTATCTATACTACCCACAAATACATAGCGCCAAGCCATTTAACGTTACAATGTGATGTCGTGTTCAAACCAAAGGGGTGTTCATTTCATCCTATTTTTAACAAGTTAGCTCGCTTTCACCTTAGATTGCATTATAACTTACCATCAAGTGTCAAGGAAAATTGCAGGGCTAACGTGTACCTAATGAAAAAAGAAATGTATTTAGTATAGCTAAAAATTTTTAACAAAAAATAGAACCGACTCAAAACGCACTAAAAAGTAAAAATTTACTTCAGCATATCTATGAAGTCGTTGCCAGCCAAGTTTAAGGAACATTTATTTTACGTAGTAAATCAGTTTGTGGGTTCTAAGTAACGTCCTTAAAGTAGAAACCTTAGCTGGCACCGACTCCTAGATATGCTTAAGTAAATTAAAGCAACAAAATGACACAGTTATTTTTTACTTTTTACTGCTTTTTGAGTCGGTTCTATTTTTTGTTAAAAATTTTTATTTCTTACTTTTTAGGGATTTATCGCCACGTAACGTACTCGTACTATACTGTCATTGTATATTATTCGGTACTAGTAGCCAAAAAGCTACCGATACCGAGATAAAAACCGAAATCGCTGTAAGCGTACCTCCAAAATTTAAAGAGTTCCTTCAATTTCCCCAAGATATCATCATCGGATCCTAACATGATGGCAATGGGACCATTTTGAAAGTATGCCCTTTCTAATAAAAAAAGAATTATCAAAATCGGACAACTTTGTAAAAAGTTATGCGTGGTCATACATAAAAAAATAATAATGTCGAATTGAGAACCTCCTCCGTTTTTTTCGTCGGGTAAAAATCCACATAATATATTCCTAAACTCAGAAGATAAACGCTCAAAGGGAAAGGACTCGACCACTCAATATGTTTTTTACATCCATTCTCCCCAAATCGCGCAGTTCTCAATGTAAACACATTGTTGAATTTACATAATGTAGCGAGCCGTTGTGTGCCGTCAATGACGGTGGCTAAGAAACAGCGGTTTAAGGTGCTTGGGGGTTTATTGGGATCTTTTGGAAATTTTACGATTCTTTGCTACACACGGTATAAAATACATTTTAAAAGGTTAACATATTATCAGCTAAGTAGTTAATAATTTATTTACATAATATTTTCCTGTTTTCCGCAAAATATCGATGAATTTATGCATCAAAGTCACTCTGAACTCTTTGCATTTTAACATTATAGAGTCAACATTTTCTGAGAATGTTCGAATAATGTTAATGAAAATGTTGCGGAATAAAACATATGTAAATAAATAATTATTATGGGACAATACACACATCGCTATATATAGCCCCAAAGTAAGCTTAGATAGCTTGTGCTATGGATACTTTGATAACTGAGGAATATTTTTTTAAATATCATACATTTAGGTAATTCAGAATTGGTAAAAAATCATCAATCACACAAGTTTTACTAATTTTTGTCCGAACCCTTTAAAGTTTTAAAGCCCTCCAAAACTACGCAGTTTACTTGTCCATTTGACAGTCTATGTCATTGTCAAAATAGTCAAACACATACTGACATTGACGTTTCGTATTACTCAGAGTAAATAAAGCAAATTTGTTTAGAAAAATTCCTTATTCGGCCGTTCCTGACAAAGGGGTCGTCCCGACCCTGACCTCACGTGGATCTGGAAATGCACCTCCCATACAAGCCTGCCTGACAGCCTCTACATACAGGCCTGTAGAGCTCGAAACATGACACTTGCACTGAGGGAGTTCAATGCACATTGTCATAATCACCGTCATCTTTCACCTCACCGAGGTAGCATACGAGCAGTCAGATGCGCCTCCAAAACAACGCTCGATGCATCGCTTCAGGAGCGCGCGCGGTATGCGCCATCACAGGCGTGCAGTATGCGCCGTCGTAGGAGCGCAGTATGTGCCTTCACAGGCACGCAGCACGCGCAGCATGTTCAATCGTTGAGGCTTGAAGTTGAGCGTACTACACCGCAGGTTGGGCGGACTACCCGCATGGTGGGCGGACTGACCGCATGATGGGCGGACTGACCGCATGATGGGCGGACTGACCGCATGATGGGCGGACTGACCGCATGATGGGCGGACTGACCGCATGATGGGCGGACTGACCGCATGATGGGCGGACTGACCGCATGATGGGCGGACTGACCGCATGATGGGCGGACTGACCGCATGATGGGCGGACTAACCGCATGATGGGCGGACTAACCGCATAATGGGCGGACTAACCGCATGTTGGGCGGACAAACCGCATGATGGGCGGACTGACCGCATGATGGGCGGACTAACCGCATGATGGGCGGACTAACCGCATAATGGGCGGACTAACCGCATGATGGGCGGACGAACCGCAACATGGGCGGACTAACCGCAGATAGATCGGACTAAACGAGGGATAACCGGACTAAGACCGTAGGCAAATTCGGACTAACCGCAGGTAGGTCGGACTGACCGAAGAATAAGCGAAAGAACCGCAGGTAGATCGGACTGACCGAAGAATAAACGGATTAAAACCTTAGGTAGATCAGACTAACCGAAGGATAACCAGACAACAACCGTAGGTAGATCGGACTAACCGCAGGTAAATCGGACTGACCGAAGAATAAGCGAAACAACCGCAGGTAGATCGGACTGACCGAAGAATAAACGGACTAAAACCTTAGGTAGATCAGACTAACCGAAGGATAAACAGACTACAACCGTAGGTAGATCGGACTAACCGCAGGTAGATCGAATTGACCAAAGAATGAACGAACTAAAACCGTAGGTAGATCGGGCTAAAACTGTAGGCAGATTGCAGCTGGTAGTCAGTGCTTCTCAGCACTTCGCAGGAAACAGCTCGCAGTACGCATTCTTTTTTTTTTTTTTTTCATTTTTTTTTTTACACACCACGGTGAACACTTCTACTGAAACTAGCATCGTTAACAGCACACGCAAACAATAGTTGACGCAGTATCAAGAGGCGGCATCTTGTCATTATGAAAACAGTACCAAAGTACAGTACACCGATACATGTTATGCTTAGATGCAGCAGTGTGTCGGAGCAACAAGCAACCTACATTGGTTCCTCAGCGACACTCCATGAAGCGATAGGCGACCTGGGCGGCCTCCTAAGCTTCTGGAACCAGCTCGGCTGCTTGGAATAAACCAGAGGGGACCAACACCGGAGGAATCACGCACAACGGCCAACATCGTGGCCAAGTGCGGGAAGAAAGAAGAAGAAGGCGGTACTTAGAACATGAATCTACTACTAGTAGTGTGTAGCGAAGACCATAATACTGTGTAAATACTTTTCCACTAATTGTTTTTACCAAAACTGCATTTAGTTAAACTTAACCACAAGCGATGTAAATTAGCATCGGCAAAAGTCCCAATCATCGCTCGGTCTATTCTGACCTCAACTTACAAATCTTTTTCATTTTATATCACAACTGTTATTAATTTTGCATATGTTTATTATTAACATTTTATTTTCCATTTCATAAGAAACCTGGGTAGATAACACTGCATCCAACAGATAACAAGTACCTCTAGCAACAGTCTAACAGATATATGCACGGGTGCCAAGAAACACACACCAGTGAAGCAGTATTGTTCAGAACTTCAACTAAGTGAACTTTTTGTAATTTTTATAATGTGAATGATGCCGCTACACTACATGTGTGTCCTCCTCAACATATTTCAATCACACAAATTGCATTCACAAATTGCATTAGTAATTAATTTTTAAAATTGTTATCACCTTCAAGCCGGTGAGACCTTGTCACTTGGTACAAGTACAAAACTATAACACACTGAATACTGCAAACATTGATTGACATAACAAATTTACATGCACATACATAAATGTAAATTGTTACTAGATTTCAATTATTACACATTGCATTAATTATTAATTTTAGAAATGATATAACTCACAGACAAGTGAGATCTGGTCACTTGGTGTAAACACAAAACTTTTTGTAACACACTGGATACATAGCAGCCAGTCAGTCAGAGAAATTAAGTTAAATAAAATATTTGTAAGTGTTTAACATTAAACTGTTCTTTCAATCTTTAACAATTATTTTTATTTAATTTTTTTACTATCACTAACTATTTGACAACCCTCGGACGCAAACACACATGATAGCAAGTGATCAAGCAATACAATGAAAGCGGGGTAACTTATTATTGGACTAGGATGAACACACAGTACACAGAACACCCCTTTTGTCTTCTACATGACGTTGCACTAGAATATCAAATCCCTTGGCAGTCTTGTTGCCTACAGAGCCACGAATGAAGCCTTCTACTAACTATACTTGGGCTAACAAAGTCTCAATCGGCCAAGACAGGAATCGAACCCCAAGCCTACTCTTATGAATCAAATGTGCATACCACTGTACTATGGGGGCTGATATTAACATTTGTAGAGTTAGTTTTACATGAGTAATGAATTTTATTTCAATAATTCAAAGATAGGAGTTACCTACTCGAATAGGAAATTGACGCGCAATTAAACAATTTATGCAATATCACATAAAATATCAGTTTTCTCACCAAACAATGACGAGAAGCTTATGAATCTGTTACCTCCAGCTAAATCACCTGAATAATCCACTTGAATTCGTTACTTTTTGGTTCACTTTTACTTCATTCGTAGAGGCGAAATACCATCTTTGTATTTTGCATTGAAAACACTCGCGATGACAAATTTTGCATGTGGGCATTAGGTTGAATCCCAGTTCTGAATTTAGGTAATTCAGAATTGGTAAAAAATCATCAATCACACAAGTTTTACTAATTTTTGTCCGAACCCTTTAAAGTTTTAAAGCCCTCCAAAACTACGCAGTTTACTTGTCCATTTGACAGTCTATGTCATTGTCAAAATAGTCAAACACATACTGACATTGACGTTTCGTATTACTCAGAGTAAATAAAGCAAATTTGTTTAGAAAAATTCCTTATTATACATAAATATTTATAATATATAGATAAACATCCAGATACTGGAAAACATCCATGCTCATAGCATAGACATTTTCCCAGATTCGGGAATCGAACCCACAGACTAGGACGCAAAAGCAGGGTCACTACCCACTGCACCGGCCGTCAAACGTGAAAAATTTTCTGTCAGATTTCGTTAACTTTGTCACTCGGGTTTACCTGTTTTTGCAAAAATTCGCAAAATTAATAAATTACTAACTAAGGTATAAGGAATCGCCTAATTCAATTTAATATTACCAGCTGCCTTTTGTTAAAAGGTTTTATCTATTAACCACTCTCGCGTTGATCCCATTTCTCTGGAAATTTCGGGTTTAAAAGAAGGTAAGGTGCTATTTCAGTCAATAATTAAATCGCAAGTGTAATTCTTTTATAGAATAACCAACATTTTTCTAATAGCTAGTTAGGATTTAACTACGATATTAATATTCATTTTATATTCATACAAAATACATATATCCAACCACTCTATTTTTATTTAATTTAGAGTGACCCGTAACAAGAAAAAGCGATATCCCCAGCCCCAAGTGACCCAAAGGGAAAAATTGGAAAGGAAACACTTAAATTTTCAAGCTTGATCAAATTATCTATACGCAACTTGGGAAAATATATGCGAAGTTGGGACGTAAGGCTGGCCGCACATTTGACTGACAAAATATTTATATGTGACTGCTCCAGCGATTTCGCACAGTACCCGTTCTTGTGTACGAGTACGTTACCTTTAGTGACATCTGTCTACTATTCTGGTAATAATACACCAACCATACGTTCCTTTGTAATTTTTTGATTTAATTAAATAAATAAAATAATTAAGAATAAAAATTTTAACTTGTCATCTTTGATCGTTGTAATATGGTAGTTCGAAAGTATTGTAACTTGTTAAAAGTTCATACCAGATGGCATTACAGGCCTTACACCTTTAAAAATCATGCATAAGGTCGGAACGATATAGAGTCCGTCTTCCAGTTGGTAGAATGCTCAGCAGCGATATTCAAAGAGATGAGGTTCGAATCCCGCCAGCTTCGTAATTTTTGTATCACGTTTATTTTCAAAAATTATAATTTCCTAAAGTGTAGTTAACACAATCGAATCTAAGAAAAGATAGAAAAGACTTATACTGTGCCAAAGCGCTACTCTGTTTTTAAGCGATGATTTTCCACTTATCATCTTCACGTGTACATCTTTTTGGCCCGTCAATAAATATTTAAAAAAATAACTATCAAGTCGGCAGTAGACTCTTTATAATTATGTTCACAGTATGAAGGCAGTATTACTCGCATGGAAATATAAAATTAAATTTATATCCGTCTGTGCATTGTTTATGTAATTCCGCCCACGGACGTGGGCAATATTAAAATTTCGCCCGTGGTAATTAAATCTGCTTACTGTGACTATGAATTGCAGCAATAAAACCTTGCGCAATATCACCTGTATCCCACTCTCGCGTAGGTGCAACACGTTCAATCGGAGAGGGACGGTCGCCTACTTTAATATGATAATCGGAAAATTCGGTACGTTTGTGTGGAAGGCCGCACCCGACTCGATTCCGGGGCGTTGAATAAACGATGAGGTGCGTCATTGTTACGTATCAGGGTAATTTATAACTTGAATGAGCGAGAAACTGATTTTGACGCTTCTGAATTATTGTAGCGTCCGCTCTGCGAACGGGCTGGCGAATTGTTTGGAATTACCGCTCTGCCCTAAGAGTCTGTGGCCTATAAACCTTCGTCACCTTGTAAAAACTGAAAGATTGACAGTCTGTGTTCCGACCATAGTTAAGAACAATGTGCAGTAAAGCCTGACAAGTTGTGCTCCTACGTTAGGTAAGATGTGCATGAAAGCCTCAATAACTCAGAGGTTAAGGGGCCAGAGATAATAGGTTTCAATGGCAAGTAAGTTTATATTTCCTCAAGACAATAATGTCCTCAATCGCCAGATCCATAATTTCGCAGCAACACTATTATAGATAAACTTAGAGAATTTCAGGTGAAATGTTGCCACGAAACTATTTGTTCAGTGAATAGGGACAGGTTTTGTTATAAAAATATTAAATATAATGGCTTAACTTTAGTTAATTGAAAGCTTTACTGTCCTGCAAAGCCAACAAGGTCCAAACTTCATAGTTGCTGAATTCACTTTATTAAATTTATAAAGCACAGCGTTCGTGGTAATTTCGGCATAAAATGTAGCCTATGTTTTTTTCTGACATATCCACTATATTATTGTGACGTTTCATCAAAAGCTATCCATTACTTCTTGCTTGGAAGAGTACCTAACAAACTTTCTCCTTTGTAATATTAATATGGATTGTCTGACAAACTTTCAGGTCTTATAAAATGACGAAGCTAAGATCACCACTGGCTCTCATACTATTGAATGTATTCGAAATGCCGCTGTAACAGTGAATGTATGCAACCGCCAATAACTCAAATCTCAGAGCGATAATAACTGTTATTATCACATCGCATTATTGAAGGGTATTGTTACCCGTTTGACTGAAACGTTTAGTGTGCGGCCAGATTAAACGATTACTGCGTTTTGTATTTGTTTAGGTTATCTATTCTCACACCATAAAATCTACAATGAATAGTAACGAAAATATTGTAAAGAATTATGTTACTTAAGAGTATAATATGGAATTCTCATTCAAATTTCTCAGCTTATAATTGGGAAGTTGGTAGTGTTACAGTTTACCACCGTGCCTCAGAGAGCACCTTATGTGGTCGATCTCGGTCATCATTATCATCTGTTATATTTTTTTTTATTGATTACAATTAAGCCCATGTCTGCAATCACACCTGATGGTAAGCGATGATGAATCTAAAATGAAAGCGGACTAACTTGAGAAAGAAGAAGAAAGACAAAATCCGCAACCCTTTCGGTTTCTACACGACATGGTACCGGAACGCTAAATCGCTGGACGGCCGAAACCTCCCATCGGTCATTGATGTTGATCGTTGTAAACGTTATAACAACATCGCTCTAAGTCTAATTCTTTAATTAGGTATATGTGTGCAATTTTAGTAAAGTAAGCAAACAACTTGATTGGCCAAAAATGGTATTAGTTTTATTTCTGTTTGTTTTCTTCTATATTTCTAATTCGGGTATCCGTGTCGTTCCCGGTGGTCCCAATCCGGCCAGTAATCAAATAATGTGATTTCACGTCCATCCCTTTTCCATCCACAAAAACGTGATCCCGAAAAGGCGAAACATCAAAATAATCACTACTTACGCAAGAACAATCTCTAAAGGCCCTTTCAAGCAAACAGTCCTTTATGGCGCTGAACAAAAAAATGTGGATTGAAACCTCGTGACACAATGCCGGATGCGACCTGACATCATCAGGGAATGGGGCTGCGAAATAATAAGGCTTGCCGCTGGCGCAACTTGCTAGCTGACGCGGGCCATTTGTACTAAAATATTCATGTAAATGTGGATTGTTTTTAATTCACTCTATTCACACCCTGTATCTGTTATTATTTATGAATAAAGACATGAGGTTGTACTGCCAATCAATTATTGCGTCCAATATATATTAAAATAAAATACTTAATTTCTTTTCTTAAATTGCTACAATTATAAAAAAATAATCTGTAATTATTGGGATTAATATGTTAAAAATTCAATATTTGACAATAAAAAACAAAAACGTTAAAAAGTTAAGTAAAAACACTCAAAAATCCTGATATATTGTTTTAGTTAGATATTTCACTTTCGATGTAATATTTAAATCCATACAACTTAGTCTCTCATAAAAACATATTTGTGTTTGGTAGTCCCTAAAAAGCCTAATGTCCAGCAATGGACGTCCATCGGCTGTTAATGATGAACAAAAAGTTTTGTTTTGTTTACAGAAATAATTTCAGCACAGCATAAACACAGTGTTGAAACAACAGCTTTTGATATTGACACATGTTCACCAAGAAAACATTGCTACGCGACTACTTACAGACATGATCATTTGCGAACATGTTACTGTTGATACACCTTCAGTTTCAGGCACCAACACACATGATTCTATTCCCTACATCTACAAGTAAATCCCAATCGTCTTCTGAAACTACAATAACATACAGTTGCAAGTAAAACCATCCGCTATCTTTTGTGAGTTATACCGTAGCCCAAGAGTCGTACCGGGTTGCCTTTGTCTAGGTACAGTGTTTGCTCCCGTTTCTAAAATTAAAACTATGCGGACTGGAATGCCGAGCTGGTAATATTTCGTTTGCCCGAACATGCTCCTTTTGTAAATAATAATATAAGCAGGTATCGCTCCGCCGGCCGTTATGTAACTCTTTTTGTGAGTAGCAAAGAGATAGCTATTATTTCTTGCATTCCTTGGACTTGTCTTGTTCTTTAGACGCATTTGTAATTGTATTTTCTTGTACATTTTCTCTTGTTATCGTTAAAAAGATCTTTTATCTTCTTATTTTCTTATTTATCTTTTGATTTTTAATCAGTATTGTCTACTAATAATTCATCATTTATCATCAATAATTACTGGCCTCTGTCCTTATAAGAGAAGGATCATGGAGCATAGACCCACAAAGCTACTCCAAGGCAGGTTGGCGATTTAAAGGTGATAACGTGCTCACCAAATCAAGGGGTGTAACATCACCAACTTCCCAACTCTGGACTTGGAATTTACTAAAAATTTCATAGAGAAATGAAAAATGCACGATTATTTCATTTCACCCGACCCAGAACTCGAACTCAGAACCTCGTGATCAAAGCCACATAGGGTTACCACTAAACCAACGAGCAGAATAGAGGCAGCTGATCATTATTAACATCCTATTTTAACGGCCCACAATGAGGAGAGTTTGGCTTCTTTCCTTACAAGAAAGGGATGGAGCTTATACTGAGCTAGACCCACCTCGCTGATCATAAGTAAGTTTGCGCGCTTAGGATGACAACGTTTGATTCATTAACGATCATTGTTGTTAATAGCAACCGGGACCTTCCAAGGCATACTATTCACAACGTGTTTAAATTTAAACATTTATAAATTATTTCTGAGCTCCTGGTAGACTTCGATCGTAGCTAAGGCTAATTTATATACATTAGCCTTAGCTACGATCGAACTTGCCACTGTACCAACGAGCCAGTATTTTCCTGTACAAGCAACAAAAAACTTCTCGTCGGATACTCTCTCGGTTAAAAAATTCTCAAAAGCAAAAAAAAGTAACAAGGATACGATGCGGCCGCCGACGTGCCAAAACTTTTCATCTTCCGGCAGTCAAATAGGCGTTTCAATATTTTATGTCCAATTAGAGCAGAGGTCACGTCCCGCTGAAGTTGTTCGAGCACTCTGTGACTCTGTGGCCGAGACGTCGTAATATAACTTTTCACTTCAAGTCGCTTGTCGCGTTGCCGGTCGCTATTTATAATGGTCGAAGAGCTTGTGGTAACTTGACCTACGTCAGTTTATAAACGGTGAAATATTTTTGTCAGCCTATGCTGCTGCTTTAGCACTATGGTATGAAGTTTGATTCATTGAGTCTTAGGAGATAGCCACATAAAAAAAATAACTCAGTAGATAAACAAAATGATGACGGTGTAACACCCAGCGATCTAGTCAGAACAGAAAATACGTTGGAAGAGATATTCTCTTGATATTAATGTTATCTACGTGATACATACATATCAGAAAATTGAGAACTAAACTCACAACTCACCGAAGCACAGAATGTTTCTGATAGATACAGTATGGTGCTGACTGTTGTCATTAAAAATTAGGAGACTAAATTATTATTATTAGTAGTATTAATCTAAGGCCTATAACATTGCCAGGACTCGTAGATCGCTAGGTTCTCTCTTATTCATTAAAAGTTAGCTCTTGTCTGCAATCACACCTGATGGTAAGTGGTTATGTAATCTAAGATAGAAGCGAGCTAACTTGTTCAGATTAGGATGAAGTCCACACCCCTTCGCCTTCTACACGACATCGTTACGGAACACAAAATCGCTTGGTCTTTGCCCACCAGCTAGACCTGGACCAATTTAGAAAATCTTAATAGGCCCAGCCGAGAATTGAACCCAGGATTTTCGTCTTGTAAATCCACTGCACACACCACATACATGGAGGCCGTACCATGCCGTAAGGTACCTATTAAATTTATTCAAAAATTATTAATATTTTCTTAAAGTTAAAGCATTTTTGATATTATAACTGTAGCATACCACATAGTCGCAGGTCGCAGATCGCTGGTCGCCAGTCGAAGGTCGGCTCGGCTCCGCCCAGTGATGTTTAGCATAATTTCATATATTATTTAAGTGGGAAGTTCGCCGCGATTTGCATAATCTTGCACACTGCCGGCGAATACTAATTCTGTGGACGATCTTAGTGCTCAAATAACTGTTCGATTTTTATACATATTTTTTAATTCTTACTTAGCCATTGCCTAATGGAATGTATTTCATATTTTGGAGCTTAGTTTAACCCTGGAGTGGTCGCGTGGGCTACAGTTGTAGTCCAGCAGTACAAAATCTACAATTTTGCAAATTCGGTTAGGGTTAGCTTCATGCGCCTCTAGGTACTTTTAAATTAATGTTTGAGGGCCGTGTTCAGTGCAGCGCAAGCGCAAGTCGCGTACCATTGTGTCATAGGAGCTCAGCAAAGTGCGTGGACTACGACTGTAGCCCGCGCGACTTATTAGGTAAGTATTTTTGCCTTATCATTTTTTTTTGGGTCTAGATTTTTATGAGTTAAAAGTAACTTTTGTGCTTTATTAAACTTTGTTACGTATTCTCGGATGGTAATAGTATAATGTAACTTTATTTTAAGCATAAAAATGGATGATCGACGAGCTGCACAGATTTAGTTAGAGCTGGCTGAAGCTAATAGGGAAAATGAAGCTTATGAAGCTCAGTCGAGCTCTGACGAGGAATTTTATCAATTAGAAAAGCAGAACCATCAATCGGAGTCCGAGCAGGAGCAGGATATCACAGGTAAAGCTCTGGCTAAAGGTCAGGCGAAAGCTCTGAAGACGATGAACTGCCTCAGCGACGCCGGCGCACTGACTTTTACACTGGAATTGATAATACATTGTGGTCAAAAACAATTTCTTTGAATAAAGGCAGAACACGAAGTCACAATATAGTAATTGTGCCTCCTGGAGCTAAAGGGACAGCTCGGCAAAAAAGACTGTGTGTCACTTTTTGTTGATGATCAAATAATTGACCTCATTACCAAACATACTTATAAAAAAATGGCTACATCAAGAACGAGATGCTAAACAAACGAATGAAACTGTTAAATTTGGATTTTACTAATGGCTGGAGTGATTAGTAAAATATATTGGTCGACATCCAATATTGTACGCCGTTGCCATGACTGTGGAAGAGTGCGCAATAAGAGCACCAGAAAGTTGTTCACCGCCTGCAACAAGTTCGTTTGCGGAGATCATTTAAAGATTATGTGTCTATCCTGTCCAGAAAATGGAATTAAGAAATAAGTTTCAACTAAAAGTTTTTTGTTATCTCAGTTAGAGCGAATCATGTGATTTTTGTACCAATTTGGAGAGGTTTTTTGTTTTTGGTAATTATTTTGTAATACAGAGGTTGTGAAATAAGTTTTGTTAATTATATTATGTTAAAAAACTGTGCTGATTATATTTTCATAGAAATAATAAACAGTTTATGCTTATATATTTTTTTATTTAAATGTGAAAACGGACTACATATGTAGCCCGCGCGACTTATCCCGTTACTTTTAGGTGTGCGACTACTGCAGGGTTAAATTTAAATTAGTTTTTTGGCTGGTGGGAAGCATCGGCCGCGGATAGTTACCATTCTACCGAATAAGAAGTACCGCCAAGCGATTTAGCGTTCCGGTACCATGTCGTGTAGAAACCAGGCAGACCTGGACCATTCCGGAAAATCTGAATCAGCCTTGCTGGGGATCGAAACTAGCACTTTCGTCTTCTTCTCTTTCTACGGATGAGCTCTGTCAAAAAATGCTCTACTACTCTAACAGCTATTTCAAAATGAGGCTAAAATTGTTATAATTTTTAACGGACGAAAAAAAACGGAGGAGAGGGAGAGGAGGAGAAAAGAAAACGATACGTATATTTTTTTTTATGTATGACCACGCATAACTTTTTACAGAGTTGTCCGATTTTGATAATTCTTTTTTTATTAGAAAGGGTACACTTCCAAGGTAGTCCCATTGCCATCATGTTAGGATTTGATGATGATATCCTGGGGAAATTTAAGGAACTCTTCAAATTTTGGAGGCACGCTTACATCGATTTCGGTTTTTGTCTCGGTATCTGTAGCAGTAAGAAATAAAAGTAAGAAATAAAAATTTTCAACAAAATATTGAACCGACTCAAAACGCTTTTTTATTTACACACATTCACAGCACTGTCTTAAATCAACGCGTAGAATCCAAGCGAGAACGACAAACAGTTTTTTTAATTGAACAAGGCGTCAACGTCTCCTGAGGATCGGAGTGAAACGTAGGTACAAGTAGGTCTGATTGGCGTTAACGCGTGGATAAGTCGAGTTTTTCGACGAGAATGAAAAAAATAAATCAATTATATATTGAAATATATAAGGTCATACACAGAATTATACTTAACTAGAGGATACCCGTGGTTTCACCCGCGTAGTTCTCAATCTTATGGGAATTTTGGGATAAAATGTGCCTTATGTGTTATTCTGATATGTAAGCTATTATCTATCATTTATTTATTTACAATTTTTTTTTTTATTTTCAACAATAATTATAAAAAAATATAAAAACACTATTAAAAATTTATAAAAAAAATCTTCGCCTGCCGCGGGGCTAGGGGGCCCAAACAACCGGTGGTCAGGGCTCCAGAGTGAGGAACCACCTCACAATACGCGCCGTCTCAAGAATTACTGCATTCTGTACCCGACCCTTGATCCAGCAATTAAGCGAAAGCTTCTTAAGGTGTTGGTCGAAGCTTTTCGCTATTAGACCATTAACTGAAACGACTGTGGTAACAATATTCGTCGACTATTCCGTGAGCAAGGTCCAAGTACTTTTTTTTACTTTTCCTTTTCGGCTTTTATCAGATTATTGTCATGTGAACAATAATATCAACAATCATTGTACGGCGCACTGATCGATCTATCGATCGATCGACAGTATACCAGGTCTATTGGCTACAATATACCTATCAGTGACAACCGATCGATCCTAGTAGAGCAATGCACTGCTATTTTCAAGAACTGACACTGGGTCGTACCTATAGTAAGGCATCTCAAAATCGAGGAGGCCATACTGAAGAGCAAGTTGTTGGTGGATTATCTTGGCTACTTAGCAAGATGAGAATACACAGAAATTATATGTCTGAGGGATTCCTCAGGATGATGACACGCTCGACATATGCGAGTGCCATCTTTCATAATAATATGTTTCCGGTAGTTTTTCATCTTGATAACTTCGTCCACAATTGCACAGACAAAGCCCTCGGTTTCCCCAAAGAGGTCACCGAATTGCAACCAAGAAGACCCCGTGAGGGCCTTGTGGAATCGTCCATGCAACTCCTTACTCTTCCATATCGCCAGACGGTCTGAGTTACTAATTACTTTATGCTTACGCCAGTTCTCCTTGCTAAGGGATAGTGTGGTAAAACCCTTGTCCACTGCAACGGCATAATATATTGTGAAGTTTTATTATAAGCCATTAAGTAGTTTTTGTCTGAATGAGTAACAGACATCCAAACATACAAACTTTCACATTTATAATATTAGTACGAGTAAGTAATGGTAACGTTGTTTGATATTGACTTTCTGCCTCGTTGTTCAAGTGGTTAGAATATGTGGCCATAAATCACGTGGTTCTGGTCTTGAATCCAGACCTTTCTTCCAATAAATTAACTCTTACGTATATTCGCATTAGCGAACTTATACTTGATTGAATTTGATGAAAAAAATATATTTCATTTCCCAAGCAAATTTCTAAGAGTAAGATGACATTTCAACACCTCCGAATAAGTCCGTATAGGTAGCTACTTAAAAGGTATTTTACGTTACTTTAACCTCACTTAATTTCGCCTTGAATAATTCGGCAGCGATACGAGCCAACACGTCACACGGAGCGCTAAGGGATAATGGTATAACCGTGTTTGGGTTAAACCTTACCCCCGCCCTCTCTACCTCTACACGTGCTATTTGTGACGATTTTAGTATTTACTGAACGGATGTGTATTTATAAATACGGGGGAAGTGGGGCACGCGTGACGTTTAAAGTGGGAAGATTGAGGAATTGGAGGAAATGTCTAGGAAAAGTAGACGTTTTGTGTTTTTCATACGATGAACACTTTTGCAGTAACACCAGATATTGTAACTACATAGGATGTTATTTGTTTGATTTTTAAATGTATTAGTGTTTTTAATTGTTGTTATAATGATTTTCAAAAATACCATCTCAAGACAAACTTTGTTGCCTGCTCTTTTCAGCAAAATCTGTCCTGAACTGGTAGTTGACTGACTACAATCAAACAGATTTGAGTTTTCAGAACTACTTCTAAAGTAATGCGTTCAGCATACCAGACCTCAAATTTAGAACTCGAACGGACGCACGGACATTCCAAAAAACAAAATGCCCTAAATTTATATGATATCAGCAAGATTTACCTAAGCATTATTTATTCAAACTTAACCTATCTATCTAAAACGATTCAATCATAACATTTGAAATAGAATCTAATCTTATTGTACCTAACGAAGGCTACGCCAAGAATTAATTATTAAGTATTGTATCTCCGCACCTAAAACACATTGTTGAATTACCAGACACAGAAACACCTGACCAGATTGTACCTGACGAAGGAAAAGCAAGAATTACTCAAGCATTGTTTGCACCCAAAACAGATCGTATTTATTCAGTTTGGCGTTAATTAATGAATGCCAAACGCAATGTGTTTCGCGCCTTCGTTTGTGAGCAGACAAAGGCCCACTCCACTCAATATAGATCACGGGCACGGCGGCTGGTGGCTCTATAGTCTATACAACACAATTGTAATTGAAAGTGAACAAGCGACTTGTTTTGGACACACGGTTGTGTTGATTGCCAAATACACAAGTAATATTAGCCTTAAACAAAATAGCAATTGGCAGTGCAATCTTCAATAGCTTTCTTGGTTCAACCCCATAGTTACCTACGTAATCTTACTTAATACCAAAGCATGGGCTGACTAATTTTTAAGTTGTTTATTTAGTTTAAGTGCGTTTTAAAGCCGGTTTTAATTTTTATTAAAATTTTCTCTATAAAACTTGCACTTGGCTGCAAACTGCTTACCTACTGCATATCCCCTCTCTACAGGAAGGCCTGTCCCTGTGGAGCAGTATTAGCTGATAATGATGAAACGCATTGTTGCTGATAGGAATAGGATAGGCAGGATAGGAATGCTAGAGAACTTGGAGTGATGAATTTATTCCAAATAGTTAGCTATGATAAACTAACACTAAAAAGTAATAAAAATTGTTAAATAAATAATCATCTAGTTTATACTAGCATCTTGTGGCCATGTTAGTGTATAATGAAATCGGACAGGCATAAAAAGAGGAATCTAAAGCTATCAGATTTAATATTAGAATTAAAGATTATCGATTCAATAGTCGTTGGAAATTCGTTTTTTGGATACAATTTTATGTAAGCTTAAAACAATGATTGTATGCTACACTCGAAAATTCCAGCCGATGCCTGTCCAAGTAGTTTTAAAAGTTGCAACCAGTCGATGTTTTACTTCAATTTATTTATAATTCCAAAAACAATATTTGTAAACCTATTATGTACAAGTTTTGAAGACACTTAAAGTGTACGTTTCAAATTTGCCTCAGTCTCTTTCTATCCATGGTATCTTATTATAGAGAGAATATATGATAGATATTATGATAGAGAGAAGTAGAGACAATTTAGAACCGTACACTGAGTGTCATTAAAGTTATACATAATATCTCTACTGATACGTTGCTACACCCGGCATCCCAGCTGATTGAAGTATATATTTTATTTATTTATTTATCGCACCATATTTGACGACCTCCGTGGACTGGACTAATCAAAATTTTCTAAATTGGCCAGGTCTGGCTGGTGGGAAGCTACTGATATAGATGTAGTGCCAAGAAATTTAGCTTTCCGGTACGATGTCGTGTAGAAACTGAAAGGGATGTGGATTTCATCCTACTCCTAACAAGTTAGCCCTCTTTCTTCTTAGATTGCATCAACATTTACCATCAGGCGTGATTGCAGTCAAGAGCTCACTTGTAGTAAATAAAAAATAATCTGAGTTCATGAGTTGACGCGTAAATAGCGTGTTCGCCTGAAGGGCTGTGTGTATATGAAAGTATTTCTTTGAGAGTCTGCTCGAGTGAGTCGAGCGGTTTCAAAAGGCGCCCTCAAAAGCGAGATTGAATTAAAACCTTCGATGAGGTTGCAAATATTATAATCTTGCGTTTCAATTTGAATTTACTTTACGCACAAAAACTTTCCACCTTCCTAAATATTAATAAATCTTCATTCATTAGGGAATTATTCAAAAGGAGTGCTTCAAAAACATTATTAATTTTTGTTGCTGATTTAATTTGAGTACCTTAAAAACTCCTGGGAAAAATACAACTTGGTAAATAACAGAGGTTCTTAAAACACGAATAAATCTTATAACAGAGACATGCATGTTCTAGTGCCAATGTTATGCACCGCGTTTTACTCTATTTAATCTAATTCAATACGTATAACAACAAAAAAGGCTTGTCAAGACATCGGACGCGGCGCGACGTGAGCGCGCGATTTTATATAGAACCGTCAAAAAGAGTCGCCTATACCTCGGCATAGATGGCATGGATGTCAAACTGTACTTGTACAGTCCAACATCCATGCCACGACGGCATTCCGCCAGCGTCACGCCACACTGCCTCTTTCTAGAAAAAAAATACTATTAAATAGATGTGTTAGTAAAACAATTAATATTTATAAAGTTACCGAAGTACGTAATAAGAGTAGACCATCGCGCTTGACCACAATCATACTTCACTCTTATAAATCCAAGACCCGGTCCCACGGTTCAGACCTGGATCAATTAAAAAAAACTTAATCGGCCCAACCGGTTATCAAACCATATCACCGCGTATAATTGGTATAAATTAAGAAAATCTCAATTAGCCCAGCTGGGAATCGAACCCAGGACCTCCGTCTTATAAATCCACCGCACACACAACTAGGCCACTGGCCAAAAAATTAGAGATGAAACGAGCAACTGTTTTGATCCAGCTTCTCTGCAGTTTCCAAGCCAATACCCATTAAGAGCGCTAAACAAGGTCGAAGGAAACACGTTTAAAGAAAACAACCCCTCATAACAAGGTTTATTTTCCTTTCCCCGTGTTAATTATGAAGGGAAAGCATTTGAAATATTTTTTGGAGAAAAATATACGCAAACGAAATATTGACGCGATATCGTCGCTTAAATAGAAAAGTGGCATTATTCAAAAATATCAATTTTGTAGTTATGACCATTTAAAGTTTTCAATTTTTTTTTAACTCATTTTTCTTGTTATGTATTATATTTATATCTAAGTGTTATATATCATTTTAAAGGTATTTACATAAGAAACAAAACAGTGTAGTTATTATAATTGATTTATTAAAAAAGGGGGCATTAATAACAGGAAGTGTCTTTTTTCCATATAAAATTGATAATAATATGACACGGATTTTCTAAAAAATTAATCAAATTATGCAAAATAACAATCAGAAATAAGCCCTATATGAACGTAACTCCTACTTATTATATAAATCAATGGCAACAATATTGATATCGATGAGCTTTAACTTAAATATATTATATTGTGCCTTGGAGTTGGATAGCACGGAAAAACGTCAATATTTGCACTTTGCTTATTTGCGGGTTGGGCTACTCATAATGACTCAATATGAAGTATATATTTTGCGAAAAATCCCACCTGGGCAGTAACTATTAAAATTTTTAATTGTTATAAAAATAGTATTATACTGAATTTCGGTATGTATATTGTTGTTACAATTATTTGCACAGTAGGTAAAGTTTAAGACCTAAGATTGAAAATTAGATAATTTCAGAAAATTTATCCTTTTTTTGACCAGTGAAAGAACGGAAGAGGTGTATATTTTATATATAACCACGCGTAGCTTTTTACAGACTAGTCCGATTTTTATAATTCTTTTTCAATATATGCTTATCATACAGATTTAAGCATCGCGAGAGGTTACATAAATATTGTTGTTCTTTATACGCTGTAGCACAAATAGCTAAAAAGTAAAAGGGAGTCAAAAGTTCATGCATAATGTTTTTTTTTATTAATGACAAGTTAGCGCTTGACTGTGATAATGCAATCTAAGATGTAAGCGAGCTAGGTATCTTGTTAGAAGTAAAATGAACTCTACAATTTCGGTTTCTACACGATATCGAACCGGAACGTTATATCGCTTGATGGTACATCTTTGTCGGTAGGCTGGTAACAAACCATGACCAAAGCCTTCTTTCCACCAGCTAGACCTGGACCAATTTAGAAAATCTTATCAGCCAAAATGTATCACATTCTTCCCAACAACACTTGTTCTCTGTAATAGACTGTTTAACCAATATGCTTGCAATTAGTATGTATTTGTCATTAAAAATAAAATTCGTTCACCCGTGAACGAATAAACTTAAACAAAAATGTAAACAACGATCCTATTGAAAGAAGAGTAAACAAGATACAATATACATAGCAAATGTGTTAGAGAAAGACGAAGTTAAGCGAAAGAAAATATTCATTTTTCCATCATTGCATCGTATTTCCTTCATTATTTTTAATAAGCGCAGGTTAATTAGTACCGGAAATGTTTTATTGACAATACTTTTCTCAATTTATCGATGGTTTTTATTTACTTTTGTTTACTTTATTCTATAAGTACGGGCAATGGAGAGTATACTTATGCCAATATCATTATGATAAAACTTGTTACTTACAAATGCAAACCTCACAAGTAGTTATGAAGACCTCTTTGGTGAGGTACTGAATTCGCTTTTCAGTTTGGATCGATTGTGCACTTATAGTGCATCGTAGTTAAGAGTTCAATTGATACCTTTTGAGTAAAAATATTTTAATTTTCACTACAGTTGAAACAAACTCGTCGACCTCCGTGACGCAGTCCTGGGTCCGATTCCCGGCGGGGCAGATTAAGATTTTTCTTAATTTGTCTTGGTCTGGCTGGTGGTAGGCTCTTGCTGTGGCTAGTTACCACCCTATCGACAAAGACGTACCGCCAAGCGATTTAGCGTTCCGGTACGATGTCGTGTAGAAACCGATAGGAGTGTGGATTTCATCCTACTCCTAACAAGCTAGCCCGCTTCCATCTTAGATTGCATCATCACTTAACATCAGGTGTGATAGCAGTCGAGGGCCAACTTGTAATCATTAAAAAAAAAATAGCTATGTGACAAAAAATCATGTTGATATTAGAATTTGAAACCCATACCGGCCCATTCATTCGTTCATGCTGATAATGAGCTCGCTTGTTCGTATGGTTATAGGTATATAATGTTATCGGTTGGAAACTAGTCGGGCATACTCCGACAAGAGTGACGTGAGTTGCAGCCGTTTTTATTTTAAAAACATGTTGATTATGAATAGTTAATTTATTTTGCTATTTTCCCCGAAAACCTGACGCTTCCTAGCGGCAACGCACCGAAAACCTGACGAAAATATTTTTGTAAAATATCTCCAATGGTTCGTGGTCCAACTCACTTCTTTTATATATTTGGAATATCAACATAAAATAAGTTCGCGATCCTTATTTTTAACCGACGAAAAAAAACGGAGGAGGTTCTCAATTCAACACGTTTATTTTTTTTTATGAATGACCACGTATAACTTTTTACAGAGTTGTCCGATTTTGATGATTCTTTTTTTATCAGCAAGGACACACTTCCAAGGTGGTCCCATTGTCATGTTAGTATCTGATGATGATATCCTGGAATAAAATATTCTATGGCAGTATAGTACGGGTACGTTACGTAGCGATAAATCACTAAAAAGTAAGAAATAAAATTTTTTAACAAAAATAGAACCGACTCAAAACGCACTAAAAAGTAAAAAATAACCGTCTCATTTAGTTGCTTTAATTAGTTAAGCATATCTAGGAGTCGGTGCCAGCCAAGGTTTCTACTTTAAGGACATTACCTAGAACCCACAAACTGCTTACTACGTTACATAAATGTTCCTTAAACTTGCTGGCACCAACTTCATAGATATGCTTAAGTAAATTAAAGCAACTAAATGACACGGATATTTTTTACTTTTTATTGCGTTTTGAGTCGGTTCTATTTTTGTTAAAAAAAAATTGGTTGTCTGTAAAGTCGGTTTACTGACGATAGTTGAACGTGACAACTTAAGAAAATACTGATGGAATGGTAGCATTTAATTGGTTATTAACATTTTTAATTTAAGTATATTTTTATAAATATTAATTTAAATTAATAAAATAATTGATTTTGATTTTATAAATTTATAATTTAAATTTATAATAAACATATTAATTTTTAATTTAAAATTAATATATTTAATAATTATATTTAATAGACGGATGTCGAACGTTGCCGAACGCAAAGGCCGATTGTGCTTCTTTGTCGCTCGTTCTGCGCGATCACTTGCACTTCAAGCCATACATGGAACGCCTCAAAGCGAGGTAACGACGCATGACGTCATGTTTTTTCGGCGCGTGCAGCCGGCTCTATCGAATTATAAGGCGTTGTCACGTCAAAAATTTTATTAAAGAAATAATGGGTATAGCAAGCTCTCTTCAAAAATGTAGACTTATACCATCGCGGAGTTTTTGTAGTCCTAATAAAGAGGAGCAATTTTTCCATACATTGTTTTGTTATATCTCAAAGGGATAGCGTGCGACTCTTCCCGCGCAAAACCTTAAAAAATATATAGAAAACTTTTCTCAGGAATTACTATATCTATATGTGGGAATTGCATGAATAGCTGTGCAGTAGTCTTTGAGTTTATCGCAAACAGACAGATAGACAGACGAGGTGGGGACTTTATGTATGTAGTGAATTTGATTATTGGTAGTACTTCCCCAGGTGACCCATATTAAACAAAACGCTGAAGTTGTAAATTCTCCGACTAGATGAACATCAGCTGAAGTCGGTAATTATAATCAAATTGGCCGCGGCGTCGCCTGCCCGGTGCCCAGTATGCAAATCCATTAAGTCCTCCGTCTTAAATTAAAGTGGGAACTTAATTTTTCGTCTGCCGCATACCAGTTTAAATGAAATTAGTATTTTCATTAGTTATATTTGAGACAGTATAATATTAATTTTTAATCGACGAAAAAAGCGGAGGAGGTTCTCAATTCAACACGTATATATATTTTTTTATGTATGACCACGCATAACTTTTCAAATTTTATAGGCGCACTTGCAGCGATTTAGGGTTTTGTGTAAGTGTCGGTAGCTTTTTGGCTACTATATTATGGCCAGTATATCATCAGATCCTAACGTGATGACTATGAGACCACCTTGGAAGTGTGCCCTTTTTAATAAAAAAAGAATTATTAAAATCGGAAAACACTGTAAAAAGTTATGCGTGGTATACATAAAAAAAAATATACGTGTCGAATTGAGAACCTCCTCCGTTTTTTTTTGTCGGTTAATAAAAATGATTGAATATTCTTGTAAATAGCTGAAAAAGTAAGCTTAATAATTGCGAAGAAAATGAAAAACGAGAATATTTGTGGCGTATACAATTTTCAACAAAACTATTTTTTTTTCAACAAAATTATTTCATCGCCTTTGAAAACAAAAAAAAGAAATCTCATCTTAAGTGCAATAAATATATAAAAAACAGTGTAACCAAGCTATAACGTTAAAGTTCAACACGATATTATTAGCATGTTGTTCCGCGACTCTGTTAAAATTAGCCGCAGTTAAAATTAAATTACTAATTAGACGCGCCGCACTGCGCCGCCCCACGATGCCTCACGCTGCCCCGCACTACCCCTGTTAGGCCCGCGCCGCCCCACGCTGCCCCGAGTCGCCCCGCTTGTCTCTTGGCTAGTATGTAAATTGTCTTACGCCAAAGTTAAGGTTGTAAGTGAATATAATTTGTCTCTTCTAAATGTGACGTTTGCTTTTTAACCGACGAAAAAAAACGGAGGAGGTTCTCAATTCGACACGTATATTTGTTTTTTTTTTTTTTTATGTATGACCACGCATAACTTTTTACAGTGTTGTCCGATTTTGATAATTCTTTTTTTATTAGAAAGGGCATACATCCAAGGTGTTCCCAATGTCCTCATGTTAGGATCTGCTGATGATATCCTGGGGAAATTGAAGGAACTCTTCAAATTTTGGAGGCACGCTTACGCTTTAAAAAAATACGTGTCGAATGAGACCTCCTCCGTTTTGTTTCGTCGGTTAAAAATGCGCAATCTTTGTATCTATTTCCCATTAACATCATCATTATCAGCTTATTTGAATAATCGTGGACCCCGCTAGATGTACTTGCGAAATCAAACATTATCACATCAAGCCTGCCAACCCGTACCAGGACACAATCGAAAGTCTCATCTTCTACGATTATAAGGCAGCTGCTGGCCTTGTAGACGGCTCAAAATAGGTTGACAATGATGCTAATGCTGCGAGGCACGTATACAGAAACATTTATAAAGTTCGCCTGTAGCTTAAACGTAACTTTAAGTCACAATATTTACACGATTATTATTTACTAGAGGGAGCCCGCGGTTTCACCCGCGTAGATCTCGTCCCCGTGAGAATTTCAGTATAATATGTGGCCTGTGTGTTATTTTGATATACAAGCTATATTATTGTGAAGTTTTATTAAATTCCATTCAGTAGTTTTTACTAGAAAGAGTAACAAAAATCCATCCATACATACAAAATTCGCCTTTATAATATTAGTAAAGATTGTATGAAACCTAAAATTTCCTACATTCAGACAAGCCTACCTTATTCACCACACAAATGTATTTCGCTAAGCTATTACGGAATGGGGAAATATTATTCGTTTGAAAAATATAAATTGAAAAATATTTTTTTTATTTAAAAAGCAAATAGGCTGATGATGATATTTTTTCTGGCGGGCAATTCAACAAAAACAGGTTAAATAAATCGCGAGTGAGTCGTATCACACGTACATTCACATACCATGTACACATACATACACACACATGTAGACGTTACGTGTTTACGTTACGTACTTCATAAAATATTCACATTCACCGGCGAGCTTGGAAATATTATTTCAAAATCCGCGTCGGCCTTATCAGGTGAAAATGTAAATGTGAAATCCTGTTTGCAACAGTGATGAACGTGTCTTATTTCCATTATTTTGTTATGGGACTCTGCAAAGTGTGCTGCTTTCACCATCTTGTCGACACCTAGTTTGTAACGTTATATTTTGTTACATCAAATAGAAGGACCAAAGTTTATCAGAGAGCACTGTGGAGTACGTGTGTGTCCGTGACTTACTCAAGTAAACGTTTGATTAAAGATTTTGACGAGCTCTTCAAAATACTTGCGTATGAGTTGCATTGGGAATATTATATTTTTTTCAGCTAAAATTACAGTTTCAGAGCGAACATTGATGTATGGATTAATTTGTCTACAGAGGGTGGGCTGCGACTTGCGCGTGGGGTCGACGCGGCGCGTGGATGAGTGCGGCGTGTGCGGCGGTGATGGCTCTTCGTGCTCCCGCCCCCGCTACCACTGGCTCTCTACTCCCGGCTCGCTCTGTTCTGCTACTTGCGGAGGAGGTAAGATTGTGCGCAGAAGGTGGACTGTGATCTGCGCGTGGGGTCGATGCGGCGCAACGACGAGTGCGGCGTGTGCGGCGGCGACGGCTCTTCGTGCTTCCGCCCCCGCTACCACTGGCTCTCGATCCTGGCTCGCTACACAGACATCGACGTAAATTTTCGTCTCGTTGGAGGTAAATTTTCATCAGCTATGGTAGTTCGCGAACGCATGGCATAAGAGGTGGAGTAGTTCGATGTGAAATAGTGCCAATGATCCCAGCCGCGGGGGAGGCTGGGATCTTCATATTTCGTGAAATCTATGCCCCAGATGGAGTAAAGTGCGAAGAAGAAGGAGCAAGGACAGATATTAAATAACTTGTACGGGAGTCTAGAAGGTCGCCCTCCTGATTATTCAGCCTGCAAGATCGCGAGGTTCTGTACTCAAAACTATTTACACGAGCGCATTTCAGCGAGCGAACTTGTGTACAGAAATAGCTAAATACTTTTTGGTAGTTGAGTTTGACTGCAATACAAACATCTAATTTTCGATGTAGCCAAAATAAAGTATGTTTCTCAACGTAGTTGATTCAGATGAAAAGGTATTTAAACTATTTGCTCCCTGGCTCAATAGCAAAGGAATATTGAGTAAACGCCAGTAATCTGAAGCGTCTAGCCTGATTACGCAATGAAACGTGACGGAACTACAAATACGTTACTCCCTTTGGAGCTGACGGTGATCAAAACACTAGGGACACCTCTGAAAGCATATTTTAGATGAAATAAAAAACATTTTATTATTTTTGGCAATAAAAACGAATAATATGTGCGGTAATGCTACATACATGACTGCCTTGTTGGTCTAACACGGTCTGTATTACGGAATAGTTCTGATTTTGTCATCCTTCTATGAAATTTTCAGTACATTCCCAGCCTGCCGAACCAAGCGGGAAGTTGGTGGTGCTACATCCTTAAGCCTCGGAGAGCAATTTAATCTGTTGGTACTGGTCACTATTATCAACATCTGATAGTAATCGTAAATGTATGAAGCATTATCACCCTAGGCCAGCCAAACCGGATTGGAGCAGCGTGGTGTGTCTACGCTCCATCTCCTCTCTTCTACATGGTGGGAGGCCTAACCCTGTAGTAGGCCGGTAATTGTCTAACAATGATCACCATGAATACTACATAGATTTAATTTACGGTTTTATTGTGAAACTGAATCACACTCGAGATGTTGTTGCGACTATGTACATTTGCTAAGTCACTTAGCACGTGAATAGTAGCCAAGAAGTGGGACATTAATTAAGCTGATGATGATGATGATTTAACTTTGGGAAAATTTGTGAAAATCTCAGCGCGTTTCCCGAGTTTGCTAAACTTGCCTCAATCAAGCCGGTAATAAAAAGCGCAATTAGCAAGAGTAGTGAGCGGGTGAATTTGTTAATTAAAACAATATTTTACTTTTAATTGCCGACAAGTAAGTGCCCGTTCGCGTTTTATCTGTACGACATATTTATCGTCCGAATTTCGGAGGCCTAAGTCCCAATGAATTATATTGTTTTTTCGAGGGTGTTCGGAAAAAATGTCAGTAAGATTGTAAATTTAACTTGATTAATGCTAATCCCCTTTTTCTGTAAAAAAGTGTTTAGAAAATAAATCGAAATCGAATCGAAATCTATTAAATGAAAAATATTATTTGGGTTTCTTCGACCAATAAGTAAATATTTAAAAAAACCTCCTGTCTGACTGACTAATCAACAACTTCATGCAAGAAGTACTTAGTAATGGTATCTACTACTTCATAATCATAAGCATATTAACGGCTCAATACAGGGCCAGGCCTCCTTTCTTATAGGATAGATGGTCCAATGCGAGTTGCCAAGCTTAGGGTGATGACAGAGACCGGAACAGACGGCTAATCGTGCTCTTCAAGGCACAGAAACTTGTAACTATTCCAACTTCTCGACTCCAGGCTTCAAATATCAGCTCAATGCGTTCTGAGGAACTGTAATAACTATGGACCTATTACAGTTTGAAAAGATTAGTACTTACGTTATATATAAAATTCTTAGTATGAAATGGAGACGCGCTTTCGCAAGGCGTGCAATAGCCCTTACTGGGCGGAAGGAAGGACATTATCACCGTCGGGTAAACTGTCGCCTGTTTATTTTTAACCGCGCAGCCCTCGCACCTAGTCACTTCGTTTGCTAGTCTTTAATTGTTAGGATAACTAGCTTTCGCTTGTTGGAGGATTCCTTCACATAATTCAATAATGTTTCCAATCAATGTCATAATATATTACTTTATTTGCTCCAAAAAGTGTAACGGGTATGTTAACGAGAAGAAGAGGCTACAATTATGTCTACAACGAACTAATGAATACCACTTAACTCGGAAATTAGTGTTCACTGATTTTGGACGCGTAATGTATTGCAAACAATGCGATAACAATGCCCCGCAATTTATATCGAGGTCTTGCTGGAAAAATATAGATACAAGTAGGACAAGAACTTTTCAATGGATTATAGAAAAACCCTGTCCTTTGTTGATCCTCCGACGGTGCATGCAAAATTTTACCTTTATTAGAGCAACTATCTCGAAAACCTAAAAATACTAAATTCTAGCCAGCTGGACTGATTAAGATTTTCTAAATTAGTCTAGACCTGGCTAGCTTTGACCGTGGCCAGTTACCAACTGCCGACAAAGACGTACCGTCAAGCAATATTATGTTCCGGTACGATGTCGTGTAACAACCGGAAGGATGTGAATTTCATCCTACTTCTAACAAGTTAGCCCGCTTCCATCTTAGATTGCATCATCACTTACGTCATCAACGACGACATCACTTACGACATCAACATGAATGACAATAATGACATAATTTAAAAAAAAAGATATGCTATGTATATTTCTAGTTCAAAGTTACGATACAACTTTCCAAAAATATTATAAGAAAAGATACAATATGTTAAGAAAAGGTAGATAATGTTCTTACTTTGCTGTTTCGTATTTGGGGGAACATTAGTGCCCTCAGTTTAAAAAAAGACAATTGGTAGGTTCGACAAGACATTTAATTTCGATGATCAACGCAGCGATTCTCCTGCGTTGATACTTTGGCTCCCCTGCAGAGATGGTGTACAAAATACAAGTTTCTATGGACTATCATAGGAGGTCGTAATTTATACCGGATCCACCATTAGTCGGGCCGCTGATAAATCAGGGGGCTTCCTTTTGTCTCCGAGCAACAGTTCTTGGCATACCAGACTTGCGACTTTGAAATATTTTAACGACATATTATATTCCAAACATCGGTACTTTAGAAGTAAAATATTTATCTAATTAAAATTGTTGATTGTTATTTAAACCTAGGTTATTTTATTTAAATTTAAAAGTGAATTAAAGAAATTTCTTTAATTCACTTTTAAATTTTTTCGATATTAATAATTCAAAGATTTTTTTATCTACAATACACCCGTCCGCGTTTCCTGCCTTGCTTTCATGATGATTTCACACATTCATGCGTATTTTATACGTTTTACTTATTGTAATGTAATGTTATAAAAATCATACATTATCACTCTAACTCCGCCAACCTGCATTGGAGCAGCGTGGAGGGTCTACGCTCCATATCCTGATTTCCTACAAAGAGGTAGGCCTGGTCCTGTAGTAGGGCATTAATAGGCTGTGATAATGATGGATGTCGTAAATAAACTGACTGTAGTCAAAAGGAAAAGGTAAAAACCAAATTTAACTTTGTCTTAATATAATAAAAATTTGTCTTAATACCACTATTTTTGTCACATAGACAAAAAAATCGCAAGTCTACGCACCAATCACTTCGCCCGAACAGTTTCTGAAAGCTATTTGTAATTAAGAAAGCCGTGAAAGATGAGGACACGGATAAGAATTAACACCAGCGGCGTAATTTGTATGATGGTTGTCGCCCAGACACTTTGGTAGATTGGTGACTTTGATCAAATATTGGAACAAATTAGACCAGTATTGAATAATAGAAGTTCAAAGTTTTGATGAAACTTACGAGTATTAATCATACGGGACCCAAAATCGGTAAAGTCTAGGGTTCCATCACCACTCGTTGGACAATTGTCTTTCTCGTTAGAGGAAAAGGAAACTAATCAAAATTTTAAAAATGATAGATAAAATTATAGGACAACATAACTTCAATTATAAAATTATATGCATTATGAGGTTTTGCACCGTTTCGTTTGAGTCCAGCCTGTCATAATGGATACGATGGACCCACTTTATTCAAAGCAGCAAATTATTGCCTTTGAATGAACATTTCCTCGCACATAAAGTAAAGTAGTAAAGCTTTTGGGAGCGAACTGCTGCTAGGCTTTTTTTACCGCCAAGTCTTAACGGTATTCTTGCCAGTGATACTACAGTCACATTAGGTTGAACAGATTGACAAGCTCGGGATAATGGCTTTAACGTAGAAACAGAATTTTATACTATTCAATAAATAAGTGGCATCTAGCTAAACCCAAGTCCGTGTCGGTAACATTATTATCCAAGATACAATTAGATGCAATACAGAGATCCCGCGGAGCGTGGCGTACACAGCCGCAGCCCGCAGCCGCAAATAACCCTACAAGCGCCACCTTTGTTACATTATCTGCGGTCCTTCTGACCCCCAGACGTTTCAATTGTTAATTAGGTGCTGGGACAATGATAAATGTTGCTGGAGGGTTGATTCCCGCCTTAATGTTTCTTGGTGTCTAATTTTTTGTTGTTTGCGGAAGGATTAATGGATGATTCCAAGTGGTATTTAAATCTTAATGTAAATTTAATTGTGCATAAGTTTGTTTAACAACACGACCTCTATAATCCAAAATTTATTTTTGTTTCATACTTCTTGACCGTGCCCATGAAAAAAGACGTGTGGCACTTGGAGACTGCCGCGGTAAAGCTATTGCATAGCATTTTTTATCAACTTATGTTTACCTACCGACGTCTTCAGGATCGTGGCCTAGCATTAATTTAAAAAAAAATAATGACTTTTTGAAATATCACGCTTGAAAAAAAAAAATTTCGAAACCGACGGGATTCGAACCCGTGTCTCTCTGGCAATCCGGGCACTTAGAGCGCCTTACCGCTAAGCCACGTTCCCCGATGACGTCGTTGCCAAAATTGTGCTTTTGATATTATGTTTTTGATACTCAGGGGGTGTTAGGTTTTTTCGTTAGGGAATTTGTGTATTCGGTCTCCACGCTCAAGGCCCGCGATGAAAGCTATACAATAGCTTGAAAATAATTTTTAATTGTAATAAATAATGAACGGATCAAAAATAACATGATTTACCTGATGTTTAGTTGAAAAGTTTTAGCTTATAAGGGAAACCATCTATTGCAAAAAGAGTACTTTTCCGGACTAGTTGTGTATTTTTTAATAATTAAAACATTACATAGCAAGCGTTTTTCCAAATCTCAGTGTTAAATAAATCATTTCCATAAACTTTTCTTCACAATTTACTTTTCATCATCATAAAATAAATGTCCAAAATTTACTTAAAAAAATCTTTAAACTAAAACTTCAACTATCGCGAGTATTTTCCATATTATTAAGAAATAAAAAATTATTAAGAAATAAGAAATAGAAACGCCTGACAATATTAAACTCAAATATAAATGCTCAACAGTATATTTAGTAAATACAGAAAATTACTATTCAGTGAAAGTCATATCAATGGCTCCAAAGAGACGACTGTTGAAGTTCTCAGTACAAGCGCGTGTAAAACGTTTTCATGTCCTCGTCCGCGTTCCGCTGCCGTTTTTAATTAATAAACCAGTAAAAACAGACGCGAAAAAAGCAACATTCAAAGGGCGGTCGAAAAGTCCGGGCTAAAATCAAAAATAAACTGCGAACGCGGCCCGAAAGCTTGTAAAAAATCCATTTTCAAATGCATTTTTCCTGTTGAAGTTGTTACGTTTCGCTCTTGTTTGTTTTTTTTGTTACGGGTCAAATATATACCGAACGTAAATACCCAAGTTAACTGTTATACTTGATTGTAACTGTGATACAATTGACAGTGTGGTTTTTTTTTTATCGACTAGAAGTTGGCCCTTGACTGCTATCGCACTTGATGTTGAGTGACGATGCAATCTAAGATGGAAACGAGCTAACTTGTTAGGAGTGGGATGAAATCCACATCCCATTCGGTTTCTACACAAAATCGTACCAGAACGCTAATTATCTTGTCGGTACGTCTTTTTAGTGGGGTGGTAACTAGCCACGACCGAATCACATCCGGGAATCGAGTCTAGGACCTTCGCCAGCACCTATGGCATTCTTATAGGATATGGGTCAATATAATTAATTAAACGAGTTCTGTAACTTTGTATTGCATGTTTTGCTTTCAAGTTTTTATTCCCGCGCATTTTTAAAAATCTTTTACAATGTTCACAATATAATGGGAAAAATAAAAACAGTCAATCAGTTATACTGAATCGAAAATTTTATTTATAAAATTAGATATGCATAATAACATTTTATTCAAACCTGCCATTTTTTCAAATAGCAGCTCATCTAAAATCTAAACAAACACCAGTTAAATTGCCTCAAAAAAAAATACGACGAGATTTATTTGTCCAAAAGGACTTTAATACTTTGAATACAAACGCCGCAGTTTTAATTTGACAAAGTGCCTCAATCCGCAGAAAATAAGCACAGAATCGTTACTTATAAATTTGTATTCCGCAAAATCTGAAGCTAAATTAACTTATCTTTATTTACATATTTATGTATTCAAAAGAAGTTGAGTCTTCGCTTCGTTAATCGCTCATTACCATGCCAGAAAGAGAAATGGATAATGGGCCTCTGGAAGTGGTGCAGGCTGTCTTGAGTGGAGTGCCAAAGACTATTTTAAACAATAATAGTGCTTTGACTCTTCCATTAGTCGAAGTTGCAGTTGTATGACTTATTGTTTTGTGTTTTAAATGTTTTGTAGAGACTATATAGTTATTTATACACCGCTACGTAGTTGATATCCCATGGACGCGCACTAAATGGTTTGGTTCCTCGTTCCTTATACGCACTGCTAACATATGGAATGCCCTTCCAGCTTCCGTCTTCCCTACCACCTACAATTTGGGTATTTAGGAAGGTATAAATGTGGGTAAGTCGAAAGTGAATAGGTATTTTCTAGACAAGCGTATTGTAGGCTGCATATTATAATATATAAAAATATATAACTAATAAAAGGAATGCGCAGTGTTGGTCGACTCTCCACAGGCGCAGGGAGCCAGCCGCTGGTAACAGGCGGCTCAGGATCGTTGTTTGGAAGTCCCTAATAAAGGCCTATGCCCAACAGTGGACGTCTACCAGCTGTTAATGATGATGATGATGATGATGATGATGATGATGATGATAAAACTAATAGAGAAATATACATAGGCAACTTAATAACTTAATATCCGTAATCTACGTGGGTTTTACCCGCGTTGCACGTCTTACAAAGTACTTCGGTCATGAGCCTAAGGCACAGGTACTAAATTTTAAGCCTTATGTGGCTGTATTAAATAAAACAGCAAGTATACCTTTCAAACGTACCTACGTAGAAGAACTTCTTTTGGACTGACTCTATCAAAAAGAGCTCTACTGGTTTAAATTAACTTTAAAATCTTTTTTATTCATTACTAGTTAACTCTTTTTTATGAGTATAATCTGTACATATTGTCTGTACAATTGTTCATGGTCTTGTCAAATATCATGTTATCTGTACTCGCTTCCCTTCACAAGTCTTCGTTATCATCATGGTCTGAAGAATATATCTTTTATTATATAATTATTAAAGCCCCAAGTCAGCACTTACGTACCTTTTAAGATAGAACTCTCAATCATAATAACACACTCTTGACTGCAATCAGACCTGATGGTAAGTGATGATGGAATTTAAGATGGAAGCGAGCTAACTTGTTAAGTGTAGGATGATATCAATAACCCTTTGGTTTCTACAAGACATCATATCGAAACGTTAAATCGCTTGCCGGTACTTCTTTCACCAGCCAAACAAAATCTTGTTTATTCCATGCCATATTCAGAAATTCTAAATTCTTGTTCGGTAATTTTGATTTCAGTAACGCTGCGTAATGGCTATTTAAACAGTGCAGATTTCGCGCAATTCTTTTTCATTTACTATCAAAACGAAGCTATTTCGGTAGTGGTGTTGTGAGAGGGAAAGCGGCTACGCTTTTTAAAAACTTCTTTGTATATTCAGCTTGTACTTTTATTACGAAACTCGTTTAGGTTGCGAATTTGTCTTGGTCGGGAGTTAAAAGTTTTAAGGTTATTGTGCAATTTGAATTTTTGCTCTTGCTTTTACAACTTAAAATTTCTCTTAGGTTTTATAAGCTTTTTTGTTTTTGTTTAACGTTTTAATAGTATTCTGTACTCGTTTAATTAAGGAATAAAAAATATTTTCTGTATTTTGAAATAAAACGTTTTTCGTATCAATTTTCATATCGATTGCAAGTTAGCCTTTGACTGAAATCACACGTGATGGTAATTGAGGTTATAATCTAAGACGGAAACGGGATAACTCGTTTGGAGCAGGATACAATTTCACACCTCTTTCAGTTTCTACACGACATCTCTGTCGGTAGGGTGGCAACTTGCTACGGCCGAAGGCTCCCACCAGCCATGTTCAAATCTAAATAATATCATAGATAAATAAAATACTTTGCTACAATTTTGTAACATTTTCAACAAGGTTACAACCTCGTTAGTAAGTCATTACAATTACTAATATTGAAGATTTCTTGGAAAAAAGATAATCTAATTGATAAGGCCAGGCTCGAACCTCGAACATTGTGACTGAAACAGGCTTGGCAACCATGAACCAAAGACTTAGTCAAAAGGCAGCAACGAACAAGTAAATCATCAACATTTTACATTTGAACGAAGTTAACCTTTAAATTGTTGTTCAGTATATATAGTTATCATTTTGAACAGTGATTTGTTAATGCGAATAAATGATTTAATAGAACAGAAAATATTTTTAATGAAAGACCTATTCATTTCATCGTTCATGTTTACAAGTACTGTTAATTAATAATTTTAACAGCTACGCGAATCAACAAAGAATAAAATGTACTCCCTCGGCACTTGAGTTTTTATTAAGATTCTTAAATAATCCACTGCTGAACAGTAATTAATGTTTACAAACCGTTTACGTTGTAAATCTTTATTCCGGGATTAATTAAGGTTTCATTTTATGAGTATCTGATAATGATTCCGAGAATTTTAACAGAGTCGTGAAACCAGGAAACCGGTTAGTAAAAGAGCAGAAGGTAAGGTCTTGTGTAAGGGTTATTTCTTGTATTATCTTAGTCGTTGTCACCCAAAATTCTTACTAACACAGGTTTAGGTGACAAAAGCTCAGAAAAATTAAGTAAATCCCTTTCGCAATTTCGCTAACAGTAGTTCTATCTCGTAGAGATTCAAGAAAAATAAATTCACCCAAAACACTTGAAGTATAATTAGGGTATATGAGTATAATTGGGTGACAAGAACTGAGGAATTTAAAGAAACCTATTTAGCGCTGTCACTATCAACTGGACTACGTTTATGTATACTGTAACTGTGTCTATGTTTATCAGTAATGAAAACGTATTTGAGCTTTCCACATAAAATCGGTTCGGTATGCTAAGCAAGCAGTATTAGGTGACAAGATCTCAGGAAATAAAGAAAGTCCGTTAAGTAGCGCCCTCACTATCAACTGTAAAACGTAGCTAGATTTATTTATAATATACTCGTAAGCTCTACGAACCGACCAAGAGTAGGTGACAAGAGCTCAGGAAATTAATACGCGTCAAGCGCTTTCACAATCAGCTGTTCTAACACGTGTGTTTATATATGTAGTTATTTATGTGAGTTCTTTCTTCTACAGGATATAAGATGTCGCTCGCAGTATGTCGTGACCGGCTCACGGGTTTGGACGCCCCGGAAGAATTGTGCGATGGTTCCAGTAAGCCCGCCTCTGCTGTTGTACGGTGCAACATCCATCCTTGTCCGTATAAGTAAGTGAATTGAAATACCGACCTAATATTTTTCAAATTTAATTGATATTTTAGTCGATTATAAAAAGACAATGGTTGGTGTATCTGAATATCTGGCAGTAATAGGCCTTCTCAAGGATTACTACGTACATTCGTTCTTTATCTGGCTATGCGGATTTATAGGACTATAATACTATTACGTATTATACCAGTACATATGATTTGGCTTTGACTGGGCAGGAAGAATAACATGAACAGAGTAGGTGAGTGTTGACGCGCGTCACTAAGGGATCCCTTTTAAACCTGCACTACTGGCTCTGTACGGAGCTTTTCTCTCTGCCATGCGATGAACCAGGCTCCCACACGGTGAATCCGTGGAATGCTAAAATATTCGTGTCACATTCATCTTTATTGAACTAAAAATGTTCTTTAATTTCTAATTCGATAAAGGTGAGAGCACATAAAAGAACTACAATTACCGACATAACTCAACAAGTTCCAGAGCTGTAGTTATAATAAGAAGTGCAAACAGTTCAAAGCAGATAGACGTTGGTGTCCAAAGGTCCTGATGAAACGGCACTATTTGTGTTCGTCGACCTCTACTAGTTAAACGCTATACAGGCGGATCTAAACCTTTGTTTACTACCATTACAGGGAGCCTATTGCTAATTAGTAGACGAGCGATAATAATGATGGTAATAACTTGGACTTTGCTCACCAGATTAACGCTATTTGGTATGTAGAACTAACAGTTTTTGTTCCGTTAGTCGTTTCAGTCAATGGTCTTATTGCGAAAATATTTGATTAACAACTTGAGAAGCTTTCGCTTGCCTGTTGGATCAAAGGTAGGGTAGGTACAGAAAGCAGTAGTGCGCGGCGTGCATTGTAAGGAGATTCCTCACTCTGGAGTCCTAACCACCGGATGCCTCGGCACTCAAACGCTCCGTAGCAAAAGCGGATTGATTTTTAATTTCGTTTTATTATTGACCCATATTTCTAGATGGTACGTGGGCGAGTGGTCATCATGCACGGTGACATGCGGCGGCGGCGTGCGCACGCGCCGTGTGCTGTGCGCGCGTTCGGCGAACATCACGCGCACTGACACTTACGACCCAGGTAGATACGACAAATGACACTTATAACCGTAGTAGATACAACTTACGCTTTCAACTCAGAAACTAATCTAAGTAACACAAGACAATAACTAATACAAGAAATTGATTTCGCATTTATTAATGTATGTATTTTTATCTAGAAACCAGTTCGGAGCCAGGCTGCCTGTCCCCTGCGCCGCGCTCTACTCAGCCGTGCAACGAACACGACTGCCCTAGCTGGGTCGCGGGGCTCTGGTCCGGGGTAAGTGTGGCACCAGAATTATTATTAAAATAGTTGGAAGGCAGGATGCCTAATTACCGCGCCCTGTTGTACCCAACGGTAGAGCAAATACGATTTTTCTAGCTGAGCCGCGGAGCAATTTTTCATAGTCAGTATGGCATCAGCATCAGTACTAAAAATGGTTGGTAGCCAGGCTGCCTGTTCTACTTAGCTAGCTGGTTTGCAGGGCGTTCGTCACAAGTGTGACACCAGCATTGCATTACTCTATAAAAATTTAATTTAGTTAATTTATTATTTCTTAAATGGCCAAGTTCCGGTGCAACAGGCTTGCTGGCAGCTAAATTGGCATACTACCCGCAAAGATATACCGCTACATAATTTAAAGTTCCGGTACAATACATTCTACAACCCTTCAAAGTAAATGTTTGATAAACATTAATTATCATTACAAGAATAAAATGTCCTAAATACAATCACTAATCATCATCATCACCATTAACAGCCGATGGATGTCTACTCCTGGACATGGGCCTCTTTCAGGGACTTCCTAATACAAAGATCCTGTGGCCAGCGGCACCCTGGGACACGTTTGATGTTCTCAGTCCATTTAGTGAGGGGTCGACCACCAACACTGCATTTTTGGGTTGGGGTCGCCATTCTAGCACCTTGCGCCCGCAACATTCATCAGTTGTTCGGACCACGTGCTCCGCTCATTGCCTATTTTAACTCTGCTACTATCACTAAAGCAAACACTATATAACTTTTAATGTATGAAGTAAAAACACATAAAACATACACTAGTATTAGAAACTATACTTCCATAATATTACTAAGAAGTTTTTATATATTTTTTAATAAGATAGAAATCACTTATCGTTTGTACGCTATACATTGTAAATGTTATAAAAAATATAAACACTCTGTATAAAATATAACAATAACAATGGCGTAGCGTTATTTCTCGTAGCGCTACGTTGTCATCGCTACGAAATGGCGTAGCAACGACGTAGCGCATTTTACGTTCGCGTTATATTAAAATTTTATCTTTACTGCCTTTATTTTATACCTATTATACTTGTTGCTATAGAAATGCTTCATAATGATTGCGATGATAAAACGTGATACTGTGTCAGATTTTTGAAGTGAAAACTTTTTATAGGCGGGTAACCGCTTCGTTACGTAACGCTTTACGTCGCTAGTCTGTCTAGCTTTCCGTTCTATCACAGACACGGCAGCTCATTTCTACTGCTATCCTTATTTTTGCCTCTTCATTCAAGCGTCATTGCTGTATTTTGGTCAACATCTATCTGGGAAAATAAAATAACAGGCTCATTAAACTTAACACGTCAACGCATTATAACGTAACACTACGGCTCTTCAGCTCCAAAATATCATTTGTTGTGCAGTATTTCTCTTTCAGCCACTTTAACTATTTTTCGGCCTCCATGACGCAGCGGCATGCGCGATGGATTTGTAAATGGAAGTCCTGTGTTTGACTCTCGGCTGGGTCTTTTTAATTTGATCAGGTTTACTGGTGGGAGGCGTACCGCAAAGTGATTTAGCATTCCGGTAAAATGTCGTGTAGAAAGGGGTGTATTACGTTGCTTCTATCTTAGATAACATCATCTTTTACCACCCGGTGTGTTTTATGTCAACGGTTAATTTGTAATCGACAAAAAATGTTGGGTTCGAGTCTATGAGTATATCGTTTTGCGTTACATACTCACCAAAGAAAGAAACGTATTTAATTTAACTTTACTACTCATTAAAGTAAAATAGAAGTCTTACTCCAATAGAAAAACTATTAACCGGTTCAAGTACAAAGTCATTTGAAGCAATCTTCGCCTCCCAGACGAGTAGGATAACCATAAGTTTAGATAGCTAAAACCGAGGTTTTAGACATCTTACTCTTAACAAGTTAGCCCGTTTCTATATTTGATTGCATCATAACTTAACATCAGGTGTGATTGCAGTCAAGGGCTAACTTTTAGTCGATAAAATAAGAGATATCTTTCAACTTTTGATAGCGTATAGTTTTGCACTCATGAAGGACTTTCATTTGATTGAAGGATTTGTCAACAAGTATGCAATCCGCCATTTTGTAGCGGGGGCCATTTTGGAACGATTTAAGTATAGCCAGAAAAGTCCTGGGTTCGATTCCCGGCGGGGCAGATTGAGATTTTTCTTAATTTGTCTTGGTCTGGCTGGTGGGAGGCTTTCGCCGTGCCTAGTTACCACCCTACCGACAAAGACGTATCGCCAAGCGATTTAGCGTTCCGGTACGATGTCGTGTAGAAACCGAAAGGGGTATGGATTTTCGTCCCACTCCTAACAAGTTAGCCCGCTTCCATCTTAGACTACATCATCACTTAACATCAGGTGTGATAGCAGTCAAGGGCCAACTTGTAGTCGATAAAAAAAAAATATATCGACGTCAAACTAATAGCACCCATTTTTTTGCCACAGGGATTGAAAAAGCAACATAGCATTTAAGCATCAATTCTTCTTTGTTGCAACATTCTTGACTTAGTCATCATTAGCTGACTAGCTTCCTAAGTGCTATGTACAGTTACTTGCTTCTGTAAGCCGCGCAATAATGGGGTATCATAAGTTTGACGTCGATGTCTGTCTCTTATTTCGTGACGCGTTTCTTTTTTAATTTTAAAGCCATTTTGCTGGCTATATTTGATGAAAATCGGTCCAAAATGATTGACGTTACAAAATGGCGGACACAAATCTCTCAATATGGATATCAAATAAAATGACTTAATGAGTATAATACGTTACGTACGTATGCTATGAAAAGTTGCAAGTCTAAGTTGATCGCCTCAAAAAAATGTCAAATCATAATTTGTTGCGGTTTTTTTAAATCTTCAATTTCATAATCTTACTGTTTTATATTCTACAGAACATAATTATAATAATCAAAAAGTTGTACGCGGTAATGTGCTAGTATATTAATGGCAACCAATAGTGGTCAGGGATAGCAACAAGCGAAACAAGCCATAGCAATGTTTGAACCAGTGCATTCGGTTAGCCAATCCGATAACCGCAGAGGCGGAAAGCCTCAAGTGCGTGTGGAGCTTTATTGTATATTATTATTCACGCTTTACTAGCTTTTACCAGCCGCTTTGCTTGCATTAGGGTAAATTTTGCATATAAAAACCATTTAAAAGCTACTTTTCTATTCTTCAAGCACAGTAATTTCTTCTTCTTTCTTTCTTTTCAATATTTTCTTCATTTAAACTGTAATATACTCAATCTAACCCTCTTTTGTGCATGGTAAATGCTTAAAAAAGAGATGTGAAGTTTTCGTTTCACATATTTAGATAAAGAATAATCATATATAGAACACAGAATAAAAATAAACAGCGCTGCTAGTCAAAACTATATTTAGTTAAACATCTTTAAATGACATAAAACAACAGCCAATATCAAAACTGCTTTCTATAATCTACTTGAGATATTATGGACTCTGAAACCAGTTAGGTAGATGAACAAAAAAAATTAGGAAAGGAAACTGACTATGTCAAATACCTGGCTACGATAATACATTGTATTTTCAAAAAAAAAATATGAGGGTGAATTTTTAAAATCATTAAATCCGACCTTAAATAAATATCCCGGATATTGCAAAAGTTTGGGATCCCTACTCTATCGTTAAGTTTGCCTAGTTAGTCCGCTACGGTGAGTTTGCTAGTTCAAAGATCTCGAAAGTTCCAGGCAAATAGACTTTAGCGTTGTCCGAAACATTGTAACGTCTCGAGATAAAGGGCTGCGCGGAGCACGATAGCCAATTATTGGACAATAACTTGTTATCCGAACCCGACCGATTATAGCCAGTGCTTTCAGATGCTAGTGCATTTATTTATATTTGGTTAGAAATAGGTAGGGTCGCCAAGTCGACAAAGTCTGTTGGTCCGGGTAAAAGCTGGAAAGCAGCAAACGAGTAATGGCCGGTTACCGCAAAAAGTACAAACATCCCAACTGGGATTTTGTGTAAAAAAATCATGTATTTTCTGTATTTAAAAATCAAGCTTTTTTGTTTTATTTTTTGATATTGCGCTCACTCTTTCACGGAATATAAAAAGCCGGACACATTGGACACCGTTTATTTTAGTCGGACACGCAATAAAAACTGTCCAACCCAGTCTGTATGCCTGGCAACGCTAGACATAGTGTATGGCATTTGTTATTTTCAAATTCATATATTTAATTAACACCTATGTTCTCATCGCCACATGGGAATGGGTTCACGTGTTAATGAATTAACTACAATGAATTTGTTTATCTGTCGTGTAGAAACCGAGAGGGAGTGTGGGTTTCATCCTCCTCCTAACAAGCCCGCTTCCATCTTAGATTGCACCATCACTTACCATCAGATGTGATTGCAGTCAAGATTAACATGTAATAAATTAAAAAACATCTTGTAGGTTACACTGTGTTAAACATTAATTTTAGTTATTATGTGTGAGTCTTAAACCTTAGAAAATATTTATTTTATTTTTTTAAATTATTTTATTTCACCGAGCACTACTTCCTGACATTGCCATTAGACTCAAACATGGCACATTTGCGCAAAATCTGCAATAATATGGTGTCATAAAACTGGTTTAAAGATGCCCAGAACGGGTCATAAAAATAAAAAAAATAAATAAACAAGATAAAAGAGACGCTCAAAATTCTTACATAACATTTTGGTATAGTTATATACATCGTAATAGTAACCAAAAGGTTAGAATACCGAGACGTTAACGTTATTCAAATATAGTTTTGTACCAGCAAACAACACAGGTAAAGCCACACGCCCCAGCTAGTCAGAGATAAAAGATATCCGCGATGAAAGTTTGAATTGCAATAATCAAGCAACTTTGAGTGAAACAATCCCGCTCCGGAAACTCAACAGAAGGCAGTTAAAACCAAACAAAGTAAAGTTACTAAAATTCACTCCAAGCATCTACGAAATTCACTGAATGGGATAGGTTGGTACTTAAAACTGTGTTAACGAACACCTAAATTTTAATGTTCTACGTAGCGCTTTGAGCGAGTCTTACTTTTAGCTGACTTAAAGTTCGGCTTAACTAGATAAACTGAACTTGAAAGTAGTTGGAACTAATTTAAAGACTCGTACGATGCGCTTAAAAAAACTAACTTTATAAGATTTCATGTTCAAGCAACTAACTTACTTGCGGTGCGGAAACGTGGACTCCGTGGCACCAGAGAGAATTGCCAAAAAAATCTCGCCTTAACTGTATCCCCTCTATGCCTGTGATGGTTCCTTCAGTTAAAACAATTAGAAACAAAAAACTTATATTCAACTTCTTCTAGAGTCGCTTCCTCAGCTTTGAGAATCGTGGTACTCTAACGACAAAGCTTTCTTCATGGTGTTACGTCATTTCTATCTATTTGCGCGGCCATTTGAGTTGGCCACGTCTACAACTTCATTTTTAACCCCCGACGCAAAAACGACAGGGTGATATAAGTTTGACGTGTCTGTGTAAATGTGTATGTGTCTGTCTGTGGCATCGTAACTTCCAAACGGATGATCCGATTTTAATGCGGTTGTTTGAAAGGTACGGTTCAGGTCTTTAAGGTCATCAGGTCGTTTGTTAGGTGTGATAGAAATGTTACACGCTCAGTTTGCAAAGCATGTGTGTGATCTGACATTTGAAATACTAATGTCTTCTGAAACTACTGAGCTGGTCTGATGATAAGGCTCGAAGGTAGGAGACGTAATCCTGGTCTACCTTTTTAGTAAACCCATCGAGGTTGGGCTCGTTGAATTTGTCTTGACTGGTACTTTTCATGTTTCTAATTGACGAGGACCTGATGCTGGAAATAGGATGTGGCATATGAAACCCTGGAATGCCGGAATGAGACGGATAAACCGATTTATATGTTTGCTGAAGAATGACCAAATAATAATTCCTCTGTTTTAACAGATGCTATTGACAGACTTTCTCTATGTATGCGGTTTTTCTTGTAATTTCTTTTTTTTAATTAATTCTTTTTTTAAATCTAATCGATAACTTTGTTGCAAAATGTGTATCTTGTTTTAATGTAAATATCTTTTTACGTCGTGAAAGAGCTTGAATAGTAGAATGAAAAGTTTAAAATCCAAGATGACCACCACAAAAAAAATGGTAAAAAAATGGTAATAAAAAATTAGTCGGGGGTTTTTAAATTTTGAATTTAATAGTTATTACTCAGTCCGTTCTTCGTCTCGGGCTGCGTCCACAGAGTCAAAAATGCACAGGCCACAAGCTTTTCCGTCCGCGTTTTTCTTGGAAATGTGACTGAAATACGCGAAAGTTCTCCGCAGACAGATGTTAGATGGTTATTTCCAGCATACAAAATGTATTCAGGTTGAAATTGCATCAAAATCTATTTAGTAGTATTGACAATTAGCACGAACTGGTAGCTAGACACTTTATTGCGTATTAAAAAAATTGACAAAATTAAAACCTACTTATCAGTCATAAATCATATAAACTTTAACAATGTCGAAATTTGGAGGCTTTATTTTAAATCAAAATGAAGTATATAAAAAAGTGTGATACAAATTTTAAAAATGCACTTGCATCACTTTGCAATATGATACAGCAATCCGATTTTGAGTAAAGACGAGACTAATTAAGTACTATCTCTTGGAAATTGAGGCAAGTTTCAGTAGGAAATTGTACCTTGTCTTGTATTAGCAGGAAAACAAAGGAAACTATAAGGCGGACAACACTCTGGAGCCGTGGCCGAGGTACGGAGCTATTTGGAGTGAACTGACTTAAGCTAAGACAAACTGGTATTAGGTATATCTAGCGAACACCCGCGGTTTCTTCCGGGTATTTCTCATTTTATGTATATCAGGATTCAAATTAGTACTACTACTCCTTATGAGTCTGGCTATATTTTACAACAAGAGATTTTGCAATCCCATTAGTAATATCAGAGATATGACGAAAGAAACAGACAGATAGACTGACAAAAATATAGAAAATATATATTTTTTAATGTAAGTAACGTGTACACAACGTCGTATAGAAACCGAGAGGGATGTGGATTTCACCCTACTCCTTACAAATTAACCCACTTACATCTTAGATTGCGTCTTCTCTTACCATCAGAGGGGCAAGTGTGAGTTTTTCACCGAGCGACTGCGTAAAAATGTAGTCACTCGTAAAGTCAAATTATATAGCAAAAAAGCGTTTACTCTCGCTATAACTAGATGGCGCAACTAAAATACCATATAAATTTGCGTTACGTTTTTACGCAGTCGCTCGGTAACAAACTCACACTCGGCACTCGAGTGTGATTACGGTCAAGGGCTATATCGAATAAATAAATAAAAGAAATTTATCCCAAAATTCCCACGGGAACGAGAATTACGCGGTCAAAACTGCGGGCGTCTTCTAGTTACTTATACAAGGTACTTAAACAAAATCAATTCGAAAGTCCGGGGGCAGACTTTTGCCGCCCCAGCGGCTGGCGGCTGTGTGTACAGGGTTTTATAATGTAAATACATCCCCGAGGTGCAGTTCGCAGTATTTAGTTGTTGTTCAGACGCTGAATGGTTAATGGCTGGTCCGGCTTCAGTTTCAGTTTGAATGAATGCCCTACTATTGGTCTTTCTAACTTTCACATACCTGTACTAGGAATTGAGAAAATTTATTGTTTGGCGATTAAGATTTTCCAAATTGTTTCTGGTCTGGCTGGTGAGAGGCTTCGACCCTGGCTAGTTACCATCCTACCGACAAAGACGTACCGCCTTGTAGTCGCTCGAGTATGATGTCGTGTAGAAACCGAAAGGGGAGTAGATTACATCCTACTCCTAACAAGTTATCTTGATACCATCTTAGATTGCATCACTTAACATCAGGTGTGAGGGCATTTTGATGAATTTAAACAAATAATAAACGAATATGAATTTGAATCTAGAAACTCATTATGTCAAAAACCTGTCTTTATTTAGTTAATCTGGGAAAAAAAAATCTTTAAACAAACACGAAGAAGGTCCATTATTGTAATGTCCAGAGTAACGTCGCGGTATTGGGTCGGGGCCCACATTGTAACAAGTTGAGGAACTGGCGCTAAGTGCCCAGCCCGGTCTGCGTCGGAACTAAACTAATTGTGTAGCTTCCCGGAGTTAGTTTACTTCGATAAAGACAACTTTGTGACATGTTAGCTTGGCTTATTAAACAGATTTTAGGAAACTATTGGCGCGGGTTCACGGGTGATTTAAATTACATTGAATTGTTTAATATTATTTCTCTCTAGGTCTACCATGGATTTGACGGCCTCCGCGTCGCAGTGTTATGGCAGTGATTAAGATTTTTTTAATTGGTCCTGGTTTGGCTGGTGGGAGGCTTTAGCAGTGGCTAACCACCCTGCCGGCAAAGAGGTACACCAAAGCGTTTTGGTACGATGTCGTACAGAAACTGAAAAGGAATCTAGATAGATCTAGATAAATCTACTCCTAACAAGGTAGCCCGTTTCCATCTTAGATTGCACCTTCACTTACCATTAGATGTGGTTGCAGTCAAGGACTAAATTGTAATAAATAAAAAAAACGACTTATTAGCTACGGCCTAGGAGACGAAAGTGTAAACATTACAGTATAGGTCTTAGCTCGCCAGTCCGCATTGGAGTAGTGTGGTGGATCCTAAGCCGTTCTAAGGCCTAAGGTCTTAAATAGGGATGACTGGATCTAAAGAGGATCTTTAAAATAGACTCTTAATGATGATGATGACCTGCAAAAAGAAGACTCCAATTATTTAGTTTGCATTTTTTTGTATTAAAACTTCTAAATACTAGAGATTTATTAGGTAAATGGAAATGTTGGAAGGGGAAGGTCTAGGCGAATGTTTCTGGACCAAATTTAGAACATTTTAAAAATTTGGCCATTGAAGTTTATTTTTTTAAATGATGTCAAGATCCTAAACCGACGAACTTGTATGAAAGGATTAATGAGAGTGGAATAAGCTAAGGAAGTACGCAAGAACCGTGGCTATTGGAAAGATGTAGTTTTTGCCTACCCCTATAGGAAATAAAGAGTGATGTTATATATGTATATATATATATATATATATATATATATATATGTCTAAATACTACAACATTTTGTTGAATGAGCATCTCCGATTCCGCTTTCCCGAAAAGTACCCAAAACACGACAAGCGTCGTTCGAGCGGACGAAGTCTGAAACTAAAGATACGTCACGAATAAAAGCGCGGAACATTTTCCGTCACACTCTAACACGCTATTAAGTAATCTGTCCGTCTCGAAGTGCTAACGAGGCCGAAAGTTCGTTAGTGTAATGTCCCCCGAGCTACATGCTACGAGCCATCTTGTTAATCTGTAACAAGTTCAGGGAAGCGGGTTAATAGTTTATTCGGTCAGCTGACAGGACCTAGACGTGTACTGGACTCACTAGATTATTCTTTTAAAACTTATGTCAATACTTAAAGATTATAATTATACTTGCTCCTTGAAATTGCCTCTTGCACCCACACACACAAACTCATACACTATTATACACACATATACGTGTACACAACCGCAACACTCAATCACTTAACTCAAAACAGTGTAACCAAGTATTCAGACTGGGAATCTCTTAGTAGGATTACCTAGTTAATTTATCATTACTTCACCGAGAGCGTGTGTGAATCTTTACGTGTAACACAGATTGAAATATTGCTAAGCGGGTTGCAAAAGTAGCTTACTGGGCTGTGTGATATATATCATCAGAACTATGTAATAGTTTTCAAGAACATTTAATGTACTTGTAACGTCATTTCGATATTTTTAGAGGTAATCTTCTAAATACAGTTGAAGCTTTCGATATTAGATATCCTTACAAATATTATAAAGTCAAAGTGTGTTTGTATGGATGTTTGTTACTCTTTCACACAAAAACAACTAAACGGATTTTTATGAAACTTCAAAATAATATAGCCTATATATCAGAATAACACATAGGCTACATTTGATCCCAAAAATTTCAGGTCTAAAAGAACTACGCGGGTAAAACCGCGGGGGTCCTCCAGTTATAAAAATAGAAAAATAAGCTTAAATGCCTGATGATTTGATCTTAATCCCAAATATTCAAATTTTCGAAATGCATATACTTTAGCTAGCTATCGGACATGCTTTTTTAATTTTTCAGAAGTTTGACTTATTTAATTAATTTAACAGGTTGCCCTTAATGTGTTCCTATAAAAAGGGCTCATATTTAGTGGAAGTATCTACTGAAAAACATGCAAAGTATCTTCACTTAACATCTGCTGCGCTCGATAACTCAAAAAATCTTGGGCTCACTATAAAGATTTTCCAAAAGTGCGTATAAACCAAGCCTACTTAAAATAAACGAATTTGAATTAAGACACCAGAAACTTAATACATAAACTTTCTTTAGTACAAATAACTCGAAACTGCTAAAGGAAACTTCGATCAAAGCACACATAATTAAATTAGAAAAATTTCAACGTAACCGAAACTTCGTGGTATCTTCTTCGATTTCAGATATAAAAACTTTGTCTTCCATTTTAAATTGGCCTGAAAGGAATGGAACTTTTACCGAAAAGCGTGCTTCTTTCTCTTTCAAATTTTCTTTAACTTTTTCTTGCTACTGCTACTGGTAGGTAAATTGCGCAAAACTACTCGTACATTTAGTTTTCTTGTTAACTAAGTATACAAAGTCAATTTTGTTATTTTTATGATTAAGTTTTTCTAAATCGGTCCAGTTTTGGCTCTGGGGGGCTTCAGTCGTGGTTACTTACCACACTACGACAAAGATGTACCGCATTTTTAGCGTTTCGGTATGATATTATGTAGAAACCGAAAGCTTCCATCTAAGATTGCATCATTTAGCATCAGATGTGATTGCAGTTAAGGGCCAACTTGTAAAAAATAAAGAAAGCTTCTTAAAGCTACCATGGTTCCATAGTTGCCATAGCATACGTTATGGCAATTATATGATCTCGCACAGTTCAGCTCTTAGAAAATGACAAAAATACGACTATTGCTGGCTCGTAGACCCATAGTGATAGTGCCCCAGCCAAAAGCGCAAAACCGACTTAGACACACGCCAAATCTTATCATTTATTCTCTTTTACCAGTGCTCAGTGTCATGCGGCGAAGGGGTCCAAGTTCGAGGGGTCGAGTGCACGCCGGCTGGTGGGGGGTGCGACCCCGCCACGAGGCCGGAGATCTCCAGACCATGTTCCACTGGCATCAGCTGCCCCGCGTTTAGGGAGGCCGAGGAACCTGAGGTACGTACATGGACCTTATCTTAAACGTGTATTAGAAGGGCTCCTTAGGAGTAACTACTACTGCTGCTACTGTCACTATCATGGTTACTTCTGAAACTTGTTTGTGACTTGTAGTTCGGTCAGATAGTTTCTTTTTTTTATTCATTTTAAGTTAGCCTCTAACTGCAATCACACCTGATGGTAAGTGATGATGCAATTTAAGATGGAAGCGGGCTAACTTATTAGGAGTAGGATGAAAATATACTCCCCTTTTGGTTTCTGCACGACATGGTACCGGAACGCTAAATCGCTTGGCAGTACGTCTTTGCCGGCTGGGTGGTAACTAGCCACAGCGAAAGCCTCTTACTAGCCAGATCAGGGCCGATTAAGGAAATCTCAATCGCGAGGAATAGAACCCAGGACTTCCATGTTATAAATCCACTGCACATAATACTGTGTCATTAAGGTCGTTTCTGTTGCAGTTGAAATTACCAGCGTATAGTGTGTCTCAACTCATGTCAACAAACGCAAAGGAGAGTACTATAGGCAGTAATCATAACATGCCCATCGAGGCATTACTCTGTGATAGGTATAGGTGAATGCATCAGCTCTTTTTCAAAAAATCTGATGGTTTTCGTCTGAGGTTAATAATTACTTGAAAGCTAAAGAGATACTACTCATCTCAGGACGACATCGAGGATCTCCTCCCGGGCGTCGTCTACCACACCCAGCCGCTCATCCAGCCGTACCCTCCTCCTCAAGCGAAGGCCGAACAGCTGATTGGCGACCCGGAAGTGCCCGTTGAAGCCACGTAAGTGTCACCATATATTGTTACTGTCATCTACTATTATTTTGGTTGGGAACATTAAATCTTGTCATAAGAAGACATATATTATTCTGCCTTCTAAGCCGTTGGCAGGGTCACTATAAATAATTTAAATACGTTTCAATAGTGTTTGCAAACCGGATATAAACTAATCTTTATTATTGTCAATGACATTTGGTAATTATTTTAACAATATTTAGAGATAATCAGCCATTTTTAAATTTACACCCATTCAAGTATACGAAAAGCTTAACTTGTAGCAAATAAATGGGTAACAAGAGATAAATAGAACCAAGTTGATGATTATAATTTACCTTTTTAGTTTACGTTTATACGCTGAAAGTCGTGGATTCGATTCCCAGCTCGAGTTTTGGTTTGAAATGTCTTTTAAAATACTTTTACCGAAATTTCTTTTCTTGATCGCAAGAATCGATAGCGATGGTATCAAACCTATTGACAAAATTGATACACAAACAAAAACAAGCAAAGCCGCGGTCAAATCCCAATATTTGATAAATGAAGCTTGGTCGTCAATTTAAACATGGAAGTATTAACAAAGCCAATTCCAGTTACATTTAAATCTTAAAATAACTCCAAGCTCTGTGGATTTAATAATTCTGTTTACAAAACGTACCTAAATTCAATTTTACTTTCTCAAATAAGATTTAATAAACCTTGAACGACTTTTGAATGTTGCTTTAATTTGTTATAAAACAATTTTCTTAATGTCTCCAACCAAAATTACTTAATGATATCATTCTCAGATTTCTTTAAACCATTGTTTGCATGTATCTCTATTTGAGTTTAGGTTTGCGATTTTAAGCATTTACGTGAAGTGGCAGCCGGATGTCGCTTTCGCGTACATTTCAGTGACTGTGCCTTGAGTGCAATCACACCTGATGGCAAGTGATGATGCAATCTCAGATGGATGCGTGCTAACTTGTTAGGAGTAGGATAATCCTCACCCCTTTCGGTTCGTACACCACATCGTACCGAAAAGCTAAATCGCTTGGCGGTACGTCTTTGTCGGTCTATGTCCTCTCACCAGTCAAGCAGTTAAGCAATTATCATTTCTAGTCTGGATAGAACGATTTATATTTTCAAAATAACCTATTATAACAATCTACAAGTAATATTCATCTTGAAATTAATTCATTCGTTAAAACACTCTGTTGGCAGTTCCTAGCCTATTTATTCATCTGTTATAAGCGATGGTTTCCACTTAACATCAAGTGGCCCGTCTGCTTGTTTCTTCAACTGTTACCTTCTGTAGTATAAACATTAAAACTCTCTTATAGAGTCATGGTTAAAATACTTATCTTACTTACTTATATATAAACTTTTTACTAGTATCTATTCATTTAAACTAGATATTGATAACTAATTCAAACCTAATTGCAATTAGGACTTCTAGGTATTAAAGAATTGATTGATTGTTAAGTTGTTAACTTGTTACAATCTCATGAAGTCATGAAGTCATCGTTATTTTACCACTTTCGTGTATATTCAAATAGCTCAGAGTATTTTGTTGTTGTTTTCAGTAATTACAAAATATTCTTTGCGTGTGGCTGGTTGTATGTAAGGTATTGTACCTTAACCAGTTTAATTAAAGGTTTCACTTTTCAATTCAAAACAACATCACATTTTTACAGTTAATAACATTACGATCCTACCCTGTACACATATCCAGTGGCTGTTACTCCATTTTGTTTCTAGCTTATGTGTTTATTGATCGTCTCCAAACCATTTACAAATTTAATGGGTTAAGGACGATTCGAGAATAATTATCGTCACCGTCCCCTCATTTAGACTTCAGAGCCGTGTAACATTTCGTGTTTCGAGATAGACTAGAAGATAGACATCACTTTTAAACTTATGCAAAGGAAAATCGGCCTTAAACCACTTAATTTTACAGCTTCGATACTGGTCAATTTCGTATGCACAGTCTTCGATTATTCCACAAGAACCCTTCAGTTCATTACCTGTCACGGACCATTGCTTTCTCTACGTTCAACCTTTTTTCAACTCTATGCACTGCACAGTAAAGTTTGTATTTCCTTGCACATATTACACTATCTAAAGTTTGTCTACTTTTTGTTTCGCTTCGAAACACTTTTCCGATACTCTAAGATACTATACATCTCTGCACTGACACCAACAACGCTATGTTTACTTCGATAACTTTCATCCACCGAGTGATTTGACAATAGCTTAGATCTTATTTGCTTACCGCTAAACAAATGATGAGTCAAGTTCTCACGTTTAATTGATGAATACAGACAAACACTGGTGCACATACTTCTACATATACCAGCCAGAACTGATACTTTTAGGATGGTAGTTTTTAAATCTTCTGACCCCGAGCACCCGGCATGATCTGACTGTGTGTGACCTCCCCGTGCTAGACTTATAATTAATATAATGTTTTAGAATTGAATGTTTCATTCACCATGTTTTGAGGCACAAAAGAAATAGAATTAGGATGTTAAATCATTCAGAATGAAAAACTTCTGCATTAGGTTGTTCTAGTGGAATACTGATTAGATGAAATTATATTTATCATAATTTTACGCATTCAGCAATCATTTTGCACGTGGTCTGTCTTCTAAATTAGTTTACAAGTATTTCTTAAATATAACTCACGAAATGTTTATACTAAAATTGACTGTTTCGTCATGTAGCTACATCAAAGACGAAGAATGGAGTCCCTGTAGTGTCACCTGTGGCGAAGGGTGGAGGAAGAAGGAAGTCCATTGCAAGATATTCCTGGAATTCAGCCGGACGATTGCAAAACTGCCCGATAGCAAATGCATGGGGCCGAAACCCACGGAGGAGACTGAGCGATGCGTCATGGAGCCGTGTTCTATGGCTTATGGGACTTCTTTTGGAGATTCCAGTGCACCGGCTTATAACGGTGGTGATAGGTAATAATACTTTTGTTTTATTTAATCCTTATTAAGATAATTGCTTTGTGTAGAGCTCGTCGGGATAAATACCACTAGTATACTTATTATTGTCACTAACGGCTATAATAATTTAAACGAATAGTTGCTGATGAACATCTTTAGAACTTTATTCCGGACTATAGTGTGGCGTATTGTAAAGTAAGTCCTTAGTTTTTTTACGCTTCAAATTCAAGATCAGGTGGCAACTGAATCATTATAGTGACAAGATTAAATAGAAAATCTAAATTGTAAGCCGCCACTTTTCATGGCGGCCATTGTGAATTTTAAACTTTTTATAATGCATAAAACTCTACTCGTATATTGAGAGAGATGTGAAAAAATTTGTTGCGGTGACCATTTTGGATTGATTTTCATCAAACATAGCTAAGAACCACCGGATACCAGATCAATAGCTTTCCACTTAAAAACCGCATCGAAATCGGTTCATATGCCATATATATGTAAGACCTCAAACTTATAACACCTCTCTTTTTTCGTTGGTGTTAAAATGAAACCTGTTGGTGCTATTGAATAAATTTATCTGTACTATAATTTTTAATTAATTATTAATTATATAAAGTACTTTAAATCAATTCCATAAAAAATTATCCTAATAGATCTTGAAGTAACTGATTCAGAACACCATTTGCAACTGACTCATCAATGACATCATTGAGTCGCAGTTCATATAACTCCTCCCCTCCTGATACAATGTCATTATCTTTGACATTGTCATCTTCGTCATTATCTGTTGAAACAACGTCCTCAGGCGATGTGGTCACTAATTTCAATTCTAGCAAAGCTACAAGTAGACCAAATGGTAACAAACTTCGCACATCGTTTTCAAACTCATCTTTTGGATAAATTTCATTGGCGTCTACATCAAAAAGATCCAGGAATGTTTGTAGACTAGCATAATACTCAGTTCTTAAAGTTGCGAAATGTTCAGTTCTGAACTGTGAGTCCGTACAAATGTATAGGAAGTACAGTAAATCTGTCGCTGGACTTGCATACCGCATCGCTTGGAAGTCCAAAAAACAAATCTTTTCCGTATCCTGGAAAAGAAAAAGCCTAATATTAGGTTACAATATCGTTATCACCATGTTAACGGTTAAAGGGCCAGGTCGCCCTATTGGTAGGAAAGGGGACATGAAGCTTATACCAACCACACTGCTCCAATGCGGGTTGGCGGGCCAATCATTCATTGAATTCATATATGGGCACTATCAGATGTTGTTTATAGTGAACGGGATCAATGACTTAATGTGCTCTCCGAGGTAAGAGAGTATTATACAACAATGTCCCTACTCTGTGCTTAGGGGTGCATCCCAGTAGTACCCCATACCGTACTGTTGGGATATTTTCCGTGTTGTCAACTTATATCCCAATAGTTCTATATAGTACTGTACTATAGTTTTTGCTCTTGACTTTACTTATACCATATAAGTTATAAACTTTATATTATTTTGATTGATATTTCATTTTGTTTTTAACAAAAAAATGTCCCTTGCGACAAAAGTTAAGTTATTAAAACCAAGTAGTAGTTGTGTCTAAAAAAATATTCTCTTGTTTTAGAAGTTATAGGAGGACACACATTTTACCACTTTGGAAGTATCTTTTGCGCAAACTATTCAGTTTAGAAAAAAATTATACTAAAAATCTCAATACCATTTTAAAGACGTTTTGTGCAATTTAAGCAACGCTGTATTTGGTGTAGTATGTTTATAGATACTCTCAAATTCAAGTGGATATTTATTATTGCAATCAACAGAGATTCCATATTATACTTATAAAAACTATAGATATTTTATATATAACGTACAAACAAGATGTTGATATCGTCATTTCTTTAATTTTGTCCCATTAGTTCTATATAGAACTACATTAAGCACATTCAGTTTAGAAAAAAATTATACTAAAAATCTCAATACCATTTTCAAGACGTTTTGTGCAATTTAAGCAACGCTGTATTTGGTGTAGTATGTTTATAGATACTCTCAAATTCAAGTGGATATTTATTATTGCAATCAACAGAGATTCCATATTATACTTATAAAAACTATAGATATTTTATATATAACGTACAAACAAGATGTTGATATCGTCATTTCTTTAATTTTGTCCCATTAGTTCTATATAGAACTACATTAAGCACTAATATGGTGTATCAACAGTTCTATAGAACTAAAATTAGGGGATACTACTGGGATGCACCCGTGCTTAGAATTTCGCTAAAAATACCTGAAAAGAAAGAAAGAATTATTTCACAATCCAATCCAGGATTCGAACCTAGGACTATAACTTCAGCCACTAGATCAACGAAACAGTCGTTTACTTTAAGGTGACAAAATCTTAATGCAGTTGCTCATAAATACAACGTGTGGAAATGCGCGGAGCCGCAGAAAAGTTCACGCCGCGCGTCAACGCCGGAAGTTAACAGTGTACGAGTTAAGTTGACATCGTGTTACTACCGGCTTAGCTATATTTTGTTTTTGTTAATTTATGATTGCAACAATATGTTAGGAAAATTAACAAAAAGCGTCCTTACAGACAGCTTCAGAGATACTCGTATGTACCCACTATTGTACCCTGAGGTCCGAGAGAACGAGAACTACGCGGTTCGTTTCGTGAATTTTGGGATAAAATGTGGCCTATGTATTATTCTGATATGAAGGCTATATTATTGTGAAGTTTCATCAAAATCCATTCTGTAGATATAATCATACATACATTATATTATAGGATAATTACACACATCGCACATAGCCCCAAAGTAAGCGTAGGTAGCTTGTGTTATGGGTGCTATGATAACTGATGAATATTTTTATGTATATTATACATAAATACTTGTTATATATAGATAAACATCCAGACACTGAAAAACATCCATGCTCATCACACAAACATTTTCCAGACGTGGGAATCGAACCCACAGCCTAGGACGCAGAAGCAGGGTCACTACCCACTGCGCCACTCGGCCGTTGCACATAATACAAAGTATACAATACTTTTGCCTTAATAATATTAGTAAGGATACTAAAAATAATGTGATCCATCCATCCATCTATCTATACATGACCTATCATGTATAGATAGACGTCGAGATGATGCGTTCGACTATTCAGAAGAATACTTACTAATAATACTTTGAAATTATCCACACTTTATTTCTAATAATAATATATAAAGTTAAAACTACGTTTACTTCTTCAAAGCGTTAATCTAGCGTGAAAACGTTATCTTGTATTAGGCACATAATTAGTATTGAGTTTTATTTAAAACAAAAAGATGCATAAACAAACTGCATACTTACTTCTTTAAAAAGAATGTTGTTAATCCAACAGTCTCCGTGACAGAGGACATTATATTTTTTTCTCGGTTTTGTGTATGTTCTTAACAAGTCTAATATTCCATCTTTTCCCTGTTCTAGCTTTTGCTTAACCTCTTTATTATTTATGAGATTCAGTGATAGTTGGAAAGAGTCTACAAAATAGTTTCTTAATTTCGTCTTATCGAGGAATTTTTTACTAAAAATCACATCTTCAAAATCGTTTTTTATGCTTACTAAATCATCTTCTTTCTTCTCTAATACAAAAGACAATCCATGAAATTTGGCTAATTCTCGTACAATCAAACGTACTTGAGGATAATCCAATTTTTCAAATTTAGCTATTTTATTGTCAACTGTGAAACCACTTAACAGCATATCCTCTAGTACTATCACTTCATTGTTTTTCTCTACGCTTGCAAATATAAATTTCGGTAACACTATTCTATCGTCGAATGAAATGTGATTTTGTAAAGCAACAAACGTGTCTATAACTTGACTATAAGCGAGCACTTCTCTCTTGTGTAAATCTCTGAATACTTCCTGCCTTGAAGTATTTATTAAAGTTTTCACTATAACGCTCAGTTCCTTATTAGTCCCAGTTTCTTCAATAATGATTCTAAAGACGTTCGCAACATAGTTCGCTGCTTTACCAGACACAATGTCAACGTGGTATGTGAAATCTTTTATTTCGTTAATATTCGCTACACTTTGTATGCAGTTGTGTAATTCACTGCAGTTGAATTCATCTGGTTCGCTTATATTTACGTCCAATGACATTTTTATGACACTATATCACTTCACTCACTCAATGCTGACTGAAACACATTTCTTAAAAATGTTCCGCTGATAAGTATATCGATAAACACGCTAATCTTATCGATATACGTTTTACGTTGAAGCGTAAATATTTATATTTTAAATTGCTATAATTGGAAACTAGTTGACCTGGTTGAATTCATACAAACTAAAATTCTGCTACAAATTATCATTATTAAAACAAACTTAACGAATTATAAAATTTGTAAAGCCTTTATCAATTTTTGTCCGAGTTAAGTTAAGAGCCATCAAGGAAAGAAAAGATAAAATGAAATGAAAAATTATGTCTGACCTTTGTTATTAGAGCTGGAAATGGAATCCAGATCCATACTTAATAGCAGTATTAGTTTTAAGTATTCTAGGATGACGAAGTTCCTGGACCAATCCAGGACATTCTGATTAAAGGCCAGGTCAAAAGTACCCTAAAGTTACTACTTTAGGTCGTGGTCTGTGCCTAACCCTATGGGAATGAGGCATGATAGTATGTATGTATGTATGTATGTATGTATGTATGTTTGTATGTATGTATGTTTGTATGTATGTATACATATACGTTAACGGTGATATACATACATATGTATATCACCGTTAACGTAACGGAATGACTGACCAAAAAAAGGTGTATAGTGCTAAAATGAGTGTTGCTTTTTCAGCAGATCTCTAATCTTCGGCACGTCCAGTAACATCAGAGTGGCGCCGGGCTCACCGGGCAAGTCGTACTCTTGGAAGGAGAAGGGTTACACCAGTTGCAGCGCATCCTGCTTGAGTGGTGTTCAGGTGAGATGAGAAGCTAACTTCAATGATACAAAGGAACTTAAGTTATATACGATATAGTACCCAAGTAGTATATTTATGTAATTTTTACTGCAGTCGGTAGCACATATAAAACATCACACATAAAACCTAATAATATCGAGCTTGAAGTTTCTAAGACACCAGGAGATTCTACTTTTCGAAACTGTTAACAATATCTTTCGTTCTAGGAATTAATTATCCAATGCGTTCGAGACGAAGACGGCAAGAACGCGTCCCCGTACATGTGCGACCCCTTGACCAAGCCTGAGAACAGGGTGCGGACTTGCAACGACCACCCCTGTCCGCCACGGTGAGGACTCTTTGTCAGATCTGCAAGAATTTATCATTTGTTTTCTATTGTTTCCATGGCTCAACTATACACATTTATATAAAATATATGCGTTGCTAGCTACGGAAGGTATTTCATAGAAATATATAGAAATCGTTAATGACCCAGCGACGACACTTGCTGCTGCTTTCTTCAGCAGTCTACGAACTTGCACCCTTATACTTAGGCTCACAAATGATATTTACGTTGCTCAAACGTAATAACTTATTTATGACTATTTTGATTAATTCGTTTTATTGTATCAATTTGTTTGTATTGTAAAATTGACATTTGTCAAACAAATAATAATTTGTTAGATAATAATTATTTACCTTTTCTCAATTTCATAAATATTAAAGTCAATTGATGTGGAAAAGAGCAGTCGACCCTGTTATGTATGCGAAATTGACACACTTTTCACTACGATCTATATTTATTTATATATTAAAATGTAAAAAATAAAAACAGAAGAAGAAGTAGAACATACAAGTCAGCCTTATCGCTTTGTAGCGATTTCTTCCAGTCAACATTAGGATTATGAAAAGCGTATAAAAGGCACCTACAAAAAGTGTAAGTAAATTCGGTGAAAGGGTACAATGATCATTATTTCAATAAATAAATTTTATGTACTTATAACAAATGATAATAGCTTAAATATATGTACAGATAAAAAATATTCTTATCTTCTTCTTCTTCAAGTGCCTCTCCATTACTGAAGGTCGGTGGTCAGCTCCTTGAACCTCTCCTTGTCCATGGCTAGGCGAAATATTTGTTCCACAGACTTTATGCCTGTCCACTCTCTTATGTTTTTTAGCCAGGACATCTTCCTACACCTCTTCTTCCTGAGATCTTGCCTATCACGATAGTTTGCATCAATCGGTACCTATCATGTCGTAAAATATGTCCTAGGTACGAAATCATCCGCTGCTTGATGGTCTTGTTTATCTCGGTCTTTTTCTGCATTCTGTCAAGCGTTCAGCGTTAGACACTTTAGCCGTCCAGCTTATGCTGAGTATTCTACGCTATGTCCACATCTCAAAGGCTTCAAGGCTTTTACGAAGAGTTCATGCTTCACAACCATATAAAAGTACGGGCCAAATGTAGCACTGTACGAGTCTGGTGCGGAGTTTTAAAGAAAGTTGACGGCCACAGAGAACTTTCTTGATCCTCACGAAAGATGCGCGAGCAATCTCAATACGGGCTCGAACTTTTATGTCGCTTTTCCATGAGTCTGTTAGCCATGTTTGTCAACTTTCTCTAATATTTAAATTTAAAAAAGTAAATAATTGAATGCTACAGTGACCTACACTACAAATAATATAAAAAAGAGTAAAAAAATTAGGTGTCATATTCCTCCGAATCGAGCGGCAAAGCCCAGGCTTCTGATAAAAGGAGACGTCAATCAATGGCTTCACTCATTATTTAATATGGTTATCAGTTATAACATGATTTTCATAGCTGAAACATAAATATGAAACAACAAGATCCATGTTCGGGTAAACAGTGCAATAATAAATACTCAGGTACAGTATATCATGTCAAATATGTTGTTTTATTTTTAACACATTACGGCACGGCGGAGCTGAAACTAGCTCAATTTATATTTTAACACGTTTTCACTGCATTATGTTATCATCAGGGTTGCCACTTCGGAGTTTATATAACATACATTACCCGAAAGAGAAACTGTTTTTGCAAATTTCTTTCTTAAATTGTGACAGAGTTAATACTGTCATATATTTTTTAAAAATATGTTTACATTTGTAATATTTTTAGGTAACTCTATCGTTATCATCATCAGCCTCCACTGATGGATATAGGCCTTTCCGAGAACGCCTTTCCACCATACACGACACACCTCATGCAGCCACTTCCCGCTACCTTTTTGAGGTCGTCGGACCATTAAGTCCATATTCATTTCAATTCTGATAATTTTAACTTGCTTTTCTAGTAAAAAACAAAGCTGACTGTGATATACAAAAATTGTCATTATACATCCCAATGGAGTTATTCACTAAATTTTGTTTTGTCTTTTATTTCTTTTTTACTCTCTACTAGAGGACGCCCGCGATTTCGTTTCTAATTCTCGTTCCCGTAGGAATTTCGGGATAAAATGAGGCCTACGTATTAATCCAGGATGTCAGCTAACTCCATACCTAATTGTCGCCTTTATACCTACACATAATAGTTGTATGACAAGTATTTTATGGACTTCTCTGTTTATTGCTTAACTTTGATGTAATTCATTCAGTCGTTCACCAATATAAAGTGGACAAATATACGTAACGGCAGAACTTTGTTTTATAACTTTAAGTTATGATTGTGGTTAAATAAATTCACACACGGAATCCGCGGGGATAATGTCTTACTTTTGCCCGAGGCTGTGCAATGTGCATTGGTTCAATAAATTCATTGCTGACAACCCTATGTTCCCGCTAACCGCAGAAGTTGCATTTTCGTCCGTATTACTATCGCAATAAAGCCCATTTATGTGTACTTCCCTCGACACATGAGTATAACAATAAATTACGTATAAAGCTCTCTAGAATACGGTTTAAACAGTGCACTGCGTTAAAACTACTGTTATGGCTTAATATTGTTTGTTTAGATTGTGATATTGTTATACTTATCTTTTGTGCTAAGCCGTAATATTATACGAGTCTTTTATTTTACGCCTGATTCGAGTATATTTATTTTACTGTCCCGCGAGAATGACGAGGCCCGAGTGAAGGAATTAATCCGAAACTTCGTTAATTTAGTATTCCGGGTAGACTTGATATATTACGGCTTTGTTGGCAGCCTTATAAGTGAATGGTGGAAGTTATAAAGGTCCGCATACATTGCAATAATATTGTTGATATTATGACAATATTTCCCCAAAAAAGAATCCATGCGACATAGCCACATAAATTATTCAAATCATTTGTTAGGTATTAACGTGACAATTTTTAACTAAATCAATTAAGAGTTCTGTAAAATTGAAGACCATTTTGTTAAAAATACTTTGTCGTACATTTTTGTGCAGAAGTGTGTAAGATTGTTACTCATTTGCCGCAACTATTTAAAATAGTGTGTTACAAGCTTCCAAATCACCAAACATAAATCAAATGTACATAACCCTTGTTTTAAAGAAAAATGGGTATAGCAAGCTATCCTCAAAAGATCATCATTCATATCATCTCGGACTTTTTGTAATCCTAATAAAGAAAAACAATACTTCCATAAAATAGAGAGAAAATGGATGATTAAAGAAGATTAACAAAAGAGATTTATGAGGCGAGAGTGAATGGAGATGTTGGAAGGGGAAGACTTAGGCGAATGTTCCTGGACCAAATTCAGGACATTTTAAAAAATGGCCAGGTCAAGAGTACCCTAAACCGACGATCTTGTATGAAAGGATGAATGAGAGTGGAAGAACCAAAAGAAGTATGCAAGGATCGTGGCAAATGGAAGGGTGTAGTCTCTGCCTACCCCTATGGGAACGAGGCGTGATACTATGTATGTATGTACTTCAATACACTGTTTCGTTATATCTCAAGTAGATATCGATTTTTTTTTTCTCATGCGGCGCACTATACAACCGGCAGCGGGAGCAATCGCGGGGCCTATCGGCTCCTGTTGTTCCAAGCTGTTTTGTGGTACTGTGCCGTCGTCCAGTTGTTTTGGTGTTGGTTGGCGCCGTATGGTGACGCCCCGGTATATCCTCCGAGCTGGAGGTGGCGTGACGTCCCCCGCAGATGTTGGCGAGGTTCCACAGACGCTGATGACGACGGCGATGTTTCTGGTCTAATTTGTGCGCATTCCGTTCTGCCGCCACCGCGTCTGGTCTTGGTCCGATCGAATATTCATTTTTTGTGCACTATTATTTAAATTTTAAATTCTAGAAATGTTTTTAACATATTGAAATATTTTAAATTTAACTATTTTTGAGTTTGAAAAAATATGTCAGACCGGGTGACATGACATTTTTGACAAAGCAACGTTTTGGATAAAAGCTCCCATGTGGTTTCAATTTCTCCGACCTTTTCGACAATTATCGTCATATTTCATCCAATTTACATAAAACCTTAACAAATTATTTTCCTTACGAACCATTGGTAATACCTAAATGATAGTCCAAACAGTAGACGTTGAGTTTATAGCGAACATACAGACAGACAGACACGGGCCTTTGTCTATTATTTAAAGATACCAATACAGGCTACTAATCTAAAGAGTATTCGCGGGTTAGTGATAATCTAATCTAAAACAATGCAGACGAAGTCCCGTGACATCGGCTAGTCTAAAATAAATAACCAATTGTGTTCAATATTGAAAATATTTTCTCGAGGGAACGAGGAAATTTCTCAGCAAAAGATACAAGTTAGATCGCTTTCAACATAAAAAGAAATAAAAGCTTAAAAAGAAACTTAAGCGAGTAAGTAATAAGTCGAGTCGCCGTCGTCGAGGACTTAAGTATTTGCACGTGTCACAGAGTAACGTTTAAGTATGTAAGTATGCGTTAAGTTTAAGTTTAAGTTGCAGTTGTATAGAGACGATTCTTTGTTGCAGATGGAACTACACGGAGTTCTCTCAGTGCACCAAGTCGTGCGGCATCGGCATACAGACGAGGGAAGTTACGTGCATACACGAGGTATTATAATAAATTAAGAATAGTCTACTACTATATCACAATTTATCATTGTCACTATGGGACTATGCCTTATTCTTGTAGGAGATGGTATATGGTCATCACGCTGCTCTAAAGCGAGTTGGTGGGCTTCGGGATATTGCTTCATTCTTCAATTATTACTATCAGATGTTTTTAATTATGACAAGGTTAAGCTTAACGTGCTCTTTGAGGTATGTTAAGCTACAAATTTCACAATACGGGGATTTTAATTTTCTCTAAGAAATTGTCAGCATAAGAAAACTCTTATTGTTTTTCCAAGGTCTGACCCAGAACCCAATACTAATCCTTTTTTTTATGGACTACAAGTTTGCCCTTGACTGCTATCACACCTGATGTTAAGTGATGATGCAATCTAAGATGGAAGCGGGCTAATTTGTTAGGAGTAGGATGAAATACACCCCCGTTTCGGTTTCTACACGACATCGTACCGGAACGCTAAATCGCTTGGCGGTACGTCTTTGTCGGTAGGGTGGTAACTAGCCTCGGCGAAAGCCTTCCACCAGCAAGACCAAGACAAATTAAGAAAAATCTCAATCTGCCCCGCCGGGAATCGAACTCAGGACCTCCGTCTTATAAATCCACTGCGCATACCACTGCGCCACGATGGTCGTCAATCCAGAACCAGTTCACTAACAAGGCAATGACACCTCAATTGTGAAATAAAAGAATATCATAATCACATAGTTTATTGACGTGCATATTTAATAAAAAAAATACGACATTGCTTTTTATACCAAAAGTATTCTAATTTTATGTTCTACAGTGTAGATTCTTGGTTTTTGCAAAAATTCGCACGATTGTAATCAAGTTAGTCTTCTTTCATCGTCCCAACATTGAAGAAGTGTGGTGGGTCTGAAACCCATATCCCCTCTCCAATAAAGAGCCGATTGTGGGCCGCTAACGGGCTGATAATGATGACTTCGTCAAGATATCCTTTAGATAACTCTGCAATGTCATTCAGCCAGAAAGTCATTGAAATTTTGTATAACTTTTATTTATAAAATCTTCTCTGCTATTGGCAATCGAAATATATTATATATTTTGTATCACATTCACACTTCATGGACAGGGTTTTATTAATCTGAATCCAATATAGCGAAGAACGTATTATAGCCCAAGAGCATACATTCAACTATTATATTATGATTAACTGAGTAATTTCAGATACAACAAATTAAATAAGTGAATCAAAAACTTAACTTAATGAAACTATGTTTTGTTGCTCTAAATTTAAAGACTTATACTTATTGTATAAATGTCATTATAATTTCATATCTAAAGACCGAAATACTTACCTACTACATTCTGACAAATAAAGTATAGGATGAATTTGATAGTGATATTAAAATGTAATCGTGTCTGTTGATTAGAGACTAGAAATAGATATCGTGTAAATAAATTGTATGGAGACTCATAAAATATTACTTTTGTCCAACAAGATAATCTAGTGGCCTATTTAAGTTTTGGTGTCAAAAAATTCTAAATATTTCAAGGAAGGAGAATATTTTTAGATATTAAAAAAATAACGCTACGTTTCTATAACTGACTGCATGTTTGTACCCTAGACAACTAGTAAGCTTATTGTAACTTTTTGTTTTACGTGTCCAAAAACACAACACAAGTTATTATGTGTGGCACTTATTTTAAAGACTAAGCGGAAAATTGTCTGTCAGCTCTTAACCTATTATAGACATTGGAAAATAAAACGTGAATATAATTGGATTCAGTGGGAACGCTCGTCGTAGGAAACAAAAGAGTTACTTTTATTATATCATTTTTTTATACACTTGAGCGTAAAATTTATGTTTTACGCACTAGTTGATAACGAGGTTTAATAAGAGACAATAGAAGTGTTTTACTGTGTATTTTTAAGATATATTTGTGTATCTTTTTTGTCTGACACAATATAAATCCGGAATGTTATCTTTTATTTAATTTTTTTTATTGATTTTTATTTTTACCGGACATACAATGTGATGAATTTCGATACAAGTAAATGATTTGTTAGAACAACCGATAAGCTTGAAATTTATATACGTACAAACACACACACAAACACCCACACACGCTAGTTAGTATTTGTCCTTTGTCTTTGACGATAGGACGGTAACTAACGGAAGCCTCCCACCAGCCAGACCTGGAACAATTTAAAAACTCTTTGTCAGCCCAGCCAGGACCTCAGTCTTATGACCCCACTGCGGAAATAACAGCGCCACGAAGGCCGTCAAATTGTCCTATGGTCTTACACTGATGTCGAGGGAGAGATCATCAAGATTATGTAGGCTCATCAGCTTATTAAAATCCGACGGGGTAAGTGTCGGCACTTGTGAAGCAACGAGATTACTGTTACTGATCTTCCTCGATCGCAAGAGAAGTGAAATTGCCACACTACGCCCCCTAATGCTGGCAAGTGCCTACTTTAGTCTCAAAGATGGATATTGATGCAGGTGACCCGCGGAGGTACCAACACAGTGGTGGTGCCCAACAGCATGTGCCCGCAACCGCCGCCGCCCGACCGCCAGTACTGCAACGTACTGGACTGCCCCGTGCGCTGGCACGCCGCCGACTGGTCCAAGTGCTCCAAGACTTGCGGCGGAGGGATGAAACAACGCGAGGTATGTTACACTTCCACACCAGGTGACCAGCGGAGCGACCAACTTGTGGTGGTGCTCAACAGCATGTGCCCGCAGCCGTCGCCGCCGGACCGCCAGTACTGCAACGTGCTGGACTGCCCCGTGCGCGGGCACGCCGCCGACTGGTCCAAGTGCACCAAGACTTGCGGCGGAGGGATGAAACAACGCGAGGTATGTTACACTTCCACACCAGGTGACCAGCGGAGCGACCAACTTGTGGTGGTGCCCAACAGCATGTGCCCGCAGCCGTCGCCGCCGGACCGCCAGTACTGCAACGTGCTGGACTGCCCCGTGCGCGGGCACGCCGCCGACTGGTCCAAGTGCACCAAGACTTGCGGCGGAGGGATGAAACAACGCGAGGTATGTTACACTTCCACACCAGGTGACCAGCGGAGCGACCAACTTGTGGTGGTGCCCAACAGCATGTGCCCGCAGCCGTCGCCGCCGGACCGCCAGTACTGCAACGTGCTGGACTGCCCCGTGCGCGGGCACGCCGCCGACTGGTCCAAGTGCACCAAGACTTGCGGCGGAGGGATGAAACAACGCGAGGTATGTTACACTTCCACACCAGGTGACCAGCGGAGCGACCAACTTGTGGTGGTGCCCAACAGCATGTGCCCGCAGCCGTCGCCGCCGGACCGCCAGTACTGCAACGTGCTGGACTGCCCCGTGCGCGGGCACGCCGCCGACTGGTCCAAGTGCTCCAAGACTTGCGGCGGAGGGATGAAACAACGCGAGGTATGTTACACTTCCACACCAGGTGACCAGCGGAGCGACCAACTTGTGGTGGTGCCCAACAGCATGTGCCCGCAGCCGTCGCCGCCGGACCGCCAGTACTGCAACGTGCTGGACTGCCCCGTGCGCGGGCACGCCGCCGACTGGTCCAAGTGCTCCAAGACTTGCGGCGGAGGGATGAAACAACGCGAGGTATGTTACACTTCCACACCAGGTGACCAGCGGAGCAACCAACTTGTGGTGGTGCCCAACAGCATGTGCCCGGAGTCGCCGCCGCCTGAAGTGTAGGTCAAGTCTGACTGCACCTCCATTGTCGTGTCAATGCAGCGCGCTACACCTTGTCAATATGTAAGCGTTCAACAATCATCCGTGTCTACTGGACACTAGCTTATTTTCTATTCGGATCATTATATCTGTACCTTCTGTTAACTAGGTGGTGTGTAAGCAAATAATGGCGCAGTCACACGTGGTGGAGAGACCGCCGTCTCAGTGCAGCGCGCCGCGCCCCGCAAGCACTAAGGCGTGCAACAGCCGCCCGTGTCTGTTAGACACCGCTGCACCCGAGATCGCACTGGCCAACTCATCCTATATACAGCACGACCCTAAGAAGAAAAAGGTTTACTGACCATTTACTTATATTAAAAACTAAATAAACTTACTGAGCAACATCCTAAGAAGCTTTCGCTTGGCTGTCGGATCAAGGGCCAAATACACAAGGCAGAAGTCCTTGAAACGTCGCGCATTGTGAGGAGATTATTTACTCAACAGTCTGTTGCTTGACCATTGGTTGCATCAGCACTCAAAATCTTCACAATCGTTTAAGTTATTTTTAGGAGTTTCTAATAGTGTTTCTAACTTAAAAATCAATATATAAATATATTGGAGAAAAACTTCCAGTTACTTATGTTTATCAAACAGGTAACAGTAAAAGTGGGTGGATCAGCGACGATATTCTACGGGACGCAAGTGAAGATCAAATGCCCCGTGAAAGGTTACAACAGGACCAAGATCCAGTGGGCCAAGGATCACCAGATTATCGCCAAGTCGAAGAAATACAAAATTTCTAAAAAGGTAACTAAGTAACCTATAGGTACTTGGGTAGACTAGCTAATAAAAAGTCACGATTGACCGAACAGTAGAATTTTTATGCATATTTTTAAGTGATCCAACTATTAAAGATTCTAAAAGTCTAATTATTCTTAGTAACCGCGTTTGTATATTTCTTGTTTTTGTAAACTTATGACAGTGTTAAACTTATGTCATAAATTACCTAACAATTACCAACAAAAATTACCTAAATTGTGTCTTCTATGTTGCCTGTTCTATAAGCATTATAATTAAGTAAATTGATTGAAAATAACTGATTCGCCTTCATGAATCATGACATCTTCGATTAATTCTTATTTATTCGATTTATATTGATTTCGATAAAATAAATAAAATAATTACTTTGATTACTCTCGATTTTCAGTAACTTGCAAAAACTCATGAACATATTATGAAAATCAATTTTGTAATTCTCAAGTTTTAAGAACAAACTGAATATTTGGTACATAAATTGGTGGTAATATTTCGGGCACTGTAATTGTTTCAATTCCGCATAAGAAATTGGGCGCAGTTGGCTCCGACAGGCCGTAAATAACATTAGCAAAAACGTTCCGTAGTCGCCACCGCCGCCCGCCTCAGACACTGGAAATTTATTCAACTTTACCAGCGCTGACTTCACTTGCAACTATTCAAGCTATATAATAATGTACCCCACAATATCGCTCCCGTAGATCCCGTTTTGAGGGAATATCAGGTTAAAATTAGCCAATCAGCTATATCACATTGTATAATATCGTGTCAGTGTTTCTTATCGTACTTCTCTGAAACTAAAATACCTAACAGTATCAAAACTTTCGTAGTGGAACTGGAACTGGAATTTTATAAAACCAAAAGTGACTTCTTGTAACCTAAGCTATTCAAGCTATATAAATATGTAGAGTTAAAATTAACCAATGTGTTCCCACGTTATAATCTATGTTAGAACCAAATGTCATCTACAGTTGTTCAGTAGCTAGAAACGACGAAACTAACCCGTTTGTTACAATATAAAATTATATAAAAGTTGATGTATCAAAAATAAAAATGTTTTTAGCTCAACGTTTACGAGGCTCTAATACGATAAGTCTTGATTTAGTGTTCATCGATGTACTATAGTTAAACCCTATATAATAACACAGACTTCTCGCTATTTTAAGGGGAATGGTGATTAATTATTATGTTCAATGTCGTGAATAAGATTTAAAATCATACTCCATCTTACTCTAACACAGGGCGCTCTTCGCATCACATCTCTGTCACTCCGAGACCACGGGGTCTACACGTGTGTGGCTGGTCGGTCCAGCGCCAACCTGACGCTGTTGGTGAAGCCACGGCCGGGCGAGTTCCCGTCCAGCGAGGAAATCGAGCGGCACAAAGCGTTGGACGAGCCGTCATCCCCTTTAGCAGACAGGTAGGCTTTTCCAGCTGTTTCCGTCCGTGACGTCACCTCGGACAGGAGGCTGGCTGAAAATCGGCGCTGGGTGTTCTAGCAATTGCTTGGGTATGCAGCACAATGCTGAGCTAGGTTGTACCACACATCAAACACTATTTTATATTGTTGCATTTAACATTTTTTTCTTCCTTCTATCTTTTTTGTTTTCTTTCCCCTATAAATGTGATAGAAATTGAATGTGCTTAATGTCTTCATAGAACTTAACTTCAAGTATTGGCTGATTTTATATAGCTTACATAAAATTACATAAAACGAGAAAAATCTGACTGTAGATTTAAGAGTCTGTGATGACTTTCATTTAAGATAAATAAAATGAAATGAAATACTTATGATACTTATGGACCTACCTCCCAAAGATGGTAATTCAATATCTCGTTCAATAATGATCTTTTTACACGCGATTGTTATAATCAGTCAATTGTCACAATTTGAAAAAATCAAAACATAATTGAAAGTTTTACTAAAAAACTTGAACACTGAAACATAATCCGGATCAGACTCTATTCTCTATGCTGCATAATAAATTAAGGCGAAAGCACGTCGCTTGCTAGAGCCGAGACGTCGCTGCAGCTTCGGGGGAATAATACGAGTTTTTTATTTATACTGATTGTCATGTGTTTTTCGCGTAGATTAAGCAATAATTGGAGCGTCCTTTTCAAAAAAATTAAATTCAGTGCGTATTAATTCCCATGTGTCCGTTAACGTCCATTCACATGGGTGAAATTGAAGTGAAAGGACTTCATATATTTTCGAAAACAATAGTATATTGAACTCTGTGTCGATTTATTAACAAACTTATGCGTGATGTAGAACCTTTTCGGCCGAAAACGCTTGTCTTTTTTTCCATTTTTTTAACACAAAGTACCCATGTTAATAAGTCGAGATACAGTACGAGTACTGTGTGTAAATACGTCGCTTCTTTTCGACTCTGCTCCAATGTAGATGGACGGTTAATTATAAATACTAATAGGGTACATAAAATAGAACCCTGTACTATTGTATATTGTGTGATGTAACCAAGGTTTTGTCTGCAGAGCGGACGGGCGCTACCGCGCCATGATTGGTGGTCGCTCGGACGATCAATCGCACGAGCAACGCCCGCCCGACCAGAAGAAGAACTATAAGGGCCGACAGAAAGGTACCTTTTTATTATTTAGATACATGTATCATTCAGTGGACACTAAACATAAATATCTCTTCGGTCATTCTATAACTAAAAGTATTTTGCAATTCATTCATTATTTGTATTTATATTGAGATTTCTCACTTAGAATTTTTTTCCAGTGCATTCATGAAATGATTAGTGCGGGGGTATATTAGTAATGGGGAGAGTGGGACTTACTTTCAAAGATCTGGTACTTACTAGCTGAGCCTTATCAATGATGTACCACTGAGAACCAATCATTTTTCATTTTATTAATTTCATACAATGAATAGCGGCGTTTTAGTCGCAGAAGACGCAGTGTTGTATGGAGATAAATGAATTTGTGTATCAATCTATATCCGGCGCGTGTACACACGTTCATTATAAGCCATACAACACTGCGTCTCCGGCCGCAACCACTGGGCCAATGTTTCAGTACGTATACTACCGCACTTTCGCCGCCCGGTTTGACTTACCACCGAATGAATACGATAAGATATCGCCATGGTACTGCTGGCCACACGGCCAACAAGTATACACAGACGGCCAGACTTTGCTTTTGTCATGAAAGAATTAATTGCCCGCGGCGACCTAGCCGCTCAGTCTTGCTGACTAATATGTACTTACTTTGAATTATTTTCTCACCAGGGAAAGTAGACAAAGTCCGCGACGCCCTCTACGGTAATCCCACGACGAGCACCAAACCTGCTCCCAGCTACAACTCGCAGGCGCGGGACATTTACGACGAAAACGAGGTGAGAGTTACGACATAACTTTACAAATATGTTGCTGAATAATAAATATTTATTTATCTATTTATTAAAGCAGTTGATGTTAAACTAAGCTTCTATTTATTGTGATACTAAAAATATAATATGGACAAATCGATGTGATAACCTTCTCTGTGAATTAGAAACTGATGTTCTTACGGTGACAATGATAACGATGACAATAACTCTACATAGCTCATTTTAGTCAACTTTTATAATTTATAAGCATGTTCAACTGACGATTGTTTTGCTGTTAACGTACCTAATGGCAAATGAAATGGCGAAAGAATATCTATGTAAACTTTTAAAATGAAATATAATTTTTGCTTAGATAAATTATCGCGATTTAACTTCAACATTCCTCTTAACTATCATAAAATATTTCATGAGATATACGAAAAAAGTGAGAATCAATATCTAATCTATACTAAAGCCAAACTCTATTGAGAATGCTTTTTCGACAAACAAATTTGTCAACAAACAAATTAAAAATGAAGGTAGAAATCACTAGTCATTTTACACCTAATTTTTTTAGTTGACTTATTAATAACGAATTCATGACAGTAAATTAGATTTGTAAGCTTAAAACTAATTAATATATTCAATGTCTTTTAAATAAGATTTTATAAAAAAACAAAACATAATATTACATTTATTAGGCATAAAATGTGTTGCATTTGCTACCTAAATTTGTTTGTTGACAAGCATTCTCAATCGTGTTTGGCTTTAGTATAGATAGTAATTTCAATATCACAACAAATCAATCGTCAGTATCCAATAAAGATTTCCATGGCGGTATAAACAATAAAAAACAGCGCAATATTAATAGCAATTTTGCAAACTAGGCGTGTAAATCGAAAACCGATATTAAACCACATTTTCATAACAATAGCGGCGTCCAATAAAACGAGTCTAGATCACAAAATTGACAATAAATTGCCACTATAAAAATTATCATAACCGAACGTAATATCGGCACGATGTATTTTAACTCCGACACAAATGAAAATAGTAAATCTCCTTTACGGCGCATGAATATAGAATAAGTTGGAAAGCAGAAAGCATGCCCGGTTATAAAGACTTTTAGAGATTTTCTCTGCACTTTCTTATAAAATACTCGTACAGAAATCTAACGAAATCTCGGCCGGAGTCGGTCAAGGCCGTTCCCGATCTACGTGTTTAATATTTATGAGATTGTTATTAAAGATTTCTGTATTATGTTCTACTAATTGTATCCGGGAAAAACTGAAAATGAAATTTCTGTTTTACGTGTTCTACGTGAGACTGGCATTTTACAGGTTTATACGCGAAATAAAAATAAAACGAAAAACTGTGAAATTAATATAGCTATTTGTTTTTGAGTAATTGATGTTCTTTTTAATTTGTATGTCATTGGACATTAAATTGAATTTAAAAATGCTAATATGAGTTTGTTTGTTACACTTTAACCACTCAACTGATCGTTTTGAAGTTTTACTGTTAATGTTACTGTAAATAAAAACCTTAAATTCTCTACACGACATCGAACCGGAAGGATAAATCACTTGGCAATAGGTCTTTGTCGGTAGGGTGGTAACGAGAAACGGCCGAGACCTCCCACCAGCCAAAATCACCAATAGCACGAGCAAAAGCTACTTTAAAATAATAGCTAATTTGATAAGTAAAAACATTTTTTATTGTTAAAAATACATTGGTGTTTCCTTACAAATCTTTCCTTTACAATAACTTCCTAAAAACCTTTGATATTTTATAGCACGAACTCAAAGAAAAGAAACATAAAATAACAGAAGTGGGATTTCACAGATAGACCTTTTCCCCAATTTAGTGTGAAACGATCAAATTAAAAAAATCGCCCCGGTCCCTCGGAAGCCTTGACCTTGGAAGACCTTATAATGCTGCCAAGTATATAATGTACATTCAATAATAATTTTATGATGTCGTAAAGAGCGACCGTAAAGTTTACTGCTGTTTTATTGTAGAACTTAGCCGGATGGCTGTAGATAGCAAATCATTGTAGCCGACGCACCTATACACTATTGTACGTTGCGCGACTTGAATCATTAAATGGGTACTTCGCTTTTAACGATTCGTGTTATGTACAAATATGTGATTTTGGTTGGAGTATCTCTATCAAAATCACGTATTGCCAAAGTTTAACTTTTATTTAGTTCCGTGAAAATTTTATTTTTAATGATGAACCAATTAATATTTTCACTAGCATATGTGACGAAGGGTTGACACAACCATAACACCTAGTCGCTGACAAGTCACTAGTAAAATACTGTATCTTATACTATTCTTAACATACTCGTACACGCATACATGTTATATAAATATGGTTTAGATATTCTTTGGCGATTTAAGGTATCAAAGGTACATACAACTTCCCAAAGTAACTCGTCCATACTCCATAGTTATCTACGTTATTCATTTATGGTAGGAGCAGACTGACAAGCATTTATAAAATTACTGTGGCAATTATAGTAACAATAAATTCTTACTCAGAAGTCGTCGTTACTGTCATATTCTATCGAAAATATAATATAGAAAGTCGGGTGATTTTCGGGTCGAGTTAGTTTTTTTGGATATCATACCGGTTTGTCCACTATTTAAATATATAAAATATTTTCGCACGCTGCTGATAATATCTAAAGGAGACTGCTGTGTCGTCTCAGATGCTTCCGCCAAAACGGAACGGTGCCTCCCGGCTCTTGCCGTGCCTGCATTACCTTGTAATGCAACTTCAGGTGAGACGTTACCAGAATAGAGCATGATACATGGGGCCTGTTCACTGTCACATAGCCCTGGTTTGAGTTTTCAACTCAGCAACATTTCAGGAGCATTTATAACATAACTTAGATTGGAATCGTCGTATTTGGCTTATATACATTCATAATTATCAGTCTGTTAACGGCCTATTACAGGGCCAGGCCTCTTTTCTTATAGGAGAGGGGATATGGAACGTAGTCTCACCACGTTGCTCCAATGCGGATTGGCGGGTTTAGTGTTCCATTTGTTAACGATCACTATTAGATGTTGATAATAGTGACCGGGACGGACGGCTTAATTGTGCTCTGTGAGGCACAGAGGTGTAACACCACCAACGTCTGGACTCCGGGCTTGGAATTTACTGAAAATTTCATAAAAGAATTAAAATTTCAGATTTATTCCGTGTCCCGACGATTCGAACCCAGATCCTCGCTTATCGTATCCACACAGATATCCACTCGACCAACGAAGTAGCCTTATATAGATTAATGTCTGGAGAATAATGACTTTCATAGTACACAAACACACGTTTTAGTCATTTGAAAACTTACACTAAGGGCACTTTAACTTTCTCTACAGTTTTCTAATCGCATGTATTCGTGATCAGTCAAATGGTAGAATTAGTTTCAAACATATTTTAAGGAAGGTCTAATTAATCATGGGGAATAAAGGGTCCAGGTCAATGTGAATTTGTAACTAATTTTAACTATCAACTTATTTACTAACTCAATATTTACAATAAAATGACCAAGAAAGCTATATGAATATTTAGTTAGACTTATTACATTACAGTTATGGTAGATCTAAATATACTGAACTAATATTTTATAAATAATAAATTGTCATTTGATAATTATTACCTGAGTTTAACCATAGTAATAATGTGAACCTGAATTTGAAGCCGTAGATATAAATTGTGTTGTTTTCTGTGGTCGTTTTACCTAACTCTGTTTAAACCATACGTTCTTTCAAATTAATCACGGAAATTTTTGGACAGTTTTCATTGATATGTTCAGATGTTCTGGAATTTTCAGCGCATCGGCAACTCGAGAGGTCAAAGGATGGCCGATCCAGTGATCATGTACCAGAACTACGGCACGCCCATTCAAGCGCAAATTCTAAGCCTCCAAGACAAACAAATAGTTTTCCCTGAAGACGACGACTCTGACATCATTATCGTAAACGAGGATTTCAATAGAAATACAATCGAAGGAGGCAGAACAGAAAGTCTTAAAAAAGGGATTGGCGATTTGGTTGAAACGACCACTGAATCTAAGGAAAAATGGTAATTTTGTTCAAACATCCTTTGATTTTTTAGGTATTGCTTTTAATTCAGAGTACTTGTGAAAAAATTATGATTAACTAAAGGACGCCCGCGGTTTCACCTGCATAGGGGAACCCGCGTTCCCGTGGGAATTTGGGATAAAATGTGTAAAAAAAATTTATTCTCACTCTAAACCACACTGTATTTAAGTTGTCACTTTGGTCGGGTGTCTCGAGACGAATACAATTTTTTTTATATATAATTTCAAACGTTTTGTGAATTTCTTAACTATCTGTTGTCACTATTTAAATTGAAATTTTAATTGATATATTGTTTTTTTCTTAGGACACCACCGTCCGACGTAAATGATTACATGTGGAAGACCACAGAATGGTCGACCTGCAGTGCTCAATGCGGTCAGGCTGGACACCAAATTAGAGGTGCCATCTGTCAGGTAACTGATACCTTAATGCATTATTACCCACCTATTAACGGCCCACTACAGGGTCAGGCCTTCTTATGGAGATTAGACCCACATCGCTGCTCTGATGCTGGCTTTGGGAAATGAATAATGTTTTAAGTCATTAACATTAGTAATTTTTTCACACTGAATAAACTAGATGTTTATTTTTTCGTTTATGTTAAACACGCTCGTGACTGAAACGGAGCCTACTTTAGAAAAGTTTATAAAAAAGTTCATGTTCAATTTCACGTCGGCTTTCATTGAGCCTGTTATTCATAGCTGATCCAGATTCGAATTTAATGAATAGAAATTTTCAAGTCAAGAAACTTGGCGAAACTATTTGAACCAAGAGCCTCGGAGAACTTTTCCAATATTACACGAATATGAAAATTTAATTATACGCTCGATTTAATTATTACTTTGGCTGAAATTTTTCAATATATCACGTGTTTACGTTGGAATATGGGAACTAATTTTGTAAAATCACTTTAAACATAATTAATATTACGTGCCTGTTGCCTGGAAATTTGCGCACGTAAAATTCAATGAAGTACTAAATCGTATTCTTGTTCACTATAAAATAATTCTACAATGATGTTTCACAATAACTCAGCATAATAATAGTTGTAATCCTACCGACCGATACTTTGTTTGTTCTCTTTAGTTGTAGAACTATTTATTACAGAGATCGCCCAGAGCATTAGGTCATATTTCTGTCACTGAATCGGTCTGTCTGTATGGACTAGAGATCATAACATAGCAGTGCTGCAACTATAGCCTGTAGGCTTTGCCTTTGACTTGCTTTGCAGTTGGACGGTCTACTACAGGGCCAGGCCTTCCTTCTAATAGGTGATGCAGGTGATAGCTTAACGTTTTCTTGGAGGCACGGGGTTGTAACATGACTAACTCCCTGTCGCCTGACTTTAAATTTTACTCAAAAGTTTTCAGAAAATCTAAATATTATTCTACAATCCGACACAGGATTTGTATTCAAGACCTAATAATCGAAGCTACGTCTGGTAACCATCGAGGCAGTTGTAAAATAACATACTCGCACTACTTATTGTCATGAAAATGTCTGTTATAGTTAAAGTATTTCCACTTACCATCAAATGGTACATTTTCTTTTTTCATCAACCATTAAGTCCTGTTCAAACTGTTCTCCATTAAAGTTACTGTTTCCATTGTTGCATATAGTATAAGATATCAAACCAAACAACGATAGTGGAGACGACAGAGTGCACATCGAGGGGCCTCACAGCACCGACAGTGTTGCGCGACTGCGCGAGCGACAGTTGCGCCACTTGGAGGACTTCGGCCTGGTCGCTGCCTAGATGTCTACCTAGTGGCGTTGGTGAGACTTTGGAGCGTAATTATTATGCATAGGTTTTCATATATAGCCCGTTGTATGCAAATGAGATGAACCTTAACAATAAGTGAAGTATTAAATTGCCCGTGTGACTTGTACGGATATCGACCACGCCGCACCAATGCGCGCTGGCGGGCTTTGAGTGATAATATTTCATTTCACTAGACCAATAAGACCGTCTCAATATCAAGATTAAAAGTAGTCTATATTTTACGCCAAGGTACGGCCAATAGTTGTGGCGTGAAGGAGTAATAAACGTACACACAAACTTTCACTTTTCTCTGTATAGTATCTACGTATATTTACTTGTTACATGAAAAAGGCTTAATGATAGTAATTTCACAGCAATAGTTCGCCGGCGCGTACAGTGCGTGGCCGGCAACGGAACTACAGTGCCAGAGTCCGCGTGCGTGTACAGTGAGCAACCAATCAAGACCAGGCGAGAGGCGAAGCCCTGCAGACCCACGTGGGCCGTGGGCCCTTGGAGCAAGGTGAGGAACCCCTCAGCAACAGTGCGTGCAGTGCATGGTTGGTAAGAGAACGACAGTGCCCACCAACTTACTAAGCTCTGAGCTGCTAATTCTAACTTCTTGGAAAAAAGAAAAGCTCAATAATTCGTAGCCTGACCTAGCTTCAAATTGAGTCTAGATGACGATGAATGAGACTTTAGATGAAGAGGTCGTGGGTGAAATTTCTACTCAGAACCTCAAGTTTTGAAGCTACACAGTCTATTCATTGAACCAAGAAGACAGTCAATAAAATAATAGATTTTAATATTCTAGTAAATAATAACAAATAATTGAAACTAAAACTCTTTTAATTTAGTAGTATATCTTTATTTTATCGGTAATAGTATGCTCTAAGGTATATCCAACTTTTACACCACCTCAACCAGTTAGTGGCACACTAAACTTAGTTTAATATTTAATAGGATTTCGTGGAATGTAAACATTCCTACTACGCCGTCAGAGCTACGAGATTAAAGCGATGTAGCGCTACGAACGCTACGAGTTCCATGTTAGGGCGGTGCCATGTTACTCGGAAGCTTAGCATGCATGCTACGGAATGTTGCAACTTAGTCGTTTATAGCTCAAAATTCAAAATTCATTTATTTCTAGTTTCCATACTAGAAATACTTTTACTTTTTAAATGTTAAGGTTACCGTTTGTAGTAACTCTATTTATGATTTGGAAGGCAGTAAATTACGTTAAAGTAAATAATTTTAAATCTGCAAAAAAAAAATAATGTTTTACCACAATAATTTTTTTTTTATATAAAAATATTATTACAAACAAAATAAAATTAACTGAAAAATTCAACTTCGTATGAATTAAATAACGTACTACATTGTATAAAATATTGTCAGTGAAATATCAATAACTTAAATAGATAAACTTATATCCCTCCTTTTTGGAGTTACAAATAAAACTGCATAATGATTTGGTCACAGTGCAAGGGCCCTTGCGGTCAGGGTCGGCAGCACCGCGTGTTGCGGTGCGTGTGGCGCGCAGGGCGCCGCGCGGCGCGCCGCAGGGAGCGACCGGCCGCCGCATGCGCACTGCCGCGGCCCAGCGTCGTCCGGGTGTGCCACCACCCTAACAGTACTTGTATTAAAGGTAAAATTAAAAAATAAGTCTTTATAGTAATGATTTTTTTTTAATAATTACTTTGCCTTAACGCTATCATTTTATTTGTTTAATATTTGTATAAATAATATGGCTTAGAAATGAAATTTATTTGTCGATTCAATCTATACAAAAGAATAAAATTGTAGTACCTTGTTTTAATTTGTAAGCAAACAGCTTTTCGCAAATTGCCTATGAAACAACGATAAACACAACAAAAATCAAAATTTTGTCTGTCTGTCTGTCTGCCTATTTGTTTCGGCTAATCTTTGACACAGCTCTACAAATTTTGATGGCACTTTCAGCTAATATTATATATATTATAAGGAGTTGCTTGGAATACTTTTATTTATTTTCATTTTAACGTCATGTCTGCTATGGTCAGTAAAAAAATAAATATTTTGGCCAATAGATGGCGTGTGCAAAGACACGTCGCGCTACTGCGAGAACGTTCGCGCCATGAACATGTGCGCGTTGCGACGATACAAGGAGCAGTGTTGCAAGACTTGCGACGACTAAACTCACCTATTAAACTAAATTAATAAATCAAACGGGACTTAATTCAAACAGCTGGATATGCTTGTGTGAGTGAACTGACTTTATTATAGTTTTATTTTAAACAAAAAAATCTAAGTCGTACAAGCCTATTGTAAGTTTTGTCTACATGATATTTTAGTTTCATGTTGAATGATATCGTTTTTATTTAATGTTTGAGATGTTTAATAAAGTAAAGGCTCGATTATTTGGACTAAATTTTATTGTATTCTTCTTATTATTATTATTGCATGTACAAGTATGAAGAAAGGTAATTTTGTAAAAAGTTACTAGTGAAAAAAATACAGCTTATGCACCTCAAGTGACATATTATTGTACTAATTGATTAATTACGATTACTTTTTCAATTTAATCAGGTATTTACAATACTACTCAAGGTCCGAATAATCGAGTTATCGATAATAAACTGACATTATAATTCATCACAATCGAAACATTCCTAACTTGTATTAATATGTGACGTGCAATTTTAGTGCCATTTATTTAAATCCAATGAATAACTTTTAGTTGCGTAATGATAGTTTGGAGTTAGGTGATTTTTGTGACTGGCAACATTGTGTATAGTAAGAATGGACTGTGAAGAAATGCGTGTGATAAACGGATCGATTTGTATGAGCACGAAATAGTTTCTAGTCGCGATAGCACTGTAAGTAATGTACCAATAATAACATCTGATACTGTCTTCTTTGGTTAATTTTGAGGCCAATTTTGCTGTTACTCTATACTTATAAACCTATTTTTGTAATAACTTGAACCAGTAGCCCATCTTTTGGGGAAAGATAATAATTATAACTTCAAAAACACATGCTACAAATTCTAAGTAGAAAACCTTGAAAACACATGGTACAAATGAAGTGCATTGGCACTTTTTTGTACTTCTAAATCTGAGGCACTGTTAGATTCATATGCTTACAATTGCACAATAAACCAAAGCCTTCTGATTTTTAAGGATGAAAAAAATATTTAAAGCAATACGCATCGAAAACACCCTTTTTATTAACTCGTCAAAGCGTGCAGCGGCAGCCAAATGCCGCTTTTGCATACATTTCAGTCACGCCTGCACCTTGAGTGATCAAGTAAAGTTACAAGGGTAATACTACTTAGAAATACAACTGCAAAGTAAAAATAAAATCCAATGCAGCGTTTAAATCGATCAAGCCGCATTACTTTGCTCTGGTTCGAAGATTACGTATAATTTTTACCTAATTACTGGTATAAAAGACAAAACATTATACTTTGTTATTTGATACTTATGTTTTTATATTTCACAGACTTGCACGCCAATTATAATATAATTATTCTCTCTATTTCTGTCTCCATCCAAGACTTTGTACTTTGTACATTTAAAGCTCATTTTATTTCTTGCACCTAACAACGAAAGTAATTTGTACTTGAATTGGTATTTAACCTTCAGCATTAAGCCCAGTTCAGTTGAGCTGTTGAAGTGTTCAGACATTTTATTTAATTTGCTTTAGTTACGGCAGAATTGGCGCCATTTTATCTTGACATAATCATTCGAAGATTTTCTGTAATTTTCTTAGATTACAGTTTAAGTTTTGTAATTATTAAGTTTGCAGGAAGTATTTACTTGAATGTTACGTCTTTGTAATAATATTTTTCTTTTATTTCACGACTAACGTTTGGTTAAAAGCGTTAAATATCCTAACAGCGTTTGTGCAGTTAATAGTGATGACATTGAACTGTTTAATTGGCTGCATATGTAAGAGATAATTATTATTATTTCGGTTATGACTGTTTTCTGAGATTTCATCAGCGTGAATTTCATATTTTTTTGGTTTCGCTTTTCCTATTTCAAATAAACATGGCCTTATTATCCTGACATAAGAAAGATACAATGAAAGAAAATTTATAAAATATCGGTTTAAAAAATAATTATGTCAATTATATTTATTGATACGTTAGTTATATTTATTGGCTATATTTATTTCATTTTAACCGACATACAAATGCGCTTAACGTTTTTCGTGATTTAAAGTAAAAGTTAAATACGTATTATATTTTTTGTCTTCCCCATTTTACTTAATTAGAAATAATCTTATATCGAGGCACATCTCAAATTCAAAAGTTTACGAGCTCTATCTACTAAAATGTAAATTATTTCAAAAAGATAGATTAAATTTATTTATATATAAGAAAAAATATTTAGTGAAAAAAAAACTGTTTTGTACTATATTTATCATAGCAAATGTAAATACGAATCAAAGTAAGCATGATTGCTACGCTTAATTACTTAATTAATATTATTAGAAACTTAACCGACTTCCAATTTGATGGTTTTTGATTTAATACATATTTTAAATGTATATGTGATTCTTCAAAGTTACGCTTATATCACAACAATTGCAAAGACATTTTTTTTTCAAACATTTTAAATATTTTAAAGAAAATAAATATAATAGGTGTTATAACAAACTATTAAACTTTAGTTACAAGTATTCTGTAGTCGGGTAGCTAACTACGAAATTGTAATGGGCCCTGTTTATTAATACTAACAGAAAAATTAAAATTTGTTATGTACCATGACTTTATAATACTGACAAAAAATCATTCCACCTCTTTTTGGAAGTCGTGTAAGCTATAAGAAATTACAATTTGCACAAAAACCTTAGATATGCAATCAATGTATAGTAATGAAAATTAGAAAAAATTGCCAAATAAATGTATAAAAGTACACTCGCGAAGAAAAGCGTTTATGTGAAATTTAGTAAAAATATTCACTATTTATTGTGTCGGGTCGATTTTCATTTTTGAGCATTAAATTAAATTTATAAAAATAATGTTAGAAATAAATTTATTTGAAGCGTGATTTACAGTGGCTCAAAATCGACTCGCGGCTTTAGGTAGGTAGTTTAAATAGGGCATTATATTAAAACATGTAAATTATTAATAAACTATCATTTAAAAGTATACTGATATGAAGACACTTCTAAATATTGAAAGCAATACGAGTATGATACTGCTTAAAGATTGTATATACATATAGTCGTATTGTGTGTTTGTTACGCCTCGTTCATGGAATGGGACCTAGAACATTTAGTTAGAAAGAAATATTATTGTTTACTATCTTTGTAATCATTTGAGAAACCAGGAGAGATGACACAGTATTAATATGTATAGATCGAAAGTTTGTTGTCAATTTTAGATGCATTATTACCCCTGTTTATAAAATACAATTATATATTATGACATATTGAAATGTATTTTCAATCAATTTCTGTAAAGATCGTAAATTATTCAGTTCATGAAAATAAAAAGACGGAGAAAATTTTAAAAAAATAAATTAAATTTGTAAAGCTGTGCAAAATTGCGGCTTTCAAGAGATGCTTCTAGCAAAGCTTTTAAAGCACTACATGGACCGAGGTATGATAAAAATAAAAGCCAACAATACATTATTTTGCGACACAAAAACTTTACATTAATCAAATTATTTAGATGTAAATATTTATAAACCATTATATATACGGGCTCTGCAATATTAGCATCTTGATTCTCTTTAATGTTGAAATTTTAACTACATTTAAAATTTCTAAACTAGTTGTAAATTTGATAAAGATACTTCTTCAATATTTGCATTTCAAATTCTAAATTTTTTATTACTACTAGTAAATGAAGCATAGTCTATAATTTTCAATGTCGTATATACACTATTAATGTGCTAACCATTGAACTGTCATATCTCGGTCTTGTGTTGTGGTCTTAATTGTAATACGTCTCAAAATGTAATAAATATGACAAAGCAGAGATCTGATTTGTGTAAGTAAACTATCATATCTTATATACTGCCACTAAACGTTTAGCACCTTCATCGCTGATTGTACGCGCTGTAATACTGCCTAGAGAGCCAAAATGTACACGAATCTTGAAGGTTGTATTGGAATACTTTATTTGAAGACTTAAATTCGGTTTCCGAGAGAAACAACTATTATATTTTAGATTTGATCAAGGATTAACTGGATGAAATACCTATATCTCTTTCTGTAATATTACTAGATAAAAAGATTTTAATGTTAATTGCTTATTTTTTTTTAATTCTAGTAGCTTTTCATTTGAAATTTCCCTTAATTGACTCAACTGGGTATCAAAAATCTCAACTAGGATCGTAAAACGTGACGGTTGTATAGCGAATCCAAATGAGTGAATTCATGTCACATAGTACAGATATGATGTATATTTTCAGTATTTCAAACAAACTTATTTCAATATAACATTCCAAGAGATAACTTCCTTTATTAAAGTAATACGAAGATTTCTATGTATAGATATAAATTACTAGAACTAACGGTTCATGTTTCGGTTAATCTTACGTAAGCGAGAACTATCTAAAGATCTATTCTATATACTATACTGTCATATATAATCTACATAATTATGTAAGCGTCTTACCCTTGAATAGTGAGTGGAATTGACTGTTCTATCCAAATCTACAGAGTCAAAAAATTGAAATATTGAATCATTAATCTCTTATTAAATAGAGGATACACATTCCAGTGACCTCACTAAATTTGGGTGGACTTTCTTTGGTTATTTTCACATTGTAAATTCAACCTTAAACTGATCTGGCTAAGGTTGAATTAGCTCAAAATATGAGGTTTATTATGAATGAAACGAAAGATATAATTTTCTTTACGTATTTTAATACTGCCGTATTTTAATATTGTGAAATTTTCTACACGATTGTACGTTCTCTTTTTAATAAGAAGTCAATGGAAGAGTTGCCAGTTAGTGGACTGCAATACGCTTGTTCTATAAACTGATTAGACCCGGCTGAATATCTTTGCATAGAAATCTTTATTATAATCAAATCTGTAATTTTTATTTTAACTGCGATAAAATTAAGTCCAAAATTGTACATTGTAACGAAAATTTTCAAATATAAAAATATATTATATGGATAAGTTACTGAATATCTTGTTTTATTAACTCATATATCCCTTTTTTCTTTTTCCTACTCCATAGCGAACGTGACCACCAATAGAAGCTGGTGAAAAAAATGGACCCGTTCTAGGTTGGGATCCTACCTGTACCACGATCTTTAGAAATGAAGGAACGACTGCAGATAGATCCCTTTATGAAAGCCTAAATTCGACTGACCCGTGCGTACCGAAATAAATTAATAGTCAGGTATCAACATCAATTACTAATTCCAGGCTGCTACTTATGTTTCTTAGAAAATGAAATACACAATAATATGTTATAACCATACCTACAAGTGAAATCCAGGATTTCATAATCTATTGCCGGAACTAATTATTTTTAATATTTGAAGTACTCTCTCATAAACACTGACAAGTTGATGGCATTAAAATTAATCGCTATTATTAGAGCCACGTGAAGAAGGAATCGATTCTGTAACGAAACTCGATAATTCGAGTCTCGACTAACAACTTCGTCTATATATCTCTATCTCTATAACACCTGTATACATGTATAGTACATCCTGTTACACGGGGAAGCTAGAGACGACATCGAAACTGTCACTATTCTGAATCGAAATTCAACAATGCAAGTTCCGAATTCATCTATATCTTACTAAGCCGGGTAGAGTGATAGGGGACGAATATAGTTCATATGAGTAGTTTTAAAAAAATGTGAACCTAAAAAGTTAAAAACAAGGCAAACAAGCAGTAACAATACCAATACTGTTGTCAGACAATAAAACCACTACAGGGCCAAGCCTACGTCCTTGTAGGAGAGGGGACAAAGAGTGTAGACCCAGAACGCTGTTCCAATGCGGATTTTTAAACCATTAACGATCGCTATCAGATATTGGTGGTGACCTGGGCCGACGGCTAACATGCTCACCAATGCACGGGGGTGTAACACCACCAACGTCCCAACTCCTAACCGGGCTTAGAATATACGGAAACTATCATAGAAGAATAAAAAGTTCTGAATTATTTCGCGACTCAGGATTCTAACCTCGTAATCAAAGCCATATAGACCAACGAGGCAGTCTTGTCTAACTTGTATTGTTGCTTGTTAAAGACTTGCCCAAAGCCCACTCCAGGATTCTCATCTCGGCTCATCTCTTGAGTCACACACGGACGAGCTAGCCACTATCCGTTATTCGTGCGCAATATCGCCGGTGTATTGTGCAGATAATACGATATACCTCTTTATACGGCGGCCGCTCGGCGTAGACAAAGGACGTTTGTATTCTAAAACAAGCAGTCTCTATCTGATGTGTAGCTCAAGTTATAAGACATATTAACTATATTATTAAAATATCAACGGCTAAAACTCACATCACTGTTGTCGCAGTATGCTCGACTAGTTTCCACCTCCCAAATATGGAAAAGCAGCAGCAGGGAGAAAATATTGTTTAGGAACACCGACTAATGCCAGTACCAACGCTGTCCTAACCCGACTAAATACAGGCCTTTCTAGGCACTTCCAAACACAACTATACTGAGCCGCCTGTGGACAGCGGCTCCCTGCGACACGTTTAATATCGTCAATCTAACAATGGAGGTCGACCAACACTGCGCTTTCCGTCGTGTCGTTGCCATTCTAACACCTTGGGCTCCCAACGTCCATCAGCTGTTCGAACTACATGTTCCGCCGCTCAGTTCTACTACTCGCTGAGCTATGTCGGTTACTTTGGTTCTTCTGCAGATCTCCTCATTTCTGATTTGATTACGCAGAGATACTCCGAGCATCGCTCTTTCCATTGCCGGCTGAGTGACTCTGAGCCTTTTTATAAGGCTAGCAGTAAGTGACCAACTCTGAGATCCGTAAATCATCACTGGCAACACGCACTGTTATTTGTCTGTATGGTATGTTTATTTGCACACGCCTCACCCTATCTAGTGGAAAAATCATCACGAAATTCTTGCTGGTATATTAAGCTATACTTGGATCAGACTATAGACTTTCAAAAGAAACGAAACAACTTTGAACTTTATGTGCGATGAAATCCGTTTCATCTCGTCCCTTGTACCACACACTACAGAACAATGCAATGGCCTTTACAGTCGGCAAATCTGTTCGTTGTAAGGACCTCGTTGTACCGAAATCTAGATTCTACTGATCCAATTGTATGATTTAATATTACAGAACCTATATAATAGTTCTACGACCATTGTTATATACATCAAGGATATTAGAATTAGTATGAGTTTGTGATGTTATAGTTATTAGCCTATTTTAGCCTATATACCCCTTATCAAAGATATGGAGCTCAGACGCTGTTCTAGTGTGGATTGGGCTCTAGTTGTGTTTAATATGTATAACTTATATTTTATTAATATTTTTACATTATTATATTTGAGAGCCTCTGTGGCGCATAGTGGATTTATAAGACGTAGCTCCTGGGATCGAGTCCCGGCGGGGCCGAGTGCCATTTTCTTGTCCTAGTCTGGCTGGTGGGATGCTTTGGCCGTGGCTAGTTACCACCCTGCTGGAAAAGACGCCACGTCAAGATCGCTAACCTTATTAGCGTTCCTTGGAGACGTACTAACCGATTTGGATCCGCATTCCTCATACGTACTGCTGTAGTTTGGAACGCCCTTCCAGCTTCATTTTCATCTTCCAGGCAAGCGCGTACCACTGTAGGCTGTCGCTCACCATCAGGTGTGATTGCAGAATTATCAAAATCGGACTACTCTGTAAAAAGTTACACATAAAAAAACGTCGAATTGAAAACCTCCCGCGTTTTTTCGTGAGTTAAGAAGTTTGATATCAGTATCAAATAAGATTGCTGGCTGGTTTATACGTCATTTAATTTAAAAAGAAATATTTTGAAATTAAGAAAACAACTGATCATCACATTTTATGCAATTGTTTTCATTTTATTCAAATCCACCTTATCTGGAGCGAACTTATTATTCAGTCAATTTGAAGCTTAAACTGTCTCAACTATACCTACACTTAATTTACGTCGTCGACAATAGATAATTCATTTCTATCCGACATCGTCCAAATTCTAGCTAGCATAATGAAGAGAAAACGTTTTGTCATCGCCTTCCTAGGTAATTAGATCGCTATGGAAATGTCGCGATGCACGGCGGACGTCCAGTTTCATCTAGGTTGAGAGCCTGCACGGCCAGACCTTCGTGATTTCATAAACTGAAAGTTGATCAACCCATGCACTTGAAATGACTTAAAGTTAGAATAAGATTAAAAATCTTAGTTTTCTAATATTTTTCTGGGCATGACATGGAAAATGATATCCCCATTTGCAAGTCACTAGGCTCCCTGAAAATATTGATCAAACTTTATGGGCGTCCACCAAAGAGTATCCAGAAAACTAACTGTTTGGTGACTAAGTACGATTTCTCGTGAACTCCCATTCAAAATAAAAAAAAATATATTAAAAAAAAAAGATTTATACCTGGAAAAATAGTAGGTTCCATATGAACTTTGAAAACTACTAGCTCCCAAATCCACCACGGTTCAAACTTTATAGTTCTAGTATTTACTTATGGTAGGAACAAAAGCTAACAAATGCTCGGCTTGTATAAAATGACGAAGATCTGACCATCACAAGCTCTTAGTCCACTCCGATTCTATTAACTACAAACTCCGAGACAGTCTAACTAGCTCAATTGTGAATATTCTTAGAGCTATGTACGTTGGTTCTCCCATTGTGCTTGTGTACGGAACACCTGTATACAATTACTTGTAAATACAATGTATTGATGGTTCTGTACATGTAAACTGATCGGTTAATAGTTTCCAATAAAATAACATACCTGGCTGCCCCACTGATAAAATATTTGTGCTATGCAGCATATCAATTCTGTAACGACACTTGACATCGACTCGACAACACTCGACTCCAGACTTCGTCTCTATATCTCTTTTATATCGTGTTAGATAGAGATTGATAGAAACAACATCGAGTATAATATGTATTTATATTTTCAAATCTGGTACTTTAATACCAAGTTGGATTATTCAAATATGAATAATGATGAATAAAAAAGGGACATCGTAATGGATAATTTGCATGGCGATACGTCTTTGTCGGTAGCGTGGTAACTAGCCACGAAGCCACCCACCAGCCAGACCTGGACTAAATTAGAAAATCTTAATCAGTGCAGCCGGAAATCGAACCCGAGACCTTCGTCTTATAAATCCACAGCACAATCCACTGCGCCACAGAGGCCGTCAAAAATATACTAAATATTAATACTTATATAATGTATATACTTTGTTGTAAAAGCTAGTTAAATACATAACAATTTAAAAGATCGAGTACAAAGTAACTTATTACATTTGTTAACTGGAGGGAAACGTTTAAATTAGCAGACTTAATTAAAAAGTAGAACATCAAAGAAACGTACCACCTACTCACCAGCCCACCTTTGTTAATGTTTTTTACCTACAAAATGTGTAATTACTTAGTTTACAACAAAAAAATAAAATAGAACCTTAATATATAATCAAAACGTCGCTTCTATTTTTCCTTACATTGTTACGTGATAGTGTTCGATGATTTAGAATGATTGATGAGATTTTATTCAGTTCTTAATAAAGTTGATAAGTGCAAATGCCAGAAAAGCAGTACTGGGATGGGTGCATGTTCCCTGCGTCTACCCAGACAAAGCCTGTTTATTTTACTAGCCTTAAAGTAGAATAAACAGGCTTTGTCTGGGTTCTATTCTTTTTTTGTTCTTTCTTTCTTGGTACTATAAAATTAATGACTTTATTAACGACAAAGATACTTGGAATCAATCGGCTGTTTTTTCTACACACAAAACGGGATAACCCAATTTCTGGAAAACAAATTGTAACAATGATTTTTAAAAGAGCAACTGCTGAGTTTCTCGTCGGCTCTTCTCCGCAGGATCTGCCTTCCGAACCGGTAGTACAGTCACTACGTGCTGACAGACTTGACGTTTCAGAAGTAACAGCTTGTAAAACAGCCTACTTGAAATAAATGATTTTGAATTTGAACTTAAACTTGAATTTTAATCTTTTTTAGTTCAAGACTTAATCCGAACGAAAATCACTATATTCTGGATTTCTTTTTTCTTCCATGGACTTTGATAAAACAAAGCCTATATTGCTTCAGACTAACCTTCGAAAAAACGGTATAAAATCCATGTGTAGTAGATTAAGAAAAAATCTTGACGTTGTCGTGTTTATAGTAATTTTTGTTTTCTTTTATTATCTCACTTTCTCCATTTTGTGTACAAAATGTAGGCAGAAAAAATATTTTTGCGACAGAAAACCTAAGGGTCGAAACATGAAGCTCGCAACTATTTCTGAAGTCTGTTAAAAATAAATAGACCCCGTCGGAATACCAGGGCGGCGTCGGGGCGGATCAAAGAATTTATACGAACGAACGCCGAAGAAGCACTAACCGTCTGAATCGATAGCGGCGTCCTTTTGTCACGCCGATGGCCCCATAACTCTCTCATACTAGCTCCAAGACCTCGGCACTAAACCTGGAGTATACTTATAGAGCAACGGAGTATTAACTTGTCTTTTATATGCAGCTGCGTTCATTTACTTACCGAAGTAACTTTTATGATTGCTTTATTGAATTTAGATGGTTTGTCTCAGTTTACAAGTTTACGTCAGTTAATTTGGATTGTCTATATATGAGAGAAGTTATCAGCAGTATTTGCTTCTTTTCAACGGCCCACTACAGGACCGACGACTTTGTAGAGGAGGGGGTATGAAGCTAAGACTCATCGCGCTGCTCCAATCCTGCTGCAGGTTGATAACGATACAATTTTGTAACGATTATTATCAGATGTTAATGATATTGTCCGGAAACAACGACGTAACTTAAGTAATTTTTTTGTTATGATTAGGTACCATCAGATGTTGATAATATTCACCGAGACCGACGGCTTAACGTGCTCTCTAAGAACCAAGAGTGTATCACCACCAACTTCCCAAATTGTGGCTAAGAGTTAAAACGAAAGAAAAGCTGTAGCACGAATCTATGTATGAAATAAAATTATCCAAATATAAGCAAGTTTTATTCCCTCACCCTCGTGTTGACTTGACTCACAGTCCGATGGGATACAACACTGACGGAAATCGGACGCGAGACTGACATTGCATGCTCTCAAGGCACAGAAAAGTACCAACTCCGTTGACTATCCGACTCATGCATGCTATTGAGAAGTCGATTGAATTGTAACAACATTATTTACAATTTTTTAATTCCACATCGGAATCTACTCGTATCAAGCCTGATGGTGAATGAAGATGAAGCCTATGATAGAACACACTTGCCAATAGAAGTCTATTCACTCTTCACTTGAGGTTACCCACGTTGTAGGTGGTGCGAAAAACGGAAGAGTTTAAAGACATTTTATAATTCACGGTGCCTATCAGTAGCGCTATTTTGTAACAAAACTTGACATGTTCGAGAGTAAACGATTCTATCTACAGTAAAACAGAGAGTTAGAGACGAAGTCAAAACTCACATTGTCGAGTTTTGGTACAAAATAACGCTAGTTACTGGAGCGAAGAAATAATACTAAGGACATCAAGAACAGATTGCTTACTTATACTACTGCGAGGCCTGGCATATCGAGATCGAGAAGGTCCTGGAGGCACTCTCCAAATGAATTAAAATTATAATGAACAAATAAATGACATACAAATACGTTTTTGGTTTTAGCCCTAGCCACTTACCACACTACCGGCAAAGACATACCGCCATTACCATTGCGGTACGATGTCGTAAACGAAGGGGTGCCGATTTAATTCTACTCCTAACAAGTTAGCCTGCTTCCATCTTAAATTGCATCATCACTAACCAGGTGAGATTATAGTCAAGGGCTAGCTTATATTAAAATAAATAAAAAAAACACAGTGTAAACTGACTCGTACTTGATTAATTATTCGGGAGTATAAATGGAATATCAAAAATTAAAACCCAATGAATGAAAAAAAACGAAAATATTTTCCTATTTTCCTTTAGCATGGCTTAACTCTGCATGCATATTTATGAGAATAAACATAATTTATGGTGTTAGCGGGCGCCCGCGGGCTATGCGCATCGAGCCGAAAATTATAACTAATGGTAATAGCGATAGACGAAAATACCCACCGGAAAGGTTTTATTTTAGTAAACAAAGCAATTACCTGCCCTGTCGGACTCTGAGTACCCATTATCAGAAAAGTACTTCATATACCTATCGCTCTTAAAGGTAGGTAAAGGTAAACAAGTAAGTAAACACTCGTACTAGTACCCAGGTACGTGGAACTTAAAAACAGCGACTGATTATTTTTCTAAATTATAACTCCAACTTGGATTTCTAATATAGTTTATAAGACGTTTACGAGGACGATAAAAAAGTATGTTTCGAGTAGCCCATCAGAAGTGACGGCGCTGTAACGCGTTACGTAACTAAGCTGATTGCCAATAAGTATAATTACTACAAGAATGGTTGGCAAGCTTTTTGGGTCGTAAGTATGTATCATCATTATCAGCCGATGGAGGTCCACTGCTGGACATAGGTCTTTTTAAGTTCGAAACACAAAGATCCTCAGCCACTTTTAGCTAGCCAATTTTAGCCAGCCAATTTTAGCCAGCCAATTTTAGCCAGCGGCTCCCTTTGACACGTTTGATGTCGTCAGTCTACTTAGTGGGGGTCAACCAACACTGCACTCTCCGGTGCGGGGTAGCTGTTAGAAACACGTGCCCTGCCTTTATACAATTCAGCTAACAATAAAATTTAAATATCAGTATGTAAATGATTGAGTTACGGTCAATGACGTTTTACTAACATCTTAGGTTACGGTTATCTTAGGTTACGGTGCATCTAAGTATGATCTACAAGCAACGGTGTAAAATCTAGTGTAATAGAATATACAATCGAGTGGTTAACGTCAACCACGTTCTGACAAGTTCTGACACGTTCTGACGCAGACAGCCACAGTGCAATCAACGTACTGTCACCGCGCACGTCGACCGGTATAGCGCAGCATATCCCGACATGTCGCGTGACACCTGATATTTTTGTGTTACATTTTTCTACAAATAACGGTCTTATAACATTTCAGTCTACGACACATGTAATTTTAGAGTTAAAGCATAAACATTGTGCATTTGATCTAAGGGTTACAAGGCTAAGTTTTACAGAGGGCATTTCGAACGGCAGCAATATTTTCTGGTTTGCCTAGTTTTTATAGGGTTGCCATCTCTAAAATTTGGAAAACAAGACAAGACGCGTGAAAACCCCGGATTTTAGAGTCCGCAAGCCGGACATGTCAACAAGATCTTTTAAACATACATATTCAATGTGATAAAAATAATTGAAAATGTCATAAATCACCTTTTATTTGGAACGGTAAATATACTTAGTTCGTCGGTTGATCGTGGTGTGGTGCGAGCATAGTGCGTGTCTCGCGGGCGGCCCAAATTTTTTTTATTTATTTATTTTTTAAAACTTGGTCTACAAATGAAACCTTACCTGGACGCTCCCCGGATGCCCTCTAAACTAGGACAAATCCGGAGAAACCCGGACGGATGGCAACCCTACGCTTTTATATAAATTGTCTCTAAATAAGTTCAAAGTTTATGCCTCGTTGGTCTAGTGGTTAGCCTGTGTGGCTTCGATCACGAGGTCCTGGGTTCGAATCCTAGATCGGGTCAGGAGTTTTTCATTCTTCTATGAAATTTTCAGTACATTCCAAACCCAGAGTCAGGAATTTGGTGGTGTTACACCCCTGTGCATCGGACAACACGTTAAGCCATCGGCCATCAGTTGATAGTGATCGTTAATATATGAAACATTATCACCATAAGCCCGCCAACCCGAATTAGAGCAGCATGGTGGGTTTACGCTCCATATCCCCTCTATTAAAGGGAGGGAAGCCTGGCCCTGTAGTGGGCCGTTAATAGGCTGATAATGATGAAATTCAAGCTTATTAAAAAAAAATATTTATTATAGCGTAAACGGTAAACGCTTCTATAGTTGTATGGGAGCTAAAATATTATTGTGTTCGTGTTTTAAAACGTGATTTTAGTCGTTTTATACGGAATCGTTCGTCCTTACTCCTGATCGATTTTTTTTTACATTTTAACCGACGAAAAAAACCGGAGGAGGTTCTCAATTCGACACGTATATTTTTTTTATGTATGACCACGCATAACTTTTTACAGAGTTGTCCGATTTTGATAATTCTTTTTTTATTAGAAATAACATAGTTCCAAGGTGGTCCCATTGTCATCATGTTAGGATCTGATGATGATATCCTGGGGACATTGAAGGAGCTCTTAAAATTTTGGGGGTACGCTTATAGCGATTTGGGTTATTGTCTCGGTATCAGTAGCTTTTTGGCTACTAGTGCCGCATAATATACTATGACAGTATAGTACGAGTACGTTACGTGGCGATAAATCACTAAAAAGTAAGAAATAAAATTTTTTAACAAAAAATAAAACCGACTCAAAACGCACTAAAAAGTATAAAATAACTGTGTCATTTAGTTGCTTTAATTTACTTAAGCATATCTAGGAGTCGGTGCCAGCCAAGGTTCTACTTTAAGGACGTTACCTTGAAGCCCACAAACTGCTTTACTATATGCTTAAGTAAATTAAAGCAACTAAGTGACACAGTTATTTTTTACTTTTTAGTGCGTTTTGAGTCGGTTCTGTTTTTGTTAAAAATTTTTGATAATGACCTTAACTTTAACCCTGCAAAAACTGCATTTCAAACACTGTAGGCTAATCGTAGATTTCATAAAGTAGAACTTACTATTCACAAACTACATTGCATTGACATAATTTCATTCATTTCGAAATGGTAAGTGACCCTGACCTTCCATTGAATAGAGTTTTGGGACCGGAAATAATCGATAGGTTATAAGTATGAGGGCGGAGTAACCTAGATACCGACGGCATAATTTAGTGGATTGCTCTGGCTTAACAATACCGACACTTATTTTAATGAAAGGGCTTTTATTATTGATGGATGATGTATTCAATCAGTGGGTAGGTATTGATCCTGCCTGTGCAAGGCTACAGGTTTGATTCCCACAATTGGAATTGTATACTTATATTATATCCAGTAATGTTATTTCCAGTGAATGATTAATTTATACTTATATTATTTACGTAGGTATACTAAAAATGAATATTTAACAGCTACTCGTATCATCTTAGTATTCATAACACAAGCTATATTTTAGGGCTAATTAGCAATGTGTGTATTATCTTAAAAATTTCAAAAATGCTACATAATATTAATTAAAGTATAAAAAACATTATTAAAATTTATAAAAAATCCAGTCACTCACTGCGAGCTCAAGGGCCCAATCAACCCATAGTCTGGATTCCAGAGAGAGGAACCTCCTCAAAATACGCGTCGTGTCTGAATTAGCACCTTCTGTATCCTGTGATTGATCCAACAACTAAGCGAAAGCTTCTTAAGCCGATGATTCAGATGTTGGTCGAAGCTTTTCGTAATCAGACCATTGGCTGAAAAGACAATACTCATCGACTCAACACTCTGTTGGACTAACCACCATCATGGAATAAAAATAAAAAACATATTCCACATATCCTAAAAACAAAAACCAGTATTAAAAAACGGAAATAAGTAAGGTTGCTTTCGATTTGGTAATAGAAGTCAAGACCCAAATGGAGAAAAACGGTAGAGGAGGCAAAGTGTCACAAAGGGTTGTAGCGTCGAAGGAAGTAATTAAGTATAATACCTGTCTTCTGTGAAAATTAAATATGAAGTAGACTGAGGATGATAATGTTAGTGTACTTTCAAAACTTTGATAATCTCATTCACGCTGTGAGTGTGAATTTTCACAAAATTTCAGCGCGACATAAGCACAAGCAGGTATGTTGTGTTCCTCCGGGAACAAGCCGCTGCAAATAGCGCCGTAACATGGCGCGACGTGTCTGAAACGAACATCAGCTCATAACGTTTTAGAGACACCCTTCATATAAATCGGATTTATTTGTATCCGACTGCTGAAGCTGCTTTTGTTTTTAGCAAAATATGAATGTTTGTGTCTCATTCTTTGGCATGCTCTATCCGTAGAGACGTAAGTGTTTAGCGGAGTTTTGCTTCTGAGGTGTCACCAGTTTTGTATGAAAATTATAAATATTGATTAAATAGAATTCGTAAAAGATTTGTCATAATGTAGTTATTATTTTATTTTTGTAAAACAATTAATAGTTACATATTTGTACCTTTTGCCGTGGAGACCCTTGGGCCATGGAGTCGCAGTGCCAAAAAATTCTTCCGTAACATTTCACCGCGCCTAATTGCCTCGACTGGTGACCGAAGGGCTGGCTCATTTTTTGCGCAAAGGATTAGCCTGGCTATCCAACGCGGAAATGCAGCCAGTATTCTTGCCACCATTCCACGTGGGCATGATTTGTATAGTTATTAGTATAAGTTAGCTTAAGTTCCTTATTGTATTCTTTCTCAATAAAAAAAATGTAAAAAAAAACAATTAAACTTATAAACTTTAAATATAATAATAATCCTATTCCTCTCAACAATTTTCATTTAAGAGATCAATAGGAGCGATATATTATTCCATTTCCAAATTGTTGCTTCTTGTGTCACTTACTAAAAATCAGGTAAAAGTGCTGAATTCGGTGCCCAAAGCATTAGCTTTAACTACTACTACTAGAACTAGACTACTAGAAAAACAAAAAGACTATCCTTGGTTTCGTATTCAAAAACTTTTTTGTCAAAGGAACCCTTTGATTCTTATTTATCAACCCTAAAACTCCAATTAATATAAAACTAACTTCAATTCATTATCCAGCCAAGAATAATTCCAGCCAAACTGGCGTCGCGGAGTTGCTAATAAACTATTACTTCCAATTTTATAGCCGCGCTATTAAATATAGCCATACAGCCAGCCGCTAGTCGGGCTAATAAATCTAGCCGAAGTAAGCTGATGTATTTTACACACATTTTACACTGCATTGTTCATAAATTACGTTTTATATAAAGCCCTGATGACGTAGTGCGCATAGTGTTATAATAATTTTGCAAACTGGTGACTTTTACAACAGTAACCAAGCTTAGGGCACGCGCACACATTGAACAAGTGGCGGTATAAATTTTTTAATAACATTAACTGCCTCGTTGATCTATTGGTTATGTGGCCTCGATCACGAGGTCCTGGGTTTGGAATCCTGGTCCAGGTCATGGAATAATTGTGAGCTTTTCATTCATCAATGAAATTTTCAGTACATTCCCGAAGTCAGATTGTTAGTAGTGTTACATTCCCATGCCTCGGAAAACACGTTGAGCCGTCGGTCCCAGTCACTATCATCAACATCTAATATTGATCGTCAATGAATAAAAAACATCATCACTCTAAGCCTATCAACCTGCATTGAAGTAGTTTGGAGGGTCGACGCTCCATATCCTGTCTCCTGTAATGCCTGGCCTTGTAGTACGCCGTTAATAGAATGATAATGATGATGAAGATTAACATTATTGACCTATCTGAATGGTCTCCTTCAGGCTCGGACGTTATGAAATACTAGGTTACAGATGAAGCTTCTTTAAAGATGGATGGAATAGTTATAATGTAATATGTGTTTGTTATAATGACAACTAGCCATGAGTCACAAGTTTTGTCTTAAAGTGAATTCATGAAAACATTTTGATACAGCTTTTACAGTTTAGTAGAGTTTTGCAATTTCTAAATAGGTATATGCACCAATAATATAAACGCAATTTGAAATATTCTAACATATATTACAATGGACATTTTCTAAGAAAAGAGCAATTTACAGTATCCCCACAAAATATAATATGCTTCTTAATATTTAATTTCTCCTTATGAAGACGTTTAAATTTAATAATGTAATATCTAGCTCGCCTCGAAAAAGGGTAAATTTTCTTTAAAAATAAAATTGATATAAAAATTGAAGTTCTAAAAGTGTGTGTATACTGAGCCGTGTAAAATATGCCGTACGCTGGCGGCTGATTCTCAGGCTGTAAATCTAATGGCGCGGCGCAATGCGAGAGCGGCGTGCAGTCGTGAGCTGCGGGAATCATACCGAACTGATGCAACCATTCAACCAACGGCAAGCAAGTATAACAAAGTGCAATAAGTAATAGGACTTAGTTGTTGATAGGTTTAGGATATGAGTGCAAACTGAGCCTTCTAAACATGGCCTACGCTGGAAGTTTTAAATTAAATGTTTTTGATAGTTTTAGGATATGAGTGCAAACTGAGCCTTCTAAACATGCCCTATGCTGGAAGTTGTAAATTAAATGTTTTTGATAGTTTTAGGATATGAGTGCAAACTGAGAGACAGTCCTACGTGGGAAATTAATTTAAACGTTTTTGATAGTTTTAGGATATGAGTGCAAACTAGAACATGCCCTTCGCTGAGTTGAAATTAAACCTTTTGATTGTAAATGATCAAACTGCCTTCTAAGATGCCCTACGCGAGTTTAAATTATGATTTTGATAGTTTTAGGATATATAGCCACACCCCTTTGGAAATTAAAAGTCGCGGCACATTGCATGAGAGACGGTCAGTGGGAAATTATTCAAAACGTACAGAACACTAGATAGAAATCACACCTGATTTTAAACGATTGGCTGTAGCGACTTTGTCGATAGGATAATATCCACACCCCACACGACAACGCTTCTTGCCACCCTAAGCCAGACCAGGACCAATTTAATAAAACTCAATCGGCCCTGCCGAGAATCGAATCTAGGACCTCCATCTTATAAATCCACCGTGCATACCACTGCGCTACGGAGGCCGTCAAAAATACAGCAACATCACAAAGAACTTTTTAAAAATTAAAATTTGCATTAACACATTGGCTCCGTGACATATCAAGAAGATGGAATCTTGAGCGGTTAAGTTAAACGATATTGCCGAGATAAAGCTGAAAGTAAAACTAAGCAGTTTTGCCTAAATGTGCCAAGAAAAACATGTCTCCTTAAATGTTGACACGTAATCCTGTCATTTTAATCTTCCGCGCTCCATTACTCAATGGGTCGAGTTAACCCAAATACAATTTTATATCCTTATTGATTCCACATATAAGCTACCCGCGCGAAGCGACGCCGATTATGTTTAATACGACGCTTAAATGTCTTGAACACTTCAGATACAGTTCATAAATTATTTAGACAGTCATTTGTTTGTTTTTGTTGCCACACTGAACATTGTTTACTACAAATTAAATGTAAGATGATAATGATGATGAGATGAAATTAATGATGAACATGTCATCTTTAAATTGAAGAGCTCAATGTAATATGAACGTTCGTTAGTACTGTAACTTGTTAAAAGTTCATACTAGATGGCATTAAATAATGAGGGTGTTGTGAAAATGTAGTCTGCCATTTTGTAGCGGCGGCCATTGTGGACGGATTTTCATTTTGTAGCAGCGGCCATTGTGGACTGATTTTCATTTTGTAGCGGCGGCCATTGTTGACGGATTTTTATTTTGTAGCGGTGGCCATTGTGGACGGATTTTCATTTTGTAGCGGCGGCCACTGTGGACGGATTTTCATTTTGTAGCGGCGGCCATTGTGGACGGATTTTCATTTTGTAGCGGCGGCCATTGTGGACGGATTTTCATTTTGTAGCGGCGGCCATTGTGGACGGATTTTCATTAAGCATATACAAAAATCACCGCCAGAAAACAATCTTCAAAATAAAAAATGCACCGAAATCGGTTTATCCATGTTTTTTTATTAATTTCGATGTTTTATCATCTCACTAAAGTTCCGCATCCAAAAATTCTATTTGGCGTGCAGTAAGAATATGTCGAGCGCCCCTTACGTCTTAATATAGAGGCTGTTCCGATTTTCATTGCGCCAATTAATTTGCGAGGTGCACTGCACTTTGCGAACTATGATGTCATAACTCTTCATAGTTTGCAGATTTAACAAAACACTTCTTCTGTAGTGATGGTGATCAATTTAACTATAAAAACTTGAAAAAGAGAAGATGGCGTACCTGTTGTTAAGGGGGAAACCATCGACTATTACAGAGACACATGATGGAGAGTTTGGTTACTGCAAGTAGAGACTCAAATCGCACAGAAAAACCAAAATAAAACGCATATATGTAAAAACATAAGATGTAATATCTTAAAACGTAACATAAGATGGAATATCGTAACACTATATATGATAAAATATATAACAATGGCTGGTGAAGGTCTCTGCCGTAGCTGGTTACCACCCTGCAGACAAAGACGTACCGCCAAGCGATTTAGCCATGTAGAGACGAAAGGGGTGAAAATATTATCCTACTCCTAACAAGTTATCCCGCTTCCCATTATCACTTACCATTAGGCGTGAATACAGTCAAGGGCTAATTTCTAATAAAAAAATGAGAAATAAATAAAAAATGAAGTCCCCCGCCTCTATATTTGTGATATAAAAAACAATTTGTGGAGGGATTGTTCCTCTTAAGACTACGACCGTCCGCCATGACGTATATCTTTTAATAATAGTTTGCTACACTCCTTTTATCTGTTTTTAGGGTGCCGCAGCCAAGTGGCAAAAACAGAACCCTTATGGATTCGTCATGTCGGTCTGTCCGTCCATATGTCATAGCCACTTTTTTTCGAAACTATAAATATACTACACTGTAACTTGGGAAATAGATGTATTCTGTGAACCGCATTAAGATTGTTTCTCAAAAATAGAAATGACAATAAATTTTGGGGGTTATTTAATACCCCAATAATATTTTGAACCCCATACTTGGAACTACTCTAACTGACACTGACTAAAGACTTGTAGGAGTGGACAATAGTCCGAAGGACGTGATTCGAACCTATGACCCTCACCATGGGGTGATGAATCCGACCCTATTAAAGCTTCTAAAGATATATTAACAACGTACAATAGCGCAAACACGAGCCCAAGGCAGTTAAGGCTATAAAACCGTTATGTGAGAAATAAGTACAAGTCTTTATATTAAATGCGGGATGAAGTATATGATATATAAATCAGTGAACAACTGGTCCGAACACAAGCCTAAATTGTACAGTGCTGCCAGCGGTGATACAATCTGTGCTAGAACGAGAGCCTGTGCACGCCAGACGTGTGTCATTAAATAAAAGGTAAAAGTTTGTCAGCCGTGTCCTAATGGGTATAAAAATCCAAATCCTATAGCGTAGTAGTCGTAACGCCGTCTTCTTTTTCTTCATGAGCCTTTTTCTACCAGTCTGGTGTAAGCCTCCCTTAATTCTTTCATTTCTTTCTATTTTATTCTGTCAAAATCCAATTACTGCCAGCTACCTTGATGATGTCATCCTTCACCTCATTGGCGGTCTTGTCACTAGTTTTTTGCGATCCCACAGTTGCTATTTTAAAACCATATTGCACCACAAATCAATTTTTCGGGCTAAATGACACACTCACTCATTTTAGATTCGTCATTCGTTGCACGATATCAGAGACTTTGTTCTTGCTCTTTTCTCATCCATAGTCTTCTTTTCCCTGGGTGTGACTCCTACCAATTTTCTTAGGACTGGCAAGATAAACCGATTAAATATACTGCTTTGGTGACAAGTAATATTCATTTTGAAGGCAAAATCTAGTTTGGAGAAGATAATCGACACAATCGACCTTTGTTATCACATCCAATAATGAGATAACAAAAGTGGTCGAGAGGATGATGCCAGTGGTATATCGTCCGGGTGGTGTAGTATAGTCTATGTCTCTTTCTGTGATGTTGGGGGTGTGGCATATAAGAAGCGGCCACAACTAGTTTTTTGGGAGATAGAAGGCATTTTAAAAATATTTTTCTAAAAATCTGTTTAGATACTACTATCACCATGGAATTTATACCACGACGACTTTTGGATGTAGCAGGTACCCCTGTATATAAAGCGTATTTTTTATGTTTTGGCGACTCTTCGCTAGAAACACTTAGTTTCATTTATAAATGTTGTTGGTGGTGTTTTTGAAGCGTTGCTTCGTAACTAAGTGGCTAAGTGACTGGGAAAATTATTTCGTCAAACTATCCATATCTACTCAGTGATGTACTCAGTGTAATACCTACTTTTGTTACTGTCCACTTCCCCTAAAAATTTCGAGATAAAAAGTAGCCAATTTGTTAATCCAGGCTTTAAAATTTCATTCAAATCACTGCAGCCGTTTAGTCGGGAAGAAGTAACAAACATACAAACTCAGCACGCAAAAACTTTCGTCTTTATAATAATAGTATGATGACGAAGGCCTACTCACCACAGGCTCTTGGTCCGCGTGAGATTGTCAGTCGAGGCACGCGTGCGTCGATACACTCGCGGCTATCCGAGGGACGATAAAAAGCGTATGTTGAAATTTGAGGTTAAAGGGAAGGAGAAATTATAGTGATTGTCTGAAAGGGGAATCAGAGGGGTTTTTACTTTTATGATAACGTATTGCTAGGATAGGATTTCACAAAAGAATTAAGGGTAAATATTCATAACACAATATCCTCTCTTCAAAAAGGAGGAAGGCCTGGCCCTGTTGAAGGCCGTTAATGGGTTAATAATGATGACGATTAACCAATGAGGCAGTTTCTATTTATAATTTTATTAAGAAAAGATAAAAAAGAGATAAATCAGAGTTAAGTCAGTTAGTGTTGACAGGTAAAATAAATCGGCCGGCGTACAGTAGCCGCACTATACTCATTCTCGTCACGCGCCCCCGCCGCTGCAAATCTATCCGTATCCAGCACTTCACTGTGTAGGGTTCTTGTCCGGTGCGGACATTGAGATTAAAAATCTACTAGCAGCTTATGAGAGCTGTAAGTTTAGTCAGATAGAACTTTGGATTCATAACAAAATTAAAAAATAATATTTAGAATGATAAACAATGATAGCATAAATTAGAGTTAGGTTATGAGTGTTATAGTATAACACGCGACCCAAAATTCGAACCCAGGCCTTTTTGATTCCCGAGTTGAGGGTCTGCCTCGATGGACGCCGCTCGCTGGGTTGCGGAAGATTCATGATGCTCCCGTGACTCAGTTATCAGGCGGCGCGATGGGAAATCGCCAGGTTTGTGGGTATTTCAGCTAACTAGCCACTAGTCCAACGAGGCGGTTAAGCATCAGTAGTAAAACTATTCCAACTAATTCATGAGTTCTGGTCTTACAATCCTGGATCGGGCTAAGTATTATTGAGTTTTTCTTTCAAGAAAAAAAGAAATGCTCAATAATTATAAAAACATTTAGTCCCGTTGTTCATTCATAATATTTATCAGTGATCATTGTAAGAGTACGTTATAACCCTAAACCCACCAGCTCGCATTAGAACACTTTTATGGTTCTTAGCATCAGATATAGCAGATAATGATGAAGTAATTGTAAAATAATCAGCGACACAATAGACTAAGTCACATCCGCTTCGATTGATTGTTATTAATAGGAAACTATAATTTCTCCTCACAAGTAACATTACAAGTTCGTAGTTGTGAAAGTGTAATATACACTGTTATATAGCACAAAGCCAATGTAACAGCGTGTCATGTCAGTGATTAATACGAGAACTTTGCCGACTCACACTTGACATCTTATTATCGGAAATCCAAGTTACCTAGTTCCCTGTCATTTTCTACAATGGCGGTTCTTGAGCTTGCGTTGCTTTGCCTTGAATATTTCCATTATTTTTGAGAAATGTTTTAGCGGAAAATCTTTATTAAATATAGAGATAGAAATAGAAATAGATAGAAACTTTATTATATAGGGATAGAAGTTCGTTACTCTTTCACGTAAAAACTACTGAATTAATTTTGGTGAAACTTCACAATAATGTAGTTTATATATTAGAATATCACATAGGCCACATTTTATCCCGAAATTCCCACGGTAAGGAGAACTGCGCCGATTAAACCGCGGGTGTTATCTAGTGCAATTTATTTTTTAGCATTAGTACTTCATAGCAGAAACTCTAAAAGAGCTAAACCCATCTAATGACAGTCTAACCATCCTCAAAGACACTTAGCATGCAATCTGTAAACTGTTTTTCGAAGGCTTACTAAGAAGCTAAGTGTCTGACGATAAATGACCTGATATCTAATATTATTCTAACGAAAGCATAACAATAACGAAATATACCAGCGGAGTTTTATGTACACCCAAGCCACTATGGCCCGAATTATATACTAGAAATAGGTACTTAGCTATGGTAGGAGCATTGACCACCGTCTTTCCGAATTTATAAAATAACGTATGTCTTATCATCATAGGGACAGTAGAGTAGACTGCTTTACTAGTACCCTTTGATATCATACTGCTATTATAAAGACAAAACTTTTGTAAGTGTGTGAGTGTGTACGTTACTTCTTCACGACTAAACGGCTGGAACGATGTTACTATAACATAGGCTACTTTTTATTTTACTCATGGAAACGATATCTACGTGGGTGAAACTGCGGGCATCTTCTAGTGTGGTATAACTTAGAAACCAGTCCTAACTGAAGACAACAACTAAGCAGTGATAAACGATCCGAACTAGAATTATTTCGCATATGGAAACGGGAAACAAATCGATATCCCATGGAACCCCCAGAAATCCCCCCTCTCGCGGCACTTAATGATATTTCATTAATAATGTAAAATAAAACATGGCGGCGGTTCATTCTGAATGAAACCTCGTTTCCGTGCACAAAGCGCGCCCACCTATTCACTTTAAAACGTGAAAGGCGGCACAGAGCACTGCGCGGTTAGAATCTATTAATATTTAAAGGATTTCAAATTTTTTCCACCCCTGCGGGAGAAAAGGAGTCTTTTTTGTTGTTGTTTCCCAGTTTTATGCCTAGCTGAACAGAGTTGTTTAAAAATTGAAAGTAAAAAATGATAGGGCAAGGTTACGTATGATTTAACTTTTAATTTTAGTTATAAAATTAGTAGTTTTAAGACATAGTAATAAAATATTCTGTTATAGCCGTCACTTCCGGTCACTATCATCAACATCTGATTGTGGTCGTTAGTAAATGAAACATTAGATTGTTAATGATAATGAAGATGGTAGAACAGTTCACTTGAAAGATTGATATAAGGAAAGTGTTTTGATTACTGGTGATTACAAAATAAAGATAAAGAGAGAGAGAGAGAGAGAGAGAGAGACGCGAACATCCACTAGTGTAACAAAAATCTCTCTATATTTCGCATGGTCTGTGTGAATTAATGCAAGAGCTCGTCGCTCGGAGGCTGGCGGCTTCCTTAGATCAGATTTTGCTTTCACACTAAGATTTGCAAAGGGCCGCGCTTTCTTCGCTTCTACTACAGTCTCACGAAGTAGATCGAAGTCGTTGCGTTGACGGAATAAGCCTTTTCCGACGATGAAAATCACACTAAACAACATCAAAATGGGTTTAGTGGGGTATTCTTTTTTAATTTCGGTACATCATACAAATTCGACAATACAATACAAGTTTGACAGGAGTGCCTGGATTCGATTTCCAGCTGTGCCGATTATGGTTGTCTAAATTGGGCCAGGTCTGGCTGGTGGGATTCAGCAGTGGCTCAGTTGTAATACATACCCGATTTTTCAAATTTTAAAAGAGCTGAGAATCAAACCTGAAGTCACTTAATTATAAAGCAACACAAACGCAATACTGCCGCCAAAAAGCTGCAAACAAACTTGACTGTAAAATAATAAAAGAAACTTTTACATGGACGTTCGAATATGTTACAGTCTGGAACTATTGAGCACAACTTCACACAAGTTTCAGCGGACGGAGGAACCATTAAAATTCGAGAACACAAGACGTCACATCCCACGACCGGCAAGTTGGCGCACGTGGAATGCGGAGGTGGTATTATGCAGATCACAAGTGCGAACTTTAATATTAAAAAGTAAGGAATGTACTCCAACTTAACGTTATTCTATCTACAAATTCTTACTGAAAGAACTTTAAACTCTAAAGACTCAATAGCTCTATGGTTAACGAACTAATTGACGATGAATGAATGAATGAAATTCACACGATATCGTGCCGAAAAGCTAAATTGCTAGGCGATAAGTCTTTGCTGTTAGAGTGATAACTAGTCACAGTTAAAGCCTCCCACTGGCAAGACCTAGATCAATTAAGAAATCGTCCCGGGAATCGAGTAGACCCTTATTTAATTTTAAAAGACTTCAATTTTTCAAGGAGTTTCTCAATTTGACCGTATACCTATATTTTTATGTTTGTTCGCGGATAACTACGTCGTTTATGAACTGATTTTGATGATTCTTTTTTTTATGAAAAGGAGAATCTTGGACAATTATAGAATCTAATTATAGAATCTTGGACAAATCGAAAGGAACTTTCAAAAATTGTAGTGACTACTAGTACGTTTGTTAATTTTTCTATTAAGTACTTTTCAACATTTTATTGGAGATTTATAATGTAGATGCTATTTTTATTTATATTTATAATGTGTATTTATTTTCAAACATACTTTATTCGGCTCGTCGTAAAAAGACCTAAAGAAATCTCAAACGATTCACTAAATCTGAATTCGTAATAGCTGAAGTAGTTTTTATGTTATTCACGGCGCCGACGAAGAGTTCCCTTGGTGTTAATAATTCATACACTAGTATGAGCCACTAAAAGTATTGTTTGATATGAGAACATAGCCCTCGTAATCACACCAAGTAATGTTCTACACTGGGGTACGAATAGGCATTATGTTACCTCATTACACCAACAGCATTATTCAATTTAATACACAATTTACTACACAATCTGTCCGTTAGACTTATTTAGGGTAGTTCCTCTTTATTAGGACCACAAAAAGTTCGTGATAGCATATATTTGTATCTATGTGTTAAAAATGGGTAAAATTCTTTCATTAAATGTAAGGATCACGAAAAAAGGATCACGGACATTCATTTTCTTTGATGCTCTTGGACATTAGCATACACTACTCGCAGGCAAAGTTGCGGGTGTCTGCTAGTGTATTAATAAATTATACAGGTCTGCAGATATATATTTACGTTATATGGATGGCTAACTTGTACCTAATGATTATGTATACATAAGATATTATAGATGCTAAAAATATTTATGAGGCGAGGGTGTATTGAAATGTTGGAAGGGGAAGGACTAGCCGAATGACCCTGGTTCATATGGCCAGTTCAAGAGCACCCTAAGCCGACGAACTTGTATGAAAGGATTAATGAGACTGGAGGAAGCTAAGGACCGTGGCAACTGGAAGGATACAGTCTCAGCCTACCCCTATACGAATAAGGCGAATTGTGATGCAAAACAAAACAGTATTTTACATGTAATATACAAAAATATAAAGAGGAACAACACAATACGGAATGCAGTTTCATCAAGTTCATCTCCAGATATATCCGCTGTTTTACAGTGCAGCTCGAGGATATCCGCAGACGGTTTCATATTCCATTTCGCGGAATCCTAAACACGGCGGGTTCCGTGCGCTCCCGGCGGGTCCGCTTGACGGGTGAAAGTTTACACCTGATATCGACAGGTACGGTTACTATGCTTGTAGTATGGACTTCGTCCAAATTACGTAGAATTGATTCATCTTGGACACACAGTATGTTCATCATCATCATCATCATTATCAGCCAATAGACGTCCACTGCTGGACATAGGCCTTTTTTAGGGACTTCCAAACACAACGATCCTGAGCCGCATGAGCCCAGCGGCTCCCTGCGACCCGTTTGATGTCATCAGTCCACCTGGTGGGGGGTCGACCAACACTGCGCTTTCCGGTGCGGGGTCGCCATTCTAGCACCTTCGGCCCCCAACGTCCATCAGCTGTTCGAACCACGTGCCCCACCCATTGCCACTTCAGTTCTGCGACTCGCTGAGCTATGTCGGGGTGTAAGGGGGATGATAGTTCCAGTCGGCCTCCCCAAATGTCAACCTCACCTGCTCGCGGTGCACCCTGCAGATGGACCGACGAGGCTCTGGCGACCGATGAATGGCGGTATAACCATTCCAAATAGGCTGGACTACAAAATGAGGCCAGTGTCAGGCAGCAGTGACACTGGTTCGAATAGTCCAGCTCTGCGGTGACCAACCCGCCTGCCCAGCGTGGTCACTATAGGGCATTTCTTTTTATGGGAGACGGACCAACAAAACAGCCCCTAGTCTCCGGCAGCCCCGCTATTCCTGGCTCTGGCAGCGGTCATGGTAACGGCGGGGCAAGGGGTGTCAAGAATCTCCGGCAGAGATTCCGCTGCCAACCCCGACGACTGGACCTGGCAACATTCAACGCACGCACTTTGAGGACTGACGAAAAGGTGATCGAACTGGAAGAAGTATTAAGTAAGTTGCGCTGGAGCATTATAGGATTGTCTGAAGTCCGAAGAGAGGGCGAGGACTCGATAATCCTGAATTCCGGCAATTTACTATACTACCGGGAGGGCGAACATCTGTCCCAAGGTGGTGTTGGGTTTATCGTTCACAAGTCCCTCGTTAACAATGTTGTACGAGTCGAGAGTGTGTCGAGCAGGGTAGCGTTCCTTGTCCTTCGAATTACCAAACGGTATTCGTTGAAGGTTATACAGGTTTACGCACCGACCTCGGCACAACCCGACGAGGAGATAGAGGTATTGTATGAGGATATTTCAAGAGCCCTGCATGCTTCGAACTCCTACTACAATGTTGTTATGGGGGATTTAAATGCAAAGCTGGGCGAGAGGAGTGGTTCAGAGTTGAGAGTGGGGCAATTTGGCTATGGGCAACGGAACCACAGGGGCCAAATGTTGGCTGACTTCATGGAGAAGGAGGGCCTTTTTATGATGAACTCCTTCTTCAAGAAGCCACCACATAGGAAATGGACCTGGTTGAGCCCCGATGGTTCCACGAGAAATGAGATTGACTTCATCTTCTCGACCAGACGGCATATATTCAACGATGTCTCTGTGATCAATACGGTCAAAACCGGCAGTGATCACCGACTGGTAAGAGGCACGTTGAATATCAATGTACAGCTTGAAGGGTACCGACTGGTGAAGTCAACGCTCCGACCTACTCGTGCCCACATCCAAAACCCCGAAAGCTTTCAACTGGAACTCCAGAACCGTTTCGATTGCCTAGCACATTGTGTTGATGTGGACGATCTGAACAACAGGCTAGTGGAAACTGTCCATTCGGTTGGGTCTAAGTTCTATAAGACCCACCGCCCAAAAACCAACAAGAAATTCTCTGACCAAACACTCAAGCTCATGGAGGAAAGACAAGGAATGCGATTACAGTCTTCAGGGGACGCTCTGAACTACCGACGTATCAATAGACGGATCTCTAAGTCGCAGAAATGTGACTTACGCCGCTATAACACCGAGCGTATCATAAATACAATAAAACACAACCGTGGCTCGAAAGTGTTCGCGAAAGATCTGTCTATTGGACGCAGTCAGTTGACGCGTCTGAAGACCGATGACGGTAATCTCATTTCTTCCAAGCCCGAGATCTTGGGTGAGGTCGAGAAGTTCTATGGACAGTTATACACGTCAATCCAAAAGCCTGTTGACAATTTGGCTGAAGACCCCAGAGCCAAATTGACCCGACACTATACCGAAGATATCCCGGACGTCAGCCTAGACGAGATTAGTATGGCTCTCGAACACCTAAAGAACAATAAGGCGCCAGGTGATGACGGAATCACAGCAGAACTACTGAAAGCGGGTGGTAAACCGATACTTGAAGTCCTTCAGCGATTGTTGAGTCATGTCTACAAGTTGTTCTCCAGAGTCATCACGAATCGTCTCGCTCGTAGGTTTGATGACTTCCAGCCTCCCGAACAAGCCGGTTTCCGACAAGGCTTTAGTACCATAGACCACATCCATACGCTGCGGCAGGTTATACAAAAGACCGAAGAGTATAACCGGCCACTTTGCTTGGTGTTTGTGGACTATGAGAAAGCCTTTGATTCGGTGGAAACCTGGGCTGTGTTAAGGTCATTGCAGAGGTGCCGAATCGACTACCGGTACATCCAAGCGTTGTAGTGCCTGTACGAAAACGCCACCATGTCAGTCCGTATACAGGATGAGACTACGAGGCCAATCCAATTGCAGCGAGGAGTGCGACAGGGAGATGTTATCTCCCCGAAGCTATTTACCGCCGCATTGGAAGACGTCTTTAAGCTCTTGGACTGGAATGGACTTGGCATCAACATCAATGGCGAGTACCTCACTCAACTGCGGTTTGCCGACGATGTAGTGATAATGGCAGAATCTCTAGATGACCTTAATAATATGCTCAATGACCTCAGCAGAGTTTCTCAACAGGTGGGCCTTAAAATGAACATGAGCAAGATAAAGATCATGTGTAATGCTCATGTTTCGCTCCACCCAGTTATTGTTGAAAATTCTGCACTCGAAATTGTAGACGAGTATATATACCTAGGGCATATGGTCCAGTTAGGTAGGTCCAATTTCGAGAAAGAGGTGAACCGCCGAATCCAACTCGGTTGGGCAGCGTTCGGGAAACTGCGTGACATCTTTTCGTCCAAAACTCCTCAGTGCCTGAAGACGAAGGTCTTCGAACAGTGCGTGTTGCCAGTGATGACATACGGATCCGAGACTTGGTCGCTAACTGCGGGCTTCATAAGAAGGCTCAGAGTCACTCAGCGGGCGATGGAAAGAGCAATGCTCGGAGTATCTCTGCGTGATCGAATCAGAAATGAGGAGATCCACAGAAGAACCAAAATAACCGACATAACCGACACAGTATGTTCATTAATTATTAATTTTTAACTGTTAGTTCAGTGATTAGATCAGTTAGACAGAGATCGGATAAAGGTTAGTTAGGGCTGGTCTGTGATATATTGACTTTTGTCTTCTTTTTCCTCCGAGAAATTGGTGTTACAACCCCGAGTGTTGGAGATCACGTTTTTTCTAGAACCTATTAATAATGAAAATATTTGACACCTTAACATATCCAAACATTGTGCTTGTCATTTTGTCTTCTATACTAATATTATAAAAAGGTAAAGTTTGTAAGTTTGTAAGTTTGTAAATAAATCTCCGTCGGGGCTAATCTTCAGAACTACTGATCCGATTTTAAAAATTCTTTCACCAGTAGAATGCTACATTATCGGTGAGTATCATAGGCTATATTTTATATTTGTATTGTATATACTAACAGAGTTATCACAGTTTTTGTCGCGAAAGTCGAATCGCAAAAATCTGTTAAAACGGCTTTATGCACGTACGCTGCCTTTACTATTGAGAATATTTGAAAGCAATGTATTGGGACTTTATGTATCTTAAAAAGTTCTACAAAAAAGTCCGCGACAGCATATATCTATATTTTATATTTTAACAGATATATAAGTTTGTGCTTTAAAAAATCATTTAATTCACATGCTTACGTTTACGTCATCATTTATACAACTAAAATTAAATCCTTATCAAAACAAATTATTTAGTAATCACAAGGATATTATAGACATACGATTTGCCTTTTACAGTATGTTAATTAGTTATATAGTTTCGGAGATATTACAAAATTTCTAAAAAAAAACTCTGATGCTATATCGTCCATATTAAGTTAACCTCCTCCGTGTTATGTACTGAATAGGGGTCAACATTTTGGTACTATTATTCTTTGCGAATTCGATCTTTGATCTTTTCTTTCAATTTATTTGACATGGCTGACCATATTTATATAATATACGAAAAAGTTTGTTCGTTTGTTCAAACGGGCATCGAGATCTGCATGTCGGATTGTAAATTATTTTGTTTATTATGAAAGCTAGACTCAAAAGTGAAATAGACTATTTAATACAAGCTATACACATCAGTTTGCCATAAATATATATTGTTAATGTTAATGTACTGTAATATCGTACAATGTTTAACAAAAATGTAGATCTTTAGTACACGGGACGGGACGGAGGATATTGCTTCACGGGAAACTACAAAAAAATTCAATTGAGAGGGGTAGCGGGGAAAGAGCACACTTTATATGAAAGTCTGTCTTTAAAATTAAAAGGGTACCTAAGAGTTTTTCACGCGGACGAAGTCGCGGGCCACTGCTTTATAGCTATAATGACGTAGACGAGCGCTAAGAAACGTTTTTTCTAATGCTCAACTCCTTAAGGGGTCAAACGGGAGTTCAAGTCTACACCAAGTTTCACGCGGACGAAGTCGTGGACGTACGCTAGTGTTTAATAAAAAAACGCACATTTTTAGAAGATCGCTGATAGCAATCTTTCTTAATCTTTCTTTAGCACAATCTTTCATAATAATTATTATCGTGACACGTTTAAAAATATCCATATGTAATAATAATTTGGTTTGGATAAGACCAACAAATCCTCAATTTTCTCCGAGCAAAATATTTGCGCTATCCATTTCCTCATCAAAATTCTACAAGTCTACTACAGTCAAAAGCCACTGTAACCACGCTGTATACTCCCAGTTCGTCCGAATCTAACTCATAAGTGCTATCCTTTCTCTCGCTGGGTTTGAGCCTTATATTATTTGGTACAAAAGCAACAAGTTCCCGGTAACAGTTGTCGTACCGTTCCCAGTTCGTCCGATGCGAGCAGGATATTTCTGCTATCCCTTCCCTCACCGGGATTGAGCCCTGTACTATTTATTCGATGATCCGCAGGGGTGATAAATTATGAGCAAAACTATTCTTTTTGATAACACCTGAGCAAACCTATGTCCCTTTGTAATTTCTCCAGTACAATTTTTTTTATTTAAGTTGTTTTACGACCCCCCTATGAAACTGCAGCAGCTTACAATCTACAGTACTGCCAAGAAGTAAAACTTAGGAAATGTAGAATAGATCAACAATCTATCTAAGAGCTATTTTATATTCATCTGTGTCATAAGTAGGGGCTAAATGTTAACAAATATGCTCTACCTGAGAGAGCTAAGTATTAAAACTAGGGTATAAAGATCGGACGAATCGTTTATCTGAGACACTCAGATTTTAGCTTCGGTTTGTGATCAGAATATCCTCTCCAGACATTCCTGTGATCGTGTTATGTAGACTGACTAGTTACCAACCCCAACCTACCGACAAAGACGTACCGCCAATTATTTTAGTGTTTCGGTACGATGTCGTCTAGAAACCGAAGGGGTGTGGATAATATCCTACTCCCAACATGTTAGCCCGGTTCCGGTTCGGTTCGGTTATGAATTAAAAACAAATAATAAATAATTTTACTTAACAAGTTAACGTTAGTTTAATTAATTTTTGACATACAATGTTTTCAAATATAAATAATCCACTTGGAAAATAAACCAGCTGTAAGAACGAAATGTACTTAACTAATTTTACGCGTGTCACTTTTAAATTAGTACTTAATTACACAAAGTAGAACCTACTCTATGTGGATGGAATAAGTCTTATTTTCCCATGCAAAGAGCTGAAGTTCAAGAGACATTGACACACGACCCAATCAGACGCTTTAATTGAGCCCTTCAGATTGTTCAGATGTTAATTTGAATGTTCAATACTCAATTGTATCTATAACTGTAACAAAAAATATAATTCTTTCTATAAGCATCATCATCATCATTAAATACCCACGACAAAGCCAGGCTTTCCTACTTATAAAAGAAGGAATATGTAGTTTACACCCACCGCACTGCTCGATTGTGAATTGGTGGATGTAGGTTGATATTTTTTTATTATTTTAACAACGTGTTGATGATAATGATAGCTTAACGTGCTCTTCGAGGCCCAGGGTTGTAACAACACCAACTTTCCAACTGAAGTTATAGTTTCCTGAAAATCTTAGACGAAAGATTAATCAGTGTCAGCCAAAACTCGATAACAGGACCTGTTGTGAAGCCAGTTTTATACTTCTGGAGAGCTAGAAGTTTTACGGCCGAGTGGTGCAGTGGTTAGTTCGGTACCTGCTTCTTCATCCTAGGCTATGGGTTGGATTCCTACATCTGGAAAAATGTTTGTGTGATGAGCATGCGTGTTCAGTGTCTGGGTGCTATCTATATATTTATGTATAATAGATACAATAATATTTATCATAGTACCCTTTAGACAAGCTACCTACACTTTGGGTGTATGTGTGATTTGATTGGAGATATAAGATTTATTTATAGCTAGAAACATATTAATTTCAATAATATTGAATTTTTCAATCACCGACGTAAAAATAAGGAGCATAATATAACTTTAAAAATAAACAGATTTTTGCGTATGCAAAAATCAATGCTGGCTAGCGGTAGAAATAAACAAACTGGTACTTTCCGAGTTTCAGGTTTAGTTACTTCCTTGAACAGAAAAGGAATATCAGTTGAATTTTCAGAAAGAAAGTTTAAGAAAGAGATATTTGTCATGGCAAGAACGTAGCCGAAGTTATTTATTTAGCAAAAATGCGCTCAAAGTATCTCCAGTAACAGTAAATATCTGTCAAGGCATCTGTAATTTACTTTTTCGTTGCGATTGGCAATTTTGCCGTCATTTACTGGAGGTCAACGCTTTCGAGGCAATTTTCCTTGAAGGTCAGCATCTGTCCTGCCCTCCTTTCCGTGTCTGATCAGAGAGATTAATAGTCAGGTATAAATTACAGTAATTTTTTGTAAGGTAAGTCTTAGAGATCTGAGAACCTACTGTTATCAAATAAAATGATTTATTAAACAATGTGTTTTTAAGATAAACTTGAAGAGAATGACGTCTTAGAAGACTTTGTCAAAGATTTAGCAATTGTGGCAAAGTCAAACATAAAGGAGGTAAGCACAGCACAAGCAAGTTTAGTGATTTGGGAAATCGTACGACATTTAAGCTAATGGACGAACCCTTAAAGGATTTAGGTTTTTTTAATTGGAAACCTTATTTGAATTAAAAGTTAGTGCAATTATAAAATAAGCAAAAGTTAAAAGACTGTAGAACGATTCAAAGTATTTTTTATGCAGGACGGAGGATATTTGGTAACAATCGAGAGAGTTCACAACGGTTCGGCCAAGAGTGAAGATGACAGAATAACGTAAGGAGATGTTCCCTACGAGTTAGTAGTAGTAGTAGAGGAGTACGGGCTTATGGGCTGTGATCTGAACTCGGTTACCCAGTGATTTTGGATTGGGAGGGCGAGACGCCCAGGCAAATCAACGTCGCAGATCCGTCAGGCCTGCGATCGACGGCGTTGCAAGAACTGTTCTCCAGTTGTAGTTGTTTTTCCGATACCTGACCCGAGGCGGTAACAATACCTGTGTGTGAGCAGTTACTAAGCCAGGATTTTAAATAAGTAAAAATCCTGGCACAGTCGATTTTTAACCGGCACAAAAAAACGAAGGAGGTTCTCAATTCGACACGTATATATTTTTTTTATGTATGAACACGCATAACTTTTTACAGAGTTGTCCGATTTTGATAATTATTTTTTTATAAGAAAGGGCATAATTCCAAGGTGGTCCCATTGTCATCACGTTAAGGTCTGATGATGATATTCTGGGAAAATTGAAGAAACTCTTTAATTTTAAATTTTATAGGCACACTTGCAGCGATTTCGGTTTTTGTGTAAGTATTGGTAGCTTTTTGGCTACAAGTGCTGTATAATATACTATGACAGTATAGTACGAGTACGTTACGTGGCGATAAATCACTAAAAAATAAGGAATAAAAATTTTTAATAAAAAATAGATACGACTCAAAACTCACTAAAAAATAAAAAATAACTGTGTTATTTACAATTTACTCAAGCATATTTATGAAATCTGTGCCAGCCAAGGTATCTACTTTAAGAACATTACCTAGAACCCACAAACTGCTTTACTACGTTAAATAAATGTTTCTTAAACTTGCTGGCGCCGATTTCATAGTAACCGACGCCTAAGTAAATTAAAGCAACTAAATGACACAGTTATTTTTTACTTTTTAGTGCGTTTTGAGTCGGTTCTATCTATTATTAAAAATTGTATCTACTGCAGTTTCCTTAGTGGGACCTACCACATTACACAGTATTAGCAGTGATTCTTCTCCTTAGCACTTGAAGTGCTCAAGCCGCAATAACAACAGAACAATACTAACTTACCATAGTAGTATATTATAAAAAGTACGCATCGCAGTTTTCTAGTTGGGACCGCATTCCAGGAGCGAATAGAATAGCTCAAAGATCAACAACACGAACGTCTCGGTCACGTAAAGAAGTACTACATGTAGTTCCAGACATCATTATTATATAATATTATGGTCTCCCTCCTTATAGGAGGGGGGACCGTAGACCCACTACGCAGCTTCTATGCAGGTTGACGGGTTAACGGTTATAATGTTTTACATAATACAGATCATATATCAGATGTTTATGATAATGTCGAGGATCGGCGGCTTAACATGCTCTCCGAAGCACAGGGATGTGACACCACCAACTTCCCGACTCCTGGCTTGGAATGTACTGAAAATTTCATAGAAGAATGAAAAAGTAAGAATTATTCCGCGATTCATGATTTAAACCCAGAACCTCGTGATCGAAGCTACATAGGCTAACCACTAGACCACCGAGGCAGTCGAGCTCTAGGCATAACTGTAGCAAAGAACAATGGTCTGATATTTGTTGATGGAATTCGTAAGCGTCTACAAATGTAAACTGTTACAGTTTACGTAAAATAATTTATTTATTTTTTTCAATCTGTGTTCAAGGTCCAAATAAGTCCTTTAAATAAAATAAGTACCTGATCAATAATTACATTATCATAACTGAGTATGACAACCACGCGCAATAATGACACAAAGATTCAATATGACATCTGTCGGCCAGCTTGGGACAGAGTATAAATAATTTATTTATTTTTTTCAATCTGTGTTCAAACCTTCAAGGTCCAAATAAGTCCTTTAAATAAAATAAGTACCTAATCAATAATTCTCTATAATTTTATATTTTTTTTATTCATAGACGCTAAAAAAAGTCGTCAACAAAAATTTGTTAGGAAATTGACCATTGTTCTTTGGAAATAATCTCATGTATATCATCAAAAAGCCGACACATATAACAAGACAAAAGTATTCTATCCGTCCGTCTAGATTATGTACAAATTTTAAAGTTTAGATGTTCAAGTAAATTTTTAAACAAACAAACAAACTTTCTGCGTACAATAATATAGTCTTTTCGTAGTAAAGTAAACTTTAGATGAAGTTTGGTTTGTTTAGATTTTGTTAAGTCTTTTAAAATAATTCGAATTCCAAATTACAATATTGATGAAGGCTGAAAAGTATCCGATTGAAAAATTAAGTACGCTTGCTTATTCGGGTGGCTTTTTCTGTTGGAATGACGTCATTTGTCTTACCTTACCGTGACAGTATTACTGATTATCATATATATAGTTATATACAAAGCCTTCATGATATATCTCTAGATTATAGATATACTAGAGAACGTCCGAGGTTTTACCCGCGTAGTTCCCGTTCCCATAAAAATTCGGGTATAAAGTAGACTATGTGTTAGTCCAGGTTGTCAGCTAACTCCATACCAAATTTTATTAAAATCTCTCCAGCCGTTTAGTTGTGAAGAAGTCCACCACTCACTAACTTTTGCCTTTATTATAGTAGTATGATTAACAATCAGTTAACGGATTCGTTTGTCCTGGGGTTAAACACTACTGAATTGATTTTGATAAAACTTCAAAATAATATAGCTTGCATATCAGAATAATACATAGGCCACGTTTTAAACCAAAATTCCTACAGGGACAAGAACTAGGCGGGTGACATCGCGGGTGTCCTCTATCAAAAATCATTAAAAAAAAATCAAATTTTAGACAAAATTTATCTTTCCTCATCACCCAACGCTATCACAAGTAAACATATTTACTGCGATAGATAAATCTGGATCTGATACCTTCTGTAACTCGACCATTAATACGGCTTTTTCCTTAATACATTCCGACAAAAATACACAGATTATCCTCGGATGAATCGTCGCCAATAGAGTGTGACGGTAGTCCCGAAATTGTCGACACACGGGCGCCAAAGGCATAGATGAGATAAATTAAACAGTTGGTTTATAGAATATTTGGTTTATACCTCCTAGGCCCACTATCCGGTAAATCCACCACTGAGTAAACTTATATTCTAATATTCTTCTCTATGTACTTAAATATTAATCTTTATATCTGCAATTTTACTGGCAACCATAATATTTAACCCAAAACATAGCTATTCTATTAGGCTGTTTTATGATTTTAAGCAATACTTTATTGGACTTCATCTGGTACATACTCGTAAAACTCTACTACAACGTAATGCAATTATAAGTGATTTATCGGTGATTTTTAACGTTATAAAGCTGGTAAAAAGAAACACTTAATCCGTGAAATCCTATTTTTGAACGTTGAAACCGAAATTTCTTAAATCCGCTTTCTACTGCTGTTCAACTTGTAGAAACTTTTAAAAAGCTTTCAGGACAAGTTTTCGAATAAAAAGTATCACAGCATAAAATGACAAGTTTATTTTTTGAGATTTACTTTATCTCTCGTTTTTACTCTTATTTATGGTTTATTAGCACGTTTTAAATTTTAACTTTATTTGAATGAGTTAAGTTTTGCGGGCTTAATAAAAAAATGATTTTTATGTGTTATTAACCTAGTCGATCATACTTTACAGTACAGTATAATCGCTTATAGGTCAATAATCTCACTATGATTGGATTAACCTATCTATCAAGTTTACTTACTCTATGAAAGTACAAGACATACACGTTTTATATTAGGAAATTTATTACAAGATATGAGCAACTTTTGTGTCTACATAATAAACGTTAAGTGGATGCAATAAAGTTCATTTTCCCTCAGCCCACAATTAAGGCTCTTAGCTAAATGGGCCTGACCGTTGTCCCGCCGTGGTCGTACTATGAGACGTTACAGCGTGTTTGGTTAGTGATTTATTAATGTCCACTATAGATGTCTACTAACAAGAGTAATCGAATATTTCACCAAGAATTCCGCACTTTTTGTAACGACGAAAAAAAAACAGAATAAATATATTTTTATTTGTCCACTACAAGTTAGCCCTTGACTGCAATTACACCCGATGGTAAACGATGATAAGTTGGACGCGCGCTAACTTGTTAGCAGTTAGATGGAATTCGAACTCTTTTCAGTTTCTACACGGCATCGTATCGGAACGCTAAAGCGCTTGGGGGTAAGTCTTTGCTGGTAAGATTGTAACTAGTCTCGGCCGACCAGGATCAATTAAGAAAATCTCAATCAGCGCAGCCGCCAATCGAACCTAGGACACACCACACACTCCACACAGGATATATAAATCCACCAGGCACACGTATGCACTAAAAATTGTCTCAAAGATAATACATAAAAAGAGAAACAAATTATACTTTACGATAAGTGTTCCTCAATTGGGTATCCTCTTATTTACATATCTTATGTCAAGGAACTGAAGTTATCACTACAAAGACTATACCATCATCATTATCATCATCATCATCATCATCATCATTATCAGTCTATTACAGGGCCAGGTCTCCCTTCTTGTAGGATAGTAGGTATGGAGCGTAGGCCCGCCACCCTGACCCTGGCAGGACAAAAACTATATAATTATCGTAAAATAGTCCGCCCCGCGCCTATTTGCGCTAAACTCAAAGACTACTGAACTGATTTTCATGTACTTTTCACCAGTTGACCGTGCTATGTGGCATGTATGTTTGAAAAGTAAAAATCATTAGTTAGTACAAAGTTATAAACTTTATAATGAATTATAATTGGGTCTATTTTAATTCCATATCACACAACAAATTCGGGAGAAATTACGAGGTCACCAAAACATTTATAATTAATGATAATGTATTATTTGATTGCAAACTGCAATAGCTTCAATTATTTACTGTTGTTTCAATAATTTTGCAAAAAACGAACATGAAATTTCCGACATGAAATCGCTATTACAATGATGTTCAGTTGAAATTCGAAGTAAGCAGCTTATTCCCGTGTATTTATTAGCCAAATAACGTTGAGCAATACGTTTGCGAGTAGACATTGTACTACGCCAATGCAATTGTTATTCATACTTCTACTTTCTATTGTTTGTAGGTTTGGATGCTAGGAAGGCTTTTTATCTCTCACAGACTACTTTTTTAAACGAATATGTAAAATTTCATTTTTATTGGTTTAGTATTTATAATGTGACATGTAAGTAACAAAATATTTTTATTTGTGGTGGAAGGTTTCAGCCGTTGCTAATTACCACCCTGCCGACCAAGACATACTCCCAAATACTGCCAAGGGTAGCGTTCCTGTTCCTGTACGATATCACGTAGAAACCGAAAGGATTGTGGATTTCATCCTACTCCTAATAAGTTAGTCCGCTTCCATCTTAAATTTCCATGTCATTTTCTACCAAAGCAAGGGCTAACAAGGGTGCAATGTTGAGTCGAAGATTTGTCCTATAGGCGTTTCAGTCAATGATCTAATAGCCAAAAGCTTGGACCATAATCTTAAGATGTTTTCGCTTAGTTGACGGATCAAGGGTCGCATACAGAAAGCGGTAATTCTTGAGACAGCGCGAATCGTGCGGGAGATTCTTTACTTATAATTTTTATAAGCATTGTTGAAAATTAAAAATAATGTCCTGGCAAAATCAATGTTCACAAAAAATGTGATTTCTAAATAATTTTATTATGACTTGACTGCTTGATCTAGTAATTTTACAAAAGTTGTTGCCTTAATCTCTCATCTCTGCGAGAAGGTACTGCATATAACTTTAGGCAATAATATTCACAAATTTGCATTATTGCTTTCAATTTACATATTGTTTTATGCGAGTAACATACACAGGCGGGCAACATGGAGCGGTGCACACAATTATTTCGGGAAGTTGGACATTTGTGTCGATTATATCACTGTTATTGATTTTAAGCCGAACTCAAAATTGATTCGATTGGTCCTTAATATTTGATCGCATTGATGCCTCTTGAATAATTCAATCTTGCATGATCAGCATGAATAGGTGATACGTCTACGGTTTAAATTCTTGGCATTCTCCGTTCAGCGCAGCATGATCTTTTAATAACAAACTTTCTTAAATCAAATCAAAATGAAAAATATGACATGACATAAATTACTGAACTGGGTTCCTTTTATTACACTTTAACTTTTAACAAAATTAACAGGCAGCATAACTGCACACAAAGCGAACACAAAAAATTATATACGGAGGAGGTTCTAATTCGACACGTATATATTTTTTTTTATGTATGTCCACGCATAACTTTTTACAGAGGTGTCCGATTTTGATAATTCTTTTTTATCAGAAAGGGCATACTTTCAAGGTGGTCCCATTGTCATCATGTTAGGATCGGATGATAATATCCTGGGGAAATTGAAGGAACTCTTCAAATTTTGGAGGCACGCTTAGAGCGATTGCCACTCATCGCAGGGTATTGTAAGCATAATAAAATGAATTGTGATGTATGGCATAATGTATAAATATATAAATAAATAAATAAATACTCGTATATTTTTCTTTCTTTTTTATGTGTGTCTACATCGTCGTCATCTTCTTCATCTGTCTGTTTAACGGCCGATCTTAGGCCAGGCCATTCGCCTTGTAGGAGAGGGGATGCTTGATGGAGCTCAGACCCACAAGCTGCTCCAATGTGGGTGGATAGGATAAATTGTGGAATAGCTCTTATAACTATCAATATCAGATGTTAATGTTAATGACTGAGACAGACGGCTTAACGTGCTCACTGAGCCGTAAATATAAGGTGTTATACCAACTTACCAACTTTAGGCAGCCTCTATGGTGTAGTGGTGTATGCGCAGTGGATTTATAAAACGCATTCCAAACTTGGTCCAAGTGGCTGGCGGGAGGCTGCGGCCGTAGCAAGTTACCACATACTACCGATTTAGCGTTCCAGTACGATGTCGTGTAGAAACCAAAAGGAGTGTAGATTTCATCCTACTCCTAACAATTTACCCCATTTCCATCTTGGATTGCAGCATCTCTGACCATCGAATGTAATTGTAGTTTTATTGTGGCTGTAATAAAAAAGAGAAACACTCCAGACTAAAAATTTTATAGAAATTTTCTGGGAAGAACGAAAAGTTGTATGTTTCATAGCCTAATCAACCTTGTGGTCCTAAGCTACGTAGGCTAACCCCTGAACTAACAAAACAATTAAGTTAGTCACGAAAGAATATGGACCCTAACATACAATACGGAAGCAAAAGCCAATGTGTACCTTTAGTAGGTAGGCAATGAATTTAACTTTCCAGAACTCGGCGGTACCTTGGTGCAGTGTAGTTTGAAAGTGCCAAATATGGCGCTAAAATAATAAATCTGTGCACCCAGTTTCCGCTAGAATATTCATAATTCTCGTGCAAATAGAACCAATTACCAGAACAATGGCTCTATGAATGAATTATTTCAGTTTGGGGTACTCTGGTGCCCCGCCGCTTTCGACTTTAGCGCCGTTTTATAATTATGTTTGTGCTTAGTCTTTGTTCTGTTCAAGTGAACGAACTATTATTGTGTTTTTATAATGGTCACGATATAATTACGACCTCCCGGATGTCGGTTCAAGGATCACAGTCCTTAGTACTGTGAATAATATGGTGGTCCTTTCATGGTCAAATACTAAACATGGGTTCATAAGAAAACTTCAAACGCTCATACCACGTAAAATATGTCATGATACTTTTAATATTATAAAATAACTAGCTGACCCGAATTACGTTGTATTGTCATTTATATTATTTCAAATAAAAAATAGGAGTTGGTCGTAGAGGAGTGAAAATTTAGAGTTGTTTGTATTTTTGTATGCTGTATCATAAAAAATAAAAACAACAAATTTTGTCTAAAAAATAAAAAAAAATTAAAGTGGATCTCCCTTAACGACTGATCTCTTATTGATGGCCGTCAGCACGCACCTCTTCTGTTCAAGTTATTCTCTCTGCTCAGACAAATTCAGAAGGAACCTACTAGAGCAGCTTTGGATACTCGTTCCAATACGGAGGTTACTGCACTTCTAGTAAGACCAAGTAAAGGTCTTTTACCAGGTTATAGTTATACTTCTACCGCGTATAAACTAAACACATAGCCATTTTATAATATTTATTCACTTTGCATACATGGTCTTTAGGGATGTTTGTTTCGCACGGTACTGTAAGCTCAATATACTAACTAACTATACGTTAGATTTGTTTAGATGTCAAAATAGCTAGGTTTTCTGGGATTTTATAGTGCATTTCATACGTGTCCATTAATATATTCCAATCAGATGGAATTCGTACTTGAGCCTGCTTTAAAGAAGTTAGTTTGTCTATTATTTATCGTCAATCCTTTTTGAGCTCTAGCTCATAAAGTATATATTTCATGTAAATCTCCTGTTAATTTTATTTTACTTTATACTTTTTATACAGGAGTACAAATAAGTTTCCGCCGTTTTTTAACACAAATTAAATATTTATTATAAAAGAACGGTAATATAAATTTATTTAAAATATTGCCCATCACTTGCAACCACTTTTTTCCATCTCTCAGGCAGCATTCGAATCCCACGTCTGAAGAACTCCTTGTCTTTTGAGGCTATCCACGAATCAACCCAATTTTTGGTATCCTCATAAGATGTGAACCGCTGCGCCGTCAGAGCATGTGCCATGGACCGGAACAGGTGATAATCGGACGGTGCAATGTCTGGTGAATACGGCGGGTGGGGTAACACTTCCCAATCAAGTGTTTCCAAGTACTTTTTCACGGGAGCCGCAACATGTGGATGAGCATTGTCATGCAGAAGAATAATTTTTTCGTGTCTAGAATAGTATTGAGGGCAGCATTTCACTTAAGCATTATCGGCGTTCAATATCTCTCGACTTTAATTCGTACGGAACCCAATTTCCTTGTTTATGAATAATTCCTAATGATTTTAAACGATGTGAGACTGCTTGCTGAGTGACTTCTAATGTTAGAGCAAGTTCTTTTTGTGTTTGAGATGAATCTTCTTTCAATTCCTGCGATCTTTGTCTTCTACGTCGAAATCACCGTTTATAAACTTTTGAAACCACTCTCGACACGTTCTCTCACTCAAAGCACCCTCACCATATGCTTCTACGGGCAATTGATGCGCCGAAGTAAACTAATATTTTTCGCAAATGACGCTTACTTGTTTCCAATATAAAATCAATAATATTATTAGGTTATGTTGTTCTTGAATGTCCAAACTATTTTTTAAGCCGGTTATCATCTGCGAAAGCTAACCGAAACTCCGTGCCGCACCATCTACAATGAAACGGCGGAAACTTATTTGTACTTTAATACACATAAATATATTTTTAAAATTTATTTCAACATACATTCAAGTATTCGAGGGTGTTTGGATGTTCGGATCGTCCACTGTAGACTGTTGTAGGCGACAGAATTATGACGTAATAATTCTGAAATACCTCTCCTTAGTTATTCATGAGGCTGTTTTACGGGCTCCTCTATAACGGTGGCTCCATTGATTTGCCGCTGTGTAATTTGATCAAGCTAACACCTACTTTTTTATTGTCGCCTAAAACACAGGTTTATACCTAGCTTAGGGACAGTTGATTTCTTTATACTCATTTAATTCGAATAACTTAAATTAAGTAATGCTTAAGAAGCAGTGATGTAATTCGGACTTATGTTTTTTGGACAATAAACATTTTATGTAATGAATTACCTTAACACGGTATCCGGTTTGACGATTGATTTTTATTTATTTAACAATGTATGTAACTACCTCGTTTGTCCTATAATGGCTTAGGACTCGAACCGAAGATGCAGCCTCGCATCAGAAGTTTCTAGGTTCGAATCTATAGAAAATATTAAGCATTTCATTGTTCTGAAAAATCTCAGCAGCACAACACAATGTTAATGAAAGTTACCCTTTTAAACCGACGAAAAAAAACGGAGGCGGTCCTCAATTCGACAAGTGTATATTTTTTTTACGTATGACCACGCATAACTTTTTACAGAGTTGTCCGATTTTGGTAATTCTTTTTATTATAAAGGGCACACTTCCAGTATGGTCCCATAGTTATCATGTTAGAATCTAATGATGATATCCTGGTGAAATTGAAGGAACTCTTCAAATTCAGTTGGCACACTTGCAGCAATTTCGGTTTTTGTGTACGTTTCGGTAGCTTTTTGGGTACTAGTGCCATATAATATATAACGGCGCTTGCGGTACCGTATTGTTTTTAAAAATGATGACGTCAGCATTGGTGACGTCATTATTATTAACACTTTCATGATTCTCCATGTTATAGTAATTTAAACACTTATTCTTCCAATAATCACTTTATTGAGCTTAAGTTCGTATAATGACAAACGAGAGCTCCTCACACTTCGACTGTCTACGGTTGAATGCCCGGCGCGGCGATATTCACTCGTATTTATACTCAGTCGAAGAGTGGGGTAGTTACAAATGTTTTGCAAAGTAATTAAATAACAATCATTTATGAAAATATTATTTGAAAACGTTATTCAGATTGATTTTAACGCTAAACAATAACTAATTAATAATAATAGTTGAAGTAACTAGTGTTGTTGCGCCGATACGGCCGTTCTGACCGGCGGTGCGCGCTCTGCACCAGCCGCTTGTATGCCGATGTCTCGCCGCCATATCTCTGAAGTTTATCTGGAACTTAATGGTTGTCTTTTGAGATTGGTATCTGTGTACCATAATGATTTTCATTATGTTGTGATAACGTGCACTGTGGTACTTTGTATTGTTAATGCATACAGTGTGGTATTTTTATTGTTACGTAAATTGTGGTATTTATGTCGTTGCATACACTGTGGTACTTATGTTGTTACGTACACTGTGGTACTTATGTTGTTACGCACACTGTGGTACTTATGTTGTTACGCACACTGTGGTACTTATGTTGTTGCGTACACTGTGGTACTTATGTTGTTGCGTACACTGTGGTACTTTGTCGTCGCGTACACTGTGGTACTTTGTCGTCGCGTACACTGTGGTACTTTGTCGTCGCGTACACTGTGGTACTTTGTCGTTGCGTACACTGTGGTACTTTGTCGTTGCGTACACTGTGGTACTTTGTTATTGCGTACACTGTGGTACTTTTGTTGTTGCGTACACTGTGGTACTTTGTCGTTGCATACACTGTGGTACTTTGTCGTTGCGTACACTGTGGTACTTTTTTATTGCGTACTCTGTGGTACTTTTGTTGATGCGTACACTGTGGTACTTTGTCATAGCGTACTCTGTGGTACTTTATTGTTGCTTACTCTGTGGTACTTTGTCGATGCGTACTCTGTGGTACTTTGTCAATGATGCGTGGTTAATTGTGTGATTGTTTTAGTGAGTTTAAAAATAAATAAAAAATAAAAAACATAGCATTTGTTATTGATCCTTTGAGCCTTGGTCTTACTGCTTGGCCATGCTGGCTTGGGAAGTGGATGGTATAGGCTCATTGGGTACTGTTATTGAGTCCTCTTCTTGCGCCGATACGGTTATCTGTTCGCCAGGTTGAGGTGCTTTACGGAGTTGGTCATGAGCGACTTTTCTTGGACGCCCTGAACCAACCACCTTTTTTACCAAATATCGATCGTTGTCCAGAATCCTTATTATTTCATATGGCTCGTTGAATTTAAGGAAGTGACTGGTAATCCCACTTCTGATAACGGCACTTGCGGTACCGTATTGTTTTTAAAAATGATGACGTCAGCATTGGTGACGTCATTATTATTAACACTTTCATGATTCTCCATGTTATAGTAATTTAAACACTTATTCTTCCAATAATCACTTTATTGAGCTTAAGTTCGTATAATGACAAACGAGAGCTCCTCACACTTCGACTGTCTACGGTTGAATGCCCGGCGCGGCGATATTCACTCGTATTTATACTCAGTCGAAGAGTGGGGTAGTTACAAATATTTAATTACTTTGCAAAACGCAAAGTAATTAAATAACAATCATTTATGAAAATATTATTTGAAAACGTTATTCAGATTGATTTTAACGCTAAACAATAACTAATTAATAATAATAGTTGAAGTAACTAGTGTTGTTGCGCCGATATATACTATGAGAGTATAGTACGAGTAGGTTACGTGTCGATAAATCACTAAAAAGTAAGAAATAAATTTTTTAACAAAAAAAGTCAGTTCTATTTTTTGTTGAAATTTTTTATTACATTACGTTTAATAACATTTACCCATAGTAGGTAAGAAATCATAGTCAAACACGAGCAGACCTTAAGTATATAATTAATGTATGTACGTATGTGTGCATTTAGTATTTTATGTATGACATAAGTATTTTATGTAAGTAAATTTTATATTAGATAATTTAATGCTCCCCTAATGTATGCACTTTTCCTCTTCAACATCATTGGTCGTCTGAAAGAGATCGCTCATTAGCGATAATACCGCCAATTGTACAATTTTTGTCTGTCTGTGTGTCTGTTTGTGCTGGCTAATCTCTGAAACCACTAGTCGGATTGTAGAAAAAACCGTATATGATAGCCGAACTTATGAGGAGTGACATCAGTTCGGCATTTGTATCTAGATATTCTCACGGGAACAGGAACAACGTGGGTGAAACGGCGGGCTACCACTAGTAAAGTATACATTCCAAGTCTTTAGACGATATATTTCGCACTGGGAACAGATGAAGTAGTTCACTTTATGCGCGACAGGTATCGTTAATCTGCGCGGATGTGTCTGTAATAATTAATTAGTCTGTGCGAAGCGTTCCGCCCTTCAGTCGGCAGTGGGCTCCACAGAGTAATGACGTCATAATTCTGAAATACCTGCCCTCAGTTATTCATGGGCTCTGGTTTACTGCTCTGTGCAGGTTTGCGAGCACTGTATCGCCTTCTCGCGTTTTATTATAAGAATATTTGAGATGCGTTTATTGCAGACTGCCACAATGTCCGCCAAAATTAAAAATGCATTACTGAGGCTGCGTCACTGATTTTAACTTACACTGATTTTAGCAAAAATGTCGATTTAATTCAAAATAATCACAAAGATTTCACCAAATAAAGATATTTGTACTTGTAGTTGAAATTCTTTTTTGCTAATAGTGAAAATGCTGCGACTAAAGATAAAAAAAACTGCGACTAAAGATTTGTTTATATCTATCTGGGGAAAAAAAGAGGATAATGCTATTTACCGTCACGGCATTTAAGCCAATACCAAATATTGGCATTCGATAATTATGGGCTCTAGTTTACTGCTCTGTGCAGGTTCGTGAGCAGTCTGTATTGCCTTCTTGTGTTTTATTATACGAATATTTGAGATGTGTTCATTGCAGACTACCACAGTGTCCGCCATTTAAAGTACCTATAAAAATCTCGTGTCAAGGTGTTTGTGATCGTACTACTATAAAATGGGTTCATCCGAAATAAAGATTTTTGTTTTTGCGTAATTACTACGTACGAGTACAAGAATATAATTATCGCAAAGTATTTTTCGCCGTTTGATAAATTGCAATTTTAGTTTTTTTTTTATTTTTACGAAAGAACTTATTAAGTTACATTACTAAGGTTGCGTTATCTACACTAATTGGATAATACAGAAAGACGGCATTGCAATTTTACAAAATTATGTTTTCCGAGAAATCTAGAACAGTTAATTTTTTTATTGGAACCCAATAAAATCAAGAAAAAAATCAAGAAGTTACGTCTTCAAAAAGTCTTTACAACTGTAGTATGAACCTCAATGGCAGTATTCCGTTCACAATACGCACAATAAAAGCCAATTTGTCCTCACAACAGCCATTTCAAACTTGCCACCGAATTGACAGTCACTTTGCGGCGTCAAGTGTCTTCACCTGACAGGCGGGGGTTGGGTGACGAGAGGGACCGATATACCTGAACACTGTGAGTTAGACAGTGATGGACGCTCGCTCGGGTTTCGTTCCCCTGTCGATACCGCCTAATTTGACGAAGGGCTTAATAACGATAATAATAAAATTTGAAATTCACTCTTCGAACATAGTCAGTCCATTGTTGGTTTATTTAAAATTCAACGACTTAATTCATCATTATCAGCCTATCAACAGCCCACTGGCTTTAGAGGGAGGCCTCCCTCCATATAGGAGAGGGGATATGGAGCATAGACTCACCACTCTATTTATGACTGAGGTCCAAGGGACCGACCAACCGTATTGGTATGTATGCCAGGTCTAAAAAGAATGAATATGACAAAAGATGACGTAAATTGCTTTATAGGAGCCCCAGGTACCAGGTAGGTACATCATCGAACAATTCGTCTATCAGTAGTCCCGCGAGTACGGACTTTGGACTCGCAAGTGGTCAGAGTGAATATGACAAAAGAATGAATATGACAAAAGATGACGTAAATTGCTTTATAGGAGCCCCAGGTACCAGGTAGGTACATCATCGAACAATTCGTCTATCAGTAGTCCCGCGAGTACGGACTTTGGACTCGCAAGTGGTCAGAGTGAATATGACAAAAGATGACGTAAATTGCTTTATAGTAGCCCCAGGTACCAGGTAGGTACATCATCGAACAATTCGTCTATCAGTAGTCCCGCGATCACCTGCCACCCCAGGAAGATAACAGCTTGAAGTGGCAGAAGCTACTCTATATAATTTTTATCATTGGGGAATGGTATTCATGACCCTTAGACGAATGCATGAGTAAAATTGAGGCTCCGGTGAGTTCACTGAGGTCTCGGTATCTCTAAATTTTTACTGAGGGCGGCAACCGAAGGGGTTTTAATAGTAAAGTTCTACATAACCAGTTTTCTCTCCCTAGAAGGCGGAAGAAAACTTCAACGACATATGTGCCACAATTCAAATGTTTGCTACTATCTATTGCCTGATGGTTAAACGAAGTAGTAAATTGATACATAATTCAATTAGTAGAAATGTACAACAACATAAAATAAAACACATTAAAAAAAAGTAATAGCAAAGCGGAGAGTGAAAAAAACGTTGTTTTCCTTAAACACACTTTGAGTGCAAATTCATCTATTTCCCGCTGATTCCCGAGTGTTTGGCGAAACGCTTTTATTGCGTCGACGTCTGTAACGGCGCTGAGATTGGATAGGAAATCATGTTAAAGAGCAACATTGTAACTAACGATTTTATATTCTATTAATGTTTCGCGATTTACGACGGCGTTTCAAAGCGTTTTAAAGGGCTGATAAACCAATTCTTCGGCGACAGTAGTCACTTAATATTAAGTGCTAATTTTTTCGCCTTTATTGCGACTTAACGTGCTCTCCAAGGCACAGAGTTTTACAACGGTGGTGTAACATTACCGACTGACTCGGGCTTGGAATGTATTAAAAATTTCATAGATGAATGAAAAACTCAATTATTCCGTGATTTCAGTATAAACTGAATTATTCCGTGGCCCACCCGGAATTGTAACCTAGGACCTAGTGATCGAAGCCACTTAGACTAACCAATAGACCGACGAGGCAGTCATTTATTTCAAAATTAGCAAACTTCAATATAAACGACAGGCTACCGGACTAAGTTAAGGAATCTTACACTCTTCACACAAAGAGAGCGATCAAGAGTAAGCACTTACACTAAGCGGCTCACTTCCCGTTAAATGTGAAAGCTCCCTTAACTGAAAGCGAACGCTTTGTCAACTGTCAATACTTTACGTAATATTGAAATACTTTGACGGAATAAACCGTTTGATCACGGCTGACGTCAAAGGGGCAATAATAAGCTTAGGTAATAAGGTCCCGTAAGTTTCGCTTGCGGCTACAGCTCGGAACTAACTTTGGGTAAACAAATTCGTCAATGAAACAAGTTGGATAAAAGCCCACGATATATTACGAAAGTCCGTGATGTGTACGGAACACTATAATAACAGAAAATGCTAAGTTTATTCCTTGGAGATGTTACTGTTATACATCCTTATCTATACTATATATTTTTTATTTATTACAGTTAGCCCTTGACTGCAATCACACCTGATAGTATGTGATGATGCTATCTAAGATGGAAGCGGGTTAACATGTTAAACGTATGAAATCCACACCCCTTTCAGATTCTACACGACATCGCACCGGAACGCTAAATCGCTTAGTGGTACGTCTTTTTCGGTACGGTGGTAACTAACTACGGCTAAAGCCTCTCATCAGCCACACCTAGATCAATTTAAAAAATCTTAATCGACCCAGCTGGGAATCGAACCCAGGGCCTCCGTCTTATAAATCCACTGCGCCATGGAAGCCGTCTGCCTGTTTGTTCCGGCTAATCTCTAAAACTAGTCGGATTGTAAATATTCTTTCTACATAATATGATAGCCAGTCTTAGAAGGAATAACAGAGGCTAATTTGTTTTCCAGGGAAACGGAAACTTAGAAGATAAATCCGCGAATGTCAGCTAGTCATACTACTTGTATAGAGGTGAAAGTTGATGAGTGTATGAGTGTGTATATTTATTACTTCATCACGACTAAACGGTGGAAGCGATTTTAATAAAATTTGGTATGACGTTAGCTGACTCCCTGGATTAATACATAGGCTACATTTTATCACGAACGAGACCTACGCACGTGAAACCGCGGATATCCGCCGTTAATAAATAAAATGAATGAGTTTTTACGGCAGAGCTTAATACAATAACCATCGTCTTACGCGCCGCAGCGGGCAAACACTCGCAGTAATTACGCTTAAACAAGCCGTCCCGACGCGCAATTGTCTCCACGTCAAAGTAAACACATCCTGTTTCAGCTTTGACAGTTCGCGCCGCAAAATTCAGCGAATGAAACAGTTCAATATTTATTTAATAAATATTCCAGACGGCAATCAGACGGGGTGGCGACCGGGCGACAGCGACGGCGAAACTAAATCACGTTGGATGTGCTATAAACAGTTCCAAATATATTTTAGTGGAGGACGCCCGCGGTTTCACCCGCGTAGTTAGATAAAAAGTAGCTTATGCGTTAACCCAGGGTATCAGCTACCTTCATACCAAATTTAATTAAAATCGCTTCAGCCGTTTAGTTGTGAAGAAGTAACAAACATACACACTCACAATCTTTAGCATATAAAACAGTAGTATGATTAGCAGTGCCTCGCGATTTCACCTGTGTAGCTTCCGTTTCCGTAGCAATAGTAGAAAGAGTAGAGAGACTGCATAAGTCTCATGCGAATCTTATAGCATTATTAACCGACGAAAAAAAAAGGGAGGAGGTTCTCAATTCAACACGTATATATATATTTTTTTTTATATATGACCAAGCATATCTTTTTACACAGTTGTCCGATTTTGATAATTCTTTTTTATTAGAAAGGGCACACTTCCAAAATGGTCCCCTAGTCATTGTGTTGGGATCTGGTGATGATATCCTGGGAAAATTTAAGGAACTTTTCAAATTTTATAAGCACACTTCCAGTGATTTCGGTTTTTGTGTACGTTTCGGTAGCTTTTTAGGTACTAGTGCCATATAATATACTATGAGAGTATAGTACTAGTAGGTTACGTGTCGATAAATCACTAAAAAGTAAGAAATAAAATTTTTTAACAAAAATAGAACCGACTCAAAACGCACTAAAAAGTAACAAATAACTGCGTCATTTAGTTGCTTTAGTTTACTTAAGCATATCTATGAGTCGGTGCCAGCCACTGTTATTTTTTACTTTTTTGTGCGTTTTGAGTCGGTTCTATTTTTTGTTAAAAAAAAATTTTAACTAATCATAAAAGAACGATTACACACATTACATTAAGTTTTTCTTTTAACGCTTTATAAATCATACGCGATTTCATCTAGTTATGACCTGAAATAACCATTCCAGTACCTTAAAAATAGCGTTATTTTTACCGAGGAGCTTGGTAAATCCTCCCTATATTCCCCTTAGTTTTGTTCATTACCAGTTAGCCCTTGCCTACAATCACACCTGAGTGATGAATACAATCTAAGATAGAAGTGTGCTTATTTATTAGGAGTATGATAATATCCACAGTCGTTTGGTTTCTACACGACATCGTACCGGTACTCTAAATCGCTTGGCTTAAAATACTTATTTCGTTGTTTACAGTAGTAACTAACCAAGGTCGAAGCCTCCCAATGCGGTTTCATCTAGTGATGAGCTGAGAAAACCAATAAAATTCTATTAACGTTATACTTAACTTTTTACCGAGCAACTTAATAACTCCCACTTAGTTTTAGCATCTACAACCTGAAAAGAAAAGCTGAAGAATAAGAAAATGTAGCACCTCCAAAACAATAAAGCGTACGCAGTTCGTAGCTCCTTCGCTCGGGGGGAGCGAAGTCAAATTAGCTGAATGCGAAATACTTGCTAAATCAACTGGCGCTTTGACGTGTTCCGTCTGCCGCGACCTTTGCCAAATTTTCCTTTTCCTCGCTACTTAATAAATATATTTGTTTTCGTCCCTTTTGCACCAAGGCCCCTTGTGTAGTTACCAGTAAATAGTTCGCAGAGAGGACTCAGAACGAAAGAGTAAGCTCAGTGGGTAATAGAGAGAGCAATGCTCGGAGTATCTCAGCATGTAAAAATATATTTTTTTTATTTATTACAAGTTAGCCCTTGACTGCAATCACACCTGATGGTAAGTGATGATGCTATCTAAAATGGATGCGGACTAACTTGTTAGGAGTAGGATTACATCCACCTTTCGGTTTCTGCACGACATCGTACAGGAACGCTAAATTAAATAAAGGTAGGTATTTCGCATGTATAGATATGATTATTTTGCCACTTTTTATTAAAGAACGGGTCACTTTTAGCAATTATATTTTCATGATACAATATTGCAACTGCGCCATTCTCTGTACTAACAAATCAAAACTTCCACTAACTAACGCCAGACCGCCAAAGAAAAAGGAAACGGGCGCAGATTGGAGAAAATCCACATTTTCAGTTCAGTTTCAGTCATCGGTAACAAACGCAACAAGAAAAACGCATGTCGCCGCTATTTTTCCGTAATCAAAGCTAGATTTTGTAGCGATAAATACATTTTCCAATCTCCTTTGACCGCTTTGTCCAAACCACTATTCACTTCGCACTGTTTTTCCGAAACGGTGGGTTGACCGATAATCTGAATTTACCAATCAATATTGAACTCTATTCTTGTTATAACAAGGGTGGGCGCTTATAAAGTTTTCTCGAATTTTCACTCGTGTAATAGGATCTCGACTAATGAATTTTTGATGAACAAAGGACTGGGCGTTCGGTCTATTAAACAATATGTGTATGAACGAGATTGGGTAAAGGTTTTATTCGGAATATACTTCGGGGATGAATTATTATCAACACGTAATTTTAAAATCGGATGAACACTTTTGCACAAAGGGGAGGAATATTCGCCTTCAATTTAAAAAATATTAAAACTTGTTTATTGCAGTAACACTGCTTATCTCGTGTACTTATTGCATATAATAATATCGTTTTTGCCTCCTCTAATATTATAAAGAGGTAAAGTTTGTAAGTTTGTAAATTTGTAAATAAAGTTCTGTCGGGGCTAATCTTCGGAACTACTGATCCGATTTTAAAAATTCTTTCACCAGTAGAATGCTACGTTATTGATGAGAGTCATAGACTATATTTTATATTTGTATTGTATATATTACCCGAGTTATCACAGTTTCTGTCGCGCGAGTCGGATAGTGAAATTTATTAAATTGGCTTTATTGCGCGTACGCTGCCTTAGCTATTGGATATAATTGAAAACATTGTATGAAAACTTTATGTATCTTAAAAAGTTCTACAAAAAAGTCTGCAATAGCATATATCTATCTTTTATATTTTGGCAGATATATAACTTTTTGTGTTTGAAAAATCATTTAATTCATATGCTTACGTTTACGTAATTATTTATACAACTAAACTTAAATCCTTATCAAAATAAATTATTTAACAATCACAAGGCTGGACTCAAAAAGCTAGACTCAAAAGTGAAATAGACTATTTAATACAAGCTATACACATCAGCTTGCCATAAATATATATTGTTAATTTTAATGTATTGTAATATCGTACAATGTTTAACAAAAATGTAGATCTTTAGTACACGGTACGGGACGGAGGATATTGCTTGACGGGAAACTATAAAAAAATTGAATTGAGAGGGGAAGCGGGGAAAGAGCACACTTTATATGAAAGCCTGTGTTTAAAATTAAAAGGGTACCTAAGAGGTTTTCACGCGGACGAAGTCGCGGGCGACTGCTAGTAATTATATAATTAAAGAAATATTATGTTACCAAATGGTAATTCTAAGGCGTTTGACCGGGTTTGGCATGGCAGCCTTCTTTGTAAGCTTCCAACTTATGGTCTACCATCAAGCTAATGTAACTAGCAAATGCCGAGACATGTGACGCGTGCGTATTTTTAAGAAAGGCGTCTACATTCACCTTTCCTACTCGTGTTGCTACAGTAAAAAATATAAAAGATTTGTGTTAAGAAATTCGGTCAGTAGGACATTACTACTCGTATAATAGCGCAGAGTGGGATAGTGCACCTCGAGCAAACAGCGGCTGTATCGTGACGCTGCTCAGTAAGTTATTGGCTCGCTTCCACGCGCTCCTAAATGCCGATATAGTTAAAATTCAATAGAGAGCAACGAAATATGCGCAACCGTTGCTGCAGGTGTTATTCTGATGCGCGATGTTACAACGACGGTGGACTTTTTTTTCAGTTATATGTTCATAATTTTCGTAATTACACTAATTGTCCATAAAAAGGTTAGGTGTATCGAAGATTAGATAGATAAAAGCAACTGAAACACACAAATAAGTTATTATACTTTCTCTGCAGAAGCACATTGAAACTTGCTCCTGCATAGAAGTACCTGTATAAGCCAAACTCGATTGAGAATGCTTGTCAACAAACAAATTTAAAATGGAGGTAGAAAATGCAACCCATTTTAAGCCTAATAAATTTAAAATTATGTTTTGTTATTTTAAAAAATCTTATATAAAAGATATTGAATGTATTAATTGTTTTAAGCTTACTAATCTAATTTATTGTCATGAATTTGTCATTAACTAGTACTGTTGGCAACATTGCAAACCATAGACTATAGAGGTGCCGATTTTCTGTATTATTGTGGCAGACTGTAGCAAAAAGTGGCGGTTACGGGCGGTTATATAAACGAAGCCCTAATGGTGAAGTTTAAGTGTAATAAATTTAAATGCTCGTTAAGTAAATTATGTGATTACCGTCAGATTGTTTCATTTTGATTTGATTTAAGAAAGTTTGTAATTAAAATGTGTTGATATTTTGATTAATGTTGTTTTCCTGCTCGTGCCTTTTGACCCCTTCTGATGATGTTACTAAAAATACTATAAAAGAGGCATTTTATTTCGATTAGTTTTAATTCAAAGATTAGTAGTTTGTAACGAGCAATTATTTGAATTTCCCACAAACCTTTTTGTCTCTGTCTACGTGACTTTGTCTAGCAATTACTGTCTTGGGTCTTTGTCTAGATTTCCGCTGATGTTTTTTACCCGTAATTTCAACGAGTTTGTCAATCATTTAAAGGTCTCAGAACTTGTTTAAATGAAATTTTAACATGAGACGAGATCAAATTAGCACGTGTTTTTATGTGTTTACATTAGTTACATGTAATCTAAAATTGGTTTAAATGTCTCCATAAGTCGAGGTCCGAGTCTCAACAAGGATGTCCTTGGACTGACATTACGTTACCCTTACCTACTTATTTGAACGCGACTTAGACAGGCCTTCTAAGCTCGTCTAAACTTCACACGTGACACTGTCGCGGTATCAGTGAGGAACCGTAATCTAATACACAGTGAATTGTCAATTGTCAAGTGTCCATCGGTTGATTGTACAATGTTGCAATCCGATAGTTTACAGAATAGCGCTGTGGTGGTCATCAATATTCCTGGTGCGGCTTATGCAAAGCGCGGCCAGTCGGAGGCGCTCAAACTCCGCCGTGATCAAGCTATTTAGTCTATCCCTTTTGTGTTGTCAGTATGTAAATACCTTTACAACGTGACATTGCGTGCTTGGACACCAGATTCGATGGTGTGAGGTGTTTGCAGGAATCGCAAAGGCGCTCTTACTACATTTTTAGTTTTCTTTTTCTTACTTTTATGTATAACGACGTTGAATGAGTTGAAAAGAGAGGTGATATTGAAGAAAACCTATATGTTAAATACATGTCTTTCTTCTGGCTTAACAAAAGTCGCAACATTTCGCACGGGACTTTTATGCCGAAGCTGAAGATTTTTAAATTACTCCGAAAAGGTTTTAAAAAATATGCTTTATATTGAAACGCAGTCTCGACTACCCGCTACCTGCCAAATCCACTATGATAAACTCTATACTTACTATTTACATATAGTAGGAGCATGGACTCACTTTTAGCTTTTTGGCGGCCTCCGTGACGCAGTGGTATGGGCGGTGGATGAATAAAATGGAAACCTTAGGTTCGTTTCCCGGCAGAGCCGATTGAGATTTCCCCAATCGATCCGGGTCTGGCTGGTGGGAGGCTTCAGCCGTGACTAGTATTTTTTGTTATGTGTAATAAGCTCGCGCTTGACACGATCTAACCTGATGGTGTGAGGGATGCGTAGATGCAGCCTGAGGTGGGGCATCAGTTATTACCCTATCGACAATTGACGCACCGGTACGATATCGTGTACAAACCGAAGGGGTGTGGATATTATCCTACTCCTAACAAGTTAACCCGCTTCCATCTTAGATTGCATCATTACTGACCAGGTATGATTGCAGTCAACGGCTACCATGTAATAAATAAAATTAAAAAAAACTTTTATAAAATGACTAAGTACCGGCTATTACCATCTCTAACTCTCTATTATAATTACACCTATTATGAAATTGTAGCTTTTGAAGTTTGAATAAATATGTATGGTACAAATACTCGTAGTTTAACATTAACCACCGAATAACATCCTGTATCGGAAAATTGTTTTAGCGTTGTAAAATCATCTATCCTCGGGGTACTACACGCGGTGTGAGTATGTACTAGGTACTATGTACATAACATGTCAGGTATCATGCGGGTTTACTGTTCAAACCTGTTTATGTGTAATGGATTACATAATACAAATAGTGCATTCGACATCACAAATGATGGTCTAATTTCTAGCGTTCGAAGGAAGGCTTCCGAAAAAGTTCTTGGTTTTGATACTTTTAGCAAAGGCTTCGTAAATAGAAAAAATTTTGACATTTTCGACTTTTACTGCTAATTAATCTAATCTAAAAGTTATTTGAAATTGTTCTGAATAAAATTACCTGATAAAATTTCGGGCCACGGTAGTGCTTCCGCGCAGGTGAAACAACGGCAGCGCAGGGCTCTACCAACATTGTCCCGAAGAGATTCGTCATATTTATGCTCATTTATTTTCGGTTAAATTCGTTCTTTATACTATTAGTATTACAAAGTTCTAGTTAATGTAACAAGCAGATATCTCAACTGCTGTTAAATTGAAAACATGTTTACAGTTTAATATAAACTCTTTTATTGTGGTCTGAAGTAACAAAACCAATTATTCGTCTCTCTAACTCTTTAAATATTTTTATTGTATAGCTTTATAAAAATACTTTCCATAACTTATAGACGCGGGGCTATAAATATAAATCGCGTAAAGTGACAGTGGGTAAGTAATGTGGTAGGAATAAGTCGCAACTCGCATTAGTCAGCGCGCGAGTCTCGCGGGCCGCGATGAGCTCGCCCTGAGGGCTTGCACTCGTTTCACATACACCACGAGCTAGTGGCTCCAAATGTTACTACAACACTACATAGATACATAAGAGTACATAGTACTGTGGTAGGAATAAGTCGCAACTCGCATTAGTCAGCGCGCGAGTCTCGCGGGCCGCGATGAACTCGCCCTGAGGGCTTGCACTCGTTTCACATACACCACGAGCTAGTGGCTCCAAATGTTACTACAACACTACATAGATACATAAGAGTACATAGTACTGTGGTATGAATAAGTCGCAACTCGCATTAGTCAGCGCGCGAGTCTCACGGGCCGCGATGAGCTCGCCCTGAGGGCTTGCACTCGTTTCACATACACGACGAGCTAGTGGCTCCAAATATACTACAACACTACATAGATACATAAGAGTACATAGTACTGTGGTAGGAATAAGTCGCAACTCGCATTAGTCAGCGCGCGAGTCTTGCGGGCCGCGATGAACTCGCCCTGAGGGCTTGCACTCGTTTCACATACACCACGAGCTAGTGGCTCCAAATGTTACTACAACACTACATAGATACATAAGAGTACATAGTGCTGTGGTAGGAATAAGTCGTAACTCGCATTAGTCAGCGCGCGAGTCTTGCGGGCCGCGATGAACTCGCCCTGAGGGCTTGCACTCGTTTCACATACACCACGAGCTAGTGGCTTCAAATGTTACTACAACACTACATAGATACATAAGAGTACATAGTACTGTGGTATGAATAAGTCGCAAATCGCATTAGTTAGCGCGCGAGTCTCGCGGGCCGCGATGAACTCGCCCTGAGGGCTTGCGCTCGTTTCACATACACGACGAGCTAGTGGCTCCAAATGTACTACAACACTACATAGATACATAAGAGTACATAGTACTGTGGTAGGAATAAGTCGCAACTCGCATTAGTCAGCGCGCGAGTCTCGCGGGCCGCGATGAGCTCGCCCTGAGGGCTTGCACTCGTTTCACATACACCACGAGCTAGTGGCTCCAAATGTTACAACAACACTACATAGATACATAAGAGTACATAGTGCTGTGGTAGGAATAAGTCGCAACTCGCATTAGTCAGCGCGCGAGTCTTGCGGGCCGCGATGAACTCGCCCTGAGGGCTTGCACTCGTTTCACATACACCACGAGCTAGTGGCTCCAAATGTTACTACAACACTACATAGATACATAAGAGTACATAGTACTGTGGTAGGAATAAGTCGTAACTCGCATTAGTCAGCGCGCGAGTCTCGCGGGCCGCGATGAGCTCGCCCTGAGGGCTTGCACTCGTTTCACATACACCACGAGCTAGTGGCTCCAAATGTACTACAACACTACATAGATACGTAAGAGTACATAGTACTGTGGTAGGAATAAGTCGCAACTCGCATTAGTCAGCGCGCGAGTCTCGCGGGCCGCGATGAGCTCGCCCTGAGGGCTTGCACTCGTTTCACATACACCACGAGCTAGTGGCTCCAAATGTACTACAACACTACATAGATACGTAAGAGTACATAGTACTGTGGTAGGAATAAGTCGCAACTCGCATTAGTCAGCGGTTATGTTATGTTTATTGAGGTGAGTGCTTGAGTAAGGTATTGGTCAAATTATTATCTTCGTAATAATGTGTGTACTTTTATGTTTACAACCAAATTTTATACATAGTCATCATCGTCTTTACATTATGATATTGATAGTTACAATATTCATACATTACGGCCAGCAGTGTGATGGGTCTAAGCTACACATCCCATTTCCTGTAAGGAGGGAAGCCTAACACTGTAGCGGGATGTTGAAATAGGCCTATAATAAATAATGAAGCGTCTCTATATATATTTTTGTAACATTTTACATCATTTAAAAATTCAAAATAGATAGGTATGTGAATAAAAATAAATGAGAGAAAAAAAGCGCTAGTTTCTAACATATTCAATTAGGATGAATGAAAAGATGGCTATCTCTTAGGCTATGTTCTCAAAGTTTTTCAACAGTAACAAATTGGTAAAAATTCTTACACATGCTCCTCTAGTCGTTAAGTTGGCGAGTTGTGTGTAGGAGTTGTGCGGGCGGTTTGAAATATATCTCTGCGTTTATCAGGATTCAGTGGGCTACACTACTCCCAGCCTTTATATCGATATGTATTTTATATTAATATCGATATCTTATCTTTATACCAACAATATTTTTCACTCCCTCGTTGATACAACTGTAGGGTTAGATTAGGAGTAAATCCTGTAAGTGGCCCCATTTTGAGCTTTTCTTCCTTCCAGGAGTCGAAGTTACTGGCTAAGGGTTGGGCAGTTATTGGTGTAATCTATCGGGCCCGTTCACCATCAAACCTGAATACTTAAATCTTTATTTGTAGCGTTAAATAGTTTATACTCTGAGATGAACTTATAGGCTCTATCTAAATAGTTTAACTAAGCTACTTTTTTGTTTTTCCTCATCACAAATTATTATTTTTAGGGTTCCATAGTCAAATGGCAAAAATCGAAACCCTTACAGATTCGTCATGTCTGCCTGACCAAAAGACTGAAAGAGAGAAACCATAAGAACAATACTGTTGAAACTCGGTAAGAAAAAAAAACAATAAATGTTGGGGATAAATTAATTCCTTCCTGAGGTTTTTAATTGAGCACGGATTAAACATTAGTTTCGGTCTGATCAACCACGACTTGTTGCCGAAAAACTTGTCATTAATCTTCATAATTAATTTTAAATTTACATTATAATATTCTTAAGAATCATTTGAAATAAAAACATTTTATTTAACTCAATATAAGCGTAAAGCTAAAAGCAATATAAGTACAGGATCTTTCTCAATGAGATATCAACAACACAAAAGCGCAGAAGAAATAAATCAATACAATCAACCAATAACGCCAATGCTCCAGTCAACAACATATTGGCTGGTCGAATTTCGAGGCAACGTAAATACATACCGTACAGCTAGACCCGTCTGTATATCGTTGCCACATACTTTACAAGGGTCGTAATAAAATGGGCAGATCCCAACGGATATATTACGAGGTTGAACGATGCCCAGCTATAAATCAAATCGGAAGCTATATGTGCTGTGATGGTGCTATACGAATCCCAATAAGCGATGACACCCGATGACACTGGACAGTGTAACAATGAAACGATGAGCTTGTAAACTCGATCTACTAATACAATGTGGGTATTCAAGGCCTCCGTGGTGGAGTGGTGTGTGCGGTGAATTTATAAAACGGAGGTCCTGGGATCAATTCCCTACGGAGCAAATTGAGATTTTTCTTAATTTATTTAGTCTGGCTGGTGGAAAGCTTTCGCCGTGTCTAGTTACCACCCTACCGACAAAGACGTACCACCAAGTGATTTAGCGTTCCGGTACGATGTTATGTAGAAACCGAAAGGGGTAAGAATTTCGTCCTACTCAAGCTGGTGTCGTCTGCAGTCGGTTACGAACTCGCACCCTTTTATTATTATTAGTATGGTGAGGCCCGCCATAACGGATGCACTTCGACCTTTTTACTCTCGCCGCCTTACCTCTCCTATATCAGTTCAAACAACCACTCTAAGAGTTGGATGGTTGCTTTCAGGTTGAAGGCACAGTACTCCTCTGGTAGTGGATATGCCACCCCCAGGAGTGTACAAAATGTGTTCCATGGACTCTGTGTCTTCATTACAGGGCCTGCAGATATGATCCTCAGAGATACCCATTTTGCAGAGCGAAGCCCTGGTCCTATAATGGCCTATGTAAGCTGCTATGGCATACAGTAGCTGTTCCCTGCTGTTCAGTTGACTTCAGTCTCTCGCACCCCTATGACATAAAACTTGATTGCATCGTGGTTCTTAACTCAAAATCTCGTCCTATAAGAATAAAGTCTCTACAGTACAGATGAAATAAATAAATAAACATGGTAAGATTAAGTTAAGCAAGTTAGTATATAATATTAGAGTTGTGTTATCCTTGAAAGTACTCGTAACAAGAAATTTTACTCAAAATACTTTTAACATTATTAGCTACTACACGTGTGTTTTCCGCAGCGCGGCGCAGGTAAAACGTGTATGTAAAAACGTTCAGTTAACCTTTGTTTTTCTATTAACCAGCAAAATTGCTTTTTGCTTCCCTTTCACTGAAATTCTAACTGAAAGAATATTTTATATTATGTATTATATAATCAAGTAACGTACAATGTGCTCGTATCAAAATACTTGGGCCTTACTCATGAGATTACCGCCATGTGGAATGTTGAATCAACGATTATTGTTCCTATAGTCGGTCCTATAGTTCGTCTTATTGCAAAAAGCTTTGACCAATATCTTCAGAAGCGTTCACTTGTCTGTTGGATCAATGGTCGGTATTGTGAGGAGGTTCCTCACTCTGAAGCCCCGACCACCGCTTGGTATGGCTCTCAAAAGCCCTGCAAGTAGAGAAGCAGATTTGAAGAAGAGAAGAAGAGAAGCACAAACTTTCGCCTTTATAACAGTAGTATGACACCAGTATAATTTTGGTCGAATGTCCAAACGAGGGTCATCGATCCACGGCCTATTTTTGGTGAAAACGGCGCTATATCGGGAAATGCACTAATATAATTACTAGCCGATGTCCTTTGTTTCTGATTCACGCTATTATCAATGTTTTGTTCAAACATTATTACTCTAAATGTATTTAGTTAAATTAATTGATATGTATTAATAAATTATGATAAACACTATGTCAATAGAAGTCATTAATAAAATTTTATTAAAAATTCAAAAACCCTCTACGCAATAAATAGTCATTACACAATAGCTTAAGCGAGTAATCATACGCCAAAAATACTTACATCGTTTTGGAATAGAGCTGCTACTCCTACACTGTTGTACCGATTTTAACCAAACAAAGATCAACATGATCATGAGTTAGTTATATAAAAATTGAATTAATCACAAACTATATAGATCATATTGGATCCGGTTATCGGATATCAATCACGGCTCATCGTCGACGCAGATATGTCCTGATTGGGTTACTGCAAGCGACTACACGCAACGCATACTACACTACACCCAGTGCCGGACGATTGATTTACACGCACCGATTATCTCTATCGGCATATTGTATCCGAAAGATTATTATATCAAAATTTGACAAATCGTTATAGAGCAAAGTATGGCCAAACCATTTTATAAAATTTGATAGTACGGTAGGGAACTGCAAAAAGCGTTGACGTTTCAAAAGTGCTTGGTTTAAAAGACTGCTTGAAATAAACAAGTGTGATTTAACTATAGTTAAATGAATCAATGTACTAGATACAGTGGAATAATAAATCGGTTATTGGATATCAATCACGGACCATCGTCGACGCAGATACATCCGGATTGGGTTACTGCAAGCGACGACACACGACGCATACTACACTACACCCAGTGCCGGACAATTGATTTACACGCACCGATCATCACTACCGTCGTATTGCATCCAACAGATTGTTCTATCAGAATTTGACGAATCGCATACGAATCCGTATAATATAGATTAAAAAGTATAGACGAATGTAACAATTATAATAACACATTAAACCCAGTTATCGGATATCAATCACGACCCATCGTCGACGCTGATATATCCAGATTACGTTACTGCAAGCGACCGCAACGATCATGTCTATCGGCTTATTATTGCACCCAACAGATTGTTCACTATTCATTTCAAAAATGTAGCAATGCTTTCTTTGCAGAAGAATATAGTGCCTACTCCAACGAATGAGCTCTTCATGTTCTTTTCATCTTGTTCTCATACTAGCTAAAGGTTTTTTTTCCATGCTCTGTTAGAGTTTCTACTGATCATATTAGCGTCTTTACACGTGTTGATTTTTACGAGCATACCCTTGAGCTCAAGCTAGTAATAAGTAATTACATAATATATCAGCATCTACAAGACCAGAACAAGACTGAGTGAATATCCTGTCGGAGGCACTCAATAGCCGCCTTGATTTATCGTCGTATGAACATGTCACCCGCGCACTGCACACTGCATACACTGCTCAAGGCATATACCATATCTTATAACATAACACAATTCCTATGTACCTACTATCGAACGGCCGCGACTTATAACAAATATAGATGGACGAAGCAAATTGGCTTCCTGAGGGATGGTAAGTGACAACAGCATTACTTTGCAGGGCAAGGAGTACTTCCAGCAAAGTGCCGCCCTGTGTGCCTCAGTCTAAGGGGTAGCTGTAAAGCTGCAATTGCTTGTATTTCTAGCAACCATTCCCATCAAGATTCAGACTGGAAGACAGATCCTTACTAACATTATTAACCGCGAAAGTTTGTAAATAATAGATGGAAGTTTGCTACTGCAAAAACTACTTTTGGTTGGATTCTAATAAAACTTTACAAATAATACGGTTTACATGTCAGAATAACACGTATGTTATTTTTTATCCCGAAATTTTTGCGGAAACGAGAACTACGAAGGTAAAACCGCAGGCGACTTCTAGTGTTTTCTAACCGACGAAAAAAAACGGAGGAGGTTCTCAATTCGACACGTATATTTATTTCTTATGTATGACCACGCATAACTTTTAACAGAGTTGTCTGATTTTGATAATTCTTTTTTTATTAGAAAGGGCATACTTCCAAGATGGTCTCATTGTCATCATGTTAGGATCTGATGATAATATCCTGGAGAAATTGAAGGAACTCTTCAAATTTTGGAGGCACGCTTATAGCGATTTCGGTTTTTGTCTCGGTATCGGTAACTTTTTGGCTACTAGTGCCGTACAATATACTATGACAGTATAGTACGAGTACGTTACGTGGCGATAAATCACTAAAAAGTAAGAAATAAAAGTCTTTAACAAGAAATAGAACCGACTCAAAACGCACTAAAAAGTAAAAAATAACTGTGACATTTAGTTGCTTTTTACTTTTTGTGCGTTTTGAGTCGGTTTATTATTTCTGCAATCAGAACTAATGGTAATTCATGATGCAATCTAAGATGGAAGCGGGTTAACTTATTAGGAGTAAGATTAAATCCACACCATACCACTTCGGTTTCTACAAGACATCGGGCCGGAACGCAAAATTGCTTGACGGTACGTCTTTGTCAGTAGGGTGGTAACTAGTCACGGCCTCCCACCTGGCAGACAGGCTGACCAATTGAGAAAATCCTAAACGGCCCAGCTGCACATACAACTGCGCCACGGAGGGGAAATTGTGGAAAGGGGAATTTGTGGGAAGAAAGTAGATAAAGAATAATACAATTACTATATTTTTATAATATTTATATTTCTACACAAATATATCATTTGTGTACAATATAGTAATTAATTAAATTTCGTCGTATAAAAGAGCAAAGCAAACATTTACGCAGTGTGGCTAATTGCTTAACCAAGCTTGACGCGGGTTGACATTGCTTAATCAGCCAAATAATTTAATATTCACAGTCTGTTAATCCATTGTGCATTATGTAAGTGATTCCGTGTAATATGTGTATCTAGCTATCTAGGACGTATTTCTTGTAGTTTTGATTAACCTTACCTTCCATTCTAACTAACTGCGGGACTTATAAAAAGGCTCAGAGTCACTCAGCGGGCGTGGAATCAGAAATGTGAAGATACGCATAAGAACCAAAGTAACCGACATACGAGTAAATCAGCGAGTCGCAAAACTGAAGCGGCAATGCGCGGCGCACATACTTCTAACAGCTGATGGACGTTAAGGGCCCAAGGTGCTAGAATGGCGACTCCGCAACGGAAAGCGTAGTGTTAGACGACCCCCCACTCGGAGGACTGACGACATCAAACGTGTTGCAGGGAGCCGCTGACCACAGGCAGCTCAGTATCGTTATGTTTGGAAGCCCTTAAAATGGCCCATGTCCAGCAGTGGACGGCTACCTGCTTTTAATGATGATGATGATGATGATGACGATGATGATGATAATGATGATGATGATGATGATTACTTTCCATGCATTATTATCAGTCCATTTTAACGTCCTAATATACATATAGAGCTATGCTTTCAGAGAGTGCACTCAGGAGTTATTTGACCTCTACCTCCTTTATCTTTTTATCACCGCAAAGACACCGGGTGGAATTTTATCCCTACGTCGTTGATGTCTCCAGAATACGTACAAAGCGTTTTAGATCATCTTGAATAATACGCATAGCTAAGGTCGGGAACAGGAATGTCCTTCCAATTTATTTGTTTAAACAACATAAAACATAACAATCACATAAAAGGTGCGAACATAAACTTAATTAAGTTTTTCCGCGCACCCTGCGCCGTCGACAGTATATTATTAAACTTTTATGAAAATAAATCTAATATTAAGAGAATACATTAAAAACTAACATTCTATTAAGTAACTTACTGAACTTATTTACTAATAAAAAGAGAAAAAAAATAACAAATTGAGGGTATGCAACAAAACCTTATTCCAACAACTTAAGTATCTTTAAACTTAGAGTAAATAAGCATTTTCTAAGGAAGCGCGTCTCACCATCTCGCACTTCTACACGAAAATTTCATGGAAGAAAGAAATAGTCAAGATTATTCTGTGACCCGACCCTGGAAACGAACCCAGGACCTCATGATCGAAACCACAAAGGCTAACCACTAGATCAAACTACTGTGTACATAGCTCAAACTTGCTCCAGTCGCGATGCCATCCCAGCCCAGCCGCTATATCGAGAAACATACATACAGTATTTATGTAACTGTAACTGTAAAAGTTACAAAACTCGGTATGTAGTGAGAGAAACAACAAAGTTAACGTCAAAGGCTGCAGCGGTCGTTAGCCGCGCCCCGAGGCTACTCTGCGAACTATGAGTATGAATGAAATACGCCATTTTAATACTAGACTGAATAGACACTGACTTCGAGAAAGTGTACAAGAGAGGGTGACAAATATCTTATGGCCCAAGAGCCTGCGACGGCCAGACCTTCCTTATTTTATAAAAGTTGAAATTTTCTCTGTACATGCCTCCTATACAGGTAAGAACGACCTGCGACTATAGAGTTTGGGTTGTGGTTACTTGGGCAGGTAACAGGTAGTAAAGGTGTATAAAATAGTACTTACAATTTGTTAGAGTATAAAGCTCAATTTTTTTATATTTTCTTCGGGATAACTGTAGAAATCTCGTCACCCATTGCTGGACACTTATGACAGTTGCTACCCCTTGCCAGACACCCCTAAACTTTGATAAATTACAATTATACTTTCGTTATAGTATAAAAGCTAAATTTTATATATGTTACTTGGGGGCCTATAAAAAGATGTTACCTCAATAGCCGGACAGTTTTCATGGTTTTTACATCTCGCCAGACACATCGAAAGTGCACTGTAGAGCACGAGTACGAATGCTTAGTCGATTACTATTTTTTAAGATATCTAATAAAAAATAATTTTATTACGTTCAAAGCCATGTTGTATACAGTAAAAAAATATTAGTTTAACATCATAAAAATATAATAAAAAGTATGATTACAGGTAAAAAAAATATTTACACTTGTTTATTAATTTAAACATTGTCGTCGGAGTTTTCATTTTCTTCATCACTACTACTCCAGTCGATAGCATGATCGTCCTCAACATCACCATCATTTCTGAAAGAAAAATAAGCAAGTTTATACAGTTATGAATAGTTAAAAAAAATTGTATTATAATTTGTCATAATAATTATTGTATACCTGATTGAGTTTTGAGCCAATCACTAACATAACTCGGTAGTTGATCCCCTTCAAACCATTTGAACTGGTATGTGTCAAAATTTAGCAACTTCTTTCGGTCAAAAGTTTCGTTTACATAGGAGACTGTGTACGAGTCGATGAACACTTGAACTCTAGCGGCATCAACATCAATTACATTAGGGACATTGTAGACATTACATATAAATCTCTGATATTAAAGATGTTTTGTTGATCATTTAAATTTTCAATAAATTCGTTGTTACCGAAGTTCTTGAAAGCTTCCTGGTACTCTCCTTTTCTGAAGAGCGCAGGATTAAAATCACAACCTGTGATGGCATGTAATCCAGGTAACTCTGACAAATTAACAGTCCCAACTCTGCATGTATTTTGATTAGGTCCACATACCTTAAATTATTGCCAGTGCCTGTAAGCATCCAAAATACCGAATCACTTATAAGGTGATGCATGCTATAGCCGCAATATCGGTATCAGTACTTCTTATTACTATTTCTGTTGGAAAGCTGATGTTACATGCATGATATACTATCTTGGTATCTGTTTCCTCGTGTGCTGACACTCTTCATCAATCCTTGAGACAACTTTATTGGAATTATCAACAGTGAAAGAATGACACTTTCTGTAATTGATGTACATTGTTTTGTTGCCAATAAATGGCACCACTTCATCAGTAGCCCAATGTGAAATAAAAAAAATAATTAAAGCTTCTTTGAAATTTAAATTTTTCAACTCTTTCGCGAAATCACTTGGTCGAATTTGTTCGGGCTCAGTTATAGAGTATTCCAATTGCGCGGATTCTAACCGTTGGGAATGCTGATAATCTTTAATCGATGGAGTAAAGTACTGATCAAAGATCACATCAATTCTCGAAGCTCGAAATTGAGTAACCATTTGCAACAATTTTTTTTAAATATTTGAACAGTTGTTACCTCGCGGTCTTATCTACAGTAGACTTTCAATGTGTCTGGCAAGATGTAAAAACCATGAAAACTGTCCGGCTATTGAGGTAACATCTTTTTATAGGCCCCCAAGTAATATATATAAAATTTAGCTTTTATACTATAACGAAAGTATAATTGTAATTTATCAAAGTTTAGGGGTGTCTGGCAAGGGGTAGCAACTGTCATAAGTGTCCGGCAATGGATGACGAGATTTCTACAGTTATCCCGAAGAAAATATAAAAAAATTGAGCTTTATACTCTAACAAATTTTCAGTACTATTTTATACACCTTTACTACCTGTTACCTGCCCAAGTAACCACAACCCAAACTCTATAGTCGCTGGTCGTTCTTACCTTTATAGGAGACATGTACAGAGAAAATTTCAACTTTTATAAAATAACGAAGGTCTGGCTGTCATGGGCTCTTGCTCTATTAGCATTCCATGGATTCACCGTGCGGGTGCCGGGTCCATCGCGTGGCTGAGAGAAAAACTCCGAACAGAGCCCGAGACTTGTGACTCGGGTGTAGGTTTAAGGGTACCCTTAGTGACGCGCGTCAACACTCACCTCCTCTGTCCAAGTTATTCTCCCTGCCCAGCCAAATTCGGAAGCACCCTACTAGAGCAGCTTTGGACACTCGTTCCAATATAGAGCTTACTGCACTTCTAGTAAGGCACCCACTTTTACCGCGTATAAACTAACCACATAGCCGTTTTTGGTTACTTCATTAGTAAGGTCATAATATTTATTCACTTTGAATACATGGTCTTTAGGGATGTTTGTTTCCCACGGCACTGTAAGCTCAACAAGTACTATACGTTTGATTTGTTTGGAAAAAAGAAATCTAAATCTTTTTTTATTCACAAGTTAGCCCTTGACTGCAATCACACCTGATGGTAATTGATGATTAAATCTAAGATGGAAGCAGTCTCACTTATTAGGAGTAGAATAAAATCCACATCGCTATCGGTTTCTACTCGACATCATACACGTTAAATCGCATGGCGGTACATCTTTGTCGGTAGGATAATAACCAAAATTCCTTCTCCCAAGAAATTTCCAGTGGTAATAATTCTTAACCTAGGTATAGAAGTTCAGTGGTGTGATGAAGGATGTGCTTCGAAGAGCATGGTAAGCTGTCGGTCACGATTAATATCATAACCATTCTATTATGATCTTTACAGGATTAATGAATTGTCACCCTGAGCGTAGAGAGAGTATTGTATCTATGGTCTACATCCACTCTTCTAAAATGCTTGGCTCTTTAACACGCCGTTAAAATAGACAGAAAAAATTTAGCCAAATAAATAATCCTTTTTTAAGTTTTATATAATGAAAGCAAACAGTAAATCAACATTGAAATCGCTTACTATTTGCCTTCACCTTCAAGCGCTGCGGTGCACACGAAATTCTCGCTTATTTTCGCGTATTTTCGCTTATTTCCAACATAACACAGAATACAAACACGGTTCATTAAAATGGAAAGTTCCAGATTACTTTGCAGGGAATTTAAAATGCATTTGATTTAGAGTTGGAGCTAACAGCGTGCGAGCATACGCCGCGGGGCCACTGTTTGTTATAACTCCTATACCACTGCATTCAACTGTACTTAAAATTTTTGGCTGACTTTAAACAGTAATTAATAGTTATTTTCTTCAAACAACAAAACTTTTTATTTAAGATTGTTTACAATTTTTTTAGTGTCAAATACACAGTTTTTATCATTTCTCAATAGAGCCGCTGGATTTCAAAGTTCTTACAAGAGCCCTTATATACAACAGTAGACGTCCATCTATACTAATATTATAAAGAAGTAAAGTTTGTAAATAAATTGTGTTGGGGCTAATCTTCGGAACTACCCGAATCCGAACCCAGGACCTCCGTCTTATAAATCCACCGCGCATACAACTGCGCCACGGAGGTCGTCGTTTGTTTAAAAGGGCTAATCTCTAGATCTGCGTGTCGGATTGTAATTTTTTTTTTTTTATTTTTAACCCCCGACACAAAAACGACAGGGTGTTATAAGTTTGATGTTTCTGTGTAAATGTATGTGTATGTGTCTGTCTGTGACATCGTAACTCCCAAACGGATGATCCGATTTTAATACGGATTTTTTTTGTTTCAAAGGTATATCAGTCGAGAGTGTTCTTAGCTATGTTTGGTGGAAATCGGTTCAGGTCTTCAAGGTCATCAGGTCGTTTGTTAGGTGTGATAGAAATGTTACACGCTCAGTTTGCTTAAAAGCATGTGTGTGACCTGACATTTGAAACACTAATGTATTCTGGAGCCACTAAGCTGGTCTGATGATAAGTCTCGAAGGTAGGAGACGTAACCCTGGTCTACCTTTTTAGTAAACTCATCGAGGTTGGGCTCGTTGAATTTGTCTTGACTGGTTCTTTTCATGTTTCTAATTGACGAGGACCTGATGCTGGAAATGGGATGTCGCATATGAAACCCTGGAATGCCGGAATGAGACGGATAAACCGATTTATATTTTTGCTGAAGAATGACCAAAGTTTTATCTTTATTTGGGTCGGGGGTTTTTTAAATTTTCAATGAAAGCTATACTCAAGAGCCTAATAGACTTAAATATTTAATATCAAGCTATAGATATCAGCTTGTTATAAATATATATTGTTAATGTTAATGTACTGTAATGTCGTTCCATGTTTAACAAAAATGTAGATCATTAGTAGGTATACGGGACGGGACGGAGAATATTGCTTCACGGGAAATGATAAAAAATTAAATTGAGAAGGGGAGCGGGGAATGAGCATACTTTATATGAAAGTCTGTCTTTAAAATTGGAAGGATACCTAAGAGGTTTTCAGGTGGATGAAGGCGCGGGCTAGTTGGCTTATAATAATGTTGACGATACTCGTAATTTCTCTTGTTAGGGACGCATTTTAACTTTTTTTTATTAATTACTAGTTAGCCTTTGACTGCTATAAAACCTGATGGGAAGTAAGATAAGCAAGCTTTCATCTTAGATTGCATCTTGTTAGGAGTAGGATTAAAATTCATACCCTTTTCAGTTTCTGCACGACATCGTGCCAGAAGTCCAGGGATAGGTAACTCAGGAAAATCTTGTAAATCCACCGCCTATACCACGGAGGCCGTCAAAAATCATCGATTGATATTGATGATGATTCACGTCCTAATTCGTCATTAGTATAGAACCTATTTTTACTGTGTTAGCCATTGACATATTAATACTATGGACTTCGGGTCAGCGATAAAAAGTGTCCGAACCAAAAGTAAGCCAAAACGCGAAATGATTTCCAATCGCAATTCAGTCTCATATTAGCTGACTGACAGAATACACGTCAATAATGCCGTAATGTGTTATAAAAAACTTGTAAGAACTACCCGAGTAAGGTGAGAAAAGAAGACGGTGTACCATATTTTCAGTAAGTAAATATTTACTGATGATTTTAAAGTATTATTTTGCTTAGAAACAGGCTATTTTATTAAAATTTTAATAAACTATAGAAACGAATTGCATAACCAACCAAAATGAACAAAAGTATCTATCTGTCCTTTTCCCATACGCTACCCGCGTATAGGATAGAAGGAGTGCAATATATTTATCTAATTAACCACATTTAGTTCGGATCTGCCGTGAGCAATAGAATGTTTTAGAACAACGACTGCATAGAGTTATTTTGTTGTTTAACATTTGAATTATTTAATGACTTAATTTTTGACTGAAAATAATTTGATTATTTTCAATTCAAAAATTTTATTTTTTATGTCAACTTTTATTTTTTATGTCATGAATATTAATCAAATAACTTTTACCATAATGGTATATTAATTTGATAACTATAAGAATTATCTACATGAAATTAGGAACAGTTATTTAAAAAAGTGATCTAACGTCATTGAAGTAAAAAAATATATTTTCAGTTTAATTAAAAAGAGGAAAATATCGTGAACTTAAAATTTCAAAGTAAAGAACTATGTCGAGTGGCATATCATTTTGTACATTAGTGGATTTGGTTTGTAATTAATTATTATTATAACTAATTATTATTTTATTCAAGATAATTACAACAATTATTATTTGGTACAAGATTTATTCCAGCATATAGAGGTCAGGGATATGTAAATATAAATTAAAATTTGGTGTAAATATAATATATAAATATAAGATGCCAAAAAAATTTGAAAGCTATCGACTCCACACCATTTATGTTGTCCTATTTTCACGAGAAGCTGTCATGTCAAAAAAAGGCTGCCATGGTAACCGTCAATCGAAGCTGATTACTTATTGCATGCAATTAGACCGTTGCAAATTAGATTGTATAACAATACGATAAGACATACATTACAATGTTATTTTGTGTATAAAAACATAAATTCATCCTAGTGTGTATAAAATATCTTGGGACACTTTTGACGTAAATTTTGCATTAGACCCGAAGTCCATAGTATTAATATGTCAATGGTGTTAGCATTTTAAAATATTACAATTTGCTACCATAGACAATACTATACGATATTGTCAATGGTAACGTAAGCTTATGTCTGTCAACCGTGAGATGATTTCAAAGGACTTAATTCCAGGCCGTAAAATCTAATATATAAAATTCTCGTGTCAGTTTTCGTTGCCATACTCCTCCGAAACGGCTTGACCGATTTTGATGAAATTATTCATCTAAATTTTTTTTTAATTTTTTAAGCAAAACAACGTTTGCCGGGTCAGCTAGTAAAATATAAGAATTGATATGTTAGAATAATCGAGTAGTGTATTTTACTGTTCTTTTGATAGTTACACAGTATGCATATTTTTAGTGTAATATTAATTATTGTAATTGAGGGGTTTTGTAATTCATATAAAAAGAGCATGTGTCGAGTTTTTCTGGCCGCGTCTTTTCTTGTCACGGACTGCATTTCCGACGCGGCGGTAGTTTACAAAAGAATAAACAATTTTGAAGACATCGGAATATTATTTCAACGCGCAAGTTTAATAACTGTTTCCTCATTGACATGATAGACTTCGATCAACGGAGATCCCAGCAAAGTGTTAGGTTATAAAAAAGCGATTTATCTAGCTATGCATATAGCGCCCAGGGTGTGCCTACATGAGTAATGTACGAGAGGACAATAAATCTCGCGCGACGTCACTGCGACGTCGACGAATATTGATGAGCCGGTACCGACACCAAACAAATACACGAAGAAATCTATCACTATGTATACACAGAGTTCTCCGCCTCGACTGTTTGTCTGTCTGTTCGAATATCAAAAACTTGCGAGCGGATGCTGTTTTCATAAATATAGTTATACATGACGACATGAATGATTGTGACAACTTTAGGAAAAATAAATTAATCAGCCTAGGAGATTTAAAATTTTTACCATGCAATGTATAGCTAGATTGCTCCTGAATTATAAATTTCACATCTTGTATATATATATATAACGCTAGCTCAAGACTAATTTATTATAATACTACCCGCACATACATAAATTGATTAATTCTATTATGTATTATTGACAATACACAACTTCTATTATTCATTACAAGCGAAGCAATTCGACACGTATATTTTTTTTTATGTATGACCACGCATAACTTTTTACAGAGTTGTCCGATTTTGATAATTCTTTTTTTATTAGAAAGGGCATACATCATGTTAGGATCTGATGATGATATCCTGGGGAAATTGAAGGAACTCTTCAAATTTTTCGCTTACAGCGATTTCGGTTTTTTTCTCGGTATCGGTAGCTTTTTGGCTACTAGTGACGTATAATATACTATGACAGTTTAGTACGAGTACGTTACGTGGCGATAAATCACTAAAAAGTAAGAAATAAAAATTTTTAACAAAAAATAGAACCGACTCAAAATGCACTAAAAAGTAAAAAATAACTGTATCATTTAGTTGCTTTAATTTACTTAAGCATATCTAGGAGTCAGTTATTTTTTACTTTTTAGTGCGTTTTGAGTCGTTTCTATTTTTTGTTAATAAATTTTATGGTAAGTGATGATGCAATCTAAAATAAAAGCGGTCTAACTTTTTAGGAATAGGATGAAATCCTCATCCGTATCGCTTAATCGCTTGACGGTTTTCCGGACCTAATAATTATAATTAACATTAAAATCAGATAATATCAGATCTTCGTGCTTTCCCCGAGTATGAAGTCGTTTATATGATTGTATGACGATCAAATTTTTAACTCAAATTGTTAGAAAACTAATGTACCTATTTTCTTTCTCTGTTTTCTTCTGACGCTACGTACGACTCGTGAGCGGTATTAGGCAGACTTTTCTGTCGCGACACTGATTAGCGCGACTCGATACCGCGCCCCACATCCCGGCGCGTGTACCAACGTTACCGGTAATTGGGCACGAGCTGTATCTCATACTTGCGACTCACGACAGCAACGAAAAATAAACTATACTAAAGCCAAACTCGATTAAGAATGCAACACATTTTATGCCTAATAAATATAAAATTATGTTTTGTATATTTATAAAATCTTATTTAAAAGATATTGAATATATTAATTAGTTTTAAGCTTACTAATCTAATTTATTGTTATGAATTCGTCATTAACTAGTTAATAAAAAAAAATAGGAATAAAATGTCTAGTAATTTCTACCTTCATTTTTAATTTGTTTGTTGACAAGCATTCACAATCGAGTTTGGCTTTAGTTATAGTTTATGTAATGCATTTTCTACTTGAACGGTTATCACTGATAGTATACCTATCTAATTTTAGCCAATAGACCTGATTTGCCGTACATTGGTTGTTAATATTACTGTTCCACATAACGATAATCTGGTGAAGCCGAAAATGAAAAGTATCAAAATACTTGGACCTTGCTTACGAGATTACCGCCATGTGGAATATTGAGTCGACGATTATTGTTCCTATAGTTGGTTCAGTTAGTGGTGTCATAGCGGAAATCTTCAACCAACACCTTAAGAAGCTTTCGCTTAGTTGTTGGATTACGAATCGGAAACAGGATGCAGTAATTCTTAAGACTGCGCATATTGTGAGGAGGCTCCTCATTCTGGAGCCTTGACCATCGATTGCTTGGGCCCCGAGCCCTGCAGCAGATGAACTGAATTTTTCATAAATTTATATTAGTGCTTCTTGGTAAAGTATTTGAATGTACTAGAGTGACTGACTTAAAAGAGGCCTATGTCCAGTAGTGGATGCATGATAGCTGATGATGATCATGATATTGATTTTTTGTGTCTGTTTTGAAAGACATGAGCTTTTCTCACTGCCAAGAAAATCTCAGTAATAGCTCAGAGTCAAGGAGCTGGTGTTATGTGTCGAATGTTTATTTTTTAAAACATTATCACATTCTTCTATTTAATAAAACAGATTAAAAAAGTGCACTGCAAGTGAAAAGTGTTCACAGAAAATCGCGCGAACACCGCGAACAATGGCTCTCGGGCTCTCCGCCGGGCCCTCAAAGGGCCTACAAAGGGCCCTTATAGACTATTCTAGGGCAATGTACCGTCGAGGGCCTTAGCCTACCGAGTAGCCACGAAACTTTGTTATGGACAGCGCGGGGAGGATAAAAATATAGAGCGTCTGAGTGTAACTTCCAAATATAGGAACGGTCTTGAAAAAATAGAAATCATTTATTTGAAACCCAAAAGCTCTATTGTTGAGCAGAACTAATTCATAAGATAGCTAATAACCACAAGAGTCACTTTTAGCATAGACTTTGTACTTATTGAAACTTGAACCTAAGAAAAAATTTAGCTCCATTCTAAATTTCGAGCTTGAAGGTACTCCTTCAAATTTTGTGTGTTTCTTAGTTCTCCTAACACACACACACAAACTTTCGCCAAATTCCTGCGACAAAAGGAATAGACAACGCCATAAATCCTTACAAATATTCTTTCTTAGTGCCTACCTTCTTTGTAAATAGAAATAAAACATGTATAATACATACTTTCGTGGACTAGTCCCACTAGTTTGGACCGTGCTTGATAAATATAGCAGTTAGTGAGTCTTCGTTTATTATTGTAAACACATAGTTCACTTGTCTAAAGCTTTTTAACCGACGAAAAAAAACAGAGGAGGTTCTTAATTCGCCATGTTTATATATTTTTTTTATGTGTGACCTGATAACTTTTTACAGAGTTGTCCGATTTTGACAATTTTTTTTTTTATCAGAAAGAGCATACTTCGAAGATAGTCCCATTGTCATCATGTTAGGACCTGATGATGATATCCTGGGAAAATTGAAGGAACTCTTCAAATTTTATAGGCACACTTGCAGCGATGTTGGTTTTTGTGTAAGTATCGGTAGCTTTTTGGCTACAAGTGCCGTATAATATACTATGATAGTATAGTACGAGTACGTTACGTGGCAATAAATCAGTAAAAAGTAAGAAATAAAAAATTTTAATAAAAAAATAGAACCGACTCAGAACGCACTAAAAAGTAAAAAATAACTGTGTCATTTAATTGCTTTAATTTACTTAAGCATATCTAGGAGTCGGTGCCAGCTAATGTTTCTAGTACGTAAATAAATGTTCCTTAAACTTGCTGGCACCGACTTCATAGATATGTTTAAGTAAATTAAAACAACTAAATGACACAGTTACTTTTTACTTTTTAGTGCGTTTTGAGTCGATTATATTTTTGTTAAAAAAAATTAAATTGGACCTCACTTAAATAAAGAGTAGTAAGAGACAAATTGAGCTTTTTCTGATCCATAGCAAGTAGTTAAGTCTGGGATTTGTTATTAAAAGTTCTCTTAAATAGCTTTTTATCCTAAATAACATACGTATATTGGTAACATTACATAGTGATATTACGCCGCTACATGTATCGTTATGACCTCGTTCCCACTGCAACTGACCGGCTGTTTAACTGAAAATCGGCAGCTGCACTTGTTGACGTATTTGATCTATGAATCGATCCCAATAACGCCCGCTTGTTACAAAAATTTAACCTAGAACAATTAAACTTTTATAAAAATTATTTTAAAAAGTCGATTGAGTGATAAGAAGAAGTCATTAGGCTCATAGATGATTTTTCTAACACTATGGGTGTCGATGTCCGATTTTGGCAATACTGTAACATCCCTTCTTTACTGTACACGCTAACCTTTTGTGGAGATAGCAAAAAAATTAAGCTAAGCTGCAATGAAAACTGTACCTAATCATTATCATACAAGTGCTTAAAAATACTTAACACGTTTATATGAAATACACAAAGCTGTGAATAAAAAAATATAAATTAAAAAAGGAAAAATAACGCTATTTAGCATTATAAGCCAATATTGCCTTCCAACGACACATGACAACCGAATTAAACCGTATTAAAAACCAAAGTTTATAATTTCTTTAGCAAAAAATAGTTTTAAATATTTACGAATACATACAAAAATTATACCTACTACAATCAATACTGTAACTGTTGAACCTTTATAGAAATTCAACTCTAATATTTTGTGTTAATGAAAGAATTTTTCATCATTAAAATTATTTAATACGCCATATTGTGTGTTACACGGTTATAGAATTTATTTATAGAACAGATCGTAGAGAATAGACATTTGACATTTAACAACAGATTAAACACAAACATTAAAACAACATTCACATATTATAATAAATGTTTAAGTATTTAATAAAAATTAACAAAACAGTAACAAAACCATATTTAAGTTTATTCTGCTGAGACTGAAGTCCATTTCAGACCTTATCTGTAATAATTTGATGATTTACCATAGTTTAAAGTATTGCAATAAATTAAAAACAAAAGTATAGACGATTAAAAATAAAACTATTGTTCTCACAGCATATACGAAATGAGAATTACATTATATTAATATACATAGGCCGAGTAAAAATCGGCCATTTTAACACAGTGGACATAGACACGTGTTAGAATTTTCGGAATTCACCCAATTTTACGTATATCCAGTATTTGCTAATAGAGTCCATTTGAATTCAAATTCGCTTACGTTCGTATCGAGTTTATATTGGATAACAAACAGAATATCGTTGATCTGATTATCGGGGTGTAGTTGGATTTATAATTGCATAGATTTGATGACCCCATATTACTATTTGATGACCTGAATTTCATTAGTTGATGTTAGTAGTTTAAAAATGGGCACTTTAATTTTAATAACTTAATTTTACTGTACTAACTGCCTTGTTGGTTTAGTGGTTCCTATGTGGCTTTACAATATCCTGGTTTCGATATTATTATACTGATTGATAACTTCAATTTCATTAGTCAGTGTCAGTAGTTAAACACGGTTCAAAACTGGATACTTTAAGTTTAACAACTTGATTTAACTGTTCTATCCATTTACTATAACGCCACGATCTCCGTGGCACAGTGGTATGCACAATAGATAAGACTCGAGGCGTGTTCGGTTCCTGGTAGGACCAATTTAGATTTTCTAAATTAATCCAGGTCTGGCTTGCAGGATGCTTCGGTCGTGATTACCACCCTGGGTTCCCCACGTTTTGGGTCGGTTATTAAAATCAAACATTATCACCCTAAGCTCCGCTAACCCCCATTGAAGGAATGTGGTGGGCTCTAAGTTCCATATTTCTCCTACTAAATAAGGCCTAGTCTTGAAATGGGCTATTAAAAGAGCCTGATAATAATACTTCATAGGATTAAATTACTAAAAATTCACTTGGCAAAACTCTCTACTCATTTATGGAATTGCAATACAAAAAAAACAAGAAGATAGACAAAGAGCTAGTGAAACAAACATAATTGGAGAAATTGCCAAATAATTCACAAAGTAATTGGCACAATCGAGTCGCGGAGTGCAGGCAATTGTATACGAATTGAAATACATTCTGAATGCATTCACGCGAATGGCGAATTTTGAGTGTCCGCCCGAAACTGCATTAACTAACTAAATTACGGACTTATATTTAGCTAGACGCCCCTTATTATCCATAAACATTGTCACGTGCTTGGGCACAAAGATTCCCTTTCAATCGTAGTCAATAGTAGTCCAAAATGAGGACCGAATTTGTTAGACAAGTATCACTGATATCACTTCGATGTGTCTTTACTTGCTTCCCAAGTACAACTCTGCCCACGGTCGATAGAAGCCGGCCTTTGTTACTCTCTCTCTCTTATACCTTGACTCTTCACGAAAGCTTTAAAATTACTCTAGATTGACTTAAAATTTCGCATGAAGGCGCTCACTGAGTATGAATATAAAAGGGACTATTTTCTCAATATACTTTCGGGAATCTACACGGATATAAAACCAGGGTACCGCTAATGGAATATATAGTGTTTAGCTGGTGGGAGACTTTTGCCGAGGCTAGTTAGATACCGCTCTATCGACAAAGTCGCACTGCAAAGCGTCTTGTAAAATGTCTTGTAGAAACTACTCCTAATAAGTTAGCTTGCTTCAATCTTAGATGGCATCATCACTTACCATCAGTTGTGATTGCAGTCAAGAGCTAACTTGTAATGATAAAAATACAGGTCCTGGATGTTAAATGGCTTTCCTGTACATATTTGCCGACAGGGTGGTAACTAGCCACGGCAAAAGCCTTCCACTAGCCAACTTCTACTACAATACGGTAATACGGCAAGAGTAAATCATGCCATCCCAGTTATAAAAAAAAATATTGAAAATAAAAATAGAACAATCTAAAACAGGAGCAATTAGTGGCATCTAGCTAAATATAACTCTGTGAACGAAATATTGTGTTATAGTCTAAGAGCAATGCAAACATAGTAAGTTTATTTTAAAAATAGTAATTCATATATTTTTTATAATAAGTACCTACAAAGAGTGTGGCAGCAATAAAATATAAATAAAAGTATTTTATTTCAGTGTTAATAGGTAATTCAATGCTAAACTTAACCAGGTGTTAGTAGTACATTTACTTTATACTGAAACTGGCCAACTCTTCGCAACAGGGATGTACGCCGCTTACGCATACATTGACTACGGTCTGCAACGACTCATCTCCACACAATTGACGTCAGGATGCGCCTTTAAAGCCCCCAAGCCTCACATCCGACTAGCGTGTGATGTGCTGTGTCCTCTGGAGCCCCACACTAATGACGAGCCGGGGTTGGTTCCCGCCTTATCAGATGCAAATAAGGACAAGATGGAAAAGTACTTGAAGGGAGTCAAGAAGGCGGCCCGGTGATGAAACGCGAAGAGAAGTGCGGAATCCGGGTTGCCCTCCCGAGATTTGGCCCAAATGACCGAGAAGCTGAAAGGGCCATGGGTTGTCCCTATTTATCTGATGCAGGTCTTACCAAAATAACCGTGTGTAGGAAAACAAGTGCTAGGCGTAGAGGATAAAAATTAAAAAAAATTTAGATGAAAATTAGATAGTAACCTTGTGACTGGGAAATTTTATATATTAGATAGTGTGTTATATATTAAAAAAGTAACTAAAAAATAGTAATTTAGGTAGTAAAGGGTATCAGTCGATTAGTCACAAATACAACAATAGGTACTTATAGTATAGTTACTCAAATATCATCTAATCTAGTAGAACAATCTAATCCCTTTTATCCGTCACTGGCTCCTATACTATTAACATAATTACGCCTAGCTATGTAATTAGCAAATTACTCTGTCGATTTCGATCAAATTCTGATAATTTATTAATGGCTCGTGTGTTCTACGTCATGTCGAGCTTCGTGAAAATACTGTAATTTTAGAAAAAAATCTTTTTACGGTATTGTAAGTCTACGAAACAACATTCCAAATTGATTGCTAATAAATAACATTGACTGCCTGGTTGGTACTAGTGGTAACCCTATGTGTCTTCGATTTCGAGGACCTGGGTTCGAATCCTGAGTCGGGTCACGGAGTATTTCAGATTTTTCATTCTTTTAGGAGGATGGTGGTGTTCCACCCCTGTGCTTCAGAGAGCACGTTAAGCCGTCTATCCCGGTCACTATCATCAACATCTAATAGTGATCTTTAATAAATAAATGATTATCACCCTAACCCCACCAACCCGCACTGGAGCAGCGTAGTGGGTCTACGCTCCATATCCCCTCTCCTACAATCAGGGAGGTCCGGTCCTGTAGTGGGCCGTTAATAGACTGATAACGATGTTGAATAATGAAATCACTGTACCTTGCTGGCCCAACAGTTAACCTTTTTCACCTGGTTTCAGATCACTAGGTACCGGGTTCGAGTCTTGAGTGCAGTGAAGTATAAAACTATTATTTCTTTTAAGAAATTATTAGTAGGTATTAGATTTAATCACCGGGTGAGGAAATTAATGGTGTTACACTACCAACGAACGAGAAAACAAATCGTTTTGTACGCGTCCATGAAATATCTTATAAAACTAAGAAAAATTTTTAATATTTCCACGACCCGACCTAGGATCTGAACCCAGGACCTCGCATTCTAAGCTACATAGGCTAACTAGATCAACGAGACAGTCATACCATCAGCTCAATGTTATCAAATCTCATCTCTCAGACTATAAACTATGATCGCGCTTGTGCAATTACTGATTACCGCGCCACCGATTTGGATCAAATTCTGTTAATTTATAGCCGTACAGGCCGCCCTTTGTCTCTGCCGACGCTACATCCCCATACAAAAGCCTAATTAATTTAATTGCGCTCTGATAATACTGATATCGGTTAATACTGTTAAGACGTTAGTTGAGACTATATTAAGTCCATCATCATCATCATTATTATCACATCAGCCGATAGATGTCCTGCTGAACATAGACCATGTCTTAATATAGGTGTTAATATCTAATACTTACCTTGATTTACCTAATATTTACGACACGCTACGTTTCCACACCGTTCCGTAACGTCACGGCACGCCATCATACATGCTCGCTTACCCTTTGATTCGTAGAAGGACAAAGAGCAAGAGAACACAGCAGAAAAATGAATCACAAACAGTAATTTATGCATGAATAAACATGCATTCAAACATTACAATTTCTTTAATTTAATATAACCAAGCAGCTAGCCCTATTGTAACTGTTTCGAAGTCCCATACAAAGGTAAACATTCGTCACATAAAAATACAAACACAATTTACATCATGTTTTAGATCTTTCTAAAGGTTATTATACTTTTAATTTAAAAGTATTAGATTGGCACGTGTTCGACTTTCGATTAGGACCCTATTATCAATGTTATGTCCATAAATAACTCAAGTACTTTTAGAGTTTCGGAAGATAAAATTCACGCAACCATAAACAAATCTTGACTATCCCTAAACTCACACTTTTCCACTGTATTACATGAATTGATTCTCATATATGTGGCCCCTTTCATGTTTTATAAATTAATTGCTTTATATTTTTCAATACACGAAGTGTTTCCCATTTATGGGACCTCTTCGTGTATTGTATAGTTCCACAATTGTGATTAGAATCAAATTCTCTAAAGAACTTAAAATTCCAATCCATATCAGAGTGGTATCACAGATACGCACACAGAGCGATCCGAGTAAGTCCTCAGACAAACCTTAGATCGATGGCATCCTTCTATTGAAAGATGGACATACTATTGCTCCACATTGTGGTAATACAGATACGCACACAGAGCGATCCGAGTAAGTAAGTCCTCAGACAAACTTTAGATCGATGGCATCCTTCTATTGAAAGATGGTCATTTCCGTTCAATATTAGAATGGTATTACAGATACGCACGCAGAGCGATCCGAGTAAGTAAGTCCTCAGACAAACCTTAGATTGATGGCATCCTTCTATTGAAAGATGGACATACTATTGCTCCACACTAAAATGCTAGTTCTATGATGCCCGGGCCGAGTGAGGGTTACCGCAAAACGTCTAACTTAATAATTATAATATGATAGCCACACTTCGTGAATGCAGCCTCCGTTAATGTCTCTATAAACTTCGCTAGTTGCTAGAACATTCTGCGCCGACCACGTCGCACAACTCACCGAACCGTTCAAAGAACAGGCACGATTCTGTGGAAAGAATCTAATAATCGAATCTCTTATTAGAGAAACCGGAGCCCCCCCCCCCCCCTTAAATCATTTCTTTGTGAGAGAAATGTATACGGCACAAGTTATAGAGGTGTGTTCCTCTTTAATTTCATACCTCGATACCGAGGTGTAAGGCGTTCGAAAACAGCACATTTTATAGAGGTGTGTTCCTCTTTATATTGGATTCTAATTGTGAGAAGTTAAAAGAGAATAAGGCACTCAGTAAGTCAACATAGAGCTCAGACATCCGTTTCAAACACCTAGTCAGATGAAGATTCAGAGCTGAACCAAATGTAAGCGACAGTATCTCACTCCTCAAACAATCAGATGAGTATACCTCAATACGAGGTGTTATGCGTTCAAAAAGCTTTAACTGAGATATAAATACAACAGTCGTATCTTATTGTGTAAATGCCCAAGCTGTCAAGGCATATTTATATGAAAATTTGTTAATATATTTATATAATTGTGTCTTGCTATCACATAATTAATAAATTATTTTATTAAATTCTATATTAATTAAGTAAGGGCGCATAGCCTTACTTGATGGATTATTGCTTATAAATCTCTTTCCATATATGCCTTCGCACACTATTTATAACCGACCTCTATGTATTATATACATCGCTCGATGAAAACACAGAGGACGACACCTCACATCACATTCCCACACTAGTGACGAGAGCGCGCACCGCGCTCTCGCATCACGCAAACAGCGAGCAGATCCTTTTTTAACCGACGAAAAAAAACGGAGGAGGTTCTCAATTCGACACGTATATTTTTTTTTTTTTTTATATGTATGACCACGCATAACTTTTTACAGTGTTGTCCGATTTTGATAATTCTTTTTTTATTAGAAAGGGCATACATCCAAGGTGGTCCCATTGTCCGCATGTTAGGATCTGATGACGATATCCTGGGGAAATTGAAGGAACTCTTCAAATTTTGGAGGCACGCTTACAGCGATTTAGGTTTTTGTCTCGGTATCAGTAGCTTTTTGGCTACTAGTGCCGTATAATATGCTATGACAGTATAGCACCAGTACGTTACGTGGCGATAAATCACTAAAAAGTAAGAAATAAAATTTTTTAACAAAAAATAGAACCGACTCAAAGCGCACTAAAAAGTAAAAAATAACTGTGTCATTTAGTTGCTTTAATTTACTTAAGCATATCTAGGAGTCGGTGCCAGCCAAGGTTTCTACTTTCAAGGACGTTACCTAGAACCCACAAACTTCTTTACTACGTAAAATAAATGTTCCTTAAACTTGCTGGCACCGACTTCATAGATATGCTTAAGTAAATTAAAGCAACTAAATGACACAGTTATTTTTTACTTTTTAGTGCGCTTTGAGTCGGTTCTATTTTTTGTTAAAAAATTTTGATCTAGCATTCGTTCAAAGTCACTTTTCGTCTCCAGCAGCCGTCGGGGCGTATATGACATACACTATGGACGCTTCACGATTTTGTGTTCAATTAGAAAATACTTCTAATTACTCATTTAATATAAACCACTGTTGTTTATCGTTTTACTATTCTTTAATAAAACACATTTATATATTTTACATGTATATATATATTTTAATTATTTTTAGTGTTATTATATATATTAGTATGCACGATTATGATCGTCACACTATGGTAAGGAAGCAACCCCTACACTTCCAAACACACCTTTGATGAGCCGACTGCGGCCGGCGGGTCTCAACGACACATTCAATAATTTTTATTGAAAGGCATAACGAGTATTCTGAAGAGCTGTACGAACTAGTACCACCCTCTGTTTTTTAACCGACGAAAAAAACGGAGGAGGACAATTCGACACGTATACTTTTTTTTTACGTATGACCACGCATAACTTTTTACAGAGTCGTCCGATTTTGATATTCTTTTTTAATTAAAAAAGGCATACTTCCGAGGTGGTCCCATTGTAAATTAAAGCAACTAAATGAAACAGTTATTTTTTACCTTTTAGTGCATTTTGAGTCGGTTCTATTTTTTGTTAAAAAAATTTTCACAGCGAAACTTGTACCGTAGAAACAATTTCACCGTCGCCATTTGGATAGCTGGCTATGTACAACATTCAGATTTTCCAGATCGTTTCTGCCACGCACATGTTAACTATGAAGTCAACTACCTGCTGCGGTATATCCTGCCAATTTTAATAGGCTATTTAAGGGGCGAATAAATCCATTCCTCAAAGGCCGGCAGCGCATTAGCACTGCCTCAGGTATTGCTAATAAACATGGATGCGGTAATCACTAACATCAGGTGACCCGCTTTAATAGCGATAAAAAAAATATTATTATAAAAACAAAAACCCGACTGCTTAGAAGTGATGAACTGATTGAGAAAAACAAGTATCACTATCTAATATATAAAATTTCCCTGTCACAATGTTAGCTACCGTACTCCTCCGAAACGGCTTTACCGACTTTTACCAAATTTTGTATGCGTATTCAGCAGGTCTGAGAATGAGAATGAGAAATCTACATTTTTTTTTAAATTTTTAATGCAAATAACGTTTGCCAGGTCAGCTAGTAACTATATAAAATTTTATATACTTTATGGTGCTGAAGGCGGGAACAAATAACGCTTTTTACTACAGGCAAAGAATGATCTACTAAAACTACGTTTGTTCCCGCCTGCAGCACCATAAACTTTTTTTTGTTTTTATAATAATATTTTTTTTGAGACTTTTTAGTTTTAGTTTGCGGTATAGAAATGAGACGGTACACTTTTTGACATTGTTTTGTTAAAACAGTAACATAAACCTAATATGATATATATTTTTTTGAAATGGTTATTTAGCGATCTCTCATATGATACCCATATTGTTAAGATAAGAAAAAATATATACACATCCCTCCTTTTTCCCCACTTACCCGCCATTTTGAAAATTTATGTAGCCTATGTCATTACCACAAATCTGACAAATTCAACGACACCTCATTTATCAAAATCCAACCAGCCGTTTAGGCGGTAGCGCGTGCCAAAGAAATTGACATTTTGGTAAAAAATAGTGATAATTTTGTACAATATTATGTATTCTGTGACAAAGCACAATAACTTTTCAACTTACATAGCTAGTAGATTTCCATAACACATGAAACGTTGCTCTCGAGTTCCAATGCCCCAACTCAATTCATAGCGCGAGTGTATGATCACTTGGCCCGTATTGCATTGTATTATTAAACAGCCGCTTAGACATCACACACAGACCCTCCACAGTTGTCTTGCCGATATAAAAGACTGCACTGTACTGGACCGAGACGGTATGGTCAGCAGAAACAATCAACTTCTTATAAAACGTTACAAAAATCAGTTTAATTTGCTATTTTCCCTCCGCATAACTCCACGCAACAACTTTTTTTATCCATTACAAGTTAGACTGGTATGCTATGGTAAATGATGATGACTAAGATGGAAACGGGCCTAATGAAATGAATGAATGAATGAATGAATTACTCTTTATTGTACACCAAATAATAAAAATCTTACAAATAGAAAATAACTTAAAAAAAAAACAATGTACAATTGGCGGTCTTATCGCTAATGAGCGATCTCTTCCAGACGACCAATATTAAAGGGGTAAAGTGCATTCATTGGAGAGGTTCGGCTGTACGTACAGTGAAGTATAGGAAGTTATTGTATCAAATTATGTAATATAGGATATACTTACATAAAATACTAAATAAATACATACATACACAAATATATAGATACATATATACATAGATACATACATACATACATACATACATACATACATAGGTACACACATACTTACATACAGCCTACGGGCTTACTTGTTAAAAGGAGCATAATATCCCGTATCTGGTCTACACGACATCGTACACGAACGCTAAATCGCTTGGCGGTACATGTTGTTGTTAGGGTAGTAACTGGCCAAAGCCAAACCTGGACCAATTCAGAAAACCTTACATCGGCCAAGCTAGAAATCAAACTCAAGACCTCCGTCTCATAAGTCCACTGCGCATACCACTGCGCCACGGAAGCCGTCAAAACATAACCTAAATTAACATAAAATTTATAGGTATATAACGATCACGGGGTATCGGGTTTTTTTTTATTGACTACAGTTGGCCCTTGACTGCTATCACACCTGATGTTAAGTGATAATGCAGTCTAAGATGGAAGCGGGCTAACTTGTTAAGAGTAGGACGAAAATCCACACCCCTTTCGGTTTCTACACGACATCGTACCGGAACGCTAAATTGCTTGGCGATACGTCTTTGTCGGTAGGGTGGTAACTAGCCACGGCGACAGCCTCCCACCAGCCAGACCAAGACAAATTAAGAAAAATCTCAATGCCCCGCCGGGAATCGAACCCAGGACCTCCGTCCCACAAATCCACCACACATACCACTGCGCCACGGAGGTCGTCAAGGTTGTTGAGTATTGGTCGTGTTATGAAATATACAGATGTTCTTTCTTGCAATAAAATTACTTAGCCTGATGTTGGTACGTTGATGGTATTATAATATCTTATCTCCAAGGGCACGTTAAGCCAGTCACGGTCATTAACGTCTGATAGCTACGTACAAAACCGAGCAATATCAATCTAAACCCGTCAATCCGTGTTGAACAGCAACAGCAAACTCGCCAGTCCTTTTAAGGATGAAAACCTCGACTTGTAAAAAGCCATTAAAAAAGCTAGTAGCGCTGATAATGATACGTGCTCTAGATTTTGAAAATACCACTTGGCCGGTGTCAAGTCTAGCCCTGCGATGGTCAGGCCACTGTGCTAATTACTGGAACCTTGGAAAGGTTCTATAAACCAAACCTTGGAAAGCTTCAAGTCTCCTCTGTTAAATATAAATCGAAACTAAGCATATTGTACGAGAAGACGCCCACGGTCTCTTCCGAGTAGTTCTTGTTTCCATGGGAATTTTGCGATAAAATTTAGTCTATGTGTTATTCTGATATGTAAGCTATATTAATATGAAGTTTCATCAATATTCATTCAGTAGTTTTTGCGTGCAGAGTTACAAACATCCACCCATCCATACATACACACTTTCGCCTTTTTATTATAAATAAGCATAAAAAAGCTTTTCGTTTTTACGCTAACCGTACAACGGAAAAATAAAAGAGTGCATGCGGACTCAATAAGCGTTTTCTAGTAAAATCATAATGCGACCGTAGAGAAACAGGTGTGGTGCAAACCATGAGAGAAAAATAAATAGTACACAACATCACGCCTCATTCCCTAAGGGTAGACAGAGACTATATCCTTTCATTTGCCACGCTCCTTGTATACTTGCTTAGCGTCTTCCACTTTCACTTTCACTTTAGGTTTAGGGTAATCTTGACCAGGCCACACTTTAAAATGTGCCTTCTTCTTTTTGCCCTTTGCCCTTCTAACATTTTGCCCTCACCTCATAATTTTTTTTGTTGATCCTCTTTCATCAACTCTCTTTTCCCAAACCAGTTAAGTATCCCTCTCTATTTTATTTATTTATTTATTTAAGTACACTAACAATACACATATAAACACAAATACACGTAAATACAATTATCAAAATGCTCACATTCACTTATACGCATATGAATTACTAGTGCACATAACACTCACCAAAAAGAAATATGCAAACAGTCAAATAAACATACAACGAAAGAGGAACCAAAAAAAACTTAATTATTAAGATTTAGAACTCACCGATAGATGATCGATGAGTTTTTTTTTTAAAGAATGGAAAAGAATTACAAAACCTAACCTTTTCACATTACCTTTCTCAATTTTAAGCACTACATCTTTTTTACACCACACTATTCTCTATGATCCTAAAATACGAAAAAAACAAGACAGTAATTGGCAAGCACATTATAATTTGCCTCACTATACTGAAGCCAAACTCGATTGAGAATGCTTGTCACCAAACAAATTAAAAATGAATGTAGAAATCACTATTCTACACCAATTATTTTTAATTAACTAGACAATGACGCATTCATGACAGTAAATTCGAAGCTTAAAACTAATTAACATATTCAATGTCTTTTAAATAAGAATTTTAAAATAACAAAACATAATTTTAACTTTATTAATCATAAAATGTGTTCCATTTTCTACTTCCATTTTAAATTTGTTTGTTGACAAGCATTCTCAATCGAGTTTGGCTTTAGTTATGTAAGTTTATATCTAGACGAAAAGTGCCGGGTCCTGTTATTTGTATTAACTGATAAGACTGCAACTTTAAAAAATTTGAAATTGATAGATTTCTGATACGTTCATTTCATTTAGGCTTTATTTAGAAGCACTTTGGAACGTATAATTGTTTGTAATGACTTTACCACCGGCTCGGAAGGCAGTTGACTGAGATCGCTCGTAACTTGTACCACAACCGTACGGGATGTCTTATAAGTGGTGATATCTGTACCCCATAGATAAGGTCAGCCTGGACTTTTCAATCTTTTTGCATGCGTACCGTTCGTTTATATTAAATTTAAAAGTAGATTTTAATAACATCTATCAATTATCAGTAGATTATAAAACGATTGCATAGTAGAAGTTTTTAAAACTCGACTATGTTTTATGACTGCTTCGTTGATCCTGAAGCCTATGTAGCCTCCTTGGGCCTTGACTTTGTGATCGAAGTCCTGGGGTCCTTACCTAGGACTTCGATCACGAAGTCGTGGGTTCGAATCCTGGGTCGGGTCGATGGAATAATTTCGAGATTTCTGTACATTCCAAGTCCGGACTCGGGTTGGTAATGCCACACCCCACCCCCGTACCTCAGAGAGCATGTTAAGGTGTCGTGTGATATGGTGGGTCGAAACTCCATGTGGGCTGTTAAAAATAAGCTGTATATCTGTAAGAGCCTACTTTAATGCCCATTGTAGACAGACACTGCCTTATAACAGAGAGCAATTATCAGTAGCTTGCGCTCACTACTAAAATAATATAGTAGAAATGTTATAGGTAGGGAAACTAATTGTGCGTTTCGCGCTGTTAAAGTAAAAGCAACACCATTACGACTCCCCGCTCCTCTCGGGCTCCGTAATTGATTTTGTTTTAAGCGAAACTGGATATCCTGCGCGGTTATTTCGTCCTCATCAATAGAGCTGGACCGGAGCTTGAAATATAATTACCGATATCGATAAACTGTTCTACTCTACTCAGCTTTTGGGTGGTGGGAGGCTTTGGCCATGGCTAGTTACCACCCTGCCGGCAAAAACGGACCGCCAAGTAATTTTGCATTCCTGTACAATGGATTTTCATCCTACTCCTAACAAGTTAGCCCGCTTTCCTCTTAAATTGCATCATCACTAACCATCAGGTGTGATAGCAGTCTAGGGCTAACTAGTAATGAAAAAAAATTATAAAACAGCATAGTAAATAACGTGAAATGAATAAACTGAACTGAATTACATTTAGCAGCAGCGTGGTGGATAATCACATCTTTAGAATATTTCATCAAATCATAGCTCAGATGCAATAAGACGTAATAGCCGACTCGGGTACCCTGATTGCTTTGTGCTTTGGCGTCAATACTTTCGTATCTTCTTATTTTTTATTAAAATTGTTATTTAAATAAATAAAACACAGGAAGAGGTACTTTAATCATGAATACGACGACCAAAATAAATTATAAATATATATATTATATATATATATATATTTTGGTCTAGCTGGTGGGAGGCTTTCGCCGTGATAAGTTACCACCCTATCGACAAAGACTTACCGCCAAGCGATTTAGCGTTACGATGTCGTATAGAAACCGAAGGGGTGTGTCCTCACAAGTTAGCCCGCTTCCATCTTAGATTGCATCATCACTTAACATCAGGTGTTATAGCAGTCAATGGCCAACTTGTAGTCGATAAAAAAAATACATCTTAGTTGATACTTCAAAAAGCCTTATAATTGTTATTTAAATAGGGAACCATTAGATATTTAAAAAATATATCGATGTTACTGATAAGGTGCGTCACTATTTAAAAAATACAAACTCAACTTGGAGGTAGATAGAAATAAGATGGATAGCGTGGTGTGCTCCATTTTCATAATACTTTTTATAAGTTCCTTTTATCGGTTTTACAGTGTTTATAATGGCGTATTACTGTTGTTTTTTGGAAATCGCTTTCATTACTTTTAAAAAATATAAAACAACACACCTTCCTTGATCAAATACTTCGAGATTCTGTCTTTTTTTTAGTATTGGTAGTATTATAGCGCCGACTTGGTTGTTAACTGCAGGCCTCATAAGAAAGCCCAATCACTTAGCGGGCGATGTAAGTAGTAATGCTCGGTGTGCTCTGCGTGATCGAAACAGAAATGTGGAGATCCGCATAAAAACCAAAGTAACCAACATAGCTCAGCGAGTCGCGGAACTGAAGTGACAATGGCGGGGCACATGGTTCGACGAGCTAATTAACGTTAGAGGGCCCAAGGAGCTACAATAGCAAACATGCACTGGAAAGTGCAGTATTGGTCGACTCCTCACTATGTGGCTGACGACATCAAACGTTTTGCAGGGAGCCATTTGTTAACGATCACTATCATCATGATCAACATCAAATAGTGATCGTTAATAAATGAAACATTATCACCCTAACGCCAACTCAGATTGGAGCGGCATGATAGCTGGTAGGTCTTCGCACCATATCTCCTCTCCTATAAGGCCTAATCGTGTAATAGGTCATTAAAAGGCTGATAATGATGATTATAATTAAAAACAAAAAAAAACCTAATGGAACTAGAGAACTATTGAAAACAAGAACACTGAAATCACAAGAACGGAATACAATACAATTTGTTATAGTGGTACCTGGGAACACAATGCACAGTAAAAAGTTCCCTCTGAAGTCTGATAAGATGCGCTATATAAGTTGTTTTCGAATCCGATGCAATAGGAATTGAGTTTCCCCGAAGGCACGTACGTTATGTTTTCAATTCTATGCAAGCCTCTCCACACTATGAAGTTATGTCGCGTTGTGTTAGGGCAAGGGTACACTCTGTCACTCATTTTTTTTAAAGAGTGCGGTAAGCATAGTATTTTATTGACCCCGTACTACGTGGACTGCTGACATCAACAGAGTCGCAGGAATTTCCTAGCTGTAGATTGAGGTTTTCTGAATTGGTCCGGGTCTGGTTGGGAGGCTTTAGCCGCGGTTAGTTACCACCCTGCTGGCAAAGGCGTGCCGTCAAGTGATTTAGCGTTCCAGTACGATGTAGTGTAAAAACCGAAGGATTTTATCCTACTCCTAACAAGTTAACCCGCTTCCACCTTAGATTGTATCATCACTTACCATCAGGTATGATTGCAGTCACGGACTAACTTGTATTAAATAAAAAGTTAAAGTTTTAACTATTTAAAGAGTGGACAGAAATCTTATAGTTCTGAGTTCAAAAGCATACGTAGAATAATTAAACTTTAATAAGAGAACTAGCTGATTGGTTTGTTATTTCATTCAATGCACATACACTTAAATCCCATTTTCTTACAGAAAAAAAGTCTATTGGTGCGGCATTCGATCCAAAGCACTGAGGAATTTAGCTCCTTTTTTATAAAAACTCTAATTCTGTATTGGTACGCGCAGAAGTTTTGCACGTTTCTGCAATATATTTCACAAAATAAATCTCTCGTGGACATATTGTGTGGACGTGGCGTTACTCGATAACACAGCAATATAAAGCCGTTCTTACATTGAATTTGTTTAGGAAATTTCTCGAAGCCCCACTTCTTGCAGGGGCCAACTTATTTCAATATAACTGGGACATAACTATATTTTATGTACCAACGATCAATACAATTTCTCTATTAGGGACTTTTTAGCAATGTGTTTTATATTCGAAGTAAGAAAACGAGACAGATTTTTAAAGCAGAAATATTTCTCTATTTAGAATTTAAGTAATAAGTTATTTGATAACTAAGAAAAAATACAAGATTATTATTTCTTTGTTTATTATAATTATATTTTCTTTATAATTTTAATATTCATGAAATTGAGTAATTCATTGCTTACAGCAATAAGGTCACCTTTGCGTGCTAATTGTGGTGTTCTATTTTATTCCTTTTATACTTTGTGTGCAATAAACTGGTGCTTCTTAATATTAACTTAAAATTATTTATTCAATTAGTACAGAACATAACTGTATATTTAAATAATAACTATTAAGGTATTTGTAACTATTTTTCTCTATTGAAGAATTTTATCTTTTTTTATTCATTACAAGTTATTCCTTAACTGCAATCACACCTGAGAGAAGTGAAGATGGAAGTGAGGTAACTTGTTAGGAGTAGCATGAAACCGGAAATCGCTTAGAGATCCGACTTTGTCGGTAGGGTGGTGACTAGCGACGGCCGAAGTCTCCCACTAGCCAGACCTAGAACAATATAAAAAATCTAAATCTGCCCAGCTAGGAATCGAACCCGACCCTCTGTCTTATAAATCCACTGCGAATACCACTGCGCCACGGACGCAGTTGTCAATAGTATATTAAACTTTTCTTCATTCCGGGAATTCCTAGTAAAAGTCTGAGGCAGAAAGTCAATGGTACAATACTCCATAACTCGGGCAGCACGTTAAGCCGTCGGACTTGATAATTGTATCAACACTTAAACAAAATATTATACTAAGCCCGCCAGCCCGCCGCATTGGAGTGGCGTTGTCGTTCAAAGCATCATATCCGTGCAAAAGGAGGATTTTCTAGTAGGTGGATTAAAAGGGATGATAATGAATTTTCAAGAATAGAGATATCAACGTAATCATTTGCATTCCAACTACAACTAACAACTATAATGAATCAAATCTATACTAGCTGGAGGTACGACAATTATAGTCAACCAAGCGGGAATCGAACCCTCGACACCTTTCAAATCTGAATCTAAAACATTATAATTTTTGAAAATAAATGGAACCGGCGGGATTTGAACCCACATCTCTTTAGTTATCGCAGCTAGAGCATTCTACCACTGAATCATTCGTTCCCGTGGGAATGTTGGGATAAAATATACCCTATTTATTATTCTGATATATAAGCTATATTAATGTAAAGTTTCATCAAAATCCAATCAATAGTTTTTGCTTGAAGGAGTAACAAACACTCAAACACTCACAAAGTTCGCCTTTATAATACTAGCAAGGATAATTGACTTCGTTTGATTTTTACAACTGATGTAAAACCATAAACGTCGTGCCGTGATATTTGATCCATGTTAAGTGAATTATTCAAAAAAGACTAACACGATATTATGAGAATAAAAAATCAATATAAATATGCCCACGGCGAAACATCGTTACCGTGAACTATCGTATGCTTTCAGCCCTAATGACACGGAACCAGGGCTGCCACACCATCCAAATATATTTACTATATAATTTATTTTCAAACTCATATAAGAATATTTAAGTAGGCTTGACTGCCCCAACGAGGCAGGTCTAGTAATTAACCTCTGGGGCTTCAATCACGACGTTCTGGATTCTAATCCTGGGTCGGATCACGGAATAATTTTGAGTTTCTCATTCTTCTATGAAATTTTCAATTTGTTCCAAGCCTGCAGCCGAAATGTTGGTAATTTTACACCGTAGTCGTCGGTCTCGGTCACTGTTATCAAGATTTGATAGTGATCATTTATAAATGAAACATTATATCACCCTAGGCCCGCCAAGCGTCTACGTTCCATATCCCCTCTTATATAAGGATGGAGTTGGTCGTTAGTAGGCTGATAATGATGATGATGATGGTACAATATCTTTTGTGTGTAAGTTTATGTCAGACTATTTCATAGTGCCTCTACCCCTGAAATAGCTTAAACTTATGTATTGACAAGTCTAAAACTGTCTTGTGATTCTTATATCAATTAAGTTCTTACCTGTTGGTCTAAGATGGAAAGCGCTTTTGCTTATTAAATACCAAAGTTGTAAAGATTAGAAATAACTTACCTCGGATTCAAATTTCAACCTTCATAAAATAATCAAAAACTTTTATTCAGGCGTATAACTCTTTTATTACGTGGAATATACGATCATATGCAATGAAACTCCGCCAGATATTTATGACATTTCTTTATCTCTAATTGATTTATAGTTAATCTTCCATTAACAATGCTCATAAAATTAAAAAAAAATGATGAAATATTTTTTATTAAGATGTTGTAAGCTTATTAATACTATGAGGGTTCCACCTCGTCCTAAGATAATAACAACTCAGCCACTACTCGTATGTCAATATAAAATATAAATTAAATAAATAACGTTCTAACTTACAGTATAATTATATCGCTCGAAATATACAACAAACTCAGACGCCCCAAGTTTTCCACTCATAAATTTCAGGCTCCATAGTCAAAGTTAAAATGAATTACCGGATACAATCGCTGTCAACTAGGCCACGTCGACCACGAACGAACATGTTCGAGAAAGTATAACAAGTGAAAGTCAATAATTGACCTGTTGTAGCAATTTTGGAAAATCGTTAACGTACTCTAACGGAAGCTTTCAGCCCTAATGACGCGGAACCACAGGGCTGGCAAGAGCGCTGCAAACTTAAGATCAATTAATAAATTAAATTGTCCAATTAGTAACTACAGTTACTACAGAGTACCTTACAGTTACTACGGATTTCTACCTTTCAAAAATTTTCAGCGACAGTCTGTCTGGGGGCAGATGGTGGATGAAATTTGGTGGCATTGCACCCTATATCTTGCATTAACATTAATACCTACTCGTATGTATATATTGCATGCACCATATTCTTGCAATAATAAATAATTTGATTTGCAAAATAATTCGATAAATAAATGGCAATTTATTACACACATTTTTACACTTAATTTCTTCTTCTTCTTCACGAAGGGTCTCGTGTAATATTAAAAAGTCGATTTTTTGACGCAATGGTATGTGCAGTGGATTTATAAGACGGAGAGCCTGGGTTCGATTCCCGGCGGGGCCGATTGAGATTTCTTTAGTTGGTCCAGGTCTGGCTGGTGGAAGGCTTTGGCCATAGCTTGTTACCACCCTGCCGGCAAAGACGTACCACTTCCATCTTAGATTGCATCAACACTTATCAGGTGTGATTTGTGATTACCTGTTGAAGCTAACTTGTACTTAAATAAAAATATTTAGGCCACATCTTCAGATTTTTTTAAATATGCAAATAAATCCATAAATTTTCATCAGATTTGTATGAAAATATTTTTATAATGGTATGCATTCCGCAGCCCTGCGTTCAGTTGGCTTCGTTTACGCAGCGACAGTTTGGAAAACACTCAGACGCTGCTCCCCGCCTTGTTATAAAACTGTTTGACGAACACTGTCTATACACTTTACATGCACTCTATAATGCTACACATAAGAGCCAAATTGCAATAACGCTTCACATACGCTTTGGAAAATAAAACTTTAGCAAACACTAGCCACAGATTTAATATCCACTCTATGATTGTAAATATAAAGTTGGTATTTCAATGGCTGGATAGGCTGCGGAAAAGTTACAGTACTGACTTCACAGTTACGTCAAAACTAAATGTCATACTTAGGAAGTAGGAACAGCATTCGCGCTCTCCACATTTATATGTTAAGTGCGCGTGCACTCGTTAAGTACTTAGATCTATATATTATTGTCCTAATATACACATACATATTTTTTATTATATAGAATAATATGGGGTGAGCAGAAGTCTGGTCCGAGCATTCTTTATGACAATTCTTGTGTTTGTGTCAGAATAAATGAGGCATACACTAAGTGGTTCCCAGTGGAGAGGGGTGTACGACAGGGATGTGTAGCGTCGCCATGGCTGCTCAACTTGTTCACAGACAATTGCTTGATAGATTTGAAAGAAAGTGTATGTGGTCTAAGAATGAACGAGTTACTCATTAAATGTCTTCTCTACGCAGATGATCAAGTATTCCTTGCATCGTCTGTTAATGAGTTACAAGAAATGGTAACTATTATGAATGTAGCTTTGAAAAGGACAGGAATGAAAGTGAATGTCAGCAAAACGAAAGTAATGATTTTTGAAAGAGATGAACATGTGACAGATTGTAAAATTTTGAGAGATGGAGAGAAGGTGTAAGAAGTAAAAGAGTTTGTATTCCTGTGTAGCCAATTCACGAAAGATGGAGAGTGATATTGAAAGAAGTAAATGCTGGTTCAACAGGGCCAAGACATTTGTAGTAAAGCGTAGCGTAGTGCTACATAGCGACGCGTGGCGGTACGTAGCGCAAAGAAGTGACAATTGGGTATTTGACTTAATTTATTCTATTACTTTATTATAAGCTAAGATGAAAATAATAACGTATGCTGCAAAAATTATAATAATCCGATAAAGATCTGCAAAGTTACAGCCACTTAAATGTTTGGAGTGGGGGTCTTCTGTACTTTTCTCGCAAAACGAATATTTGTACTAAGCCACTGTGGCGATACTGTGGTGTGACGTCACATCACACTATAGCTATCTCTGTCTACTACTACTGTGTTACAGTCAGAGATGTGATTTATTTGAAATACTTCTATTTAAATGCACATACAAAATGCAAAATACCTATTTTGTATTTTGCATTTAAATACATTTTAACAAAAACATTTTGTATTTTATTTGAAATACCTTTTGAGATGTATTTTGCATTTTTAAAATTCATTTCAAAATGCAAAATACTTTGTGATTAAGTTTAGCCAACATTACCAGTCAAACGAAATGAAATGAACAAATTGCGCTTGTATTGCCGAATTTGGCCGATAGTGGATTTTTGTCGGCCGCGATTCAACACTGAATGTTTAAACTTGGCACGTTTCTAGTTCATATTTTGAGGTATTGCATTGGATAGTTTTTGTCGCGAAAATTAAAGAAGAAGGGGTTGAAAGTTTCTATGGAAAGTCTTTAATTTTTGAAGTAATGTTAATGAAAATTTGTATAAGAACTACTGAATAAATATGTTATTCAAGGATTTTTTTAAATTTCATCCCTGTAGGGTTATAAAGGGGTTGAAAGTCTGTTTGTAAAATTCCTTTTAAATGTTTTTAATTTAAATATTCAAATTAAATTATCTTTATAGAACTACTGCTTATACTACACCAACAATCAATTTTTTGTCAATCTGTTTGTTCCGGCTAATCTCTGAAATAGCTGGACCTATTTAGTCGAGCCTTTCGACACTTATTTACTAATGTTATAAGTAACTTAGGGTAATCTTATTTTAGTAATGTTATAAGTGACGTAAGTAAAAGGTATTTTATTTTGAAAAAGCATTTTGAAAATGCCTGTTTTGCATTTTGCATTTGAAATACAAAACGCAAAAGTATTTGGTGTTTTGCATTTGAAATAGTAAATCTGAAAAGTATTTTGTATTTAAATGCTTTTAAGGAACCATTTTGTACATCTCTGGTTACAGTGTGTTTGTTATCGAACTCTTTTGATATGGCTTGACGGACAAATTATATATTTTTTGTTTATATTTAGTAATAGTATAAGTTTATTTAATATATTTCACATTCACGAAGACAAAGTCGCGAGCATCATCTAGTATAATTATAAAATATACTCCTGTCACTTCTGAAATTTCAAAAATCATAACACTTGCCCCTGTTTTGAATTGTTATTTCCAACATTTTTCACATTATCCCCTGGTTACCTGTGAAATTTTAAAAATCATGATTCGATAATCAAACACTGTTGTCCATCATATATATACTTCTTTTGAATTGTTATTTCAAGGTTTTTCACATTATCACCTTGGTACCTCGGAAATTTCAATAATCATGATTTCATAATAACGCACTGTTTTCCGCCATATAAGACTGGCCCTTGTTTTGCACTGTTATTCCCAACGTTTTTCACATTATCCCCGTGGAGTAGAAATCTCTCAAACACCGAGCACTCTTGACGGTGTGTTATCGTCGATCGGAACGTGCTGCGACGGAGTCACGGCATCTGATAAGTTTGTACACGCGCTCTTAACCGATAAACTAGTTCAACATGAAAGAAAAGCTGCCAGAACAATATCATATTAATATTAAAGGCATTGAGCGAACCTCTGACGTAAAATTGGAGTGGTAGAAGTTACACCTGTGCATCAAAGGGTCTATATTTATATATTTTGACGACCTCCGTGGCGCAGTGGTATGCGCGGTGGATTTATAAGACGGAGGTCCTGGGTTCGATTCCCGGCGGGGCAGATTGAGATTTTTTTAAATTTGTCTTGGTCTGGCTGGTGGGAGGCTATCGCCGTGGCTAGTTACCACCCTACCGACAAAGACGTATCGCCAAGCGATTTAGCGTTCCGGTACGATGTCGTGTAGAAACCGAAAGGGGTGTGGATTTTCGTCCCACTCCTAACAAGTTAGCCCGCTTTCATCTTAGACTGCATCATCACTTAACATCAGATGTGATAGCAATCAAGGGCCAACTTGTAGTCGATAAAAAAAATATATATACGAGTATGTGTCTGTATATGACCTCGTGACTGTTTCCTTGGTCTGTTGGTTAGCATTTGTAGCTTCGATCACAAGGTCATGGGTTCGGTCACGGAATAATTCCGAGTTTTTAATTCTTCTATGAAATTTTTAGTACATTCCTAGCCCGGGGTCGGGATGTTGGTGGTGTTTCCCCGTGACCTGGAGTGCACATTAAGTTGGTTAGCGATTGTTCATAAAGGAAACATTATGACCCTAAGCCCGCCAACCCGCTTTATATATCCCCTTGTTTATAAGGTGGGAGGCTGATAATGATGATCAAATGTTGCTGACAGTGACCGAGACCGACGACTTAACGTGCTCTCCGAGGCACAGGGACTTGACACCTACAACTTACTTTAAAAAAATGGAAAACTATTTAAAAGAACTATATTACAAGAAATATTCCTCAGCCCATCCCAGGATTAGAACCCAACCAACCTCGTAATTGAAACCGCCATAAGTTAACAACAGTTATGCTACTAACATGCAACAAGAAGCAATGACTTCAGTACAAACAATGAGCAAACAAAATTAACAATTACAACCGACATTAATCCAATAACAAGTTGTGTGTTTACACGTTTGTCTGTTTGTTTATTTGTTTGCAAATAAAACGCGGCGTTTAATTCATAACTCCGTGTTTGTTTACGCAGTTCAATATTTGCGAGCCGTGTTGTCTGATGTTCATTAAACAGCACAAATACTCTATGGAGCTTATTTGTTTTGTGACTACAGTGAAATGTATTATAGTAATGGTTTATTAATTGTCTAAAGTAACTGTTAATGTATGTTTGTGAAGTTTTTAGTAGCCTTGTATAAAATGTGACTTGAGCAATCAAATCCATAATATAAAATATAAAATTTTCGTGTTACGGTGTTTATAGTTTAACTCCTCCAAAATGGTTCGACCGATTTTCGTAAAATTTTGTGTGAAGTAGCCAGTACTTCTGCAAATCGGACATCTATTTTTCATCCCCTAAATGTTAAGGGTGGTCCACCCCTAAATTAGTTTTGTTTTTTAGACAAAATTTTCACTCCCATTCTTTTTAAATAATATACATAGCAAAAGAACGTGTGCCAGGTCAACAAGCTAATTGTTAAAATTCAAAAGCAAATTTAATTATACAGCTATTCTATTTGAGTAGGCTCACTTTAAAGCTGTTATAAAAATTCAAGTATTTCGTAATGACTCTACTGACGGTTAAGTATACAGAACTTCCGGAGAATAAGTTATTTTTTGAAAATAATTAAAGTTTTACAATTATTTTAAATATCAGTATTCAAATTATTTGTATTAATTCTAGTGCCTACAAATATGAATCAAGTTTTTTAACAGTATACCAACTTTATTAGTTATGACTTAACGAATAATCGTTTAATACTCAAAATTTGCTTTTAACTATATAAATTAGAACCATAATGAAGAATCTACTAATTATGACAGCAGTAATGGGATTACTCGGTGTTATTAAAGGAGGTAGGTATTAATGAAAACTTTTTACTGAAGTTTTGAAACTAAAGGAGGTTTTAATCAAAGATTTAAAAATCTTCCTTTTAACATCTACTACTAACTACTATCACTAGTAGAAAATTTTAGATACATTTTTTTCTTTATCATATAGCTTAATTTTAACAAAACAAAAGTTTTAGAACAAAAAAAAATTAATCCACGAAGAAACTAAATCTTACTAACATTGTAAAGGCGAAACTTTAGACGGATGTTTGTTACTCTTTCACGCAAAAACTACTGAATGGATTTTGATGAAACTTCACAATAATATAGCTTACATATCAGAATAACACATAGATCACATTTTATCCCGAAATTACCACGAAAACCATGACTACGCGGATGAAGCCGCGGGCGCCCTCTAGTGAGAAAATAAAAGATAGAGACAAAACACTAATTTTATTTATAGGATCATACAAGCGACAGCAAAGGAACGAGATCTTTGTAGGTGAAAACGTTAGTAAGTTTAAAGAATAATGCGCTGTCACAAGTGAGCGAGCCCTTGATCAAAGCGTGAATCATTAATAACTGTCTCGTCACTACTAGGCTAATAAATTATTAAATTTTCTATTACTCAAATTAATTATTCTGTTATTATCAAGAGTTTATTAAATTATGATATAAATAACTGTTATTAATTCCAAGAGGTACTCCCACGCCGAGTAGAAGCGCCCTCTACACCCTACGGTCGGTGTGGGAGTGACAAGTCTACAAGCGTGTTCCAGTACAAAGGGCGCGCTAAAATAGAAACCTACCCCTGGCTTGGGACTCTGTATTATGCTACAGGTAATTATGCGTAGGTAACCACTTTAGAATATATTCATAATCAAGAGCCTATTTTCAATATTTCACTGTAGAGTTCAATAGTAGACTGTTTCGTTGGTCTGGTGGTTAGCGTTAGCTTCGATTACGAGGTACTGAGTTCGAATCCTGGATCGTGTCACAGAATAATTTTGACTTTTTCATTCTTGAATTATCAGTAATTATATTCCAAGCACAGAGTCGGGAAGTTGGTGGTGTTACCCCTGTACCTCGGAGAGCACGTTAAGCCGTCGATCCCACGTTAAGCCGTCACTATTATCAACATTTGATAGAGATCGTTAATAAATAAAACATTATCACTCTAAACCTACCAACCCGCCTTGGAGCAGTGTAGTGGTTTTAAGCACCATATCCCTCTCCTACAAGGATACAGGCCTGGCCCTGTAGTGGGCCGTTAATAGGCTGATAATAATAACTGAAGTATAAGTTTATACCTTCAGTATAAAAGAAATCATTTGATGAAAAGTACTTATCGTTTCTAGATGAGAGAGTATATTCGACGCCGGTGGTTCTCGTCACGAAGCAGATTGTGATCGGCACAGCGATGGACATCGACAGACTGCCCAAACTCGATATCAGGTTATATACTATTTTTATCGATCAAAAGTATGCGATAGAAATCTATCTAAATACGTTGACTCGAGACGTATAGTTCTACAAAATGGCAAACAAACAAACTTATCTGGATACCTACCATCAACTATAATAGCGACTCAACTCTAGACCAAAACCGACCAGTGTGGCTAGTGTAAGGTTTTACCGCGTCGATATCGAGAATTGTAAACGCAAATTTTATATGACACTGACACTCACCCATTTGAGTTTTCTCTCCAGGGGTGCTGCTTCAATTCCATATAAAATTTGCCTTTACGCGAATGTGAATGCGATTTGTTTTGGTGAAAGCTCACACTAGGCACTCAGCTGACGTTTTACGTAATAATAACCTAAACTGCGATTCAGTTTAGATCTACAGTTGAGTCGCTATTATAGTTGATGGTAAGTATGCTGAGCCGGCGTCCAAAACAGGAACTAACGTCGTAGCTGTCACTCTTTTGGTTTCTGTCAACTTTGTCAACCAAATCAGAAACAGCGACTACAGCGACACCGTTACCGGACCAGAAAAGTTTGTAGCGCTGTAATCAAATTTGATTTGCGTTTGAACATTCGGGCGTTAAATTGACACTGTTTAACTATTCTCTCTTAGATGTTAATAAGATCATCGGGATAATAAGATGATCGGTACCGGCGGCTCAACACGCTCTGCAAGCCACAATTGTGTAATATCGATAGAATGCTCAAACTAGATACCAGTGTGCCTAGTGTAAGATTTTACCGCGTCGATATCGAGAACAGTAAACGCAATTTTTATATGCAATTGGAGTAGCGCCATCTAGTTATAGTGAGAGTAAACACTTTTTTTTCTTTATAATTTGCCGTTACGAGTGAGTACGTTTTAACGCAGTGAAAAACTCACATTTGCCCCACTGGTGACAGACAATTTCGTTCTTATCGAAACCAATAAAACCGTGGACAAATGTGAACTCAATTTGAAGAAATTCATTGTTTCAAATGCGTCATCATTCTACGAGAGTGGACCGTTGTAAAACTTTTATAATGCCGTTTCTTGATATGAGCTGAAATATGAGTTTCTTTATTGCTTGATACTTGGATCTTTAAATTCAATTATAATAGCAGTAAAAGTAGCTCTGTCACCTTCAGAATTTATACTCATGAAGATATTATAATAATTTGATACATGAAACATTTTTTATTAATATTAGTCCCGAATAAAGTTTATTAACTGCTATATTAATAATAGAAAAAAAGAAAGAAAAATGTTTATTTAGAAAAAACATCACATATAACATTTTTTTTCGTGGCAGCCATCTTGTATTTAAAACCTCATAGTATATAGTATGCTACTAGTGAAACCAGACTACGCTACTAGAAAATATAGATTGAGTTGTAAGAAAATATGTAACCCACCATTTCTTAGCGGTGGCCATTTTGGACAGACGGACATCGTTGTTAAACCTATAGCACCCTTCTTTTTTCGCCGGTGGTTAAAAAAATTTTGACCTTAATGTCAAAAAAACACAACAATAAATTACATCAGTATTATAACATTTAAGTACACGTCCGTCCGTGTACGACCAGTACGTAAAAGGAACCGTTTCCGTCATCCGCCAGCCATGCACGATGATAGATGAGAGACCTTTGTAACGTGCTATTAATGATATTGTGTTACGTCTACTACTTACTATACTCTACTACGTAGAAGCTGTTCCCGGCTGTTTCACGCGAGTAGGTTCCGCTCTTAAGTCTCGTGGGAGTATCCGTAAGCAGTAATAACTTGTCTATAAAACTTTACCCTCGATTAAAAGTGTAAAGATTTATAGATCTCGTGATAAGTCAATCAGTTAGTCAGCAGTATTTTGCTTATATAATTGTGTATTATTTTTTAAAAACAACAAAAGAAGAAAAGTTAGACCTAGAGAAAATTGTGTAGATGATATAATACGAAAAGTGGGAAAAAACTGGATCACTAAAGCAAATGACAGACCATTGTCGGAGAAAATGGAGGAGGCCTTCACTAGTAGAGGGGTCCATAATAATTTATGAAAAAAAAAACTCAACTTGTAAAATTGGAAACTTATTTAACTGATATTTGTTTCTTGCATGCACATTTATTATGTAATCATATTCCAATATAAACTTTATTTTGTAAATTTATTATGGAAATAAACGAGGCTATAATAATAATTATGTATATTTTGCACATTAGACACAATTACACTACAGTTGAGCCATCGAACCGAAAGAAAACAAATTAATCTATCTTTAAAAAACTATTTTGCATACAAGAGATAAGTTCAGAGATAATACTTGTCCGCTATCACATATCGGTCCTTTGTTTACCTTTATTTTTTTGATACATGGGTCGCACTTTTTATTATTCTTAGAATCACAAGATTCTAAGCCTGGCTATGATAAAAAAACATGTCTCATGTCCATTTAGCCAACCTTTAGTCCGCTAGATTTTTATTAAGTAAACAGTACAGCTTCTAGCTATAAAATAAGAACCATCGTCTATCGTCCAGCAGATATTTGATTCAAAAATCCACATTAGATGAAAAATTTTGATACTATTTTCAGAGCAAATTCCCGAGTAATTCTTGGCAGGAACTGCAGCACTAAGGGCATCCGGGTGCGAGATTACAGCTATCACCCGGACTTTAAGAACGTCACTAACAGCGCCCTCGCTATTGTTCAGTTGGAAGTTAGATACTGGATGACAGGTAATCTTTGCTGAGTGTACCGCCAAACGATTTTGCGTTCCGGTACGTTTTGGTGTAGAAGACGAAAGGGGTGTGGATTTTTAGATTATATTATCTCGTACCATCAGGGGTAATTGTAGTCAAGGGCAAACTTGTAATCAAAAAAAAACTCACTGTATCTGGTCTAGCTTCAGTATTTCAACAATTAATTACAACCCACGAAAGATAACTCATTAAATGACTTCAGAGGTCTTCAAGAGGTAGCGACCTAATTACAAACATCATCATCATTATCAGTCTTTTAACTAAACTTAACCCACTACAGAGCCGGCCTGGCTCTCGATATGGAGCTTAGACCCACTACACAACTCCAACTCCAATTATTATTTACAACTTTCGATTATTTACAACTAACTGATCGGCGATTCTTGAAAAAAACGTCAACTTTAAAGCCAAGGTACAACGGTTGCAAAGCGGCTGTAACAGAAATCGTTATTCCCCAATTACATTTTGATATATTGGACTGACAGTCGAACTGAAGGTGGGATAATCGACGAGATGTAAGCGAGATGTTTGCACGATGTATTTTGTTCTAAAATTGACATACGATGATAGTGACCGAAACCGGCCGAAGGGCAATAAATACATAATCAGTTAATTAAAATAAATAAAATGTGAACTACATTTTATTTAAGTTAATTTCAGTTCAATTCGCCGAGATCCCTCACCGCAATGATAAATAACAGCATAAAAGTTGCTCATTGAAAATATATTAATACGAACGAGTTTCCCGCTGGAAGCTGACAATGGGCGACATTATAAAGTTATTTACATGGCGATGTGTTTTAATTTACAGATTTAACGCCGATATGTCCGCCGGGGGAGCGGAGTGGAGCGATGTACGCGCTGGTACAGGCCGATGGTAACTTTGTTACTGAATTCATATGAAATCGGTAAATCAATCGCGTGCTTGTTCTCTGTCAGCGCATAAAGTGTAAAATATTATTGAGTTTAACGAAAATATTATGGTACTTTCAAAAGAAATTTTCATTTATACTTACTTTTAAAAGCAAGTGTCTCGTTGGTCTTATGGATAGACTGTTTAATTTGGCTTTGATCACGAGGCCAAATTAAATCTTTGAAATAAGCCTTCTCATCTATGAGATACATCTAATAAGAGTATTTTTTTAAAATTTACTTTTATTTATATTTCTTTTTTTAATTTTAACAATGTTACAAAAATTTAAAATTTATTTAAAAACACTATTTTTTTTTATTTGTTCCTCCGCTTGCGGGACTTTTGAGTGCTCAAGCAACCGATGCTCAGGGTTCCAGAGTGAGGTACCTCCTCACAATTCGCGACGTTTCAAGGACTACTGCCTTCTGTATCCGACCCTTGATCCAACAGCCAAAAGAACGCTTCTTAAGATGTTGGTCGAAACTTTGAAAGAAAGACCATTGACTCAAATGACTATCGGAAAAATAGTCATCGACTCAACATAAAATATTAGTATCATTCCTGATAAATAAGCATTTTAATCGACTTTTTAAAATTAACGGTAGAATTTTCAAAACAAAAAATATAAAGAGACGAATTTAAATAAATACCATTTACAAAAAAATGTATTGAACTGGTTACACTTTTTGATCAGCTATCAAATTTACAGATTGCAAGAATTCCATCATAACAATTCACAAAATGGACTACGTTGATCCTGCACAATGCAAGATGTATTACGGGAGATCTGAGGTAGGCATTACGTTTCGTAGCAGCATCCTACAAGATTTGGTTGGGCAAGGGAGAATAACTCGAACAGAGGAGAGCGTTGACTGGTCTAACTAAGGGTCCCCTTAAGCCTATGCCGCATGTCTGGAATACTGTTCAATGTTTTTCTCTCTGCCACTTGATGGACTAGGACAAGGGGAATCCATGGAATGCTAAAATATTTGTCTCTTAAAAACAGTGCAATACCAAATAAAAGAAATATACAATATGAGTTGTTTAGAGGAAGTGGATAAAATTAAGTTTTCAATATTTGACCGAAATATAATAACAGTTGTAAAAATTTATCAATACAAATCAAATCAAACCAAAACTCTGTCTTAAAACTAGAAATCCATGCAACCACAACATCCACTCATTTCCACATTTGAAAGAGAACACGTTTTCAGCTGGACATTGCGAAAATATGGCCGACACACACAATCTGCGCAAAAGCACTCACGGGCCCTGAGTGCGTGTGGGAAAATGGCGCTGTTTTGGTAACTCGACAGGAGAGCAGATGGCATTTGGTACTTTTTTTTATTTCCTACATAACGTGACAGTCGAATCCTGAAATTCTTGATTATATAAGCATGATATCCATAATTTTTTTCAGCTAGGTTTTGGAGTGCTAGGCCCTGGCTGCAAGGCACCTTCCAGGTTCCTAGACTACGCGATATTCAAACCTTGGGTGCACAGCAGTGTTGCCAGGATCGGACTACCGACCGTCACCAGGCTAGCTGACAATGAAGTCATCTTGAGAAGAAGTAATCTCTATATATGTAACTCTCCTTTCACAATTTTAAAAAGACTTGGCCGTTTCTTTTTTATGAAAATCCGAGAACTTACTACCAGTGTAGTTACAAGCATGATTTGACTAATTCAATAACATCTACTGCAGGTCTCTCAAACGTGCAAAGGTATGGTCCGTGCGACCCTGAAGAATTTAAGGAAGAGTTGTTCACCGACCGGACCGTCGTACACAAGAACCCGTCCGTGAAGATACAGCGAGCCACTTACAATGTAATCTGCTATTATAATAACAAACTTAAGCCGCAATTTCCTTACCACAGTATCTCCCATCGTACTAGAACTGTGGACTGTAGGGCTGGTTTTGGTATTTGATACTTCCCTTTATACATCTCGGACAGTGTTATATCACCAAAACAAAGGCGATTCCAAACAAATAACCTGCCTCTCGTTACTGAAACCCGCCTGGTCGCGATGAAACGGCTTACTTGCCACTACAACTTGATAATGTCACCACACCCTCTGGTACTGGGATATAGCCAGTGGCGTGTACTTTATAAATGTAAAAACCCACTGCCTACCCTAAAGATACATTGCAACCCAATATTTGAGGAGGAATTTTCCACTTCATATAATATAGATTGTACCTACAATGCCTACCCTAATAAAAATCCGTGTGCCCGCCACTGGTATTGCCTATTAATGATATTAAAACAAAAATCTAGATTCTGACATATCGAATTACACTAGTTAGTTTAGAAAGGAGAATTACGAAAACGACTTATAAGGCGAGAGTCAATGTTGCTGGACCAAATCCAGGACATACTAATAAAGGGCCAGGTCAAAAGAATCCTAAACGGACCAATTTGTATGAAATTGGAGGAAGCGAGAGAGGTATGCAAGGATCGTGGCAAGTGGAAGGACGTGGTCTCTGCCTACCAATATGGAAACGAGGCGTGAACTAGGCTATGTATGTATTGAACCTAACACCCATTTTATTATGTTGCAGTTCACGATTTTCTCGAACCTAGAGTACTCCTGCATAGTCTTCCAATCAACTGAACTCAAGAGACAAAAATTGCCATATATCCGACTCAGACGCTGGTGTATAACGCATAAAGATATATGCTACACGAGTAGGTACCTGCAGGTGGATTTCGCCATAGAAATATACTTCTACGACACCGTGGAATACAAAGTCATGGTGTATGGCAGGGAGATCAGACTCTTTGACAGAAAGAAGTTGATGAGACATTTGAATAAAAAGAAACCCTTTGTGACTATTTACAAAGCTCGAAACTTCTAGCTACGTTTCTATAGAATTAATAAACCATGAAAATGATAATATAAAATATTTACATATCAAAAAAGATTTTACTACCCTATGCCCGTAATTACATAGTGACCATAGAGATAGAGAGAGGGGCAAATATCTTAGTATTCAATGGACTGCGGGTGCTAGTGCCGGGTGCATCGTGTGGCAGAGAATAAAACGTGTTCAACGTTTTTCTTGAGTCCGATACTTGTGGCATGGATATAGGCTTAAGGGTACTCTCTGTGACCGGTCAACGCTTGCCTTCTCTGCTCAAATTATTCTCCCTGCCCTACAAAATCTAGTAGGATCCTGATAGAGCACCTTTGGGCACTCCTTCCCGAATGAAGCTTACTGCAGTTCTAGTAAGGCCAAGGTCTTTGAGCAGGCTGTAGAGAAATTTTGCTGGCATACCCTAGCACGCATATTTTACTGCATATAAACTAATCGAATGGCCATTTTTTGTTTGACGACCTCCGTGGCGCAGTGGTATGCGCGGTGGATTTATAAGACGGAGGTCCTGGGTTCGATTCCCGGTGGGGCAGATAGAGATATTTCTTAATTTGTCTTGGTCTGGCTGGTGGGAGGCTTTCGCCGTGGCTGTGGTGACAAAGACGTACCGCAAAGCGAGTTAGCGTTCCGGTAGGATTTCGTGTAGAAATCGATATATATCGATATAATCGATCGGGGTGTGGATTTCATCCTACTCATAACAAATTAGCCCGCGTCTAACTTAGATTGCATCTTCACTTAACATCAGGTGTGATAGCAGTCAAGGGCCAACTGTAGTCCATAAAAAAAAGAATAAAAAAAATATCATAATACTTATTTACTTTTAATGTATATGGTATTTATATATCCCATATTTCTCACGACACTGTAAGCTCAACCAGGAAAATGTCTGGTCTAAATGTTGAAATAGCTAAATCTTCTGGGATTTTATAATGTTTTTCTGGAAAATACGGTATACCATATAGGGAAATACTGCAAAAAGATTTAAAAAAAGGTTTTATTCCCCTATCCTAGTAATTCCCCTGTAAATACACCCTATACTGTTAGTTTTTTTTTATAAAAATAGCGAGCAAACGAGCAAGCGGATCACCAGATGTTAAGTGATTACCGCCGCCCATAAACAACTGCGACACCAGAGGTGCCACAGATGCGTTGCCGGCCTTTGAGGTGTTTATTTACTCTCCCCTTGAAAATCCCCAAATTGAATGATTGTGGGAACACCGAAGATGTAAGCTCATTCCATATCTTACAAGTGCGAGGCTGAATATTCCTAGTATAGCGGATGGTAGTACTATACCAGGCATCCAGATGGTGAGGATTAAATTTGAATCTGCGGCATGAGGCGCGTTTAAACTAAGTAATGTCAAAATTGAAGCAACATAGTAGGTGTAATCCACAATCCCCTTTTACGAGAACAGAGTCTATTCGCTGCAGTGAATGTCATTAACTTTTAATACTAATACGTCTTCCCACTTCCACAGTGGTAGGCAATCTATATGAATATTATAAAGAGGTAATGTTTCTAAGCTTGTAAACGGATTAGTTGGGCATAATATTCGGAACTGCTGTTCCGATTTAAAGTAGAATGACTTTCACCAGTAGAATATTACGTTATCGGAGAGTACCATAGGCTATATTTTGATTTATATATTAACCGAGTTACGTTGTAGCGCAAGTCAGACCGAAATACCTGTTAAAACAAGTATTACGGTATGAAGAAGGAGCTTATGGGTTCGATTCCCGGCTATGGACGTCCATTACCCTGTTGCAAAGACGTAACGCCGAGCGATTTAGTGTTCCGGTGCAATATCGTGAAGAAACCGAAAAGGATGGTTATTTCAGCCCATTTCCATCTTAACAAAAGTGATTGCAGTCAAGCCTAATTTATAGTAAATATAAAACAAATTGCTAATAATAACATAGGATCAGTTAAAGCACCTATTTACCTTTGGCACCGACTTCATAGATATGTTTAAGTAAATTAAAGCAACTGAATGACGCAGTTATTTCTTACTTTTTAGTGGGTTTTGAGTCGGTTCTATTTTTTGTTAAAAAATTTTAATACTTCTATTCGAACGCATCTTCACTTACCATATACCAGGGTGATAGCAGTCAAGAGCTAAATAGTAATGAATAGAAAAAAAATCAGGTGATAATTATTTGCTTTAAAGAAAACCACCATAAATAAGTAAAATCAAAAAGTCAATGAAATTTATTTTCAAGTCAAGTCGTTTTGTATTTAATTACCCGACTGCGTCAGAAGGATGGTAATGTTAATTTTTTTACATTCCTTTATTGTAATATGAAGATTTTATCAGTCAAAGCGAATATTTTTAGCTGAATTTTCCACTGATTTTCATAAACATTTTATACAGATTGGCGAAAAAAAATTGCTTGAACTTAACTGAGTTGAATAAAACGTAGACCACTTTGGCTTTGTCCCTGAAGCTATTCGTTTTATTTTAGTGATGGCTGTACTTTATCGATAACACATTAGTTGTAGATGTTATGATTATAGATGGTGCAATATTTTTAATCAATTTTTTTTTATCGACTACAAGTTGGCCCTTGACTGCTATCACACCTGATGTTAAGTGATGTTGCAGTCTAAGATGAAAGCGGACTAACTTGTTAGAAGTGGGACGAAAAGCCACACCGCTTTCGGTTTCTACACCTCATCGTACCGGAACGCTAAATCGCTTGGCGGTATGTCTTTGTCGGTAGGGTGGTAACTAGCCACGGCGAAATCCTCCCACCAGCCAGACCAAGACAAATTAAAAAAAATCTCAATCTGCCCCGCCAGGAATCGAACCCAGGACCTCCGTCTTATAAATCCACCACGCATACCACTGCGCCACGGAGGTCGTCAACATATTTTTAGTCAAATGCAAAATATTTTAGCCGAATAAACTGCTGCCTCGTCAATCTAGTGGTTAAACTATGTGAGTTAGATCACGAACACGAAATAATACTGAGTTTTTCATTATTCTATGAAATTCAGTGTATTCCAAGCTCGGAGTGGGAAAGTTGGTGGTGGTACACCCCCGTGCGTCGGAGAGGACATTAGGCTGTCGGTATTAACACCAAAATTAGATAATGATCGTTAATAAATGAAACATTATCACCGTAAGCGTGCCAACCCGCGAAGTGAGTTTACGCTCCACATCCCCTCTCCTATAAAGAAGGAGCCCTAGCTCTGTAGTAAAGCTGATAATAGTGATGATGATCACACCAGATTGGTGTTTGTTATGTATTACACAATTTTATATTACAAATAATATAAACATGATAAGTAAAACAGGTAACAACTATGAAGATTCCAAATTTTAATACAAGTCATTAAAGACACGTGTAAGTTTACTTATTTGCCATTCTCAAATTCTGAACTCCATATTAAGAACTCTACTCAAAGTATGGAATAATTTTAAACGCTAAACGAACTATTGACCTGCGTAGCGCACTCTATAGTCCATGGGAGATTTATCGATATATAATGTCGATACAAGACACGTCCCTATAGCAAAGGTTAAACCTGAAGTGAGGACATTTCCAATAGATTAGTTCCATTCTCAAACGGTTCCACTTCGGAAGCTCTGAAAGATTCCAACAAATAATAATTGCCAAGGTAACGGCGCGGCGGGAGAATGCGCTGCGCTAAATCTTCTTATGCATCTTTTTTACCTTCAACGTTAGCAATGAACTACGTTACACGTTTTTTCTTAGTTGGAATGGGAAGGAAAATATTATGTAAAAAACGCACTGAAAAGTAAAAAATAATTGTATCATTTAGTTGCCTTAATTACAAATACAAACATATCTATGAAATTGTTGCCATTCAAGTTTAAGGAACGTTTATACGAAAGAAGTAGCGAAGCACTGTGTGGGTTCTCAGTAACAATTTTAGGGTGGAAACCTGGGAATAGTGTGTAGTAATGCAGTATTCCCTAAGTTGAACAATACCTAATACGACAAAAAAGAATTACTTAAATCGAACTTGTAGTTCTGGAGATATGCGAACACAAACATAAATACAGACATACAAACACTTTTGAAATTTGGCACATTTGTTCAGACGCTGATATAGACTTACATATGGGGGTCAAATTGATAACCTCCTTTTTTAGAAGTTGGTTAAAAAAATACAGGTAATGTTTAAATTTGGGAATACATGGGAAGTACATATTTTTAAAAAATTATTGGTTGTATACTTTTTGACGGCCTTCGTGGCATAGTGATATGCGCAGTGGATTTGTAAGAGGGAGCGATTCCCAGCTGGGCCGATTAAGATGGCTGATGGGAGGCTTCGGCCGTGGCTAGCTACCACAGTACTGACAAAGACGTACCGCCAAGTGATTTAACGTTCCGGTACGATGTCGTGTAGAAGCCGAAAAGGGTATGGATTTCATCCAACACCTAACAAGCTAGCGCGCTTCCATCTTAAATTGCACTTAGCATCAGGTGTGATTGTAGTCAATGACTAACTTGCAGTCAATAAAAAAAACCGGCCGACGTCCATCGGCTGTTAATGATGATGGTGAGGAACACATACTAAATACGATTTAAATAATTTTATTACAAATACGATTAGGTAGGTATATAATTTTATTTTTGTGTCCAGACATTCAGAATAATATATAAAGTAGATATGAGATTTTCATTTTTCTGTCCAGAGATAAGGAACTACAAAATCGATATACGCAAGTATGCAAGTCCGTTCCGTGTTAGCCGTAGGGGGACAGAAATATGAACACAGTCGTACAGCGGGCACATTAATCTGGCTTATCGGCCACGGCGTCCAGCAGTTCCAATACAGTTATTTTACAATTACAGCTACCGTCTGCCGTGCTGTAACGATCGATGCTGTTTTATCTTCTCTATAGTCTTTGAATCTCACAGACTTTTTAATTCTAAAAAGTGTGTTAAAAGTTTACAGCTAATCTGTGGCATCGCAGCTCAAAGTTTACAAATTACGCGTTTATAATATTAGTAAGGCTGGCTGGATGGCTATGTGGATAGTAGGTATATACGCGGTAGAGGCGGGTGCGAGAGATACCAGCGAAGTCTCTCTATAACCTGCTAAAAGACCTTGGCCTTACTAGAAGTGCAGTAAGCTCCATATTGGAACGAGTGTCCAAAGCTGCTCTATACTAAAGCCAAACTCGATTGAGAATGCTTGTCAACAAACAAATTAAAAATGAAGGTAGATTTTTTAGACATTTTACACCTATTTTATTAACTAGTTGATGTAGAATTCATGACAATAAATTAGATGAGTAAGCTTAAAACTAATTAATATATTCAATATCTTTCAAAGAAGATTTTTTAAAATAACAAAACATAATTTTAAATTTATAAGGCATTAAATGTGTTGCATTTTCTACCTCCTATTATAACCTCCTATTATAATTTGGCTGGGCAGGGAGAATAACTTGAACAGAGGAGGTGAGTGTTGACGCGCGTCACTAAGAGTACTCTTTTAAACCTACACCCGAGTCACAAGTCTCGGGCTCTGTTTGGAGTTTTTCTCTCAGCCACGCGATGGACCCGGCATTCGCACGGTGAATCCATGGAATGCTAAGATATTCGTCTCTCTAAGACAATGATGATATAAAACATTGTATTTTTCTGTTACTGTTTATTTGCAGTTAATTTCTTTTACAATTTAAAGTGAGTAACCCGGGCACCACGTATCCGATACGCACCACAAAATCAAGATTAACAGAGATGCGTTTCGGGGCTTTTAAATATCCATTTAAATATCCATTTTGTGCAATGAATTAAGACTCGTATTTAACTACGAATTAACCAGCGGAATGAGACCGTACATTTAAAACGCGTCAACACAAACTTTGACTCGCTGAAATGTGCATTTTGGTAATACGTTTCTGTGGCCGTTCACAGACTGTAAACGCGTCCATTACTCGTAATTATCTGTGGCAAAAAAGAATATAATTAAATTAGGGTTTTCTTAATGTTTAAAGCTTGCACTTGACTGCAATCACGCCTGATGGTAAGCGAAGATGCAGATAGAAGATGCCTATACTCTCTCAACTTCAAGATACCCAAATTGTAGGTGGTAAGGTGAACGGAAGCTGGAAGGGTTATCTTAGCAGTACGATGAACCAAACCGCTTAGTATGCGTCCAAGCGATATCATCTACGTAGTGGTGTAGATCTCTGCGATGGCTGGCAGTCCTACCATAGAACGGAGATGGATTAACGAGATCACACAGTTCCTGAGCACACTATCAGTAATATATCTTGTAGTATGACTGACAGACAACATATCGATGCTCCTAACGATGGAATCATTTGCAATGGTGTAGATTTTGTCAATCCATTTAATGCAGTCTAGTTAATCAGCAAAAACTGCTTTTCGAATCAGAAGCTAGAAGCCTTAGATAACGGTAAAAGACAAACTTTTTCAAAGATGCAACCAAAAACAAAGAATGATTGTTAGATTGTTTCATTTTTCTATGAAAATTTTTACATCCCGCGTCACGGAATGATTGTTAGTTGATGTGCCCGGTGTTTCGGAGAGCACGTCAAGCCGTTGGCCCATTCACTATCATTAACATCTGATATTCTGGTGGTAGACCTACGCTCCATATCCCCTCTTCTATAAGGAGGGAGGCCTGGCCCTAGAGTGAGCCGTTAATAGGCTGATAATGATGATGATTACATGAAATAGGTAAACGAATTTGATGTTATTTTACCGGTAGTTGCAAGGTTTAACCTCTGAACCAACGAGACAGTCACTAAGCCTATTGTGTTCAAAGTTATCCAAACACACAATTATATATAGACCTGTACTTATGATAAAATAAGTAGTTTATAAAGCTCTTTAAATATTCGCGCACGGCTGTCTTGTTTTTAAAATAAGTTCAAAGCTATCCAATAAATAAGGGTTCGATCCCCCAATGTGTCGACATTAATCAGGCTTATCGGCTCGCACTGTATACAGATATTTCACAATTACACCTGGTTACTGCTGCGAGCCTGGTACGTACCGTCGCGATGATAACTTTGACTCTAGATAGAGACAGGAGAGCAATTCTCTAAATTCCACGTCTGTATTGAAGCTCCTATATGCGGTTGAAAAGCGACTGTAACAGAAATCGAAATTGTCCAATGACATTTTGTCGTATTGGACTGAAGGTTGGGATGATCGATCGCACGATGCATTTTTTTTGAGGTTTGAATCTTACGAGATATATTCATGAAAGTTCGTATAAAAACTACTGGATAAAGTTCTTACATCGACAAATAATTTTTAAAATTTTTGTCTGTCAGCCTGTTTGTCATGACATTTACTAAAGTTATAAATAACTTATTTTTATTTTAGTTCCAATTTATTTTAATTCCACGCAGACGAAGTCACTAGCGTCTGCTTGTGTTCAACATAAAATAGATTGTATATAACATATAATGTTATATTTATTTTAATATTATAAAAAGGTAAAGTTTGTATGTTAGTAATTTTGTAGTAACGTTGTCGGTGAGTGGTATAGGCTATATTTTATATTTGTATTGTATATATTAGCCGATTTATAACAGTTTTTGTCGTGCGAGTCAGACCGTAAAATTTATTAAATCGGCTTTATGCGCGTGCGCTTCCTTAGCTATTCGATATAATTCTAAACGTTGTATGAAAACTTTGTGTATCCTTAAAAGTTCTACTAAAAAGTGCGCAATAGCATATATCTATCTAATAAGCGGAAGAGTTTGTTCGTTTGTTTAAACGGGCTAATCTCTAGATCTGTGTGTCGGAGTGTAAAATTATTTTTGTTTATTTTGAAAGCTAGACTCAAGAGTCTAATAGACTATTTAATATCAAGCTATACATATCAGCTTGCCATAAATATATATTGTTAATGTTAATGTACTGTAATGTTTAACAAAAATGTAGATCTTTAGTACACGGGACGGGACGGAGGATATTGCTTCACGGGAAACTATAAAATACTAAGAGGTTTTCACGCGGACGAAGTCCCGGGTGATTGCTAGTAGTAAGATATTACAAGAGTGGGTAATTTACCCATTCTTGGAAATAAACATAATATTAAAAAATTGTGGAACAGAAGGGATTCAACCCGCGTCTCTCTTGCATTCCGGGCACTACGAGCTCCTTACCGCTAGGCTACGGTGTCCACAGACGTCGGTGCCGTAATTGTGCGTGATATTATGTTTTGTTATCCAGGTATACGGCCAGTAATGCCATCATTAGTATGAACTTAGCATGTTACAATACTATTGAACGCTCATACCCATTCTAGTAATATTCAAGTACTTGACATGCAATATTACAGACGGAGATCAATACTCTAATTAATCGACATAATGTGGTGGGCACAACAATAGCCAGCATTACGCAGGTCGTGTTCAGTAATGGAGTACAGCATCAAACAATGGCCGGAGCCGCTTTGTGGCCTCGAGTTTTGAATCTCGCTTGTTATCTATTGTTCAAGACTTGTATACAAGTCTAGACTGTCCACAGGAATTGCTACAAGGCTGAAAGATTAAGACGTTGTCGGGAAAATCGCAACAAATCTGTATAAAAAAACATTAACGACCGCTACACCTTTTTAAATTGTTCATTAATTAATTAATTGATAACAAAAATCAAACTAAAGTAACTCTAACTTATATAAAACTAAGGACACCGCGGTTTCACGCGCGTAGTTTTCATTCCCGTGGGAATTTCGAGATAAAATATTTCCTACTTGTAAATCTGATATGTAAGTTATATTACTGCGAAATTCATCAGAATTTGGAAGCCCGTTCAGGAGCTTTTGCGTGAAAGAGAAACAAACATAAACACTCACAAGCTTATATCTTTATAAAAATACTTTTGAAGTTTCAATAGGTTACCATGTTGTGAGCTAATGAAATTCATCATCATCAGCCTATTAACGGCCCAATAAAGGGCCAGGCTTTTGTCTTAGTAAGAGAGGGGATGTGAAGCGCAGCCCCACCACACAGCTTCAATTCGGGTTGGCGGACTTAGAGTGATAATATTTAGGTAATAAGTGGCCGGCTTCGACAGCTTAACAGGACACCGTGAAACAGGAAAGTACATTATACTAAAGCCAAACTCGATTGAGAATGCTTGTCAACAAACAAATTTAAAATGGAGGTAGAAAACGCAACACATTTTAGTCCCAATAAATTTAAAATTATGTTTTGTTATTTTAAAAATCTTATCTAAAAGACTTTGAATATTATAATTAGTTTTAAGCTTACTAATCTTATTTAATGTCATGAATTCGTCATTAACTAGTTAATTAAAAAAAATAGGTGTGATATGATTAATAATTTCTACCTTCCTTTTTAATTTGTTTTTTGACAAGCATTCTCAATGTAGTTTGGTTTTAGTATAGGTACTTAACTTGGGGCTTAAAATTTACTGAACTTAGTAGAAAATCGTGATAGGTATGTCTCGAAATACAGAAACAACAACACTTACAACAATAGTATCATTTCTGTACCGGGTCCAATTTGTACGTGTATTTAAGCAAGTTTTGATTGGCTCAAACAAAGCCATGCACCTTGCAATCTGCAATATCTGGATTGTCGAATCGCGCCGAGTACACTCAAATTGTGATGCCTGACCGTTTCGCAATCACTTAGAGCGACCGTATTGACAGTCATCAGTAACCGAACGATACCTAACTCCCCAATCATTGTCCTGAACCGAGCAACTGATTGTGAGCAGAATGGTGGGTGATAACTCCGTCTTGAAACTGATATTTTCCTAAACTAAGCTATTGCACTAATGAGCTATTACGAGTATATGATATTATATGACTTCCTCAGCTTCGATCACGAATTCCTGGGTTCAAATCCTGGGTCGGGTCAACGAATATAATAATTATACCCATATAAATGAATGTATAAGTGTGTGCGCTCTGCTAAAATTAGTTCATCTTAAACATAGTGAGGTTATAAAATCTGTAACGGTTATGTGAATAGCTTACAGTGTTTAATGTTTAAACAATTTGTGTCAAATAGCTTAAACAATATACCTATTATCGCTCCTTGGCGTATGGTTTCATTTAATTAAACCCCTTTCCTACAGATCACAGACGTAAGCTGGGGTTCTCGTAGAGATACGGGGACTTTAGTCTGTTAGCCTTGGTGTCTTCCCGACCACGCACATCAGTTCTTAGATATCTATTGTAAATTAGAAACTGGGAAGACCCCAATCGGTTACATGCTTTACATCTAACGATATTTTTGACGGCTTCCGTGGCGCAATGGTATGCGCAGTAGATTTATAAGACGGAGATCGTGGGCTTGTTTGCCGGCATGGTAGAATAAGATTTTTTTAATTTGTCTTGGTCTGGCTGGTAGGAGGCTTTCGCCATGACTAGTTACCACCCTACCGACGAAACGTACCGCCAAGCAATTTAGCGCTCCGGTACGATGTCGTGTAGTAACCGAATGGGGTGTGGATTTGATCCTACTCTTAACAAGTTAGCCCGCTTCCATCTTAGATTGCATCATCACTAAACATCAGGTATTATAGCAGTAAAGAGCCAACTTTTAGTAGATAAAAAAAATGTTTGAGTTTTTCATTCTTTTACGAAATTTTCGGAACATTCCAAGCCCGGAGTCGGTAAGTTGGTGATGATACACCCCGGTGCTTTGGAGAGCACGTTAAGCCGTCGGTCCCGGTCATTATCATCAAAATGATATATCAGTCATTAAAAAATGAAACATTATTACCCTAAGGCTACCAATCCGCATTGGAGCAACGTGGTGGGTCTACGCTCCATATTCAACTACAAGCAGGGAGGAGTAATTATTTCATAACATTACCGAAGATTTGAGCCACTGAAGCCAATGCTACCTATACTAAAGCCAAACTCAATTGAGACTGCTTGTCAACAAACAAATTTAAAATGAAGGTAGAAAATGCAACACATTTTATGCCTAATAAATTTAAAATTATGTTTTGTTAATTTAAAAAAATCTTATTTAAAAGATATTGAATATATTAATTAGTTTAATGCTTACTGGTCTAATTTATTGTCATGAATTCATCATTAACTAGTTTATTTAAAAAATTAGTTGTAAAATGACTAGTGAATTCTACCTTCATTTTTAATTTGTTTGTTGACAAGCATTCTCAATCGAATTTGGCTTTAGTATAGCTTACGTTTCCAGTTGGTTAAAAACATGAACAGTAGGCATTTGAAAATTATAAAAAAATTAACTCCAAGAAATATTGTTCCAATAAAAATAAACACTCGATCTCCCAGTCCTAATAACTCAGAGGAATTCGATATCCGTTCGCTAAAATTATCCATTTCAACTTTCCCCGTCTCTAATTTTGTACAAAAGTCACTTTATTCCGTCCGATGTTGTTAGATAGACACTTATTGCAGCAGACACAGAGCCTGATAATCCGACAAAATTAAATTGGTACACACTTGGTTCAGTGCAGCAGTGTTGCCAGCCTTGACTTTTATTTTCCTTTATATTAAATATATGAATTGGAAAAATACATTTCGTTATTTGTTCCATAGACAAATTTGTTCCATTGGTCGCAAACTATTAGCGTAACTAATCAAAATATATATCTAGTAGGAACAACCTCTTTCGTTAAAAAAAGCTTAGAAATATTAACCGTCTAAATCTAAAAGTACGCATTTTAACTTTTAGATGTTACAAGAAATTAATGGAAACAGGTTAAGATTAATTCATTAAAAGAAAGATTCGTCTTCTTGAGTGCCTCTCCAACAAGCGAGTCAGCTTCGCAAATTCTTCTTAATATTTCGCGAGTCTAAATAATTGTGCGGCACTCGCGATCGAACGGTAAATAGGTTAAAAAATTGAGTCATTTAAAAAAACCCTGTTCAGCTTCCTTCCATGCCCGTACCTCGCTACTTCCATAAAAACCCTGGTACAAATTGCTTGGTTTTAAAATTACAGCAAGACAACAGCTCATGTCCACAAAAATGTATTTAAATAAAACCATAAAAATATAATTCCTCCGAGGCAAAGAGAATTCACATAAGCTAAGGAGAAAATCCTCTCTCTTGCGGACAGCGCTCCGGACCAATTTGTACGAATCTGTCCCATTTCCACCTGCCGTTGTCACCTCTCCCGTTCCGTTCGTCCATTTATAATTCATTCGTTCTCTCACGACCCGAGCCGACATCCGAGTTTAAACCCCATTGGAGGATACGTCTATAATGCTACTAAATTGTAAATGACCATTCCCGACTTTGAGAACTTCGAATTTGGAGGTGTTTAAATTATTCATCTCAAATTGGCTGCGTGCCATACGGCTGTGGTTTCATGAATTATTTAGCGCTTCGAAGCGCTAAGGGCGCTGCTTGATAACGTTTAATTTTATTTCCACGTGATATTACCTGTCCTATACGCTAAGAGCTCGCTCGGAAGCGAGCGCGTTACTTAACGCGGTAACATCGTTTTAAGTCTGACGTCCTTAACACGACAAACTTGATAATGTCAAAGACTTCTACTTTAAATTTCAGAAACATAACTTTAACCTTTAATATTATATGCCCATGAATATAGTCACGTTGGTCTAGTGGTTAACCTATGTGGCTTCGATCACCAAATCCTTTGTCGGATTACGGAATATTTCTAAGATTTTCATTCTTCTATGAAATTATCCGTTCATTCCTAGCCCGGGAGGAGTCGGGTAGTTGGTGGTGTTACAACCCCGTGCCCCGGAGAGCACGTTAAGCCATCGGTCCCCATCAATATCTGATAGTGATCGGTAATAAAGGAAACATTCAAATGAAACACAATACCCTAAGGCCGCCGATCCGCATTAGAGCAGCGCGGTGGGTCTACGCTCCATATCCCTTTCTATAAGGACGTAAGCCTGGCCTGGCCTGGCCCAATAGTGCGCCGTTAATAGACAGATAATGATGATGATATTTAATTAACTTTAAGTGCACAGGTACTCAAAAAATTCTAATACGCGTTACTTCAAAAAACCACGCAGCCAGAAAGTAAAACGGTTTGACCGCCTGCTATATGTCACCGGAAGATAACAAGATCCGAAAGTTTATAAATTTCCTAGGATATTTATAAACTTTCGTAGGATTTTAAACAAGAGATAAATTGTAGTATTTTACGCCCAAATTTATCAATTTGAGACGTCTCGTGGTAAATTTATAAACTAACGGATATCCATTCGTAAGATTCTAAACGGTTCGACCAATCACAAAAGAGCTTTTAATTTTACGCTTCTTAAAAATACGGAAAATACCAGACTGCTATCTGATTGGTCGATGTTGATAGTGGCAATACTTGTGTCCTGTAGACTTGGGTACAATTGTAGCAACAGTTGTGTGTTGTGTATCGAGAATTCTCATTACTGGTCTATTCACATTATCTATTTTAGTAACCTTAGTAACCTTAACAAAATAAAACTATTTTCAGTTCCAAATAGTTACAAAATTAAAATATTACTAAAACACACAAACAACCGGTTTGTTAATGTTTCGTTGGGAACAATGGCGGTGGAGAGGAAGAAGGATCACGTGACTTATTCAACTAATCAGAGCGCACATGACGTCTAGTTATTGCGTACTTATTATTTAACGCGTGAGTTCGGTAAGTTTATAAAATTACGAAAATGTGGGCATAAAATAGTACAATTTATCTGTTGTTCAGACTCCTACGTATTGTACTATAATCCTATCCTTTAATTTCCAAGGAAATTTATAAACGGTTCTCGCTATTTTCCGGTGACACATACACAAACGTTGCTCAGAACATAGAACTCAAAACACCTAAACTCTTTGTTTCTAATACCTATAATCACAAAACTACGCAGCCAGAAAGCCGAACGGTTTGACTGCCTGCATTTATATAACAGTTACAAACGTTGCCCAGAACGTAGAACTCAGACCATCCGAACTGTTTACGGGCACTAATCAAATAACAATACCGTATAACGTATTCCAACCGAAAACCAACATGTCACTCGTTAAAGTCCTTTATTTTTTAACAGGTGACAAGTCACATGTTGTTTAGGATACAACTCGGAAAATATGCTAAAATACCGACGTTAGTAAAGCCCTGTTTTTGAAAAAACAACACACGCACGTCGAATGCGACCGAATTCAATACATTTCCGTACCCCGGGGCATAGACTATAGAGACGACAGAGCTCGAAGGTAATTTAAAAGGGCCGTTTGAATCAACGACGTAAACGGTGACGATAGATAAATACTTACAAAGGTACAACAATACCAAACATACAAATTAAATACATATTATTTGAAATTACAAAATGACACTTTAATTTTATACATTTCATAGATACCTAGATTTTCCACCTCCGTAGCGCAGTGGTATGCGCATTGGATTTATAAGACGGAGGTACTGGGTTCGATTCCTGGCTGGGCTGATGAGATTTTCTAAATAGGTCCAGGTCTAGCTGGTAGGATAGTTTCTAGTCTTTGTGGATAGTTACCACCCTAGCGACAAAGATTTAACATTTTGGTTCGATGTCATGTAAAATCTAAGATCAAAGCTAGCCCGCTTCCATGTTACATTGCATCATCACTTCCAATCACGTGTAACACCCTAGGGCTAACTTGTAATGAATAAAAAAAAATTGCCATTAAGTAATCCTCTGAAATCTACCGCCTGTACCGCCTAATGACATATCCAGGACTGTACATCGTTTTAGTCACCTGATCACATCTAGACGTCTATGAATCAGTGGTCTACATCCGCTAGTCACAATCAATGACACGGTACTTCCCCAATTGCCAGTATAACAGCGAGGCGTTTCAATTATTTCGTTTCCAATGCTTTGATTAAGTTCGTTCTCATAATCTACTCGCATTTAGTTTGTATAGTCCATTTTCTATGTTTTGTCTCTGCCTGTCTCGTTGGTCTAGTGGTTAGCCCATGTGGATTCGATCACGAAGTCCTAGCTTCGATTCTGGGGACGGGTCACGGAATAATTCTTAACTTTCATTCGTCTATGAAATTTTCAGTAGATTCCAAGCTCCAAGTCGCAAAGTAAGTGGTGTTACACCACCCTGCCTCGGAGAGCACGTTAAGGCGCTCCCGGCCACTACCACACATTATCATCCTAAGCCCGCCAACCGCCGTGGTGGGTCTACGCTCCATATCCCCTGTCCTACAACCTACAAGGAGGGAGGCCTGGACCTGTAGTGGGCCGTTAATAGACTGATAATGAGGATGATATAAAAAAAGACCAACAAAATGCTGTTAGGAATTTTCCAATCAAACAGTTATTACTTGGTACACAAAATTAAGTAAGTATATGCATCCTTGCTTTACGTTACTAAGGTGATAGCGGTAACTTGGACCTGAATGACTATTACTTGACCTATATTTTAAGTATACACCCATGTTAGAAAATAATTAAGAATGCATTTGTATTACGGATATCTTACATTGAATGTCAATGTTGATATAGTGTGATACTGCGGTGATACGTATCACGATGTACCTATCTATATGTATTGATAAAGTGCATTTCTTTATTATTCTCAAATGTAATTATGTCAACAAATGTCATGAAACGTCCATATACCTAAGTTCATAAGATTCATTTATTTTTAGCATTAGTTCTGTTCGAAATGTATAAAATGTGACTGCAAGGTTGGTTGAGAGAGGCTAGTCTGTAAATTTTAATTCAATTTTTAAAATTTTAATCTACGAGTTTTCTTCATGCTGCCCGTTTCCACTTGTAGATAATAGCTAACAACGCCGGAATCAATAAAAAAATTTCTTAAATAACCCTAACTGGGAATCAAACCTGCACCTCCTATTGATAAAACAAAGCACACTACACTAGTCGTCAAAATGGTAATTGTAATACCATTTACAGATTGCACACAGGCACTGCACAGAGGCAGAGAGAACGAAGCCATTTGTTTAAAACAACAACCAAACAACCCGCTGCAGCCTCGACGCTATTGTATGTACCTACCAATATTCCAATTTGAAATTGGCAGTATCGCCGAGCGATTCAATTATTTCGTTTCGCCTGTGAATACTCTACAACTATGTAGATACCCCACTCTAACTTTCAGCTAGTTTCGTTACCTATATAAGTAAAGTAGCGGACGCGTGTGGTTCCGCCCGCGTAGTTCTCGTTCCTGTGGAAATTTGGATATAAAATGTGGCCTATGTGTTATTCTGATATGTAAGCTGTATTACTGTAAAGTTTCATCAAAATCTATTAAGTGGTTTTTTCGTGAAAGAGTAACAAACATACACACTCACAAATTTTTACCTTTATAATAATAGTATGATATAAACTTTTTTAGAAAGTGGATAGGTATATTTTATTTAAACTTTAGACATGTATTTGTATAAGTACATATTAGTAGAACTGCCAATTGCTTTTTAGGGTTTCGTAGCGAATTTGCTAAAAACAGAACCCTAACAAGCGATATCAAATTTCATGCCATCCGAGTTGGAATCTGCCTACCGGTAGTAGAGAAATTGCAAACAGCCTTCTGAAATAAACCAATTTTGAATTTGAAAGTGATTTCGGAAATTCAAATTTCATATTCATTATTCTATAATAATAATAATGGCGGTTTTTTCATGTCCTGTTACAGCTTTTACTTACCAAAAACTTGCGAATCCTTTTCCAAAGTTCCGGCAAGATGGTAGGGAAGCTTTGTGTTGCCGTTCCACGAAATGAGGCGAAAAACCTTTGATTCGCGCCTACCGGCTATGTGACGTCTTTCAGAACGACAACGTTAAAAAACTACTTCCATACGAAATTACTTTATAATGAACCTTATACCTTTACGATAGGATACTAAATTATTTATTTGGCAAAATTGACGGCAGGATATTCTTGGTTGTTTTGTACAAAAGACTGATTGTGAACGGAAACCCCATGAGGTGTTGCTAGTTATTTCTCTTTAGTTCGGGTCTTGTGTTCTAGTATGCTATAAAACGTTAGTACAATAAATAGATAATGCGTTTTTACTACCAATTCAATTGGTAGGTGACATTGGTTCTTTAAAATATAATCTGATTCAATCACGCAGAGATACACAAAGCACTTTCCAGCGCCCGCTGGATGACTCCTTTGGAAGTAAAGCCTTTATTGGTCTCATAAGAAGGAAAGGCAAATTCAAAATTTAGTGCACTTTTATTTACTTATCCCTAATTTAAAGCATTCGATGGCAGCTTTCTCATATTTAAGTTACATTCATATTAGATAGGGTCGCCCGCGGTTTTGGGAATTTCAGGATAAAATGTGACCTATGTATTATTCATATATGTTAGTTATATTATTGTTAAGTTCCATCCATCCATACATACAAACTTTCGCCTTTAGAATATTAGTAAAGATTGTTATACTATTAATTGGTCTGTGATTAGATAGTTATCCTTATTTACAATACATTAGAGAAGAGAAGCGGCTTGACGAGACAGAATTTCTATTAGCCCTATTATATCCACATAAATGTAAACAGCAAATCACCATAAACTGCTATTTCCTGTTGAAGTTTAATGTTATTATGCCGCAAACTGCATTTAATATCATTGGTTCTTGAATGATATTAAATTTAATTGACCAATAATTGTTATGAAATGTATATACAATACCAATTATGAAAGAAACATTAGAATATACCTAAATTAAAATAACATCATTATGTTAGTTAGTCTAACTAATTAACATACCTAATGTTATTGAGCTATAATGTAGCAATGACATAGTTAGATACAAAATTCCATGCAGTCGCGTGAGCTATTATACTTTGGTTAATTCATTAAGACGCGCCCCACTATTTCTCGCGAGGGGAAACCGAAGGGTGCGGGGAGTACAGTTCGAACATCAGTCTCGAGTCGACCACGGCTCGGTGTACACGGGCTGTTGTAGGTTGTATCGCTGCGTGTCATGACCGAACGGAATGATGCTCTACTTAATTTTTTTACCAATATTATATTTATAATGTCAAAAAAACGTATCGTATGATGATAAACTACATATTTAACGTTGTTCACGCTTTACAAAAACACTAGGGGTATGGTAGACAAGACAGCGTGGAGTTGAGCTCAATCATTAAACTGTTTAAACAAAAGAAAAATAGATATACTAGGTACCTATCTGAGATGATTGTGGGTATGTGTGTTTTTAAGATATTGTTAAATTGGTTAATATATATGTCGAAGGAATTAGATTAGAGACTTAGAATAGATTGTTGTAATATTGTAATAGATGTCATTGTTTATGGAAATGTTACTGTCTGTGGGAATAAAGGAGTTGGGTAGTTAGTTTGTGTCTGGAGTGCGGTGAGGATATTTGGTCGAGTTGGACCAGTGTAAAAGTGTTCTTAAGAAGTAAATTAAATTAGGGAGTAAAGTAAGATAGGTGTAAATAAACTACTGTTCTGAATCTTTATAATACGTCAGGAATTATAAAAATCTATTTCATGTATCAAAACATTGTGAACTTGCAATATATCTATTCCTGAAGACAAAGTCTTTGTAACCCTAGAAAACGCCCAAGAGATTAAGAACCACTAAAGATGATGTCAAGGAGAATGGTGATACTCCGATATATATAATAACCTATATAACAATATCATTTTGCTGTGCAGGACCAACACGATACATTCATTTTTAAAAAACGAGTTAAAATGAAGTAGAGCATACTGCTAGTCAAACATGACATTCTTGTTGACATAATTAACTTGACACTTTGTGTGAGTGTGCACAAATTGCTACTCGTTACGTAGTAATAGAACTCACATTCTTGCAGTTTTTATTGCACACTTGCACTGTAAGCGTTTGAAAAACAAAAAACGACGAGCCATCATGGATTGACCAAGCTGTAGATATATTAACTAATTAAAATAATAAAATTTATTGTCGATTTCCTTAGCCATGTTAACCAACTTAGAAAACCAAAACTACATCCGCTTTGTTGTTAGTTCTGACGTGTCAACCTTAGTATTTAAAATAAAGCTTTGTAGTGTGTAATTGTAAAATCCCATAAGTAATAGCTATGGCTTTGTGTTTAACAGTAATTATTATTTTAGCCCAAAAATGTGCTCATTTTGTCACAATTTTGGAAAAAAAATAAAAAGTTACTATCTTGTATACTTCCGTTTCTAGCGGATGTTGTGGATTGTTGTCAGTTTTGACGTGTAAGTATAATCTAACTAAATTAAAAAGTTATTACATCTTAGCGATGCTGGCATTCCTATAGTATATTTGATTTAGTCGTATTTTTATATTGATTGCGGGGAAGGAGATTCGGGTGAAGGGAAAGGTTTGTTATAGGCATGAGACGTAACAGGTCAAAGGCAATATCTGTTATCCCTGTTACTGTGACAAAAAAAAAGCAGTGACAAATACCTGTTATTAAATAACAGCCTGTTACTCTCTCACATCTCACGTCCCGGTCCGAGTCCGACCGTAGCGTAAGAGGACTCTGCGTGCCAGAGGCGCCAGAGCACTTTTAGGACACTTCCGCACGATAATTCTCTAAATTAGCTAAACCAATTTTGATGCTATTTTTACTTGCAGATATCTTATGTAAGGAGTAACTTTAAAACTGCCGGGTACCGTTTCTATTATAATTTATAAATACTTTTATGAACGAAAACTTCCCTTCATGCTTTTATCAGGCTTAGGACTGTCAGTTTGAAAATTAGCAAACAGGCGCATTTAAAAGTTTTCATTCATCTATCATAATCATTATGAGCCTATTAACGAACCACTACAGGCTTGGAATGTACTGAAAATTTCATAGAGGAATGAAAAACCCAGGATTCGAACCCAGCACCTTGTGACCGAAAGCGACAAAGGTAACCACTAGACCAACGAGGCAGACATTTCATGTATACTAATATTATAAAGCTATTAATAATATTATAAAGATGAAGAGTTTGTTTGTTTATTTTGTTAGAACGCTCTAATCTCAGAAACTACTTCGAATTGAAAAATTTATTTTGTGTTGGATAGTCCATTTATTGAGGAAGGCTTTTGGATGTATCTATCTTTTAAGATTGACTCATTGTAACCTTTTTTATGGTAGTCAAATTTGGTTTGGTTGAAATTATTGCCAAATATTTGTTAAAGAGTTTTATCAACATAATGTGATTATTATACTGTACAGATTTAAAATGGAAATTATTATACTGTAAAAATTTAAAATAGACGTGGACGAAGTATATACAATACTCGTATATACAAGTTTACAAATTTTGGTGCAGGAATATAAGTTGTTGCAACTTTCTTATTCCCAAGCGGGTTCTTCTTTCAGTCATTATGTTTCCCGCTGCGGAAAACACTCTTTCACATGGCACTGAAGATGCCATGGCATTAAATTTTTTAACTGCTACTTTGTATAGCGTAGGATATACGTTTTTATGGTCTCTCCACCACTTCAAAGGGCAATCGGTCCTCGGAATTATTTTGTCTTCATAATACCTTTGGACCTCTACGATTGCTCTCGAATGTGAAGTACCTTCTGGCTGGATGCCTTGCATCTTCATATCAAAATCTTGCCATATGGATTTTGATGGTAGATGAGAAGATGTTGTAGGTACTTCGGTTGTGGTGGAGGTAGCAGTTTCGGTGCGAGTGTGTTGTGCGACCAAAGAGACAATCCGCCGTTTTGTGTCTTCTGCCACATGAGGATCGGTAAAGTATAATTTAAACCGCGGATCTAGAAACATACAATTTGTAAATGTATTACTGTGGTTTAAATTTAAAAATCTACGTTTAATATTTCCGATTAAATCCTGTCGCAAAAGCTCTACAGAGTTCAAAAATTCCTCGTTATCGATACTTTCTAAAGCTCTGATGAGCCCGTAAGTGATCGGTATTACAAGGCTTCCTGTAATATAATTTTGGCCACTCAATTCTCGCGTTACCTCCTCACATGGCTTTAACACTGCACACATTCCTTCACAAATTTTCCAATCCTCATCAGACAGTATTGGCATGGTTAAATTGACCATGGCACTGTTTAAGGATTCTTTAAGGTCTACACATCTTTGAACCATATAGAAGGTGGAGTTCCATCTTGTAGGTACATCCTGGATCAGCCTCCTCGGATTAGTACCTGCTTGTTCTTGGTACTTTTTAAGTTTTTCCCAAGCTAGGTTACTTTGTTTGAAATGTCTAACGATAGCTTTTATTTTATTAATTACTTCGACTAAATTCGTTTGCTTTAGCGCGTCGTTAACTGCTAAGTTTAGGGTGTGCGTGTAGCATGGAAAATGTTTCCACCCCAGTTCTTTTTCAATGGCACTTTTAATATTAGTGCCATTGTCTGACACAGCCAATAAAATTTTATTACAAATTTGCCACTCTTCGCAAATTTTTTTAATAGTTAGTGCCAAATTTTTGGCTGTGTGGCTTGTCTCTAGCGGGACACAATCCAATAGATAATTTTTGAGGATAAATCCCTCCTCCTTTATGTAATGTCCAGTAATAGCTAACATCGAGTCGTTCGTCGATGTTGACCATATGTCGACAGTAATACAAATGGATTGAACATCCGTAGAGATTTCAAGCATAAGATCTGCCCTAGTTTTTTCGTAAGTAGCGGGCAGAATATTATTTGAAAAAAATTTTCTAGACGGTATTTGATAGCCCGGGAATGCATAACTTAATAAATCTCGAAAACCTCTGTCTTCCACTATCCTAAAGGGCTGATAGTCCATAATAAACAAATTCATTATTTTTTTGTCTATTTCTAGTTTTGGAAAATTTGTACGCCACGGTGCGAAATTTGTTATTGGTTGATGACCGTAATTTCTTCGAGGTATTACTTGGATAGGTGGCTGAGCAATCGTTTGCGTTGGCGGTTGCGCGGTAGTGGTTGTCGGCTGAACTGTCGTTTGACCTATGGTAATCGATTGAGATATCTGCGTTGTTGGTTGAGGGTTTATGGCATTATTTAACAAATCTTCACGCCTACTTATCATTCGAACTGTGGGATGCTTTCGGTCCAAGTGTTTTTTTAAATTTGTAACCGACGACTTGAAAGATAATTTGGCTTTGCATATGTTGCAAGTAGCCAAATATCCGCCTATGTCAACAAAATGGTCCCATACAACGCTCATCTTATAACTCTTACTTCTATTATCATTTACACTAGCCATACTTAATAATAGTTTTAAATCTGTACACAAATAAAATTTACTATGGCCTATACCTGCACCTAAAAACTATATCTATAAACTACTACTATACTACTACTACTATAATAACTACTACTATACTTATTAAATAAATAAATGAATATCTAAAACTATACCTGTACAGTATTCTATACTATATTTCTATTGTACACTAAACTTCTATTCTACACAACTCAAATAGACTAGCAAATATATACACAACTGTAAATGAAATTGACTATTTACTAAAAATCACTATATCTACATGTAAAACTATATTCTATACTATATTTATATTCTACACAATACTTCTAACAGCAAAGCTATTAGGAGCGAGAGAATTAAAATAAAATCTTTTTAAATTATGCGGAAACAAACACACCAGAGTTGATGAATTCTCGCAGGCGGTTTTATTTTATCGAAATTTTGAAAAATCCACTGTAACATTCTGAAATATTTAGTAATATTTAAATACTATCCTTATTGGTATAGCAATAAGATCTAACGAAAGTTGGCAAATAAGTTGACCAATTACATCACACCGTGAATTCTTGACGACTGAGGTTCGGAAACATACATTTTTAAACGAAAGCTTTTACAAAAATAAATAACTGTCGTCACATATATTAATTTATAAATATAATTTATTAAATTATAAATTAAGCTTTAATTTTTACAAAGTACAATCATTTTTTAATTATTTAATATCATAAAAATTTCCCTAAACAATACCTTAAGATTTTAGAATTTCATTTGACATTTAATACTCTGTATTATCCGATTAATACTCTGTATTATACTCTGTAGTATCCGATATATTATACGACCAAATTCCATTTAACGTTTGTTTTATGAACATTCTTCGGTTAATCTTATATTTCTCAAATGTCGTATAATATTTACGAGAAATACTAGCTTCTATCTCATTTACGCGTATGAAATATAAAAGCGACCAAACATGTTAAATATTTAGTATTATTTAAATACTATCCTTATTAATATAGCAATAAGATCTAACGAAAGTTGGCAAATAAGTTGACCAATCACATCACACCGTGAATTCTTGACGACTGAGGTTCGGAAACATACATTTTTAAACGAAAACTTTTACAAAAATAAATAACTGTCGTCACATATAATAATTTATAAATATAATTTATTAAATTATAAATTAAGCTTTAATTATTACAAAGTACAATCATTTTTTAATTATTTAATATCATAAAAATTTCCCTAAACAATACCTTAAGATTTTAGAATTTCATTTGACATTTAATACTCTGTATTATCCGATTAATACTCTGTATTATACTCTGTAGTATCCGATATATTATACGACAAAATTCCATTTAACGTTTGTTTTATGAACATTCTTCGGTTAATCTTATATTTCTCAAATGTCGTATAATATTTACGAGAAATACTAGCTTCTATCCCATTTACGCGTATGAAATATAAAAGGGACCAAACATGATAAATATTTAGTATTATTTAAATACTATCCTTATTTGTATTGAGTTAAGATTCAACGAAAGTTGGCAAATAAGTTACGTCACAGTGACTATTATACGACAAAATTACATTTGATGTTTGTTATATGAACTATCTTCGGTTAATCTTATATTTCTTTAATGTCGTATAATAGTTGCGAAAAATACTAGCTTCTATCTCATTTAAGCATATGAAATTTTTGTGTAGTAAGAAGGAGACAGCAATACAAAAAATACTAGCTTCTATCTCATTTACGCGTATGAAATATAAAAGGGACCAAACATGATAAATATTTAGTATTATTTAAATACTATCCTTATTTGTATTGAGTTAAGATTCAACGAAAGTTGGCAAATAAGTTACGTCACAGTGACTATTATACGACAAAATTACATTTGATGTTTGTTATATGAACTATCTTCGGTTAGTCTTATATTTCTTAAATGTCGTATAATAGTTGCGAAAAATACTAGCTTCTATCTCATTTAAGCATATGAAATTTTTGTGTAGTAAGAAGGAGACAGCAATACAAAAAATACTAGCTTCTATCTCATTTACGCGTATGAAATATAAAAGAGACCAAACATGATAAATATTTAGTATTATTTAAATACTATCCTTATTAATATAGCAATAAGATCTAACGAAAGTTGGCAAATAAGTTGACCAATCACATCACACCGTGAATTCTTGACGACTGAGGTTCGGAAACATACATTTTTAAACGAAAACTTTTACAAAAATAAATAACTGTCGTCACATATATTAATTTATAAATATAATTTATTAAATTATAAATTAAGCTTTAATTATTACAAAGTACAATCATTTTTTAATTATTTAATATCATAAAAATTTCCCTAAACAATACCTTAAGATTTTAGAATTTCATTTGACATTTAATACTCTGTATTATCCGATTAATACTCTGTATTATACTCTGTAGTATCCGATATATTATACGACAAAATTCCATTTAACGTTTGTTTTATGAACATTCTTCGGTTAATCTTATATTTCTCAAATGTCGTATAATATTTACGAGAAATACTAGCTTCTATCTAGCTATTGGTAGGATGCAAGGTGCTCCTGGACAGGGGTCTCTACTCACGCCGCCACGACAGAGTACTAGAAATCATACGTGAAGCTATAAGCCTTTCAGTAGCTAGGGCTCAAAAAGGGTTGACGACGAATAAAAGACAAACTAACTTCGTTAAAGCAGGCTCAAGTACAAATTCCACCAGCAAGCCTTATTCAATTCTGGGCTCTGCTCCTGATTGGACTATATTAATGGACACGTATGATAAGCACTATAAAATCCCGGAAGACTTAGCTATTACGACATCTAGACCGGACATATTTCTTTTTTCCAAACAAATTAAACGTATAGTACTTGTCGAGCTTACAGTGCCGTGGGAAACAAACATCCCTAAAGACCATGTATTCAAAGTGAATAAATACTATGACCTTACTAATGAACTAACCAAAAATGGCTATGTGGTTAGTTTATACGCGGTAGAAGTGGGTGCGAGGGGTATACCAGCGAAGTCTCTCTACAACCTGCTAAAAGACCTTGGCCTTACTAGAAGCGCAGTAAGCTCCATATTGGAACGAGTGTCCAAAGCTGCACTAGTAGGGTCCTTCCGAATATGGTTGGGCAGGGAGAATAACTTGAACAGAGGAGGTGAGTGTTGACGCGCGTCACAAAGGGTACCCTTAAACCTACACCCGAGTCACAAGTCTCGGGCTCTGTTCGGAGTTTTTCTCTCAGCCACGCGATGGACCCGGCACCCGCACGGTGAATCCATGGAATGCTAAGATATTCGTCTCTCTTTACGCGTATGAAATATAAAAGGGACCAAACATGATAAATATTTAGTATTATTTAAATACTATCCTTATTTGTATTGAGTTAAGATTCAACGAAAGTTGGCAAATAAGTTACGTCACAGTGACTATTATACGACAAAATTACATTTGATGTTTGTTATATGAACTATCTTCGGTTAATCTTATATTTCTTTAATGTCGTATAATAGTTGCGAAAAATACTAGCTTCTATCTCATTTAAGCATATGAAATTTTTGTGTAGTAAGAAGGAGACAGCAATACAAAAAATACTAGCTTCTATCTCATTTACGCGTATGAAATATAAAAGGGACCAAACATGTTAAGTATTTTACCTTACTGAAATACTGACTGTGACTGCTGTGATTTTTCACTGTGACGATAAATACGCCTCATGTCTACTGCTGTGAATTGTGAAAGGGTGAAGTATTTATTTATCTGTTATTTTTGGAATGAGTAACAGCCTGTTATTTGGTATTATGGAATATCTGTGATTTTTCACTGTGACGATAAATACGCCTCATGTCTAGTTTGTTATAGTGATTGAAAAATGTAGGAATTTATTTATTGATACAATTGATTCGAATCGTTAGTGAAGGCTGAACTACTGTGTAAAAATTTTTTAATATTCATATAATGGATAGTAATTGTAAAATCTAGTGTTATCACTGTGTTGGATTTTATCGAATTCATTCATCGTGTCTTATAAAATACATAAAACGTAAGTATTAGAAAATTTAATTTTAAAATAATGTTCATTATTTCTAAGAATATTATAATAATTGTTAGATTAAGTCCGATAACATTTCAAATTCAGTTTTATGTTTTTAATTCAATCGCAGTACAGAACTAGATATAGAAAATATTAGAGGTTTTTATCGTTCTAGATAACTATTAAACAATTATCCTTTGAGTAGCTATAAAATAAATAATACAGGTACCTAAGTATTTTTAATAGCCCACCAAACTGCATCCTTGGTGAAATCTAAATCCTTTTTTCTGAGGAGTCTTGCAGTGTAGCAATCTGCAAGCTAGCAATATTAGGATTAAATATTTCTAGAAAAAGCAAGAAAAAAAAGATAATATTGATTATAAATCTAAAAAAAACAAGTCTAGTATTTCTTTTTCTCTCTTAAAAAAAGTTTGTCATTAATTATTTAGCTAGATTTGATGCTATTTAGAAAGCATATAAGTCATGCAGAAAATACTGTGTGAATAATTTTTTTTTCTAAAGAACAAGTCTTATACAGTATAGTAATATATACACTTCTGAATGGAGTTGTGGCATCAGATGGTCCTAAGACTGATCTTTGACAGAAACAAGAGGAAAAAATGTAGTTAGTGTGAAAATCCTTTCTAATATCTCTTTCCTGCCACTTTGAAAATTTCAAGGCAAGAATATATAGTTCTATTTCACAGAACGATCACTGTCTTCTACATTACCATGTGCCTCGGACAGCACCTCTGCCTCTGAATTAAATATATACTTAGCTTACCTACATCGGAGCAGAATGGTTGGTCTACTCTCCACATGCCCTCTAACATAGAGAGGAGCATGTCCCTGTGAAGGGCTGTTAATATGCACATTATGATAAATAAATCAGTAAAATCTCTCTTATCCAGGGCATTGCTGAGCCATGGCTGCTGAAGACTTCAAATCGCTGCTGCATGTTTCTCCGGCCCTCACAAACCAGCTGCTCAGTGAAGCCCTGACTCAGTGGTTTGACGAGTCTGTCGCTTTTACACATTGGGAGGTAAATAATTTTGCTTCAAGTAAGCTTTGTTTATATGTAAGTTTGACTGTTTGTAATGACTCTACCGCCTCATTGATCTATTTATAGTGCCTCCAACAAAAATTTCAAAATATCTTCAATGTACAGAATTGGATCTGTTACTTTTTATTATAAGTATAGATAAGAACAAATATAAAGTACAGAAGTAGTACTACGTTAAAAAGCATTCAGTATATCAAAAAGTATTGATTCTTCGTCATCGAATACCATGTTCTTTGGACTGTGATTTGACAACTAGCTAGCAATATTTTGTACACTCTTTGTGGAAGATCAGGAAGCTGCTCCGATGATCTGTCTGCAGAATTTACATTGCTGGATATATCATAGTTTAACCTAACTATAATAATATGACAGAAGAAAGAACATGGATCGTCTGTACGAGCCTGCAGTAGTATGAAACAGAAGAATGCAGTACAGTAGAAAGTGTTGCTGGCAACTCGGGGCACAATATGTTCTTAGGACATTGTAATATGCCAAGAGTTGCCACCAATAATTTTTACACAATCTTCATGGAAGCTGCTGCATTACTGGAAATATAGTACATAGCTTAAGACCTAATATAATTATCAAAACACTTGGATATTGTGGAATATTGAATCAACTGTTATTATTTCATTGGTTGTTTCAGTCAATGGTCTTTTTGCGAAAAACTTGGAAAATATATTGTATTATAAATAAATGAAACAGAGAATGTGTTAATATTCCATATATTTATTATTGTCACTTTTTTTAAGAAATCACGTAAATCATTACATGCATACATAATATCACAACGCGTTCCCATAAGCAGAGACTATGACTATGGAAGGATTCCATTTGCCACATTCCTTGCAAACTTCCTATACTGCTTCCACTCTCATTAATCCTTTCATACAAGTTCGTTGGTAATGGCTATTCTTTAAAATGTCCTGAATTTGGTCCAGGAACATTCGCCTAAGCCTTCCCCTTCCAACATTTCTATTCACCCTCGCCTCATAAAGGCCTTTTGATACTCTTCTTTCATGCATTCTCTCTACATACCCAAACCATCTACTTACAACACACTGTTCCCTTATCTTTGTATTAGACATGTGATTTAGCAACGAGATGCATGCATATATAATAAAGTGAACAAATAACATGAATTTACTGTAACAGCTACTATATGGAAACACAATACTATCATATGTATTAAGTACTTTGTTTTAATGCCACACTTGTTCTCTAAGCATGGTGTAATAATTATCTAATCTTTATTATCAGTAAATAATTGTTTTCAAGTAGTTGTATGTTTTAATGTGCGTGCGTGAGCGTCTGCGTGTGTGTGTGGCATCGTAGCGCTCAAACAGATGGACCGATTTCCATGCGATTTTATTCATTTAAAGGCCAATTTCCTTGTGGTGGTTCTTATCTATGAAAATCGGTCCAAAATGGCGGATTGCATATTTTTTCACAACTCCCTCAATGAAAGGGCTTAACTAGTAGTGGCCGCCATGAAAAATGGCGAATTACAATTTTGTCGGGTGTATTTTATTAAATTTTCAATTTAATCTTGTATAACGTATTGTACTCCGGACGTCTCCGTAGTTCTCGTTCCCGTGGTAATTTCGGGATAAAATGTAGCCTGTGTGTTATTCTGATATGTAAGCTATATTATTGTGAAGTTTCATCAAAATCCATTCAGTAGTTTTTACGTGAAAGAATAACAAACAAACTTTCGCCTGTATAATACATAGTATCTAGTAGTAATAAATAATCAAAACTTTATGGGATTTTTTGGAACGAAGTTCCTTATCGCGCGTTGTGAAAGGGGGCTAGACGGAAAAAATTCGTACGAAAAGTTGTCACGACACTTTTTGATCAAAGGATCTTGCCGCCGCCTTTGATGTGTGTGCGCGTGAGCGGCGGAGGGCGCCCGCGCTGTATGCTGTCTCGCGCTCTCGTGTTTCGGTGTACAACAACAAATATTATTATTACTTTAAAAAAATAAAATTTTATTACAATTCCTTCACTAATTAATCGAAAGGAACTTCGTTCCATCCGGGTGTCCCTTGACACCTCTCAACTTTTTTTTCTATGTTTATTATAAAATGTACCATGTCAATTTAATTGTATCCCTTTAGACAGCCAGGACACTTTGCTGATCAAGGATACTGCCAGGTGACAGTTTGAACAATTCACAGGCAATATTAATTTCTGTTTCGTTAAATTAACTCTCAGAATGATATTTAACTTAAAGCGATCACTCATATTTTTTATTCCTTTTTTTATCGACTACAAGTTAGCCCTTGACTGCAATCACACCTGATGGTAAGTGACGATGCAATCTAAGATAGAAGCGCGCTAATTTGTTAAGAGTAGGATGTAAACCTCATCCCATAAATGTTTCAGATAGTAACTTGACTGGTTTCTTCACGACATCTTTACGTATCTCTAAATGAAATGACTTGAGAGCCTTATTTTATTCCTCATCGTCATTAACAGCCGATTGATGTCCTCTCATGGACATGGCCTTTTTAGCGACTTCCAACAACGACCCTGAGCCGCCTGTGACCAGCGGCTCCCTGCGACATGTTTAATGTCGTCAGTCCATCGAGTGGGCGGTCGACTGACTGCGCTTTCGTGTCGCCATTAACTTCCATCAGCTCTTGGAAACATTTGCCCCGCCCATTACTTACTATTCAATGGATAAATCAAATACAAGACCTTCCAGTTATGAAACAAAGTTTACAAGATTGATTGCTCTAGTCATTTAAATAATTAGTTATTTGCTATACATTTTCAGTACGTCGGCGGAACAGGAAAAGGTGACTCATATTTGAGCGAAGTCATCAGAATTAAAATCCACGGTGACGCTAACGGAACGTCAAAATACGTGCAAGTTGTCCTCAAAAACATACCCAAAAACGTCTGCAGGCGTCTGACGTACAGGAGCGATGAGTTTTTCAAAAACGAGATCAACTTCTACCAAAAGGTTGTGCCGAAGTTACTCGAGTTCCAAGCAACTAAGAATGTTGCAGATCCTTTCACAGGATTCACCAAGCTGTTCCTCGCGTACAGTGACGGTGTAAATGACGTTATATGTTTGGAAGACGCGAACATCGAGGGTTTCGGCAGCCACAAGCTACGCCAAGAAGGCATAGATTACGAGCACTGTAAAGTTACGATGAAAAGTCTGGCACAGTACCACGCCTTGTCCTTCGCTATCAAAGACCAGAACCCTGAGTTGTTGAACAGAATGAGCGATGCAGTTTTTGACACATACTACGATCCAAGACTTTGGGACTGGTACAAGAGATTTTGGAAAAGGATTTGCGGCATTGCTATAGATGCGGTGGAAAAGGAGTTCCCGAATTCCATATATTTGGAGAAAGTCAAAGAGTTTGCTGTGCCAGAGAGATACGAAGATATGATCAGGGCTGTTAGAGATAAGACCAATGGAGTTATGTCTCATGGCGATTCCTGGACGAACAATTTCCTCTACAAATATGAAGGTAATTATTGTACATATATTATTATAAAGTAATTATTAAGTAAGATTAAAAAGATTCACTCCGAAAGAATATAGTTTGGAAAATTCTTTGTTAAATCAACTCATAACTAAGCTTAAAAGCAACTAACAAAACCGTATGCGTCTTAGAACGGGATATCTTAATTTCGGCTAGCGCTATAGGTTAGTGACAGAAGCGGAGCCTGCCTACCGCTACCGTGTGCGTGAAAAAAGAAAAGCCGGATATACTTCTTTTTTTTCCTGCCGGGTCAGCACGGAACCGCTTGGCATTTCGTCGTGCTCACTTCCTAGTTGTTCTTGCTCTCTTTCTTTATTTTCCATCTGTTCCCTTCCCTCTCTTCTGACCATAATAGCTCGGAGCATGTCGGAGTGTCTATGCCATTCTTGCTCTTCTGCTAACATGCGTCCCAGAGGTTTCGGGCATCCACCTTATCTTCTGGTCCCTGGGCTGCTGCTCCTAGGTCTGCGACACCCACGCACTCAAAAAGCGCGTGCTTAGGAGTATCTATCTGGCCACAGAAGTAACAGCTTTCACTCGGTGCCTTACCTATAGCGAAGAGCTACGTATTAAATACTCCATGCCCACCTAACGCCTGAGTCACCCACCGGTCTACTTCGCCGTGCTCCCTTGTATGCCACCTTTTAAGATTGGGGATAAGCTCTCATGTCCAAGTCCCTTTTCCTATTCCCAACCACTCATTTTCCCATTCGTTTAATATGCTCTCGCGTACTTCCCGGGATGGTCTCTGTTTGTCTTCGAATATTGCATGCTCTTTCACTAACTTCGCTATAGGTATCAGCCCCGATATAACCAGCACCGCTTCTGTGGAAATCGTTCTGATCTGTTCTGAGATATACTGCGTTACGTAACGGAGCGGTCGGTCGCAGACGGCGAACGTATCCTCCCATTGGAAGTAATCATTAAAAATACTTTTTGATTTATACTTGAATCACGGTTATCCACGAATTTACTAATAAACTACCTACTTACCAAATTCCATTTGAAATTCATAATTATTTATTTTTGGGTAGTATTTTATCTCTAAAATCACTTAATAAAGCTTCATTTAATTCCAGGTGACACACCGGTAGGCGTGAAGATCATCGACTTCCAACTGACCCGATGCGCCAGTCCGGTACTAGACGTGGTGTTCTTTGTGTACGCGTGCACGGACCAGGCGCTGAGGGAGCAGCGCTACGACCAGCTGCTGCAGTACTACTACGAGGTGCTCTCGCAACAGATCAAGGGGCTGGGCAGCGACCCCCTCACGGTGTACCCCTGGGAGACGTTCATGGGGGAGGTCAAGAAGTATTCCTACTTCGGGCTGGCGTTCAGCTTCGAGTCCACGCCTTTCATTGTGTTGGCGCCTGAAGACGCAGTCAGTATGGATATGGAGGTAAGAAAAATATTTAATTCCTCCTTTCTCTTTATTCTTTGAATTCGTCCTAGGTTCGAAATCTAGGTTTTTCAGAATAATTCTAAGTTTTTCATTCTGTTATGAAATTTTTAGGATATTCCAAGCCCAGTGTCGGGAAGTTGGTGGTGTTACACCCCCGTGCCAAGGAGAGCACGTTAAGCCGTCGGTCCCGGTCACTAACATCAACATCTGATAGTGATAGTTAATGAATGAAACATTACCAGCCCGCCAACCCGCATTGGAGCAGCGTGGTGGGTTTATGCTCCATATCTCTTCTCCTATAAGTAGGGTGTTAATAAGCTCATAATGATGATGACAATCATATAAATCTACTGATAAAGATATTTTAATTTCAGGGCGATAAAAAACTAAACATTGAAGACTTTTGGAGCATACCGCCGTTTAGAACAAAAGAAGGGCGCTTACGAGAAGCGAACAACATCGTGCACTGCGTAGACAGGGGATACATATAACGTTATACTGTAGGAACTATTATACACTGGTATAAATCTAGTGTGTTTGTTTGTTACTCTTACACGCAAAAACTACTGAAAGGATTTTGATAAAACTTCACAATAATATAGCCTACATATCAGAATAACACATTTTATCCCTAAATACCCACCGGAAAGAAAACTACGCGTGTAAACCCGCGGGCGTCCTCTAGTATTATCTAATATGTTAATAGGATTTGTTTAAAAAAGTATATACAATTTTTGACACTGATTACAATAATCTTTTTTGTAGTGCCTTATACACACTAGAAAATTAAAAACCCCCACAAAATGCGTATTTATACATAGCTAAGAACCAGGAAACTGGCTTTTAAAATAAAAAAAAACTGGTTAAGTGCGAGTCGGACTCGCGCACCGAGGGTTCCGTACAAACTTGTAGGTACAATCGAGCCATAGTGTTGTGTGTGTATGGTGTTTTTGTTGCAATAAATATCCATAATATACGGAAAGCTGGAGGATAAAGATGCGGCTTATTTTGCTGTATCTTTTGATTGCGTAAACACAGAAGCTTGATTTTTTATTGCTTAAAGTTCTCGTAATCCCGAGTATTTGATATAAATTTTAATTTAATACCTTTACGCGTTCATGAGAAAAGGGAGTAAATCTAAAATTATTTTAAATATTTTTGTTAAATAATGTAAAAAACTTGCAATTTTCTCATTATCTACGCTATTTAATTTTACTTCGTACCAAATTTCAAGATCCTAACTTTACGAAAACTACCCGTTAGGTTTAGATTTACTTCCGAGAAGTTTCGAGTTAAATATGCCGTTTATTTTGCTGTATCTTTTACACAGAAGTTTGATTTTGTTACAGCATAAAGGTTTTATAGGCTCCAGTATTTGATATGAATTTCAATTTAATACCTTTATGCGTTCATGAGAAAAGGAGGTAAGTGTAAAATTATTAAAAATATTTTTGTTATGTGACATAACTAAAAATTTACAGTTTTCGTAATTTTTCCATTATCTGTGCTATATGGCGTTACTTCGTACCAAATTTCAAGATCCTAAGTTTACGGGAACTACCCGTTAGGTTTTGATTTGCTTGCCTCTGTTGAAAATTTACGGAATTTTCGGCATAAACGGCTGTATCTTTTGATTGCCTTAGCCTAGAAGTTTGATTTTTTCACAACTCTAAGGGACATTACACCTGAGTATTTGATATAAATTCCTGATAACACCACGCGTTCCTGAGAAAAAGGGTCTTGACAGAAAGACGGACGGATAACAAAGTGATCCTACAAGCGTTCCGTTTTTTGCTTTGTAGGTACGGAACGGTTTTGTATCGTTTATATCTAATGATTATTATAGATGTTTATATTAATGCGTGAATCTCCGTGGCGCAGTGGTATGCGCGGTGGATTTATAAGGCGGAGGTCCTGGGTTCGATGCCAGATTAACATTTTCGTAACTGCTTGGTCTGAGGCATTCGACGTGAAAGACGTATCGCCAAGCGATTTAGCGTTCCGGTACGATGTCGTGTAGAAACCGAAAGGTGTGTGGATTTCATCCTACTCCTAACAAGTTAGCCCGCTTCCATCTTGATTGCATCATCACTTAACATCAGGTGTGATAGCAGTCAAAGGCCAACTTGTAGTCGATAAAATAAAAAAAAATGAAGTTGATTCTGGTTTATTTATGACATTTAGTACAAAACTGTGAGAGTATTTGAAATATAGATAAAATAAAATATGAGAAAGTGTAATCAATTATTATTTTTAACATTAGTAGAAAATAGAATTAGTCCTCGAGGTATTGTTATTTATTTTAAAAATATACTTTTATTTATAAGTGCTAAGTTTATATACAGGTAGGTAATGTACGCAAGTAAAATAAAAACGAATAATTAATGACATTATTTGTATAAGAATAGTAAATGATGTGATATTATTCAAAATGGTATTATTATTATTAAAGTAGTATTGTTTTATAAATTAAATTTTAATATATTTATATACAGTTGTATCTTTTGTCCTCTTGGTGATCCTTTCCCATCCATCACAATCTTGATTTTTTATCAAAATATAATGTATTTCAGACAGAATTGTAACTTTTTATCCTTACTAATATTAAAAAGGCGAAAGTTTGTATGTAGTGATGGATGTTTGTTAATCTTTCACGAAAAAACTACTGAATTGACTATATTTACTACTTACTGATGAACTACTAAATTGAATATATTTACTACTTACTGATGAACTACTTGAATTGACTATATGTACCACTTACTGATGAACTACTAAATTGAATATACATATTTACTACTTACTGATGAACTACTAAATTGACTATATTTACCACTTACTGATGAACTACTAAATTGAATATATTTACTACTTACTGATGAACTACTGAATTGACTATATTTACCACTTACTGATGAACTACTGAATTGAATATATTTACTACTTACTGATGAATTACTGAATTTTGATGAATTGTAAAATGGTAAGTTCGTGTTAAGACGGCATTATAGGCCTTATACCTGGATATCTAAACATAATATCATGCAAGAATTTCTGCACTTAACCCAACGGTAAGGCGCTTAAGACCGGATTGCTTTCGTGCGGAGTTCGGAATGCGACCGTGGGTTCGAATCCCGTCGGTTCAGCAATTTTTGATATTATGTTTATTTTCAAATAGACATTATCCTAAAGTGTAGGTAACACAATTCAATAAAAATATAAAAAATTTAATTGAGATTTAGATAGGCGTTCTAAATATATGGAAAAAAATAAAACAATTTATTTAAACTAATACAGTTTTATTTCTAGACGCTTACAAATTTCATGAACAAATACCATTGTTCTTTAAATATGTCACTGTCAAACTACTAAGTTGACATGAGACATACTTAAAATTGATTTGTGTTTGAATATTCAAGCGTAAGTCTGCTTAATACAAGTACATACACGCCTCATTCCCATAGGGGTAGGCAGAGACTTCCATTTGCCACGGTCCTTGCATATTTCCTTGGCTTTTTCCACTCTCAGTATTCCTTTCATACAATATCGTCGGTTTAGGGTACTCTCGTGGCCGTCCCCTTCCAACATTTCTATTAACCCTCGCCTCATAAATCTCTTATATTCAATTTTATAGTATAAATCCTAAATACAAAATCTATAGTGCTACAAACTTATCTGACCCAGTGGCCAAAACTGGAACTAACGTCGCAGCTGTCACTCTTTTGGTTTCTGTCTCTGTTGACACAAACAGCACCGCAGCGACACCCTCACCGGGCAAGATAAGTTTATAGCACTGTAAGTGTGTTTGTTGTGATCTTTTGTCGCGTCAGTCGTCGTGGGGTTTTGTGACAGGTTCCCCTGTCATCCATATGTCGAGGGTGGGGTGCTCCGTGGTCTCGTCCGGGATGGTGAGCTTCACGCCACTCGCCTCCCGGGCCTCCGTCACCGGAATCTCGTCCACTGGAAACGGCAACACAATATTATGATTATTCTAGCAAACGCCTGCGACTTCGCCCGCCAGGAGCGTGCAACCATTCAAGAACATCAAAGAAAAAGAATAGTAGTATACTTTTTGCAACTGTCGCTTATTGCCACGAAGTACTGTCAATAAGCGTTGTAGAAACTGTTCGCTGCGCCAGACACGCACACTACAGCAATGTAAATATACACGTTCTACCACGAGTAAAGCTCACCCGCCTTCGTGAATTATGTCGGGAACAAACAGTCAGACAGACAACCGCGGGACTTTGTTTTATAATATGTTGTGCTCAGCAGCCCCAAGACGCATAGATCCCATCCCTGAGCGAGTTATTTATTTCAAGTAGACTATCATGAGATCACCTGATGGTGAGTCAATCAGGGAACGCCAACTATGAAACCCTATCCGTCTTAGGGACATCGAAAACATAGGGGTGAAAACGCCACCCCCTTTGGGTCTCCTGGTGATGGTGCCAAAAGATGTACTCACGGCCTAGGGGTCTCTTAGTGGTGCTGGGCACCTCCGTGGTCACGCTGGTCCACAGCTCGTACTTCGGTACACGCAGCGACTCGCATCAATAGATGTACTCACGCCCTCTGGATCTCTTAGTGGTGCTGGGCACCTCCGTGGTCGTGCTGGTCCACAGCTCGTACTTCGGTACACGCAGCGACTCGCATCAATAGATGTACTCACGCCCTCTGGATCTCTTAGTGGTGCTGGGCACCTCCGTGGTCGTGCTGGTCCACAGCTCGTACTTCGGTACACGCAGCGACTCGCATCAATAGATGTACTCACGCCCTCTGGATCTCTTAGTGGTGCTGGGCACCTCCGTGGTCGTGCTGGTCCACAGCTCGTACTTCGGTACACGCAGCGACTCGCATCAATAGATGTACTCACGCCCTCTGGATCTCTTAGTGGTGCTGGGCACCTCCGTGGTCACGCTGGTCCACAGCTCGTACTTCGGTACACGCAGCGACTCGCATCAATAGATGTACTCACGCCCTCTGGATCTCTTAGTGGTGCTGGGCACCTCCGTGGTCGTGCTGGTCCACAGCTCGTACTTCGGTACACGCAGCGACTCGCATCAATAGATGTACTCACACCCTCTGGATCTCTTAGTGGTGCTGGGCACCTCCGTGGTCACGCTGGTCCACAGCTCGTACTTCGGTACACGCAGCGACTCGCATCAATAGATGTACTCACGCCCTCTGGATCTCTTAGTGGTGCTGGGCACCTCCGTGGTCGTGCTGGTCCACAGCTCGTACTTCGGTACACGCAGCGACTCGCATCAATAGATGTACTCACGCCCTCTGGGTCTCTTAGTGGTGCTGGGCACCTCCGTGGTCGTGCTGGTCCACAGCTCGTACTTCGGATACCACATCGCCTCGTCCAGCGGCTCGTAACCGTAAAGCGCCTCGTGCATTGGACCCCTGAAAGTAAATTATTGAATTATATCGTTGGGGGGTTTAATTATTCCCAAAGTGCTCTCTACTTATAAAAGAAATATTACAAAGATTTTATGGGAGGCACGGAAGTGTCTAAGTTTTTGCTGCCTGACATATAACTTTAAAGAGTTAAAGTGGTTTCCCAAGCTGCAAAGCATGTGTGCCAACTATTTCCCCGACCTGACTTCCACGGTGCTGACTGATTAGAAGAGAAATATAAGCAGTTAAAAAGGCACGAGGCAACAAGACAGTGTCAAAGTGTGACACCCATCTTCTAGAAGTCATTCTCAAAGTTGCATGCTCTTATTTTTGAGGACTTTGGTGCAACATGAAAAGTTAATCTATCAACCTAAGACAGACACAAATCCCGAAAGAACAACTTGGTGCCTATGCCGCTAGAGCATTTTGTTTTCTTTCTATTTTATAACCAAAACTACGACATTATTGGTATCATCATTTGCCAATAAAGGTCCACGGCTGGACTTCGATTTCTTGCAAGGACTTGCAAACACCTTTTAAGACAACTGCATCAGTTGCTTCCTGTTAATGCCATATCAGTCCACCTAGTAGGATTCAACCAACACTGAGCATTCCGTTGCGATGTCAGAATCTTGGGATCCCAATTAGAATCTCAGTGGCAAAAAAATATAAACAATAATGTTGTCTATCTTTTCTCTCTACCTGTACTCCACATCGCTGGCTTCAAAGTCAGCATAGTATGTGCCCTCCTCCCACTTCCACTCCTGGATGTCGAGGAGCGTCATGTTCCTCGGCCAGCCCCACGCCTGCATTTCGAAGAAACAATTCGCCGAGAACATCAGCCAAACGGATAGCTCAAACTTGGAACCTGAAAATTATTTATTTTGTGAGGGATCAAGTATAGATGGTCGAACTGCGAGGCGAGGATAAGCATTGCAAATTACTCAATTGTAAGGCACATGTATTCCACGTTGACGTAGATCGACATCTGCACATACACACTACCTTTGTACCTGTAGCAGGGCACGCCGAACGCGTTGCGGTCGCATACGTGATGCACGCGCATCTCTGACGTGGCAGACGCGTTGGCCAGCCGCAGCATGAGGCAAGTGTACTCCACGTTGTCGTAGATCGACATCTGCACATAATCTTTACTTTTAATCATATCCAACCAAGAGGCTAAGGACATCGTGTTTTGAAGGCCCAAGTTCATTACAGTATATTGATGATGATGCCGATTGGACCCGCAACATCAATACCAAACTGCTAGAACGTTAAGGCGTGTCCTCTAAGGAGCACCTAAGACATCCATTTCTAGACTCTGTGTAAACGGATGCTTTGGGTGTTGGGATCCTTAGGTGGACGATCCTCAATAGATGAATTGATGCCGCTGAATGCAATTGCTCAAAGTTTGAAAGTGCTTGCAAGAAGTGTATGTCAGCTGATGAATGATGCTTTGCTGATGCTTTGAAGCACGGGAATATTACATTGTACATCAGAAACTGGTACTGCGTGTTGTCGGTGAAGAGCGCCACCGCGTCGCGATAGATGAGGTTCACTCGCTCCCCCTCGTCGCAGTCGCCGAACCGCTGCTCCGCCAGGCCCGCTGTACAACATTGTTAAAACTTGTACGCTGCTTTCAAATTACCAATTTTAATCTAAAAAAAATTTTTACAAGCATTTATTTTGCAACATTATCTAGAACAAAGAAATTTACTTATCGAAATGAATAAATAGAGCCCAAATTCGATTGGGTTTTGTTGTTTTATTGCTGAGTTCTTATGGCAACCTTCCAACTGCAGCATCACATCAGCTCTATCATTATAATATTGCATTGTCCCGCGATCTACGTATACGTGTAAAGTTTCAGATCAAGCCCATAAAGGTGACTAAAGACCTGAATAAATGAATGAATACGTACGGTAGTAAATAAATACGAAAATCGTTTAATAATTAGGATTTCTCAAATTCAGTTCTGCTGAGTTTCGATTTAGATAAAGGACTAAAAAGTCTTGATAATTTTTCTATGATTTTAGAATATGAATAAAGAAAATTATAACAAACTTAAAATAAAATAATGCCTCTTATATCTACTTACTTCGCATAACATACTTCTGCTTGGATATCTTGGAGATGTTGATGCGTCGGAACCGCGCCAGACTGACCTGCACCCAGGGGTAGTAGCTCATCATGTCCAGGTACCGCGACGGCGCGCCGCAGCCCGGCCCTCGGACCGACAGGCCTAACTGAAGACCACATCAACTGCTATATACATGTCTCATAGGACATACTCGTACTTACGAAAACAGCCGAAACATATGGTCATCACAATTAAATTAACTATTACTCAATTCATATCTAATTAAATCAATTCATATCTAGTTAAATAAGTCCTTCACACGTCACGGATACGCCGTCGTGTCGCAGCGACACCGCGCACGCCACGTGCGGTGCGGCACTTGTAACACTACGCATGTATGTTCGTACGCACCAGCTGCCAGCGCCCCCACACGTCCCGCGCGACGAGCGCCGCGCCAGCGTCCCACACGCACACGCCGTCGTGTCGCAGCGACACCGCGCACGCCACGTGCGGTGCGGCACTAGTAACACTACGCATGTATGCTCGTACGCACCAGCTGCCAGCGCCCCCACACGTCCCGCGCGACGAGCGCCGCGCCAGCGTCCCACACGCACACGCCGTCGTGTCGCAGCGACACCGCGCACGCCACGTGCGATGCGGCACTAGTAATACTACGCATGTATGCTCGTACGCACCAGCTGCCAGCGCCCCCACACGTCCCGCGCGACGAGCGCCGCGCCAGCGTCCCACACGCACACGCCGTCGTGTCGCAGCGACACCGCGCACGCCACGTGCGGTGCGGCACTAGTAACACTACGCATGTATGCTCGTACGCACCAGCTGCCAGCGCCCCCACACGTCCCGCGCGACGAGCGCCGCGCCAGCGTCCCACACGCACACGCCGTCGTGTCGCAGCGACACCGCGCACGCCACGTGCGGTGCGGCACTAGTAACACTACGCATGTATGCTCGTACGCACCAGCTGCCAGCGCCCCCACACGTCCCGCGCGACGAGCGCCGCGCCAGCGTCCCACACGCACACGCCGTCGTGTCGCAGCGACACCGCGCACGCCACGTGCGGTGCGGCACTAGTAACACTACGCATGTATGCTCGTACGCACCAGCTGCCAGCGCCCCCACACGTCCCGCGCGACGAGCGCCGCGCCACCGCCGTCGTGTCGCAGCGACACCGCGCACGCCACGTGCGGTGCGGCACTAGTAACACTACGCATGTATGCTCGTCCCACCACGCACACGCCGTCGTGTCGCAGAGACACCGCGCACGCCACGTGCGGTGCGGCACTAGTAACACTACGCATTATGCTCGTACGCACCAGCTGCCAGCGCCCCCACACGTCCCGCGCGACGAGCGCCGCGCCAGCGTCCCACACGCACACGCCGTCGTGTCGCAGCGACACCGCACACGCCACGTGCGGTGGACGCATTTTTTTTGCGTACAGCTAAATAAAGAAATGAAATCATTGTATGAACTTTAAATAAATAATGATTCCAAGATAACGCTTATTTTAGAAGAGCATATGCTAGTCTCTTCCCGCAAATTTTAAAAATGTTACAAATAATAATGCAATTTTTACTATACCATTAGTACATAGAATAACTAAGGGGTGTCCTGCGAAAGCGACAAACGCGACGCGACGCGAAGCTGCCAACACGACGAACGCGAACAAAACAACGGCATTCCCTACTTGTTACATAAGAATGTAGCAATCTGCGGTGGGGCGCGTAGCAACGCGTTGCGTTTGTCGCTTACGTAGACGCCTCGTATGTAGTCAACTTACATTGGCACGAAGATAGAACTCTCGACATAGGTTCGCCGTTACATGACTGACAGGAATCACTTGCTTTTGCAAGACACTGTAATCTGTAATGTTAATCATCTATATATAAACTAATATATTCACCCGGCCGCAGCAGCGGGTGGCAAAAATCATGCCAATTATTTATTTTATGTAGACTGAACTACAATCATGCCTAATGGAAAGCAACGATTAAGTTTAAACTAAGACATTATCCGCAACAGAAAACTCAGACGCCTGAAGGGCAATTCTATGCATTAGAAGTTCTTTCATTTCATACTTACCTTCATTCTCTCTGAATTTTACTACGTAAAATTCTGGATTCCTCAACCTCTCCGGCGGTGGACACAGGGGTTTGAAATTTACTGAAAAGGAATTCTCCATTTTGCCGTTAAATCATATAAATCTTAAATTTAAAAAAAAAGGCATTGAATGTTTTCAGCAAATGTCTGAATGATGACACTGTGGCAAGAAGCACTCCACGTCCATTCCACAATCGTCGACACTGACCCTAATGGGTCCCGATGTAAAGGTTTCAGTACAATGGCTCCGGTAGTTAGTGTTGCAATATTTTCTTTTTCTTTTATGCACGCAGTACAGCGTTTCTGGGTAACCTAACCATAAGAAGTTTGTGTCGTGTTATTTTCGTCTAATTTGATGGCTTCACCGTAAAATGATTACTTACAAGTAGCCTTAAAAGTACCTATAATATTGTACAGTGATTTCTATTTTTATGTCCCAGAAGAAATTACGGAATGTTTTTCTCCGCGTGGAGACCAATTTTACAATATATCTAAAGATCAACAAGTGCTGCAGAAATTTATAGAAAGACTCCAAAGTTTTCCGAATTAGTAACAGCTAAAAGCTTACACTGCACTTTCCGGAAAGCGCAGTGTTGGTCGACCCCCACTAGGTGGACTGACGACAACAAACGGGCCGCAGGGAGCCGCTGGCCAAAGGCTATTCAGGTTCGTTGTATTTCGAAGTCCTTAAAAAAGCCTATGTCCAGCAGTGGGCGTCGTGGATGATGATGATAAAGGCTTACAGTTGCGCACTGGGTCGCGCAGCTGCACGAGCGCAAGCGTGTTGTAGGTCTCGCCGTACTCGGGGTGCAGCACGTAGTTGCGCACGCGCCGCCCGCCCGCGCCCCACCGCTCGCCCAGCAGCACGCGAGTGTTCTCTCTGATAACACCAACATAGCCTCTGAGCAATAGCAATAAGAAACTCGTTAGCCGCAAATTAAATATCAATCGATCCGCAAGGAAACTAGGAGATAAGCATTAAACAGAGGTGGTTTTGTCTGCATTATAATAATAAGTTTCGTAGTGTACGAAACTAGCTGCGCGTAAGATATACCTACCTAATTGTTTTCTGATTACCTTGGGCTAAGTTTTGGCTATCAAAACTGCCACATGGAAGCTTAATAAAGAGAGGGGGAACGACATTCTAAGATAAAATACCGTGCTCCCTCGACGCGGCCCAAATAACCGACATATTGAAAGGGTCATGAACTCATGGAATGTTGAGGGTTTACTTATAAATACCTGAAATCACTTTTGGGCATAGGTCCAATGTCCGCAGCGGGCGCGATCACAAACTCCGCCTGTATCAAAGCAACGGTCGTCACGGCGCGCGCCTCGCTGTCGCCGCTGTCTGCAGAATCATATAATAATTATCATGATCAGCCCATTTTATGGCCCATTATAGACCAGGACTGACTGCTTCAATACGGGTTTGCAGCCAGCATGATGTCCGGGATTGAAAAGGAATTTGGGGCAAATTTCCTATTTCCGAAACGGGGCGGGGAAGTGGGTTCTCCACTGGGTGGGCACTCACGACGCAAAATTGTTTAACGTCATCTTATCGAAATAAATAAGTCCCACGGTGCTAACAGTTTGTTTTCGACACAATAGCGTTCTGTAACGATGTTCTGGTAACTTCACAGTGTGAAATATTTCAACGCAATTCTCTTATTCTATCGTGTTAGACTGAGATAGAAACGAATTTTAAATTAACTCTCGAGTTACTAAAAATAAATGTAAAATTGCTCTACGGAATAGAAAAGCGCCAGATAGCGCTTTTTCTATTATGTCCGTTGTATTCAAAGATTCTTAGGTGAATATATTAAAATAATAGTAAATTACCCAATTGACTATGCTTTTAGGATAGTTTGGTTGCATTTGACGGCTAAATTAGCTGCAACAAATATAAAATGACTTACAGAAGGAATAATACAGCACCCCCAGCCAGGGATACTGCTCTATATCCACGTCTCCCTCCATCACCTCCGCCTCGTGGTCGATGCCGCAGTCTATTAGATCCAGCTCTACTGCGAGTACCTGGACGTCTATAAACATGATAGGGCAAGTTTTCTCATATTCCTCTTAGAAAAATGTAAAAGAAATACGCTTTTTTACTTGGATAATCGAGGATCACAATTCCTCTTTAAGCCGTCATGATTCAAAGCCCATATTTGCATACCTTTCTGGTTTAGCCGGCCTGAATCACTAACTCTCGATCTACATATTGTGTATGAGGTTATCTCGTCGCTGTATTCAATTGAGACTTTTACTGATTATTTTTAAAAACATCAAAATGTCAACCAATCATTGGCTCAACACAAAGGACAAATTACTTATTTAAATAGCCCACTCTGCTCAAGTATAGACTGAAATACCCTATGCTTAACTTGCTACCAAAAAAATGAAATAAATCTAGAAATATTTAAAAAACTCCTACTAGTCTGATGTTAGTAACGCCGAATTCAAAAGTACATATTTATGTAAATACTATATATCACAAACAAACGAAAAATGTTATATATTTGTACACTAATTTAAGTTACCTTTCGCTAACATATAAATAACAAGTAATAATAAAGCACACATTATTATAGTAAATTATGTAAATTTAAAAATGCACTGTACTTGGTAAAGTTACTTATAACACTGAGTAATACAAAATTTGTTGAGAGGAAATTGTTTATTATGAAAATACAATGTCACATAACTATACAAGAGAATGTATATTTTATTTTTACAGGCATGTTGATTTGATAGGATGTTGTTTTAACTAAGAACAAAATATTATACAATACTTGTTTTACTTTTTATTTTGGCTATTAAATTAAAGAATTTTATAGGTTTTTGAAAAACTAGAAGACAATTTACTTAAAATACTTAATGAGACCCACAATAATCCAGGCTTCCTTGTCTGACTTGCCTATCACTGTTAAAAGTATGTACAAATTGCTTAAATTGTGTTTGTGTAAAACAAACACGATTTAAACAATTTTAATCTTTAATTTATCAGATAACAAGGTACTTTTTTCCAAAAAAAATTTAGAAAATTTTTATTAATTAAAAATTAGTCCTTAACTGCAATCACTCCTGAAGGTAAATAATGTTGCAATCTAAGATAGAAGCTACTAGGAGTAGGATAACATACCAACACCCCTTTGGTTTCTATACATTGTACTGGAACGTCTATGTCGGTTGAGTGGTAACTAGCCGTGGCCAAGGACTCCCACCAGCCAAATAAAAGAGTATAAGATATGCCCTATGCCAGTATGTAAGCAGTACTCTAAATTCGATAGTTTGACACTGGTTTGCAAAACGTGTGAAATTACTGAGGGTCCTCTGTAGTTTTAAATATCAACAAGTAAATAAATATATACAGTATTTTCTGACAATGATCAACTTAGAACTTAGAGAGTTAAAGGCATTTGATGATATATAGATGCATAATCATCACTACGAATCACTTTCTAAATGTCATATCATATTTAAAACTTAGTATCAACTTATGAATAAGAAACCTACACTTATACCGCACTTCTAAGTCCAGTGGTTTTCCTAAAAGCACTAAAATGTTCTAGGTATTGGTATATGGTATCAATGGGGGTGTAGATCTCATTCATCCTGCTCAGAAAGTGTTGTGGAGGCTGCACAGGTACTGAGGGTCCGAGCAAACCCTGAAGGAACTCTCGGAGCAGACCCCATACTGCATTCGCCATTACACAAGGTCGATACTCAACCTAAAATGAAATGTATTTCAGATATAATACAGTCCTTTTTATTATTTTGTGTAACATCATATCTACTGAAACTATAGATTAGTTTGAGAGTCAAGTTATACTCAAATCCAGTGTCATAGATCATAAAGTGACCTACAAAATTAAGGAGAAATTTTATAGTTAAAATTGACACACAATGACAGAACTGGTTATGTTGAAAAAATCCTATTAGATTTTTTCACAATCACAAGAAATTCTCTCAATGAGTTCTTTTTTTTATTTTTTATTATAATTTAATAAAATAACTGACAAATCAAAATTTTTTTATTAATAAAAATGATTTAAACTAGACTTACCTCAATGAGCACCCCTTTAAAACTCTGGTTCATTGTGACAGAGCCCAGTTTAACGCAGAAGTCTCCCAACTCCAGCCGGGTGCCCTTGCTCTCCATCTTGGTCTGTTTCTTGGAAGTGTATATGTTGCTCAGCTTCATCATCAGCAGGTCGAACAGACTGTCAGCCACGACATGGATGTTCTTTGAGCCGCTCTCCAGTATTGAAAATACAGACGCCGGTTGTTCAGAGTTGTGTAAGACGTGGACAGTTTTTGTTGGACCTTGGGATAGATATATCATTTTTTAGTTAATTATTTTTGTTTATATATAGTTTACATAAACACTAAATAATAAGCTTAGTGATAAGTTGTACATTTAGTAGGATATCCTTGCAGAAAAGGTCTATAGAAGTGATAGGGAAAACAAAAACTGGATAGACATTCCAGATCTTTACAGTGAATGTTAGGAAATAGAAACAGTTCTATTATTAGTAAAGATAGTTCCTGTTCCTATGGGAATATTGGGTTATTAATCTATGTAGTACACATCTAAAAGGAATTACTACATTTGTATTTTAATATGTGATAGGATTATTTGAGTTTTAGTTAAGATCTCCTTGTTCTTTTAAGTGTAATGTATATAGGTTTCACTCGCATAGTCTCTTGTCTTATGGGAATATTGGGGTACAATTTATCCTATGTCACTCCTCAAGAGTTTGACTATCATTATACAAAAAAAAATCCAACTGATACTTTTAGAGATTAGCCGAAACAAACAGACAGACTAAATTTTATATACTTTCACACACATTTAGTGAAAAGCTGTTAATTTGAAATTACAAAGCGACATTGCAATTATATTTATTTGTATAGTTGCATGGATAATACAAAATTATATAAAAGGCTCTTACCCATTTGCGGGAGTGAGAGATAGCTTTCACAATCAACTAGGAATTGACCCTGTTGAGTGGCCCCCAGAGCCAGCAATCTTTTAGTGAGCAAGTCTATCACATATGTGCCAGTTTTATTTTCAGGCACTGGATACTGCTGTAAACTAAAATAAAGACGATTTTCGAACTTATTTGGTATGAATTTCGTAACTAAAAAGATCCATTTACAATTTTTCGCGTGGAAAATAGATTTGGGTGATGGTTATGTTATTACTGTTGTAAAGGTAGTTTTAAATCTGTTGTTACTGTAATAAGGATACATACATGTAAAAAGCAAGCATACTTACATAGTGACACCCATTTTGGATTAAAATAGGTAAATAGCGGTGAAAATAAATCTTTAAAGCGGCATAGGTTATATCTGAATATATTTAAGGATAACAATGTGAAAAACGATCAAAATATAATAAATTACATGTTCTTCATAAAAGTTTCTTAAATGTCAAGACCTCATGAGCTTTAAACTTTAAAGTAGATCGAAATTAGTAAATACAAACACACTTTGGAAAACACAAACACAACCAAAGAGTATAATAATATGGCTGTCAAACAGAATTTGACATTGAAATTTCACCATAGAGCACCACACAGAATCTTTCTATACAGACTGCTACCAACACGACATTTTCAAATAAAATTATTTTATTGCTTAAAATGATTTATTTTTACGTTTTTTGTACATTGAACCAAAATTTTCTCTTTTTTAAAGGCCATTTTGAAAGATAAACTATTTATTACAGGTCAAGTAACTTAACATTTCCTGAGTTCTTTAAGTTTTGAGAACAAACTAAGTTCTACAATCTTTGACAATAAAACTGACCAATAAGAATGCAAAACCTCTTCATCAATATAACATTGACTGTATAAGCCAATAGCAGCATTGTTAAATGAATAAGGAAAACGCATATTCAAAAATAACTGCTTTGTTGGACCAATAAGCAACGGCCAGATAATTTTAATTTTTTATTGGAAATTGACAAGTGCGCGGCGTGTCTTCATATCCTTTATAAATGGATTTTATTTATTTACGTATTTTAATCAGAATTTAATCAGCTATCGTAAGACCCGTTTTGAGTTAAAGTAAAAGACTATTAAAAATTCCTTGTTAAAAACTTGCGTCATTTTTATTAGTGTCATAAATTTATAGCTTATTATAGTATTATCTAACTACGTACTCATATTTAATTGGATGATCAAAAATGATAGCAGATAACGTGACATTGATTGTGAAGGCTCCAAACCAGCAAATCGAGGACCAAAACATCGAGTGCCAGACGTCCTGGACAGTGAAACAGCTGAAAGGTCACCTCTCTGTCGTATATCCCAGCAAACCGGTAAAATATTCCTTCTTATTTTGCTTTAGTTCAGCATACCTACTTGTTTATTTTTTTCTCTTATCGCTTCTTCAAATAGCTTCATAATACCATGCAAGCACTGCATGTTTTGTAGCTAGTATATTCTAAATAGATTAGATACTATTTTTAAGAGGTTTTTCCAGTGAAGTACACTTAAATACATATATCCTTTATCTAAAAATGCCGATTTTATTTAGTGCAAAAGTAATTAATTAGCGAATATTTTGTTGTTTTATAAACATTGTTTTTTTTATAAAACATTCGTGTTTCAATGTAATAATTTACTTTCACAATATAATACAAGACCGTGCTTAACTTGTATGTTTGTCTTGTCATCATAAATTTTCAATATAAAATTTATTATAATTTGTCATCTTATGCTATCATTTCTAATGATCTTCTTTCAAGAAACAAGTATGTTAAAGTCCTTTTGTAATAATGATAGTTGATTTCATCAGAATATTTTTGCTATGCTTAAAATGTCCTATCCTAAATTAAATAAATCTCTTTGGCATGTTGTTAGTAGGTAACTAGCTAGTCGAAGAAACCTTATAAAATGTTAGCTTGTTATCTGCAAGTACCTTTAATTATATTAATTAAAATAGAAGTTCCAACATTCATGTCATGTCTGTTTACCATAGTCTTAGTTTTTTCTACACTAAAGCTGAAATACTGTCAAATAGAAGCTACTATAAAGCTAGACTTCTAAATCATAAATCTTCTAAACAGATGACTGACTGACTGATAGACATCAACTCCTTTATAAAGTACTGAACTTTGTATTATTGAGAATAAACATACATGTATACACATAACATCACGTCTCATTTCCTTAGGTGTATGCATAGAATACATCCTTCCATTTGCCATATGATATCTTTCCATTTGAGAATAAAGTTATTTTAAAAATGTCTTGAAAGCACGTAAAATGAATTCATTGACTTTAGTAAGCTTAATGTACAATCTAAAATTTTAATCAACTTCCTACTGTGACATAGAGACTTATCAAGAGGAACAATGATGATGGCAATTTTATCCTTACTGAGCTAGAACTCGAGAAGCATGTGGGTAGAAACTGAAGGACTGAACTGGATTTCATCCTACTTACAAATTAACTTATTTACTTTAGTCGCTTCCATCTTAGATTGTGTCATCACTTACCATCAGGTGTGATTGCAGTTAAGGGCTAACTTGTAATAAATAAAAAAAGTACTGGCTCATACTATCAACTGTGAGCATTTTTAATCAAAAAATTTAATGAATGCAATTAATTTTTTTAATTGTGTACACTTCACGGCTGATTGCTATGTTGATATGAAACACCCAAGGCCATTGTTCCGTAAAAATAATTTAAAATTAAGAGAATAATGTTAACCAATTGTTTCATCAGTAGTAATTGTTATGAGAGAGAACAAGTTGATTTCTCTTTTTATTCAATGTCAAATCAATGCTAATAAAATGCTAGATCTTATCTGATAAATCAAATTTTATTTATAAATAAAAGGAATATTTTATATTGACACAAGCTGGCACTGGTAGTCACAGGAAGTGTCACACATACTAGATTAAAACAGCATAGTGTCCTAACACTTGCCATTAGATTCAACAACGGGCAAGTACCACAACTTTAACTTAACTTAATTTAACTTTACCCATACTATAGCACTTCTAGTGCATGCGTGGACACTTCTATTCAGCAAGAGCATATATATAGAGCAATTTTCCTTTGGTCAGTCTATCGCATTGGTGATTTTTTTTGCGCTTTTGTGCCTTCTATACTTCTTGTAAAGTTAACAGGGATTTACAAAAAGGCCCCTTCTGCCTAAATGAAACAAAATAATAGCTTATTGTGTCCACGATAATAAACATAGATATAAACAAGATAATAAAAATAAAGATAGATATAACAAGCCACGTTAAGGGAAAATGTAGAAATAGTTGAGAGAATAATGTTGTGCTCATAAGTTCATGTACTTGAGATAGTATTGTTCTAGAAAAATGTGAATTTTAATGACACTATTATGTTCATGCATCATAACACTTGTATAAATATGTAGGTTATCTATGTACCATATGTATTTAAAAATAATAATGAATATCTTTAAAGCATTCCATTATAATATATAACATTTATACAATATGTTAGGTATATAGTATAACATATTTAAACATACTGATATATTTCAAACTTTTTAACATAATTCTTAGTATAAAATTTTACTTGAAAAAATCTATACAATATTTTAAAATTATTATTTTGTAAATGAATTGCATGACCCTAATTGCGGTCTTACAAACATACGGTTACAAAGGTGTTAACTTTTGTGCAGGTCTAGCTAGCATTGCCACCTCAAAGTATTGAACAAGCTATTGAAGAAAAAATGAGAAGCTCATTTTTTTTTTAGTTAGTAGTAGGCCACTTGATAAGGTATTTATCTAACATGTTGTATATACATAACATTTGTATATTACACTATAGCATTTATGTTTGGTATTTTAATGTAATCACAAAATGGCTACTTCGTTATCAACGTATAGTCGTAAAATATTTTGTTAACAAACAATAAAATCTCAGCCAACCTTGAAACAGGTAAAATTGTAAATGCTATTTAATTAGGTAACAAACATAGAAAACAACCATTTACGATAATATCAACTGAGCGAGGTTCAATAAATAATTGTACTGAGTTTAGGTGTTAAGTTTCTGCTATACAAATTGATTACAAGATTTGTTTGAATGAAATCTTTGGTGGATCTGTTTATTTGTTGCTCTTGGGAGTCAGTAGCAGGATAATTTAGAGGTTTCATACTAACACTAAGATAAGATTTTTTTTTTCTTGTATGTCTAATGTGCGATCAGTCCCTGGACTTTAAGCAAATCTTTCGCGAGAGTCATTGTCTTGTCGAGGTCGATTCTTATTAGGAGTCTCCACTCATTTGGTTACTCCTGGCTTTAGCTGTCCAGGTCAAGTATACGTTTTTGTTTAAGACATCTTGGACAAATATCTGTAAACAGTCTATTTGCCAAAGTGTTGAGGTGATTGTGGAATCTCTTATATTTTTCAACTTGAGTTTATTTACAATTTTACATCTCTTAAATAAATCTGTAGGACGTAGATGTAAAAACAAAAATGTTGTACAGACAAATAAACATACGGTCGCACATGATCAAAAATATCTCTTTCGTGGAATGTACCTTCTTAGCTGGAACTTGACAAAGACGTGATGAAGTGCCTACAACCTTACTAGCAATCCAACATAAACTCATTTCATTGTTACAGAAAGAAGACGAGCAGAAAATAATATATTCAGGTCAACTATTGGACGACAACGCAATACTCAAGGATGTGTTGAGGAACTATGAGAGCCAGATCGCACATACTATGCACCTAGTGTGTTCTAACAAGAAAACCATGGAACAACCACAAGAACTACCGAAAACTGACGGCTTACGTCAAAGGAACGTGACAGAAACTCTCCAACGGGCAGAAACAACGTCCAGACCAGAGACAAGACAGAACGACCAGAACCACACAGTGGAAATGCAGAACTACCTGAATTCGTACTTGAACAACTACGGCAGAGTGCCTCCATATCCTAACTACAACCTTGGACAACCGTACCTGCCTGTTCCAAATGACCCAGCATCTATGGCTAACCATGTGATGATGGTGCAACAGGCGTATATACAATACATGCAGCAGTATCATAACATGTAAGTTGTATTTTGGTTTAATCTTCAAGCTTATTGACTTTGATACTAGGTTCATGCGTATGCAGATAAGATTACATTATGGCATAAGTGTATTATGTGAACACGTGAATATTCCAGAAGAATTATACAAAAACAAAGCACACAAAAAAAAATTAATTATGTGTAAAAAACTAGCAGAAGCCTGCGTCTTCGTCCGCGTGGTAAATTGATTGTATTCTTTATTTGCACCCCAGAACGAAGAAAATTATAGCACAAACAGAAAATACAATAAATGGAACTGGTACAAAAGGCGGCCTTATGGCTTAACAGCGATTTCTTCCAGGCAATTTTAGGTTTAGGAAAACATTAGGACACAAGAATGCAGAGCTTTCCAAAAACACCAAAAATAAAAAACATTATGTAACCCTTTTTTTTAAGAAAATTGGGTATAGCAAAAATATAGAAATATACCATCGCAGACTTATTTCAGTCGTACATTTTTGTTCCTTTTTGGGGTTATTTGGAAGGTTGTAACACACTGTTAACCACGAGGGCGAAGTCGCGGGTATCTGCTGGTAATGAAAAATAATTTCGAAATACCCTCTTCCAGGAGGCAAAACGTAGCAGAGCCTCAACCCACCCCGCCCCCCGTGGAGACGCCCCCGCAGCCGCCCGCACCAGCGCCCGAGGCCGAGCTGGAGGACGGGCAGGCGCGGGACTGGCTCGACCATCTGTACGCGGCGTCCAGGTTCGGCATACTGCTGTCGCTGTTCTGGCTGTACGGTAGCCCGGCCAGGCTGCTGCTGGTCGTGGTGTTGGCTGCGGCTGGCTATTTGTAAGTATTTTTTTCTGTGAAAATTTTCTATTTGAAAATGAAAAGTTAATAGACAAAACAAGCACTGGTTTCAACACAGAATTTAGCAATGAATTGCTCAGAAACACTAGGAATACCTATCTGTTTGTTTATTTAGGAGAACCAACCACTGATACACTAATTCATGTTCATATTACATTTATACAAAGGTAACTTCCGTAACTGCTCAGCTTACTACAGGTTTTCACAACTTTTACAATATAATGTAAAATACAGTTGTCATTATACACCATGCCTACAATATTAATTTAGGCAAATTACAATTACAACAACAATACAAATTATATAAAACAAATGAAAATTACAAACTAAAAGCTAATACCTAAGAAACACTAAATAACAAAACATCGTGAGAGTAAAGAATATTAATTACAACAAATAGGCAAATGTCAAAAATAAGAATTAATTCATTATTTTTACATGTCAAGAATTATTATTAGGTAGTCAATATATTATTATTAGAAGTCATAAAATATTTTAACAAAAGATCCGATTCAAAACGCACTAAAAAGTAAAAAATAACTGTGTCATTTAGTTGCTTTAATTTACTTAAGCATATCTATGAAGTCGGTGCCAGCAAGTTTAAGGAACATTTATTTAACGTAGTAAAGCAGTTTTTTGGGTTCTAGGTAACATCCTTAAAGTAGAAACCTTGGCTAAGTAATAAAAAATTCAAAAATGTAACTAACACTTTAAAATTATCAAACAACATAAAGTGTAGGGTGTTCAATAATTACACAAAAAATCAAATTATAAAATATATATATATACATATATATATGTTCCCCACCGCGTCTCTCAGGTCTGCTCGCAATAAACTCAAATAACACTAAACAGACTGACATGCTATCCACACCGATAGATACACTGGTTCCTGAAAAAGGTTTTAGTAATATTATTATTTATTTTTTATTTGTACATTACAAAGAAAAACATATTACAGAGACATAAAAGCATTAAGTGGAAACGGTGCAAAAAACAGCCTTATCGCTAAACAGCGATGTCTACCAGGCAACCTTAGGCTTAGGAAAATATTAGCACTGCAGGTGGTGAATAAAACATATAAATACTTACATTCAAATACATGCACTCTAATACATAAATAATTACACAAAATACCTATACCATAATTATAATAGATATCTTAAGATAGACTAATATATATTATTTAATGCTAATTTATATAAAGTGTATTAGTTAAAAAAATACATAGGAATTTAAGGTCGTCTTACTTAGTATGTAATTAGTTAAGGTTTTGTTTTATAGCTTAAATAATGACAAATGAAATTTAAATTTTTCTGACTCTTCCGGTAGCTTTACACACGCTGCCTTTGAGATATTCCAGGACAATGTTTGGAAGGATTGTTGAAATGGCGCATATCTATATTTTTAAGGATTGCTTGCAATACCCATTTTTTCTTCAAGGTAAGTTTGGAAGGTGTCAATACTTTAATTTCGTCGCAGGCGAATTTACCGGATAAAAAAATCTAATAGATATTACTGATTTTTTTTCCTATAATTCACGTATGACTAAAAATTCTATTGCAGACACCAAATCGGTTTCTTCCGCGACTTCCAACTGAACCCTAGAAACAACCAGCGGAACCAACGCCGCCGCCACCAGCACGCGCACCCCCAGCAGCACCCACAGCAGCCACAGCAGCCGCCCCGCAACCAGCAGCAACCAGCGCAACTTAACAACCAACACAACGACAACCGCAACGAAGAACCAGCCCGCAACAACAACGAGCAACCGAATAACGACAATGACAACCAACAATCGTTACTCGCCGTCACTTGGATGATCGTTACAACGTTCATATCGTCGTTAATACCCGACACTAATAACTAACTACGGTTATTTTTAACCCAGTACACAAGAAGGGGTGTTGTAAGTTTATCGTTTGTGTCTGTGTGTTTGTGACATTGTAGCTCCCAACCAGATGGATCTATTTGGATTTTAATGACAAGGCCAGGCGTTCCTTCTTATAGGGATGTGGAGCTTAACGCCACCACACTGCTCTAATGCCGATTGGCGGGTCATATGCGCATGGTGTAGCCTATTTTAATGGCCGAGGGCCACGCATCTCTTATAAAAATAGGGATGTGCAGCGAAGACCCACCACGCTGTTCCAATGCCGGTCGGCGGGTCATTGTGTAATGGTGTAGTAATAGTTTTACATCTGTCTGTAGCATATCTATAACAGATGTACCGATTAGGTGGGTTTTTTTAAAATAAATAGCTGGTTTTATGGAGAAGATGCACAGAAACAATTTGATAAAAATAAATGACATTGCTAATGTACGATGAAGTTTGAATAAGCTAAATCGGAAAATATTAGCATGTTTTCATTAAGTATAGGAATTTTTGACTCAAAAGTCTTTTTCTAGCATAATTATTTGGGTTTTTTGTGTATATTTTTGGAGGCTTCTTAAACAGGCCATACTCCGAACCATATAATATGTATATTGGCGATAAAGGGCATTGACCCTTCTACTTTCGGGGGTTTAACGCCATGGTATATGGTTCAGAGTATATCAAATTTAAATTTTTGTACATTTTTTTGAAGCTTCGCAAACGGGCTATAAATATTGCTGTCAGCAAAATATAGCTCGGCTATAAATGTTGTTATATTTAGCGAAGTTTGGTAGATATTGTAAATTGTATATAATTTTTTTTCAATTAATACGCATAACAAGTGTTTTTTAGTACCCATGCCTATGCATGCTTTAGCAAGATGAATTGCGAATCAAGTTTCGGAAGAACCAGGTTCTATTCCCGCGTGACAGTTTGGGAATCTGGAATTTTCTTACTAACTTGACTGTAATTTAATCGAAAGTCAATTTTTTTTTATTTTGTCTAATTTTGACCAATAAATAGGTTACATGAATGAGACATAAAGTAATAATAAAATTGAGTGTTGTAATTTGTAAAATGTTGCCACTTTAAAATACATACTTTGATGTAGCAACACTGTAAATATTTCTGTATAATTACGTGTTATGGAACTGGTTTTGGTTATGCAATATATTGTTTAAATTAGAAAATTTTAATCTATGCTAAAATATTAATAGTTATAAGATAACCATACACCAGTGTTTTTCAACCAGTAAAAACCTTAACACGAGAGGTTACGCGTAAAATAAAGAGGCAAATATTTAACAGTCCACAAAAAAAATTTTTTTTTCAAGCAAAACTCCTGCTCTGCCTGTTATTTCCAGTTTTAATTTTTTAAGTAAAAATAAAAAACTGTTAGAGAAGTTTGGGAAACATTGTTCTTATTAAAATACAATGTTAGGTGAATTGTCACTTTTGGAATCCATGTCTTTATTTTGTCAAAATAGTTTTTCAAATACCAGTAAGTTTTTGGCATATAACGTCTGGAAACTAATTTGGAGTATAATTAAATTGTTTTTACCTAGCTCCTCAAGACATTGTGCTTTTGTGTTGTCTATGAATAGACGCAAGATGTCACTTTTGAGAAGTCATCTATATTCATAGACACAAGCAAGGTAGCATAAAGTAATGCATTGCGGCTCTGTGGCAATCTTGGAGATGGTTCAGAAGAGGTCGTTTTAGTCCGTGCGAGTGGGACATACCCTACCCAGAGGCAGAAGTCCCAAGGGATTTTTCCTCCTTGTCGAAAAAAACAGTGGCAATGCCAAAGTGCCATCATACCATTTGGCGAAAGTTTGTGAGTGTGTATGTTTTATACTTCTTCACGACTAAACAGCTGGAGCGATTTTAATAACATTTGTTATGGAGTTAGCTGAAGATGTTGGCTAACTCCATACATATACACAGGCCACATTTTATCTCGAAATTCCCACGGGAACGAGAACTACGCGAGTAAAACCGCGGGCGTCCTTTGGTCTAAAATGACATGCAAACATGAGGCCCATCTCACAAAACTTACCCTCTACGTCTATACTATATTTAATGCATTTTTCAAAATTATAAAAATGTATAAATGATAATTTAATATAAAACATAATTCCTTATCTCCGCCAGTGACAAATTCTCCAATTTTGAATGAATGTATGTACTGATTCTACACCAAATATTAATTGTAATATATTTATTTATTTAGCGCGTAGTCGTAAGTTAGTTTTACGTGTTTGAACTTTTATTGATAATTAAGGGTGTGTTCAGACTGTTGGGTCATACAGCGGCATGTCATAGAAGCAAAGTCAAGCTTACCATATGAAACAATTTTTTCAATAAATGTTGTGTTGTGGTAATAAGCACTTGAGTAAGATAATAAACAATAATTATCAATTTCGTAGAATGGCTGGACTATATAAAAATGACTACATTGGTTGGTTAGAGTTTGTTAGCTTGTATTGGTAAGAGCATTGCTGGGTCCCCTAAAAAACTAGACTACCACTTTATTTTTTCCAAATTTTTAGAGTAGCAGTGAAGCCCGCTAGTGTGAACGCAGCCTAACGCATGTACAGTGATATTTCTTTCCTAATGTAAATATCTTATTTCCTTGTAGGATAGTTTCTGTAATTCAAAATAATGTAATAAAGATTCTTTTAAATATTAAAATAATCTTTAAAAATTTTTTTTTAAAGTATTAGGGCTGCGACCGCCATATTGGATTTTGATATAGTATAACAATACTGTTAGAAAAGTGGTTGAGAAGGCTAAGATCCACAAAGGGTTGTAGTGAAGAAAACATACAAACAATATGATATTAAACCCATATGGTATCCCATTTTATAGGTAAACAACAAAACTTAAGTCATTCTCCAAGCCATACAGGGGTGCGTTGTTATGACGTTAGAATAGAGCGAGTGACATCTAAACAAATACATTACATAATGTTGTATACTGTAGTCGTCTTGATACTTGATACAGAGGTAAAGCTTAAGAACGTGCATAATTGTTACCTATTTTGGCAGGATTGTCGCAATATTTTAAGACAAATTAAACAACTAAACTAACAACGTGTTGCACTGACATGACCCCAAGATTGTCAACTAACTGTGCCAGCGTAAACCGGTTTGTTCCAGTCTCACCGCGTACGCGACAAGCGGCTGGTGGTCACTCACGCATGTCCCACACTACTAAAAGTAGTGCAACCGATTCGCGCGTTGGTATGAAGCTTGGTCTCTGTTCCTTTTATCTAGTCATGTGCTTGCACGGCCGTATTAGCTGGCTGCAATGCATTACCGAATGTAGTCAAAACGTTTTACATACGAAATTAATTACCCATATTATTATTTATTTACGTATTTAATAACAATAATAGCCATTAAATAAAGTAGTCTACAATGGAACGAGAGAAACGAGGTACCTTGAGAAGCTAATGTGAGGTTTAACCGTGTGACTGCGTAAAAACGTCATCACTAACGTCAAATTAAGGAAAAAAACTATCTCACCTTGGACTAGGTGACGCTACTTTGTTTTCATATAAATTGGCGTTACATTTTTACGGAGCGACTCGGTAAAATCTAATACTAGGCTCCCTATAGTTCGAAACTAGGCAAGCATACTCTGAATAGCTATTATGTAAGTTTGGCCGTTTTCTGTTCCAATACTAGGATGTATTCATTTAAAGTGCGCTCTCCTATGACGTCATAACCCTGTACAGTGCAGACGAGGACTGACTTTTGCTGTTTATCTCAATTACCAAGAATATTTTTGTTAACTAGAAATACTTACACTATAATGATAGTTATGTACATATATTGTTGTAATTTTGACTTCACTTTTGCTGTTTTGACGCCATACAAATTTCCTGCATTTTTGTAATATTAGTTATTTAGACATGTAGTTATATATTGGTTACATTGGTTACTGATGCGGTAAATACACACCTTATAATAACGCCCAAATACTCAAACGCAGATCAAATTTAAGTACATCTCGAATTGTCTTGTTTTTGCAACTTTCTATTGTAATACATCATATATGATATGCTGGCAAATGAGACATCCCAAAAAGTATCGATACATTTTGATCTTGTTAACAAAATTCCGTGTATAAAATAATTATTGAATAAATAAAAAATTCTATACTAACATAAACAAAAAGGGTTGACACCTTGAAGATTTAAGCAAATTCTTGTCCACATATGACCCTAAGCATTCTGCCTAAGAAACTAATTTTTGACGTGAAAACGTCTTATAATTCGATAGAGCCGGCTGCACGCACGAAAAAACATGACTCATGCGGTGTTACCTCGCTTTGAGGCGTTCTATGTAAGGCTTGAAGTGCAAGCGAGAGCGCAAAACGGGCGACAAAGAAGCACAATCGGCCTTTGCGTTCGGCAGCGTTCGACATCCGTCTATTAAATATATTAATTTTAAATTAAAAATTAATATATTTATTGTAAATTTATAAAATCAAAATCAATTATTTTATTTATTTAAATTAATATTTATAAAAATATACTTAAATTAAAAATTTTAATAACCAATTAAATGCTACCATTCCATCAGTATTTTCTTGAGACGTTGTCACCTTCAACTATCGTCAGTAAACCGACTTTACAGACAACCAATTTTTTCCAACTTGTATTCAACCAAACTGTATTCTCTCTCCCTAACTCCTGGTTGACAGCTTAATAGGGCTACATTATATATCAAAGTCGACTGGTGACGTACTTAAATTTGATTAGCGTTTGTGTATTCGGGCGTAAGCTACTACAAAGTTTAGTGCCTTTTTGTCATATTGGCTGTATTTGTGTAATTCTGAGTTAGGACCATACAGTAGTTGTGCTCGATCATGGATGTAAATCAAATTCATACTGTGATACGTTTCGATTGTGTTGAATTCGCATGAAATAAATTATTAATATTGATTATATGTGTTTGATTTAATAATGCTACCGACTAATGTTATTTATCTATACTATATAAAGCCGACGCGATAATCTCAGGAATTCTGGTTCTAATTGAAAAAATATTTTTGTGTTGGATAGTCCATTTATCGAGAAAGGCTTTAGGCTATATAACATCGCGCTGCAACCAAGAAAAAATCAGGGAAAATTTTTCATCTTTGAGGGCTAATATTCCTCTAAAAACCTCTTAGGTACCATTTTAATTTTAAAGACAAACTTTAATATAAAGTATACTCATTCCCCGCTCCCCCTCTCAATTTAATTTTTTTATAGTTTACCGTGAAGCAATATCCTCCGTCCCGTCCCGTGTACTAAAGATCTACATTTTTGTTAAACATTGTACGATATTACAGTAGGTACATTAACATTAACAATATATATTTATGGCAAGCGGATGTTTATAGCTTGTATTAAATAGTCTGTTTCACTTTTGAGTCTAGCTTTCATAATAAACAAAATTATTTACAATCCGACCTGCAGATCTAGAGATTAGACCGTTTAAACAAACGAACAAACTCTTTAGCTTTATTATATTAGTATAGATTATAAGGGATAAGTTAGGTTAATATTATTTTAACTACACGCGGACGAAGTCACTGGCATCCGCTAGTTATTTAATATTAGTCCTGCAGTGTAAGAGTAATAAGAGAGTAGAGTAGGGGGAGAGTGCAGAGTGCTCTTTACCAAAATGTATTTTTGGCGGATCCGAAGAATTGCTTTACGCCGGTATAATCTTTGAATAACAATTAATTGACGACTTTGACCTGATGTTGTAACCAGAATGGTCTCCTGAGAACATAACTCTTTGGAAACGCAGCTGACATTGTATTTTTAACCCCTCTAACTATAAATGCCAAGGTAACACTCTGTTCGTTAGTCCATCAAGCCTAAACTACTGAACCGATTTAAAAGAAATTGATTGTAGAGATAGTCCAGCGCTTAAGAAAGGACATAAAACTACTTTTATTATTCTTTTATGGAATTTTCAATATATTCCAAGTCCGGAGTCAAGAGGTCGGTGGTGATACGCCCCAGTGCCTCGGAGAGCACATTAAGCCGTCGGTCCCGGTCACTATCAACATCTGATGGTGATAGTTAATAAATGCAACATTATCGCCCTAAGCTCACCAACCCGCACTACAGCAGCGTGGTGGGTCTATGCTCCATACCCCCTCTCCTATAAGGAGGGAGGCCTATTAATAGGCTGATAATGATGATAATGTCTATAACTAAAGAGAAAACAACAGATAAAAAAACATATTTTTATTAAAAGTCATCATCAAAATCAACATCCATTAACTCTTCAACATGATTTTCTACCTCATTCGTCAATACCTCTTTAGTTGCATCATCAGATGTTTTATCTTGATTTTCAACTTTGTTGGACTCATTTCGACCACTTACAATTTCTCGAAGATCATTATTTTTCATTGACTTTTCACTATTGATCGCATCCCCATCAATTGTAGTTGATCCTTGATCACTTGCATTATCTGTTCTATTAAGCTGCAAGTCATTGTCCCTAACAATAGAAGGATTATTGGAATCGTCATCAATTTCTACAATACCATCAAAATTATTATCAAGATCAGTTACTTTTGTACTTAATAAAACAGTACTACTTCCTTCATCTAATATATCATTTTGTTTATCATTCTTTTCATCTGAAATCACATCATCATCGTCATTCTTATGTCCATTAATATTTCTAGAAATTCGATTTCTATCATTTGTATTGCTCTTGTCACCATTATGTACATCAGCCATAATAGATTCATTCATTACGACGATATCGTCTTCATCGGAACTATCTATAATATTTGCTCTAACTTTCTTGACTTTACTAAGGTCATTTTCTTCAATAGTTACACTATGAGTGTTATCACTGTTAATGTCAATATCATCTATTTGATTTTTATTGCGAGTAACATCATCTTTAGGTGGAGTTTTCGCAGTATTATTCTCATTATTTATACTGGCATTGGTTATTTGTTCGTTAGTATTGTCTGTCTTAGATGGAGATTCAGCAATTTTGTCAAGTTTTTGAGCATTGTTAGAAGTAAGTGAAGCATTTTTGAGTCTAGCAAGTCTCCTCTCTTCTGCGAGTTTTCTGCTTTTAAGAATTCTCTCGCGTTGCTCTTCGCTTATCGATGGGGAGGACATTGCTTTGGGCGTCATCAAAGATCTGGAAAATTAATATTACCACATATAATACCTAATTAATTAATTTGTTTCTCTTTCCTATCACAGACCTATCCTAGCTCTTATTCATTTACAGTTATTAGAGAAAGCTCTTTAAAATCACTTTGTAAAATTTCAAGATTTGTGAACTACTAGTAAAAGGTAGGTAAGGGTGAAGAGTACCCTAAACTGATGAATGTGTAAGAAAGGATTAATGCAATTGGAAGCGAGCGAGATATGCACTGACTGTGGCAAATATAGTAAACGTTAAAACAGAGAATTTATGTATACTGTATTATTTCTAAATTGTTATACTGCTTATTCACACATAGTCCAGATCTAACATTACTAAGATATTTCTTACTGTTTCAAGGTCATCTGCCCTCACCTGTTTTCCTTGACAGCTGTCCCCAATCCTTTCTTGATAGAATCAGGTGCGGGTGTTGATCGCGCTAGCTCTATTTGTTGTTGTAACAGCTTGTCAAACTCGTCTTCAGGCGGAGCTTCCTTGGTACCTGTGTTGTCTTCGTCATCGCTGGAGTCCTTTTGAACCACAGTTTCCTCGGACATGAACTGATCTGTTCTTATTTTGTGGAGATTTACCTGATATCATAATTATTTGTATATTTTTAATAGTTACTTTAGATACGTATACCATAATGAAACTTATATAAATATGAGAGCCGATTTTCATATAGGGAACCATAATTTCACACTATTATTATTATTAGTATGGTCTAAGGCCCACCAATCACATCAATCCCACCATAGAGGACGCACTTCGACTCTTTTGTACTCGCCCCGCCCTTATCGCTCCTATATCAGTTCAAACAACCACTCTAAGAGTTGGATGGTTGCTTTCAGGTTGGATGCACAGTAATCCTCTGGTACTGGATATGCCACCCCCAGGAGATTCATTCACTCTCTAGACAATCTGTCATACATTCACACAAAATGTGCAGATAGGATCCTCACACTAACTGAAATTGTGACTTAGAGGTTTGCAGTATCATTCATTGCAATAATCATGTAAAATCAAATGCATTGTAATGTAGGTACATAAGATATTTTTATACTTTAGTATTGGCTTTGATATTCCCAGTGTAAGCACACTTACCATGACTGGTCTCTTCTTGCCCAATGTCTCAATTTTTTTCAGACAGTCTTCAAACTTAAACTTAGGATAAAGTCTGTATGCCCAATGCTCTAACTTCTTTAAAACCAAGTCCAAGTCTTCCTTTTCATGGCCTTTCCCTGTAATATGTAGTGGATTTAATTTGATAACAGTAAACATTTTGAAAAAAAAAACAAAAAAGAAAATAATAGGCTTAGAAACAAATTTTATATTAATTTTTTTTAATCAATAGCTTTTTATTTTTTTTACTTGGAAGGTCAATAAGGAACTTAAGTTACCTAATTCTATTATATAATAACTAGCTGACCCGGCAAACATTGTTTTACATTAAAAATTAAAAAAAAATAGATGAAAATTAGATAGTAGCCGATTCTCAGACCTGCTGAATATGCATACAAAATTTGGTAAAAATCGGTCAAGCCGTTTCGGAGGAGTATGGCAACGAAAACTGTGACACGAGAATTTTATATATTAGACTATACAAATCATGTTTATGTGGAAAGGTGTCAAGAATACTGGCTGCAAAATAAATTAATTAATTCATTTTGAATTAATACTTGAGTGTAAGAAGGTAGGTTGCCAAAAATCTTTTAATCCCAGTTTCATAATAAACAAAAGCAAATAAATTGCATGATTCAATGATTTTACCTTTAAATTTGAAATCCTTGAAGTGTTCTGGTATAATATGAATACCTCTGGGTCCAGTCAGTCTGGCAGGATTTAAAATGAACCTTGGGTTTTTGATCACCCGTCTTGTCTTGGTTGAAGTAGGATCAACTCGCTTCTTTTCTTCCTCTGAAAAAATTAAATTACAAAATTCCTTCCTCACCATCATCATGAGCCTTTATCCATCCACTGTTGGACATAGGCATATCTGAGAGCGTGCCACCACACACAATCCTCTGCCTTCCTCATACAGCCACTTCCCACTACCATTTTGAGGTCATCAGACCATCAGGCTGGAGGGCGTCCTACAAAATTCCTTATACTAGTATATTCGAATTAATAGAAAAATTGAAAATGGGAAAAGCTTAACCGGATTTACATGAAACAAATTATCTGTAATAAATTTTATATGGCCAAACTTTCTAAAATAAAAATCTTTTCTTTTTACTCATTCAAGTAAGAATCTATTTCATAATAAGCTTGGGTCGGAGAATGGATTCCAGTCGTTATCACTCCTGCATTTCTGCTACGCCCCATTTTGAACTTAATGTTATACTCAGGTTTTTCTAGTGGGCCGTTAATATAGTCATAAAACTATTACTATCCTAATCCCACCAACTCACACTGGAGCAGCTTGGTGGGTCTAAGCTCCAGATATTTCCTACAAGTCAGGAAGTCAGGTTCTTCTAGTGGGCCATAAAAATAGTCATAAAACTATTATCACCCTAAGCTCGCTAACCCACACTGGTGCAGTACGGTGGGTCTAAGCTCTAGATATTTTTCCACAAGTCAGGTAGTCAGGTTCTTCTAGTAGTAAATTAAAAAAGTCATAAAAAAAATTATTATCCTAAGCCCGCCAACCTACATTGGAGCAGCATAGTGAGCTTAGAGCTCCAGATATTTCTCACCAGTCAGGGAGTCAGGTTCTTCTAGCAGGCTATCCCTTTCCAACAAAAAAGAATCATTAAAATCGGTTCAAAAGACACACACGCACAGACAGACAACAAGAATTTATAGCATACTGCAGAAATGCAATTATCACTTGAGACAAATATCTTAGCATTCCATGGATTCACCATGCGGGTTCCAGGTCCATCGAGTGGCTGAGAGAAAAACTCTGAACAGAGCCGATGACTTGAGACACAGGTGTATGTTTAGAAGAGATCTCTTAGTGACGGCCGTCAACACTCACCTCCTCTGTTCAAGTTATTCTCCCTGCCCAGCCAAATTCGGAAGGACCCTACTAGAGCAGCTTTGGACACTCGTTTCAATATAGAGCTTACTGCACTTCTAGTAAGGCCAAGGTCTTTTAGAAGGATATAGAGAGACTTTGCTGGTATACCTCTTGCACCCACTTCTACAGCATATAAACTAACCACATAGCCATTTTTGGTTAGTTTATTATTAAGGTCATAATATTTATTTACTTTGTATACACAGTCTTTAGGGATGTTTGGTTCCCACAGCACTGTAAGCTCAACAAGTACTACATATTTGATCTGTTTGGAAAAAAGATGTTGAAATAGCTAAGTCTTCCGGGATTTTATAGTGCTTTTCATATATGTCCATTAATATAGTCAGGAGATTAAAAAAAAAGACAGAAAAGATTGTGTGTGTATATTTTAATTCCTTCATGCTGCCAATATTAGTTCAATTAGCCTAAAATTAGAAAAGGGATAGATTATACCCTGGATTAAGACATATATACTAATTAACAAGTAATTTTGTTAACTTATGTCAGTTTATCTGTTTTTACACTTCCATTACCTTATTCAAAATGAAATGTAATAAAATTTTTGTGTTAGTAAAAATGTTATCATACTGGGACTATATACGGTATACAGTATGGAACATACACAAACATACATAGTCTTTATAGAGGCGAAATTTTGTGTATGTATGGACGTTTGCTATTTTACACAAAAACTACTGAAAGGATTTTGATGAAACTTCACTATAATATAGCTTACATCAATAGAAACATTGGTCACATTTTATCCCGAATTTCCCACGGTAATGAGAAATACGTGGGTGAAACCGCGGGCTTTCTCTGGTATGCAATAATGACCTGCTTCATCTTCCCGTTCACTATTATTCTCACTGTCAGAGCGTGATCGAGGCCTTTCGTCGAATTCATCGCCTTCAATAACTCGCTCTAACTCTTGGGCTTCGTTTGCTTCATCTTCCAAGAACACATCTTCGAGCAGCGACATTGCAATTTAGTAAAGGAAGTTACAGGTTCACAAAATATCAGCTTATGTGCGCCCCGAGTAATTTAGTATTCAGTACTAGTAGTATCACAGTTTTCACAAGTCTCAATTATCTTTTAAATATTGAAATTATATAAAATATTAATTTGTAAACGATTTGTAAATATTTCTTGAAGATTGACATTTGAATTTGACATATTAATTTCGCGGTATTTTTAAATCACACAGATAATATTTTAAACTTTAGAACCCACAGATACTGCATAATGTGCTTAGTATTGTAACTGTGAGACAGAAAAATGACTAGAAAATGAATTATGAGGCATGTTTCGTTTTTATACCAATCATGTGTACTGTGGCTGAAGCTATAAAACATTCATACTTATAAGTAAATTAACTACTTAATAAATGAGTAAAGCCTGGCCAGTAAAATAAAAAAAAAACCAGGACTGAGAGCGCCATAAGAACTTAAACATCATGCTTACACCATTAAAAGTTCTAACCACATTGTCACATAAAAATATTACCTATGTGAATAATATCAAAATGAACTTTAATTAGATATAATACCTGATCAAAAAAATGAACCTAACCGGACTAGTTTTAATTGTTTAATTTAATTACAAACTTTATAAAACCAATAAATAAAATCGGTCAAGTGAATCGTAATCGTTATGACGTTACGGTATGCTTTAACGGTAAAAGTACAAAACTTACACCACTAGCAAGTCACGTGACCAGCTTGCGTTTTGAGAGCGCATTCACAGGTATGGAAATTCGTGATTTTTATTAGAAAATCGTGTTAAATTACGGATAAATCCATAGCTTTAAGGTAAATTTTCTAACTTAGGGTGGAAAACGTGTTGTTGAGTGCAAAAATAAGGTGTACACTGGTGTCGTGGACGGTTTTTTCATCAACAAAGACTGTCATTTTGATACCAAGAAAGGTGCTTCAAGAATGGCGTCCCCCACATGTGCCGCCTATTGAATTTCGTCGTCGTTGGGAATTTTAGAAATTGATGACGTGAGCTCTTTCGTTGCTAGCGAAGGTGCAGACGCTCGGATCTCCACGGTTCGCTGTGAGAAGACGTCGCTGTCGTCCAGTGGCGCTGCAAATTTTCAAATTGGTATCGCCCTTGCAGTTCAGTGATTCATTGTTCTTATTTCTGCGAAAAGTAATGCAAATTTTCATGTTTTTCTCGACTTAACTTGTTTTACAAGTGTATATTTCATATCTGATCGATTTTTTTGTTTATAAATCGGGTCGATCATTCATACATCCACCCAAGTGTTTGTTTACTTATTTTCCGTTTAAAGATAATATTGCTGATTGGCAGTTCCTTCCGTGTCATGTTATAGTAGATAATGCGCATAACAGCGATTACATTTAGGGCTAATGACTATAACCCATTTAATATAACTACATTAACAACAACAAAGTTATTATTTACCTCCTGTACATTTCGTAAATACATTTCTCATATCTGCGTCGTCAATCAGATAGTTATTGAATAACACATTGCATTACAGTACTCTAAGAATCTCCTGTTAAAAGCTTACAAGAATTTCTTCCTCAAAAATTCTATAATCTAATTCTAATTGGATATTTATGGTCATCCTTTCAAAGCTAATAGCTAAGCTAGCTTATCATTCTTGTTAAAGTTTTAGATCTCTCAGTTTTGTTCTACAGACCTAATTTAAACAAATTATTGTATTGTTTCTTATATGATCATTTTAGTAATTCTGGCTTTGGATAACATGTTAGATAGTAGCCATTGACAAATTCACTGACCAATAAATCTGTCAGTACAGAAAACTGGGGGAGTCCCCAAGTCTAGTAATAAGAGTAAATAATAAGTCTAAAATAAGTCTGTATGTTGATAACAGTGTACAGTACATATGAATCATTAGGGCATTTGAATCTCCAGCATATAAATATGTATTCCAGAGCTATGAGATTCATCCATAATTAAAAGAGCTTCACACAATAATTTGTATTTTATGATTATTATAAATGCTTGTCTGTTTGTTACTAAATCATGCCTAAACTACTGAACAGATTTAAGTGAATTCTAGTACCGAGACAGTTTAGTGCCTTTTATTGCCATTAAGAATGCTCGTCAACAAACAAATTTAAAATAAAGGTAGAAAATGCAACACATTTTATGCCTAATAAATTTAAAATTATGTTTTGTCATTTTAAAAAATCTTATTTAAAAGATATTGAATATATAATTTAGTTGTAAGCTTACTAATCTAATTAATTTTCATGAATTTGTCATTAACTAGTTAATTTTAAAAAAAAGGTGTAAATTGACTAGTGATTTCTACCTTCATTTTTAATTTGTTTGTTGACAAGCATTCTCAATTGAGTTTGGCTTTAGTGTAGATAGGTAGTTTGGAGTATTGCCCAAAGGTTTCCTGTCTATCTATATTGAATAATATTTATTTAAAGATTTGTTTAGGCATCATTTGATCAATGTTTCTGCACTATCTCATTCCTGTGGGAATTTCAGAAAAAAAAATATGGGCAATGTGTTATTATGATGCATAAGCTCTATTACTATGAAGTTCTATCAAAATTCATTCAGAAGTTGTTGTGTGAGAGAGTAAGAAACATCCATACATACATACAAATTTTGGCTGTGTTGAAACTCATCTCCAATGCTGGTGTTTTTCTCCTTCATCTGCCAAATTTGAATAGATAGGTAGTTTAGAGGAAAAAAAAGTTTAGAGAACTTGCTGCAGTTCTAGTCAGGTTAATGTTTGGTTGTGTCCATTTCTACCACACAGACCATGTAAGCCATTTTTAGTTAGTTTATAAGATAGGTTGTTGTTTTGTCTATAGACTTTTATTTATATGTTGGTTTCATTGACATATTAATAATATGGACTTCGGGTCAGCGATAAAAAGTGTCCGAACCAAAAGTAAGCCAAAACGCGAAATGACTTCCAATCGCAATTCAGTCTCATATTAGCTGACTGACAGAATACACGTCAATAATGCCGTAATGTGTTATAAAAAACTTGTAAGAACTACCCGAGTAAGGTGAGAAAAGAAGACGGTGTATTATATTTTCAGTAAGTAAATATTTACTGATGATTTTAAAGTATTATTTTGTTTAGAAACAGGCTATTTTATTAAAATTTTAATAAACTATAGAAACGAATTGCATAAACAACCAAAATGAACAAAAGTATCTATCTGTCTTTTTCCCATACGCTACCCGCGTATAGGATAGAAGGAGTGCAATATGTTTATCTAATTAACCACATTTAGTTCGGATCTGCCGTGAGCAATAGAATGTTTTAGAACAACGACTGCATAGAGTTATTTTGTTGTTAAACATTTGAATTATTTAATTACTTAATTTTTGAATGAAAATAATTTGATTATTTTCAATTCAAAAATTTTTATTTTTTATGTCAACTTTTTTTTTATGTCATGAATATTAATCAAATAACTTTTGCCATAACGGTATATTAATTTGATAACTATAAGAATTATCTACATGAAATTAGGAACAGTTATTTAAAAAGTGATCTAACGTCATTGAAGTAAAAAAATATATTTTCAGTTTAATTAAAAAGAGGAAAATATCGAGAACTTAAAATTTCAAATTAAAGAACTATGTCGAGTGGCATATCATTTTGTACATTGGTGGATTTGGTTTGTAATTAATTTTTATTATAACTAATTATTATTTTATACAAGATAATTACAACAATTATTATTTGGTACAAGATTTATCCCAGCATATAGAGGTCAGGGATATGTAAATATAAATTAAAATTTGCTGTAAATATAATATATAAATATAAGATGCCAAAAAAATTTGAAAGCTACCGACTCCACACCATTTATGTTGTCCTATTTTCACGAGAAGCTGTCATGTCAAAAAAAGGCTGCCATGGTAACCGTCAATCTAAGCTGATTACTTATTGCATGCAATTAGACCGTTGCAAATTAGACTGTATAACAATACGATAAGACATACATTACTATGTTATTTTGTGTATAAAAACATAAATACATCCTAGTGTGTATAAAATATCTTGGGACACTTTTGATGACGTAAATTTTGCATTAGACCCGAAGTCCATAGTATTAATATGTCAATGGTTGGTTTTAAGAAATGTTTTTAAAACAAGCTATTTAAGTGTTGTGTTTCATTTGTTGGTAGAGCAATAAGGATAATGTGTCTAGATGTTGAAATAGAATATCCTCCATAAGGACATTAATATAGTCCAGCTTATAGGTTTGAGTGTGGTTTGCTGGTGGACTTTCTTCTTTTTGAGCTTTACTCACTGAAAGACTTGATAACTTTACATATCTTTTGAAGTATGGCAGTGTGAGTGAAGGGTAATCAGAAGTGAACATTCTAGGTGCTTTGCTATTCCTATTACTTCATCTACTATTGTAGACTGAAGGTAGTGACAATGAAGTGCTATGGAGTTGGTCTAATTAAATATTAAATAAATAAATATTATAGGACAATAAATATTATTATCATTGTCCGCTGCATTGATGGATCACCACTGCTGGACTGAGGACTGAAGACTACAGTCTTGAATTGCCTATATCCAGCCATTTGAACTTGCTTGATGTTGTCATCAATCCACTTAGTGCCTTTGATATTCTGGATGAATACTGAGCTTCCATATGAAAGCATTTATTTTATATTTGATTGATGTTGTTAATACAATTAGTGGGCACAACCTTCTGGAGGAACACTGTTCTTTTGTATAAATTCTTTGTTTTACAAAAAAATATTTTTAAAAATTATTATTATTATTATTTATCAACTAAGTTACAGTAACATTGACTTGAAGCCGGTGCATTCAACTGATTTGTGTGAATCCCAAGATGATCACACTGCTTGCTAAACTATCATATCACTATCTATGAATCATTAGCAATTTAATTGGCTTGCATTAATTGACAAATAGTTGGCAAGGACTCTTGTCTCATATTTTCCAAACACTTGTAATAATGACATTATATAACTTGCACTTATATGCTTAGGAAGTTACTATGTTTACATGTTACATATTGATTTCCTGTATGTAGAAAATTGTTTTAAATGGGTGTAACCAATATTTTGTTCTGGCAATGCAATTTTTGGTACTACCTACTCTATTATTATAGTGTAAGTAGATAAGGATGGTGGTAGAATTTTCTTTGATTAACTCTTGCCTCTGAGCTCTATAATTGTTGTGTTGCATTGTTAATGGATGGTTGTTTTTTGCAGCTGCTTGTAAATAGAGGCTGTAAATATTTAGGCAGTTAAAGATGAGTTTGGGTGCGCGCGCCACCAAGGGTGGTGCGAAGAAGGAGGGCAAGACGGACAAGGGCAAGCCCACAGACAAGCCCCAGCCGAAGGAGAAGACAAAACCACAGGTAATTACTATCATACTATATAAGCTTACAGACAAGCCCCAGCCTAAGGACAAGGCAAAACCACAGGTAGTTACTATCATCATTATAAGTCCATAGACAAGCCCCAGCCCATGGAGAGGAAAAACCACAGGTAATTACTATCATACTATATAAGCTTACAGACAAGCCTCAGCCTAAGGACAAGGCAAAACCACAGGTAGTTACTATCATCATTATAAGTCCATAGACAAGCCCCAGCCCATGGAGAGGAAAAACCACAGGTAATTACTATCATACTATATAAGCTTACAGACAAGCCTCAGCCTAAGGACAAGGCAAAACCACAGGTAGTTACTATCATCATTATAAGTCCATAGACAAGCCCCAGCCCATGGAGAGGAAAAACCACAGGTAATTACTATCATACTATATAAGCTTACAGACAAGCCTCAGCCTAAGGACAAGGCAAAACCACAGGTAGTTACTATCATCATTATAAGTCCATAGACAAGCCCCAGCCCATGGAGAGGAAAAACCACAGGTAATTACTATCATACTATATAAGCTTACAGACAAGCCTCAGCCTAAGGACAAGGCAAAACCACAGGTAGTTACTATCATCATTATAAGTCCATAGACAAGCCCCAGCCCATGGAGAGGAAAAACCACAGGTAATTACTATCATACTATATAAGCTTACAGACAAGCCTCAGCCTAAGGACAAGGCAAAACCACAGGTAGTTACTATCATCATTATAAGTCCATAGACAAGCCCCAGCCCATGGAGAGGAAAAACCACAGGTAATTACTATCATACTATATAAGCTTACAGACAAGCCTCAGCCTAAGGACAAGGCAAAACCACAGGTAGTTACTATCATCATTATAAGTCCATAGACAAGCCCCAGCCCATGGAGAGGAAAAACCACAGGTAATTACTATCATACTATATAAGCTTACAGACAAGCCTCAGCCTAAGGACAAGGCAAAACCACAGGTAGTTACTATCATCATTATAAGTCCATAGACAAGCCCCAGCCCATGGAGAGGAAAAACCACAGGTAATTACTATCTCCATTATGAGTCTAGACAGACTATAGTTCGTGCTGGTTAAGCATGCAGTGCCTTATCATCGTTGGCCGCCCAAAACCGGACCAAGTTCAAGTCCAAGATCAAGTTCACTGTGACCAGACCAGACCACACGCGACGTGTGTATGCCGGCGAACAATGATGAGTCACAGCTCTTGGAGAAGACAATATAGTTTATTCTTCTTTCTTCACTGATTGTTTATTTGGTTCTTTTAAAGGACTGCAGGAGAATATTAATCTCTTTTTCTTTTGTCTCAATCTATGCAACGAAATAAAGTAATATTTTCGATTTAGCGCCATTGAGCTTGCGGGCGACAATGATGTCTTTTCCTTTACATGAGATATTAGTTTAAAAACATATATGTACAACATTTTTAAATATGAGAATAAAAACTTATTTAACAAAAGTTTTTTCATGTTTTTGAATTTCAATAGGTATATTATATGCCGAATTTGCCACAAATCTGCTTAGCTGTCTAGTATAGAAATATTGATTAATAATATTCCTTGGACGAGACTAATACCACCTAATACCTTTTAATGAAAGCAATAAATTGGTATTAAATATGATAGCAGTATGATCGCAAATCGTAGAAGTTATATGTAAAATAAACAAGTAATGCCAGTGATTACTTCATGAATAGAACAATTTCAGTATAATATTATTTTGATTACTATTTTCGTTAATTGGAGCGCCAATTTGAGATCCCGAGCAGACAGGCACGTGATTCTATAAAAAGGTCATAAGTATTGATTGAAAAGTAAGATTGTCTTATAACTTTCTTACTTAAGTCTGATCTATAGTTACATATATACACACCGCCATATTTAGCGGAACATAAAGAAAGGTTCATAATTAAAAAAATATAGTTTTATTTTAAAATCTACTTACTACACTTCTTTTGTTATTTAAAGTTTCATTTCTTTTACTTAAAATGAGATCACATTAAGAACAGATTTTGCGAGTAAGGCTATTTGTGAAAAATGGTACATTTTTGAACTTTTCATTTAACCGGGAAAAGTGAAAAGATTAATATTAAAATAACAATTAATTAAATTAGAAAATGGTGATTAATATCGCGTATTTCCTCTACGTGCTCTTATTTAAGTTTTTACCCGTCTAGGCATACTGAGAATGATGTTATCGATGGTTTTCTGGGATAGTCTCCGCCATTCCTCAACTACGGCGATTAGCAGTTTACCCACGTTGACTTAACTACTATCTTATAAAACATTGAAAAAAATTTGGGGGTGGCCCACATATAAGGGGGGTGAATAATTGATGTTGTCGGATTCGCAGACCTAACCAATATGCACACAAAATTTCATGAAAATCGATCGAGCCATTTAGTAGGAGTTTAATTATAAACACCGTGACATAAAATTTTTATACATAAGATATTTTGACGTTGATGATAAACCTAAATGTTTTCTGTTGCAGGCCACTACAGAACAACTTCGTATGGCAAACATGATTGACTGTAAAAGCGAGGACGCTTCCGACGTGCGACGTATGGTAAGCGTGGTCTTATATACGACAGCTAGCAGATGCCCGCGACTTCGCCCGCGAGAACAATAGCTTATAACCTTCCAAGAACATCAAAGATATCATCACGCCTCATTCTCAAAAGGATAGGCAGAGACCACGTTCTCTCGTTGCTTGCAATTTCATTAAACCTTTCATATACGTACTTCGGTTTAAGGTACTTTTGACCTGCCCTTAATGTCCTGGAGTAGATCCAGGAATGTTTTCCTTGGTCTTTCCCTTTCAACATTTCTATTCACTCTCGCCTCATAAATTCCTTTCGTAAGTGTTTCTTCATTTATTCTCTCCACATGACCAAACCATCTCAGGATACCTTTCTCGATTTTAATCAATACATCTTCTTTCATACAAAATACACGTGACCTCTTTACTAAGAGAAATACTGGGTTAAGCAAGTTCTCCCTAGATATGTGCTATCGCGAACTTCTCTGTAGTTCTTATAAAGAGGAACAATTCTTTATTTAGTTTTATCACCTATACTAAAGCCAAACTCGATTGAGAATGCTTGTCAACAAACAAATTAAAATTGAAGGTAGAAATCACTAGTCAGTTAACACTTAATTTTTTTTGTTAATTTGTTAATGACGAATTCATGACAATAAATTAGATTAGTAAGCTTAAAACTAAATAATATATTCAATATCTTTTTTAAATGAGATTTTTTAAAAAACATAACATAATAATTTTAAATTTATTAGGCACAAAATGTGTTGCATTTTCTACCTTGATTTTAAATGTGTTTGTTGACAAGCATTCTCAATCGAGTTTGGCTTTAGTATAGTGATAGTAATTAGCTGTGCCTTGCAGTTTCACCCGCGCAGATCCCGTTCCTGTGGGAGCATCTAGAAAGCAGTTCCTAGTGAGCGCTTACTACGGGAAATGAATAATTTAGTTTTACTACTCAATTGAGTGTAGTTTTAGACTGACTAGAAGTCAATAGGTCAGTCAGGGTGTTCGACTATATATTTATAAATAAACTATTTTAAAAGAGCAACTCCATTGTCTTACTATTCATTGTTAGTAGAATCTGACTACCATACTACTATGACGACCGTGGCGCAGTGGTATGTGCGGTGGATTTATAAGATGGAGGTCCTAGGTTCGATTCCCGGCGGGGCAGATTGAGATTTTTCTTAATTTGTCTTGGTCTGGCTGGTGGGAGGCTTTCGCCGTGGCTAGTTACCAACCTACCGACAAAGACGTAACGCCAAGCGATTTAGCGTTCCGGTACGATATCGTATAGAAACCGAAAGGGGTGTGGATTTCATCCAACTCCTAACAAGTTAGCCCGCTTCCATCTTAGATTGCATCATCACTTAACATCAGTGATACAAAAAAAGTCACAAATTAACAAAATTCCATACATAATTACATAACATCACTCATTTCCACAGGGGTAGGTAGAGACCAAGTCTGTCCACTTGCCACAATCCTTGCAGCTCTCCCTCGCTTGTTCCAACTTCATTAAACCTTTCGTGCAATTAAAAAATCTAGACTTGATTTTTCCCTTTTTATGCCTAATAAATTTAAAATTATGTTTTGTTATTTTAAAAAATCTTATTTAAAAGATATTGAATATAATAATTAGTTTTCACTGGTTCTTTGCTCTTAATAGCTGCAGCGTGATGTTATAAAGCCTAAAGGCTTCCTCGATAAATGGACTATTGAACAAAAAAAGGATTTTTAAATTAGAACCAGTTGTTCCTGAGATTAGCGCGATCCAACAATCTTTTCAGCTTTATAATATGTATGTAATATTCACTCGAATATAGGCGTAACATATTTTTAAATACACGAGTATTTGAATATATTACACATTATTATTTCATTGAGTTGATTTGTAACAGATACGACGTGCTTAATCTTTATGTATGTTTTTATCTCTGCCGCCGTCAGAAAAGTCACTCGACACAATAAAGGTCATTTACCCGCGCTCTATTCATTGCGTTGATTTTATGTTTGATAATATGAAACTGACTGCGAAAAATTATCATCATCAGATCAACAGTTTGTTTTTAACTGAGTGTTGAAGGAACGTTAAGTTGTTCTAATTTTCTAAAGTTTATTTGAAAATAAACATAATATCGAAAATTGCGGAACTGACGGGATTCGAACCCGCGTCTCTGTGTGTTTGCTGATGTCGGTGCGGGAATTATACATAGTATTATGTTTTTTGATATCCAGGGAAAAGGTCTGTTTCTAAGGTCTAATTCTTTGCTCGAACGTTTTTTAAAACTTAGTTATTAGGGTTTCGTACCCCTCTCCTACAAGGAGGGGGGATAACCTTGTAGTGGGCTGTTAATAGGCTGACGATTACCTAAAGGATATGATGAAGGGCTAAAACGGCGGTACTCTATTACTAAGACTTTGCTGTCTGTCACCAGGCTGTATCTCATGAACCGTGTTAGCTAGTCAGTTGAAAATTTCATCAATGATGTATTATTGTTTCTGTTATAACTACAATATCTACTAATACTGAATAAAATAAAAATTAGTGGTGATCCCATACAACAAACTTGAGCTTTTTGCCATTTTTTGCTCAAGGTTATTAATTATTTATTATTATTAATAACCTTAACAGGTAGATGTTTGAAATATATATTAATCAGAATCATTTATTTGCTTGGAACATTACAGTATTAATGATACAGAATCCTTGCGCTAATCCGACTTGCGCTTAGCCGTTTTTATTTATTATCTATCTTGTATTTATTTTCCATTTATCCTCTATGATATATTTATTTTTCAATTCAATTATTATTCATATATTTTATAAGCTTTTATTCGCGGATTCCCTTGTGTTAATGTTAAAGCCACGGGCGTCTGCTAGTGTTTCTATAAAATGTACAAAAGGAGGTTATAAATAAAGGCTATCGTTTCCTCCAGGTCACTGAGCTGATGGAGATGACTCGTCGCACGGAGGAGGAGGTTTGCTCGGCACTGCACGACACCAACAACGACATGGCCGCCGCCTGCAACCTGCTGTTCGAGGAGAGTCAGCGGATACAGGTACGTAAGGACGTACGCGCACGCAAGCACAAACACGCACGCACAAACACGTATGCAGGCATATACACGCACGCAACCCCGTATACGCACAGTCGGCGGATGTAAGTACGTAGTACGTACATATATGATACGCACGTACATACGCTCGCAGCCACAAAAACGAACGCATGCATATAAACGCACGCAAGCATGTACATGCATAGTCAGCGAATGCCGGCGAAAGCATACATATTATGCACACACACCTGAACAAGCAAGCACCTGCACAAAGAAACGCGTCCACATACGCTCCAACATGCGAATTTAAAATAAAAATAAATAAATTTTATAAAAAATAGCTCCCAAAGATGAATAATTTTCCCCGTTTTTCATCAATTTCCGCAGTTTCTTTGCTCCTATTGGTTGCAGCGTGATGTTATATAGCCTAAAGCCTTTCTCGATAAATGGACAATACGACACAAAACACCCAAACCTACGAATGATTTTTGTACTTTTAGATAGGAGGAGGTACGGAGCTGATAAACTAATAAAAGTAGGAAGATGATCGTTTAAGTCCTTTTTCTGTCATTATTACCGATTATAATGTAATATTATTTCCCAGGGCGAATGGCAAACAACAGAGAAGAAGAAAAAGAAACCGCCCGCCCCCACGGGCAACGGCGACGTGGAGCCGCCGCGGGACGCGCCACGCTCGCGATCTGGACCGCGCACCCGTAAGTGCCTGCCTGGATTTATAATAGGAAGGTCCCGGGCTCGGTTTCCGACAAGGCCGATTGAGATTTTTCTGCTGGTGGGAAACCTCGGTCTTAGACGTACCACCTAGGGATGTAGCAATCTGGTACGATGTCGTGTATAAACCAAAGGGGTGTGGATTACATCCGCTTCCATCTTAGATTGCATCATCATTTACCATCAGACGTGATTGCAGTCAAGGGCTAATTTGTGATGAAAAAAATTCTTTAATTCGTTTTTATATACTAATAGTTAACTAAACAATGAGCCACCTAATAATGACTAATAAACCACCTATAACAGAGCAAAACCACAGTTATTCTGTTTGTCAGTAGGCTGATTGTCACACTACTAGTATTTTTTTCCGCAAGTTATTTGTTTGATAGTAATAGATTTACGGAATGTTACAGTTGATTGACTGACGACTTTAATTGAATCATGAAGTTGCTGGACGCAGCTGGTGTAGTGTGTGGAACTCTCTGTCAAAGTCAATGTTCTGAATATTTATTAGCTGATATACAACTTGCTAGATAAATAACCTATCAATCCGTCTACCAGGAGTTAGGGAAAGAGAATACATGCCTAGAAAAAAATGCATTTTTTGGGCAGAAACCTGAGAGAGATATGTGGAGAAGAATTTGCTTAAATTTTTAAGGTATCTACCCTTTTTGTTTGTGTTAGTATCGAATTTTTAAATTTAAAATAAATATTTTATACGCAGAATTGTGTTAACAAGAACGAAATGTATCGATAAGCTTCGGGATGTTATACCATTTACCTAACACGTTGTATAATAATGTTTGTATGCAGGTCGCGGCGAAGGCGAGGGCTCAATGCGCGGGCGCGGCTCGGGGCGCGGGCGGGGCGGAGCGCGCGGCGGGCGCGGCGCGGGGCGGGGCGCGCGGCGGGGCGGAGCGTCGCGCACGCACGTGCAGCGCAACGACGCCGACTGGCCGCACGCGCCCGACACCGGTACTACACACACATACTCCCACTGTCATAGACAATCAATGTGTCTACTAGTGATGTAACGAATGTTGGTGTTCTCACTTATACCAATATTAACAATCAATATTCGCGAATGCGATCACGAAAATCAACATTTTCCTCATAAAAAATGGATCTCATTTGTTTGGTCATCACGCGTGAACGGCTGGCCTGATTTCGCCAAATAATTTTTTTTTTATTTAAAAATGGCAATAAAAATTATTATGGAAGGAAATATTAAAAAAGTTACGCGAATAATTTCTTAAAAAGCAATAATATTGTTATTTAGCCATGGCTCATGACTAACCGGTTTAGTATGAAAAGCATAAAAGTAGATTTTGAGTCTGATTGAGCACATAATAAGTTAAGTTTCATAACTTTTTTTTTCTTTGAGTTTATGTTTATTATTTTCGTTGAAATATTCTTTCTTTGTTTTCTATAAAAAGAAATTAGAAAATTCGGAACAAGAATGAATGTTTTATCTTTTTAGACAGATTTTGAAATAGATCTAATCCAGATATATTCGCCCTTTTAGTTCAAAAACATTCGCGTCGTTTTTTGCCAAAAGTGATGCGAAAAGAAAAATATGCAAACTTTCAGCATATTCTTTAGATTATTTACAAAAGGAATAGGGCTGTAATCATTGTAGATGGATCATCTGTATGGTCTGTTTGTGTTGTCGCTGCAGGTGGCAACATCGATTCGTTTCCCGCCACAGAAGACTGGGACAACGAGGAGTGGTCCGGCTCTCTCTCAGACACCAAGGTGACTATTGTATACTGTTTGCTATCATACAATACACCATGTAGCAATTTATTGAGCGCGCACACACACACTCGCACACGCACACACATATGCTTATTGACACTTAGTTTTTATTCAGTTCACTCTTTCTACAAAATTACACTTTCAGGTGAAGTGCAGAAATCATAAGTTAAATTTACATTGCCACCGAATGGAATGGATGCAAACTCTTTGTACGAAGCTTTTTTTTATTCATTCCAATAAAAATTTTAAAAGTACCTTCAATGCACAGAATTGGACATGCTACAGTTTTATTACAAGTATGAATTCTACACATACATATGCTTCTCTCTTCCGGCGTATGTTAGACACACTAAAGACACTGCTTCACCAGTAACGTGTTTGGTATAAAGTGACTTGAGTGTTATTTCGCTCTACATTGGTGTGTATTTTTAGGTGTTCACGCCGAGTGTTAGCGGGCAGAACGCCACGGATACCGAACCGGCGCCCGTTCCGTCCACTGTAAGTTGATCGAGGGTGAACTTGCAACGAGTATTACACCAGGAGGCGAATCAGGCTTCCTTCAGTCGTCGTTATGTTAAATGTTAATCTGCATATTGCATGACTGGAACAGTATTCCAGTTAACACTATGACAGAAGATGTCAACCTTTTTGGTCCTCACGGAAGTAAAATCCAGCAACCTTTCTTAAACGTTTGGAAATCATTTATGATGACATCTTCAAACGCAGAAGTTGTCAACATATTTTACCTGAAACTAAAACAATCACTTGCAATATATCACAAATTCGTTTGTTCAGAATTATAACTCTATCGATGTATGAATTAAAAAAAAACGTGTGATAAGTTAAATACCGTTAGTTACCCACAGCGGGTTAGAGTGAAAGAGAAGGAGCCTGCTACCGCTGTCGTGAGCGTAAGCAATGAGAGGCCAGACAGACTGGCGCTATAATGCTTAGGTAACATAGCGGTTTACCTTCTCATAAGAAGTTATCACTTAAAAAACTTAGTTTTAACTTTTTTGATAATTTTTTTACAAATAATATATATCGAATGGACACATGTCCGCCGCATCGATAAAATTCCTACGGCGGAATATTTTCAAAGTCTAAATAACTTATAAACCTAACAGACATTGTTCTCAAGATTTTATTTTTATAAAATAAAAATCATAATGGAAAATTTTAAAATGCTAGTAACTTACTAAAACTACCATGATTTATATAAAATATTTAATACCTCTATGTTCATTTGTAAATATTTTTTAAATTTATTACAAGTAGAACCACAGACGAACGGTCCTATGTCTCATGACAGATTGCCGAGTCACAGAAATTGCAAGTGATTGAAAATTAACTCTACTCGTGAATGACAGATGTAAAGAGTCTAAGTGGATTTCTTCGCGGTCGAATTTATACCTAGGGGTTAAATGGGCATATTAAATTGAGGCGTTTGTCTGCAGGAGGACTGGGAGTGCAGCCCGGAGGCGAACGGGCCGCGCGACGCGCAGATCCCCACCTACACCTACCACAACACGCAGCAGCAACACATACCTGTAAGTGACGTCACATTTAACAATACTTGTATTAGTGTCCCTACAACCAGAAGAGATACCAGACGTAAACAAACCGACTGTCAGGTCATTCGCGCAGATCCCCACCTACACCTACCACAACACGCAGCAGCAACACATACCTGTAAGTGACGTCACATTTAACAATACTTGTATTAGTGTCCCTACAACCAGAACAGATACCAGACGTAAACAAACCGACTGCCAGGTCATTCGCGCAGATCCCCACCTACACCTACCACAACACGCAGCAGCAACACATACCTGTAAGTGACGTCACATTTAATAATACTTGTATTAGTGTCCCTACAACCAGAACAGATACCAGACGTAAACAAACCGACTGCCAGGTCATCTCCCCACCTACACCTACCACAACACGCAGCAGCAACACATACCTGTAAGTGACGTCACATTTAACAATACTTGTATTAGTGTCCCTACAACCAGAACAGATACCAGACGTAAACAAACCGACTGCCAGGTCATTCGCGCAGATCCCCACCTACACCTACCACAACACGCAGCAGCAACACATACCTGTAAGTGACGTCACATTTAACAATACTTGTATTAGTGTCCCTACAACCAGAAGAGATACCAGACGTAAACAAACCGACTGCCAGGTCATTCGCGCAGATCCCCACCTACACCTACCACAACACGCAGCAGCAACACATACCTGTAAGTGACGTCACATTTAACAATACTTGTATTAGTGTCCCTACAACCAGAACAGATACCAGACGTAAACAAACCGACTGCCAGGTCATTCGCGCAGATCCCCACCTACACCTACCACAACACGCAGCAGCAACACATACCTGTAAGTGACGTCACATTTAACAATACTTGTATTAGAGTCCCTACAACCAGAACAGATACCAGACGTAAACAAACCGACTGCCAGGTCATTCGCGCAGATCCCCACCTACACCTACCACAACACGCAGCAGCAACACATACCTGTAAGTGACGTCACATTTAACAATACTTGTATTAGTGTCCCTACAACCAGAACAGATACCAGACGTAAACAAACCGACTGCCAGGTCATTCCCAATCCCCACCTACACCTACCACAACACGCAGCAGCAACACATACCTGTAAGTGACGTCACATTTAACAATACTTGTAGTAGTGTCCCTACAACCAGAAGAGATACCAGACGTAAACAAACCGACTGCCATGAGATCCCCACCTACACCTACCACAACACGCAGCAGCAACACATACCTGTAAGTGACGTCACATTTAACAATACTTGTAGTTGTGTCCCTACAACCAGAAGAGATACCAGACGTAAACAAACCGACTGCCAGGTCATTCGCGCAGATCCCCACCTACGCCTACCATAGCACGCAGCTACAACACGTACCTGTAAGTGTCGCTTTGATTTACTCGCATTTAGGTCCCTATCCCACTAGCGTTATGGGAGCCTTGACGTTTCTCCAACGTCTGCGCAGCGTTGTCGCAACGTTACCATTGCGCATCCGCTGAACACAACGTCAACGTCGCGAACATGCTGCAATTTCAGGCCTGCAATCGGAAAGAAAATGGATTTCGACGAGGAAACAGTACTGTTTGCTTTGCTACTTCGACGAAAATTATGGAAAAGAAATTGTTATCGTATGTTTAGGGAAAATCTTATATGGTCCAATCGATTACAGGAACGGGAATATTTCCCACTGTACTGTAATAGTGAATGTAAGCGTCTAATAATGATTAAGAATTTTATAAATATTTGATTTTAAAGTGGGAAACTACATAATAAAAAAAGAGTAAAGTCCCTTCAACAAGTAGAGATATCAGACATAAACAAACCGACTGTCAGGTCATTCACTTATGCAGGTTCTATAACTTTTTTTACTTGTACAAATTTTTGAAATGTAAAGTAAATTTATTACCACATCTAATTTAAAGTCGTATCGCTACGTTTCGACTCTGCGCCAGTATGAGTTAGTTAGCCTTAGTTAGTGAAATAAAGTCGAAAGTTCACTAAAATATTTGTTTTTAAGCAAATGGGCAACGTGAACAACGTGGTGTCGAGCGCTCCGCCGGTCGCGCCTAAGACTGAACCGCCCGAGACCTACGTGCCTCAACACCATCAGGTAAATTCATCATTATTAACGGCCCATTGTAGGTCTCCCTCCTTATAGGAGAGAGCATATGGGGCGTAGACCCACTACGCTGCTCCAATGCGGGTTGGCGGGCTTAGGGTGATAATGTTTCATTTATTAATGATTACTATCAGATGTTGATGATAGTGACCGGGGCCGACGGTTAACGTCTTCTCCAAGGCACGGGGGTGTGACACCAACTAGTTAAAATATCCATAATTTAAATGGCTTTATAAAAGCTCTGTTGTTAATTTAGTGTTGGTTGTCCCTGTCTTTAAATTAAAACTCGTCTAGCGTCCTCGATTTTTTTTGATAAATTTATTTAAAAGTTAATCTATTTTCACTTTTTCTTTATAATATATTTTAAGGTTACGAAGGAAACTTCATTTCTTTGTCTTTCCTTTTCTGCACCTTTCGGTTTCTGCACGACATCATATCGTAACGCTTAGTCGTTAGGAGGTACGTCTTTGGCAGCAGCGTGGTAACTAGCCATGGCCAAAGCCTCCCACCAGCCAATAATTAAATATTTAATAATAATAATACAACATACAGTTCTGTTTAAAGGATTTCAGCATATTTATTTTGGATAAGTATATTTAAATCCTTGGTATATTTCACTACTTTCATAATCAATTGTATGTATAAATTGCAGCCGAGGGGGATGTCTGGCAGCCTGAGCGCGGCGCAGACGCAGTACCTGTCGCAGCTCACGCAGCAGACGCAGCGCCACGACGCCAGTACGTACACCCGCACGCGTGTAACTCTCTACCCGACAGTGTGTAATAGCTCTCCAGACAGTATTTAATGTAACAATATGTTATCAGGTGTGTACACGAGTAACTACGGCGTGTACGCACAGACGGACATCAGCACGCAGAGGAAGACGCAGCGGGTCAGGGTGCCGCCGCCCTCCAAGGTACCTACAATTATTACTTTCATTTATTTATACATTTTTTAATTCCTAAGAATATTGCTTTAACATAAAAATATATTAAAATAATTTGCTCTTTCGATTGCGGCGCTTTTTTGTGCTAAAGCAATTGATGAACCTTCGCCTTCGTATCGGACTCTTATCCAACAGTCAAGCGAAGGCTTCTTAAGATGTTGATCGTTGGTGGACGATGATGACACGCCCGATATTTGGGCATCCTTCATATATTTTTTATTTTTTTTTATCGGCTACAAGTTGGCCCTTGATTGCTATCACACCTGATGTTAAGTGATGATGCAATCTAAGATGGAAGCGGGTTAACTTGTTAGGAGTAAGACGAAATCCACACTCCTTTCGGTTTCTACTCGACATCCTACCGGAACTCTAAATCGCTTGGCGGTACGTCTTTCTCTGTAGGATGGTAACTAACCACGGCGTAAGCCTCCCACCAGCCAGATCAAGACAAATTAAGAAAAATTTCAATCTGCCCCGCCGGGAATCGAACCCAGAACCTCCGTCTTATAAATTCACCGCGCATCATAATAAATTTTCAAATTTTAGTACAAGCTTTAGGCTTGTACTGAAATTTGGTGTGGCTTGCAAGTTTGAGTTCTGCATTAATAGATCAGTTAGTCAGTACCTTTTATACAGTTAGGTACAGACATAAACTTTATTCCATATTTAATCCGTAATAATGTTTGTAGATACCATCATCAGCAGTGGAGATGCCAGGCGGTACAGAGAACAGCGGCAGCATGTTCCTCGACGTGCAGTTCGGAGCGCTGGAGCCGGAGGCGCTGCACGAGACGCCGCCGCAGTCCGCGCACACGCCGCACGTGGTGCACGCGGCGCACCCGGCGCACGCCGCGCACGTGGTGCAGCCCGCGCACCCGGTGCACGCGGCGCACGCAGCGCAGCCCACGCACGCAGTGCACGCGGCGCACCCCACGGCGCAGACGACGCACCCCACGGTGCAGGCGGCGCACCCCGCGGTGCAAGCAGCCCACCCGGTGCACCACGCGCCGCCCACGGTGTCGCAGTCGCCCACCGCGCCGCCGCAACCCGCCAAACCGGTACATTTATTTATTTATTTATTTGTAACCAACAAATTTTCAGAAAATACAATCTGGAGCAAAGAAATCGAGTCAATTAATAATGTGAGTGAGTTTTGAATGTAAAGTACTTAATTTTCAAGGGAATTAAGTAACCTTCTATTAACAGTATTTATTTAAACTTTTTTTTTCATTGACTACAAGTTGACCCTTGACTGCTATTAATACCATAAACTCCAAAAAAAAATCGAACAGACATCAATCATCTATTACACTAAAAAGGTAGAAACCAATCGGTTCAACTTAAGGAGGGAGGCCTGGCTCCATGAACTGTTAATAGGCTGATAATGACGAATCCGTTTGAAGGCGGTGCAGAGCCCCTCAGTTTTATTTTGCTATTGGCACTGCCTACTAACCGTTAAGTAGATAGGACGGTACGATGTTATTTTTTGCTTTTTAGTGTAATATCATTTAAATCGGTTCAATTTGTTCTAAAAATATTAATTTTTTCACATATCTTCCGATTTTATAATGATTTAACGAAAAAATTCGCTGGGATTATTATAGTGACCATAAGCACCGCCAAAGAGACGGAAAAAATGATATAAAGTCGGCCAATAGCGGCGAATTCGGATATAAAGCTGTCTCTTTCGTTCTAACGGTATTTTCGATTGCGAGAAATTGGGCGCCCGTATATGTCAGAAAGAAAAGTGTATTAAACATGTCTTTGGTGGACTGACGACATAAACTTGTCGCAGAAAGCCGCTGTCTTAGGCGGCTCAGGATCGTTTGATAGTCCCTACAACAGTCCTACGTCCAGCAGTCGATGTCTATCGGCTGCTAATGATGATGATGATGAAGATGTCTGTCTTTATAGATGTATTATATAGAATAGACAAAAAGTCGTGTGCAAGTTAGTCGTACTCCAAGTATAACATTTAATATAAAAAATGTATGGTTGTTTTGCAGCAGGTGACGTCACAACCGGAGCCTCAATCCGTGCCCCAAAGCCACGAGACAACGACTGAAGCGCCTAGTAATAGCTACCCTAATACTAACAGTATGGTAATTAATATTACTTTATTACTTGTGTTCAATCCGTGCCCCAAAGCCACGAGACAACGACTGAAGCGCCTAGTAATAGCTACCCTAATACTAACAGTATGGTAATTAATATTACTTTATTACTTATGTTCAATCCGTGCCCCAAAGCCACGAGACAACGACTGAAGCGCCTAGTAATAGCTACCCTAATACTAACAGTATGGTAATTAATATTACTTTATTACTTATGTTCAATCCGTGCCCCAAAGCCACGAGACAACGACTGAAGCGCCTAGTAATAGCTACCCTAATACTAACAGTATGGTAATTAATATTACTTTATTACTTATGTTCAATCCGTGCCCCAAAGCCACGAGACAACGACTGAAGCGCCTAGTAATAGCTACCCTAATACTAACAGTATGGTAATTAATATTACTATATTACTTATGTTCAATCCGTGCCCCAAAGCCACGAGACAACGACTGAAGCGCCTAGTAATAGCTACCCTAATACTAACAGTATGGTAATTAATATTACTTTATTACTTGTGTTCAATCCGTGCCCCAAAGCCACGAGACAACGACTGAAGCGCCTAGTAATAGCTACCCTAATACTAACAGTATGGTAATTAATATTACTTTATTACTTATGTTCAATCCGTGCCCCAAAGCCACGAGACAACGACTGAAGCGCCTAGTAATAGCTACCCTAATACTAACAGTATGGTAATTAATATTACTTTATTACTTATGTTCAATCCGTGCCCCAAAGCCACGAGACAACGACTGAAGCGCCTAGTAATAGCTACCCTAATACTAACAGTATGGTAATTAATATTACTTTATTACTTGTGTTCAATTTCAAATGCCTCATTGATCTAAAATATATGTTGAACATGATCTATATAAAAATGTTTTGTTTTCCAGTTAAGTGAGAGCTTGTCAGTAGTGGAGCCTACACCGACGAGTCAACCCGCCACCTCAGAGTCTGTCGCCGTCAATAGCACGCGTGAGTATATCACCATGTGATATATGGATCATCATCATCATCATTTTTGTCAGCCGATAAACTGACTGTCACTTAACATCAGGTGTGATTGCAGTCAAGGGCCAACTTGTAGTCATTAAAAAAAAAAAAAATAAACATCCACTGTTGGATGTTTATCGGCTTTTCACACATTTCAAACATTCTTAAAAGGAGTTTCAAACACCGCGGTCTTGAGCTCCATTCAGCGGTTCCCTACAACCCACTTACTTGTCATCAGTCCACCTATACTAAAGCCAAACTCGACGGAGAATGCTTGCTTATCAACAAACAAATTAAAAATGAAGGTAGAAGTCACTAATCATTTAACACCTAACTTTTCTTTAACTAGTTAATGACGAATTCATTCATTCATCATTCCAATAAATTAGATAAGTATGCTTAAAACGAATTAATAGACTCAATATCTTTTAAATAAGATTTTATAAAAAACAAAACAATTTTAAATTTATTAGGTATAAAAAATGTGTTGCATTTCTACCTTCATTTTAAATTTGTTTGTTGATATGCTTTCCACATTGATGTTAGCTTTAGTATAGTTAGGGGTCGACCAATACTGCGCTTTCGGGGCAAGGTCTACATTCAAGCACCTTGGATTCATCAGCTCTTTGAACTATGTGTCACGCCCAATGCCACTGCAGGTTAACAACTCGTTGAGCTATATCAGTAAGTTTGGTTAAGTGTTCTGTATTCACTCTAAAGTTGCAACACGCCGAACTTTCAGTTTGTATAGTGCGCAGCGCAGACAAACAAACACCTTGTATTCAGAGCAGACTTGATGATTGATATGAGGTGTACTACAGTTAAGGTTAGTCGACATTAATTCTGTCGATATACAGCAATTGGGCGGCAAAATGTCTTTTTGATCCGACAACGTTTTTCACAATTTCAGCGCTAGAGAAGCTATCGGCGTCGATGAAGCAGCTGGGCGTGTCGGGAGTAACGGGCGTGTCGGGCGTGTCCGCCGTGTCGGCCGTGTCTGGCGTGGCGGGCGCGAACGAGGTGACGCCGCAGCCGCAGGCGCACCACCACTACGCGCATCACAGGCCTAAGGTAATAACGAGCGTGTCGTATACTCCGTCATTATAGATATCTGAGTCCTTTATTATAGGGGTCTGGCTGGTGGGGGGCTTCGGGCGTGGATAGCAAAGACGTACCGCTAAGTGATTTATTGTTCCGGTGTGGTGCTGTGTAGAAACCGAAGGAGTGGATATTATTCTATTCCTAACAAGTTAGCTCGGTTCCGTCTTAGATTGCATCATCACTTGCCACCAGGGGTGATTGATTGATTCAAGGGTCATTTGTATGTATGTAACTTTCGACCTTAGTGATGTCTGACGGAACGTTAATATAGCACGCTTCTTCGGTTTAACTAAAGCTCTAACTTAGGCGAGTTCTGCATCCCTCTGGCTCTGAAGTGGCGCGCCTTGCTGTATGATTGGTCTCCTGCCTTATTGAAATTTTATCTTAATGCCTTTCAACTGACTCTCCCAGATCAGAGTAACCTAGTAATATAGGGAAAAGCCTCGGAAAAATCTTGCTATACCTGTGGTGAGGCAGTGGGCACTGCAAGGTACTTATTGGTAGGATGCAAGGTGCTCCTGGACAGGGGTCTCTACTCACGCCGCCACGACAGAGTACTAGAAATCATTCGTGAAGCTATAAGCCTTTCAGTAGCTAGGGCTCAAAAAGGGTTGACGACGAATAAAAGACAAACTAACTTCGTTAAAGCAGGCTCAAGTACAAATTCCACCAGCAAGCCTTATTCAATTCTGGGCTCTGCTCCTGATTGGACTATATTAATGAACACGTATGATAAGCACTATAAAATCCCGGAAGACTTAGCTATTACGACATCTAGACCGGACATATTTCTTTTTTCCAAACAAATTAAACGTATAGTACTTGTCGAGCTTACAGTGCCGTGGGAAACAAACATCCCTAAAGACCATGTATTCAAAGTGAATAAATACTATGACCTTACTAATGAACTAACCAAAAATGGCTATGTGGTTAGTTTATACGCGGTAGAAGTGGGTGCGAGGGGTATACCAGCGAAGTCTGTCTACAACCTGCTAAAAGACCTTGGCCTTACTAGAAGTGCAGTAAGCTCCATATTGGAACGAGTGTCCAAAGCTGCACTAGTAGGGTCCTTCCGAATATGGTTGGGCAGGGAGAATAACTTGAACAGAGGAGGTGAGTGTTGACGCGCGTCACAAAGGGTACCCTTAAACCTACACCCGTGTCACAAGTCTCGGGCTCTGTTCGGAGATTTTCTCTCAGCCACGCGATGGACCCGGCACCCGCACGGTGAATCCATGGAATGCTAAGATATTCGTCTCTAGAACAAGTGATAGATTTGTTATTTTGACAAAAATATTAAGCTACTAATTATTTATTTTATAATTTTACCCCCGAATACTCTAAATGCAAATTAAATTTAAATATAATTTAAAGTTGACAAACTTTGACAGCAACAATACAAATCTATTAAAATAATTTCGATTTGAGACATGCTTAAATTTGATTTACGTTAGAAATATTCGGGCGTTAGTGTGATAATTATAATTACGCTATATATGTATCTGCTTGGGAACCACCCAAACAAGGACCTCCTTATATCCGCGAGTTTACCACACGAATATAAGAGGTCTGTCGCGTCTGTCAAACGCTTGACTGTAGACTAATACAAGTACATCCCAAGCTAAACGGTATTCTCGTAATAGACTGTACACTGCGATAGTAGTAACAATGTTGGTGGTTTGCGCAGACAGTGGGACAGCAGAACGTGTACGCGACGCACCACGCCGTGTCGCACCATCCGCCCGTCTACGGCGCCAACGTCTATGCGCCGCAGGTATAGCATATTGTTTATTTACTTTACCATGTATAAGTAAAAAATACATGTAAAGGGTTTGTGACGAAATAGCACAGAGCAGCCAAAGGTAACTGTCCATACACATAAATGAGATCGCTTCATAGACAGCATTGCTGATAGATTTTCATAACCAGCCAAAAGAGGGAGCCAGAAAATTTACGGCAAAGATGGGCTCCTGAATATGACAATAAACTCGGATATTTAGCTAGAAGAGTGGTTTATTGTTTCCGTACAAATTGCCATGATACAGTATAACAAATAGCTATAGTATTCCCATGTTTCAAGGGCTAAAAAATACCTATAACTTTACGGGGATTCCAAGGGTTCAAAAAAGATAAATAAAGAGATTCAGACCCCCTTAACCCTCTTATATATTCTCATGGGGTCTCACACGTTTTGTGTCGCCAATACATGTTTTGTTCTGTTCATCGAGGAGAACAACATATCCAAAAAATAGCTGGTTCTACTGGAACCCAGCATTCACTTATGGGAACTTCAGAGCCCCCTAGCGGACACGTTTGTCGGTAAATTTTTTGTTCAGCTTGTCCAGGAGAACAACATATCGAAAATTTTCTACTCCTCTCCTGGAACCCAAGATTCCACGTCTAGAGTATCCTGTATTTTATCGTCGTCATGTCGTTGTTGGATTTTTCGGTTTTAATGCTCGTCGCTAGAGCCACTCGATGCGATTGTCGAGATTGGTGTACACCCGAGCTAGAGTACCGTGGCTGTATTTACAGCACTTTCCGAGCCTGAAGGTGGTTAGTGTTTTAAATGGTCACACAGCCATTACATAAAACATATTTCTTAACTAGCTTTTAAATTACATTAAAAGAATTTCCTTGTTATAATATACTAAAATATAAACATTAAGGTTTTTAATTATTAACTTAAAAACTTTGCTCATTAAAGCCGCTCGAATTTTTATAAAATTGGCATTGTGTGCAGGTGAACTCTACAAACGCATCGATGTCAGGCGCGTCCATCGCCAGCGCGTACCCGTCCAGTGTCACGCTCACACAGTACCAGCCCATCATTAACTCGTATCAGGTAACTGAACTCTACAAACGCATCGATGTCAGGCGCGTCCATCGCCAGCGCGTACCCGTCCAGTGTCACGCTCACACAGTACCAGCCCATCATTAACTCGTATCAGGTAACTGAACTCTACAAACGCATCGATGTCAGGCGCGTCCATCGCCAGCGCGTACCCGTCCAGTGTCACGCTCACACAGTACCAGCCCATCATTAACTCGTATCAGGTAACTGAACTCTACAAACGCATCCCAGCGCGTACCCGTCCAGTGTCACGCTCACACAGTACCAGCCCATCATTAACTCGTATCAGGTAACTGAACTCTACAAACGCATCGATGTCAGGCGCGTCCGTCGCCAGCGCGTACCCGTCCAGTGTCACGCTCACACAGTACCAGCCCATCATTAACTCGTATCAGGTAACTGAACTCTACAAACGCATCGATGTCAGGCGCGTCCATCGCCAGCGCGTACCCGTCCAGTGTCACGCTCACACAGTACCAGCCCATCATTAACTCGTATCAGGTAACTGAACTCTACAAACGCATCGATGTCAGGCGCGTCCATCGCCAGCGCGTACCCGTCCAGTGTCACGCTCACACAGTACCAGCCCATCATTAACTCGTATCAGGTAACTGAACTCTACAAACGCATCGATGTCAGGCGCGTCCATCGCCAGCGCGTACCCGTCCAGTGTCACGCTCACACAGTACCAGCCCATCATTAACTCGTATCAGGTAACTGAACTCTACAAACGCATCGATGTCAGGCGCGTCCATCGCCAGCGCGTACCCGTCCAGTGTCACGCTCACACAGTACCAGCCCATCATTAACTCGTATCAGGTAACTGAACTCTACAAACGCATCGATGTCAGGCGCGTCCATCGCCAGCGCGTACCCGTCCAGTGTCACGCTCACACAGTACCAGCCCATCATTAACTCGTATCAGGTAACTGAACTCTACAAACGCATCGATGTCAGGCGCGTCCATCGCCAGCGCGTACCCGTCCAGTGTCACGCTCACACAGTACCAGCCCATCATTAACTCGTATCAGGTAACTGAACTCTACAAACGCATCGATGTCAGGCGCGTCCATCGCCAGCGCGTACCCGTCCAGTGTCACGCTCACACAGTACCAGCCCATCATTAACTCGTATCAGGTAACTGAACTCTACAAACGCATCGATGTCAGGCGCGTCCATCGCCAGCGCGTACCCGTCCAGTGTCACGCTCACACAGTACCAGCCCATCATTAACTCGTATCAGGTAACTGAACTCTACAAACGCATCGATGTCAGGCGCGTCCATCGCCAGCGCGTACCCGTCCAGTGTCACGCTCACACAGTACCAGCCCATCATTAACTCGTATCAGGTAACTGAACTCTACAAACGCATCGATGTCAGGCGCGTCCATCGCCAGCGCGTACCCGTCCAGTGTCACGCTCACACAGTACCAGCCCATCATTAACTCGTATCAGGTAACTGAACTCTACAAACGCATCGATGTCAGGCGCGTCCATCGCCAGCGCGTACCCGTCCAGTGTCACGCTCACACAGTACCAGCCCATCATTAACTCGTATCAGGTAACTGAACTCTACAAACGCATCGATGTCAGGCGCGTCCATCGCCAGCGCGTACCCGTCCAGTGTCACGCTCACACAGTACCAGCCCATCATTAACTCGTATCAGGTAACTGAACTCTACAAACGCATCGATGTCAGGCGCGTCCATCGCCAGCGCGTACCCGTCCAGTGTCACGCTCACACAGTACCAGCCCATCATTAACTCGTATCAGGTAACTGAACTCTACAAACGCATCGATGTCAGGCGCGTCCATCGCCAGCGCGTACCCGTCCAGTGTCACGCTCACACAGTACCAGCCCATCATTAACTCGTATCAGGTAACTGAACTCTACAAACGCATCGATGTCAGGCGCGTCCATCGCCAGCGCGTACCCGTCCAGTGTCACGCTCACACAGTACCAGCCCATCATTAACTCGTATCAGGTAACTGAACTCTACAAACGCATCGATGTCAGGCGCGTCCGTCGCCAGCGCGTACCCGTCCACACAGTACCAGCCCATCATTAACTCGTATCAGGTAACTGAACTCTACAAACGCATCGTCACGCTCACACAGTAACTGAACTCTACAAACGCATCGATGTCAGGCGCGTCCGTCGCCAGCGCGTACCCGTCCAGTGTCACGCTCACACAGTACCAGCCCATCATTAACTCGTATCAGGTAACTGAACTCTACAAACGCATCGATGTCAGGCTTGTCCATCGCCAGCGCGTACCCGTCCAGTGTCACGCTCACACAGTACCAGCCCATCATTAACTCGTATCAGGTAACTGAACTCTACAAACGCATCGATTTCAGGCGCGTCCGTCGCCAGCGTGTACCCGTCCAGTGTCACACTCACATAGTATAATCTGGTCCAGATATTTAATCCGGCCTCTAATCATCACACCCTTTTTCGATGTAGTTTCCGTGCACTCAGAGCACCACCGTAAATAAATTTCCGGTCATGCTCATGTTTGTTTGTTTGTTTACCAGCAACAAACGTCGTCAACGTCAGCGGTAACAGCGGCGGCGTACGGTGGTAGTGCGCTATACACGGCGGCACCCTACACGGCGCCCCCCACGCACCCCGCCGCGCCCTACCACCACCCGCCCAAGCACCACAAGGAGACCACGCAGCAGCCGCAGGTGAGATGACCGATACCATCGCCATCAGGACCACCTGGGCAAAGCCTGGCGAAATGTTACTCCCCTCCTTGACCTTGCAGTGCTGACAGCGGCATAACTGCAAACGTTCGCCGTCACATTTACACAAGATTTGTTCCATTGACTCTGTGTCTTCATTGCCAGTCCTGCAGAAATATCCATTTTTCAAGACCTTGTGCTATAATTTCAAAATCGAGTAAAAATTAATAGCCGATATTGTAAATCGAGAAAAAATTAATAGGTGATGGATGCACCATTTCAAGTGCTGTTTGTCACTCAAAGTTATCTAAAGATATCTTTATTTACTTGGGTACATCTCCTTAAATTGTATGTGAAATGAAATGTAATTTAAGTATATATATTTTTTTTTATAATTTATTTATTGCTATAAATATATCCTTAATTCCAGTATGACAACTCAGTAGCGTCGAGCAACAGTTTAACGAGCACGTCGACGACGCAAACATCCACCGCCAAAGTGACGACCACGACAGTGAGCGGCGCGGTGAACTCGGGCGCGTCGTCCGTGTCCACGGGCAACTCGACGGGCGCCAGTGCGGCGAGCGCGGCGGGCTACGCGGGCGGCGCGCTGTACGGGGGCGCGTACGCGTACGACGAGCAGCTAATGCGCAGCGGGTTACCTCATCATATGGTGAGTGTGGTTTGAGGCGACCACGATAGTGTGCGGCGCGGTGAACTCGGGCGCGTCGTCCGTGTCCACGGGCAACTCGACGGGCGCCAGTGCGGCGAGCGCGGCGGGCTACGCGGGCGGCGCGCTGTACGGGGGCGCGTACGCGTACGACGAGCAGCTAATGCGCAGCGGGTTACCTCATCATATGGTGAGTGTGGTTTGAGGCGACGTCCTGAGTGGCGACCACGATAGTGTGCGGCGCGGTGAACTCGGGCGCGTCGTCCGTGTCCACGGGCAACTCGACGGGCGCCAGTGCGGCGAGCGCGGCGGGCTACGCGGGCGGCGCGCTGTACGGGGGCGCGTACGCGTACGACGAGCAGCTAATGCGCAGCGGGTTACCTCATCATATGGTGAGTGTGGTTTGAGGCGACCACGATAGTGTGCGGCGCGGTGAACTCGGGCGCGTCGTCCGTGTCCACGGGCAACTCGACGGGCGCCAGTGCGGCGAGCGCGGCGGGCTACGCGGGCGGCGCGCTGTACGGGGGCGCGTACGCGTACGATGAGCAGCTCATGCGCAGCGGGTTACCTCATCATATGGTGAGTGTGGTTTGAGGCGACGTCCTGAGTGGCGACCACGATAGTGTGCGGCGCGGTGAACTCGGGCGCGTCGTCCGTGTCCACGGGCAACTCGACGGGCGCCAGTGCGGCGAGCGCGGCGGGCTACGCGGGCGGCGCGCTGTACGGGGGCGCGTACGCGTACGATGAGCAGCTCATGCGCAGCGGGTTACCCCATCATATGGTGAGTGTTTTAAGGCTACGTCCTGAGAGATGCACCATTGTGCAAGCACATTCCGTGGTGCAAGAAACTTCCTTTAAAAAACGCCAATGCGCCCGCCCGCACTTTGAACTACCCACCGTCGTTCAAGCACTTTAACACTGTCATGTATGGATGGTAACAAGGCTGCACGTTCTAGGACGTGTCTCATGGATGCTTTGTAAAGTGTTGTTTTATATATAGGTGATTTGTAAATTGTTGTTTTGTATAAGGAGATTATTTGAGATTATTAATCCGTTAAAATATATATTTTGTACCTTATAAATTGGCATTAAAGGGCGTTGAACCCAATACAAGTACATAACCAACCGGCAAAACATTTTATGACGGAGACGCTCGCAGTGGATTTGCAAATATATCGGTAAAAGAGAGAGACATTTGTTTACATACATATTTATATCGTTCAGACTATGGGCGCTGCAGATGATCGCGAAGCAGCTCATTTTTGGTACAGCGTATTGAAGATACTATTAGTAGCAAGTGGTATGGGTGTATTCAATGCGTGTATCGTTGGCAGGGCGGATACTACGAAGTAGGCTACGGCACGCGGGAGGGCACCTTCGGACTGGGCGCGGGCGAGAGGTTCGGACGAACGGACGCCGCCTCGCCACAACAGGTGAGATTAGAAATCATCATTACCATTATCATTAGCCTATTGTAACGGCCCGCCTAACGGTCATATATTTATTATATCCCGGGCCTTATATCTGTATGCCGATTCTTGAAAAAAAAAGTTAGTTTTGAAGTCAACGGTTGCAAAGCGGATGTAACAGAAATCGGTATTTTCCAATGATATTTTGCCATGTTAAACTGACAGTCGAACTGAAGGTGGGATGATGGGTGAGATGTGAGCGAGATGTGGGTCAGGACTAAGTATTCCTACTACATTCAGTTATCTTCATTTATTGTCATAATGTATGTGAATGTATTTATATATGAAATATTCCAGGTGCCTGCCGCGCTACCGCCTGGCTACGCGTACTTCTACCAACCACCTCCCACCTCATACCAGTACGGAGTTTACCCCACGGTAACAATAATATAAACGCCTTTGTTCTGTCTCTACACCTGAAGCCAAACCTTCCCAAAATGGTGGATCCTTAACAAGTCTGAAATGTCTTCCCGTGATAGTCGGTCTATAAAACTATCTTTTCACTATTCTCGTCTTTTGCTGAAAAACGCTGTCATTTTGTTAACTAAAATAACATAACATTGGAACTAAAATAACATTTGAAGCATGCTGCAGCTATGTCGTTTAGTTGCTTTAATTTACTTATGCATATCTATGAAGTCGGTGCCAGCAGGTTTAAGGAACATTTATTTAACGTAGTAAAGCAGTTTGTGGGTTCTAGGTAACGTCCTTAAAGTAGAAACCTAGGCTGGCACCGACTCGTAGACAAAAAAATATACGTGTCGAATTGAGAACCTCCTCCGTTTTTTTCGTCGGTTTAAAAGTATGTCAATGTTCTTAACGGTCCCACTGTTTGATAAAAATTTAAACATAAAACTAAAGCCTAATATTCTGTTCTGTGGAATGCGGTAATTTTTTTATTTGATTTTAGCTTTGATTATTTATCTAATTTTAGGATTTTAATATACAAAAATAATAAACAAAAATAACTCAAATATTTTCGAAATTTCTAAAAAATTCAAATTACTAAATTATTTCATTTCCTCGCAATCGTTATGAAACGTAGAGTGTAACATGTGATTCTCAAGACCTATTATAACTATTTAGCGCCTTCGCCTTCGGCTCGGGACTAAAAGTACCTCGCGTGTAATGGGTCTCTTTAGCTCCTTATATAATAATCTATTTTGATAATCCTTCTTGTAGTACGGCGGTGGGTCGAGCGTGGGAGGCGTGGGCGGCGTCGGAGGCGTGGGCGGAGTGGGCGGCGTGGGCGTGACCGCGGGCGGCAAGGTGTCGGCGTACTCGCAGCAGCAGCAGCCGCCCTACGACGCGCAGGACTCGTACAAACCAGGTACCCTTCATAAACATATTGAAATAAAAGATACGCGGTTTTTTAATGTCTGTAAGCCTAGGATGCGTCAGTAGATGTATATCTCGTATAGAGAAGAAACGTAGTGTTCCAGCAGCGGTGAATTCGGTTATATCGCTCTGTCTTTTGTCCCATCGCAACAGAAATCTATTAAATAAAGTTTTCTGAATAAAGTTAAATCTTCTTAAATAAAGTATAGTATTATATCAAATCGAATCTGCTACGTATTACTCACCGAAAATGTTAAAAGTATTTAATATATTAAGAAAAAACTTTAAGAGAAAAGTGTTTTTTAAATATTAAGTTTGTCTGTTTGGAATACTTTAAGATAAAATTAGATCGAAATTGATAGTTAAATAAATGAATTTTGTACAAATTTCCAGGCGGCCCATACACAGCCAATGCGAACAAGTCCGGCGGCGCCGCGTCCGCTGAGCTCACGACCGCCATGTATGCGAAGACTCACGTCGCGCTCAACAAAGTTAACGTGAGTATCTACACCTTCCCACACACAGCTAACGCGAACAAGTCCGGCGGCGTCGCGTCCGCTGAGCTCACGACCGCCATGTATGCGAAGACTCACGTCGCGCTCAACAAAGTTAACGTGAGTATCTACACCTTCCCACACACAGCTAACGCGAACAAGTCCGGCGGCGTCGCGTCCGCTGAGCTCACGACCGCCATGTATGCGAAGACTCACGTCGCGCCCAACAAAGTTGACGTGAGTATCTGCACCTTCCCATACACAGCCAATGCGAACAAGTCTGGCGGCGACGCGTCTGCAGAGCTTACGACCGCCATGTAAGTACGCGAAGACTCACGTCGCGCTCAACAAAGTTGACGTGAGTATCTACACCTTCCCATACACAGCCAATGCGAACAAGTCTGGCGGCGTCGCGTCCGCTGAGCTCACGACCGCCATGTAAGCGAAGACTCACGTCGCGCTCAACAAAGTTAACGTTGAGTGCTCTTATAACACCAAGAACTCTATGATATAGTGTCAAAGATCTTATTCTGGTAACAATATAGTCATGGTTATATTGTACGTTTTCCAGAGTTACGAGAAGGCCGGGTTTCACAGCGGGACTCCGCCACCGTTCGGCGCTGGCAGCCACCTGTACATCCCCGCGCCGCCGCACCACCACCCGCACCACCACGCGCCGCAGCAGCACCAGGTACCACCACCGCCACCACCACCGCCACTACCACCACCAAACACCTGACACCATCACCTACAAACACCTGACACCACACTGCACTCAAACACCGCACACTGTCGACCACCTTGATGTGAACAGACTATCACACCTCATACCTCATTCTACTTTGTACATCCACTGTGACACATCTAGTGCTAAACAAAAAATTGGCGGTTACACCGTCGGCGGTCAAAACACTGTGACATCTCCAGTGCCAATGCCGACGTGACCAGACTGTGGAAGTATCATACCTCTGTTATACCTGCAGGACTGACTTCGATCTGAACAGCTCTTACCTTAAAACAGTTTCATCTTTCATCTACTGTGGAGAATTGAACGCCAAGTAGGTAATAAACACATGTATTTCTTCACACTTTTCAATATACATCCATAACATCACAATTTATTTACATAGGGGTAGGTAGAGACTACATCCTTACATTTGCTACGTTCCTTGCATACTTCCGTCGGTCTAAGTTACTCTTGACCTGGCTATACTATAAAATATCCCAAATTTGGTCCAGGAACAGTCACCAAGGCCTTCTCTTTCCAACATTTTCCTTCACGCTTGCTTCATAAATCTCTTTTGTTAATCTTTTTTCATGCATTCTCATACATACCCAAACCATCTACGCATCTCTTTCTCAACTTTAGTCACTACACTTTTTACACCACACCGTTCTCTTATCATAGTTTTTTATTTACATTAAAACCAGTTTAACTATCAACATCAACAAACATCAAGTCTGTCAGTACGTAGCCACTCTACCGCCGGTCCGGTAGGCGGTGGAATAGAATAGAGGTGACTATATTTTTGGTTACACATTAAACAGAGCAATTTGAATCAGCCAGTGACATCCCAATTTCCTTTTTACTCCAGAGTTTAACAATTTATTCTTAATTAATTTAACAACAATTCAATTTTTGAATAAATTTAACTACAGAGTATCAATATAAATATAAAAGGGATTGGGCAGATTTGACCCAGTAATAAAATTATGGCGGCTAATAAAGAGTAAATTGCTAAAAACAAAAATTTATTTTTGATTTAACTGTTTTATTTTTATCAATCAACCTTGAAAATGGACATTGGTCTGAATTTGTTTATTTACATGAAAAAGTTTTTACCTACCTTCACTTATAAAAATCAACAAAGATTTACGATTTGCCATGAAACAGTCCACAAAAATATGAAAAGAGATCTATTTTTATACATACATACATACATAACATCACGCCTTATTCCCGTAGGGGTAGGCTGAGACCACATCCCTCCATTTGCCACATTCCTTGCATACTTCCTTAGCTTCTTCCACTCTCATTAATCCTTTCATACAAGTTCGTCGGTGCTCTTCTTGACCTAGCCATTATTTAAAAACATTCGCCTAGGCCTTCCCCTTCCAACATTTCCATTCACTCTCGCCTCATAAATATCTTTTGTTAATCTTCTTTTATCCATTCTCTCTACATGTCCAAACCATCTAAGCATTCTTTTCTCAATTTTAGTCACTACATCTTTTCTCTTTTATTTTCTATTTTTATGCATCTGACAGAAATAATGTTTTTATTAAGGTTTGTAGCAGTCGAGCCCTGTTTTTAAACTAAGTTCCATCAGTGGCCGCATTGGGTCATACCTCCACAGAAATGTGCCCAATTCTCTTTAAAATAACATTTTAAAAATCACGACACTACCTACTCTATACATGACTATGCAACTTAACCAGACTGCGAAACTACCTCGCCTCAACGTTACGAAACAGACAACTATCAATTCGATTTCGACATGTCTACGTGCGCATCCCAGGCCTAGAGACTGTGTATTATCACACGTCAGGACCTTTATACTTCCACTGTTATGTAAAACCGTTTTGTCCCATGTGTGTTACAAAAACTAAAGTCACATCAAAATCATTTCACAACCACAAAATTCCCAATATATTATTTTATTTAAAAATACGAATGTACAGATTTGGCCTTATATTAGTTATATGTATTGTAAAATATAAAATATTATAAACTAAAAGCTCTCACGTTAAAGAGTCGTATACACACATAAATAGCATGTGGTTTTGTTCTAGTGAATTTTGATTTCTATTATTATATTCTTAGAGTTTGCTTTCGTTTGTAGATGGATGGTCGGGTGAACAGTAGTCATAGGCGGGTAAGTTATACATGTTATGTGTTTATTTTGCACTGTATGTGTTAGGGTTGCCAACTTCTCATTCATTAATATTTAACAGCCTCGTTGGTCTAGTGGTTAGACTATATGGCTTCGATCACGGGGTCCTGGGTCGGGTCACGGAATAATTATGAGTTCATTCTTCAATGAAATACATTCCAAGCCCGCAGTATATATCAAAATAACAACGGGAACGAGAATTACGCGGGTAAAATCGAGGGCGTCCTCTAGTACTTCTGTATGTTCTCTTTGTCTCTCTATTTTACGTATGTAATACTTGGTCTACTGTTTCTAACATCACAACGATGTGGATTTCAAACCCGGTCAAGGACTGACGTCACTCAGTAAACAAATTACTTCAGTAAGACAGCCGAGATTCAAATGAGATTTCCAAAGATAGACATATGTTTCTTGCTCTTTGAGTTGCGCTGTTTTTTCAGCTATGTTTCACCGAATCTCCAGATGGACTATTCTAAGGAAGAGGATCTTATTAGGAAATTTACGGAGAGTAATATTTTTGGAAATTGTATGTTTTCTGCTAATGAAACCTAGCTTAATCGATTAATCGCTCCTATAACTTATATACGAGAATTGTTCGTTTAAAGGTATAAAATCTACTCTAATTTTACTTATTTTATTGAAAGAATTAATGTTAATTATTTTAAATGTAAAAAGCTTTAATTTTTTTACTCTCGATAATTTTAGAAAACAATGTTGGCAACCCTAATTCTGTATGTAATTCACTCCACAATTTATTTATATAATATGTATTATATGTTTTATTTTTTTATAGTGTTACCCGCCTTGTAATATAGCATGCGAATGTATAACTTGTTTATATTATTATGTATAATTTATATTTCGCGACTTTATTCGTGAGAACAGGATAACTATATTTTTTTTACATCTATTTTCAATAAAAGAATTAAATGTTGATGAAACATATGAAAATGACTATTTTTTATTGTTTTATTATAATACTAAAAACATGTATTTTCATATGTATAAATATTTCGTAAGAATTGCAGCATATTTACACGTGCTGATTTTTATTCTAACACGGAAATACCTGCTCCCAATAATAGTGAATGTTGTAGGTTTTATATAAATGTTGTGATGTAGCATTGTCAACCACTAAACCGTTTTAATTCAGAATAATATTTTTTTAATGTTTAATAAAGTTATATAAGTATTTGATTATGGTAAATACTTTTGTTTGTTTGAATTATTTTCTGTAAAATCTGTTGTATTATTTCCTGTAAATCAAAAATTATCATGAAAGCAGCAGCCATTGAGTGGATAGTATGCGTCAATACAGATATTTTCTAATAAAATGACGAATATTATATCGGCCAATGGAGATGAAATTAGAAATATCGCTCTTTGTCGATTCGATAGGAAGAAAGAGACAGCAAAATTTTTGTTTTCGCCATTAGTGGTTTACAATATGTCTGTTTCTCTACACGAGATATATGTTGGCGCATCCTAGGCCTACAGGATTGTAATGGAGAGATAAAAAGTAACATGGGTTGGTAGTTCGGTACAATTACTGTCAAATTTAAATTGCATTGCGAGCAATTTAAAGCCAGTTTCTAATAAGAGATTTCGTTGGTGTCTGGCAAACGTAAGCGAAACTTAAAATTAATACGGTATGGGTTGTTGCAGGAGAGCGGATCCGGAGCACGCACCGGCGCAGCCAAGCCGACGGCCAACAAGCCGACGTACTCCTCGCAGTCCTACTGGGCGCCCAACTAGTGGCCTGTTGCTCACTCGGTAAGAACAAGTGACAAGGCGCGGCCAAGCCGACGGCCAACAAGCCGACGTACTCCTCGCAGTCCTACTGGGCGCCCAACTAGTGCCCTGTTGCTCACTCGGTAAGCACAAGTGACAAGGCGCGGCCAAGCCGACGGCCAACAAGCCGACGTACTCCTCGCAGTCCTACTGGGCGCCCAACTAGTGCCCTGTTGCTCACTCGGTAAGCTCAAGGCGCGGAGCGACGGGCAACAAGCCGACGGCACAATTTACAAGGCGCGGCCAAGCCGACGGCCAACAAGCCGACGTACTCCTCGCAGTCCTACTGGGCGCCCAACTAGTGCCCTGTTGCTCACTCGGTAAGCACAAGTGACAAGGCGCGGCCAAGCCGACGGCCAACAAGCCGACGTACTCCTCGCAGTCCTACTGGGCGCCCAACTAGTGCCCTGTTTGCTCACTCGGTAAGCACAAGTGACAAGGCGCGGCCAAGCCGACGGCCAACAAGCCGACGTACTCCTCGCAGTCCTACTGGGCGCCCAACTAGTGCCCTGTTGCTCACTCGGTAAGCACAAGTGACAAGGCGCGGCCAAGCCGACGGCCAACAAGCCGACGTACTCCTCGCAGTCCTACTGGGCGCCCAACTAGTGCCCTGTTGCTCACTCGGTAAGCACAAGTGACAAGGCGCGACCAAGCCGACGGCCAACTAGCCAACGTACTCCTCGCAGTCCTACTGAGCGCCCAACTAGTGCCCTGTTTGCTCACTCGGTAAGCACAATTTACAAGCCGCGGCCAAGCCAATGACCAACAAGCCAACGTAATGCTCGCAGTCCTGCTGGGCGCCCAACTAGTGCCCTGTTGCTCGCTCGGTAAACACAAGTGACAAGGCGCGGCCAAGCCGACGGCCAAGCCAAAGTACTCCTCGCAGTCCTACTGGGCGCCCAACCAGTGCACTGTTGCTCACTCGGTAAGCACAAGGCACTGGGCGCCCAGATAGTGTGTAAAATTGTAGTGTTATTAATATATAATTAATTAAAAATAATTCTAATTTGAAAATTATTTATAATAATTGCCTAAAATTTCTAAATTGTTCGCAGGCTCTCAAACATAGACACGTGTACATAGAAGGCGACCGCTACCCTCACTCTACTCCCCGCCGACCGGTTCGGCCGAGCACGCTCCGGGCCCGGCCCGTGCCCGCTCCGGGCTCGCGCACGCGTCTCCTACGTGTACCGTGCGCTCGCTCGCACGCTACAGACTCCGCCCCGCCTGCGACGCGCACGCGCACGTCGCCGCGTCCGTTTAGTTCTCGTTAGGATCCTCGCCTGCGGCGTTCCGACGCGTTGCTGATATGTCAATTTTGTAATGAAGTATTTAAAATAAAATTAATAAAATAATTGATAGTGTATAGTGGTCGGATTGTAAAGAACTCATAACTAAAATAAAAAAGTGAAACGCGATGGAACGCCGCGCACAACTTGTAGTATGTCATAGGTGGCGCGGTTCCGCGCAGCCCTGTATAGTGTGGCGCGAGCGACGTGCGCGCGTGTGCGCGGGTGCAGGGTCTCGTGCGTGCGCGTGCGCGCACCCTTTTTATTATTTTTTAGTGAAACGTGTAAACCGCCCCTCCTGATTCTATGTTATGTGCGTGATATATAATTATACATTATTACATAAAAGAAACAGACAGTACGTGTATCGATTTAAACGTGTAACTGATATTGTAAAATAAAATGAAAGGTAATTGAATGGAAAAAATGGTAATCTAACTATGTTAATATAACTTGTTTTTATTTTGAAATCCCTAGTGTATTGCGGCGGCGAGGCGTCGCGTGTTCTAGTATACATTTTTATAAAGCGCTGCGTGCGACGCGAGATTAGGTTAGTTAGCTATTATTGGGTCGTGTTAAGGCGGGCGCACACTCTGGGGCCAAATCGTTCGTGTTCCTGCATAGCTCTCGGTGTGTCTCGGCTTAAGCCTCGCTGCGCCTCGCCGCACCTCGTTTGTCTAAGTCCGCTCCGTTAGGTTACAAGTTTTTTTTAATAAATTAACAGTAGTGCTACATTTATCGTTATATATAATAAAATAAATTATGTATTGTATATGTATGTAAGTGTTTGGTGCGCTATGCGCGCCTCGACTTTTTGTATTTAGTTGTCATATTTTTTGTAATTATTACATATTATTATTATTAAAATGGCGTCATAGTGCGCCCATTGTAATGTAAAACAACGTATTAATTAATAATCGAGGTCTTTTTTATCGTGAAAGAATGCTGAGATGATCTCGCGGGCATTTCAAACCATGAGGGAAAATACACATATTGGAACATGATGTTGCAGTTTCATTTGCATCATATTACTTTTATTTATTTATTTTTAGAGTTAAGATTCTTATAGCTATTAGCAAAAGAAACGACTTGGATTATTAACGTGTATATGTGCTTTGCTTATCTATACTAATTTTATAAAGAGGTAAAGTTTGTAAATAAAACTCTGTCGGGGCTAATCTTCGCCACTACTGATCCGATTTTAAAAATTCTTTCACCAGTAGAATGTTACGTTATCGGTGAGTGTTATAGGCTATATTTTATATTTGTATTGTATATATTACCCGAGTTATCACAGTTTTTGTCGCGCGAGTCGGACCGTAAAATTTATTAAATTTAGCTTTAGGCGCATACGCTGCCTTAGATATTGGATATAATTGAACACATTGTATGAAAACTTTATGCATCTTAAAAAGTTCTACAAAAAAGATCGCGATAGAATATATCTACCTTTTATATTTTGGCAGGTATATAACTTTTTGTGTTTTAAAAAAATCATTTAATTCATATGCTTACGTTTACGTCATTATTTATACAACTAAACTTAAATCCTTATCAAAATAAATTATTTAACAATCACAAGGATATTATAGAGATAGGATTTGCCTTTTACAGTATGTTAATTAGTTATATAGTTTCGGAGATATTACAAAATTTCTAAAAAGTGCGACTGTAATAAATAATTTAATTCATATGCTTAAGTTTACTCATTATTTATACAACTAAACTTAAATCCTTATCAAAATAAATTAGTTAATATTCACCAGGATATTATAGAGATAAGATTTGCCTTTTACAGTATGTTAATTAGTTATATAGTTTCGGAGATATTACAAAATTTCTAAAAACATGACAAAGCCGCTATATCGTCCAAATTAAGTAGACCTCCTCCTGTTATGTTATACGAACTGAATAGGGGTCAACATTTTGGTACTTATAATTATTCTTTGAGAATTCGATCTTTGATCTTTTCTTTCTTTTTTTTTATTTGGCATGGCAGACCATATTTATATAATATATGAAAAAGTTTGTTCGTTTGTTTAAACGGGCTAATCTCTAGATCAGCATATCGGATTGTAAATTATTTAGTTTATTATGAAAGCTAGACTCAAAAGTGAAATAGATCATTAAAAGCTATACAAATTAGCTTGCCATAAATATATATTGTTAATGTACTGTAATATCGTACAATGTTTTACAAAAATGTAGATCTTTAGTACACGGGATGGGACGGAGGATATTGCTTCACGAGAAACTATAAATTGAGAGAGGTAGCGGGAAAAGCACACTTCATATGAAAGTCTGTCTTTAAAATTAAAAGGGTACCTAAGAGGTTTTCACGCGGACGAAGTCGCGGGCGACTGCTAGTTGTATATAATATTCATTGAATTTAAAGGTCGCCGTCCTGTCTAATAATGCCTTAAAATCATGAAAATATAAAAATATTTAAAACACGCGTCCAAACAAGAACAACAAAACAAGCATCCAAAGCTGACACTTACTGTAGCCTCATCAACATTTCTTTTATAAACCCCAAGGTAAAAAGAGGGGTGTTTGAAGTGTGACGTCGATGTCTGCTTGTCTGTGTGTGCATACGTCGGTGGAATCATAGCGCTCAAACGGGTGAACCAAGTTTTTATTTGACCACCACGTCAGGAAACAGTCTCTTCTTAACTATATTTAGATGTTTTTTTTATCAACAACAAGTTGGCCCTTGACTGCTGTCTCACCTGATGTTAAGTGATGATGCAATCTAAGGTGGAAGCGGGCTAACTTGTTAGGAGTAGGATAAAATTCACCCCCTTTCGGTTTCTACACATCGTACCGGAACGCTTAATCGCTTGGCGGTACGTTTTTGTCGGTAGGGTGGTAACTAGCCACGGCGAAAGCCTCCCACCAGCCAGACAAAGACAAATTAAGAAAAATCGTTGATGATACAAACCGACGGCTTAACATGCACTCCGAGGCATGGAGGTGTAACACCACCAACTATCCGACTCCAGGCTTAGAATGTACTGAAATTTTTAGAGAAAAATGAGAAACTCAATTATTCCGGCAACCGAAGAATTTGAACCCGGGACCTCGTGACCGAAACCACATAGACATAGGCTAACCACTAGACCATCGAGAAAGTCAATATCAGCTCTTTTCCAAAATGCAAATTAAGGCATTTAGGCGTATGATTACTCGATTGCACTCAATACATGCCAAACATGTTAAATGAGAATTGGTAACTTCAATCTAATGCTGCAACCAGAAGAGCTCCAGTCGTATTTATAACCCCTGACGCAAAATCGACGGGGTGGTATCAGTTTGACGTGTCTGTTTGTGTAGCATCGTAGCTCCCGAACGGATAAACCAAGGTGAATAAGTCTAAAAGCCGCCGCTACAAAATGACGGATAACATATGATTTTTTTCTTTAGGAATAAAATGAATGGGATACAGTAGTCTTAGCACCTTATTGTATCCATATAAGTTAGTTTTTGCAGTAATAACTTTTATTTATGTCTTTAGTGTTGATATTAATGTATGTTTTATAAAATACTGTTACGGCTAACGCTAAAACACGGGCGGGTGCGGGCGCGGGCGCAAGCGTCGGACGACCGCAGCAAGCCACAAATCCGCGAGCGGGCTCCCTTCGCGTGCCCGCGTCTCAGTTAGTGCTGCTAGTATAATTTTGATGTCGAGCGTGTACAGTTGTGTGGAGTAGATTACCATGGATTATTTACTAATTATTATTTGGCAAAAAGACGTGAACGGAAACAACGTCGACTGCATAACCCGTTCTTGACAAGCAGGTTACTCAGCGCAGAATCCGATAATTCATTCGCCATATCGCATAATACTGGCCGAAATTGCACCTCAATTATTACGCGCTCTATATCGATGTTCATGATTGTACCTAGCCTCCGACGCGCGACCCTGGCATGTAGCGGCGCTCGACTGATTTGTAGAAACAAACCCGCCCGCCCGCACCCGCCCGTGTTTTAGCGTTAGCCGTAACAGTATTTTATAAAACATACATTAATATCAACACTAAAGACATAAATAAAAGTTATTACTGCAAAAACTAACTTATATGGATACAATAAGGTGCTAAGACTACTGTATCCCATTCATTTTATTCCTAAAGAAAAAAATCATATGTTATCCGTCATTTTGTAGCGGCGGCTTTTAGACTTATTCACCTTGGTTTATCCGTTCGGGAGCTACGATGCTACACAAACAGACACGTCAAACTGATACCACCCCGTCGATTTTGCGTCAGGGGTTATAAATACGACTGGAGCTCTTCTGGTTGCAGCATTAGATTGAAGTTACCAATTCTCATTTAACATGTTTGGCATGTATTGAGTGCAATCGAGTAATCATACGCCTAAATGCCTTAATTTGCATTTTGGATAAGAGCTGATATTGACTTTCTCGATGGTCTAGTGGTTAGCCTATGTCTATGTGGTTTCGGTCACGAGGTCCCGGGTTCAAATTCTTCGGTTGCCGGAATAATTATGAGTTTCTCATTTTTCTCTAAAAATTTCAGTACATTCTAAGCCTGGAGTCGGATAGTTGGTGGTGTTACACCTCCATGCCTCGGAGTGCATGTTAAGCCGTCGGTTTGTATCATCAACGATTTTTCTTAATTTGTCTTTGTCTGGCTGGTGGGAGGCTTTCGCCGTGGCTAGTTACCACCCTACCGACAAAGACGTACCGCCAAGCGATTAAGCGTTCCGGTACGATGTGTAGAAACCGAAAGGGGGTGAATTTTATCCTACTCCTAACAAGTTAGCCCGCTTCCACCTTAGATTGCATCATCACTTAACATCAGGTGAGACAGCAGTCAAGGGCCAACTTGTTGTTGATAAAAAAAACATCTAAATATAGTTAAGAAGAGCCTGTTTCCTGACGTGGTGGTCAAATAAAAACTTGGTTCACCCGTTTGAGCGCTATGATGCCACCGACGTATGCACACACAGACAAGCAGACATCGACGTCACACTTCAAACACCCCTCTTTTTGCCTTGGGGTTTACAAAAGAAATGTTGATGAGGTTACAGTGTCAGCTTTGGATGCTCTGTAAAAAACCTGTAGTAGAAAAGGAAAGCTTCGGCCGTAACTTACAACAGGAGTAATTCAATAAAAAATACATGTTAATCAAATTAGGAATGTATTTAACATTTAATAAATATTTCAAGGCACCCAACGCATATTTAGATTTAGTATCACAAATATTGTAAGAATATAGTATACCTATATTACATCATAATAACCCTTGCTACCTAAGTATTACTATCAAAAACTTCTATAAATGTGCTGCAGCTGCATCGTCCACAATCCAGTAAACTGATCCTGTGGCTGTCTTCACTCGGCCAGCCGGCAGGTCTTCTTTATCCTTCAGAATACGCTGGAATAAACAATACTTGTTAGTTGTCATTAAACATGTAATAATTTCCTTTTCAGCACTTAATAAAAAGAAGTTTTTTTCCTTATTTTTTGGTTTACCCAAGCCATTTAAAAATAAATCGATTTATACCAGATGCATCAAATCGGCTTAACTGGCGCAAACTATAATAGACAGCTAAAATCATTACTTTAACTCTGCTTTAATATGAATGTGTGTTATTATGATATTATTTTGAAGTTTCATCAAAATCCATTTAGTAGTTTTTGCATGAAAGAGTAACAAACATCCATTCATAAATGAAACTTTCGCCTTTTTCATTAATAGCTGATGGAGGACCACTGCTGGACATAGGCCATTTTAAGACACTTACCCCTTACTTTACTTATTTTTACACCACTTACTTTTAAGACACAGACCTCCTATGGCTCCCTGCAATGTTGTCAGTCCACCTAGATTTTTTTTTTTTAATGACTACAAGTTGGCTCTTGACTATCACACCTGATGTTAAGTGATGATGCAATCTAAGATGGAAGCGGGCTAACTTGTTAGGAGTGGGACGAAAATCCACCCCCTTTCGGTTTCTACACGACATCGTACCGGAACGCTAAATCGCTTGGCGGTACGTCTTTGTCGGTAGGGTGGTAACTAGCCACGGCGAAAGCCTCCCACCAGCCAAAATTCATCATTCATTCATTCAGATCATTAGATCACAGCCTTTTAATGACCTACTGCATGGTCAGACCTCTCTCCTTGTAGAAGAGTGAAACATAGATCCACCACACTGCTCTAATGCAGGTTGTTGGGCTTAGGGTGATAATGTTTTATTCGTTAACGAACACTATCAGATGTTGATGACAGTGACCGGGACCAATGGCTTAACATGCTCTCCGAGGCACGGGGATGTAATACCACCAACTTCCAGACTCTGGACGTGGAATGTACTGAACATTTCATAGAAGAATGAAAAGCTCAGAATTACACCGTGATCCAACCCAGGAATCGAAACTCAGGACCTCGTGATTGAAGCCACATAGGCTAACTACCAGACCAATGAGGCAGACATCTAGATATTATTATTATTATTATAATAGTGAGGCCCGCCGTAGCAGATGCACTTCGACCCTTTTGGATCTTTTGTCCACCCACTCTAAGAGTTGGGTGGTTGCTTTCAGGTTGGAGGCACAGTAATCCTCTGGTAGTGGATATGCCACCCCCAGGAGATTCATTCGCTTTCTAGCCAATCCGTCACATTCACACAAAATATGTTCCATGGACTCAGTCATCTAGATACATAGGTATAGTTATTTATTAATGTAAGCCATACCATGACACCTCAAAGAATTGAAACAAAGAAAAGATTCACTTACTTTAACCATATCTGCTTTTCCAGCTCCACTTATAGCGAAGATGCAGTTCCTTGCATTATTTATAACTGGGTAAGTGAGTGTTATTCTTTCAGGGGGAGGTTTGGGCGAGTCGGTGATTGGCGCCACTTTCAATGTGGTCTCTTCAAGGAGAGGGTGGTTTGGGAAAAGGGAACAGGTGTGGCCATCTGGACCCATGCCCAATAGGAGCAGGTCGAATTTGAAGTTGTCACTCTGGAATGCTTTTGTCAGTTGTTCTGTGTAATCTATGGCTGCTTCGTTAGCTGTAAAAAAAAGTTAAATTGTTAAATAGAAAAATGGTTTTTGTATATTACTAGCTGCCCTATATTGATGAAATATGGTACAGAGACAGATTGTACCAGAAAAAAAGTAATCCAATAAGAAATTCGAACTTGGTGATGAAAAGACCTATAGAAACCTGTTTTGTTGATACTATGGTGGGCTAGATATTTATGAATCATGACTTCTTCAGAATATACTAATTGTTTTACAATCACTACATGCTATTTATATTAATGAGACAAAAACAAAAATTTTCCCTGAAAATTGATCAATGCCTACCCGAAAGTCCTTGCTTGAGTACAACAAACTGTTCTCTGTCCAAACCAATTTTTGGTATCAATTGTTTATTGTATGTCCCAAATGTTGAGTCTTCACTGTCCTCTGCCACCACTCTCTCGTCACAGAAGGCTAGCACCCATTTGTCCCACTCTGTGTCCACTTGTGGCAGTCCTTCACATAGGTACTTTACTACTGAGCCTCCTGTAAACATCAAAAGGTAGGTACTTATAATAAAACACTGTAATTTTTGAATAGCATTTTTCAAGTTCAATTCCAACTATTCTAAGTGTAACTTAATAATATCTTAGTCTTAAAAATGAGATCTTAAATTTCGCACTAGAAAAATATATTGAGTGGTTTAGTAGATATTTGCGAAAATCCGATTAATATTTTTACCTACAATGAATATGAATTATTATTCCGATTTTTGCGTTGCATCATTTTTCATTATTTATAGTGTAGAGTAGCTTGATGCTTAGGTCTGCATGTTTTTAGTTTAGTGAACGCTAAAAGTGAAAAAGTTTGCTAGCATTCATTCATCCTTACAAACTTTCGCACTTATGATATGAGTTACAATAGGTAGGTAGTGGATGTGATCTGAGATGGGATGAATCCAAAATGCAATTATAAAAAATCTGTTATTACTTACAATCTGTTTTAAATAAAGTTTTAAAGTTAAAAAAACGTAAATATTACCAGAAAGGCCGACGTAAAACTTTCCACGATTTAAAATAGCATCGTTGGATATTTTCTCAATGTACGACGTCAATTTTTTGATAATTTCTTGCTCGTTAGCGACTTTAATTATTGTACTCATAATTACAAAATTTAATTTGTATACAGTTTTTAAAGTTTGCTGATTTTCAACAATAAAACAACCTCAAAATTAAAAATTCGTTACTCAGTTTGACAACTGTGACCTTCAAAGTTCTAAAAGTTTAATTCAATTGCGTTCAGAAACATATCTCTAGCTTTATAATCCGCTAAAATCTTGTTTTCAAAATACGATTTTTTATTAGTTTTCTTTTTAGACGATATTTTTTACTATCAATATTCATAGGACTAAATATTCAATTCAAAAATTGATTTAACATTATAATATTATCCCGTTTCCATGGATTATGTTAACAATTATTGTTTTCAGTAAATTATTGGAAATCCTTTTTTAACTAGGTACTACTTCAAAAAGGTGATTCTGCAAGAATATTTATCACTATTAAAAAAAAATATTTCAAGTACAGTTGCAATAAAAATCTGTCAGAAGTGGGATTCGAACCCACGCCCACAGAAGTGGACTGCGACCTGAACGCAGCGCCTTAGACCGCTCGGCCATCCTGACATGGTATGAATAGACGAAATTAATCATAGGATGCGTAATATTATGTGCACAATGTAGTTTTACTATTCAACACTAGATGGCAACCCTTTGATCTAATTTATAAAATTCCTTAGACAGTAATGGAAAAAGTGAAAGTATTGTTGCAAATGGGCACGTCGACCGTCATCGCGCGGTTGTTGACCGTCAAAATTATTTAGTGACGTAATTATTGTAATAGTAACGGCGAAGCTTTTACTCCACTATCGATTTCGTTGGCACCTAGAGCTTGTAGCTTTTCGTGCAATCGGTTTTGCTCTAGAACAACTTTAGTGGGTGTAGCTAAGCGTTTTGATTTAATAACTTTTACATATTACATAATTTGTATTTCGTCTATCTTATTTTTTTGAAATTTTTTGTCTTTTGTCATCTTATTTTCGTGTAATATTAGTAGAGCTTTTATAAATCTTACTAGCGGATGCCAGCGATTTCGTCCGCATTGAATTAAAATAGATAAGGCAACGAAAATAGAAATAGCCCAAGTTATACATAACTTATTTTATTATATTAGCCCTCAAAAACATTTCCGCTCATTCTTCGCTCCTATTGTTTGCAGCGTTATGTTAAAATTAGCCTAAAATAAGCCTTCCTCGATAAATAGACTATCCAATACAAAAATATTTTTTCAATTAGAACCAGAGATTAACGCGTTCAAACAAACAATCTCTTCATATATATAGTATTAGTATATAGTAGGTCATCTTTATCAGCCTATTAATGAAATAATACGTCGAATTTGCCTTGAGTATTGAAGCGGCAGCTAGGCGCTTTCTCGTGTATTGTAGTCAAGCCTAATCTGTGAGGGAATATAACTAAGTAGTTATAGTTGATGGAATGGAATGGATTGTTATGTATTTCGTCGCCTTTGAATAGAGGTTAACATAAGCGCCACGGGAACATATTGGAATGTGTGGGGTAATCTGGAAGGATATTTTTGTCTGATAAGATATAAGTTCTGTGAGGTGTGTGTGTGTGTGTACTGTGTGTGTGTAAATCGTCTGTATAATATCATCTGTGAGGGCCTTTTGTAACCATTTCACTAATTGCTTTTACCTATAGTGCGGTCTAGGCATTAATATAATAAACGTAGGTAAACAAAGGATAGCTATATAAAAGCGGTCGAGTGTTACCTCTGTCCTTATATCTAAGGCAAATTATTATTGTATGTTCTATGTAATCTTCTACGGTTTATGTAACCATATAGGTTGCGTGCCTGCTACTTTGTTCGCGTGAATTTTGATTTTTTTGGGGGAATCTAACTTTAATAAGTAAAAATTTTTAACAAAAAATAGAACCGAGTCAAAACGCACTAAAAAGTAAAAAATAGCTGTGTCATTTAGTTGCTTTAATTTACTTAAGCATATTTATTAAGTGCGTTTTGAATCAATTCCATTTTTCGTTAAAAATTTTTATTTCTTATTTTTAGTGATTTATCGCCACGTAACGTACTCGTACTATACTCTCATAGTATATATATTATACGGCACTTGTAGCCGAAAAGCTACCGATACTTACACAAAAACCGAAATTGCTGCTAGTGTGCCTATAAAATTTGAAGAGCTCCTTCAATTTTCCCAGGATATCATCATCAGATCCTAACATGATGACAATGGGACCATTTTGGAAGTGTGTCCTTTCTAATAAAAAATAAGTATCAAAATCGGACAACTGTGTAAAAAGTTATGTGTAGTCATACATAAAAAAAATGTATACGTGTCGAATTGAGAGCCTCCCCCGTTTTTTTTCGTCGGTTAAAAATAAAGGCTAACTCTGTTCCGATAATTTAATAAAATGAAGGCCAAATCAAAGTACCTTTAACATATACCTAAGGCAGTGATTCTCAACCACTGTGTCGCGGCACTTTTGTGTGCCGCCAAATTTCAAAAGTGTGCCGCCAAATTTTGCAAATATATAATAATGTTGATATTATTAAATTATATCATTTAAAAAGAAAAATATTTTTAACATGAATGTATATTTAAATCCACAAAAAAATAAATTATTTTATTAGGTATTTGCTTTCAAAATTTGTGATTCATTTTGCGTCGCATTTTTCAGGAACACATTAGCGACGCAAAGCGGGGTCTTCGTGTATTTAAAAAAAACTATTTATGCAGTGTGTTGTAGTAAGTAAATAATTTTTATCTTTTTCTTTGTGTGCCGCCAAATTTTGAAATCATTAAATGTGTGCCGCAACAAAAAAAAGGTTGAGAATCACTGACCTAAGGATGTAGTTGTAGGATGGATGCAGTGGATGAAGCAAAGGAAATATGTAAGGACCGCAGCAAGTGTCAGGATATTGTCTCTGCCTATCTCAATGATCCGAACCGAATATGCGCAATGAATTTATAAGACGAACTTCCAGGTCTGGCTGGTGGGAGGCTTCGGCCGAGGCTAGTTAACACCCTGTCGACATAAATGTGTCACCAAGCGATTTACCGTTTGTGTACTATTGACTCAGCAGCTGGGAGCGTTGGTAGCAAGGAATACTCAAACTTGTATAAATTCACTTTATTGCATTACAGAAATTATTCAAACAGTATCTACTTAAACGTTACGATTCCTTCAAAATTAGAAAACGCAAATGAGCGCGGCAGGTAGCCAAAAACCTTATAAAATCTCTTTTTGACGTGGAAGGGAAAGTGAACTGTGATTGGTTGCCGCCTTTTTGCGTTAACCAATCACAAAATGACAGTTGACTATTCTGAACGAAGAAATATGTTGCCAACTTAAAAAATAAACACTTTATAATTTATCGATTATGATACGAATAACGCTAATTAAATTATGATCCTATGAACAGTACGATGTCGTGTAACCAAAAGGGGTGTAGATTTCATACTACTCCTAATTAGTTAGCTTGATTATATCTTAGAATGTATTATCACTTAAGTACCAACAGGTGTGACTGCGGTCAAGGACTAACTTGTACAAATAAAACAAAAGTAATAAATGTTAGATTAAGTACTCCAAATATTTAATTGTAAGCCTCGAATGTGTATATTATATTTAGGCGAATTAGTAAGAGGATAACTTAGTTCATACTAATTACAGGCGGGGCCGCGTGAATTCTGATAGTTCAAGGGCGCGAGATTTATTGAGCCGTGATTATACAGGCCGGCGCATCAATACACAGAGATCATCTGCAGGTCTAGGTCCATGATATTGTAATTAAATAGACGGAACTGTAAAAGGACATAAACAAATCGATCCACAATTCTTGTAGATAATGGTTTTATAGTTTACTAGAATTCTCGTATTTATGTTCAAGTCAATAGTTTAGACACTTTCCGGCAAGCGAACTGTATGTCGATTCTTGAAAAAAATATACCTACATCGTACGAACATCTCGCCTATTTGACGTCGATCATCCCACCGTCAGTTCGACTGTCAGTCCCATAGATTAAAGACTACTAGATGGAGTCATAACGCGGCTGTAGGTTCAAGAGCGTGACAGACTTATTTCATTCGGCCTTTATTAGAAAGTGACACAAGATTATTTTTTGTCTTTTTCAGCGGGTTCGTTTTTATTGTTTGTCAAGAGGAGTTTGTGACAAGCAAGGGACATATCTTCTTTTTATTAAATTTGCTGATAAATAATATAACTTTGCGGTTACGATATTAATTTAAACGTTATCGTGCTATGGTGGGTTGTAATATTTTCGGCTGCAACAGTCGCAGCGAACAGAAAATCGGTAGGCATAAACTTCATTGATTGATGATTTAAAGCTTAGATATGTTATTTTTTAGCAAATTTCATGTATTATGCGTTTACTAAACTATCTTATATAAAGTAATATTTCGTATTTTACGATATTTTAAAACATAACGTTTTATGATGGACTTTAAATGTTGACATGTCATGTCAATAAGGCTGATTTGCTGTCTCACGAGTGGACACGCTATGGGCTCTATCTAGTTGTCTTTAATCTATGGTCAGTCCACTATGAGAAAATGTCATTGGAGAATATTTCACAGATACGCTAAGTTTACGAGGGTGGCCAATATTATTTGTAATATACCTATTATATTTAAGCTTTTTTCTACAATAAATTTAAAAAATATAGTTTTATTTTGCATTCGTTGTGCAACCGTGCGATGGTTACAAAACTGACGTTTTTTTTAAATAATCGACATTCTTATATAACTCGTCTATTTTTATATAATATCTAAGGGCGAGTAATCTTCCTCACGCAATTAAATATCTCTGAATAGAATCAAATGCATTCGTGCACGTTTTAAATGAGATCTATTAGATGTTGTGGATTTGAATATTGTAATTATAGGTATATTAAATAACATTATCATAATCTATCACACTAATATTATAAAAGCGAAAGTTTGTGCGTGTTTGGATGTTTGTTACTCTTCGCGCTGCAAGGATTTGGCAGAAAGAATTATATTGGATTGAAACATGGTTTACATTTTGTCCCGATAACAATCTCACGAGAATATGAAAACGCGGCTGTATGCATATGTCGTAGCCACATCGTAGATTTGCTCATTTCATGAAATGCTCGAGAATTTCATGAAATGGCCGCGTTTCGTGATGTGATCAACTCAATTTGACCATATCGTTAAATCGTCTACGTTTCACGATTTTGTCATCCACGTTTGGCCAAATCATATAAATAGGGGCTAGGTAATGTATGCCTAAAGATTATATAAATGCCATAAAATAATTGAACATAATATTTTATCCGACCCAACCCGCCCCGCTTTGCGGGGCTCCTATTTATGGGTGGTTTACAAAAAAAATATAAAAATAAAGTCGAGGTGTAACTAGTTTACGATATGATCAAATAATTTTGACCACTCAGAAGTAATAAAGTAGTCGCGCGTTAAGTTGGTCACGTCGAGAAATGTTTTTGTATCATTGATCTGCCCAGACCATATCATGATGTGGCTAATAGACAGGCAAACATTTCATGAAACGCGGCCATTTCATGAATTACTCAAGCATTTCATGAAATGAGCAAATCAAAGATGTGGCTACGACACATACACACACGGTTAAGATAGAATCGTGGGCGCATCCTATATCTACCTATTGTGCCTGTTTAATGGAGGTGTTTCTCTCAACAATATAATCGTAGTTGGTATACAGTCAATGCGACCACGGCTATACCTTAACCATTTTTCACCTATGCACTTCAGGATTTTATTCTATTTTTTTTTGTTCCATCCTTTTTAGATACTTTTTATGTATGATTATAGTTTTTAAACATTTCCTTTGCTTTCCTTTCCAATAAATATGAATTTCTGGAGGCAGAGAAATCGAGATATTCTCAAAAAAATTGAGACAATATTTTGTAATGTTAAAATAAACAAACATAAATATTCAGTGTATTGCGATAGATATCAAGTTGTCATGGACGACTGAAATAAACAATTCAAAGTATAATCTGCCTGTCAATTCTTGAAATCTGACAGAATTCGATTTGTGTTACGACTACTTTGCAACCGTTATACATCGGTTACAAAACTGAAGCTTTATTCAAGAGTTGGTACAAGTATTGATGATTATCACACTGGAACTGATATCCCCTATATAGAGGGAGGCCTGGCCTTGTGGGCCATTACTAAGTTGATAACGATGAACTGATATTGTATCTCATAGTAAAGATACAATGAAAAGTACAACAGTTTTGAATGTCATCTTATTGTCCTTGCTCTATCACTGTCAGATTAAACGTTATCACAGTGATGTTGCGGGTTGGTCATGGTTGCTACCTGGAGGTTTCGATAATGTTTGACCTAGTAATCACACTCGATGGTAAGTGATGATGCAATCTAAGATGGAAGCAAGCTAACTAGTGAGGAGTAGAATGAAATCCACACCCCGTTCGGTTTCTACATGAAGTCGCACGGAAATGCTTGGCGGTAAGTCTTTTGTCGGTAGGGTGTTAGCCACGGCTGAACTTTCTTCAAAAAATCTTAATTGAACCCAGGGCTTCCGTCTTATAACTAAAATGCTTGCATCATCACTGTGCCACGGAGGCCGTCCAGCTGATGCTAATGATAAAGTTGAGTCGGAAGATTATTACTGACAGGTTGCAGCCAATAGACCTGATACAGTGATTGATAGTCGATTGATTAGGGCGCGTTCAATGATGTTTAAAATTACTCTTCCACATGATGATAATCTCGTGAAAGACGAAAAGGAAAGAGTCTTAAAATACTAGGACCTTGCACCTTCACGAAATTACCGTCATATGGAATGTGGAGTCAACCAGTCATTGTTCCGATGATCGTTTCAGTCAATGGTCTTAAGTATAGCGAATAGCTTCGACCAACATCTTAAGAAGCTTTTGCTTGGCTGTCGGGTAAAGGGTACAGAAGGCAGTACTACTTGAATCACGGTACACTCCAACGGTTTATCACAGCCTCCCTCCAAAGGACTGATGACATCAATCGAGTCGCAGGGAGCCGCTGGGCACAGGCGGCTGAGGATCTTTATGTTTGAAGGTCCTTAAAAAGGCCTCGGCTAAAAATGTTGATGATTTATCTAATTAGGAATTATAATTATTAAGAATTGATCGTTAAAGAGTATAGAAACATCAATAGAATTGCACAATGATATTGATTGCGCCGCTTCAGGCCCAGTAGACAGAAGGTCGTACAGTGCACAGCCGCAGGCGCTATAGTATATTTAGTAAACTAATTGAGGCGAGCTTTGGAGGCGATACTACACGGATACGCTGTCAACTGTAGGTCGCTTGTAATTAATTATACGATCGATCGTTTAATGCTTATTTCGTTAATTAACTATTTTTAAACGATGATCGTTAAAACATCCGACGGCCGAGTGGCGCAGTGGGAAGTGACCCTGCTTCTGCGTCCTAGGCTGTGGGTTAGAGTCCCACGTCTGGAAAATGTTGAGCATGGATACTTTCCAGTGTCTGGGTGTTTATCTATATATTATAAGTATTTATGTATAATATATATAAGAATATTCATCAGTTATCATAGTAAGTACCCATAACACAAGCTAGCTATAGTTACTTTGGGGCTATATAGCGATGTGTGTAATTGTCCTATAATATTTATTTATTTATCCGATCATAATGTATACATACTTGCAATGTCTGTAGGATTTTAATTTAGATAACTAATATCTATATAATCTGAAATCTTGTGAACATGTGGTCGAGTCAGTGCGTACTGACAAACTTGACGTTTTAAGAGAGCTCGTATACAGCCTACTTGAAATTAATTAATTTTGATTTAATTTGATACCACCGCCCCTGAAATATTTTGTGCCTAGCTCCATTGCGCAGTGTTAAGATTTTCAAAATTGACCACGTCTGGCTGGTGGGAGGCTTTAGCCGTGGCTAATACCTTACCACCTTAAGTTAGTTACCACCCTACCGATAAAAACGTACCGCAAAGCTATTTTGCGTTCCGGTACACTATTGTGTAGAAATCGAAGGGTTGTGGATATTATCCTACTCCTCACAAGTTAATCCGCTTCTATATTAGATTGTAACGTCACTTACCACCAGATGTGATTGCAGTCAGGGGCTAACTTGTGGTAAATAAAAAAAATAGAGAATTTCATACTCATTATGTAATTTTGTAATGACACATAATTGAAGTGATATTATTTCTTCTGTTGCTGTAAACGTTTACCTCGGTCCTGATACACTCTCGGGCTAACATAAAGTCATATTAGTAATAAATGTAAATGAAATAATAATCATTGTACATGTAGCAAGTAGTAGAAGTGCCATAACCTCAGCTCATGTAAGCTGTTGCACTTGACCCACATGTGAGCGCTTTCTGCACTCGATACATATAAGTTTATATGCTCCACTGCCGGCTGACACCGGTTTTGCTTGAAACTTACTTACTTGTTACCTCATACATTATTTTAGGTTAACTATTATTTTAACATCACACCTGAATGACAAAAACAAAAAATATGATAATTTAGTGAGCCACAAAAGACCCCTCCTATTATACTCCTCTACCACTGTCTAAGGATATAAATTGTCTTTCCACTAGCATAGCGATAAGCATAGAATAGCGATATCTTTGCCCATCTTTACCCCGATCTACATAAGCGATTTACTTTCCCTCCTATTACCACTATTATCCAAGATATTATTTCTTCATCTCGGAGGATGGATACAAACGAAGTGAGAATATTTCCCTCCCTGTGTATAAATTGCTCCTTGTCTATGCTAGCCGTGCTAGAGAACCTCATTAGAGGAGCGATCGGTCACTAATCTGACTGTAGTAGTAACCAACTAACTGTAATGCTGGCTAGCTCCTAGCTCGTAATAGGAGCGGAGCGGATTATGGAATGAGTGGGGAGGCCACGTTGCACCATGGGCGCATCATTTGCATTAGTTTGTCAAACCCCCTATAAAGCCTGGTTACGCCTTTGCCATTTTCCCTCCCAAAAGTGGAGGGTTATTGGTTACCGTGTGTAGTTGTCTGTGTATTTACAAGTATATGAGATTTTAGCTTTACAATCAATGGAGCGACTGGGTTGCGGATCATTTTATAGAAAGCTAATTTTAGCATAAAGGTTATCATACCTACTGTTTTGTGAGTGTGTATGTTTGTTACTTCTTCAAGACTAAAGGTCTGGAGCGATTTTAATAAAATTTGGTGTGGAGCTAGCTGACACCCTGGATCAACACATAGGCTCGAAGTTCCCACGGAAACGAGAACTACCCAGGTGAAACTACAAGCGTCCTAAAGTATCATTATAACTTCTGTCATTTGTGTAGATGACATATTGTATATCATTATACAGTTGGGTTATTAATTTTTTACCCGACTGCGTCAGAAGGAGGGTTATGTTTTTCGAGCGTATGTATGTATGTATGTATGTATGTATGTATGTCCATTTCTTCGGCACGCGCTTCAGCCTAAACGGATTTTGTCATGTGAGGTGTCGTTGAATTTGTCAAAATTGTGGTAGTGACATAGGCTATATAAATTTTCAAAATGGCGGCTGTAAATGGGGGAAAAAATGTGTGTATTTTTTCTTTTATCTTAGCAATATGGGTGCCAATTGAAAGCTCGTAAAAAGACCATTTCAAAAATATAAATATCATATCATGTTCATATTACTTTTTTAACAAAAAATGGCAAAAAGTGTACTAAGTGTACCATCTCATTTCTATACCATAAACTAAAACTGAAAAGTCTCAAATAAAATTATTATTATAAAAACAAAAAACCTTAGAAGTTATGAACTGAAAAGAGAAAAACAAACTATGGTGTTGCAGGCGAGGACAAACGTAGTTTTGGTAGATCTTTCTTTCCCCGCAGGTTAAAGTAATTTGTCCCTATTTGCAGCACCATAAAATATTTAGAATTTTATACAGATATAGTGATCCTTGTTCTTCTCTTTTCAGTTCATAACTTCTAAGCAGTCGGGTTTTTTGTTTTTATAATAATAATTTTATTAACCAATTTATTTTAAATTATTTTTACAAACAGACTTTTGTGTAGATATTTCATAAGCAGCAACTGCGTAGGTGTGACAATAAATAATAAGACCTCTAGCGCTAAAGAATATATTAAGGTTAGTGTTTAAATGCAGGTAAGGGGCGGCCCCAATCTATTATCACACTTCAATGTGATTATCATACACCGACAGGGCTAAACCTACATTATATTAAGTCTATACATTATTAAATCAATTGGAAACGAGTATTAGTAATACGTAATGGGCGATAAAAGAATACAAAATTCGTACGTTAATTTACGGATTAACTAAGTAGGCTTCTTTTTGTGCAGATTTTAATGGTAGATTAAGGTTAGGTTGGAATTATATCGTTGTTTTATTGATATTGGTCATATAACGGCTTTCATCTGAAAAAAAAACAATATTTAATAAAAAATAAATATTGTATTAAGTAGAATAGTGTCGAGTACGCATGTCACCAGATGTTGATGAATATCGCATCAGCCTTTGCAAAACAGGAGGCACCGTCAAAGCCTTGTCGATAAGGGATTTGTAAAACATCCCTTAATTAAGAATTTCCACAAATCCCTAATAGATTTTATAAGTGTGTAGCAGAAATCATCTTGCAGTGTGGGTCTTCTACTATTGATCTAGGGATCGCGGAAGGGTAGTGTTCTCGAGTGTTCTCATTACCCAAGTCAGGCGCGGTGGAACTTGTCTCCCCCAGTGAATATTGCAGTCCCTTTCGTGGCTGAGGCTTCTCAGCTTATGGATCCAAGTTAAGTGTCATATCAGGGAGTGTCATGTCCCGGATGGCCCTGCGCGGCCAAGTTATCACTATCCCTATGCGGGGCGGTCAAACAATCTTGTAAATCGGGTGAATTTTTAAAACCAGTCAGCCATGTTAATGGCGAGCTGGACTTAGTTTTAAGGAGGATAAGAGAATAGAAGCAGTTAATATTTAATCAAACAGACAGAAGCAAGATGACAAAGTTCTACTATTTTAATTTGAACAGTTAAAGGGTTTAATGCCCTATCCACGTCTGCGTTTCCTGCTATCTATTCGTACCAAAAATAATTTTACCTTTAAGGCAAGAGTGAATAAGCATTTTCCAGGTAAGCTCAGACCCCATTACTGCTTTCCATGAGCCGTGATAGTAGCAGTATCACTTGTCAGGTCAGCGACCGGCGCGGCGGGCGGTGCGCGGCAGGGAGTGTGTGGGGGGCGGGGGGCAAGGCTGCACTCTAATCAGCTCATACCCGCATGTCCACTTATCCGCCAAATCAATCTTGTTCTTAACTAGGTAGCGTTGACAAAACAAAATATTCTAGGTTATTTTTTTTTATTGAGAAAGAATACAATAAGGGACTTAAGTTACTTATTCTAATAACTATGTCCACGTGGAATGGTGGCAATAATACTGGCTGCATTTCCACGTTGAATAGCTAGGTTAATCCTTTGCGCAAAAAAAGAGCCAGCCCTTCTATCCCCTGATAATTTTCCAAATTAAGATGCCTTCAATTTATACTGCCTTTCCTTACCTTATAAATATACATTTATTTTTTTACCGACGAAAAAAAACGGAGGAGGTTCTCAATTCGACACGTATATATTTTTTTTATGTATGACCACGCATAACTTTTTACAGAGTTGTCCGATTTTTTTATTAGAAAGGGCACACTTTTAAAATGGTCCCATTGTCGTCATGTTAGGTCGCACTGTCGTCATGATGGTATACTGGGAAAATTGAAGGAATTCTTCAAATTTTATAGCCACACTTGCAGCGATTTCGGTTTTTGTGTAATTATCGGTAGCTTTTTGGCTACTAGTGCCGTATAATATTCTATGACAGTATAGTACGATTAGGTTACGTGTCGATAAATCACTAAAAAGTAAGAAAAAATTTTTTTTAACAAAAACTGGAACCGACTTAAAACGCACTAAAAAGTAAAAACTAACTGTCATTTAGTTGCCTTAATTTACTTAAGCATATCTAGGAGTCGGTGCCAGCCAAGGTTTCTACTGTATGGACATTACCTAAAACCCACAAACTGCTTTACTACGTTAAAAAAAATTTTTAACAAAAAATAGAACCGACTCAAAAAGCAAACGCAAAGTTGCTTTAATTTTCTTAAGCATATCTATGAAGTCGGTGCCAACAAGTTTAAGGAACATTGATTTAACTTACTAAAGCAGCATCAGATCCTAACATGATGGAACCATCTTGGAAATGTGCCCATTCTAATAAAAAAAGAATTATCAAAATCGAACTACTCTGTAAAAAGTTATGCGTGGTCATACAAATTTTACTTTTTAGTGCGTTTTGAGTTGGTTCTACTTATTTTTTGTTAAAAAATTTTATGTCATATCGCTTAAATCAAAATCAAAGGTGAACAAACGAGCACATGGGTTACCTGATGTTAAGTGGTTACCGTGGGTCATTTGCAGAACTAGATGCACTGCTAATTGGCTACCGGCTTTTGAGAGAATTTAAATTATGAAAAATTTAGAAATCTCGAACCATAACCGCTCAGTAGTTTTGGAATAACCGCGGCCATAGAAACATACATTTCTATGCAACCCTTCTGTTTTTCAAGCTCTGTTAATATACTCATACAAAAATATTTTAAACAGCCTACTACTTTTCTGATCATAACTGATGTTGACTTGTGTCACTATTCATTTAACTTTATACATATATTTCTACTGACTTACTATGTCCTTTATTTAGTTGTCGAATTCTTCATCCGGTCTTTTTTTACCTGACTGTATTTAGGGAGGGTAATGTTTTACGAGTATGTATCTGTGTATGTATATCCATTTCTTCGTCTCGCGCTACAGCCTAAACGGTTGAACGGATTTTGACACATAAGGTGTAATTTTTGTCAGAATTGTTTTCTTACATACATACATACATAACATCACGCCTTGTTCCCATAGGGGTAGGCAGAGACCAAATCCCTCCATTTGCCACGGTCCTTGCATACTTCCTTAGCTTCTTCCACTCTCATTAATTTTTTCATACAAGTTCGTCGGTTTAGGGTGCTCTTCTTGACCTGGCTATTATTTAAAATGTCCTGAATTTGGTCCAGGAACATTCGCCTAGGCCTTTCCCTTCCACCATTTCCATTCACCCTCGCCTTGTAAATCTCTTTTGTTAATCTTCTTTCATCCATTCTCTCTACATGTCCAAACCATCTAAGCATCTCTTTTCAATTTTAGTCATTACATCTTCTTTTACACCACACTTTTCTCTTATCATACTATTTTTGACTCTGTCACACAGTTTTAACCCACACATACTCCTCAATACTCTCATCTCTACCGCATTTATTTTACTTTTGTGCTTCTTTTACCATACCCAACTTTCACTACCATACATAAGTGTGGGCACCAACACACCTCTATGCACAGCCAGTCTTGCATTTTGGGACACTTTCTGGCTGTTCATAAATGCATACAGAGCACCATTCACCATGTTCCCAGAATTTACTCTTCTTTTAATATCACTCTCACACGTTCCATCTTTCGTAAATTTACTACCCAGGTGTACAAACTCTTTTACTTCTTCCACTTTTTCTCCATTTATCACAATATTATAATCTGTCACATATTCATCCCTTTCAAAAACCATTACTTTCGTTTTGCTAACATTCACTTTTATTCCTTTCCTTTTCAGAGGTACATTCATAATAGTTACCATTTTCTGTAACTCATTAGCAGACGATGCAAGTAATAATTCCTGCTTTTACAGAAAACGAAAATATTACAATATTTTTCTGCTGACCCTCCATATATTTGGTACGTGTTGCGTACAAGATCCGTGTTCGGCTGCTCTGTGCTAGTTGACGACGTAAACTCATAGGTGGTACTAATATCTGATACGGACACAGTCGTTAAATGTTTGTACTCAACTGGCCCGTAAAAGTCTTACTCTTACAAGTATTTGTCTCGTGCCTCGTTGGTTCAGTTGTTAGCTGTGTAGCTACGGCTCATGAGGTCCTAGGATTGAGTCTTGGGTCAAGCTATAAAAAGCATGTCAGATTTGGAAAGATGGTATTGTTACACGAGCCCTATGCCTCGGAGAACAATTCGAACTGTCCGGACATGTTTTATTTTAATGTTCTCGAAGGTTGTAACTAATTATTAAATTTCAATATAATACTTTTCATTTTAGTAGGTAGGTACTATATACGTGTCGGAGATTAACAGAGGTCAGAATGTAGGTGACCTACAAACACACACATACTGTCCTTATCAACAAAAATCCGGTCTAACGTAAATTGTACTTTACCATACTCAACGAGTTCATAAAAAAAACTAGTAGCTCGCCTCAAATTCGTCGAATTGCAGGTAAATATGACTAAAGTTGACACAAAAATGCATTTCAAGGAAAAAATATGTGCGTCCTGCTTGCCTTAAACAAATATCATCAATCTTAAAAAGTAGGTAGGTAAAAAGTTTTTTGTTTGCTTACGCAGTAGTCCATGAATAAACTTAACTAAGACTAAGAACCCCGTATGAATCCGAAATAGAGTTAACTATAGTAGGATAAGAGAACGGTTTGGTGTAAAAGAAGACTGAAATTGAGAAAGCTTACATGTTTTAGGCATGTAGAGAGATTGAATGAAAGAAGATTAACAAAAAAAGAATGAAAGAAGATTAACAAAAAAAATGTTGGAAATGTTGGAAGGGAAAGGTCTAAGCAAATATTTCTGGACCAAATTCTGGACATTTTAAAGAATGCCCAGGTCAAGAGTACCCTAAACCGACGAACTTGTATGAATGGAGTACTGAGAGTGGAAGAAGCTAAGGAAGTTTGCTAGGACCGTGGCAGATAGAGAGATGTAGTCTCTGCCTACCCCTATGGGAATGAAGCGTGGTGTTATGTATGTATGTTATACCTAGTTTGAAATTCTTCTTATAAAACCTCGGTGTACATTTTTCTTTTGTCCATAGGTAACTACAGATATGGTAAATACTAAATAGCTAGGCGTCCTAGCCTCATGGCATTCATCTCCGGATATAAACGTGTGTATAAACTCCTCTGGCCCTGACACCATTGGCCATAAGCCAGGTTCAAGATTATGCCTTTGAATTAAACATACGTGTGTCGTGTATGTCTTTTTTCTGTCTGTTATTCTTGCGCTGGAGACAAGTATAGCCGACTGCTGGCACTGGGGACTTGGGAACATTTATGAAATAAATAGCTCCAGCCAAGTGAAATGAAAGCCTCATTGGTCTAGTGTTTAGCCTAAGTAGCTTCGATCACGATGTCGAATCCTGGGTCACGGAATTATTCTGACATTTTCATACTTCTATTAAATTTTCAGTACATTGAAAGTCGGAGTCGGGAAGTTGGTGGTGTTACACCCCCGTGTCCCAGTCACTATCATCAACATATTCTGATAGTAGTCGTTAATTAATTAAACTTTATTACCCTAAGCCCGCTAACTCGCATTTTAGTAGCACGGTGGGTCTACGCTCTATCCCCATATACCCACATACATACATAACAAACCTCATACTTGCATACTTCCTTAGTTTCTTCCACTCTCATTAATCCTTTCACACAAGTTCGTCGGTTCCTCTTGACCTGGTCATACTTTAAAATGTCCTGAACATTTGCCTATGCTTTCCCTTCCAACACTTCCATTCACCATTATATTATATTCTCTTTGGTCAATCTTCTTTCATCCATTCTCTCTTCATGCCTTAGATATTTTCTAAGCAAGTCTTGCTCACTACATCTTCTCTCACACCACACCGCCCTTAGTCTCCATTTATTCAAACAACAAATAATATTCAACCATATTATTGTGCCTAAGTTGAAACTCACAGTAGTGCAAGTATATAAATACCATGTGGCGGCTCACGACGAGTAGGTATTGTCATATTTGCATATAAATATGGCGTTTATGAGGGAAAAGGACGTTTGATTGTAATTTATTGAATTGAATTATGTACTTACGCTTATTGTATATATATCATTACAGCATTTATTATTTTAATTTATTTCTTATTTACTAATTTTAAGTATTGTGAAACTGGCCTCCATGGCGCAGTGGATTTATAAGACAGAGATCCTGGGTACGATTCCCGACTGAATCGATTAAGATTTTCTAAAATTTTACTTTTTATATTATAGGACACACATATAGCCACAAAGTAAGCGTAACTTGTGTTATAGATACTATGGTAACTGATGAATATTTTTATATCTATACACTATATTTATAATATATAGATAAACACTGTGAAACATCCATGCTCATCACACAAACATTTTCCCAAATGTAGGAATCGAACCCGCAGTCTAGGACGCAGAAGAAGTCTCTACCCACTGCGCCACTCGGCCGTCTAATTGGTTCAAGTCTAACTGGTGGTAACTTCAGCCGTGGCTAGTTACCCTCCCGACAAAGACGTACCGTCAAACGATTTAGCATTCCGTTACGATGTCGTGTAGAAACCGAAAGGGGTTGAAGTTCATTCAACTCCTCCCAACATACTCCTAACAAGTTAGCGTGCTTCCATCTTATATGCATTTCAAGCCAACATGCTGCGAGTTTTTCGACCTATATGAAAGTATATGTATCATTGAATGTAAATGTGTGCATTATATCTCGTATTATTATTTCAGAGACATGTGTTGCGCAATGCACACGTGTGCGTTTCGACACGCTACCCGCTCTAGTGCTGTGTCACCGGGGCACTGAGTGATGTGATGCTTGAGTTACTGGATACCGATATCGATAAATTGTGATGAGGCTACCCAAACTAGATGTTTATGTCTGAAACTGTTGCTTAGTGACATATGACAGCATGAAACTGTTTAAACAATTGATTTAAATCGATGACAAGTGATAAAAATAATTACGGATTTTATTTTTAGCTGGCCCGTGACTTCATCTGTGTTGAATTAGATTTGTTATTGTCGTTAAAGTACCGTAGTTCTTATAACATGTGTGACAAAAAAACGTTCGTCTCGGACGCCCGTGAGGCGTGATAACTTAAATACGGCTGTGCATAAGCGTGCGAGGAGAGGACCCTCTCTGCCGCATGTATGAGTCAAAAGAGGAAAACTGATTGGCGCGATGTATAGTTACATAACTAAGCGTACCACATAAGAAGTACGACTCCAAAAATTCTTATAATAATTTAATAATTGCACCTTCCTTTCCCTGCCCTCCTTCTAAAGTCACTGCTAAGTAGTCGGAAGTCAGAACAAACAACAGAAAAAAAATTTACAAATCTCAATCCTTGTTTTAGATTTCATGATCAATACTTTCCCGACCCAACACTTTTGATGATGTTGTTTTGTGCAGTATAAAAAATATATCGAGATTTTCGACGTCACTAGTCCATCGGTTGGGCGCGGTTGCTCGCCTTGCATATGCTGACACATGCATTGCGTACACGCGCCGCGGTTTGTGATCTTTTTCATACGCGCAAGCCGCAGGTTACGATTTATGATCTATTGCATCATTCTAAAGTTTCCTACTATTTACATAAGCGATATAGTTGCTATCTAAATCTGTAACATACTTAGTTGAGCTTTAAATTAACCTAGGGACTATGGGGTGAATAAGGTGCTCGAATAACAAACGAATGGAAGGCGCGGTGTTGGTCGACCCACACCAAGTGGTTTCTTTTACCAGCATATAAGATTAAAATTATTAAGAATATTTTTATAATATGGTGTAATCAAAAATTTACGGATTTCGCAATTTTTTTATCTGAGCTTTTTATCTGAGATTTTTTATATAAGACGTTGCTTTGTAACAAATTTCAAGATCCACGAGAAGTACCCTGCAGGCATTCATTCCCTTGCGAATGTCCACATTTTTAGATGTTTGTTTTTTACTCTAAGGTACAATAGACCGGTATTTGATATAAATTTCAGCTTGATACCTCCACGCTTTTCTGAGTAAAAGGGTCTTGACAAACAGCCAGACGGAAAACATAGTGATCCTATAAAAGTTTCGTTTTTCCTTTTACGGAATCCAGAGAACCTTAAAAACCGCTTGGTGCAAGTGGCTTAAAACCAAGGTTTGGAAGTCCTTATAAAAGGCCTGTGTCCAGTGGCCATTGGCTGATGATGATGATGATGTTGACGTCGTGCACGTGGCAACCGACTGGGCAAGAAACATTATTACCTGCATCCTGTCGAGGAATAAAGAGAAACAACAATACGCCCGTTATGTTTCGAGATGCGATAAAAAGAAAAGAGCAAAAAGAGATTACAAAAGAGAGAGAACTCATGTGGTTAAGGAATGATAACTTTATTTCGCCCAAATTGGACATACGTACCATGCCAAATACCCGGCAGAAGTTTGTAGGATTTTTTTCTTCTGGACAAAAACATAGGCGTTAGCAAACCAAAAAAATATTAATTTTTTACAAAAAAAAATTGATTTTTGAAAAGAAATTCTTTTGGTTTTTTCATGTTGCAATTTTACGTATATTGTATTTTTCAACAAAACGAAACGCCCTTGCCAGTGGTGCTACATCAGTCCAACGGGCGGGAATCGAACCCTGGACGTAGTCGATATGAATCCTATGCCTATCTCAGGATTCCGAAAACGTAAATTATCTCCAAATATTGTCGTCAAATCAACGACTAAAATCACGGCTTGTTCTAGAGACTAGAACCAGCAGCGATTTCAGTCGTACCAAGCATAATAACTAATTTAAAACGCAAATGTATACACGTTTTTGCCTCAAAGTATGCTTTGCTCTAGCCGACGTAAAAAGCTCTTCTCCAGCCGTTAAAATTTTTCCTACTAAAAAATAAAATTCCGTTAAAAGCTACGCCTCGTAGCCCGCGCGTAGATGTTCGTAGCTATGTGTAGTCATTGTTTATTATAAAAATGAAAAACTGTTATGTGTGCACTATTCTATGCTACTATTTAAACGGGAGGTATCATTATTATTTATTTTTGACGACCTCCGTGGCGCAGTTGTATGCGCGGTGGATTTATAAGACGGAGGTCCTGGGTTCGATTCCCGACGGAGCAGATTGAGATTTTTCTTAATTTGTCTTGGTCTGGCTGGTGGAAGGCTTTCGCCGTGGCTAGTTACCACCCTACCGACAAAGACGTATCGCCAAGCGATTTAGCGTTCCGGTACGATGTCGTGTAGAAACCAAAAGGGGTGTGGATTTTCGTCCCACTCCTAACAAGTTAGCCCGCTTCCATCTTAGACTGCATCAACACTTAACATCAGGTGTGATAGCAGTCAAGGGCCAACTTGTAGTCAAAAAAAAAATAGTAGTTTTTGGAGCTTACACGTGCTACGCTGGTTCAAAAAACGTTTTAATTACTTCGTATACTTTGACAATATTAATTTAACTCATAGTCGGGTTAGTAACCATACCATTTACAACTCCAAAACTACTGAATGGGATTGAAACATTTGGTAGAGTGATAAATTACAAGCTGGAATAGGACACAGATGACTTTTTATCAATAACGGATGAAATTGTGAGGATAAATAGGTTATTATTCATAACTATTACGACAGTGCTGCTAAGTTTACGAATTCTATGTATTGTAAATTGGCTTAGAAGATTACGTAAAAGTTGTGGGTTGGAAAACTGTCGAGGGTTGTTTTACATATCATGACGTAAGTTAGAATTAGGAATTACGTCACCAACAGATGTATACTACAAATAATAATATATTATGTATAGTACCGTAACGTGCTGAAGTATAAGCTCTGAAATCTTTTTCTTTATATTAAAAGCACTATATCTTGACTGCAATCATATCTAACAGTAAATTATGATACAACGTATGTACCTCGACGACCTCCGTGGCGCCGTGGTATGCGCGGTCGATTTATAAGACGGAGGTCGATGGGTTCGATTCCCGGCGGGGCAGATTAGAAATTTCTTAATTTGTCTTGGTCTGGCAGGTGGGAGGCTTTCGCCATGGCTAGTTACCATCCTACGGACAAAGACGTATTGCCAAGCGATTCAGCCTTCCGGTACGATGTCGTGTAGAAACCGACTCGCTTCCATCTTAGACTGCATCATCACTTAACATCAGGTGTGATAGCAGTCAAGGGCCAACTTGTAGTCGATAAAAAAAAACCCAAGACGAAAGCGGACTAACTTGTTAGTTTGTAGGATAAAGTCCACGTCCCTTTCAGCTTCTCCACGACATCGTACCGGAATCTAAGCATCCCACTAGCCAAGTTGAAAACAACTAGTTTACACTTTGTCGTCCTAACGCGCTCGTCGATGCACTCAGTGGTGTCTACAGGAGTGGCAGAAGCTACGTTTTTCTTCGGCGAAGCGGGTGCGCATCAGTCGCGTGCTCTTTCTCCTGCTGCGAGCTTCAAAAGGGAAATAGACGAAAGTTTGTATGTATGGTTGGATGAATGTTAGTTACTGTTTTACGCAAAACTACTGAATGGATTTTGACGAAACTTCACAATAATATAGCTTACATATCAGAATAACACATAGGCTACTTTTATCCCGAAATTCCAACGGGAAAGGGAACTACGAGGTTGAAACCATGGGCGCCCTCTAGTTAAAAATATAAAAGATATATTAGAATTAAAAAAAAACTCTAAAAAAATGGAGATTTCAAAAACTAGCTATTCTTAAAGAAAGCGGAAAAATAAGGCAGAGAATCTATTGGAGTACAGTACTAGCTGCCTATAAGTAGGTATTTCTATATAGTTATAGTTGATAGCGATCTGCAGATACTGTTTGTCTAAGTTAAAAGTGTTAATGGTTTGCCCTTAATGGGTGTCGGAGGCCACGTGTCAATCGCTTGCATACAGACTCACAAACCTGTCATACCCGTTCATTTGTACTTTAAAGATCAAGCTGTTACTCTCAAGGGAAATAATAATTATTTAGCATGGCTAATATAAAATAATGGCTCCCATTATTGTTTAAGATTAAAGCAGACTAACTTGTCAGGAGTAAGATGAAATCCACACCACTTCCGGTTTCTACTCCACATCGCACCGCAACGCTTAATCACTTGGCGGTATGTCTTTGATGGCAGGGTGGTAACTAGCCACGGTCGAAGCATCCCACCAGCCACAAAATGTAAAAATAACTCCATATGTCACAGCAAGTATCTATCTATTAAAAATGCCCACAAAGCCTTAACCGCAATTCTCAATAGGATTAAATATTACATCGCACGGGTGAACTATTGCGCAAGACCATTATATTTACGCCCTATTTATTTAGCCTATCAATCAAAATCATACTCTACCCTTGTGTAATAGAATTCCATTTCAAATAACTTGATTAGGAGAAATGTAACATTTAACACTAAAGTAATATAAACTTTAAAATGTAAGGATAGGGTACATTTTCAATTGTATATGGGTGAAAAAGAAGTATAAAGCTGTGTGATATGGCCTGATATTTTTCACGTCTCGCCGCGAGGAAGAATGCCTTATTAGATTAGAGCTCGTGCTTAATATGCATTGGTATTTGTGTTACTTCCATTGATACGTGTATGGGTATTATGAGGTTTCTAATACATGTACATTGTGTCTGTGTATTGTTCCGACATTTTATTTTTTTTTATTTAGAGTTAACCAGATCTAATAAAATTATCCATCCTTTACGACTCTGACGACGACGTAACAACGGATAACGCCTCCTAAAACACATTCACACAACTTGCATGTCTTCGCCCGCAGATACGAAGGCCCGGCTTCTTAACGTCACTCAGACATGGCGTTCACACACGTCCAAGGGGGCGCTAGGCCTGATTTAATAATCACGACACACACACCTCTTCCAAACGTCCCTCTAAGTCAAGGTCGGATGGAGACGCCCTTACACAGTCGTTACGCCCTTTCTAGTTTCTCCACATTATTTCTCGATGCTTCTGCGCTCGCACAGAAACTCTCCGGCGACGCTGCTGTGGTCCCGTATGGACCTACTACAATTATTAAGTAAAATAAAATAAATTAATTTCTACTTTAAAATTGACGAGAGTTTTCTATTTCTTTCGAAATAAATGAATACGTCATAATTTCCGTTAAGATAAGTAAGTATAAGTAAGAAGTACTATGTTAATAATTAGATATGCTTAAAGTAAGTAAAAAAAACTCAACTAGAGGGCAACAATTATATTTATTACAATTAAAAATATGTTAAATGTATTAGCACCTGTCAACTAATTTAAATTGAAGGGTGTATCGCAACTAAATGCTTCAAGGAGTGAAATGGCAACCGGATGCCGCTTTTAGTCACACCTGAACCGTGATGGATATTTAACTGCTTCTTCTCAAGTCGTTTCCTCACCTTTGAGGATCGTGGCACCCTAACGACTGAGCTTTTTTATAGTGTTGCGCCATTTCTTTTTATTTTCAGCCGCGCTAATGGTATTTGAGAAGGGCGAGTCTACTGTCTCCTTTACTTGTTCCGTCCGCGGATTTTCTTTCCCTCAATCTTGGCAGTGCAATTAAATGAGATCGTTTTCTCGTTTATTTGAGTTGATGTGAGTTTCCTTAGATCTTCATCTGGCTTTAAGTCGGGTTTTTATTTTATTTTTATAACAAAACCCTAATAAAAAGGTGACCAGAAGGCGAGCCAGTATTTTAGAATATTTACAGTAAGTATTAACAGTGCGACTTGTTACACGAACAGAAAGTAGTATTGAATCAACGCTTAAAAGTCAATGTTCATATGTCAATATCATAAATAAGTCTATACGGTGGGCAACACTGATTAAAACTTTGCACCATTTTGACACTATGTTGTATTGAAATAGAGTTTGGAATAGCGTCACACATTTACGCGTGGGTGTGGCTGTACAAACTCGTATGGCCCATGTGTGTAGCGACAACGCACCAGAACTGTGTCAGGGTCTTCCACTGATTTTTAAAAAGAAATATCTTCTTATTAACAAACATACGATCATATCGCAGTAAAGTTCAATATGAACCGATACATTTTGTAAGAGATTTCTACTTGGCTCACTGCGACAAGGTTGTATCTAGAATGTCGAATAAATCAATTCGAGATTATAATTATTATTATGGCGAGCGATTTTTTTTTCAATATGGCAACCGCAGGGTTAACGAGTTCGAGGGAATATTGTTTTTAATTACTCTCCTATGAACCTTGGACTTTAGTGAAGGAAAAAGGAAGTTGGATTGCCCAATACCTAGATTAATTCTTTTTTTTAGGAATATCATGTTGCGGCTCATGTGAAAATAATTTTTCAGAAGCTAGTCAGTTACTATGAATAAAAAATTAATAAATCGAGAAGATATTTAAGAAGAATAATATCTCTTTTCGTCTTAAGTCTTTAGTAAAATAATAAGTAAAAGATCCACATAATTTACATTAATTTTTAGAAAAATTGTGATTTTTTCACACGAAAATCAATTTATTCTATTTTTGGCAAGCATTCAGTAATTGTCATACTATAACAACTTAAAAATACTAAGCTTGAACAAAAAAATATTTTTAAACTACTTTGTAATATTTACATGTACATTCACTAAAACTATTTTATAGGAATGATATCAAATGGCCGTTTTTCATCTTTAACAGCAACGTACAATAATATAGTAATTAACAATAATATATTCCAAATGAGTTACGAAGTGTAAAGCTATTAATACATTCATACAAAGGCAATTTATAATATTGAGCGGATATCGTTAAAATATACTGTGACTTATAATAATATGTTAACAAATATTAAACGATAACAAATTAACTGATAAGAAACAAGATGTTAACTTAATGTTAATTAATTGCTTTTTATTTATAAATACATACTTAAGTTGGCACAAGCCAATATTTAGTTTTGTAATAATTTAGTGAATGCCTATGGTCTAGTGATTAGGCTTCAATCCAGGTTGATCTAGGTCAACCGGAAGTGGTTGTAAATTGCAAAAATGACCCTAACAGTGCATATTTTTGATGGTACTGTTGAAACGAAAATATTTCTAGACATAAAATTGTTTAGCCACGTAAATTATAATATTGTGTTTAATATCGGGCGCAGCAGAAGTAGATAGACTGTATTTTGATTTTTTTTATTTATTTTGAAATAAAAACCAAACTACAGAACCGATTGCTTTTTAATTTTTATGGAACCAATTTAAGTATAGGTACCCTTTGAAAAATTTTTAACAAAAAATAGAACCGACTCAAAATGCACTAAAAAGTAAAAGATAACTGTGTCATTTAGTTGCTTTAATTTACCAAGCTTTAATAGCCAAGTTTAAGGAACATTTATTTTACGTAGTACAGCAGTTTGTGGGTTCTAGGTAACGTCCTTAAAGTAGAAACCTTGACTGGCACCGACTCCTAGATATGCTTAAGTAAATTAAAGCAACTAAATGACACAGTTATTTTTTACTTTTTAGTGCGTTTTGAGTCGGTTCTATTTTTTTTTTAAAAATTTTTATTTCTTACTTTTTAGTGATTTATCGCCACGTAACGTACTCGTACAATACTGTCATAGTATATTATACGGCACTAGTAGCCAAAAAAGCTACCGATACCGAGACAAACACCGAAATCGCTGTAAGCGTGCCTCCAAAATTTGAAGAGTTCCTTCAATTTCCCCAGGATATCATCATCAGATCCTAACATGATGGCAATCGGACCACCTTGGATGTATGCCCTTTCTAATAAAAAAAGAATTATCACAATCGGACAACTCTGTAAAAAGTTATGAGTGGTCATACAAAAAAAATACGTGTTGAATTGAGAACCTCCTCCGTTTTTTTTCGTCGGTTAAAAATAAACCAATTGTTCCAGTAAGATGTCGTGTAGAAACCAAAGAGGGAGGATATTATCCTACTCCTAAGAAGTTAGTCCGCTTCCATTTTAGATTGCATCATCACATATCATCAGGTGTGTTTGCAGTCAAGGGGTAATAAATAAAAAATCTTAAAGTAATTAGATTCAGTGAGCTTAACTTGAAAATCACCCTAATTATAATGATGAGGCCAAGCCAATTGATGATGACAATGACGATGATGTATGGATTCACAACAAAACATGTGACATTACTTCTTCCAACTCTAGTTGGTTGGCCGCGATCCTTATATAGACAGGAGAGTAGTCTAAGAACAAGTATTGCAAGACAGCTCTATATTTAGTAACATTACATAAGTTGCTTTTAATAATAACGCCTAATCAGTCGCATAAAGGAAAACACCTCCCTTATTAAATCCATATAGACTATATTATAAACTAGAGGACGCCCGCGGTTTCACCTGCGTAGTTTCCGTTCCCATTGAAATTTCAGGATAAAATATAGCCTTTGTGTTATTCTGGTATGTAAGCTATATTATTGTAAAGTTTCATCACTATCCATTCAGTAGCTTTGTGTGAAAGAGCACCAAACATCCATCCATCCAAACACATACTTTCGCCTTTAAAATATTAGTAGGGGAAGGTCTGACTGAAAAATTTGTTAAATAGGAAAGATGATTCAAGTAGAATTTAAGTAATGACGTACGGTTAAAGTTTGTGTAGTTCTAATAAAAAGATAAAAGCTTCCAAGTGGCCTAAATTTATTCAACATTTCCAACATTTTTCATTTTAGTCAATTTATATTATCTATTTATTGGCTAAAATCGCATTATTATCCGTTCAGTAGTCTTTATATTACTGAATAAATATAATATAATAGCATAAGTTACTCCTTATTACTTATTATATTATATTATCCCTCAAAGATGAATAATTTTTCCTATTTTTCCCACATTTTCCACCGATTCTTCGCTCATACTTGTTGCAGCTTGATCTTATATAGCCTAAAGCCTTATTCGATGAATGGACTATCCAAGACAAAAATATTTTTTCCATTAGAACCATTACTTCCTGAGATTAGCGCGTTCAAAACAACCTCTATAATATGATTATAAACATGTATTGATATAATGAAAAAGGCTTTGGGAACTCCCTTGACATTCATTGGTATTGATTACTCAGAACAATATCGTACAGTAGTAAATTGATATATCTGCGTATCAACGAGCACTATCGGGCGGATCTCGTCGGCTTTCCACCCGCAAGGCTGGCACTGACGTTTGATTGATATAACGCTCGTATCTAATCATATAATTACGGGACACAATGGCGGGTAGGTAGATATTAATTTGGTTATTGTGTGAGATTTGGACAGGTATGTTAAGGTGGTGTTTTAAGAAAAAAACAAAACCTTGCGTCAGTTGTACTGCGTTACTTCGTTCAATGTCTTAAAATAATTTATAACGGGTAAATATTATTTAGAGTTAATCGTAATATTCTTAATGTTTTTAAATAAACATAAAATCTTTACAAATCTTTAGAAACACAAAATCTTTAGAAAACATGGGAAAAATAATAGGTTAAATATTAAAACTTGTAAAGTTATCACATCTGTCTTAGGAAATCATTTTAAGAAATTAACGATTACTATTTTAGGAAGATATATTCTTGAAATATGATATTCAGAGAAAACTATTATTTTACGGGAGAATATTATTGTTTGCAGTCGTTAAGTTTTATAGAGTTTTTGAATATACCTTTAAATGAGCAAATCTTGTGTAATCAGAATCTGGGAAACGGCTTCAACGATTTTCATGAATTTTTTGTGAAGATAGCTTCGGGGGCGATTAATCAATCTAGCAACGTTTAATTTTTAGAAATTGTATAATTCCCAAAAGAACCGAGCAACGCTTTGTCAACCAGGTACTTAAATTAAACCACTGTGCTGCCAAAAGTCTAACTATAGAAACGTAACTTTAAGGTTCAAAGTATCGCTTACTTCGATTCCTTACGATAAGAGCAAATTGCGGTTCCGAATTAAAATGCTTATTCGGAGACCACAGATAACATCTAAATATATATATAATACAAAAACACTCCTTCAGTCATTTTATTAAAGTCTATAATAATTCTTTATTTACGAGCAAACTGGAGCACAAACTATTTATCAGTGAAGGAAACGACTTTAAGCTTTATCTGCTGATCATAAGGTTCAGTACGGCAGCAAATTAATGATTAGCGAGTTCACTATTGTCACAGCGATGCGACATTGAGGAAGGTCGTATTACGTATGCGTAGAGTTAGCAGAAAAAAAAATAATTTAACACCCCGATTGTGTAAACGGTAGTGATGTAACAAAGATTGTGTTTGAGATGAATTTTATGTAATTTGTCTGAAATTATAATTTTTCAAATAATAGAGTTGTGTAAGTTTCAGATTAATACTTTGAGATAAGAGCCGCTTTTATTTCACTTGGTCTGTTATCAGGATTATGATCAGAGAGGCTGGTTTCCGCGAAATTGTACGCAACATTTGAAGATTTTATATCTGGTAATAGTAAGTTTTAACGGTTATGAAGTCAACAAAATTCTCGACAAATTCGTATAGTAAGAACTGGATAAGCAACGAGTGACGGCCTCGTTGGTCTAGTGGTTAGCCTATCTGGCTTCGATCACGAGGTCCTGGGTTCAAATCCTGGTACGGGTGACGGACTAATTCTGAATTTTTCATTGTTCTATGTAATTCTCAGTACATTCCCAGCCCGGAGTCGGGAAATTGGTTGTGTTACACCCCTGCCTCGGAGAGCACGTTAAGCCGTCGGTCTCGGTCACTATTATCAACATCTGATAGTGATCGTTAATAAATGAAACATTATCACCCTAAGCCCACCACCCGCATTGGAGTAGCGTGGTGGGTATACACTCCATATAAGGAGGGAGGCCTGGCTCTGTAGTGGGCCACCAATAGGCTGATAATGATGAAACAACGAGTGTTGTGCCCATACTTAATGTTTATTTAAAATCATTGCTTAGGTACATTGGTAAGTATTTTGAAGTTTATTTTAGATGGTAATTGGAAAAAAATCTTGTACTTCTAGCATTTAGTCATTATCACCATTAAACTGCATGTTTACTTCTTTATCTCTGTCAATATAATTATCTTCAAGGCAAGAGTGGTTAGGCTTTTCCTAGGCAATGCATCAATTGCATAATGGCTTTCTATCATGCATGATTTTAGTCAAGTAGGGAGTCTGGAACTCCCTCCTCAGAACATAAGTTCGTAAAAGAAATAACGTAAAATCGTAGGTCATTTATAGAATTATACTAAATTGTCACTAAAATTTTTTGTACAGTTATGCAAAATAAAAAATAAAAATTTAAATTTTTTGTTTTGTCCTCAGTACTCTTTATCTTTCACCGGTAGTAGGTGATACGTGAGGCCGACGGGCGCAGGAAATGTGCTTATGTCAATGACACGTTGCGCCTGCGCCGCCGTGCGGTACTCTATTTGTTTTGTGGCGTTGCGCGCTGAATTGTACCTACTGTCAAATGTAAATTAATTGCGCAGATAACGAAAGGTCAGGTTCTTTCAGAGGAAATTAATATTGACTGTTATTATAATTTGTGGTTGACCAAATATCTACTTTAAAAACAATTTGAAATCGTGTGCATAAGATTTGAAAGACTTTTGTTATATTTTAGACTAGCGGACGCCCGTGACTCCGCGATAAATTCTGGTTTGTGATAGTCAGAAAAAATAGCCGTAATAGTAGTCCTTGTCCTTTCTCAGACTCTAAAATATCTCTGTACTCAATTTCATTTAAATTGGTTCAGTAGTTTAAGCGAGTAACAAACAGACTTTTAAGTAGAGTCACGGTAAAAATCTATACTTAAATATTTATAATATAGATTTTACCCGAATACGGCAGAGTCAAAAGTATGTATGTTGTATGTTCCATCGCAACTTCTGAACCGATTGTAATAAATGATGTGTCAATAGGTATATCTGTAATAATGACCCTCAATTATCAATCAATCAATTCAATTTTGGGTCAGGTCACGGAATAATTCTCAGTTTTTCATTCTTCTATGAAATTTTCAGTATATTCCAAGTACGGAGTTGGTGGTGTTACACTCCGTGCCTCGGAGAGAGCTTTAAGCTGTCAGTCCTGGTCGCTATCATCAACATCTGATAGTGATCGTAATGACTAAAACATTAACATTATCATTACCCTAAGTCCGCCCACCCGCATTAGAGCAGCGTGGTGGATCTATGCTCCACTCTTCTACGAGGAGAGAGGTCTGACCCTGTAGTGGGCCGATAGTGAGCTGATAATGAATGAAGGATGTTATGTTTGAGGAAAAAGTAAACAATGCAAAAGACAAAATATATGACATATGAATAAAAGTCTTATTTTAAATAAATAAATAATGATTCTTTATTTCGACCACCGGGGAACATATTTGTTAGTAACAAAATAACTTAAAAACTAGTGTTAGTTACAATTTATCTCATAACCTATGATTACCCAATATTGGTTATAGAACCTCTAAGAAAATGTCCTTAGAATACCATTGGGGTTAGCCCGGACCCGACGCAACAGCACTTGTGCATAGTCGTGGAAAAACAATCTATGCGTATCTCGGCGACAGGATCGCGGCAACCCCAATAACATCCTAAACGCAATATATTATGCACTGCTTTGGCGTACCCAGAGAATGCAGGTGTAAAATGAGGTGCAGTTAGCTTAAAATTTTTACTGGCACGGCATAGCGAGCAATTCTCTGGATGATTATACTCGCCCTAATAGACAACATCATGCGTTCTGTCTCGATATCTGCATCATCTTTCAGGTTTCAGGTAACCATGCCTTAGATATTTTAATTGATCAACGATCCGTTATCAACCAAAATGTTCGATCCAGTCATACCATTACCCCTATTGCTAGCAACAAACAGAATCAACTCAGCGATCTCCTCTGGTTCAGAAACTCTTTTTAGAGTATTTTTCGTTTTATTGAATTCATAGTGAACATCGAGGTTGTCATTAATTATGAAATCTGTCCTGACAAGTCCGGGGCTGATTGTGTTCACTCTAATGCCTAATGGTGCCAATTCTGCGGCCGCGCAAGTACCGAAATGATTAGTGGCAGCTTTGGAGACGTAGTAACTTGTCGATCCCTTCAATCAGTTGGAGTAATTTGTCCAGTGACGCTGGATATGTTAACAATGTTCCCTTTTGTTTTTGCTAAGTGCGGGGTGGATACGCTGGTCACATGTAAAAGACCTGTCAAGTTGGTGCTTATGATGAGATCAAAAGCTTTCATCATACCTTTACTATCTATGAGCTCTTCAACCGATGTTAGTCCGCCACTGTTAACCAGGATATCCAGCTTGCCAAATTTCTTTATTGTTTCGTCAACGATGTGTTCCACATCGTCGTCTTTTCTTACATCTGCTATCAATACAAGGGGGTTCTTGCATTTAGCGGCGACGGAGTTTAGCTTAGTCTGGTTCCGTCCTACGATAGCTACTTAGGCGCCTGCTGCACTAAAGACCATCGCCGCAGCTTAAGTCTTGCAATCACACCATGAGTAATCTATTTTACGGTAAAATAAGCTATATGCTTTCATATCTTTGTATCTTATCTAATGTGACAATATGTACAGTACAATTTATTAGAGATAACGAAGTGGGTTGATACAAAATCCTCATGGCAGCAGACGTGAGTAAAATCGTAAAAAAAACACTATTCTAGTGTTCTGACTTCTGCAAGTAACCAATTGCTTGCGACTTAATTTGTATTGGGAATATAAAGGAATAAATATAAGCGAAACAGTCAGTTAACTAGGTACCAAAATTAATAATGTTGCATATCATTGTATTGTTACTGACTAGTAAGATAAGTAAGTAAAGAGTACTTCTATGATATCAGTGCATGCATTGTCCCGCGAGATAGGCAAGCGAAATATATCTATATCTACAACATTATTGATTTGTCGCTTACTCGTAAGATAAGTAAATACAGCGTACTTTATTATCATTACATTCTCACTTGAGCTTGTAAAGAGTCCAAAAGTCAAGGTTCATTTAGCTTCCAAGATTAGACGAGTCCATAAGAAGTTACTATAAAATGCTTAGTAATTCATATTTTTATAAATGGAAAGGTAAATATCACTGACGTTTTATCAACAAACCGTTATCAACCAATATGTTTGCTCCATCCATACCTCGCCCCCTATCACCAGCAACAAACATAATCAACTCAGCGATCTCTTCTGGATCCGAAACTCGGTTAAGAGCATTTTTCTTTGCCATTAATTCAAAATCAACACCTGTTATATTTGAATTAATTATGAAATCAGACCTGACTACCCCGGGACTAATTGTGTTTACTCTAATTCCAAATGGCGCCAACTCTGCGGCCGCGCAAGAAGTGAAATGATTAACGGCAGCTTTCGAGACGTGGTAACATGTCGCTCCTTGCAAAACTGGAGTGATTTGTCCATTAACACTGGATATATTGACGATGTTCCCTTTTGTTTTCGCCAAGTGCGGAGCAGCTACGCTAGTTAGATGCACCAGACCTCTCAAGTTCGTATTTATAATAAGATCAAAAGCTTTCATCATGCCGTCGCTATCCATGAGATCACCCATCCACGTCAGCCCAGCATTGTTAACGAGGATGTCCAGCTTGCCAAATTTCTTGATGGTTTCGTCAACGATGCGTTTTACATCGTCATCTTTTCTTATATCTGCGATCAACACAAAGGGGTCGTTGCATTTAGTGGCGACTGAGTTTAGTTTTTCTTCGTTGCGTCCAACCATGGCCACTTGGGCGCCGGCTGCACTGAAGGCTTTTACTGTGGCTGCTCCTATACCAGAGCTAGCTCCCGTCACTAAAACTACTTTGTTCTTAAATTCCATTATGCTATACTGTGTCACTGCTGTACTGGAATATATATGTGAATGATTTTAAAGTGAACTGCTAGTTGATATTGATTCACAAAACATTTAACTGATGTGTTATATAGGAAAATCGCCTAGTTTTGCACACCGTGCATAATATTTTTAAAAAATTTAAGTATATTATCGGCATATCATTTTATCTTATCTAATGTGTCAATACGATTTTATTTTATCTAAAATAGGGTGATAGGATCAGTACGAAATATATCAAAAGATATTTTAAAGCAAGTAACGAATTACTTGCGACTTACTTTGCATTGGAAACAAACAGAGATGTGATTTATTTAAAATACTTCTATTTAAAATGCAAATACAAAATGCAAAATACCTATTTAGTATTTTGCATTTAAATGCTTTTTAACAAAAACATTTTGTATTTTATTTGAAATACCTTTCGAGATGTATTTTGCATTTTTAAAATTGATTTCAAAATGCAAAATACTTTCTGATTAAGTTTAGCCAACAATACCAGTCAAACGAAATGAAATGAACAAATGACGCTTGTATTGCCGAATTTGACCTATAGTGGATTTTTGTCGGCCGCAATTCAAGCTAAAACACTGAATGTATTAAAATTAAACTTCGTAGTTCATATTTTGAGGTATTGGATAGGATACTTTTCGTCGCGAAATTAAAGTAGAAGGGGTTGAAAGTTTCGATGTAAAGTCTTTAATTTTTGAAGTTATGTTAATGAAAATTTGTATAATAATTAATAAGTACTAAATAAGTATATGTTATTCAAGGATTTTCCAAAATTTCATCCCTATAGGGTTATATTGGGGTTGAAAGTTTGTATGTGAAATTCCTTTTAATTTTATAGAACTACTGATTATACTACACCAACAATAAATTTTTTGTCAATCTCTTTGTTCCGGTTAATCTCTGAAACATCTGGATCTATTAAGACGAGTCCTTCGACACTTATTTACTAATGTTATAAGTAACTTAGGTTAAACTTATTTTAGTAATGTTTTAAGTGACTATTCTAAAATAAATATGAATATCATACAATTTGCTCAAAAGGTATTTTATTTTGAAAAAGCATTTTGAAAATACCTATTTTGCATTTTGCATTTGAAATACAAAACGCAAAAGTATTTGGTATTTTGCATTTGAAATAGTAATTCTGAAAAGTATTTTGCATTTTGTATTTAAATGCTTTTATGGAACCATTTTGTACATCTCTGGAAACAAAATCAGTACAAATTATGAAACATAGTCTCCCTCCTCGTCTGCTTGTCTGTTCACGATTAACTCAAAGACTACTAAGCGGATTTTTCTTGGTTTTCACCAAAAGATAGAGTGGTGTTACATTTATATTTTTGTAATTTTGATTTAATTTAAATTGTATATGATCATTAGTTGAAAAGAGTAACTGCCGAGTGCTGAGTGAGTGCTGTTTGCCGACTGTTGCTGGCAGAATTGTACCTTCCGTCGGTGGTAGAGTAATTTCAGTCAAACTTGACGTTTTAAAAGCAAAGCCTATTTTAAGTAGTAGTATTAAGGACTGTCGATTTTAGAGCGATGACTTCCCAACAAGTTCGAAAGCAGCTCTGCTAAGTTTAAGGAAAAAGAAAAGAAAGAAAAACGTTTATTTATAAATTTTGCCACACATAACAATTTTTCCGGTATGTCTCTGCGATGTGTAGCATAACCTTGAAAATGAACCCAGCTCAGCGTTTGCTACATAATCTAAAGGATCATTCATCGCTAATTTTTAAGCTGAATCTATTCCTTGGTACCGCCACGAATACAGCTAAAAACAACTTTAAATAGTCTAAACCTTAACCAGAATAAAGTTAGCATTACATAGGTTGAAGTTACCTACTATATTAAAGATAAAATATGAAGACTTGAGTTGAGAGTAAAATAAAAAAGAAGAAGAATAATCTAATCTAAACTAAATGACTAATGATAATTTTAACTATGAACACAATGAAACCTAAAACCAAAATAAATTATACATATTTATTGTATTTATATATGTACTAGCGGACGCCCGCGACTTCGTTTGCGTTAAACTTGGTGTAGACTTGAACTCCCGTTTGACCCCTTAAGTAGGTGAGCATTAGAAAAAACGTTTCTTAGCGCTCGCCTACGTCATTATAGCTATATAGCAGTCGCCCGCGACTTCGTCCGCGTGAAAACCTCTTAGGTACCCTTTTAATTTTAAAGACAGACTTTCATATAATGTGTGCTCTTTCGCTACCGCTCTCAATTTATTTTTTTTACAGTTTTCCGTGAAGCAATATCCTCCGTCCCGTCCCGTGTACTAAAGATCTACATTTTTGTTAAACATTGTACGATATTACAGTACATTAACATTAACAATATATATTTACGGTAAGCTGATGTGTATAGCTTGTATTAAATAGTCTATGTCACTTTTGAGTTTTTAGCTTTCATAATAAACAAAATAATTTACAATCCGACATGCAGATCTCGTGATTTAAACAAATGAACAAACTTTTTCGTATATTATATAAATATGGTCTGCCATGCCATCAATGAATTGAGTAGATCAGAGATCGAATTCTCAAAGAATATCAGTACCAAAATGTTGATCCCTATTCAGTACGTATAACATAACACGGAGGAGGTCAACTTAATTTGGACGATATAGCGGCAGAGTTGTTTTTTTAGAAATTTTGTAATATCTCCGAAACTAATTAACACACCGTAAAAGACAAATCTTATCTCTATAATATCCTTGTGAGTATTAAATAATTTATTTTGATAAGGATTTAAGTATAGTTCTATAAATAAGGACTAAACGTAGGCATATGGATTAAATGATTTATTACAGAGTCGTGCTTTTTAGAAATTTTGTAATATCTCCGAAACTATATAACTAATTAACATACTGTAAAAGGTAAATCTTATCTCTATAATATCTTTGTGATTATTAAATAATTTAATTAATAAGGATTTAAGTTTAGTTGTATAAATAATGACGTAAACGTAAGCATATGAATTAAATAATTTTTTAAAACACGAAAAGTTATATATTTGCCAAAATATAAAATATATGTTATTCCAGATTTTTTGAAGAACTTTTTAAGATGAAGTTTTCATACAATGTTTTCAATTATATCTAATATTTAAGGCAGCGTACGCGCGTAAAGCTAAATTTTATAAATTTCACGCTCCGACTTGCGTGACAAAATCTGTGATAACTCGGGTAATATATACAATACAAATATAAAATATAGCCTATAACACTCACCGATAACGCAGCATTCTAATGGTGAAAGAATTTTGAAAATCGGATCAGTAGTTCCGAAGATTAGCCCCGACGGAACTTTATTTACAAACTTACAAACTTTACCTCTTTATAATATTAGTATAGATTATATATGTATATTGGCTTTGTATTCATAAGTCCTTTAAATTATTAGCTTTTTATTGGGTATTGCTGGCTGCGATGGCTACAGTACCCACATACCCGAATGTGTGATAGCTCATATCACTCCTAAGTCTAGCTATCACATACAAAAATATTTCTGGAACCAATCTATTATACTCAACTAGAATAATCCCAGAGAATTAACAACAAACTATAATTATACCAGCAGGTTACTTTAACTTCGTCTGCGTGGTATGCGGTTTTTTTAATTCATAACGTTTGATCTGGTACGAGTACATGCTCAGTTTGGTTTCCTCTCGAAACTGCATGAGTATTGTAGTTATATTATACGAGTAGTTCGAGGCATGTTCAAACAAACAAGATTGTTTTTACTAATTTATACTATGACTAGCGACCCGCCCCGGCTTCGGACGGCTGCAATGCTGGTACCAAAGTACCTACCTATATTAAATTACCTACTACAATTATAACTACCAATATTAAAAAACCCCCAACCATTCGCTATGTCCCTGCATTTTAAATCTATACTAATATTATGAAGGGATAAAGTTTGTATGTTTGTAAGTTTGTAAATAAAGTTCTGTCGGGGCTAATCTTCGGAACTACTGATACGATTTAAAAAATTCTTTCACCAGTACAATACTACGTTATCGGTGAGTGTTATCACAGTTTTTGTCGCGCAAGTCAGATCGCAAAAATCTGTTAAATCGGCTTTATACGCGAACGCTGCCTTAAATATTGAGAATAATTGAAAGCAATGTATCGGGACTTTATGTATCTTAAAAAGTTCTACAAAAAAGTCTGCGACAGCATATATCTATCTTTTATATTTTAAAAGATATATAACTTTTTGTGTTTGAAAAAACATTTAATTCAAGTATATGAATTAAACATTAAAAAATTAGACGTTTACGTCATCATTTATACAACTAAAATCGTGATTAAAACAAAATATTTAGTATTCACAAAGATATTATAGAGACAAGATTTGCCTTTCACAGTATGTTAATTAGTTATATATTTTCGGAGATAATACAAAATTACTAAAAAGCGCGAAAATGCCGCTATGGTGTCTAAATTTAGTTGACCTCCTTCGTGTTATATTATACGTACTGAATAGAGGTCAGCATTTTGGTACTGATATGCTTTCATACTCGAAACGTTAATACGGTGATGGATTTAGAATTCGATCTTTGTTCAAATATTTATATAGTACACGGAAGAGTTTGTTCATTTGTTTAAAATTATTTTTGTTTATTCTGAAGTCTAGACTCAAGAGTGAAATATACTATTTAATATCAATTTATACCCATTAGCTTGCCATAAATATATATTGTTAATGTTAATATACCGAAATGTCGTACAATGTTTAACAAAAATGTAGATCTTTGGTACACGGGACGCGACGGAGGATATTGCTTCACGGGAAACTGTAAAAAAAATAAATTGAGAGGCGGAGCGAGTAATGAGCACACTTTGTATGAAAGTCTGTCTTTAAAATGAGAAGGGTACCTAAGAGGTTTTCATGCGGACGAAGTCGCGGGCGACTGCTAGTCTTATATATCTTGGAAAATATTGACTTAAATTATATGCTGTTAAGGGCAATAGTGATCTAAATTGAATGCACAACGTATTTAAGACAGTTAAATGGATAAGGATTAATGCAGTATTGCTTAAAATCGCTTCGTAAATAAACCATTAATTTTGGCTGAAAGTAAAAGATGAAAAATGGGTTTTATGTGTTATCCCTAAGAGATAGACATATGCCATCGCGCAATTTTTTTTTGACCTTTTTAAGTTGTGCAATACTGTACAGTATTTTATTTTATATATCTCGTAGGGTTTGCCGGCATCACATCAAAACCTCTAAAATTATCAGTGTTCCTCTACTATATTATGCATGTATTATACACATAAACCTTCCTGTTGAATCACTCTATCAGATAAAAAAACCGCATGAAAATCGGTTGCGTAGTTTTAAAGATTATATACTTTAGAAAAAGAACGCTGGATATATTGACGATGTTTCATATTGTTTCAACCAAGTGCGGAGCAGATACGCTGGTCAGATGGACCATACCTCTCAAGTTCGTATTTATGATGAGATCAAAAGCTTTCATCATTGCTTCGCTATCCATGAGATCGCCCAACGACGTCAGTCCAGCGTTGTTAACCAGGATGTCCAATTTGCCAAATTTCTTGATGGTTTCGTTAACAATTCGTTTCACATCGTCGTCTTTTCTTATATCTGCGATCAACACAAGGGGGTCGTTGCATTGAGTGGCGACTTGGTTTAGTTTTTCCTCGTTGCGTCCAACCATAGCCACTTGTGCGCCTGCTGCACTGAAGGCTTTTACCGTGGCTGCTCCTATACCAGAGCTAGCTCCCGTCACTATAACGACTTTGTTCTTGAATTCCATTCTGCTATACTGTGACTCTGCTGTACTGGAAAATATTAGTGCGTGATTTTAACTTGATCAGCTAGTTGGTACTGATACACAAAACATTTAACCGAAGCGTTATATACAAAAATCGTTTAGTATTGCGCTAACACAACCAGGATGATAAAGCAATTTTTTTAACGGTGATATGAGGTGTATATTTTCGGCACGTCAGACAATGTAAACTAAAGTGTTAATTTTATGTTATAGAAGGTCAGGTGCTAGGTTATTGACATTATTTCATAATATTACGTAATTCACAGAAAGTAAAGAATCGCCTACGACTTTGTTTGTATTAGTAATTACATGAAAAAATATAAGCAGAACGGTGTAGACTTCCACATAAAAAGTTTCTACATTATCGTTTATCAACTGAGTACAAAGATTCCAACTGATCAATTTACGGAGCCTAAACATTATCTCCTTTATTCGAAGTCTATACGAAATACGTCTTCAACTTCTTTATTCGAAGATCATCTGCCTCGATGGTCTAAAACATAGCCTATATGATCTCAGATCACTGAGTTTGAGCCTTGGGTCGGGTATGGTTTGGAATAATACTGAATATTTTCTCCATCTAAATTTTTTCAGTTAATTCTGACCTTGAAGTTAGAAAAGACCTCAGTGTTTCGGAGAACACATTGGTCAACGTATCAATGCCCTAAACCCAACTGCATCGGAGCAACGTGGTGGGTCTAAGCTCCATATCCTCTATGTTAAAAGGCGGGGTCTGCATCTGTAGAGGGCCCTTAATAGGCTGCTAATTATGATGTGCAGGTCATCTTGGGGACATTATTTATTATCATTGGTTACTTGATATCGGGACAGGTATACCTAGCGTTTCATACAGTACTTGATTAGCGGTATTATGATGGTGATCAGCTTGTCGATTCTGTAAAGAAACTCGACAGTTCGAGTCTTCTTTAAATATTTATTTTCTTATTTTAAAAAAATATAAAGATAGGTTTCAGGATAAAAGGAAACAATGAATACGATAAAATACTTATATATTAATATCAATCACTTATATAATATAAAATACCTAGTAACTCATAATTATAAATGGAGACGACTTCACTGACGCTTTATCATTATACCGTTATCAACTAAAATGTTTGCTCCATCCATACCTCGCCCCCTATCACTAGTTACAAACAAAATCACTTCAGCGATCTCTTCTGGATCCGAAACTCTGTTTAGAGCAGTTTTTGTTGCCATATATTCAAAAGTAACACCAGATACATTGGCATTAACTATGAAATCAGTCCTGGTCGGCCCGGGACTGACTGTGTTCACTCTAATTCCAAATGGTGCCAACTCTGCCGCCGCGCAAGAAGTGAAATGGTTTACGGCAGCTTTGGAGACGTGGTAAATTGATGCTCCTTTCAAAATTGGAGCGATTTGTCCATTAACGCTGGATATATTGACGATGTTTCCTTTTGTTTTCGCCAAATGTGGAGCAGCTACGCTGGTCAAATGCACCACACCTCTCACATTCGTATTCATAATGAGATCAAAAGCTTTCATCGCAGCGTCACTATCCATGAGATCACCCAACGACGTCAGTCCAGCGTTGTTAACCAGGATGTCCAGCTTGCCAAATTTCTTGATGGTTTCGTCAACGATGCGTTTCACATCGTCATCTTTTCTTATATCTGCGATCAACACAAGAGGGTCGTTGCATTTAGCGGCGACTGAATTTAGTTTTTCTTCGTTGCGTCCAACCATAGCCACTTGTGCGCCTGCTGCACTGAAGGCTTTTACCGTAGCGGCTCCTATACCAGAGCTAGCTCCCGTCACTATAACTACTTTGTTCTTGAATTCCATTATTCTATATTTTGACACTGCTATACTGGAATATATTAGTGCGTGATTTTGACTTGACCAGCTAGTTGCTATTGATACACAAAACATTTAACCGATGGGTTATATAGGAAAATCGTCTACTTTTGCGCAATCACAACGTGATAAAACAATTTTGTTACGATAATATTTTGCGGTGTATATTTTCAGCACATCATACAATCTTATCTACGGTGTTAATTTTATCTTATTGAAAGTAACGTGGTAGGTTATTGACACTATTTCATAATGTTATGAAATTTACAGTAAGTAAATATTCGCATGCGACTTTGTTTGTTTTGGGAGCTAAATGAAAAAAAGTCCTCTTTCTATGAAATTTTCAGTTAATTCTGACCTTGAGGTCAGGAAATTGGAAACCTCCGTGCCTCGGAGGTGAAAGGTGCAAATAATCAAAATCCCGCAATTTAAGGCTTTTTTATTGGAAATTTCCTCCTCCTTACGAATCTTGAAAACTCTTAATTGTTTCAATCATTAACAAAAACTAAATGTATATTTTTTTAAATTTCATTTTGTTAATAACAATAATTGTAAGTTTTTGTGCTAATAATTCTCAGTTAATCAATTATTCACTATGCTATAGTTTGTCAGTGCTGCTTTCTGCGGCAAAGTGAGTTTTCTTCTTCAAATCCTTTAATAACCAATGATGCATAGATCAGAAAGTAACTTCTTTCAACCGGATCTATCCTGAGCTGCACTCTTAAGCGTCAAGACAGATCGGCTGCATTCATTTCCGCTTATCTTGATCGTTTATTTTATCTTACGTTGCCTTAGGCCTGCCTTCTCTTTACTTGCCCCCTCTAGGAACCGCACCAGATGATAGATTTAAAACGTGGCATTTTAAATTCCATTTTCTACGTTTTGTTTGGTCCTCATTCTTAATGAGGATGGAGCCTACGATAATTACTCAGTGAAAAAAACATTGAGCCAGCAACCGCCAAGTATTGTCACTCAATATAAGTGAGCAGAGTACCCACTAAATCATTGCGTTATCACTTACTCGTATCTAACGAGTAAGTGACGATTCAATGATGTGATACATATTGAATTGTCACTAATGACGACACATCTAAAAAGTACCATATCATTCCATTGTTAGCTGTTACTTACTCATATCTTACGAGGAAGTGACAATTTAATGATGTGGTACCATATTATTGCATTGTCACTTACTTATAAGATAAGTGAGCAAAGAACAATACTTTATCATTGAATTGTTAGTCAAGATAACCAAGTAAGGAGTACAAAATTATTTCGTGGTCACTGAATAAACGCAAGTAAAGAAACCAAATGTCAAGAAGTGGTTTTAATTAATTTTTTAAGATTAGGCGAATTGTAGTGGTCGATTCCTCACGACGAAAATTACAAAATATAATCTATTTTTATCGCAATCATTGACAGACCAAAGAAATAGCCCATCTGATGGTAAGTGGAAAATCATAAACAGAGCCATAATCTGCAGGGCATTGAAGGAATACGTCCTACAAAGTGTCTAACCAAATATAATTAACACGTTGACGGACAGTATTACAGATGGTGCGTGCTACGACGGTATTGTTTGCAATACATTGACAATACAACATGCTCTTCCTTACATTTGCCTAGAAGAAACTTAGACGTCTGACGTACTGTCATAATATTTTTGACTACTTGACGTCCACAGGCGGTACTGTCCGTCAACATGTTGATATAATAATAATTATAAGACAAAGACACCATAATTATAGTAGACCAAGAACATTCAATAGGCCAAGTGATGACAGAGCTCTACCACAGAGTATAACAAACTCCTCCAACATACTGCAAAATTGTTTATTAAATTTCCTGTGTCACTTGCTTTTTTTTGGGCGGTGGGCGTTGCGATACTTTATTTTCTTACTGATTCTATTTTCTTTGTTGTTGAAATAGGATAAATCAATCTGTCTATAAAAATCGACTTGAATACTAAAAGAGCAAGTTAATTAACGCTTGTACTCGTAAAGACATCATTAGGATAACGTACGCGAGTGTGGCACGCAGTTGTTATCTCAAGGCCTGACCTAGGTTACCTATAAATAATTGCGCGCCGATAAGGAAACATGGCGGAAACAAATGACAAGGATGAGTTTAAATGTACTTAATAAATTATACGCTCGGAGATTGTGGAATTTTTATATATAATTTCTAAAAGCCTAAGATTTAAGTCTACATCTGTGCCGCAAGCCTCGGACTTTGTTCGGCGTTTTTCCTCTCAGCCACGCGATGGACCCGGCAGTCGCACGGTAAATCCATTATAAGATATACGTCTCTGTTGTTCTTGATTTGATACTGAAAAATTTTCGTTTATTTTCTCTTTAATTCATTTGATTTGTTTTTAAAGTTTGTATTATTTGAATTATTAGTAACAGAACTCTTTGAAAGAGAATTTATTTCTACGAATAAACTGTTTTGTTGTCTTTTGTCCTTCATAATAAGGTTGTGGAGTAGTTAATAGTAAATGGGAACTTACAGCTATGCCTGAGGATGTCGAGCACACCTACTCTGTGAGGTTTTGCTCTGCTATACGTAATTAATTTTTAACTTCCACCGTGGCGCAATGGTAAATTAAAGTGACGTGAAGTTCATCCTACTCGTAACAAATTAGCCTGCTTGATTGACCATAAAAAAAAAATTGGTTGTCTGTAAAGTCGGTTTACTGACGATAGTTGAACGTGACAACGTCTGAAGAAAATACTAATAGAATGGTAGCATTTAATATGTTATTAAAATTTTTAGTTTAAGTATATTTTTATAAATATTAATTTAAATTACTAAAATAATTGATTTTGATTTGATAAATTTATAATAAATATATTAATTTATAAATATATTAATTTTTAATTTAAAATTAATATATTTAACAATTATATTTAATAGACCGATGAAGTTACTTCAGCCTTACATGGAACGCCTCAAAGCGAGGTAACATGACGTCATGTTTTTTCGCTAGCTCTTGGATAATAAATTATTGACGATCATTTAAGTACAGAAGGAAGTATGGGTGAAGTGTACACGGGTTTCCATGCTTTATAGGAACATTGGAATGTCGGAAATTAAGTCGTAAAGTGCAAACGATGATAATAACTTTTTATTGCAATTATTTTCCTTATGTTTTCGAAACTGCAGTTAAAGAATATCACAATTGTCAGCCTGTTAACGGCCCACTACTGGGCCAGGACTCCATTCTTGTAAGAGAGGCAATATGGAGTATAGAGATACCACGATGATCGAATGTGATTCCGCGTGCTTAGAGTGATAATATTTAATTCATTAACGATCACTATCAGATGTTGATGATAGTGACGAAACCGACTGCTTAATGTGTCCTCTGAGGTACGGGGGAGTAACAATTCCAACTTCTCGACTACGAGCTTAAAATATTGCAAAAAAAATCTTAGCAATTGTGCCAAAAGCGTGTATGCAACATAACTGATGTAATTCGTTTTTTTTTATCACTATAAATTAGCCCTCGACTGCAATAACTCCTGGTGGTAAGTGAAGATGCAATCCAAGATGGAAGCGGCCTAATTCGGTTCGGTTCTTCGGTTTCTATCGACATCAAATCGAAACGCTAAATCGCTTGGCGGTACGTCTTTGTAACGACAAAGATGTCCAAAGCCAGTCAAACCAGCCAGAGCTGAACCAATTGGGAAAATCTCAATTGCCAACGCCGTTAATCGAAACCAGGACCGCTTAATATTAAATTCACCGTGCATGCCACTGCGCCACGGAGGTCGTCAAACGAGGATTCACCAACACTGCGCGTTACCGTGCGGGTTCGCCATCAAGATTAGACGCGTGATGACGTCATAACATAATGTAAGTTTTCTGCTGACGTCACTGAGTATTCACATGCCCCTGTGATCACGTTTGCTCGCCGCTTTCTAAACGCAAAGGAAATCTGCGCTGTTCCTACTATCTCGGGTGCATTAACTGCTTCCGCTATCTGACTGTTTTATTGTTTTTACTTTCTAAGAGTTACTTTTTTTGACGTATCTCAACTTACCATAGATTTCTGTTCGAGTTTTATATTGTCTTACAGACCTACATTTTAGATTTAATATATTTTTTACTCGAGGAGTCCGCGGTTTCACTCGCGTAGTTCCTACGAGAATTTTGGGATAAAATGTCACCTATGTGTTATTCTCATTTGTAGGCTATTGTGTGTTTCATCCAAATTCATTCAGTAGATTTTGCGTGAAAGAGTAACAAATATCCATAAATACAAACTTTCGCTTTTATAATATTAGTAGGTAAGGGTATAAAACATTTGGCAGCGAAGCGAATCGAGTGTTAGCCTGGCCATCCGTCGGTACATAATTACTACGTATTATGACTTAAAGTCTCTCACCGCATTTCTCTGTCTGCCAATGCGTCGATTATAGTTGGTGCGATTATGCGATACTAATAGCAAGGATCGAACCCAAGATCTTTAGGGTGAAAGGCCGATATGTTCATACTTACTTTTATTTATGATAACGTAATTACCGATATCGTACCTACCTGATTATTGACGGAAGTAATTCATCAGTTTATTTTATCCTTCTAAATATGTTTACATCACAGTAAAGTAATTAACAACGGATGGATCAATTTCATCACTTAGCTACGATTTTCCCAGTTCCTTATGTATCAAGTTTCCTGTGTAATGCTTCTCGATATTTGAGGAAATTATTAATCTATACTAATATTATAAAGAGGTAATGTTTGTAAGTTTGTAAATAAAGATCTGTTGGGGCTAATCTTCGGAACTACTGATCCGATTTAAAAAATTCTTTCACCAATAGAATGCTACGATATCGGTGAGTTTCATAGGCTATATTTTATATTTGTATTGTATATATTAACCGAGTTATCACAGTTTTTGTCGCGCAAGTCGGATCGCAAAAATCTGTTAAATCAGCTTTATACGCATGCGCTGCCTTAACTATAGAGAATAATTGAAAGCAATGTATGGGGACTTTATGTATCTTAAAAAGTTCTACAAAAAATACCCCGACAGCATATATCTATCTTTTATATATACAAAAATATTCATTACTTTGGGGCTATATAGCGATGTGTGTAATTGTCCTATAATATTTATTTATTTATTTATTGTTAATGTTAATGTACTGTAATATCGTACAATGTTTAATAAAAATGTAGATCTTTAGTAGGTACACGGGACGGCACGGAGGATATTGCTTGACGGGAAACTATAAAAAAAATAAATTGAGAGGGGGAGCGAGGAATGAGCACATAGGCTGATCTCAGGAGCTACTAGTTCTAATTGAAAAACATTTTTGTGTTGGATAGTTCATTTATCAAGGAACGCTTTAGGCTATATAACATCACGCTGCAATCAATAGAAACGAAAAATTAGTAGGAAATGTGGAAAAATCGAGGAAAAAATATTCATCTTCGAGGGTTAATCTATACTAATATTATAAAGAGGTAAAAGGTTGATCAAAAATTAAGATCTTTAGTACACGGGACGGAACGGAGGATATTGCTTCATATATAAAAAAATTAAGATCTTTAGTACACGGGACGGGACGGAGGATATTGCTTCATATATAAAAAAATAAATTGAGAGTGGTAGCGGGGAAAGAGCACACTTTATATGAAAGTTTGTCATTAAAATTAGAAGGAGTTTTCACGCGGACGAAGTCGCGGGCGACTGCTAGTATAATATAATAAGTTACAAGTAACTTAGGCTATATTTTTCGCAATGTTATTTTAATTCCACGCAGACGATTCGCTGGCATACGCACTGTACGAAATGATTAATAATGATTGTCATCATCATCGTCATCATTATCAGCCGATTTGCGGCCCACTACAGCGCCATGCCTCCCTCCTTATAGGAGAGGGGATATGGAGCGTTCGATTCCCGGAGGAGCAGATTGAGATTTTTCTTAAATTGTCTTGGTCTGGCTGGTGGGAGGTTTTCGCCGTGGCTAGTTATAACCCTACCGATAAAGACGTATCGCCAAGCGATTTAGCGTTCCGGTACGATGTCGTGTAGAAACCGAAAGGGGTGTGGATTTTCGTCTCACTCCTAACAAGTTAGCCCGCTTCCATCTTAGACTGGATCATCATTTAACATCAGGTGTGATAGCAGTCAAGGGCCAACTTGTAGTCGATAAAAAAAAGGGTGATAATGTTTCATTTATTAACAATCACTATAAGATGTTGATGACAGTGACCGGGACCGGTGGCTTAACGTTCTCTCCGAGGCACGGGGGTGTAACACCACCAACTTCCCGACTCCGGGCTTGGAGTGTACTGAGAATTGCATAGAAGAATGAAAATTTCAGAATTATACCGTGACCCGACCCAGGTTCGAACCCAGGACCTCGTGATCGAAGCGAAGATAGTCTAACCACTAGACCAACGAGGCATTAATAACATAACATAATATTTCATAGGTACATAAAATTTGCAACAAAACAAGATAGACGAAATTAAAATAACAAAAAATAGAACCGACTCAAAACGCACTAAAAAGTAAAAAATAACTCTCATTTAGTTGCTTTAATTTATTTAAGCATAACTATAAAGTCGGTGCCAGCAAGTTTAAGGAACATTTATTTAACGTAATCAAGCAGTTTGTGGGTTCTAGGTAACGTCCTTAAAGTAGAAACCTTGGCTGGCACCGACTCCTAGATATGCTTAATTAAATTAAAGCAACTAAACGACATAGTTATTTTTTACTTTTTAGTGCGTTTTGAGTCGGTTCTATTTTTTGTTATTTGTTAAAAAAAAATATTTTTTACTTTTTAGTTATTTATCGCCACGTAACGTACTCGTACTATACTGTCATAGTATATTATACGACGCTAGTAGCCAAAAAGCTACTGATACTTACACAAAAACCGAAATCGCTGCAAGTGTGCCTATAAAATTTGAAGAGTTCCTTCAATTTTCCCAGGATATCCTTATCAGATCCTAACATGATGACAATGGGACCACCTTGGAAGTGTGCCCTTTCTAATAAAAAAGAATTATGAAAATCGGACAACTCTGTAAAAGTTATGCGTGGTCATATATAACAAAAAAATATATATATGTCGAATTGAGATCCTCCTCCGTTTTTTTTCGTCAGTTAATAATGTAATATGTAAAACTTATTACATCGAGACGCTTAGCTACACCCACTAAAGATGTTCTAGAGCAAACTATAACCTTAAAACGACTTTTGGTACTTTAAACAATATTTATAACTAATTTGGTTGTGTATTTATTATGCAAGCGCTTAATGTAAGCACCTACTCTTAATTTGAGTGCGTGTAAATAAAGGCACAATAAAAATGTTTATTTACCACTTAAAACGCGTTCAAAAAACACCGCCGCCATTTTATTAGCTATTTTGTTTATTTAATAAGTTTAACTTCAAGTGAATATTGAATAAACAAAGCACACTTATGACCTTTACGTAATGTTTGGATAAACACCTACATATCATAAGTCCAGAGAGAAATAGTAAAGCAGTCTTTCCAAAAAAAATGTACGAGACCCTTTTATTAAGAATCAATGGACATCAAGCGAGCTATCATTAAAAGATAAATACATATAGAAACTATCCTTCTATACAGTGATATGTTACATCCCAAAGGGATTAAGCATCGTTTTCAATTAAAACTACAAAAATTATATGCTAAAACATCCTCAGGAGTGACTCTCTTGAATGGTGAAAATCGCATGAAAATCCGTAATAAACTCAAAAACTATTCAGTTTTTGAGTTTATTGCGAACAGACAGACAGACGCAGCGGGCGACTTCATCCTACTAATATTATAAACGTGAATGTATTATTGGATGGATGTTTTTTACTCTTTCACAAAAAACTACTGAGTGGATTTTAATGATGAAACTTTACATAAATACGTACATCAGAATAATAATAAAAAAAGTTGAGAGGTGTCAAGGGACACCCGGATGGAACGAAGTTCCTTTCGATTAATTGGTGAAGGAATTGTAATAAAATTTTATTTTTTTTAAGTAATAATAATATTTGTTGTTGTACACCGAAAAACCAGAGCGCGAGACAGCATACAGCGCGGGCGCCCCCCGCCGCTCACGCGCACACACATCAAAGGCGGCGGCAAGATCCTTTGATCAAAAAATGTCGTGACAACTTTTCGTACGATTTTTTTTCCGTCTAGCCCCCTTTCACAACGCGCGATAAGGAACTTCGTTCCAATAATAAATATTATAGGACAATTACACACATCGCTATATAGCCCCAAAGTAAGGATACTCGTAAGTAGCTTCTGTTATGGGTGCTACGATAACTGATGAATATTTTTATATATATTATACATAAATACTTATAACATATAGATAAACACCCAGACACTGGAAAACATCCATCCATGCTCATCACACAAACATTTTTCCAGATGTGGGAATCGAACCCACAGCCTAGTATGCAGAAGTAGGGTCACTACCCACTGCGCCACTCGGCCGAATAACACTACTTTTTATCCCAAATTTTTGACGGAAACGGGAACTACGCAGGTAAAACCGCAAGCGATCTCTAGTTTTAGCGTACATACGCACTATGCGGTTTCCCGCACAGCTAACGTCGTCTATACGCACTGCGATGCGCCTGCCGGCTGACCGTTCTGGTTGTTGTGAGCGCTGCGGCCCGACTGACGGCCAGCCGGACGGTTGCTCGCCATTGACGGAGTACGTGTTTATAGACGCTAGCGCATTAATTATGGATTTCGATACCGAAAAATTTATAATTGAAATTCAAAATAGGCCAGCAATCTGGAATACAAAATCCGCAGAATATTCGGATAAAAATTTACATTCATAAGCTTGGGAAGAGGTAGTGGATATTTATGGAGTTGATTTATCGCTGGAAAAATAAACTTTGAAAGTACAAATAAGTTTATTTGAACATATGTATTATTTAGTGATGATAATTCTTGTTCTCTATTGTTTCACGATATTTAAGTGAAATCTTGGAAATGAGTCGACCCAAGCCACGACGGTTTCTATACGCACTTTCCGGTTCGGGTTGCGGCTGTCCGCATTCCGGCTAACCGCATAGTGCGTAGGTACCCTTACAATATGTAGAGATATGTACTGCACAATATTGCTTAAATGGTGTTACAGAGGTATGGGATATTTTTGTTATCTATTATCAATATTCATCATTTATCACTATATTTTAGATGTAGGCACATTGATCATCACTTTACAGTTCACAAACCTACCTAGTCATCAACTTTGTATAATGAGATAACAAATACGAATATTTTTTATCGTATTATGTTATTATCGTCATGATTATTGTCAATTTTAAAACCCTTATGATGAGGTTTTTATTTTAATACCCATTATTAGACTATTAACGACTTGCTACAGAGCCAGTCCTTCCATATAGGATACGAGATTTGGAGTACAGACCACCATGCTGTCGTAATGGCAGGCTTAGGGTTGGTTTCATAAACCTATATTGATGGTTCAGAAGTCGATGATAATGGCCGACGACGAAACGATGGCTTAATCTGCTCTCCGAAGCATGGAGAACACACAGTACTTATAATTTGCTATCAATTGGACAGTTAAATAAATAAAATAATTTTACATATAAAATCAATACTGTTTATTATCGAACTGTACCGAAACAGCTTGAACGATTTTAATGAAATTTTTTATGCAGGCAGTTCTAAGTATAGTTCTTAGGTTATAATTTTTACATCTCTTGATGATAAATACCAATCGAATCGCAAGCATCAGTTTGTATTAGTATAATTATAAAAAATAAAATTGAGGACATTTTATACACGACTAGAAGACGCTCTCGGTTTCACCTGCGTTAGTGGAGTGCGTGGCTTGGGCTCCGCAATGGCACTCACTGTTGGCTGGCTTTTAATGGCGATACTTCGTTGCTTAATGAACATCATAGACTTAATGATCAGCAACGAAAGTAAATGGCAGGAAATGGTCTTTTTCTGCGTGGAAGTAATATGGCTCAAAGAAGCAGCTGAACGCAAAAGAGAGATGGCAGCAGATGCCCCACAGATTTGTACAAGAAGGACGGGCGGCAGGATACGCAGGTTCGCCCACTTAATGCCTCCCGTGTAGACCTTAAAATAATCGAGGAATGCGTCAAAGTGCCAAGGTAGAATGTCCGCTTCGATCCTTTGGTGCTTTACTCACGATGCCGAGGTCAGCGCTGGGTTTTAGTGGGTATTGTGACCCCTTTTTGATCAGCGAGTCCCACATACCCTCCGGGAGGTATCGCGACCATATCGTAGTACCTCCGGGAGAGATACGTATATGCCGAAGGGGAGTCCCAGCGGAAAAAAAAGGTCTAAGAATAGTTCTTAGGTTGTAATTTTTACATCTCTAGGTGATAAATACCAAACTAACGCAGATGAATCAGCTTGTATTAGTATAATTATAAAAAATAAAACTGGGGACATTTCATAAACCACTAGAAGACACCCTCGGTTTCACCTGCGTAGTTCTTGCTATCGTGGGAATTCCTGGATAAAATGTGGTCTATGTGTCATTCTAATATGTAAGCTATATTGTTGGGAAGCTTTATCAAAATCTATTTAGTAGTTTTTGCGTGTAAGATTAACAAACATCCATCCATACAAACAAACTTTTGCCTTTATATTAGTAAGGATTCTTATAGGTACTTAATTCCAATCAAATCTATTATATCATTATCATCATTATCAGCCTATTAACGGCCCACTACAGGGTCAGGCCTCCCTCCTTATAGGAGAGGGGATATGGAGCGTAAACCCACCACGCTGCTCCAGTTCTGGTTGGCGGACTTAGGGTCATAATGTTTTATTTATTAACGATCACTATCAGATGTTGATGATAGAGACCGGGACCGACGACTTAACGTGCTCTCCGAGGCACGGGGGTGTAACACCACCAACTTCCAGACTCCAACCTTGGAATGTACTGAACATTTCATAGAAGAATGAAAAAGCTCAGAAATATTCTGTGACCCGACCCAGGAATCGAACCCAGGACCTCGTCATCGGAGCCACATAGGCTAACCACTAGACCAACGAAGCAGTCATCTATTATATAGTTAACATCAAAATAATTAGATACTAAAATACAAAATTGGATAACTTTAACCAAATCACAAAAAGTTCCTAGTGAAAGTACCTAACACAGTAAAACTTATCTGTCCTTAACAAGTGTTCTGTGTCCCCATGATATTCTTGGAACTAATTACAAAGACAATATAAACGACACATTTTTGATAACATTGAGGCTGCGGCGAGGAAAACCCGTTCGTATTCGCGAAAGCGATGTAGCAACCACAGCTTGTGGCTTAACCTGCTCGTGTGTGATATACTTGTTGCTTGTTAACTGTTGCTTCATTTTCTCAATAATAAGTAAACCTTATCCGAACATCTTTGTAACTTTAGCTTCTATATCGCAGTTGGCGTAGCCTTGCTTTTTAGGTTTTGGATTTGGTTTCTAGCTGGGTCAGTTTTTAGGTTTCCGTACTCAAATGGTAAACTAACACTTTACTATCCCTCTGTTTATCACTAGGCTGTATCCCAGAATCCGTGATAGTTTTTCAGTTGAAATTTTCACAGATAGGTATTTCTGTGGCGGCTATAACTACAAATACCAAAATTCAAATAAAGTAAGTATTTGAGCGAGGCTCCCATACACTGAACGAGAGTTTTTTTTTGGCATTTTGCTCGATTGGTACCGAACCCTATGTGCGCGAGTCTGACTTTCACTTCACTTTGCCGGTTTTAGATTTTGAGTTCCATTCTTAGCTAGGTTTGAAAAAATTTCAAAAAATATATGAAAAAATCTATAACCAGGACCTACATACACACCTTCGAGCCTCATTCTCGTAGGCAGAGACCGCATCCTTCTACTTAACTCGATCCTTGCACAGTTCACTTGCTTCTTCCAGTTACATTAAACCTTTCATACAAGTACGTCGGTTTAGGGTACTTTTGACCTGACCTTTAATCAGAATGTCCTGGATTTGATCCAGGAACGTTCACCTTGGTCTTCAACTTTCAACATATCATTTTGCGCCAAACTAAGCCTTTAATATTTATAACTGTGAAAACCGCAATAGTTTGGGAGGTTTTTTGTAAACTTAAATAAAAATCGGGAGTGTCGTGAGTGAGTGTGAATGTAACGTTAACAAGTTTCCCAACTCCGTGAAACAAAAAATTAAAAAAAAAAATATAGTTTCATATTTCAAACCCAGGCCCTATGAATTGTAGGCGCGTCAGGGACCAGGAAAACTTAATTACCAGTACTTTTAAAATATAGTATGAAAAATCCTTTTAGTTTTGGAATTTTGGTCCGACGGATTAACATATATAAAGAGATATAAATATCATATTTCATCATATAAAATATGTAATTATAATACCGTGTTCCCACAACGCAACTCATTTATAAACGCCATTGTTATTCGTCGTTATTAATTCAAATTAAGTGTAAATCAGTTGTGATGATTCAAGATACTGTGATTTGTATCAAACACTGATTTTAATTTGATTTAGATTTAAATAATAATTAAATCTCAAATTAGTAGCTCATAGTATTTTAGTCTTCATGTTAAATTTGCGTCGATCTAGACTAACTACTACTAGTTAGCTTGTTTGGTTAAGGGTACGAAATCCTGAGATCGATTATATGTGATAGATGTGGGTGTACAGGAGCATGTTCAAAATATCATGGACAGACAGGGTACCACGAAGACTGTCCAAAAATCTTAAAGTTCTGAGTAAAAATATAATTAAAAACTTCAGTATCTGAGACATATTCGCCATGGTAACTATCGGATCTTGCAACATATCATTTAAGGCATGTTCCAAAGAAGCCGAAAACCCACTAGACCACGCCGACCTGGGTCAAAAATCCTCCTCGGGTGGTACGGAATGACCACAAGCGAGTTGCCGCCTCTAAATTCAAGATAGCCGTAATCGATGATGACCATGAAATGGCACTTGAAGAAGAAGAATCATAGTCAAAGTCAGTGTCAACCGACAAAGACGCACCACCAAGCGATTTAACGTTTCGGTACGATGATGTGCAGGTACCGAAAGGTGTGTGGATTTCATCCTACCTCTAACAAGTAAGCCCGCTTCCATTTTAGATTGCGTCATCATTTTCCATCAGGTGTGATTGCAGTCAAGGGCTAACGTGTAATGAATAAAAAAAAATTAAAAAAATCTGTAAATTTGTACGTATATTTGTATAGTGTATTGTATATCTTTTATGACGAATCAAAAATTGATCCTTTGTTTTTATTACCTCCGTAATGCTTTGTCCTTTTTCGGAAGGAGGCGACCGTAACGAAAGGTTATCTCAAGTGGCATAACATTACAAATAATTACATTCCGTTCTTTCAATAAACTCGTTCAATAAAAGTACACACACGTACATGCGCAAGTGACAGGCGCAAGTAGTTCGCTCGTGATATATGCGGGACACAGGTGTATCGACAATTATTGTTTTGCTGTAAATGATAGGAGAAAAGCTTTTAAGACCAAACAAAAAAGAACGTTGTTAAAAGTTTATCAATTATAAAGACGAAAGTTTGTAAGTGTGTGTTTGTTACTTCTTCACGACTAAACGGCTGGAGCGATTTTAATAAAATTTGATATAGAGTAAGCTGACATCCAGGATTAACATATAGACTACTTTTTATCCGGATTTTCTTTACGGGAACGGGAACTATACGGGTGAAATCGCGGGCGTCTTGTAGTAGATATAAATGTTTGACAGCCGAGTGACGTAGTGGGTAGTGACGCTGCTTCAGTTATTATAGTACCCATAAATAGGCTACCTACGCTTACTTTGGGGCTATATACCGGTGTGTGTATTGTTCTATAATATTTATTTATTTAGTTATATTTATTTCAATGTGTGCGGCCTTTGCGGACAAGCTCGACAGACTAACGACCGTTTTGCCGATAGTTATTGAAGTGATAACTTAAATATGCTAGCGCTGGCTTTTTTATTTTTTATTTTATTTATTTATTTTATTATTTGAGTTAGAGTGAGAGTGATAACTTAAATACTGAGGAGCATGTCTACCGCTGCCGTGTGCGTGAGAGAAATGGAGCGTTACGTAACGAAGCGGTTTAACCTTTCATAAGAAGTTTTCACTTCAAAAATACTCTAACAAAGGAGTAACAATCGCTGTTCGCTTATCATATGCACGCACATACGAGTCTCAAAGAACTTAAGTACACAAGTATGTGGTGTGATCTTGGCCTTATTATATTTTGGCATTGAAAGTATCGCGAATGGAGTCGTGAGTGACATGGCGGGTCTTAGGGTTCCGCTGATAAATGGTCCTCTTTCATCTCGCTGCAGATTATAGGCCATGATCCGATCGACAATACTCGAGTACCAATGTGCAGTAAATCCGAGCTAGCCCTTGACTGCCATCACACCTGACGGTAAGTGTTGAAGCAATCTAAGATGGAAGCGGACTAAGTTGTTAGGGGTAGGGTGAAAATCTACACCCCTTTCAGTTTCTAATCGCCATTGTACCAGAACGCTAAATCGCTTGGCGGTACATCTTTATTAGTAATAGGGTGGTAACTAGCCATGGCCCAGGCGTCCCCCCAGCCAGACCCAGACCAATATAGTAAATCTCGATTTGCCCTGACTGAAGTCGAACTTAAGAATCTCCGCCTTAAGTCCAGCGCGCATACGACTTCGCTACGAGGCGGTCAAAAAAACATTAATAAGTCACCTTCTGAACTAAATGATAACATTAACTTGTTTTTTTATCGACTACAAGTTGGCCCTTGACTGCTATCACACCTGATGTTAAGTGATGATGCAGTCTAAGATGGAAGCGGGCTAACTTGTTAAGAGTGGGACGAAAATCGCCCACCCCTTTCGGTTTCTACACAACATCGTACCGGAACGCTAAATCGCTTGGCGATACGACTTTGTCGGTAGGGTGGTAACTAGCCACGGCGAAAGCCTCCCACTAGCCAGACCAACTTGTGATCCATCACTAATCTCAGGAACTACTGGCTTTATTGAAGAAGGTTTTAGCCTTCAAAGCATCACGCTGCAACCAATAGGAGCGAAATATCGGTGGAAAATGTGGAAAAAACGGAAAAAACTATTCATCTATGAGGGCTAATATAATATAATAAGTTCTAAGGAGTAACTAGGCTATTTTTTCGTAATCCTATATATTTTAATTCTACGCGCACGAACTCGCTGTTAGTACATAGTATAAAGACTTTAATAGGTCATCTCCTAAACTACACGGTAACATTAATTTGGGAAGGTAATCCATCTCTCGGACGCATTCGGAGATGAATGTGATCTGACCTAGAGAAGTCTCTTTCGGTAAAGTGTTTAGAAAAACATGTGTTGTTTGTTTTGGTTTCAAGATGACACGCGAAATGGAACGATGTCAAATTTAATCCTTTGCAAGGTTCATGAAGTGCACAATTGTTTCAGTTTCAGTTTCAGACATCACTAAGTGCACCGACGAGTGGGACGTCGGGATGTCAAAGTGGATACTTCCTCGATCTTTTGACGTCCCAAAAAAAGGGAACAGTCGGCTCTTGTAGTGGGTATTCTGGCTGCTTCTCAGCTAGCGAATCCCATATACCCGATACAGAGATAAAATAAATAAAAAAGCACACGATAACCTAATTGATTGGTAATTGGGGTATGCGTAAACACAAAAAAAAGCCATCTGCCTGTTCCATCAACTATAAGTAAGGATTATATAATAAATATAAATTTCATAAAAGCATCGTGCACTTTGTATAATTATTTCTCTTTAAAATATACGATACAACTAGATATATGTCACTCTCGCCAGTTGTTATTGATAACATGTCTTGTTCGACCTTACTTCCTTCCGACCGGCATTGAGGACTTCGCAAATGGCAACATACAAAATGATTCAGTAATTCACTATTAAGAACAACGTATGTGTATATACAAGTACATAGTGAATTTATTTCTATAACTTTGTTATAACTTCCCTTAATTTACAAATGTAGGAATTATTTAAAGTTAAAAGTTTATTTTTATACTCAAAATATAGGTCAATTTTCAACTTACAAGCTTTAACGGTTTAATTTTGGAAGCTTTAAATTTAAGTTAACCATGTTAATCCCCTCTCCTATAAGGAGGGAGGCCTGTCATGGTAAGCCCTCCCTCAGCGAGACACTGAGCGAGGCGAAAATCAGATGGATGTTGGAGACTCAAGGTGCTAGATTGGCGACCCCTCGCGCTCTGCAGGACCGTTGGAGGGTGGCTCTATTACGGTGGACCCACTGCCCCAACCTTCCTGTTAGCGACCCATTCCCCATGGGACCGAGCGGGTTGTGGATGGCCGATAGTCCCTTCTTATAAGGGGCCCTGACCAAGGGGTCGGGCCAGTGACAGTCCCAACACTGGCAAGGTTCCAAATACTCAATTTTCCCATGATCCTGTAGTATTAAGCACCTCCCCAACTTAAGGTGCTAGATTGGCGACCCTGCACCGAAAAACACAGTGTTGGTCGACCCCCCACGAGGTGGACTGGTGACATTAAACGTGTCTGGGCACAGGCGGCTCATGATCGGATGTGTTTGGAAGTCCCTAAAAAGTCCTCTGTCCAGTACGTCTATCGGCTTTTCATGATGATGATGATGATGATGATGATGATGATGATGATGATAATGATTTAAAAAAATTGTCTGATTACAATTAAGGTTTTCTGCAGCAAGTCATAGGTAGATACATAATACGCACATTAGATACTCCTTTAAAAGCAACTATGACTATGTGTCCGTATGTGGAATTTAAGGGAAACCTGATTTGAGCGGAATTCTTGTTTAGGAATTATTTATGAGCTAGGTCTATATGACCTAGATCGGCGATATGTGGAAACGTTAGGTACTTAGCCACTTAAATAGTTAACTTTATGAAGTCGTTACCTGCACATTTATCTGCGCGTAAGGCGTGCAGGTAATATTAACTATTTGTATTACGTGCAGTACAAAATACAAAATATTTAATACTGGCTGTGCCCAGCGGTGTCATAAGAGCCTTTCCAGGGAGATAGTGGGATACAAAGTAGCCTTAAACATGTAGTTCCACGGTTAAGCTAATTGCTATACTCATTTTTACCTTGAAACAAATCTCGCATTAATTTTCTTTTGGTGTTGGTTGTTCATAAGGAATAGATAAATATTCTTAAAATTCTATAAATATAATATATAAATATCTTAAATATCTGGCCACAAACCTCATGGAACCCAAATGTCCCTGTAAGCCAAGGTTCGAGTCTCGCAGGGCTAGATAAACCTTCCGTCTTCTTTGTTTTTCTAGCCGTCAGCTCGAACCTTCGTTCGTTGACGCTGCTGCGGTTTCATGAATAAATCTACAACGAATACAAAAACCGAAAAAACTTTTATTCACCCATTTTTGTGAATGGTTCGTATTATTAGTGCAAATTGAAATTTTGGGGTAAAACACTGAAAGAATTTTACCCAATTATCATAAAACATGAGGAGCTAATTACCCCTGCGGGCGTTTCCTGCGTCGCGAGGTCGCTTCCTACCGCACTGTGTCTAGGTCACACATGTCACTCGAGGTCAATGGGTTTTGCCTGTTTACACTTACATACAGTACAGGTATTGCAATGATCTCAACCTTTACGATACGTTGAAATGTTCTCGAAATTACAACTCAATTGGTAGGTAAATAAAATTTAATTTCATGGGTTGGATCAAGGAGTTTTTCATTCTTCTATGAAATTTTCAGTACATCTCTAGCGCGGAGTCGCGAAGTTTGTGGTGTTACACCACCTGCCTCGGAAAGCACGTTACGCCGTCGGTCCCGGTCACTAACAACCTGATTGTGTTCGTTAATAAATTGAACATTATCACCTTAAGCCTGCCAACCCGCATTAGAGCAGCGCGGTGGGTCTACGCTCTATATCCCCTTCCCTCTATGGAAGAAGGCCTTCCCCATAGTGGATCGTTAAAAGACTAATAATGATGATAAAAAAACAAAATTTTATTTATTAACTAATAATTATAAATATTTACTTTTACTTTTGAATTAAATTTACTTTCATTTATTGTTCAATTGTTAAGTACATTTGTCAAATTATCAAATGTGCAAATGATACAGTCAGTCAGCACGATAAAATGAATTCAGGAAATAAAAATTTAACTAGCATCAATTAAAGATCAAATTGTACAAACCTATAAATATTATGTATTAAAATTATTTATACAGGTATATTAATGTAACTTTCCGATAACATTATATATATTTAAATATATTTATCCGATTAAGATCATAAGTGGAGGTCGCACTGTTGACCTCAACTTAATGTAAATAAAAATTTGATTATATCGCGCCCAGAGGGGAAAGCGAAATTGTCTCTACCAATAATGTCGCGATAATATCTCATTAAACTGCTTAATAGCAGGTATCAGTTTGTCAACGTCATCTTACAACAGATAACAGTTAATTGCTTGATGTTAACGTTCTTGTACGAGAGGAATATTACTATTGACGCTCAACCTGTCGTCTGACCACAAACGTGTGGTGGGAGGCATCGATATGTCTATTATGTACTATACTATCACGCCTGGATATACAATAAATGTGTACAAAAAAGCCGAAGCTGTTAGGTAAACTTAATCAAATACTTAAAATAAATAAACATAAATGTACGCTACATAAATACATATATGCTCCAGGCAGAGGATTCACCCCGGCAGGGAGACCAGACGGCCGGGGGTCAGGGCGACAGGTGGAGAAAACGGCGGAGCGCCGTGAGGTCTCGCATAGCATAGCGGATGCACTTCGACCCTATTGGATCTTTTGTACTCGCCCCACCCTTATCTGCACTGGTTGGAAGCACAGTAATCATCTGGTTATGGATATGTCAACCCCATTCGCTATTCTAGCCAGTCTGCGTTCAAACAACATGTGTTCCATTGACTGTGTCATTGCAAGCTCTGCAGATATGAGTATGGGTACCGCTCTTTGTCATAAAACTTAATGTGTATACATTACAGAGCAAACTTAATGTGTATATACCGCTATGTAGACACCCCTGACAAGACAATAAATGGTTTACTGGATATTTTTTTGTAAGCAAATCTGACTTTTCCGTACGGAGACAGCGTAGTCATATCTATAAAGACAACCTGAATGCGTAATCTCGGCGATGGAAAGGTAAGGAAAAGTAATAGCTTTCGTTGCATGACATCATCATCCTATTTTAATATCATACTATTGGAAAGGAAAGAAGAGAACATATAAGAATAGATCCAACATTCCAGTGTTAGTTTGTGGCTTAGGGTTGATGATTAAGATGTTTAAAGGTGTTAAGATTAATAGATGACCGGGGTCGTCAGCTAAACGTACTCTCCAATATATGGAGGTGTAACACTACAAACTTCCTAACTCAATATTTCATAACTTGACCCAGATAACAAACCCAGATTCAAATAATCGAAAATCACACACTTAGGTTTATCACTGGACTACGAGGGGAACTCTTCTCTTATAGAAGTTTGGCTTGCTCTCTGAAGAGGATCAGTAAAATAAACTGATAATGGTAATGATGATAAAATTCGTCTTGAAACTTCCAAGTGAGTCACGAATACAATTTAAAATTACACACTAAAAAAAAATTAATAAAGAAGACTTCGTACCAAGGTACACGCAAAAAGTAGTTAAGAATTCAAGCAACGATGACACATTGTTTGGTTCGAGTCGGAACGACCGAGATCTTGGCTCTTGACCTTCGCTCGGTGCGAATCGAGATTTGTGATGAATACTAAGCTATTCGTTATATATTCCATGCATAATTAAGCATGGCACGGGGAAATGATTGGACTTTGGGGCGATAAATAAACAAATATTTGTGATTCGATGTCTAGATCCGGATTAAAACTAGTCTTTTTGAGTTGTTAAATGCGAACTGGCAAGGACGTGAAATACGTCATTAGATCTGATTTGCATGGTTTTTGCTGCTTCGTCAGTTAAATGTCTTGCATCTAGCGCATGCGCATGTATATTGGTACTGTCTTTAAGAACCATCAATGTTCTTTTTTCCACTAATCAGGGGAAAGAAATGTCAGGAGCCAGTTCTATAGAAAGGGATTTCAAGTAATAAGTTTTGAAAATTTCACCCCTACTTACTGTAATGTACGTGAGTTAAACACAGCGCTTGGATACTAACTGGTTTATTAATTCACCCTCAATTAGCCTAACATTACTACCAAAGATTACAACACTACACTTACTAAGTCCATAAATTGGGGTTGAATTTTTTCATTTCAGTCATATTTTAGGTTATATCTATGAATTTAATACATGACTATCCTTAAAAAAATATATAAACATAATAATCTTGACTGCCTCGTTGGTCTAGTGGTAAGCCTGTGTCGCTTCGATCACGAAGTTCTGTGTGGGAATCCTGGATCGGGTCACGGAATAATTTTGAGTTTTTTGTTCTTCTATAAAATTTTCAGTACATTCCAAGCCCGGAATTAGTAAGTTGGTGGTGTTACTCCTCCATGCCTCAGAGAGCACGTTAAGCCATCGGTCCCGCTATCATTAGACTCCATAGTTATGTTTCGGAATAAGATCATCTCCTCATGGAGCTAAATAGTAATTATGTTCTGCCAGTTCGATTATTAAGATTTTAACTATATTAGTATGATTTTCTCACATTTATTTGTTTACCTTTTTTTATTAATTATTAAGTAGCACCTATTTGAATTGTCGGTTAAGTTTTGTATTATTTAAGTTATCTTTATTATCTACTATATTGGGCATGCTGTGTTTGCTTGTAAGTAATTACTACACTTAGTATAAATTAAGGAATAAGTTTAAGATATCATGTTTTAGTGTAAGTAATTGTAAGCGAACCTAATAAATAAATAAATAAATAAAATCAACATCTGATATGATCGTTGGTAATTGAAACATTACATCCTAAGCCTGCCATTGGAGCATCGTGGTGGGTTTACGCTCTCCCTCTCCTAGTGAGCGGATAATTCTTCATCTTAAAAGGAGGATGAAAATTTTATTGATTTTATCGCAGACGGAGTCACGGGTGACCCTTAGTTGATTTTGCTATCTATGTGCAAACAGTGAAATTCCAAGGCGACCTTAAGTCACAAGATATATAATTATACCTTGCTTGAGTAACACGGAAAATGTGCCATCAATAAGGAAGTTTTTTCGACAAAAAATACGCGGAGACTCCTTATTACGTTTCAAAGGTTGCAGTTTTATTTTACCGTAATGTAAATAAGTACTTCTTATTTATTTAAATACTGTTATTTTATAAACTAACTTCGAATTATAGTAAAACTAAAAATTTATACATGTAAGTAACGGAAACGGACTTTTCCTTCCATAACTAAGTCTGTATTAGGAAAGTGTATGATAGTCGAAGTGGGAATCGAATCCTAGACTTTAGTGCGACCGCTTAAATGTGAAACTGTAGTCTTATAATTTTTTATTGAGGCTAAATTGTAAAGGACAAGATTTTTCTTGTTTTTTTTTCCGTTGCTATTTTTTTGTACCTACCTACATACCTTATACTGTGCCGTACTCTTATTGCTTATTTATACATTGCTTAAAGTTTCACAGCCCCGAGGGGTCTTATTGCTTATTTATACATTGGTTAAAGAAATAATCATTTTTATTTTGCTAAATTCAGTACCTTCTTTACGGTGATAATGCTTGTTGGCCTGCAGCGATGGAAAGAGACCTACCGATATGACACTCGTTCCATGGAAATTGGGGAATTCTTGGGAATGGAAGAAGTGATGTATTTTCTTTTGAAATTTTTATCTAATTTTATTATTTTTATTTTTGGTTTTTATATGATGAAAAAAGCGATATTTTCTCAAAAAAAAAATAGAAAATAAATATTTTGCAAAAATTATGCCCCGGGTGAGGATCGAACTCACGACCTTAAGATTATGAGACTTACGCGCTGCCTACTGCGCTACCGAGGCTGTTGACGTGGCAATTGAAAATATTGTACTAGTTACTCCGTAAGTAAAAATTACGGGCAGGCAACTATTGTTAGTTGTTATTGCTTGGAAATTCAAAGTATTAACTATCCTATAATACTAATATTATAACGGCGAAAGTTTGTGAGTGTGTACGTTTATTACTCTTTCACGCAAAAAGTACTAAATGTATTTTGATGAAACTTTACAAAAATACAGTTTATACGAGTACATCAGAATAACACATTTGCTAATTTATATACCGAAATTTTTACGAGAACGGGCACAGCGCCGGTTAAACCACGAGCGACCTCTTGATGGTTTTACGTGATTACAATAAGGCCTATTGTCGTACTTTTCATAACAAAATTTTTAAAAAGTAAAAAATAACTGTCATTTAGTTGCTTTAATTTACGTAAGCATATCTACGAAGCCGGTGCCGACAAGTTTAAGGAATATTTATTTAACGTAGTAAAGCAGTTTGTGGGTTCTAGGTAACGTCCTTAAAGTTGAAACCTTGGCTGGCATCGACTCCCAGATACGCTTAAGTAAATTAAAGCAACTAGGTGACACAGTTATTTTTTACTTTTTAGTGCGTTTTGAGTCGGCACTATTTTTCGTTAAAAATTTTCATTTCTTACTTTTTAGTGATATATCGCCACGCAACGTACTCGTACTATACTATAGCCAAAAAGCTACATGATGACAATGGGGCCATCTTGGAAGTGTGCCCTTTCTAATAAAAAAGAGTTATCAAAATTGGACAACTCTGTAAAAAGTTATGCGTGGTCATACATAAAAAAATATATACGTGTCGAATTGTGAACCTCCTCCGTCCTTTTTTTGTCGGTTAAAAATAAGTATAGCTTTAAAATTATGTTGTCGGTTTGTCCTAGCAGCGCGCTAAAAATATCTTCACAAGTAGTTTAACGATATGCAGTGAGTAACCTTGAGATTAAATGATGCTACTAGAAAGGTCTTTTACGCGTTCAAATAAACATTATACCACGTTTCTAGGACAAGTTCATGATTTAAATATAAAATTGGATTATAATAACTGACAAAAAAGCTAGTTTATATATCGCACGCTTAGAAATATAGTGATTTAATTAAAAATTTAGTGTTTTTGACCATTATTATTAATATTAAAACTACCTAAATTCAACATTTGCATCGTTTAAATTTAAAGGCGTGATCTTTTGGATGGCATGACGAGTGGCAGATAGAGATTCACATGTTGGATGTATGGATGGATGTTTGTTACTTGATGAAACTTCTCTTATAATAATAGCTTATATACATATCAGAATAACATGTAGGATTTATCGCCACGTACCGTACTCGTACTATACTGTCATAGTATATTATACGGCACTAGTAGCCTAAAAGCTACCGATACCGAGATAAAGACCGAAATCGCTGTAAGCGTGCCTCCAAAATTTGAAGAGTTCCTTCAATTTCCCCAGGATATCATAATCAAATCCTAACACGAAGACAATAGGACCGACTTGGAAGTGTGCCCTTTCTAATAAAAAAAGAATTATCAAAATCGGATAACTCTGTAAAAAGCTATGCGTGGTCATAGGGACCGTTCAAGTATTACGTAAGCACTATAGATATTTTTATACATGGGGGGGTATAGATGATGATTACGTCATCGGTAGTTATTTATTTTTTTAACGACGAGCCAAAATTCGTGAATTCTCTATGTTGAATACTGTATCAGTAAAATCTTTACCCTAAAATAATTTTCTAATTTTTAAAATTATATTTGTGACAATTATTCAAAAAATACATTTATAATTGAAAAATGTTTACGTAAGCATGGGGGGAGGGGGTAGGAACTTTGCTTACTTTTGCTGACAAGCGGGGTGGGGTATATATATATATATATATATATATATATATATATATATATATAAATTGTCGTGTCGAATTGAGAAACTCCTCCATTTTTCTTCAAAGCTATAAGTAGATTGGTATCGGTAAAATTTTGTACTAGTATTTGACTCAAAACAAAACATGTTATTCCGTATATCTCTGGGCGCCGCCCACAAAATCCTACCTAATATAATATTATGAGACAGGTCACAAAACAAGTAGGTTACATAACTGCGTACGGCTTCCGAAGTCTTATGATGCTCTGATTTCGTAATATTCAAAATCGTTACTATTGGCAATTTGGCACTGTTATTTTGAGATTGCCTCGGGACCCCATTAGCCTGGCTTATGTGACTTCGGATTACGAGGTCCTAGATACGAATTTTGAGTCGGGCTGATAATACTGATTTATTCGTCCTTCTTAATAAATATTCAGTAATATTGTAAGACCAGAGTCGGGAGTGGGTCTTACACCACGTGCCTTGAAGATCACTTTAAGCCTTCAGTTCCTGTCACTATCGTTAACAACTTTTAAATAATGAAACATTCATTTTAACTAGCTTTGGAGCGGCATGATGGGTATAAGCTCCACATCCTCTCGCCTAAAAGGAGTGAAGCCTGGCCGTTAATAGGTTTATATGTACACTAGACTTTATAACTTTTAACGGTGTTAATATTACAGCGTTGAAATCAAGCAACATATTCTTAAAAACAGATGATAGCACTGATGTCTATACGAATAAATAAAACTGAAGTGTCTTTTTGTTATTTAAAATTAACAGCATGTTACCAAATGCATTGTCTCTCTATCTGTCTGTTTGTTAGTTCTGTGTGAGGGAAATAATTATGTTTAACTAGAGGACGCCTGCGGTTTTACGCGCTTAGTTCTTGTTCCTGTATGAATTTCTTGATAAAATGTGGCCTATTTATGTGTTAATCCAGTGTCAGCTAACTCCAAATCAAATTTGATTGATATCGCTCCAGCCAGTCCAGTTATTCGTGAAGAAGTAATAAACATACGCACTCACAGATCTCCCTTATAATTAGTATGATTAATAAGAGTCTATATAGCAGGTCTAGGTCAGGATACTAAGTTTCAGATATAGCGGACGCCTGCGACTCCGTCGGCGAGAAATTTTGTTTTGTGATCGACTATCTCAGTACCAAACATCGGTCCAGTACGTCGACTCTTGAAAAAAAACGTTAGTTTTGAAGTTGATGTACAACGGTTGCAAAGCCGATGTAACAGAAATTGTTCTTCTCCAATGACATTTAGCCATATTGGACTGACAGTCGAACTGAAGGTGACACGATCGATGAGATATAAGCGAGATGTTCGTGCGATGTATTTTTTTCAAGAATCGACATTCAGTAGACATAATATATAGTAGGAAACTGTCGAATTTATAATATTGGTACAAAAATATAGCCAATTATTAAGAAGTGAATTTATCTAGCTTATTAAAGAATTCAATAGATAGGTACATAATCAGAGGTCCATTATTTGAATATTAAAAATTGAATTTTAAAAATTTTAAAAGTCTCGTTACTGTAACTTGATGGGCGAATGATCTTGATCTCTCGCACATTTTAAGAAAAAAGGTCATCGAACAATCGACAAGGAAACTCAAGTATAAAAATCTATCGACATTGTAATTGCGTTTAAGTAATCAGCGGTTATATTAATCGCTTGTGATCATCAAAGGTTACATTTTATAAACGGATATATTTATTATTTAATTAAAGTTCTAGTTAGTTTATAATAGGTACTTAGTTTATATACCACCTACCTATAATATACCACCTAACTATAAGACGAACGGCTTAATCCGCGTAGTTTCCGTTCCCGTAGGAATATTAGGATAAAATGCCACTCCTCTGTAACTGTGACTTTGACACTATGATCACGAGGTCCTGGGTCGGATCGCCGGAATAATTTAGGATTTTTCATTCTTTTATGAAATGTTCAGTACATTCCAAGCTAGGAGTCGATAAGTTGGTGGTGTTACTCCTCCGTGCCTCGAAGAGCACGTTAAGACGTCGACCCCTGTCACTATCATCATCTGATAGTGATCATTAAAGTATCCCATGCTTACAGTGATAGACCCAGATTGATCATATTTGACTCTGTAATGTTCTCTATCACACGCTAGTGATAACAGTCGGGGTGGTCAGTTTAACATGCTCTTTGACTTTTTTATTCAATTATTACAATTATCCTGATGGTAAGTGGTGATGTAATCCAATATAAAATCGGGCTAACTTGTTAGGAAAAGGATGAAATCCACACCTTTTTCAGTTTCTACACGACAACGCACCGCTAAATCGCTGGCGTTACGACTTTGTCGGTAGGATGGACTTATGGGGTTTAACACCACTATCTCCCATAGTTCAAGCTGCTACTAAGAATTGCTGTAGAAAATACAGTTAAAAAATAAATTAGGGGCTATAACAATGATGGTTCAACACCCCCTAAACAAAAATTAAGTGAGGTCCAATAACTATGCAATGTAATGCCTAAAAACTGTTGTATAACAAATAATCCAATATATTGTAGCCAGTGTTCAGTAAGCTAATTAGTGATGTTACCCAACACTCGATACTTCGATAGTCGATAGTCGATAGTCGGCAGTTCGCAGGGTAACGTTCGCCTAATCTCGTTTATAACACAATGTGGGTGGTGTAGTATGACATGGCTGTTGTACTAGCAACTATGTATGTACTTACGTTATGAATATTATCCAATTAATGACATTGCCAAAAATTGTATGGAAAAATAGTATGGAAGTGTACCCCAGGGCAGCCAGTAATGATATATATGTCATTAAATAGTGCAGATTTTCTATTTACAGAAAAACAAAGTATGTAGCTATGCAGTCGCAGGAAAAAGTTATGAAGGTTGAAAAAATTTACTTTTCATACTACGACGACGGTCACGTGATTCAGAACACAAAAAATCGATTAAAAATTTTTGATATATTTCAATTGATTGCTATGATTAAAATTCATTGTGTATTTAAATAAAACAGTTAAATATGAGCATAAGTTTGTACAGCCTGGGGCAAATTTTGGCAATGTCCTTTATAACAATAACTGCTTTTTGTCGCGGTACATAAGTCAAGTCTATGTGGCTTCGATAGGTCCTGGGTTTGAATCGTGGTTCAAGTCACGAAATAATTCTGAATTTTTCATTCTTTCATGAAAACTTTCAGTACATTCCAAGCCCGGAGTCAGGAGGTTGGTGGTGTTACACCCCCGTATCTCGGAGAGAACTTTAAGCCGTCAGTCGCAGTCACTATCATCAACATCTGATAAAGATGGTTAAAGATCATCCTAAACCTGCTGACCCGCATTGGTAGTGGTCAACAACATCAGAGGGTGCTCCGGTTTAGAAGCGTAGATTTGTTGGCTTTTTAAAGAAAGGACATTGCCAAAAATTGTATGGAAGTGTACCCCAGGCTGCTCAGTAATGATATATATGTCATTAAATAGTGCAGATTTTCGGACACGTGATTCAGGACACAAAAAATTGATTGAAAATTTTATTTTTTTGATATATTTTCAAGTGATTGCTATGAAACATGGGTAGTTGTTTAAAATTTATTGTGTATTTAAATGAAACAGTTAAATATGAGCATAAGCTTGGACAGCCTGAGGCAAATTTTGGCAATGTCCTTTGAAAATTTATTTTTTCGGCTTATACCTATTTATACAATGTATAAAATTTTGGTGAAGCTACGCCCAAAATCCAGTTCTATAGTAAGAATGTTACTACTCGTTGGTATTCAAGTCATACTCGTAACGTATAGCCCACGGTTCTGTGCCTATGTCACACATGTGCCGAGGTGTGGCTCATACATTACCAAACAATACAACCAGTTTAACTGCCTCACTGCCTGATAGTAAGGGAGCCTAAGAGAAATTTTTGGAAATATTCGAGTTTTGGACTTACCTTTACATAAGTTTAAAAAATGTGCCAGAAATTATAGTAGAATTTACGACTTTCTCAACGACTTTTGCAGGCATTCTATAGCATACAAGAGAGGATAACTAAGATTGTAAATCATAAAATAAAAATTGTAACAATAATTATTTAAAGAGTAACTGTTGAGTTTCTTTCCAGCTCTTTCACCGAACCGGTGGTACCTCTACTACATACTGACTGATCAAGTCTGTCTGTGTGAATTTAAATACCTTCACCAGATGTGTCATATGATTGATATTGATGGAGGGAACCTTTAAAGCATCTCATAAAATTACTGAAAAATGTACTCAACAAGCTCGTCAGATTAAGGCAGAGTAGGTGAGTTACTAGCTGAAAAGGGTAAGAGTTCATCATATTGCCTGAACGTCTGCCTCAGGGTAGGTTAGTTACTAACCATACAGTGTATATTTCGAAAATATGACATAAAAAAACGACAGAGAGGAGGGGGGTTACAACTTTGTAAACCTCCCACTCCCTTAACTTAGACTAATATCGTTAGTTCTTCGAAATGTACTTTTTTATCTGATAACCTAAATTTTCCTCTATAGTGTATTTCTGATGATCAACATTTCTTAATTCTAAAACGGTATGTCCGTCTCAATATAAAGCGCTCATATCTGGTGTAACATCCGTTATGTTCTGCGATGGTCGAGTATTTCCAAAAATCCCCTCTTGGACTCCCCTACTATGAGTGCCTCACTGCCACTGCACAGCGCGATACAACTGATAAAGCCGCGACCTACATATAAGATAATGCAAATATTTGCATTACTTAAGCAGTGATGCAGTTAATTGTTTTATTTATACAGATTTCTTTCTACTGATAAAGGCGCGTCACGAAATCTGTGCGGGCAGATTTACTAGGCAGATTTCTTCTCGTTTGTAGGGTTCCGTCGTGTTATAGTTTTGCCTTATCCGACAGTATGTTTAAACGCGGCTTAGCTCAAAGATTATACCTAGAAAGTTTGTATTTTTTATTTTTAGTTTATTTTCGCTGAATCGTTCACGCTAAAAAGTTAGAAGAAAATATTTGAAAAATAAATTTTGATACTTGGGCTATTTCTGTGAAACCCGAGTGATGTCGCTAATTTTACAAAAAGAATAATTTGCTTTTTCCGAAAAAGAGGAAATAGAAGTAATTTTTCTTTCACTCAACATGTATTCACTGCGCCTAATTGCCTCAACTGGTGACCAAAGGGCTGGCTCATTTTTTGCACAAAGGATTAGCCTGGCTATCCAACGCGGAAATGCAGCCAGTATTCTTGCCACCATTCCACGTGGGCATGATTTGTATAGTTATTAGTATAAGTTAGCTTAAGTTCCTTATTGTATTATTTCTCAATAAAAAAAAAACATGTATTCACAAAATAATTGCAACACTGTTTAACTCAGTTTCATAATTGTTATCCTAAAAATTATTTTGCAATTGTTTATAAAAAAGGTTCCCGTTAAGTTAGCGTTATTACTTAAAATTATCTTTCTGAATAATTTTGTAACCCAGTTTTAATTCTACATAAATTAATGTGATAAGTTAATTTCAGCGGCTGATGTAATGAGGGACGCAATCCATTAGTGTACTAAAACACGCTCTGTTTTCATCTAATTTATTACTCCGCACGCATCGCACGCAAGTGTATTATCGCAGCATGGCGTGCGGTGTGCGGGCCCGTGTGTTGACACTGCCGCCGCAGCTCGACCGCGAGTGATCGCGAGCGAGCGCTAAACTCTCCGCGGTCTCGCCGACACATGTAAAGTAATTAACGCAAAGCGTCTCGTAGTCTGCAATGCCATCTCGTTCGTTTCCGAACGCCTTTTACCGCGCATCCCTCCGATATTATAAAACAGTCGCGTGCGCGCCGCGCGCCCGCAGTCGTACCGCGCTACCGAGCGAGTCACACGCTCCTGTTATGCTAAAGTGGTAATCCCACGCGCTACCAACATGGAGGGGACCCCTCCCGGCGCCGGCCAGGGCGCACCCGAGCCCGATGAGGGCATCGCCTCCGACCGCCGCCCGTCCACCGACGACAACGCCGACCTGTCCGACACCGCCTCTGAGGCCGGCTCGGGCGGCGGGAAGGACTCCGGCTGCGAGGTCGCGCCCGACGTGCAGGAGCCGCCCTACACGCCTCCGGACGAGGAGCTGGCACAGCGGATCGTAGCCCAGGTGGAGTTCTACTTCTCCGATGCCAACATCACCAAGGACGCCTTCCTCCTCAAACACGTGCGTCGCAACAAGGAAGGGTACGTCTCACTCAAGCTGATATCCAGCTTCAAACGCGTCAAGCACCTGACCAAGGATTGGCGAGTGGTAGCTGAAGCCTTGAAGCGATCGACGAAGTTGGAGATCAACGAGCCGGGAACGAAGCTCCGTCGAATCGACCCGCTGCCGGCGTACGACGAGACGACGCCGTCTAGAACCGTGGTGGCCGTCAAGATGCCCATCGATCGCCCCTCGGTTGAGAACGTGTCCAGACTTTTCGCGACTTGCGGTGAAATCGCTTTAGTCCGAGTGCTCAGGCCCGGCAACCCCGTCCCGGCCGACGTCCGTCAATTTCTCAACAAGAATCCCAGCTTGGTGAACTGTGTGTGTGCGTTAGTCGAGTTTACGGAGTCCGAAGCCGCGAGAGGCGCGCTGCGCCTGCAGAGCTCGGACGAGGAAGGCATGAGAGTGTACGAGCTGAACGGAGTTCCTCGCGAGCCGAAGAGGAAGACGCCGGTGCGCCGTCCCACGCCGCGCCGCCACGAGTGCGAGTACTCGTCGTGCTGCAGCGGCTCGGAGGCCGAGTACGATTACAGATACGGAACGCCGTTCTACAGACGCAACTCCAGTGGATTCTTCACGCCGCGCTCGCCCGAGATCCAGACGTGGGTGCCGCGCAGACCGTCGACGTGCAGCCACAGTTCGGACTCGGGCGTGTCGTTCTTCTGCGGCTCGCGGCGCGCGTCGCAGGCCAGTACGGGCAGCGCCAGCAGTGCGGAGGGCTGGCTGGCGCGGCGCCTGTCGGGCTGCTCGCTGACGGGCACCGAGTGCGGCGGGCGGCGCCTGTCGTGCACGCCGCGCTTCGAGCCGCGCGCGCCCGTGGTGCCCGACGGCACGCGGGGCTTCCACGCCGCCGCTCGCCAGCGGAGGATTTCGGACCTCGCGTTGTATTCGCGCTAGAAAGCGCTCGCCAACCGTGACACCTTTCTAATCACGTTGGATAACTACCTTTCACGTTCTGACCACCTGGTTTTTAATCTACGAGGAAACGATTCGTGTTCGCGTGTTAGAGTCTTAGTTTATTTATAAAAGAATGCATGTAGAGAGTTAGCGAAGCGGGGGAGTCGAGTTACCTAGCCGTTTACGTCGACGATCGACTCGTCGGCGATTGTGATCGAAGCTCATTTAGATAAGCCTATTTAATTTAAGTAACGTATGTAATTTATTAGAATGTAGTTATTTATTACCGCGTATTTATTGCGGATAGGGCGCGCGCTGTGAGGAGTTTTCATCCGAGTATGTCAGAGTTGTAAGCACAAAATTCCGTAAAAGCAAAATCGACATCGCAAAGTTTGTAGACTCAACATCTGGCGTGAGATGTGGGTGATGGCGAGGCAGAACGCACATTGCGTAAACTGGATTGCGAACTATGGATGCCCGCTGCGCGCCGCTGCTCGGTTACATAACGACGACGCACCTCGCGTCGGAGTGTCGGCGCCGCGCTCGGCACCGCCTGCAGGATGCCACAATGCGCCGAACCAACCGTCCTTTTACATTCTGTAAGATTAATTAAGATAATTTAAGTCAGTCGCGCCATGTCATGTTTTATTTAAGTTTTTTTAATACTATTTTTAAGTTGTTGTGATTTTGATTGCGTTGCGCAACAGTGAGAGGTGTACGTACCTACTATCCGTTCGGAGCAATCTCTTTTGTATTTCATTACTCGATAGCAATGATACATTTCTTCAATTGTATAATCGATATATCGCGCTTGTTTCTTACTTACATAAGTAAGCAATATACAGAAGCTTGTTTGGAATTGTTTTTTAAGTTGGTTAGAATAACGCAGTGAGGGGCGAGTAGCTTAGCGCCTCGGTTTTAAGGCTAATCTAGGATTTGAGGACGTCGTAACGCACAAAGCTTTAGGTGCTAAGCTAGCCGCCCCCCAACCTTGTTGTATTACCCTAATCTGTTCTGTAGTGACCCCACACATGTTAGGACTCTGCTTGACAAGACTCTACTTGTTGCGGTGTGGTTATTTGGTTTTATCAAAAGTGTTATTTCTTAAGTATTGAGGTCATATTGGTGCTAATTGAGTACAGAGATAATCGATCCTGCTCTATTTAAAGCAGTGTGTAAAGGGGAGGGTACAAAGTCTGTTTGTAAAATCTATCATTAAAGTATAAACCAATAAGAACAAATTGTTATTAAGCACTTCCTTTAAAGGATTTTTTGCTCTCAGTAACATCGCTCTTTACGAAGTGATAGCAACTTATAAATGTTCGAAGCACTGGTTAACTTATCAAGTAATTTTGTTTATACCTACAACTACAAATTTCAACATTTGTTCTCGTCTTGTAGACTGCTATCTTTATTATGGTCCACCATAGCGGATGCATTTCGATCCTTTTGGATCTTTTGTACTCGAGACTCCTATCCTTACTTTACCATAAGAACATTACCCAATGATGATAAAAAATTCTGTTTGAGAGACAAATACTCCTTATTATCATCATTAATGTTATATGAACTCCACTTGGTACCAATATGATCATCCATTATTTGTATTAGATATACATGTTATCAGCAAATTACAAATTAAGCTAATAATTTCTCTTTATAAGATAACCCTGCCAACGCCAGGCAAGGGGCTTGTTATACCCAACCATTATTATTATTTATATTTGTACTAACTTAACTTATTGCATAAATACCTTTATGAGTTGCGTCACAAATTTTGTTTATAACAATTAATTATATAATTATTGAATTTATATGTCTCTAAGAATGACTGTGACCTGCAGTGGAATATTATTAAGCAAATGACCTGTGTAAAATCACTGCCTGTTCTGATTTCATTTTGAAATATAATAATAATATATTTCTTTTTAATAATTCGTGATATGTAATTGATAAAATTATTATGCTATAGTATCTAGTATTGTTGGAAATTAAAAATAATTCGATACACAAAACTTTCAAGATGTTAAAATTTTTTGTAAAAGTGTGTCTATGACATTTTTAAAATATTTCGTATAATTTTGTATGTTTGCGATGCTTCTTCAAAGGATATTCTGGTTATTTATTTAACTTTATTTACAAAAACTATATAACAATCTGTCAATTTATTTTCTTGATTAAATACACTTGTTTATTTAAAGTATATAATATTGTCTATTGTTTTACTACTACTGACGTTATTAGGAAAACAATGTGTCTCTTACTACTACCATATCTATAAATTATGCTTTAGGCATTATATAATTTGTTTACTGTTTTATTTGTAGTACCGGTGATATTAAATCATACTTTCGTACGATTCGGTTTTTTCCGATAGATATACCTACATCCGGTCTAAAGGAAAAAAATGTGTTTTATTCTATGTTGAACCAATCTTACTGTAAAAATCACACACAAACACGTACTACAATTAAAAATATCTTAATCCAGATCAAACTACCCGTGTGTCAAATTTCATTCAAATCTGTGTAAAGTTTTTGTGTGTTTAAGTAACAGAATTAATTTAAGAAAATATCCACAAAAACTCATTACTGTCTAATTTTACTTGAATGAAAGCATACATACATTAAAGTACAAGTGACCCAGCAAAAGAACATAATGTCCTCACTTACCTTTTTATCTTTTAATAAAATGATAATTCAAACATCTGATTTATTGTTTGTACTGTTTCGTTAATGTCTACGTTTCGTAAGCAATTAAATTTGAAATTGAATTGAACATAAATTATAAGTGCTAAATCTAAAATTAAGTGTTCAGTAAATTAAACGTCTTTAATTACCGTAATCTCATATTATTGCATTTCGTATTAAATGCGATTATGTTTTACGCAAATTCTAAGATCGTAGTACTTTTCTTAAGTGCCTTTTCTATTATAATTTTGTTGTACGCTGTATAAATTAGCATCTTTGTATAACTGCTATTGAATATTTTATTTATAACGCTATTTTTCCGAGTAGTTAATGTAAATTTATCCGGCACAATAAACTCGGATCTGTTGCGTCCTCCTCGCTATTGTAATAATGGTTTTTTTTAATATAAGTTTTTAAAAGAACGCGGTTTTTTAATTAAGCCCGACCTTGGTTGTGGAAAGTGGTCTTTCCGACCCCGGTTCACCTTGACGGATCGATTCTCACGCTGTGACAGTTGGGTTGCTTCACAGGTTAAAAAATAATCGTTTGGGCGAATGATCGCTGTTTAAGAATTTTTTTAAAGCCTTGCGTTTATCTGATATTTTACGGTAATATTTTACTTATAGTGTTCCTTGCCACCACGTCCGGGATTGTTTTGGAAAAATTATGCTTGAGTGGTTTTTTTGTTAATTATTACAAGTTAGTCCTCGACTCCAATCACACCTGATGGTAAGTGATGATGCAAACTATGATGGAAGTGGGTTCACGTATTAGGGGTTGGATGAAAACCATCCCGTGGATGCGGTGATAAAAAGGTGAAGGAGGTCAAATAACTCCTGAGAGTACTTTCATGTAAAATACTGACAAACTGCAATCAACCGATTACGATCTAAATATTTGCCAGCAGTATTACAAAGCCAATAAGTCTCTTGGCTCGACGGTCCACAGCATCCTGAGCAGCCAGCTGGTAATTAGCGGTTCCATCAAACATGTGCAACAATATTCCATGCACGACAGGACTTGAGCTTTATATAGAGCTTTAAGAATTTACATTATAAGTAGGTACAGTTTGTCTTTGTAACATAATATTGTTATGTACATTAGAGGTCATTGCAGGGCAGATGATCACGTGCATTCGTCTTTAGCAAAACTATCGTATAGTTTATCTACAAACTATCGTTTATAGTGCGTTGATAACTTCTAACCCTGCATGGAAAGTAATCTAAGCTCCATGTAGTTCGCGTCACTAGCGAAGGGTCAGCAGATTAAGCTAAATTAACTCGATAAGCACCATTTTATTTCATATTATTTGCTTGTACTTCAAGATCTTTGATTATATTTGATCGTTTATATTATTTTCACTTTATATATATATATACCTTTCTATCTTTTTATGATATGTACCTAGATGTTCAAAATGATAAACAAAATCTCCGCGAAACAACGTTTCATTTAACAGCTCAAGAAAATTACGAATTTTTCAACAGCATCACTTTAAAAAAAAGGCGAACAAAAGTACAAATAAAATAAAAAATTAACTTGCTCTTAAGAGTCTACCTTTGGTTTTCAGACCGCATTGTGGACCCTGTTGTACTAGGTAGCAGAGTTCACTTATAATTTTAAACACCAAGTCTTCACTTTTAAGTCTTTTCGTAAAACCTAAAACATTAATAAAAATTTAACCATTAATTTTTGAGATAATTTATATTATGACTAATAACTATAATTTTTCTTTCTTTCAAAAAATATTGAATGTACAGATTTGATATCTTTACGATGCACAGACTGATGTATGCAACTAACTTCGTTAAAGCAGGCTCAAGTACAAATTCCACCAGCAAGCCTTATTCATTTCTGGGCTCTGCACCTGATTGGAAAAGCACTATAATTTGTATAGCTAATACAATTGTATTGCTTGTTGAGCTTACAGTGCCGTGAGAAACTAACATCCCCAAAAGACCATATATTAAAAGTGAATAAATATTATGACCTTACCAATGAACTAACTAAAAATGGCTATGTGGTTAGTTTATACACTGAAGAAGTGGGTGCGAGAGGTATACTAGCAAAGTCTCTCTATAACCTGCTAAAAGACCTTGGCCTCACTAGAAGTGCAGTAAGCTCCTTATTGGAACGAGTGTCCAAAGCTGCTCTAGTAGTAGCTGTCTTTCCGAATTTGGCTGAGCAGGGAGAATAACTTGAACAGAGGAGGTGAGTGTGTGAACCTACATCCATATCACAAGTCTCGGTCTCTGTTCGGAGTTTTTCTCTCAGCCACGCGATGGACCTGGCACCCGCACGGTTAATCCATGGAATGCTAAGGTATTTGTCTCGTCTCATATTGAATAAAATCCCGAGCAACACCGGGTTGGCGTATTCTGTTCTCTTTCACCCACGCCTGGCATCTGAACTTATTACAGTATGTTGACGTTGCATTTAACATCAATTAAAATAATCATACATAGATACGTACCATCAAGCCATCCCATAGGCAGGCAGAGACCACCTCCTTCCACTCGTCACAATCTTTGCTTCTTTCAACTTCTCATACAAGTTGACGTGTTTAGTCTACTTTTGACCTGGCCTTAACATACAAAAAAATATCAAGTAGTAGCTGTAGGTTTGACATGCAAAGACATGAGTGGAAAGATTACGAAATGATCTTAGACGTTTTCCGACTTTTTGTAATGAAATTAGCATAACAGGAATAAAAACTGTAAAACACAACAAATATTGTCAACAAGGAACCTCCTCACTTGTTTACGGAAACATATTCATGTTATCTTCGTAATTAGTTGGATTTTTGTAATTTATTACTTAAATAGTTTTTTATTGACAGACAAGAAAATATTTACTCAACGGCAGGATTCGATTCGACTTTGTTGTTTTGTACTTTAATCCGGAAAATTTAAGTTCAAACAAAGTGGTGGTTATATGGGTACATCACTATCTCTTGTGGAAATTATTTGTGGATTACGGAACATGAAGTCCAAGGTTCGAGACTTTGGTCAGGTTCTGTAACTGGGACACAAGGTACCAATTTGCTTAAAGCCATCCACTCCGATGGTGTCGGATTACCGTTTCTTCGTGCTATTTATTAATTAACTTTATTCCTTTTTGTATTCGAGTATAATACTCATAGTTATGAATAGAAAAATTTAAAATTTCTCTAATTGTGCACATACTCACATGCACAATGCATATTTTATGACTGGTCTCATAATGATTTGGTTGCGGTAGCGAAAATACCAAGAGTAAAGCAAAACAGCAACATTTATTGAGATATTGATACTTTACCTAGGCGCCATTGATATAGTCACATATAACTTCTTTCTTTTTGGAATTTAGTTAAAAAGGTATTAGTAAGTATAGCCGCCATAACTGCAACATTTCAATAATACTATTAGTTTTATTTGCAGCCTTTGGCAACAATTGATTTAAAATTAAAATTCAGACAGAATTAATTGGCAAACACTTTACCGTATTTTTTAAGTGGCCCAATGGTTTGTATTGCAATCAATTGTAAAACTGCCGACGGATATTTGGGTCAAGTTTACAACCGTTGCCCATAATCTATGAGCTCTGTAAGATATCTCAAATCAATAAATCATTTATTGCACGCATATTATACGAGTTAGGTTCTAAGTGCCGCACCCTAACATATTTGTACCTATGTGATTATGGAGAAAAATATTCAATTGTATATGATTTTATATTCCTTGGTTTTGATTTAGGTGGCGTTTGGTTCGGCCGTAGCTGCTCTTACTATGGTACTGCAAAGTAATTTATTGTTTTGATATCATGCCGCATAGGAAACAGCAAGCTAAGTATATGTTGCGGATGATTCATGATACTCTCGGGTCCCAGTCATCAGGTGACGCGAAGGGCTGGGTTTTAGTGGATATTTCGGTTGCTTTCTCAGCTGTGGCCCCTCGAAACGGCCCCCATGTTTAGGGGGGAGGGGGGCGGTGAGACGAATATCTTAGCATTCCATGGATTCACCGTGCGGGTGCCGGGTCCATCGCGTGGATGGCATCATCACTTACAATCAGGTGTGATAGTAGTCAAGGGCTAACTTGTAATTAATAATAAAAAAACTGACAATGACAGCTAGTGTAATAAGGTTTTTAGCATTAGAGAGATCTCGTTCAGCAGTAAAATCCATTTTTGGTTAGTTCATTAGTAAGGTCATAGAATTTATTCACTTTGAGACATGGTCTTTAGAGATGTTTGAACTGACTAACAGTACTATACGTTTGATTTGTTTGGAAAAAAGAAATATGCCTCGTTGCAATAGCTAAGTCTTCCGGGATTTTATAGGCTTTTATACTGTCCATTAATATAGTCCAATCAGGAGCAGAGCCTAGAATTGAATCAGGCTTGCTGGTGGAATTTGACTTGAGCCTGCTTTAACGAAGTTAGTTTGTCTTTTATTCGTCGTCAACCCTTTTTTACTGAAAGGCTTATAGCTTCACGTAATGTATTTTTAGTACCTACCAATAAGTGCCTTGCAGTGCCCACTGCCTCACCACAGGTATGGCAAGATTTTTCCGAGGCTTTTCCCCATCTTCTGGTTACTCTAGAGAGATGAAGGCATTAAGATAAAATTTCAATAAGGCAGGAGACCATTACAGCAAGGCGCGCCACTTCAGAGCCAGAGGGATGTAGAACTCGCCTAAGTTTAACCATTCGTTTTGCATTTCTAGGTTCATGGCATGCACTTTGTAGTTGGAGTCCTCATCTTGTTTAAGAAATTTTATTATGTCTTGGTCTTCCTTTTTACTGCACCCAACCCGGTTCTATTTACCTAAACCCTGCCATAAAGAGAATTGAAGCCTAGGATCAAGTTTTCTGGCATTCAGTGTGCACGTTCGTCCTGGGACTTAACTAGAATGCGCGTTCTGATAACCCTGAGGTGTTTATAGAGTTCCGATGGCCTTTTTAGTTTTAACCCAAAATTATTGTAATCTCTGAACAGAGTGAAGGGTGGAGGGTGAAAGAGTAAGAGACTTCAATGTTTTTATGACATTTGCATCTAGTTTTGCCAGATGGGTTCTGCCAATATCATAAACGAGGAATGGCCAAGTCAGACGTGAAGTGAGATAGTTGTCATAGACCCACGCTTTTTTCATATTGTTAATGGGCTGTTGGTCTACCTTATTGAGGTCATTTATGAAGTTATCGCACTACCTCAAAGTATGGAGTACGTCCTTTTCTACCGAGGAACTTAAAAGGCAATGCTTCAGCAATGGTGGTTACACTTTGGCCACTAATGAGAGGATGTAAATTTAGTATTTCGTCTCCCCAGACATAGACAGTGACATTTGCTTGGCTTTGCCTTCAGCCCATCAGTACAGAACTCATCCACTACATTCAATAGCTCCTGACATTGTTTTGGGTTTCCTGTCAGTAAAGCAACGTCATCTGCCAAAGCTAAGATGGACTCTGTATATTTACTGTTAATCTATCTATTAAAATATTAATGACTACATTAAAAGCTATTGGAGTTAATTTTAAAAAAAAAAAAAAATAAAACACGACATAACTAAAGTTTATTTAAAGAGTATTTAAGACCGGAAGACAAAACCGCCAGAAAAATCACGTTACATTGATATAATAAATTGCCTATTTGTAAATCTATTAACTGTATAACGTAATAAATAAATTAATCGGAAGTAGGTAGATTTCGTGTTGTAAACAAATTGGAATTCTTTAATAAACTCGATCAATTCTTTCTAGTTTCTTGTGAAAATTAAGAAATGTTCTGGAACTCGCAAGAAACGAATACAATTGCATAAAGCGCAACATTTAAGTAGTCTATAATAAATACAAATTGATGCCGAGTTATAAATAATGTATCAGATTTCGAGTTAATGATCTGAAGTAAAAATTATCTGTCGGCTCTAAGGTTGCGTTAATTAGTAGTTACTGATAACCGTTAGATCGGAATAATATTGTTTTTTTAAACAGTACTTAATATCGAGTTGTATTCACAATCAGCATTCGCTCGTGCATGGAGTACTGTTCCCATTTTTTAGGATGGTTCAGCTTAATACCAGCATTGGATTGCATTGGATTTATTTTGGAGAGTGTGCACAGGAATCTTTCGATCTAGTTTATTTCTACCATAGGACTACTAGGCATCGTAGTAGTCTGCACCCAGACGTAGTCGATATCCCATGGACGTGTGCAAAACGTTTTGTTCCTGATTTCTAGTTCCTGATTTGAACTGCTATCTTATGGAATGCCCTTCCAGCTTTCGTTTTCTCTACCACCTACAATGTGGGTATCTTCAAGTCAAGAGTGAATAGGCATCTTCTGGTCAAGCGCGTTCCATTCACATCTTCGCTTACCATCAGGTGTGATCGTAGGGCAAGTGGTAGCCTATACGGTATAAAAAATAATCTCCTGGAGATCCCAGATTTCAGTTGTCAGGAATGATCTCATTCAACAAAACGTTTATTCCAATGGCCCTTTCAGCCAAGGTTCAACAAAAGACGCCCTTCTAGCTATTCAGGATTAGGTACCTAGTTAGGATTTAGGATTAGGTTTAGCAGAGCTTTTGGGATAGCCTGAGCCTCTAGTGAAATTGCCGCGGTCATATCAAAGAGCCTATAGCATACACATGACTGATCATATCTCATAACAGACGGACTCTCTTAGGTATCACGTTCGATTACAGTCAAGCTTTTGTGCTTGTTTAAGTCGACCATTAATGATGCCTAGTCCCATTAAGGAGTTTATATTTAATACCTAAATATTAGCTGTATAATCTCAAGAGAGCTTTATTTATTTATTAAGGTTACCAACAGGTTACAATTCTCATAAGTATAACAATCAACATCAGACAATATCAAATCATCATCATCAGCTCATTTTAATCAATTGATTCAGGCCTATAACCATTCAGAAATATACGGAGCTTATGCCCGTTCCAATGTTGCAATTTCAAGTACCTATTTAATTACATAACTAAATAAAGTAGACGACACTTTACGGAAGTTCAAATAAAATTTTAATATGGACGTCGGCTTATTTAATCTTTTTTCTTTGAAGTGAATAAAGTAAACTTACGATAGATTTGAGAGAGTTAAGCTATATAACCAAGTGGATAAATAGCCTCATTTTAACTAGTCTCGAGAAAAGAATAACACTGATCAATGCCCAAGCCAGTAATAACAAAACAAACAAAACATATCCCATTATGATGTAAAAACCTAATTTAATACAACAATTACATTAATTCATCAGTACGCAGAGACGCAAAAACTAATTATATCTATTTTGATCGCACTTTTGTTATATTGAATCAACAATAGCAGATATTTATGTAATACCAATTATGTAAAGTAATTTGTTACACACATTTAAATTACGTAAGCCGTGGTTAGGGTCCGTGAAATCGCGCCAAAAGTCGGCGTAGCACGGCTGCGGATGGAAAATTGGAAACTCTACCGTATCAAATGTGATTTAACAATATTTCTTTAAACTACTATTATAAACGAATTAATGAAAAACATTTTATTGTAATGGGAAGAGTGGACCCTTTCTATATAGGTCTTTTATTTACTTGAAGTCCTATCAAAAATCATTGAAAGCAATTTTTCATTTGATTTATTTTTTTTATTCAACGATTAAATAGCCCTCGTCTGTAGTTAAAGCTATGATGCAGTCTAAGATGGTACGGGGCTAACATGAAACGGCTGGTATTGTACTTTTTATTTTTTAAATTATTTATTATAAAATAGCCCTTGACTGCATTAACACCTGATGGCAAATGATGATGCAATCTAAGATGGAAGCAGCTAACTTGTTAGGAGTAGTATGAAATTCATACTCCTTTCGGTTTCTACGCGACATGCCGGTACGCTAAATCGCTTGGCAGCACGTTTTTGTCATTTGGGTTGTAACTAGCCACGGGCGAGGGCTCTCACCAGCCAACATTCTGTATCAAATATCTAAAAATTAATTTTGCCTGTTATCGTGACTTACTATTCAGAAGGCGAAATCTTCTAAGAAGACCTTATAGCGACTCAGGATTTGCTGTTTTTAAGGAAATTTCGCTCTTAAATCATTTATTAGTCATGATATGAAATAAATACATAATTAAAAGCACAATAAATCATTGATCTTAAACAACGCGCTTAATTACATTGCGTTAATGATAAACATCTGTTAAAGTTATTCGTCATTTCAAATGTATATTTTTTACATCACAAGGTTCCTTGGCAACATTAATTAGTTGTATTTCTTATATTAAACTGTAATTATGTTGACGTAAAAGTAAAAAATACATTGAAAATAATGCTTTTCCTATTAAACAAAATAAAGTCGCAATAATTATAATAAGAATATTTTAATATAAATTGATTTGTAATAAAATAGTTAAAGTAGTATAATTATATTAAAAATTATAATACAAGGGTTTGAAACGGTTTGCTCAAAAAATAGCATAAAAATTCTTACTTTGCTTAGCTTTGTTGCACGTATTACCTATCAGATTCAAAAAACTTCGAGTACTTAATATAGTGCCAATCAGATACAACAATTTAATATAATATAATAAAATTTAATATAATAAAAGAGAAAGTTTGTCCGTATGTGTTTATGTTTGTAACATATCCACAACTACTGGATTGATTTGGCTAAAGTAGATTAATACAAAAGGAGAACCTTGAATAGGTTATTTGTTATTCTAGGCAACTAAACATTTTCTACGGGGTAATGCAACGTCTGATTTCCCGTAGACGAAGTCGTGAGCAAATTAAGTGGTACAAAATGTATAGAAGCAATATCTGCTTTTCTTTATTTTAGGTACCTACTACAACTTAGCCCTAGACTATTATAGTCTAGAGCTAACACCTTCGGGTAAGTAAATGTGGCTAATTTGTAAAGGAGTAGGATGAAATCCACACTCCTTTCGATTTCTACACGATATCGTACTGAAACGTTAAATATCTTGGCAGTATGTGTTTATCGGCATTGTGGTTACTAGCCATGACCGGAAACTCCCATCAAAGAAACACCTAGACCAAATAATAAAATCTTAATCGTCACAGCTGGGAATCGAACCCAGAACCTACATATTATAAATCCACTGCACATATCACTGCGCCATGGAAACCGTCAAAAGGCTTCTTTCCAATACAAGCAACATTGTGAAAATTGACTTCAGCGACTAACTGCGTTTGTTTTACACAACACCTACTATAGTCGTACGTAGGGGATTCATATAGTTATAAATTAATAAATAAATATTATAGTACAATTACACACATTGCTATATAGCCCCAAAGTAAGCTTAGGTAGCTTGTGTTATAGGTACTATGATAACTGATGAATATTTTATATATATTATACATAAATACTTATAATAAACACCCAGACGCTGAAAAACATCCATGCTCATCATAGAAACATTTTCCAGTTGTGGGAATCGAACCCACGACCTAGGGCGCAGAAGCAGGATCACTACCCACTGCGCCACTCGGCCGTCAAAGTTGTATTCAATTATGTGGTATTCATACATTAAAGAAGAATTCTAATGCGTTGTATATTCTGCCGTAATAAACGTTAACAACTAATGTAAGTTTGTAAACACTCGATAGAAGATACCTACTAACCTGCTACCATTTCTCCATGATTAATTATCTAAGCACTTAGATAAATTCTAATCTTTCAACAGTACGTATACAAAACTATAAACACTATAAAAGATAATCTTGCAAGACCAGTTGTTTAGTTAATGTTTATTAGTTTGCAATTACAAAAGCCTATCTCATGAAAAAAGGCTTTTGTTGTTTAAGAGTGAAAGTAGTGACGAAGTAATCTAAGACGATATCAGGCTAATTTTGTGGGAGCAAGATTAATTGTTTCGATGGTTTAACCAGCCAATATAGATCCTAGGTTCGAGGCCTGGACTAGGCTAGGATCAATAAAGCTTTTATTTCTTCTCTACACGTTCTGCGTCGTTGGTGTAGGTAAGTAGTGGTTATACAATGTGGCTTCGATGATCAGGTTCTGCTCTGAGATCGAATCCGGGGTTGGGTTGAGAATTCTTTTCTTCTAAAGAATTTTCAGTAAATTTTAAGGCATGGAGTCTAGTGGTTTTACACTCCGTGTCCCGGAGAGAACGTTATTTTACGAGCCTTTGCCTTGGCCAGGGAAAAATTGGAGCAACTGGGGTGGGTGACACTGGACCACCCTCCTTACAGTCCAGACCTGTCACCCTGTGACTTTCATGTGTTTGGCCCTCTCAAGCTTTGGGAGGCTAAAGTAATCGTTAACAATGAAGCGAGGTAGAAGCCTACGTGCGCAATTGGCTAGAGACACTACCTGCATATTTCTACATGGAAGGTATTGGGTAGCTGCCTATCCGCTGGGAAAAATGTGTTTCTAAAGCAGGAGATTACGTAGAAAAATAAGATATGTAGTTTTTAGCATTTAAAATAAAAATATTTATTTTAAAAATAAAGTCTCGTTTATATTTGATTCACCTTAGTATGATAATTTAAACAGTCGATGGTGTTGAAGGTACGAGTGATAAGACATTGTCTAGACAAGGTCCTAACTGCGGGCCTCATAAGAAGGCTCAGAGTCACTCAGCATGAAATGGTAAAAGGTTGATCGGAGTATCTCTGCGTGAACGAATCAAAAATGAAGAGATCCGCAGGAGAACCAAATTAACCGGCATAGCTCAGCGACTCGCAGTACTGAAGTGGCAATGGGTGGTGCATGTACTTCGAACATCTGGAGGACATTGGGGGCCCAAGGTAACTAGAATGCACTGCCCCGGAAAGCGCAGTGTTGGTCGACCCCCTACTAGATGGGTCGCAGGGAGCCGCTGGCCAGAGGCGGCTCAGGATCGTTGTGTTTGGAAGGCCCAAAAACGTCTATGTCCAGCAATGGACGTCTAACTATGAGACAAGGTTTTCTAACTGCGTCCTAACTACTTTCCATCTGGCATGATTGCAAGCCATGAAAATAAAAACATTAAACAGAACTAATTAAAATATAATAATGATCAGTAAACAGCACGCAGGTTACGTGCAATGTAACTCGTTATATAATACGTTACGGTTGAGTTAACTTTTAACCGATTAATTAATTAATCGGTGCATTCTACGTTAATTATATTATTATTCAACTTTTCGCGCCTGAGATGTTGTAAATCGTGGTTAAAATTGCTTAGTTTGCGTTGCAGATGCGTGGTCAACGATACTTTTCTAATTAGTCAGGAATAAAGGCTCGTAAAAACATAAAAATTTTTAAATAAAAATAGAACCGACACAAAACGCACTAAAAAGTAAAAAATAACTGTGTCATTTAGTTGCTTTAAATTACTTAAGCATATCTATGAAGTCGGTGCCAGCCAAGTTTAGGGAACCTTTATTTTACGTAGTAAAGCAGTTTGTGGGTTCTAGGTAACGTCCTTAAAGTAGAAATCATGGCTGGCACCGACTCCTAGATATGCTTAAGTAATTTAAAGCAACTAAATGACACAATTATTTTTTACTTTTTAGTGCGTTTTGAGTCGGTTCTATTTTTATTTAAAAAATTTTATTTCTTACTTTTTAGTGATTTATCGCCACTTATCGTACTCGTACTATACTGTCATAGTATATTATATGCCACTAGTAGCCAAAAAGCTACCGATACCGAGACAAAAACCGAAATCGCTGTAAGCGTGCCTCCAAATTTTGAAGAGTTCCTTCAATTTCCCCAGGATATCCTCATCAGATCCTAACATGATGACAATGGGACCACCTTGGAAGTATGCCCTTTCTAATAAAAAAAAATATATATATACGTGTCGAATTGAGAACCTCCTCCGTTGTTTTTCGTCGGTTAAAAAACATTTCGTCGGTCGATATTTCTGTAAGAATCCTTATGCTATCTTTTTAAAGGACTTACTAATTTGAATAAGTAATAAATAACATTTGACAGCATCCGTTAAATAACATTGAACAAAACGCTTAAGTTTTTCTGAATTGGTCCAGATATGGCTGGTAAGAGACTTTTAGCACCCTACTGGCAAAGACGTATCGCCAAGCGATTTAGGGTTCCGTTAGTTACCACCCTACCGACAAAGACATACCGCCAAGTGATTTAGCGTTCCATTACAATGTCGTTTAGAAACCGAAATAGTCTGGATTCATCGTACTCCTAACAAGTTAGCCCGCTTTCATCTTCGATACTTATAATATATAGTCAAAATTTCCTAATGTATAATAAGAAGTTACCTACGTAAAAGGTTATTAGTCCTTGTGGCTTGAATTTATCAGTTTCCACAGAAAATTGCAAATGATTTAATAATTCACTGTTCATGAAAATAATTTTGTACAGAAAAGTTCCAATTACTTAACCACTACTTCACTACTTTTCACAATAAGAAACCTCAATATTACGGTAACTATTAACATTTTCTATTGCGTGACATAAATATTAATCAATAGATAGGTAGGATAGCATCTAAACCGATAAGCTATAAATGATAGATTCCAATTCAAATTTCTTTCAGTGAGAACAATACGTTCGTTTGAATGGCCGATACATCGTCAACAAAACGTTGCAAACTCAACGGACTTAGTATACGTTATCTCTGTATTTTTTTTAAACTCTGTTCAGGCTACAGGCTACATGCAGCCTACGGTGGAACGCGCTTACCTAGAAGATACCTATTCACTCGTAACTTGAAGCTACCCACATTGTAGGAAAAACGTAACCTGGAAGGGCATTCCATAATTTCGCAGTTCGAATCAGTAACGAGGATCCAAAACGTTTTGTACGCGTCTATAGTATATCGAGTACGTGTGGGTGCCAACTTAAGATACATCGAGCATAGCTTTTTCGTCCTTAAGCTTCTGGAGCGAGCTCGGCTGGCTTGAGCAAACCACTGGGAGCTACCATAAATAGATAGATACTTTATTAAGTACTGGTCAAGTTGTTTTTGAGCTTAAATCACATAACAAACTGCAATTTATTAATTTTTATGTGCCTAAATAAGAAAGGAGTTATAATACTTGGCCTTGGAGATGTCTTCCACCATTCATAGACGAACAATTTGCTTTTCCGACAGTCGGACATCTTAAATAAATATTTTTAATCTCGTGAAGCTCTCAATCAAGGTACATAACAATATGTTTGAGCGCTGTATACTATTTCATTGTGTCGGCATCACGACGCGAGTGTCAAGGCTTGTAAAAGGTCGTCATCTGCAATGAACTTAAGAAGTTTTGAAGATAAATTGCTTGAAAAATCGTATTTGTCAACGACAGTTTCTTTATTATCTCCTTGGTAAAGTGGTAAGCCTATGCGGTGACGGCTCATGTCGTCCAGAATACAAGTTCTATGCAGGACTAAAAAATGCCGACCCCTATGGGAACGAGACGTGATGGTATGTAAATATTTATAGATCTTAAAAGTTTTTTTTTTGGATTACATTACACAAGAGTAAAAATATGACTCTTCTACCAGTTCGAAAGACAGAGAATTAACTAGACAGAAGACAAGGACATTTGCTCTTTAAAAAAATAATGTCAATATAATAATTCTATTCTTAAATATTTTATGATCTGACAGTAGATAAGAGTGTATTAAATAGCTACATGCATGCTTTAGCCCATCAGTACTTTATTGCAACCACGTCACGAGCCGAGTGTCAAGGCTAGCTCGAAAGGTCGCCATCAATTCAGTATTCTGCGAGGAAGTAAGGAAGTATCGATGATAAACATCTTATATTATGTCGATGGCAAGATCTTTGCTGGAACATTTATTTACGAGTTATACTGAGGTCGAAATTACGGACCTCTTTGAAATGTTGCCATTTAGTTAATATATGGTCACGGACGAATAATTAAATTTTTTCCATATTTTCATTAGAAGTTAGCTCTTAACTGCAATCACACTTAGTGGTAAGTGATGTTTCAATTTAAGATAAAAACGGGCTAACTTGTTGGAAGCAGGATAATATCCACACTCATTCGGTTTCTACACAATATCTTACGGGAACGCTAAGTCAAAACGTTTATCAATACGTCTTTGTCGGTAGGGTGGTAATTACCCACGGCCGAGGCCTCCCACCAACCAGACCCAACGAACCCAATCGAACTGATACTGTCAGTGACATTTATTGATTGACGACTCAGTTTAAAGTTCGTCGACTATATATGAGAATCCTATTGATATTCCTATTTAAACAAACAAGTGAATGAACATCGAACAATAGTAATAATTCATTTGCAGAATTTAGCAATCGCAGCACGTGAGGAGTAGCATTGCGTTTCACACTTCCTATCTGCCGCGGTTTTCCCTGACGCGGCCGTGAGAGCGGATTTCTGTTTTCCTTCGACGTACAAATAAGTACGAGTAGATACGTTATAATACTCTTATTAATCATAACTGTGTGATGCTCCAGTGATTCGGATCATACGGTCCTGGGTTCAAGTCATCGGTCAGTCTATAAGATATTGTTACGGACGATCCCTCAGACGATTTAGGAAGTAAAAGAGATTTTTGATTGGAGTCCTTAATTGAATTAAAAGAAAAGGAATGCAGTTATAAAATAAGGGAATAAGATAAAAGAACATGGAACGATTAAAAATATGTTGTATGCAGATGGAAAAAACTATTGGAACTACAAAGTTCGCAGCGAGTCGTCGAACAGTGAAGACGGCAGAAGGAACGTAAGGAGATATTCCCTACGAGTTAGTGCGGTTTATGGACGGTGAATCTGAACTCGTCTCCCACTGTTGTTAGGATAGGGAGGGCTATGAGATGCACAGGCAGATCATCGTCACGGTTGATGAGTTCGTTTCTGAGAGCACTAATCGTGGGCGTCGCAACGCCTGTTACGGTTGTTCTTCCGATTCATAACCCCTAGGCTGTAACAATATTGAGCTTTTTCTGTTAACAAACACACAGATTAGAGTTGGTAGTACTACAGCCCTGTGCCATAGAGAGCATGTGCATTCGTCGGTCACCGTTTCATTAACATTCATAGTAATAGTTACATACATTTCAATAATTGTCTTTCTAAAGACAGATAGAAAGGAAAGATTCTTAGATGGTTTGGGCCTGTAGAGAGAATGGATGAAAGATGATTAACAAAGAGATTTATGTGGCAAGGGTGAATGTTGGAAGGGGAAGACGTAGGCGAATGTTCCTGGACCAAATTCAGACATTTTCAAATATGGCCAGGTCAAGAGTACCTTATACCAATGAACTTCTATGAAAGGATTAATAAGAGTTGAAGAAGCTAAGAAAGCATACAAGGAAATGGAAAGAAGTAGTCTCTGCCTATCCCTATGGGAATAAGGCGTGATATTATGATATATGTCTGTAAGCTCGGCGTCCCGGACTGGAATAGCTTAGTGGATCTAAACTTCAAATCCCATGTGCTGTGTTGTATACGTGAGGCCTAGCCCTGTTGTGACTCGTTAAAAAAATAATTCGATAAGATAATACCTGAAAAAAAAGACAAACAGCGTGTAAATCAAGACTAATTAAATAAAAAAGTATTGTTTTCTTATATTTATAATTTGTATTGAAATTTCCTCACTAATGTACTCCATATTATTTATTGATATTAAACTTCATTTCCGGCCTCGATTTAATGGTCTATTGTTATTAAATATTTCCTTTACCGAAGTCTACTTGGGCAATTATTGATACAAATAAACATTAAATTCTAGGTTAAAGACGTTTTATCTCACAGCTCTACAATTTCTCTTTTATTTACAGTCGTAGTTTATTTGTCAGATCTATCTTTATTACTGTTAAGGGGGAGTTAACTTTGTTTTTAGCAGTGAACGTATAATTATTTTATTTTGTGGTAAGTTAATAGTTAATATGGTTTAGAACAAAAAATTGAAGAAGAGGGCTTTTGGTGAAAACTGAAAATTTCACAGAAGAATGAACAACTAAGAATTATTTCATGACCTGACCCCAGATTCGAACCCAGGACCTCACTGATCCAAGGTACATAGACTAACTACTAGAACACCGAGGCAGTTGTACTTGTATTTTTTTTAATGACTACAAGTTGGCCTTTGACTGCTATCACACCTGAGTATAACTCATGAGATTCCGGATATGCTTCTTACGAGATTATCACTATACCTACGTATTTTGACGATTTTGATAATCGTTTCGGTCAATGGTCTTTCAGTAAAAATTAAATTTCAACCAAGATTTTTCCTCTACTCAAGAATCGAAATTAAAAATTTTTTAACAAAAAATAGAACCGACTAAAAAGTAAAAAATAACTGTGTCATTTAGTTGCTTTAATTTACTTAAGCATATCTATGAAGTCGGTGCCCTTTCTAATAAAAAAATAATTATCAAAATCGGACAACTCTATAAAAAAGTTATGCGTGGTCATACATAAAAAAAAATATACGTGTCGAATTGAGAACCTCCTCCGTTTTGTTCGTCGGTTAAAAACATAAGTGTAACTGTTTAATTTAAATTAATTTGTGTATTTTTATGCTATAAGCTTCTTCTTCTTTGGATATTTGGAGGCCTGGAAGCCTAGACGATGTAAATAATTTGAAGAGCCGATCTAACGTTGGGGTCCAAAGATGCTGGAACGAAGACACCGTACCGAATAGCGGTGGACCAACGGCTACGACACCGAGAGGTTTGCCGCTTAATGCATAGTCCGTAGAGTTTGGATAAATATATAAAAGGCCTATGTTCAGTAGTTCAAGTCCATCGGCTGATAATCCTTACTAAGATTATAAAGGCGAAAGTTTTTAAGTATGGGTGCGGGCGTCCTTTAATCATGACGATAAAATGATTGTTTTTAATAAACATATTTAGATATTGGCCTCGCCTTAACAATCATACAAGATCTACGTCCAATTTTTTATGTAACAACAGACTTTCACTCTCACTAAATAAGAGTAAGTAGGTGGGTTACTGCCCACACGCTCTACTTAAGGGACATTGTTGCTCAAAGTGTACGTTTATTATCCTCTTAATTGTGATTCAATTATTGAAATTGACACGCAAGATTTATTGCTGTAAAATTACATTGCAAAATACTCGTACAAAGTTACTCTAACTAAAGCACGAGACGGTTTTTAGGCTGCCGACAAAGACGTACCGCCAAGCAATTTAGCGTTCGTGCGATGTTGTGTAGAAACCGAAAAGGATGTGGATTTCATCCTACTCCTAAAAAGTTAGCGCGCTTCCATCTTAGATTGCATCATCAATTAACATCATGTGTGATAGTAGTCAAGGGTCAAGTCAGTAATCTGGGGTTTCCTATACTTCTATACTTTCTGGAAGCCTTGTTCCGTGAATAACCAATAAGACCCATAAGACCTAATCAATTCAAAACTAAGTAACTACCTAAATATTTTTTTATCTACTTAAGAACATGTACAATTTTTCTCATTTATTTATATTTCAAGTATTGTATGTATGTACATAAAAATATAAAAAAACAATAAATATTAAAACTTTATAAAATAAATTTTAACTTTCTTCCATTGAAATTTTATTACGTTAGTTAAGAAAAATCGGAGTATTATAAAATAATCATCAGTTTAATTTTTTAGTGTATGGAAAACTAAAGAAAATAAAATGTTTATTTTATAACTTGTCTTTCGATAAATAATTATATTATCCTAGTTGATTTTCAATTTTATTATTATTTATTTTATTTCGCATTTATTGTCTTATACAGATTGTTACAAAACAATGACATCTATCGGCCAATAGATATATGATAGTTTTATCACCATCTATTGGCAAATGGAAAATATTAGTTTGCTTTTGCTGAGAGATAGAACATTGTGCTTTTGTAAAAAGTATAATTTTTAAATAAATAAAAATACTGTACTTAATTTAAAAAATTAGGGTATTTATAAGTTTTAATTAAAATTAAATGAGGATGTAGCCCATAGAAGGCTACTTAATTAATGGTAATAGTAACATCGCACAGCTCTATGCTACCACAGTCTTTGGTTTTAGTTTATGGTAAAACCGCTGCTTGACAGCTGTGAGCTGTGGGAAAAATTAGAAATTATGAAGTAGGATATTTTCCAATTTATTGTGTTTAAATGACAGCAGGAAAAGAAACAATGGGGTGAGTTTTATAGCCTACATTCTTATCAATTCTAGCGTGTAAGGCGTTCTTACAAATTAATCGTTTTCAATGAGAAAATTCAGTTTCCCTTAATCTCCGATATTTTAGGGAGGGGATGCATTTATCCCATGCGATGCGATATTTTAGGGCTTTTCTTTATAAATAGCAAATATTACCCACGTTGAGAAATCTGCACGCTAGGTGCTTGAGCTGAACATATATTTATAATACATTTTACATATAAATAACTTGTAAAATGATATTTCGCAAGGCCGTGTAAAGCCGTTGAAGCGATTGCAATTTTATCATTGATTGCATTCGATTGAACGCTCACCGAGACGGTAAGGTCGTCGGGGGACGTAGGGTCGTTGCTATTTTTGTATTTTTTCATACTTGAATGAGTTTCGCTTTCCAGGTGAAAGAGCATAGTAGTACAATTATCTTCATACAAACGAAAACATTTCCACTTCAATAATCCTATTTTGAATTATACTTGATTTTTTTACGAAATATTTATAATATTATATTTGGAGGTAGTTTTAGTATAATTTTAACTCATTGTTTTTATCTGTGTCATTGTCTGTTAATTACTTGCTATTGATAAGAAAATTATGAATAGACAGTAATGTTATTAAATGATAAAATGATTTTGACAAGTAAGTGATAAGTCTTATCAGCTGTCAAGGAAATTTTTTTTGATGGATATTTTCAAGTTCTTCGAGTTTAGAAACTTTGCATTGCTTATAATAATTATGAAACTGAATTTATTTGTATTTTTAAATATACAAAATAGTCAAGAATTGTTATTACACTTCTTTAAAAAGTATTATCAATCTTTGTTTACCTATTTAAAAATAATGTTTGTTCATGCTTGCTGACTTTATTTTGAGGTCTTTGTATTGACATAAAAAGTTTCCTACGACTGTCTCAAAGAGCTTAGCTAGAAATAGGTACCAAAAAACAAGCTTATTTTTGCATTTATAATATGTGCTGTATAGCACTGTGCTCCATGGTTTCACCCATGTAGACATGTAGACCCCTTCGGAAAAATTACCATAAAAAATGAACCATAAAATGAAATTACTTCTTTTTTAAAAAGGCTTATATTCCTTTCCTGTTGAGCCAACTTGGTAAGGATCACACCTAAGAGCTTGGGTTGGAGTCTAGTTTGGCTGGTGGATGTAAGGTTACCATATCTCAGGGTTTGTCCTAAGATTTCAAGATTTTTGGACTCTAAGATCTCAAAAATCCTGAAATTTCAGGACTTTTTGATTGCATCGACAGTATTGCAAATCTCATGAAATTTCAGTTGTATTAGAATTTTCAATAACTGTTATAAAATAAAATATCTCATGATTTTTCAATGGAAATCAGCCCTTTTGTCTGGATTTTTGGTTTTTTGATCTTGGGCCTATTATACTCATTATCATGTGAAATCGAAAATTGCTGGGCTAAATTGTTTTAATTAAAAAAAAATCCCCAAAATTTCTCTTTGTAGTGGTTATTTCAGCTTTTCCATCTAAGATAGGCTGGGGAGCTCCACATACCACTGCATGGAACATCGCTGGGTTCCAGTCGTTATTTACTCGAAACAGCACAGTTATGACTGCCCTATTTCCGGGGGAAATGGGTAAAGGCATTTCCCTGCGTAAAAAAAATTGCATCTAAGATTGCATCATGTGTGATTGCAGTCAAGGGTTAAATTGTAATATATAAAAAAAGTTTGAGGGAGTAAAATAAATATTATATTGTAGTTTATAATATCAGTTAAATTTCTCATATAATAAGTAAAAAAGAATGTATGCAATTCTATTACAGATAGTGTGAATGTGTGAAACTTGTTGACTATTGTATAACAAACTAGGTGTAGGGTGACTGTCAAGGTTGATATATTTGTGTAGGCAATTGTAAAAAACCAGCTCAATGTATCTATTTTAAAATGCAGTGCTGATGTTGCAACTTTGTATGGATTACTCTGGGATTAAATGAGATGTAGGTTAGATTAATTAATGTATAGATATTTAAAACTTTCAGGCAGTAATTAAAATAGATAAAAGTTCCTATGACTCAATAGTAATACAGTCTTGATAATCATGTATTTGTATTTATTTATTTCATTAAATTACACATTGAAAATATATGCTTTGTGGGCTAAATTTAAAAAAGAGATTTTGATATTAGTTTTTCATATTAAGGTTGGATAACACCAAGTTGACTAACATGTTCATTTTCTCTCTATATTATAGTGATGAAGAGTATGTTTATATGTCAGCTAATTTCTTAAAAACCCTTTTTATTATTTAAAAACACATTTTTGAGTTAAAATATCATACAAAGCTCTGAGTTATCAAGATCAGTTCTCTTTCACACTTGCTGTAGACCTGATAGGTTAATATAGCCACTTCCTGGTCGTAGTGTCTCTACCACCAGTAAGTGGACACATTTTGCTTACAGCTTCCAATAAAATATAGGTCATCAAAATGCCACCTACAAATTGCACCAAATAAAATATCTTGAAAACTTCAATAACATTATCTCAAATCTTATCAGAGAATTCTATTGTGAAAATTCCAAATATCTATCAAGGCATAAGATGCCCTTTCTATTTGCCAAGCAGATTTAAACTTAAAGATCAACTGTACAAAGGTTAAATTTGCTTGCAAATATCTCATTTTGCTTTTGTTGGTATCACACACTTTTTGGATGAGTTGCTGAGTTCTTAGGTAGCAGGAGATAATATAATCTGTTATTGGACAAACAATGGATGACCATACAAAGAAAATGTGAGTTTTTGTTGTTAAATTAGATTTAAACTCTATTTTGTCTTTATGACTTTCTTCTGCATAGATCTTGTTCTGTCGAAAGCATCATAAAATCTGTTCTGGGAATGAAATGAACAACTATGCCATATTTTAAGTCATAAGTCAGTCGAGTGTGTAGTTTAATCTTAAGATAAGTCAGACAGTTAGTTTTGTTTGTTACTTAATGAATTAAAAACTAGAGAGATAAAAGGGCAGATTTCACTACAGAATATTTCAATGCAAGCCAAATTATATGGGTACTAGGTGTTGAGAAGTGTTCATTAATCTGGAAAAGTTTTCATGGGTAAGCAGTGAGATGTTCAATATTAATTAACACTAGGGGCAGGCCTCCCTACATAGGAGAGGGGCTATGGAATTTAGACTGCTCCAATGGGGATTGGCGGGCTTAGGTGATAATGTTTAATTCATTAACAATCCACCACACACACTCTTCTTGACTTACACTTCCTAGGCTTAGAATTACTCTACAAGCCAACCCAGGTTTTGAATGCAGGACCTCGTAATCGAGACCACATAGGCTAACCACTGGAACAGCAAGGCAGGGGCAGATAGAGTATGTTGCCCTGTCAGTATTGTTCAATGCAAATACAATTAAAAATGAGCACATTATAAAAACAGCGAGAAATTAATTGCACAATAAAATGTAGTATTGTATGCAAATGTTTTATATTATTCAATGAGATGTAGAGACAGATTACATTTAAATATCACATGTTGAACAATAACTTTATTTGTGTAATACAGTCATGTAATATGTAATAGTTGTGTGTGTGCACAGGAAATGTCATGTACTCGGTTCTCTTATGATTTAATTCACATATACAATGCAGTGTAAATGTTCAGATACATGTAGACCTTGTTAACATAATTCTGTGTATAAAATAATTATTTTAAATTAAAAAAATAAAAACATTTATAAACAAAAAGGGTTGGCACCTTGAAGATTTAAGTAAATTCTTGTTGACAGGTTTCCTTCAGGATTCTGCCTAGGATGTTTTTTTTTCTAGGCTTATATCTCCCGAACTCCTCGCTGATGGCTTGATCGACATATATTACACAGATGTGAAAAGCATGAAATATAGTGTAATTTATCTTCCTCTGTTATTAATAGACTCAAACTATTGTCCGATTTGCTCATTTGTTCTATTTTAAGTTTAGATAATTATTTTACAAATAATCTGGTATATTTTATAGGAAGGCTACATTTCAGGCTTTTTATCATAGTTTGACAAGAACCTACTAATGTTACCTATTTTAAAGATGTACATAGTTAGTGCAATTTTCTTTAAATAGCATGATTTGATCATCTCGTGGGCATAATATCATAATGAAACAATTGAAGATAATGTATATAAAATTGTAATGAAAACAGTGTAGGCAAATGCTACGCGATCTAAAGATGACTGAGTGATAAATATTTATTTAAAAAGGCTTGTGATTGACTACATTTATGCCTGATGAGTTCTAACTTTAAGGCGCACTTGCCTAGAAAATGCCTTCGATTATGTGTATAAGTTACTCGATCTAGACAGTTGAAGCCAGAAATAACCAAATGAGTGCTGACTCACAATGAGTATCGACCTCCACATGAAAACACATTTGCTTAAAGTCATGGAACTGATCGCAGATTGGACGTTAAACGAAAAATATACAAGTGTTTCTTCTTTGACAGAGAGCAGCCGATCTTCACGTGCAAGGCGCACGTGTTCCACATAGATCCCAAGACGAAGCGCTCGTGGATGTCGGCCAGCTCGGCCGCCGTCTCCGTGTCCTTCTTCTACGACTCGTCGCGCAACCTCTACCGCATCATCAGCGTCGAGGGCACCAAGGTAGGTCATCAGACGAAGCGCTCGTGGATGTCGGCCAGCTCGGCCGCCGTCTCCGTGTCTTTCTTCTACGACTCGTCGCGCAACCTCTACCGCATCATCAGCGTCGAGGGCACCAAGGTAGGTCATCAGACAAAGCGCCAGTGGATGTCGGCCAGCTCGGCCGCCGTCTCCGTGTCCTTCCTCTACGACTCGTCGCGCAGCCTCTACCGCATCATCAGCGTCGAGGGCACCAAGGTAGGTCATCAGACGAAGCGCCCGTGGATGTCGGCCAGCTCGGCCGCCGTCTCCGTGTCCTTCCTCTACGACTCGTCGCGCAGCCTCTACCGCATCATCAGCGTCGAGGGCACCAAGGTAGGTCATCAGACGAAGCGCCCGTGGATGTCGGCCAGCTCGGCCGCCGTCTCCGTGTCCTTCCTCTACGACTCGTTGCGCAGCCTCTACCGCATCATCAGCGTCGAGGGCACCAAGGTAGGTCATCAGACGAAGCGCCCGTGGATGTCGGCCAGCTCGGCCGCCGTCTCCGTGTCCTTCCTCTACGACTCGTCGCGCAGCCTCTACCGCATCATCAGCGTCGAGGGCACCAAGGTAGGTCATCAGACGAAGCGATCGTGGATGTCGGCCAGCTCGGCCGCCGTCTCTGTGTCATTTTTCTACGACTCGTCGCGCAACCTCTACCGCATCATCAGTGTCGAGGGCACCAAGGTAGGTCATCAGACGAAGCGCCCGTGGATGTCGGCCAGCTCGGCCGCCGTCTCCGTGTCATTTTTCTACGACTCGTCACGCAACCTCTACCGCATCATCAGTGTCGAGGACACCAAGGTAGGTCATCAGACTAAGTGCTTGTGGATGTCGGCCAGTTCGGCCACCGTCTCCGTGTCCTTCTTCTACGACTTCTGCGACTCGTCGCGCAACCTCTACCACATCATTAGCGTCGAGGGCACCAAGGTAGATCAACAGATGAAGCGCTCATGGATGCCGACCAGATTTACTGAATCATTAGACGTGAATAACCAAAAAGGAATGCAAAAGTCAAACTTGGGGTTGCTAAGGAATAAGCACTACTTTACTGGTGTTTCAGCAGGTACACACACAAACGCACTTGTCTGTCCGTCTTCCAAAAATGGAATATTCATAACAATACCCAACAGAAGATTAGAAATAATACTAAGTAAGGAGTAGAAATACAAAATACGGCTTTATCGCTTAGTTGCGATTTCTTTCAAGCAATCTTGGGCTTAGAAAAATATCAGAACCAGACTGCAAGTTTTTAATAAGAAATGTACATTCAAATACATAAACATTTCACCATCCTCGGAAAATGTTTATCCACCATAAACCTACGCATCGTTTTCCGAGTTTAATTTTGAGCCGTATTAAAACATTGCTATACGAGGCTGAACAAATCGGGCTAACCATTCATTCGGCGGTTCTAAAAATAGTGCTCTATACAGGTAGCCGCGTGAGGTGGGCTTTGTACAGCAATTCTGTCTTTCGTTAGCTACGAGGTAACAGGATTGGATATAGAAAATTTTCGAGATTCGATAACGGTCGGACGGGTATAACATTATTTTATTTGAAAAGTTAAAGATTAACTTATACAATGGCCCCTTAAACTAGCTATAATAGGTAAGCCCGTATGTTTTTTGGAGAAACTTGCGTTTGACAACAAGCTTGATCTTCGTTTGGATGACATAAAATGGTTCTCCACTGATAGATAGTGATTTATTCTTATGGGTCGATGCAAATGTTGAATTTAGGTCGATTTATTAATAAAGGTCAAAAACACAAAATTTTGAATCAGGTCACTATATTTCAAAGCATGCGAAAGGATACACACTGCGATAGCGTATTGCGAAGGTATCCCGCATGTCGTGCAAAGTGTTTCGGTTATTATTAGCGATGTCTAACCACTTAACATCAAGTGGGGCATCTGCTCGGTTCTAGAGTGGAGACCGCGTATCGGCAAGAGGAGCGTAGGGCGTCCCCCAACTAGATGGAGCGACGACATCCGTTAGGTGGCTGGCTCCAATTGGATGCAAATAAATTTTTTTAACAAAAAATAAAATCGACTCTAAACGCACAAAAAACTAAAAAATAACGGTGTCATTTAGTTACTTTAATTTACTTAAGGCTTATGTGCACCAAGATTTCGATTATCATAACCAACGGTTAACATAACTTTACTATAAATTTACTATTTATAATAATCCCGTACGCCGGTTAAGGACGTAAACAGGCGGTTATCTTAACCGAGCTTACGTCCTTAACCGGTGTACGGGTTGTCGTGAACAGTAAATTTTACGTTTAGCTTATGTTAACCGTTGGTTATGATAACCGAAATCTTGGTGCATACAAGCCTAAGCATATCTATGAAGTCGGTACCAGCAAGTTTAAGGAATATTTAATTAACGTAGTAAAGCAGTTTGTGAGTTCTAGGCAACGTCCTTAAAGTAGAAACCTTGGCTGGCACCGACTCTTAGATATGCTTAAGTAAATTAAAGCAACTAAATGACACCGCTATTTTTAACCGACAAAAAAAACGGTCATGTTAGAATCCGATGATGATATCCTGGGGAAATTGAAGGAACTCTTCAAATTTTGGAGGCACGCTTACAGCGATTTCGGTTTTTGTCTCGGTTTTAGTGCGTTTTGAGTCGGTTTTATTTTTTGTTAAAAATTTTTATTTCTTTTTAGTAATTTATCACCACGTAACGTACTCGTACTATACTCTCATAGTATATTATACGGCATTAGTAGCCACAAAGCTACCGATACTTACACAGAAACCAAAATCGCTGCTAGTGTGCCTATAAAATTTGAGCAGTTCCTTAAATTTTCCCTGGATGTCATCATCAAATCCTAACATGATGACAATGGGACCACCTTGGAAGTGTGCCCTTTCTAATAAAAAAAAGAATTATCAAAGTTGGTAAAAGTAACTCTGTAAAAAGTTATGCGTTGTCACATATAAAAAAAATATATGCGTGTCGAATTGAGACCCTCCTCCGTTTTTTTTTCGTCGTTAAAAACCAGTAACAGAGTGGGTTGCCGCTGATTAAAGAAGGCCTATGTCCAACAGTGGATGCATGGTGGCTGATGACAATGATGATGATGATGAGAGGCATCTGCTTATACTTACCGTTTATCTTTAACTATAACTGCACGAAAGTGAGTTTATATGTTTGTTACACTTTAATGCATTTGTACTGAATGCATTACCATAACATTGAATAGAAAAGTACATGTTATCTTAGTTAAAATGCATTCATCCTGGAAATTACCGCTTACGTACACAAAAAAATATTTGAACAGCGGAGGTGAATGTTGACGCGCGTCACTATGGGATCCCTTTAAAACCTACACTCTTGTCACAAGTCTGGAGCTCAGTTCGTAGTTTTTCTCACAGCCACGCGATGGATTTGGGACCTGCACGTCTCTCTTGGTGAAGCTGACTGCAGTAGGCTAGCTAATATTACAAGTGAAAATTCAACCAGAGGCGGCACCTCTTAAACGCAAACAATATTGTATTTTAGCGATGTTTTAACAAGTAGATAGCATGTGCTTACCCTGTTCACATAACTTGTGTACACCACTGATTTCAGTATGGTACAATGATTACAAACATACAGTTTCAACATTGTCTGGTGAAATTTGTAAGTGGTTGCACCGTGGTACGGTACGTGCAAATCGATCATACGTTACGTTCCGCGTCGTTACATAAGAAAGCTGATATGTGCCGTGTAGATTTGTCTCAGCCGTTTCCAACTAATAAATCTGAATTTAACTAATCTTATTTTAATTTGACTTTAACTTTTTTTAGGGTTCAGTGTAAAAAAAGAAAAAAAGCGGAACCCTTATAGTCCTCATCATTTCACTTTGTTTGTCTGTCCGTCGTGTCTTTTTTCCTTTTTCTTAGGAATGCGTGGAGGTATCAAGCTGAAATTTATATCAAATACTCAGATTTACGAAAAAAATCAAACTTCTAGGCCAAGAAATCAAAAAATGCAGTCGTTTGTGTCGAAAATTTCCGCAAATTTCGCAAGCAAATCAAAATTTATAGGGTATTTGTTAGGAGTAGGATGACAATCCACACCCCTTTCTACACGACATCTTATTGGAACGCCAAATTGCTTGGCGGTACGTCTTTATCGGTAGGGTGGTAAATAGTAACGTGGTCCAATTTAGAAAATCTTATCGGCCCAGCCAGGAATTGAACCCAGGACTAACAAATCCACTGCGCATACTACTGCGCCACTGAAGTCGTCGAACTAGAAAAACTACATAAAACAAAGTAGAGTAGAAACTAAATATGCAAGGCCATGGATATACCTACTGTCTATGTGTTCCGGTCTAGAGAGTATGAACTCCCGTAAAACAAATGTTAAAATGTTAAAAATCCCCCAACCATCAGGAATCTAGAACATTTGCATTGTTTTTATTGGATATTCGTCAAAAGTAAAGTATAGCAAAGTATCATTTGACGACCTCCGTGGCGCAATGGCGTGCGCAGTAGACTTTTAAGATGGAGGTCCTGGGTCTGGACTGATTTTCTAAATTTGGTAGGGGGCTTCGGCCGTGCCTAGTTACCACCCTACCGATAAAGACGTACCGCCAAGCGAATTAGCGTTACTGTACGATGTCATGTAGAAACCAACAGGGGTTTGGGGTTCATCCTACTCCTAACAAGTTAGCCCGCTTTTATCTAAGAATGCATCATCACTTACCATCAGGTGTTATTGCAGACAAGGGCTAACTTGTAATGAATAAAAAAAATCTTGGTCACGTCAGCTGTCAAATTTTAAAATAGTTGCATTGTAATTGGCTTTCTTTTACATGTACTCGTACTCACCAAACAGCTATGATGTTACAAACACAAATAAAAAATAATGGGGGTCCTAGGTCTGACCTACATAAGCTCAGAAACTAACGCATTAGTTCATTATCAAAACGAAACAATCCGTTCCAACTTGTCGCGAAATATATTAAAATGAAGCCGACATTTTCATACAAAATGTATGTTTTAAATAAATAATATTGCCGCGTAGTGTAGCGCATTTTAAATGGGATGTAGAAGTAATTGGTGCTTGGATCCTCGTTACGGAGAAATCCTTTGTTGGAGCACCTGTGATGAAACCGACGCTTTGTGGATATTATACGAACGATGTGAATTTATTTTTGTACTTTCTACGTGAATACAGTTCTATTTTATTCAAGTAATAAAATGAGATCGAGTGATAACATTTAAATTATTTTATTGTATCTTACGAGCTGACCCGGTGGATTTTCTACCACCTAACTTCTGTTGGTAGCATTATACCACGGAAAATTTTATAGTTCTCTATATATACAGAAAAGTCTCTTATTTATTAGAATTTAAACTATCTCGAGGATTTTCCATATTATTAAACCCGTATGGGTTCGAAACTTGTCGGGCATATTTCGATAACAGTGGTGTAAGTTTCAGCTTTAATATTCGCTGGGTGCGTAGTAGCGCTGATGGTGGTCAAAAGTAGAAATAATGTTATCTCTGTCATCTGTTATATCTGTCAATGGCAAAGCATTTCTACCACATAATTTTTAACCGATGAAAAAAAAACGGAGGAGGTTCTCAATGTGACACGTATATTTTTTTATTTTTTATTTATGACCACGCATAACTTTTTACAGAGTTGTCCGATTTTGATAATTCTTTTTTTATTAAAGCAACTAAATGACAGTTATTTTGTACTTTTTAGTGCGTTTTGAGTCGGTTCTAGTTTTTGTTAATTTTTTTTATAATAATCGCATTATTCACACTTTTGATTATTACTGGTACTATATTCACCAGCAATAAAATGAATATTTGAATATTACGTCTATTAAAACTCAATCAAAGAGATTATTTAGTTCAAACTGAACTGAATTATTTACGTTCAAAACCGTTTTGTAAGGTGGCAAAGTAATACTCGTAGATGTTTGTCTATTGGTACGAGCTTGAATTATTGAACTCTGTCCTTGTTTTGTTCTTAATTCTTCTACATCCCGGAAATGTCCAGCCAATACCAACAACGTTCCTTTAGAGACGGTTTGTGGTTGAAATTTCACATTGTGAATGATAATCACTAACCCGGTCTTCAAAACAGTAGGTACTCATTTCGATCGTAAAACGATATTTAATTTATTACTAGCGATACAGGAACAATTGTATATATTTACTATTATTTATCGAAAACGTAAAAGTAGCTTTATCTTCTTGTTTTATTGTAAAACTAAAACTAAAAATGAGCTAAACAAACCCTGACATAATCAAAATAAAACTCACTTTTTGAACAAATTTTACTTATCTCATTTGATTTAAATGACCAAAATGATTTCAAAGCTCTTTGTCCATCTAAATGATGGTATCACAGCAATGTTAATAATGTAAATTTATTGTTTTTTCTTTATTTTAATAATTTTTTTCAATGTTCAGATATAATTGTCAAAGCAACAGAGCTCACTATGTTGTGGACGCTAGTTGGCGCTGTAATCGTGCACAGAGCGAATAGTCTCTTTTCTGTTTTGAAGGGTATAAATCTACCTTCATTTATAATTTCAGCAAAATGTACTCTGTGTAAAGGACTAACATACACACTCAAACGAAAGCTGAAAGTGGTCCAACTTAGCCCATTCTTCTATCCTATTATAGGTATAACGGTAGGCGTCTATAGTTAGGATCATGGTTGCGTAGGTAGTTACCAGGTATCAAAAATTTCCTTGTATGAAGCTTATTTCACTTATGCAACGTGTTAGGTAAATACTAAAGTTAAAAAAAGAGTTAAAAAAGAGAGCTTAAAAAAATTAGCTTAATAGGCAGAATCCTGATTGAGTATGATATGAAGGAGATGTCCTATTTGTTATGTTAGGATAGATATTTTTTATTTAAAATAATTATTTTATATACAGAATTATGTTAACAAGATCTATATATACCAGTTTTGAGATGTTATACCACATTCTATATCTTTTGGATAATATGAGAAATTATGTTCTCAGTCGTCATACTAATAATAAACCTCCGCCTTTGGTAATCTTAAAGTACATATCGTTAACGGTGTCTGGTGAAGGTTTACCACACTTCTTGTGCATGGGAACATCGCATAACACGTGCCCTATTGGCACTCTATATACTCTATAGTAGATCTAAATATTATATCATTTGTTGCAGGCGGTCATAAACAGCACCATCACGGCAAATATGACGTTCACGAAGACGTCTCAAAAGTTCGGGCAGTGGAGCGACGTGCGCGCCAACACCGTGTACGGGCTGGGCTTCGCGTCAGAGGCCGAGCTGGGAAAGGTGACCTTACATACATAACATCATGTCTCATTCCCAAAGGCAGAGACTAAATCATTCGATTTGCCACGATCCTTGCATATTTCTTAGCTTCTTCCATTTTTATTAATCCTATCATAAAAATCGGTCGGTTTAGGGTATCTTGACCTGGCCATACTCAAATGTCCCTAATTTAGTCCAGGAACATTTACCTAGGCCTTCACCTTCTGACATTTACTTTTGGCTCATAAATGTCTTTTTTAATCTTTCATCCATTTTCACTACATGCCCAAACAGATTTCCTTTCTCAATTTTAGTCACTACATCTTCTTTTACACCACACCATTATCATACTCTTGTTAACACTCACTCAGTGTCAATCTACACATACACCTCAATGCCCTCATCTCTACTGCATTTATTTACTTGTATTCTTCTTCTACTTCTACCATACCCAACGTTCACTACCAAATGAGTGTGTGCACCAACACACCTCTATGTAGGGCCATTCATGCTTTTGGGTTTACCTTACCTAGTGTCTGTTAACTATGTGGATTAACCAGGTAGTTGGAGTTAGCTGCTGAATGCATACCGATGAGTTTAAATGTCTTTTTCTTGTACAGTTCATCGAAAAGTTCCAAGAGGTGAAAGAAGCGATACAAGCGCAGCAATGCGGTGCGACGGCGAAGACGAGCAACGGGTCGGGAGCGGCCACGCCCGTCGCGTCCGCCACCGCCAGCCCGCTGCTAGCGGCGCGCGCGCCCGCCGCCGACGAGCCGCCCGCACTCTCGCCCGCGCAGGTATACTCATATATACTACGGACCATATCATCCTTATCAGCCTCCTAACGGCTAAACAGAGATTCTTAGATACTTTCGAGGGTTCAACGCCCTTTATTGACTATAGATATGGTTCGGAATATAGGCGCAATTCGCCACCTCCTTTCACGCCACCAACCTCGCGTTCACACAGAACTAGTGTTAAACCCGGTATTTGCAAAATTGGAATGTCTGTTTGTAATATCATATGCATATATACGGTACATACCAAAAAAATTTTTTACAATTTTTGTCTGTTTGTTTGTTTGTTACAGCTAATCTCTGAAACTACCAGTCGGATTGTAAAAACATCTTTTTGTATATGATAGCCAGACTCATGAAAAGTGACATAGGGTATTTTGTATCCAGATATTCTCACGAGAACAGGAATTACGCGGGTGAAACCGCGGGCGTCCCCTAGTTGTATCATCATAAAAATAAAACGCTGTGCGAGTTGCGACGTGAAGAAATATTGGACAACAACAATACTTTGTTTGACATTAATAATACATTTCATATTCAGGTTGAATATTTTGATTACACTAAGTGACTAAGTTATTTAAAACTAATTTTCGGTTGTAATGTTGTTATTTTAGTAAGCCAATATTTAGTGCCGATCTATATTATATATAATTTAAAAAATAATAAAAATATGAAATATACAAGTATTGTGATGATTGAAGATTTTTCTGGTACTCAAAACGTTATGCTTTATGCACCTGTTTGGAATGAGTTAAATGAAAACTATGCTGAGCTTTGGGGCCGAAAATTTCTTAATGGTCATTAAAAATTTTGCCTATTACAATAACAGCGCACCCACAGTGTCCCATTCATCAGGAAAAAAAATATTTATAAACTTTTTTTTTAATGTAACATATACATTTTTATATGCATTAAGTGAAATGCTATAAATTTGATGAACAAACAGACTCTTCAATTTTATTTATTTCTATAAACAATGAACCTTAATATTACCTCAAGGATCAGGCGTGTGTGAAATGTACGTGAAATCCACACTGATATATATGTATGTGAATGATGTGTTAAGCAAGTAATATTGTTGCAGCCCAAGCCAGAGAACGACGAGCTGATGGTGCACCAGCGCGCACACTCCGTCTCATCCACGCTCTCGGTGCGTTAACTTATCCTCCAACGAGACATTAAATTGCTCTGGCTGTCTTCATATTGCTGTCGCATATTTTTTTCTTTCATAAAAAAATTGTTTAGCATTAAATCTGTGAAGTCTGAATTGTTCGTTTTCGAAAATTTTATCGTAAGCGTCAAATTTATCATAAGCAACCATTTTAGTACAAGAAGCATTTTCGCACGGTGACGGATCGAACCATCTCGACTTTGCCCTCTCATCCCCTCCCTATTTACAAAGGTATGCCACCGCTTAGTTTATCGTAAATACAACAATTGTTAAGGCACCTGACATGGTAAATCAAAATTTGTTGTTTACGATAAAATATGCTAACGTAAAAAAAACAGTCTCCTGTAAAATTTTATTTTTGTTGGTTACGATAATTGGCCAATTATTATGGGTCAACGTCGTATTTCAATTTGAATATCCTGTTTCATAATTTAATTATATTTGTCATGGTGGTGGACGTCCATCGGTTGTTAATGATGATGATGGTAATCCAGTATCCTTATTTGTTTATAATCATCAGGGTGGTGGTTACGCCACAGTGGGGCGCGCGCCCCGCGGCCCGCTGGCGTCGGCCGGCGCTCCGCCCGACGCGTCCAACGCCGACTCCACGGAGCAGCAGCTGCGCTACGAGAACGACCGCCTCAAACTAGCACTGGCACAGAGGTAAACCATTGTACTTATAATGAAGGTTTTAATATGGCGTAACTATCATATTGGCCTAACTACAAGTAGGTCTCCTAAATAGTCCAAGGACTTAGCACTGGCATAGAGGTTAGTCATTATTTTATAATGTGCGAAAGCTTTACATTAACCCTAACCTAACTGTTGGTGTAAGTGCCTTGTTGGCTTAATTGCCTACTTGATCTGAGAGATGGGGATGGGGATGCCAAGAACTGGCACAGAGGTTTTAAATTGACCTTTAATTAGTGTAACAGGCTTGTTGGTGTAACTAAGTTGACTGTAAGGCTGTTTTTGACGTGACAACGTCTTATAATTCGATAGAGCCGGCTGCACGCACGAAAAAACATGACGTCATGAGTCGTTACCTCGCTTTGAGGTGTTCCATGTAAGGCTTGAAGTGCAAGCGAGAGCGCGGCACGAGCGACAAAGAAGCACAATCGGCCTTTGCGTTCGGCAGCGTTCGACATCCGTCTATTAAATATAATTATTAAATATATTAATTTTAAATTAAAAATTCATATATTTATAAATTAATATATTTATTGTAAATTTAAAATATAAATTTATAAAATCAAAATCAATTATTTTATTAATTTAAATTAATATTTATAAAAATATAGTTAAAATAAAAATTTTAATAACCAATTAAATGTTACCATTCCATCAGTATTTTCTTAAGACATTGTCACGTTCAACTATCGTCAGTAAACCGACTTTACAGACAACCAATTTATTTTTTAAGAGAAAGGAGTCACCTAATCTGCACACATTTACTACTCTAATTATTGACTCGGTGTATCTGTCTTATCTGCCTAACTGCCTACTTGATCTGGTAGTTAGACCAAGCACTTTGCACTGACACAAGTGAATCTAATTACATTATGCTGAAGCATTAAAATTTACCCTAATAGCCTTTTTAGTGTAAATGTAACAGTCACGTTGGCGTAACTGAATGATTGGTACCTTACGGAAAATTAAAAAAAAAAGTTTGGGTCATTAGATTTAATCTTCATCTGATCAGAATAACCCTCACAAAGTAACTGTTTCCTTTTAAGAGCAATTCTGGCACTGTTGCGGTGGGGTTACTACCTTACCTACCGTATATACTAATGGATTACATAACATTAAAAAGGACTGTTATAAGGTCTAATCTATATTAAAATTTATAACTGAAAGAATTTTCTGCCCTTTTAGTGGTATGGATTTATAAGGCGGAGATCCTGGGTTCGATTTCCGCCTAGTCTGATTATTCTAAATTGGTCCAGGTCTTGGCTGGCTTCGGTAGAAACCGAAAGGTTTCATACTACAAGTTAGCCCACTTCCATATCAAATTGCTTGCCATCAGGTGTGATTGTCGTGTCTAGTAAATAATCAAAAAAAAATTAATAAAAAAAATATCGTATTAAAATTGTAAAGGAAACAACGATTCAAACATAAAAAAAACAATTTATTTCATGTTTTTGTACAATTCTTAACAACTACAAAAGGTAACAACAGTGCAGTCTCATCGAATTTAAGAAATACAACAATTTCTCTCATTTAAAGCAAAGTTACTTAATAAATACCCACAAGAATTACTCACTTTCATGCATACCAAACACTTAACATTAATGAGTCTACTTAGTAAGTATAGAGATTATTTGTTTGAGTTAAGAGCGCGATGATTTCATACTTTATATCTTTAACTAATTTTGAAAATTAGCAAGCGAATAAAATTTACTCATCACTTAAAATTAAAAAAAAAACATAAAATCTTATTTATTACTGTAATATACTTAAAAAATTCTAATATGCCACCTTTATATGTTAAAACAACATAAATAAATAAAAATAAAAAGCCTTTATTGCTGGTATCTGATTTAACATACATTTGAAAATATGCCAAAACAATTTAGTTTTACAATACTGTAATTATATTATCGGCAAACGGTCGTTAGTCTGTTGCAGCTTGTATTCCGACAAAGGCAATCTCTAAAGATTAATAGATAGATAAATTAATAGAAACTGAAATCAACATAGGTTTATTTTAATAAATTGTTAACATTGATTAATTGGAGCTTTTATATCCGTTTATCATATAAAGGTAACATAATATTTAATACTGAATTGAATAATTGCTTCATCTTACTGGAAAATTGTCCTAAAAGAAATTTAACGTTTTGAGAAATCAGTTCACTTGGCATCAATTTTGTTTGTTCACAAAACTTAAAGAGCAAAACCAACGTAAACAAATTCTGAGATACAAATAATAAATATAGCATAGTACGGATTTACCAAAGCAAAACTTTCTTGCCTACACTGTATACCTATGCACACATTCCGTTATTCATATATTTTAAGTCATAGGTACACACGCAGATCATGTGTTTGTATCCCCAAGACATCTGTTCTGTAACTATATTTCTGAATAGGACTCTATCACTTATGTCTAAAACAAGACCAGAGCTACAGACAGACAGAGACGAATTCGAAAACTGTTGTAGAGTTACTAAAATTCGTCACGTATAGAGTTATGCTTTATGCAAAACCTCAAAAACTGAGCCTTTTTTTTACTGTTAAGTTTTGTATACAACCAAAGGTACATAAAATTACTTTTAGTTTTCCGAATCAGTGTTCATAGTTACCAACAATGGGAACGAAACCGTCATCCGCTTGATACTCGTGTTGGTAGTTCTCGTACACTGGTTTCGCCACTTTGTATTCCTCGTAGACTGGCTTTCCCACTTTGTATTCCTCGTATACTGGCTTTCCCACTTTGTATTCTTCGTAAATTGGCTTTCCCACTTTGTATTCCTCGTGTTCCTCCTTTGGTGTGCCGATTTTGTGGACGACAGCGTTGAAGCCGTTCTTGTCGTCGGCTTCGTATTCCACCACGCGTTTTGTTCCGTCGGTCTCAACTAGGGTGTATGTGCCTAGAAATTTGGGAAAGCATTAGCTAGTTTTAGCAGCATTCTTGAAGAGGAATTGTATCTTTTTAGGAATCAGATTAATGACGTTGAAAACAGATGGATTAAGATATTCAAAAGTTTCTCCAACAAATATAAAAAAATGAGTCAATATTGAATTCTAGAACATTTTGTTGACGCTCATTTAAGTACCAAAAAATATTTCCTTATATATGATCCTTTTTGAGCAGTTACACGCAAGGAAATTAAATCTAAAGCAATTAAAGGGTGAAATTCTATACCAAGAAACTAAATATCACCAATTAGAAGACAGATTTAAAAAGTTAATTGAAGACATTAAACGATGGGCAGATTTTCATTTAGGCTGTAAGCGGTAATATAAAAAGTTTACTGCCGAATTTAATATCCGATTATTTCATCACAGTGAGATATTGACAGGTTAAAAAGATCCTCGGATCAAAAAGTGTCGCTGATGTTTCTATAAAAAGGTCAACTGATATGAAATTTAAGATATTGAGAAAGTGATTTTTGACTTTTATACTTAGGAATTGTAATTCAACATTTTGAGACGCCATTTGATTTAAGACCCTTACTAATAGTATAAAGGTGAAAGGTGGATGGATGTTTGTTACTGTTTCACGCAAAAAATCACTTAATGGATTTTGATGAAACTTCACAGGTTACAGGTAGGTCACATTTTATCCCAAATTTCCCACAGTAACGAGACCTTCGCGGGTGAAACCGCGTCCTCTAGTAATTCATAAGTATGATAACAAATACCTTTAACTTTGTCACCATCTCTGGTCTCCCAGTGTTCCTTGTCATCGCCTGTGTGAGGGTCCTTGACGGAGTAGTCGAAAGAGTATTTTGGATGCGCCTGGAAATGAGCATAGGCCGATTTTAAACTAGGTATCGTGATAATCATCATCACTTGGTGCCATTTTCCGAACGAAGTTTGGCGGTCAATTTGCGAAAAGCATTTCTATTATCCACAATTCGCTTTAATTTTGGGTAATCGAGTCTGGTCCACTCTTATGTCGTCTAGCTATTTCCTCTTTTGGCAACCGGGTGCTCACTTGCACAGTGTCTTTCCTTCCAAGATTACTCTTGGAAAGGCAAACTGAGCATTTTAGGTGCAGGTCTCCAAAGAAGCTCACCTCAGTAAAGTATATGGGACCGTTTTATACACGTATTGCAAAGTTAACAATAATTGGGTTATTGCTGAGTTCTTATAGGTTAAGTGATGTCGTAGGTCTCAATTAGTCGAGCTATGAGTGAGTCAATCGATAAATTAATCAACTTATATCGTTGCAAGTTAGGTTGCAGATCTATGGTATTATTTTTATTACTGGCACCTTAACTATTAAACCGATTATCATGAAATTTTGCATTTTGTGAGGGGTAAAAAATATATGTACTTAACTAATTGGGACGTCAGTATACTCAAAAATAAAACTAGTTCTATCAACATACTATGAAAAAAATAGTGACATATTTTGCAAATTTTTCGAATTAAAAAAATATAATTAATGTCTTTTAAACAATTGAAAACTCTACGTTTTTGGTTCAAAGCACTAAAATGTAATTACGCAAGTAGTTTTAAAAACATTTGTACGAGAGATGGACACAGTGTTATCAAAGGGCTTTCCTTTTGATCATTTGAAACGAGGTCGCTCGTAACAAAATTATTTACAGAGGACTCTGACCCGAAGCGTTGGAAATAATAGTTACAACTTGCCTTTGGCCATTCTAACTTTGTCGCCGTTATTAATGTTACAGATTTAGTTGTACATACTTTAATTGTCCTCTCATTTATTTTTGACGTGACAACGTCTTATAATTCGATAGAGCCGGCTGCACGCACGAAAAAACATGACTCATGCGGCGTTACCTCGCTTTGAGGCGTTCCATGTAAGGCTTGAAGTGCAAGCGAGAGCGCGGAACGAGCGACAAAGCACAATCGGCCTTTGCGTTCGGCAGAGTTCGACATCCGTCTATTAAATATAATTATTAAATATATTAATTTTAAATTAAAAATGAATATATTTATTATAAATTTAAAATATATTTATAAAATCAAAATCAATTATTTTATTAATTTAAATTAATATTTATAAAAATATACTTAAATTAAAAATTTTAATAACCAATTAAATGCTACCATTCCATCAGTATTTTCTTCAGACGTTGTCACGCTCAACTATCGTCAGTAAACCGACTTTACAGACAACCAATTTTTATTTATTTATTTGACGACCTCCGTGGCGCAGTGGTAAGCGCGATGGATTTATAAGACGGAGGTCCTGGGTTCGATTCCCGGTGGGGCAGATTGAGATTTTTCTTAATTTGTCTTGGCTGGTGGGAGGCTATCGCCGTGGCTAGTTACCACCCTACTGACAAAGACGTATCGCCAAGCGATTTAGCGTTCCGGTACGATGTCGTGTAGAAACCGAAAGTTGTGTGGAGTTTCGTTCTACTCCTAACATGTTAACCCGCTTCCATCTTAGACTGCATCATCACTTAACATCAGGTGTGATAGCAGTCAAGGGCCAACTTGCAGTTGATAAAAAAAAATATATATTTCTTTTTTAAAATGTTAACAATGTTATTTGCTACAAAAATATGTTCAAAAACATTTTTAAAAATGCAGAAAAAAATCTGCTCTTCGCTTGTGGGCTTTTTTGATTACCCAATCAACCGGTGGTCAGGGCTCCAAAGTGAAGAACCTCACAATACGCGCCTTCTGTATCCGATCCAACAGCCAAGCGAAAGCTTCTTAAGATGTTCTTTTATAGGATTATTAAAATATGAACTGTGTCAACTTTTTAATGGCTAAATGGCCGATCCAATTTAATGATTGGAATTAGCGACGGGAGATAAGCTAACTTTGACCTTCAAGTTTAGAGGACATTGAAACTTCCTCACGCAATTACTGGGACTTAATATTTAGCAAAGCTTTTTGTGAAAAAATCTAAGAACGTAAAACCACCATGTTTATTTCTTGCTGCCATGTTTATTTTTATGATTAGGTTTGAGGGCTTGATACGTTTGTCTCAGGACACATGGTGACATTTGTTCCTTGCATTGCTAAATATTCCTATGTTTATAGGCGATAGTTAACTATTAACTTACCATCAGATAGAGCTTTTGGTTGGTCCGTCAGTTACTACTACCTACCTGTAATCTACGTCTTAAAATAAGAAAAGTTCATTTATTTCAAGTGGGTTATTATACAAGCAATTTAATTTGTCAATTCTCTCAATGCGTGATGACGTGATGACTCTAGTACCAGTTCGGAAGGCAGATTCTGTTAAGAAGAGAAACGATGATCTTATTTTTTGTCCGGATAATAAAATGGAACTCACGTGATAGTCCAGGTCATATTCCTCGCTATGTTGTTCCACTGAGGCTTGGTGATGGATGGGTTTGTGGTACCCTTCGTAGCCGTCCAAGCCGTAGCCTTCGTACTGAGCCAGGGCTGACGCCACCAGAAGAAGCAGTGGTATGGATTTCTGAAATGAAATATTTGGTGGTTTCATGACATGGATCATCACATAGGATATCATCATCGTTATCAGCCTATTAACGGCCCACTACAGGGCTAGGCTTCTCTACATATAGGAGAGGGGATATGGAGTATAGACCCACCACGCTGCTCCAATGCGGGATGGCGGGCTCATTGTGATAATGTGTCATTTATTAACGATCACTATCAGATATTGAGAAAAATGACCGCGATCGACAATAACGTGCTCTCCGAGGCACGGACGTCGGACCAACTTACCCTCTCTGGGCTTGGAATTTACTGCGAATTGCATAGAAGAATGAAAAAGTCAGAACTATTCCGTGACCCGACCCAGGATTTGAACCCAGGACCTCGTGATCGAAGCCAGATAGGCTAACCACTAGACGCACGAGGCAGTCACAAAGGATATAACACTATTATAATCGGATAGACGTCCACTGTTGGACAGAGGCCTCTAGCGTGTACTTCCAAACACAATGGTCAACAACCCAACTGCATTCAACGTCTTGTAATCCAATTTTCTCTTATACCCAGAATCAATATAAAAATAAAAAGGCAGGCAACAGAAGTTAATAGAGTAAAAATCTTTTATCTGAAATAAAAAAGCCTATTTTCACAAAGTTTACTTAGACTATTTTTAACTTAGTTTTTTGTATAAAAATTCACTAGCTACAGTTTTTCCCATTTTGCAAGGCAATTTATAAATTATAAAATAATCAAAGTTTCTTTATTAGCAAAGTTGAGTGATCAAGCCGCCTTTGATGTTGTTTAACGTTTGTGTAGGCGGCGGGCAGGATGATAAACTTATTAGCTCAGTCTAAACTTTCTTTCTTGTAGTTTATCAACATTTTTTCTATGAAATATTGCTGTTCTCTGTAATTGGAAGGATCGCCTAATGGAAAAGTTATTTTCTTTAAGACAGACGTTCGCGACTTCGTTGGCGTATGATTTGTTTTTTGTTGAACAATTTAATAAAATTACATTTTTTTTTAGTTATTACGGCTATTAGTAATATGTACTAAGTACATTTTCGTAACCTAATAATGCCTATGGGATCACAACACTCGATGGAAACGACTAACATTCATTAGATCTGACTAGAAGCAACTAGTTCTATAAAGGACGGGGTAAACCAAATCTGCTCTTGATTGATACCTACGAAATTTGGCTGTGGCGTGCACTTTATAAATGCATAAACGCACTGCCTACCCTGAGGACACATAACGAATTAATATCAAAGAAGAAATTTTCCATTTAGTGTAGTGAGTACCTATAGTGCCTACCCTAGTCACAGACTTTGAGCACGCCACTTTGCAGAGGGAGAATTTGTAACACTAGCGAGGAAGGTGAGTGTTGACCGCAAAGGGACCCTTTTAAACCTACACTCGTGTCACAAGTCTCGGGCTCTGTTCGTAGTTTTTCTCTCTGTCACGCAATGGACCCGGCACCCGCACGGGGAATCCATGGAATGCTAAAATATTCATCTTGAAGTATCGGTCATAGTTTAATGGTTTGTAAGAAAATTGCCTAACAACATACTGCCCTGTGATTGACAAATTAAAGGTAAAAAACAGAAGATGTTAACCAACATGTATTCTAAAATAACACTGGCACAGTCAGACTTGTACACTGGCATATCCAGATAGCAATACAGTGATCTCAAAACAGAAACTTCTCTGCAGATGCTGTTATGGGCCGCAGAAATAAGCAAAAATGCCTTTTCTGTAAGGCGATTTTCCTACTTACATAATAAGGTTTTCATGAATAATGGTGCTTTTTGCGCATAAAACATATTACTGGTTCTGCCCACACAGTTGCAGAAGAGTACGGTGAGCGGGCGTATGCCATAAATTACGTGCTATTAAAATGAGTGCGTTGCGAACGCGGAAAGATAATGTCACGTACACGAATAGGCAATGAAAAGGAAAGTGCCGGTGCTGTTCGCGTCCGATGTTCCTTGTCATATGTTTCAGTATTGGGAAATGGAAGCGTATTATCTCGCGTGGATAGGTTTACAGATAAGGTGAAAATCTAGGCAATTGTGAAGTCGAAAGAATTACTTGAGAACAATTTCTGTGCAAGATCTCGCACTCGCTGGCAATTTTATGCAAAATCCCTCACTTAATGGTAAATAATAAAAAGATTTTTCAGAAGTCAAGTCTCTCTGTTTGTAGTGGCTCTATTACTGAATCGGATGGCTAGAAGAATTCGGGGAAATCGACTAGAAACTTAGTGGTTGCTCTTTAAAAATTAATAATACAATTTGTAATTTACGTTTGACGAATCAATGTTGTCTTGTCTTGTGTGTACCAGACTTATCTATACTAATGTTATAAAGCTGAAGAATTTTTTTATTTGAACGCGCTAATCTCAGGAACTAGTGGTTTTAATTGAATTTTTTTGTGGTGGGTAGTCCATTTATCGAAGAAGGCGGTTTTGCATAATCAGTGGAAAATGTGAAAAAATACGAGCAAAATTGTTCATATTTTAGGGCTAATATAATATAATAAGTTACTAGAAGTAATTTAGGTTATTATCATTTTCGTAATCTTATTTATTTTAATTCCGCGCGGAAGAAGTCGAATCGAAGAATATTAAACCTCCTAAAATGTTTACACTGCTCGTATTTGTCTCGACTTGTGCAAACAATGTTGTGCGGCAAACAAGCGTCAATGTGAGATTCGAACAAATCACTACATATTGTTTTACGAGAGAGATTTGTCGTGAAAATTGAATAGTACGAAACTCCTACAATAATTTCCACATGCGTGAACGACCGAGGGCCATAACTTTTTTTCGTTAAACCTCTTCCCGTTTGTTTGCACTAAGATTATTGTCAACCAAGACTACCAATACTCTTGCTAGTTTGTGAGTAAATGAGCTTTAATTTTAGTAGTAGAGCTTTTTGTGATAACTCCTCCGAGAATATACCTACTACCACTATGTTCATTTCTTTTGTATTCACAAGTTAGCCCTTGACTGCAATCTTACCCGGTGGCAAGAGATGATGCTATCTCAGATGGGAGCAGGGTATTTTGTTAGAAGTAGGATGAAAACCATACCCCTTTCAGTTTATACACGACATCATACCGGAACGCTAAATCGCTTGGCGGTACGACTTTGTCGACAGGGTGATAACTAGTCATGACCGAAGTCTTCTACCAACCAGATTTGGATCAATTTAGAAAATCTAAATTGGCCCAGTTGGGATCGCGCTACCGCGCATACCACTGCGCCACGGAGGCCGTCAAAATTTGTCTAGTGGTACATCTTTACGTCTTTATCGGTAGGGCGGTAACTAGCCACAAATGAAAACTAAGTACCGGGAGTCAAACCCAGGACCACGTTGTTGTAAGCGAAACCGTCACCAACTAGATACATTTTAAGATATTGTTTATGTATTAGTTTCTATGTATTTATACGTATCATTTACCACCTGCTTTCAAATGTCCTAATATTTCCCTAAGCCTAAGGTTGCCTGGAAGAAATCGCTGTTTGGCTATAAGGCCGCCTGTCGTACCAGTTCTACTTAATGTATTTTGCATTGCATGCAACCACAACGAAGAACATATAAAAGACATTCTTATATGTTCTTCGTCGTTGTGGTGTACAAAAAAAGAGTAAATAAATAAATAAATCATAAATATAAAAAAATCTTTAGTAACTTAGCCTTTAATTCTCTTAATGTATGTACGCTCTTAATTATGATGCTGTCATGTCACCAAACACAAGTTATGTCATAACATTTTACACATCACTTCTAATATCCAAACTTTCGATCAGATCAAGTGCGAAAACTATCGCAAGTCACATCAAGTAATTGTTGCTCACTCATACACGATTTGAAAGTTTCTCATGTCAGTCACTCGTTGTTTTTTTCTGATTTGAGATTAGGTGCAAGAGGAGCAGATATTAACGTGTCGCCGGCCGGTGTGTGTGTTGTTTTTCAGTAGAGTCATCGAATTAAGAACCATTTTCAACTGACGAAAAAAAACGTAGGAGGTTCTCTATTCGACGCGTATTTTCTTTTCTTTTCATTTTTGTATGTATGACCACGCATAACTTCTTACAGAGTCGTCCGATTTTGATAATTCTTTTTTTTATTAGAAAGTGCACACTTTCAAAATGTTCCCATAGTGATCATATTAGGATCTTATGATGATATCCTGGGAAAATTGAAAGAACTCTTCAAATTTTAAAGGCACACTCGCTTTCGAGTTTTGTGTAAGTGTCCGTAGCTTTTTGCCCACAAGTGCCGTATAATATATTATGACAGCGTACGTTACGTGACGATAAATCATTAAAAAGTAAGAAATGAAATTTTTAACAAAAAATAGAACCGACTCAAAACGCTCTAAAAAGTAAAAAATAACTGTGTCATTTAGTTGCTTTAATTTACTTAAGCATATCTATAAAGTCGGTGCCAGCTAAGGTTTCTACTTTAAGTACTTTTACCTAGAACCCACAAACTGCTTTACTTTTTTTTTTTTTTATCGACTACAAGTTGGCTCTTGACTGCTATCACACCTGATGTTTAGTGATGATGCAGTCTAAGATGGAAGCGGGCTAACTTGTTAGGAATGGGACGAAAATCCACACCCCTTTCGGTTTCTGCACGACATCTTTTTGTCGGTAGGGTGGTAACTAGCCACTCCGTCTTATAAATCCACCGCGCATACCACTGCGCCACGGAGGTCGTCATCGTTTACTACTTTAAATAAATGTTCCTTAAACTTGCCGGCACCGACTTCATAGATATGCTTAAGTAAATTGAAGGAACTAAATGACACAGTTATTTTTTACTTTTTACTGCGTTTTGAGTCGGTTAAAATTTTTTATAGTTATTTATGTTCTCAATGCGATTTTCTCAAAAACTATCATTTTGTTTTGATATGTATGAAGTTTGCACTCTCGTGTCCATGAACAACCTTACAACAGTTTATTGATAGCAACGACAAGACGGTTCCCAGTCGCGTGTCGCGGGGCGGTGGATTGTCACGCGGAACGTTTTCACTTTATAAATTATATTCATTATATTTTATTAGTTTATACAGCGTTACTTTCGCGTTTTGTATCAGTACTTGAAACTAATTTAAAAGACTGTACAAAAATAGGATTGTTTCCAGAATACAAAATAATGTCTAAAGCTGATGAGGTATTTAGATATTAAAGTATTCATGACGTCAGAATATCGCGCCCCAAAATAGAGGTAATACAGTTATAATAACATGGGCTCGCACGCAATATATGCCGCATACACACAGTGGCGTTTTTATCTAGAGTAGGCATTATAGGAGCTATCTACATGAAATGGAAAATTCCTGCTCTTAAACTGGTTTTGCAATGTGTCTTTAGGGTAGGCTGTGCGTTTTTGCATGTATAAAGTGCACGCCACTTCGTACACGGTATATTATTGACAATAAGATCTTCATTGACAACTAGCAGACACCTGCGACTTCGCTTCAAAGAAAACAAGACCTTTTTTAAAGAAGAAATGGGTTTAGCAAGCTACCCTTAAAAGATACATAGATCGCATCGCAAACTTTCCTCTAGCCCTAATATAAAGGAATAATCTTTCCATATATTACTTTGTTATATCTCCAAGAGTTAACGCAGCGTTTTCAATCAAACGTTCCAGGCGGCGCGACACTTCTAACAATAAATTTACGTCATATTCGAATCAATTTATATAACAACTTAGAAAATTATATACATAAACTTTCTTCAGGTATCACTCTATCTATTGGTGAAAACTGCAAGAAAATGCGTTCAATAATCTTTGAGTTTATTGCGATCAGGCGGCGGGGGAATTGGTTTTATAATATACAGTGACATTATTGTGCATATTGAATGAGCTAAGAATTTTTAATCAATAATTCATATTAATTCCTGTCATAGGCAGGCACTTGTTGTTTATTTGTATAAACGTAACAGCCTCCAGGGACCAAGGGTTAGCACGTGACGTCTGCTCGCTGTCTACGACAGGCAGGCGTCCCCCTGGGATTCTGATATTGGATAACTTCTTCACAGCTGTGGAATATGTAACACCAGATATGCCGTATTTCTGAGAATGCCATGATAAAAGCAAACGCCTCTATGATTCTTTCCAGGTTAATTAACCTATATTTATGTCAAATGTTGAAGTTGTAACGGTATAATTAATCCGGCTTTGTCTTACTGTGTAATATATTTGTAGATATCGTAAGATAAAAATAAAAAATTAGATATATAAATTAAATTTTTCTTCACGCCAACATAGACCTCCGTCGACCCTTGGGGACCACTTTGGGATAGAATAATTAAAATCAAAATGTTTTTGAACCAATTACAATTTAAAGTGTCATAACATTGTTATTTTTATACAATTTAAAGTTAATAAGAACCATTATACGTATACCTATACGTATAAAGGGTTGTAAATGCGACTTTTTATGAAATGAACACACAATACACCAAATTAAATTAAATTTAAATTATTGTTATGTGATTTGCTATTTGCGACGCTTGAATTTGCCCACGCACTAATGATACGTCTGCTTAAATTTTAGTTTTCATATATTTTTCATTTTGTTTAATATTTCACAAAAAATCTAAAGCACAGATCACCACACTGTAATTTAAAATATCTCAAAAAATTTACTCACGATTAACTCCATTTTTATTGGGTATCAATAAATTAATAAAAAAAATGGTTCTACTATGTTGTCTCACCAACGAATGCAAATTATTTTATAGGTGCGTGTCCACTTATACCCAAGAAATAGTTAATTCTGGCCACCCCTTCTCTCTGACTTGTAACAATACGCTCACTAGCCATTATCTACTCTATCGCATAGTCATACGATTGGGAATTAAATACGCTTGTCTTGCCACATACGTCTTGGATGCGTATAGGACCAAGAAATTAGCTTTGATCGTAGAAATATGTTCGTATCAAAATTGTTTTAAAATTTTTGCAACATAAAAATTTACTAGCCAGCGACTTCGTTCGCATGGAATTAAGAATAAGATTACGGAAACAAAAGTAGCCTTATAATTTATTATATTAGTCCTCAAAGATGAATATTTTTCCCCGTTCTTTCTACATTTTCCACTGATTCTTCGCTCCTTTTGGTTGTAGCGTGTTGTTATATAGCCTAAAGCCTTTATCGATAAATGGACTATCCAATACAAATACATTTTTCAATTAGAACCATTAGTTCCTGGGATAAGCACGTTTAAACAAACAAACTCTTTAGCTGTATAATATTAGTATAGCTCAAGGTTCTCATTAATTTACGATCAATGATTAAATAATGTGAAGTTTGTATCCATTTAGGATGGATATAAAGTTGTTGTCAAAAGTTAAGCTAGTTTCTCTTGGCGGTACAACTTTGCCGGTGTAGTCGTAACTTACCATTGCGAACTAAACATAGAGCCAACAAAAGTTTCATTTCAATATATTCAATTAGATAGTCCGGGGAAACCTACTGCCATACATGTTTCTGAAACTGGATCGTCACTTGATAGTTGGGATCATTCTTAAGGGCTTACTTGTTTAGTTTGCCGTTACATATTAGTTAACTCTCTCTGAACTGTTCTGCCTGATTTTTCTGCAGCTATTAGACCAAATTACGTAGTGAAATGTTATTTTATTTAACCATCTAATGTAATAGACAAAAATACTTTTAATTGCACTTAAGCTTTTCGCGTTTCCTGCTATTTGCAAATTAGGTATTAACAGTTTGAACCGAAGTGAGCATGCATCTTTTGAGTGGCAAACATTATGTAAAATCTTTGAGACTATCGCACTTTCTATGATGTCATGTCAATATCAATTATTATTACTGTTTTTTGACTCTATCATTTAGTTATTTACAATTTTTTTTAAATTTTTGTTGAAAATTTAACAACACTTAAGGGATTTTTAAAAAAATCCATTTGTGAAGAAACAGAGTGTCAAAAATTGTGGTCAGCGACGAGAGTTGAACTCGCGATAAGCAGTTTTTGATATTACCGCCTTCTGTATTCTTATTTACAATTCCTTTTTAAATTATTGTTAAAATTAAAAAAAATAAAAAACACTTAAAAAGTTAAGTATTTTAAAACTTTTTCCTTTTGAACTATCCATTTATTTTCCACCTGATTAGGGTCCGGGGGAAAGAAAACGGTTGGTCAGGGCTCCGAGAGTAGAATTGCAGCTCACGATATGCGTCGTCTCAAGACAACTAAGCGAAAGCTTTTTAAGATGTTGGTCAAAGCTTTTCACTATAAAACCGTTGACTGAAACGACTATAGGAACAATCATCGTTAACTCAACATTGCATATGGCGGTAATCATGAACAAGGGCCAAGTATTTTAAATACGTATAAGTAAGAAATGTAACAGTTAGTCTGTCAGGCATATCCTTAAATTCAACAGCATGTCAACAGAACTGCGTTGTGAAATTTAGTAATGACCGAAATTAGATGGTCCATACCTTTAGGCCTGTATTCGGTAATTGAAAGCAACCCTCTCAGAACGTGAGAGCCATCATGTCATGAGAGTCATGTATTTTTTGTTTTTGACTAATATTCCTGCTAACTAATCAAAAAGATTGTTTTTTTTTTTACCCATTACAAGTTAGTTCTTGACTGCAATCATACCTGATGGTAAGTGATGATGCGATCTAAAATGGATGCGGGCTAATTGTTAGAAGTAGAATAATATCCAAACCCCTTATATTAAAACACGACATCGTACCGGAACTCTAAATCGCTTGGCGATATGTCTTTGTCGGTAGGATGATAACTAGCTACGGCTGAAGCCTGCCAGAAATAGTGTTTAGGAATTGGTTTTTTTTTTCTACACGACATCGTACCGGAACGCTAAATCGCTTGGCGGTATGTCTTTATCGGATGGGTGGTAACTAGCTACGGCGAAAAGCCTCCCACCAGCCAAACCAAGACAAATTATGAAAAATCTCAATCTGCCTCGCCGGGAATCGAACCCAGGACTTCCGTCTTATAAATCCACTACGCATACCACTGCGCCATGGAGGCCGTCAAATGATAATATTCCCATAAATGACACTCTCTAGTAGTATCTACCATTTCATAATTCTTTGCTGTCACTTTCAGAAAAGGTCCAAATAACCACCTTTATTAATTTTATCACCAAAGTTTTGTATTCAATTATTTGAAATAAACTAACAAGGTCAAATAAAAACAAAGTGTCGTGCCGAATAAATCATACAGTAGCAGATAATTACACAGCACCTACGTGTGTGTTTGTATGTTAATGTGTTAGCTCTATTATGATATTAAAACACACGGTAGCAGCAGTTCCAGTGGACAAGTTAATGAAATGAGGAAATCGTTTATACCACTGAAATACGATGACAGTGTAACACGCGAGCGTCCGTTTTAATTAATACACCTACACCTGTGGGCTTATTGATGCGCGGTACAATGTGGTGGAAAAATTGGTGCGATATGCCCAATATACGTCGCAGAACTGATGGTCGCTGGGGCCGTCGTGTTCTGGAGCAGAGACCACGTACAACTAAGCGCAGTGTAGGACGCTCTCCAGCCCGATGGTCTGACTACCTCAAATAGGTAGTAAGAAGTGGCTGGATGGGGAAGGCAGAGGATCGTGTGTGGTGGCACGCTCTCGGAAAGGCCTATGTCTAGCAGTGAACGTCTATCGGCTGCTCATATGATGATGAAGTATTATGACAGTCCAAGTAGTTTGAGCAATCTTTAGACCAGCCGTGATTAACTGAAGTTCACCTGAGAACCGAAGCTTAGACCGTGACTAGGCTAGCCAAACCCTATGCTAAAAATTACCAATTAAATTATTCACTGGAAATCTTTAAAAACAAATGGTTAAAACTAAAAAACGAAATACACAGAAACTCAATTTTCTTTAAAAGTAAAAAATAATAAACCTAAGTATGTATTAATAATGTTATTAAAACTAAAAATAAAATCGCTTTATCTGTTCGCGAGCAATGACGCCACAGACAGACAGACTAATACACACAGACAGCCACGTGAAACTTATAACACACATTTTGCGTGGGGGTTTAAAATTAAAAGGTACGGAATCCTGGTTGCGCTAGTCGCACTCGCACTTGGCTGAGTTTTACTAATTGCTCAAATGCCGAAAACCTGAAAAAAGCCTTAAAGTTTGACGAATTCACGAAGTGCCATGCATTATTACTGTTGCATTATAATTCATCATATTATACAGGATTATAGATGCAACGTTACAATTATTGATTACATATTATAATGATATAACACAATGCAATAAATGTAGCATAAAGAATTGCACACGCTCTGATTAGGAAAGCGATTGGATTATCTTGTCGGTACGGTACTGCGATAATTATTATTTTTAATGTAATCATAATAATTACTTTATGGGCTTTTTATAACGTTATTAAATAAGATTAGAATTATAATTCTAATTGTTGGAAATTTCCGTTGTATAATATACAGAAAATATTTTAGTTCTTTCGACGCTCTACTAAAATCTTCCTTATTCTGAGAAGGAAATATTGATTAAAGGTTATATATATCTCATCGACCATCTGTGTCTGTGAATTTTGAGGTTTTAGATGTGCAGTAAACTTGAAGCGTTCGAGATGTGGGTATATAGGCGGGTGCTGCGAATATCAAGGAGGGAACGTCTTCGGTATACTATTGTGATGTAGAAAATGGGAAAGCCTAAAGGGATTCTGCAGTGTATACAGAGAAGGGAGATCGAATACCTTGGCTATGCGAAACTCCTATGCTTCAGCTTATTATCCAGGGCAAGATGAAGGGTAAATGCAAACCCGGTCGTAAACGTATAACCTGGCTAAAGAACTTACGTCATTGGCTTAAAATGAGTCAGATCACTGTTTCGAGTTGCAGCCTATAAATTTAAAATAGCCTTAATGATCGCCAACCTCTGGTAGCAGATGGCACTAAAATAAAAAGTATGTGAGGTATATTGGGGTTTTTTTTCGTCGCACCATTTTCTACGTAGCAGACGTGAGATAGGAAAGAACGAAAGAAAAATGTGTTTATTTATTACATTACATACGTTATGCCACACATCACAATTAATTTTAAACCCAAAAAAAAAACCCAGCTTAGTATGTTTTGCTGCATGAACTGATCTGATGATTCTAAAAGATCATGCTTGATCATGATTTTCAGCTGGATCCCAAGTCCAGCAAGATGATGGTATTACATTTGCATTCAGCCTTTAATGCCGTAAAATATAAGTTAATCTGAAATTGATTGTTTCATAGAGTCAATAATAATCTTGCCCAGCCTTCATTGTTGTGATTTAGATCTAAGATCTGAACCCTTTCTCTCATATGGGGTGAGGTCTTGACTTTTCAGTGGGCTATAAAAATATAAGTTAATGATGTTAATACGGGGTGGTACTATTTTTAATTTATAAAGGTGGACTCCCAAAGATGATGGCCGTTGTATTTTTATACCCCACGTCACAGACAAGCATAGAAAAATAAAATGACGTCACACAAAATTCAATATGGCGTATAATATTTAGTTCGTTTTCTCTCAGACTCTATCCTTACATCGATTGAGTCTAATTACTTTAATGATAAAACAGGCGAAACGGAACGCAAGTATTACGCAAGAGGACAATTTACTTTCGAATCATTTCCTTACGGTGATCGATGATCGTTTCCATATATCGCTATATTAATTCGTTGTGCCGGAAAATACGCTGGTTTGTTCCTGTCGAATTGCTGTATGATTTATTTTATTGTTTGTAGCCACTTGGCCGGATGTTGTTCCGGTTATATCTCTTCTGTTTACCACTATCAAAAAGATCAAGAAATAATGGGTAATGTATAGAAACTTTCCTCTAGTTTAGTGTTTTCGATAGCCTTTTGTAACTTTTCTACAAGTAAAGGTAAAAGTTTGACTCCTCAATAGCTCCGCAGCTACAAATTCAAATTCACATTCAAAATAACATTAAATAAAAAATTTAAAAAACCCCCGACCCAAATTAGAAACATGAAAAGAACCAGTCAAGACAAATTCAACGAGCCCAAACTTGATGGGTTTACTAAAAAGGTAGACCAGGATTACGTCTCCTACCTTCGAGCCTTATCATCAGACCAGCTTAGCGGTTCCAGAAGACATTAGTGTTTCAAATGTCAGATCACACACATGCTTTCAAGCAAACTGAGCGTGTAACATTTCTATCACACCTAACAAACGACCTGATGACCTTGAAGACCTGAACCGATTTCCACCAAACATAACTAAGAACACTCTCGACTGATATACCTTTCAATCAAAAAAAACCGCATTAAAATCGGATCATCCGTTTGGGAGTTACGATGCCACGACAGACACATACACATTTACACAGACAGGTCAAACTTATAACACCCCGTCGTTTTTGCGTCGGGGGTTAATCATTTATTTCAAGTAGGCTGTTTTACAAGCACTTTTGAAACGTCAAGTCTGTCAGTATGTAGTGACTCTATCACCGGTTCGGAAGGCAGATCCTGCGGAGAAGAGCCGGCGAGAAACTCAGCAGTTGCTCTTTTTAAAAATCAATGTTACAATTTGTAATATAAAAATTAGAATTTTGGTTATCCCGTCTTGTGTGTAGAAAGAATAGCTGATTGCTTCCAAGTATCTTTGTCGTTAATAAAATCATTAATTTTATAGTAACCTTTACTTAGTAAATGGGTTTTAACAACGTTTTTTAACAACATTTTTTAAACCATTGTAAAGGCAAGTTCATTACTTCCTTTGGGATGAGATTATAAAATCGTATACTCAGTCCCACAAATGATTTTTGTACTCTGCTCAAGCGCAGTACCGGGGAAACTAATCTATGACTATATCTAGAGATTCGTTTGTTAGTATCAATTTTCTGTTTATAATGGCTGATATTTTGTTTAACAAAGACAATATAGCCAGACTCACGCCAAGAGGTCATAGGTTTGAACTCTGCCCGTTGAATTATTTTTGTACCTGCTTACACAGTTTTTCCGATAAATTAGAGCGAAAGGGGAATATATATTTTTTTATTTAGACCTTGACTTCATTCACACATGATGGTAAATGATTATGCAATCTAAGATGGAAGTGGTTAACTTTTTAGAAGAAAGATGAAATCCACAGATCGTTGGCTTTTTTGGGTCACAATTTTCGAGTTTCAGGTCAAAGTATGGGGAACCCCCAAAATTTATTGGTTTATTTTCTATTCTTGTGTAAAAATCGTAATGCGGCTTAAATAATACAACTACTTACCAAGTTTCAACAGTATATATGGTTCTTAAAGTTTCAGAAAGTGGCTGTGACATACGGACGGACAGACAAACATACCGAATCTATAAGGGTTCCGTTTGTTGCTATTTCGCTACGGAATCCTAAAAAAGAAACATTTTCACAATATCTACTTAGGTATTGTTGCTTCTTAATATCTAGATTATCTGTTGACGTAGAAATTAGCTGTTTATGCTCATGAAATAGTAACTACATTATAAGGAAATTGTTGTGCAGCTTGTGCAATGCATCGCAGTAAAATCTACCCAAGCTGTTATTTCATTTACTAGTTAATTCTTTAAAGACGACTAGTATACTATAATTATTTTATTGATTCTCTATTCTCTTAACTAACGTGGGAAACTAGAGTAAGTATAATCTGTTTCTGTGCCCAGTTTTCAATCCTGTCGAACGTTCTGGAGTTGAAAATCGTCTAAATGTTCTGTTCGGTTTACATGGTGGCAAGTGGGATTTCACTTTTCTTTTTCAGGCTTTGATTGAACTTTGAAAAAAAATATAATATATAATTAATCTAATTGTTGTCTTGTCCGTTCCGAAAAAACGGAGGAGGTTCTCAATTCGATGCGTATGTATGTATGACCACGCATAACTTTTTACAGATTTGTCCGACTTTGATAAATATTTTTATTAGTCCAAAAATTTTTAACAAAAAATAGAACCGACTCAAAACGCACTAAAAAGTAAAAAATAACTGTGTCATTTAGTTGCTTTAATTTACTTAAGCATATCTATGAAGTCAGTGCCAGCCAAGTTTAAGGAACATTTATTTAACGTAGTAAGCAGTTTGTGGTTTCTAGGTAACTTCCTTAAAGAAGAAAACTCCTACCGATACCGAGACAAAGACAGAAATCGCTGTAAGCGTGCCTCCAAAATTTGGAGAGTTCCTTCAATTTCCCCAGGATATCATCATCTGATCCTAACATGATGACAATGGGACCACCTTGGAAGTATGCCCTTTCTAATAAAAAAGAATTATCAAAATCAGACAACTCTGTAAAAAGTTATGCGTGGTCATCCTCTTACATCTCTTGAGTCCAGTACTCTTGCTCTGTTCTTTTAACATGATTGATTTCTCGCCGCCAATCGTCAGCAGTAATGCTTTGAACTGCTTCTTATGCTGATTTCTCAATTTCACTTTCTAGCTGGCTTACATTCTTATCTGCCACTCTCCTTTTGATGAGGTACCAAATAAATTCGATAGGAATAAGGTCGCAATTGTATGGTGGCGTCTCATGTCCGTGGCTTCTAAATAAATTGTCCACCACTTAATCTTTAGGAGGTTTTATTTTTTATTATTTGTCGATAGGAGCGAGGCAGCCATCATTGAATCGATCAATTAATAAGAACTTATATTATAGTATTATTTAACTTATGTTAAAATAATAAAGTTTTATTTTATTATTTTAACGTAACTCTTAGTGTTCGGTGTTTGTGCTAACGCTACTTTTACGCTGTTGTCAGTATGAAGATGATGATCCAAGATGGCGCCAGTTTCATTCCTATTCTTATTTGAATCGCATTATAGCTTATAATTGTATTCAAAGTTTAGTACGAGTAGTTTTTATCTATGTTAAAATTATGAAAAATAAAATATTTTTAGAAAAAAAAAATAAAACTGACTTCAAAACGCAATAAAAAATAAAAAAATAATTGCGTCATTTAGTTACTTTAATTTATTTTACCATATCTATGAAGTCGGTGCCATTCAAGCTTTTTACTTTGAGGACGTTACCTAAAATCCATTAATCTAGCTATTTCGTTAAATAAATTTTCCTTAAACTTGGACACCGACTTACATACATATATGTAATACGGTTAAATAAATTAAATGTCACAACTATTTTTTACTTTTTTGTCCGTTTTAAAGTAGGTTTTATTTTTTTTTAACAATGCGTATTTCCGATCATGTTGAAGAAAAAAAAATGATATCTATTATCTATTGCCTATACGCAGTAAGTAGAGCAACTAGCGAATATAATTCGAGATGAACAGCGAACACGCAGATGTACATAATCGATGCCGTATCAGTGAGGTATTAAATACGTGCTCGACTTGATACGCCATTATAGCTTTTGTTACAACTGCATAGAGTTCTATGTTGAATTGTTAGATTAATATTGCAAAATTATGGCGATTAATATATCGCGTTTAAAAGATGTCGTTTCGAGACTTTTTTTATCAACAAATTGGCTCATGACTACTATCACACCTGATGTTAAGGGATGATGCAATCTATGACGGAAGCGGGATAACTTGTTAGGAGTAGAATGAAATCCCCACCCCTTTCGGTTTCTACATGACATCGTACCGAAATACTAAATCGCTTATTTTTCTATATTGTTCTTATTGTCTCTGAAGACACCGTGTGCTTAATTGTCTTGTTAATTGATTAAGTTAATGCTTAGTTTATGATTCTAACTTTGTGAAAGTATAGCTTCATTACTTTTAGCAATTACTATCGAATCAAGTATGTGGCTTCCTTTAAATAAATCTTCTGTGAAATAATACAAGGATTTGAAAAAGAAACAACGGTAAAAGTATAACAATATATGGTGAACTAATGCAACAGAAAACATGGAGAACACTAAAACAAAAATAATTAAAAATATTGCTCCAAAGCCCGACGGAATATGTGCAGCAACGTCACAAAAATCCGACAAAAGACTCTCGATATTAATCCAAAATTTTCCAATTGTAAAATATTAGCAGTAAATTATAAATTAGAAAACAGCTTTTTATATAATATTTCTGCACGAATAAGTCGTTGAGATGTCGTGTAAACGCTCTACCGACATGCGTCACATTACGCAACGATAAATTTCTCGCTTTACGATCGAAAGTGTTTCGGATGTTTTCACACACGGCGTTACGGCGGCGTCATTGAGGCTTGCATGATTTACACGATTTTTACTACTTATTAGGTACGTCTACTTAGTATTGATCTATTAGTAGAATCGTTTGGAATTATCTTATACCTATAGTACTACATTTTGAGATCTCAAAGACAATTTAACTCCCGAACTATAAATGTAATTTTCTCACAAAGAATAACTCCAGTTTGTTGACTACGTTCAGCTTTTTAGATAATTTAAAAAGTATAGAAGTTCTATTAAAAAAACTACTACGTATTTCTATTGGGATGGCGTTTTAGTTCCGTAAATGCATTACGTTATAGGAGGATATTAGGGATAGGGACATTTCTTTAATTTTTTCATCAAATTTGTTATTTTACTGTCTATTATATATGGGAAATGAAGACATATGGATTAATTCTAATTGTAAAGAGATTTTTTTTCCAATAATTGTCTTCCTAGAAACAAAACAGGTAACAATATGTCAAATAGAATAAGCAATGCTGTTTTGCTGAAGATATAATTCATCATCACTTAGTGCCTTGTTTGGCGGTCAATATAGTTTCCCTATTATTCTCATTACGTTTTAATTGTGGGTAATCCAGTCTGGATCACTCTTTTATTTCGTTCGGTCTGGTACTCTAGCTCAGTATTTTTCCTTCCTAGATTACTTTTACAAAGGCAAACTGAGCTTCACTCTGTGTCGGTGTCCAAAGAAGCTCAGTTATCTCCGTTTGATGATAGACATAAGTTCTCTTTTTTATTATTAATTCCAGTGCCCTAAAATTAGGTGTAAAGCTGTTACAAGACATCTTGAGCCTTCATATTTAGCTATAATTAAGTAATCAGTGCCTCCCCAGACCTTTGCAAAAGACTCTGTTATTCTATAATACTTATAGTATATTTTGTCCACAGTTCAGCAAACGCCAAGAAATGGGAGGTAGAGCTGGCGACCCTGAAGAGCAACAACCTCCGACTGACCGCCGCGCTGCAGGAGAGTACCGCCAACGTGGATGAATGGAAGAGACAACTGCACCAGTATCGGGAAGAAGTGGCACGTGCTAGACACTACGCTACGGGGAAAGGTAAGAAGCTTATAGTACTTCTGGGTCTCATTCTTTTTTACTGCGAAGAGATGGCCTTTTACCTTTTCTACCGTTATGAGTTATTCTCCCTTCATCTTACCCACCGTTATGAGTTATAATGTTGAGTTATTGCTGGGCAATTTGATCAAAATAACAGAATCTATATAGATCTCATATATCCAGTTATAAAGAAAAATCTTTGAGGTCATTTAGTATCTTAGTGGGTATGTCTAAATGGAGCTACATCCAAATTGTCGCAGCGAGCACTGAATGCAGGGGATTCTAGATTGCGATTCCTAGAAGTTCTCGCAAATAGCTCATGTCCAGCTGTGGACTTCACAAGTAATAATGATAATCTTTAGTTTTTAGTTAGTTCAACTGCAGATGATTCCGAGTACAGGTCAAGAAAAAGTTTACACTTTCTGAGTTCCATTAAGACAATTTCAATAGCAATCTAAAAATGGCAAATGGATAGGAATAAAAAGATTGAACAGAGATGTGTTGGATTGCAGGCGGTGAAGCCAACGAAGTGGAGCAGCTGCGACAGCGCGTCGCGCAGCTGGAGGCGGAGTTGACGCAGAAGAATGAGGAGTTGGCACAGATCACCAAGTCGAAGAAAAGTGAACAGGTATACACCTTAAACAAATTTCCCATAATAAATGTCCATAAATTAATTTATTTTTATAACATATTTTATTATAATTAATTTTGGTTGCAGGACGCTGAGGCAAAATTGGCTCAGAGTCAGCTAGAGCTCGCTCTGGCGGCGCAGGACGGCCAGCGGCAAGTCATACACGCGCTGAACGACCAACTGTCACGGAAGATTGACGAGCTGGTGAGACTCTTTACTCAACTCCTGGTGTTTATACTGATATTAGGCTCAGAGTCTGTTAGAGCTCGCTCTGGCGGCGCAGGACGGCCAGCGGCAAGTCATACACGCGCTGAACGACCAACTGTCACGGAAGATTGACGAGCTGGTGAGACTCTTTACTCAACTCCTGGTGTTTATACTGATATTAGGCTCAGCGTCTGTTAGAGCTCGCGCAGGACTGTCAGCGGCGAACACCATAATTATTTCATCACCAACCAACTCGTCGTTGCAGCTTGCTCTTACATCCCTGACCCAGACACTGTTTGTAAACGTAGAAGCTCAAAATTTTCTTCACGATCCTGTTGATGACATAAAAATGTTATTCAACGCCTTCACAACCAGCAACAGTGTCTTTACTGGCGAAGACTAGGACCTTGAAATAAAGGAAGAGAACCTAAAAATTCACCCACGTTGACAATCGCTACCCTAAAAACCTTATTGTTGCCTAGTTTGCCCTGTAGTAAATCGTTGAGAGGCTGATAAAATGGTTTTGTTCTACCCTCAGTCGAACCTCCACCGCGAGATCAACACGGCCCTGCAGACATGAGAGCCGGCCGCGGCGCCCCCCGCCCGGCGCCTGCCGCTGCTGCTGCGCGAGCGCTGAGCGCGCTCCCTGCGCCCCCCTCGCCCCCCGCCAGGACTCCGACCTGCTCACGTGTGACTTCTGCTATTATTTCGAACTTGTCATGAACTTTATGTGTCATCTAAACACTATCCAATCTATGAATTTGTGATTTTTATTTTTTTAGGTTATATAAAGCCGGGTCTACATGTGCGGAACGGGTGTAATGTACATGTAATGTATCGTGAACATTGTGTTTGGAAACTTCAAATAGTGTGTGTGGGCACTACGAGAATTACATTCGTCTAAACACACGTAATTATTGCCGGAAAATGCCTGTGTAGTATGACATATGGCCTCGTCTAATAGTGCGAACTGTATATAATAAAACCACTCGTTCGTTTTGCTTTCTCATTTCTATGACTACCTTGTATGGAACAAAATATTAATAGTTGATTGATTACAAAATAAAAATGCTTCGCACCGCATTCGGTTGGCCGTGTTTTACGAAGCCTTAATTTACATTAAACAGTTGTCGGTTTTTAACGTGAGCATAAAACGTAAAACGATCACAATGATCGTCTCGTGCTGAGTGCGTGTAATGTTCGCGTTACGTTTTATGTTACGTTACGCACGTGTGCACCCGGTCTTAGTGCGGACGCTGAAAGAATGCCCTTTTGCCCTCCATCAAACTAAAAAAATATACACAGTGGGCATAACTTTGTAGTGTAGACATCAAAAGTTGATAATTAAAAGATTTTTTGTGTTTATTGAGGGTTTAATTTTATTAACAATTAATGGTTAGTAAATAAATAATAAATATATTTTTAAGTAATTTCTCCGCCACGTCGTCTTATTATCTGTCAAAAACGCATTCTGTCAACGGCCGGACTTAATGGTGATCGCTCATTTATTCGCTCCGTACGCGACTCTTGCTATGTTATAATAATATACATGTATTATCTTTTTTTAACTGGCCTGTACATACACACACACATGTTTTGTCTATGACGGAATAGATAAAACGTACGTGATTCAAAGTAACATCTTACGTTCGTTGTAAATGGACAGGAAAATGTGTGAATATGTTGAGATGCCAGGTAATTTCTGCCCGGTAAATCTAATATAATAATTACGAATGTATTACTTAAATAGTAAAACTTTTAATTGCGTACGGAACTGATAAGTGGGCATTCAACTTTACGCGAGAGTAAGACTTAACAATTCTCTTAAGTTACTGAGTTGCATTCTTGTAATCAATTATTTTGAAGCACCACATTTAAATAAAATATTGACAATATCCAATAATAAATGTCAATTTTCTGCTGACCGGTAGATGAGAGGCTAGCGGAAATTGTCAATCGAACTAAACAATTGACGCCCAGTGTTTTAAAATTAAAACTCGAATAAAACCAGTAATTATTTTTAAACTATCATAATATATTTAATTACAATTAATCAATTGTTTGTATTTGTATTTAAAGCTATTGTTGTTTCTTTCATTTCACAAACTCAAAAACGTTTTCGTTGTTTTTTCTAAGTACAAATTCTACTAGTGATTGGATGCAGATGGAGCATTAAAAGTGATTGGAAATTCGATCGTAATAAATATTTCAATTGTATTTTATAAAGTATTTTCTTTGCTTGCACTCGGCTCCATAATTATTTTCATTTCGTCACGATGAATCCCTGTAGATTGGGTAATTTTTATCAGTATTCTATGTTCAATCTTAGAATCCTTCACTTGCTTAGTTATTAAAAATTCAACGTTCGACATGTCAAAATTGTTTAATAAGTTTGTTACAACAATGTCCCTTCGTAGGGATGGATTTGTGCGTTGCAATTCAATTTCGAACAACGTTTTTACAATATTAAAAGTTGAAACGCTGTTTCTTGTTGTTGAATTACTGTTTTTATACGCGGAGTTTTTATGTCACTATTTGTCGGCCGTCGTAATTTTTATGTGTACTTATTTTTTATTTTGGTGTCAAAATAGATATTATACGAGCGATGTGTAGGGAAAAAATTTTATTTTAATAAATACTTTTTAATATGTTTTTCTTTCATATAAATGGAATCAATTTATTTGTTAAATAATATAATTTGGTGCTAGATCATATTTTTAATTTGTTTGATTTTGTATTAAAATTTTATTATTAAAACTCGAAAGGTTTATATCTTGATTAAATAGATTATTGTCTATATTATTACTATATTTTAGTAAATTATAATAAATGTCACTTATTAATTATATTTTATTAAGTTAAATAATCGACTTGTAACACTGGTTTACTTTTTTAGCTAAAAATTATATTTTAGCCAACAGAAGTCAGTCAAATATTGCTTTAAAGCTAAACGAAACTCCACAGTGTAGCTGTACAGTGATTTCAGCTCACACTTCCAGCTATACTGAAGCTAGAACTACTTTCGATTAAACTCTCTTTTGGGTGAGTTAAGTGTGTTATCTTTAAGTCTTTGCATAAACACATTTAAGTATGCAGACAACTTAGGTATGTTCTGAGATAAGATAGTGTTCTAGTTTTCCAAAATGACGTAAAGGTCTTCGGGTACTAACCCAAACCGCACAATTTCAACACAGTACATTGATTGCCATACAAATGTAGACTATACAAACTGTCCTTTGTGACTCGTTAATGGATGACAAGACAATCGTCAATTATATTGTCTCGTCATTTCTAATTTCCAAGTCTATATTTATTTGGCAAGCTACGTTGCTGTGCTTGAGGGCGTAAGTCGCCATCATTAAACTCCCAACTGCGTTGTTATGATGTGAATGTATATAATAATACTCATTACCGATGTTTCGAAATATTATTTTAAAATTCGTTTTAGTGTCTATTATTTCTTAAGACTAATTGTAACCCGGTGGATATCTTACGTTTAAGAGTTTAACCAACCCACCTTATTAATAAAGTCTATCGATGCCATGCCAAATAAAATCACTATTAAGTAAATAATAGTAACAAAAAAGAAACTGCACGTAGATATATCGACTAAATTTCCTAAAGCTTATCGCCCACTACACAGAACCGTACATAAGTGATATGAAAGATATATAAAAACTGTGTCAACCTTTTAATAAATTATTATAGTTCTTACCCATTTACTTATTTGGTTTTGTCTGCTATTCGAGTCCAATAGATTTATCGGTTCTCTGTCGGTCACTACTATCGCTATCACAATTTCTTGGTATTTGTTGTTGCGTATTTGATTTTTCAAAAATTTAGGAACTTATTAGCTAATTTAGCTTTTCGGTATGTGTGCGACAATTTGTACAGTTCTGTGTGTGGTGTGTACGACTATTTGCGCCTGTTCGGGCGATTTCTATGATACGTGTGTATTTATAAACTATTCCTCTATGATAAAGTTGTTTGGGCCCATTGTATGCCCTATTTGTGTGACGATGTTCGGACGGTGTGAATGTTACAAAGTCAAGCCTGAATAAATGGTTTTCTCGTAATATATTAGACATAAAAGAAAAGTTTTCTCAACTAAACAGTTGTATAAATATAATAAATGAAACTATGTACGTTAGATAATGAAGGTTTTCTTCACCTTTCTAAATATTTTGAAATCATTTATTCTGGTTTGACGGTCGTTAAATATTAGGTACGCTAAGGTTCTACTAACTCGTAGCATAAAAGTAAACATTTCCTGTATATTGGATGACCATTGAATGTTCTTAAGCAGATTGTTGCGGTGCAAATATATGAAATTGTGTGAACCAAGCAGTCTTTGTGCTACGATGTTCGTCGAAATTTGGCTAGGGAGATGTTAATTAACTTTACTATTCTGATTAAACTTTTTGGGAAAGATAGGTAAAACTAAGAATTATTACGTAGTAAGTAAGTGTTTATAAGTAATGTAACAATGATTCCTTGAAACACGATCTGTGCTGCATTTCTTTACATCACTTGATATTAATTTTCACTATTCATTTGCGTATACGTCAGAATATGGGAGGTGAGGTAGCTTTCGTATTTTGAATTTTTCTACATTCGTAAATTGTATAGGTTTATAGTTGTGCAAATAAAAATGTATGTTAACTTTGAATCGAAGAATTCATTGTACGGTAAAGTTGACTTGTAAGGAATGTGACGTTTTTCTTGATATTGCTGCACATGACATAAGCCCGGATTTTTTTAAAGGTACATTATGGAGGTGATGTCAACTACTGTAAAAAATATAAGTTGTTTTTTGTGCATATCGCTAAACTCTGTGCTGACTAAAAAAAGCACGAGTGTCAACAGTTATTTCTTGATAAAAGCAATATATTAATTATTCCGCGGAACTTCGACATGTACCTCCCTAATAAAATAGACGGGCTACCATGTGCAGCTTTTATTATTATTAGTGAATTAGTAATTTTTATTAATTAATTAATTATTATTAATATTATGTATCAATAAATTACCATTCCTAGTCTTAAGATAAACTAATCATCACTGTCCGTCTATGAATTCCCGAAAACTTAGTAGATTTTTTCAAGGATTTATTTTTGATTATTTCCCTTCGAAACCCTGTATCGCATAGATCCCTTAGCAAATTAGTAAATATTGTTTCACAGTTAAAAGTTGGCTGCAGTTTCTGTCTTGACATATTTATTATTGACAATTTATAACTATTTGTTATAATGCATACATAGTTCGGAGTGAATTTTCGAGTATTTATTTCAAAAGAATAAACGGTAAATTATCTTGGTTATAGTGATTTTACATGTATGTTATTTTTAGAGTAATAATTTGACACAATGCGGAATGGTGTTGTCGGCGATGACATTTAAGTTGTTTGATTTTTTATTTTTCCATTAGATTCTGCAGCCGACTATTATCTGTCGGGATAAAGGGTTCATTCCAACACATCAGTCATGTCAACGTCACGTCGCTGATCAGCTCTAACTAATAAAAGGTTATCGAACAATCTTTCAATCGAAGACTGTAAAAATCAATGTATACTTGTGAATATTTAATGTACTTTAGAATTTAAACTATCGTGCTGTTAAAATTATTATAAAAAAATACGCTCGGGTCGGAAAATGGCTTCCAGCCGTTTCTGCTACGCCCGATATTAAACCCAAAGTTATAGTAAATTAGTGAAGTGAATGCTAAATGAAATGAAAAGTAAATGCTACTATTACAATAACTTAATCTATATATAAAATATAAAAAGTTAAGAGGTGTCAAGGGACACCCGGATGGAACGAAGTTCCTTTCGATTAATTAGTAAAGGAATTGTAATAAAATTTTATTTTTTTTAAGTAATAATAATATTTGTTGTTGTACACCGAAACACCAGAGGGCGCTACGAGAGCGCGAGACAGCATACAGCGCGGGCGCCCCCCGCCAGTCAGCTAAGATCATTCCTCAGACATTTCCTATGAGGATATGTAATCGGGGATCGGCCAAGCCGTTTAGGAGTTGTAAGGGAACATATAAATAGTGCGGACAGACAGACAGACAGACAACAAGAATTTAAAGCATGCAATAATATAATATATCATTTCACACATCTATATGGGGGAATTCCTTTCCTGTTCATGAATTACTTTATGCGAAGTCGTTGATGGTTCTTATTCAAAACTAGTTATTGGTTAACTTGGTTTATAAATAAAGTAGAAACGAGTTGTTGACTGACGTCTTACAACACGTCAGATATCAGTGTGACTGAACTCGTCGTGACTGTGACACGGCTGACGCATGGGAGTGAACCTTTAATATGGCAACACATAATATCATTGAAAAAGGCTGAGGACACAATTTTTAAAATATACAATGTCTTCTAAACAGGGTACTTTTATTTGATGTTGTGTACGTTTGAATAGTGGCGTTGTTATTCGATTTTGAACTCTCGTCTACTTGCTAATGCGATACAAATTTGAATGAGGTGTGGTTACGCCATTTTAAACAAAATATCGAACTTTAAGCATTTATAATCGTGAGCAGGTCTTATGTATTAACTTTTTTATTTGCCACAGATAACAACAAAACGATCCTTATAAATTATTTTCTTCAATTGTCAAATTGCCATTAATCGAGATGCTAATTAGGATACATTTACATATTAGACCAGTAGGCCAAAGATGCGTTAGGAGAGCTTTGTCGTGTAGACAAATAGTCCCAATAGAAAATGATATTTTTAACTTTGCCTTTTTCTGTATTCGACGGCCTCCGTGGCGTAGTGACAAGCGCAGTGTATTTATTAGATGGAAGTCCTGGATTGTATTCCGACTAGCCCAGTCGATTAAGATTTTCTAAATTGGAACAGGTCTGGCTACCGTTGCTAGATACCATCGTACAAGCAGAGACATAAGGCCAAGCGATTTAACGTTTCGCTAGGATATCGTGTAGAAACCGAAAGACCATTTCTTCCTACTTCTAAGAAGTTAGCAAGTGAACAGAATTATCTTCGTGCGCATCCTAGCCCTACTGGGAGAAAGATTGTACACATCTTTTTATTTTTATTATATTTCATTCAAATTTGTACAGCATAGAATTACAAAGTACATTTTCGTAGTGGCAGTTTGTTGAAAAGTTTTCTTATACAAACTATTTCTGAAACCCTTTCCGGTTTCGGACAAAAACTAGCCTGTAACCATTGATATAGGAAACCAAAGATATACTTACATGAAAAGGACATACAAGACATACGTTAAAATAGTCATTTAACATGTAGGATATATCTTCGGTTTGGTATATCAGTGCCTGTAATATATGTAATCAAATAAAACGTTAAGCTATGTTAACCTGTTAATATTTCATATAGGGAAATGTTGTTGTCTATTGTATGGTCTGTTAGATCGCAGTATGTCTACATTGACATTTTTTTTATTCAAAGTTACCATTCACGTATGCATAAAGGCAGTACACATAATTTTTTTAAAACTTGTGCGCACCATTTGATAAAAGTCTAAAGTAGATATTTTTTTTTATATAACTACATTCATTTTTTGTGTAGTTATAGTAAATGTCCTTGGTTATATATGGCTAATAAATTTGTCTAATTATGTAGAATAATAAATGCCGATATGTTTTAAGACTCATTGCGATCTCTCAGATTACACAGTCGGCCACAAAAAGCGAATACATGAACAATATTATTTGTTAGTTAAATTAAACAAATTATACCTAGCTCTAGCGGAAAAATTGAATTAAATGTTTTATAGTCACTCACTATTTATTTGTACATGAAAATCTGTTTCACTAATGTAAAATTATATAGAGAAAAGAAATTATGTAGACAACCAAAAGATCTGTTGGTAATTAAAGTGTATTATAGTGATAGGTGTATAAGTGTTACTTTCTAATTCGTCAACCGGTGTTCAGTGTGATTACAATATATACATGTGAAACGCTAAAATATACTTTATTCAAAAGATTAGTAAGCACATAAACAAATAAATAAGCCATTAACGATAATTAAGCATTACAATGAAGATAGAAAAAATAAAATAAAAATCAGTTCTAATTCCAAAATTTACAATAAATAAAATAATTGCAAAACGTTTTTGTTATTCCAATCTATTGTTGCAATGCAGTTTTGTTGCCCTTTTTTGAGCCTACACGCCCCATTGCGTTCCTCGCCAATAAAAAAAAACCATTTTTTTAAATTTTGTTATCCCTAGTGAATAAATAGACAAATGTTAATGTCTGTTCATATATGATTTTCGTATTATGATGATATATTTATATTCATTCTTATATATGACATTTTTGATTGACATTTTTTATTTTAAATCACTCTATCGAAGTTTGGAAATATTAGTAAAACACATTATTATTTTTTTTTAATTTAAAATTGTCTTATTATTTGTAAATAAAAAAAAAATAAAATGAATTAATTGTATAAATCTGATTAATTAATTATTTTTATGGCTTCACAATATTATACAGTTGCAATGGCCTGTGGTGTAATTCCTCCCACCGAAAACTTTCCATTAATTGGAGTGCCAATATTTGACCACGTTTTATGTTCAGTTAATTGTAGCTTAATGTATTAACTAGGGCCGTTGTTGCTAAAATAAAGGTTGTTGTATTGTAATCGCATTATAGTATGTAATTATTTATTATTAGATAGTCTGCATTGCGTTTGTTTACTAATTTATTTAAGTAACTTTTTGAATATTTTACGAAAGATCTCCATATTTGTAGATACCTAATTAATTCGGTAGGTATTTGACAGTACCTTTCTTTAACGTGGGAAATCCTCATGGATACCTTCTCGCCATGGGGAGGCAAGATAATGTAGGACTTGTACTATAATGTACGACTAAAACCCCACGGTGTTCCAACTCGTCGCCTGGGACTGCATTATGGGAACGTACTGCTACCGTAATTTGACAGTACCTAAATAATTTATTTTTGAGCTTTTAAAAATCGATAAAAGTATATGAAAATATTATTTATGATTTTTTGATTATTGATATTTTACCGAATTTTGAAAATTTTAATTTTTATTGTTTTTCAAGCAACTTAAGTTGTTAGGCCACCGCAAGTGCAGCGCAGACTATGCTATGTGTACGTTATCTTCCATTAGAGTCGTAGTCGCTGTGAGCTACATATGCGTATTAACAATAAATAAATTAAATGATGATTTCAATGTGTACCTTTTTCTTGGCTCGCAGTGTAAACATTAATGCCTCAAAGCGGTGAGCTATATTTTAAATCTGATAGTGATCGTTAAATAATAATCCAATATTATTTCTCACTTGAGCAGCGTGTTGGGTCTAAGCTCTATATTCCGTCAAGGTTTGGCTCTATAGTGAGCTGTTCCTCCAATAGGTGTCAATTGTTGTAGTTAACGATGTACTGTAAGATCAGTTCACTCCTTGTAGGAGACAATATATGGAGCGTAGACCCACCACGCTGTTCCATTGCGGGTTGGCGCACTGAGGGTGATAATTTTTCATTCATTAACGATTGATATCTGATGTTGTTGATAATCACCGGGACCGATGGTTCCCTGGAGCAAGGGGGTCACTACATAACATCACTTCTCGACCCAGGCAAGGAAGAATAATCTTAGAAATATTCCACGTCTTGACCCAGGATTCGAACCCCAGGACCTCGTCGAAATCGAAGCCACATAGGTTAAACAACCTTATAGTAAACTACCTGCGTACGTCAATTTGAGCTGAGAATCAAACCCAGGACTTTGACTCTGCTGTAAGCAAGCCATAACTGCGCCAAAGAGGTAGTCAATTTATAGGTAACAAACAAGTGTTCAAGGTTTAAGAAAAATCGTGCATTCAAGAGAAAAAGGAAGGTTAAATATGAGGAAACGCAGAGAAAATTTTTTGTCCCTACACTACATTAACACCCCATCGTGTTTTGGGGAAATGTTAATATAGAATTTGTTTACGTCATTCAAAGTAAAGCCGTTTACATTTAGGAGTGCGAAAAGATTCCCGCGGGAATAATAATCAGTTTCTGATGGGAAAGATATGACCTTGACATTGGGAGGTACCCCTTTTTTCAGATTAAAGAGGTCACTCTGCGTCTATACCTACTTACCGATAGGGTTTTTTACAAAGCATATACGAGTAGACAAGCTACACTGGATGTTAAGTAGTTCGTTTCAAAATAAATATGATAAATACATGTATTTTATTAACCCCCACACAAAAAGAGTGGTATTATAAGTTTGACGTCGATGTGTGTGTGTGTGTGTGTTTCAAAGGTGAATTAAATTTCAAATTAAAGGTCTTGACTAATTAAACCATTATAATATGCTGTAGGTAGAATCCGAAATAGCCTTTAATACTTAAGTACTTTTGTCTTGTTTTGTCAACCGACGAAAAAAAAACGCAAATTTGATTTGGAGCGTCATCTAGTTATAGCGAGAGTAAACGCTTTTTTTGCTATATAATTTGACACTATGTATATTTTTTTCGCTTTTTGCCCCACTATATATGTATGACCACGCATAACTTTTTACAGTGTTGTCCGATTTTGCTTTTTTGATTTTGTGAAAATTGTAATGTTTCTATAAATGTGATTAGAACATACCTACTTGATGTATTTTTCACACATCCATGAGTAAGTAGAAAAATATATATTCTGTAACAGTAAGTATTTAATATTTTTTAAATATCTTAGGCTCTTCTCACCAACATCTGTATTTCGGACTGGTGGTACCGTACTGACAGACTTCAAAAATGCTTTTATAACAGCCAACTTGAAATAAATGAATGAATTTGTGTGCGAGTAACTTAAAAGGGGTGCATCCCATTTGTACCCCATCTATAGAACTGTTGGGACATTTTCCGGGCTGTCAAATTATATCCCAATAGTTCTATTTAGTACTGTAGTATAGTTTTGCTCTTGACTTTACTTATAGCATATAAGTTATAAACTTTATATTATTTTAATTTATATTTCATTTTGTTTTTAACAACCCTGTTTGTCCCTTGCGACAAAAGCTTAGTTGTTAAAACCAAGTAGTAGTCGTGTCTAGGTCAAGGATTCCGTTTTTTGTCTGTGATTTCATATTATACTTATAAAAACTAGGTAATTTATATGTAAAGTACAAAACTAAACACTACACTCTAATATGGTGTATCAACAGTTGTATAGAACTAAAATTAGGAGGTACTACTGGGATGCACCCCTTAAAAGTTACATCAATATCATGAAACGTCAGTCCAAGTTGTTAACTAAGATTCAGCATTCATTATTATTGTTAGCGTATTAACGGCCTAGGTACTACAGGGCTAGACCTCCCTCTTTATAGGAGAGGGGATATTGAGTGTAGACCCACCACGCTGCTCCAATGCGGGTTGGCGATAATGTTTTGTATGTTAACGATCACTAATAGATATTAATAATAGTGACCGGGACCGTCGGCTTAACGTGCTCTCCGAGGCTTGGAATATCCTGAGAATTTCTTTGAAGAATGAAAAACTCGAAGAATTATTCCGTAACCCGACCCAGGATTCGAACCCAGGACCTCGATCTTTCAGGATTGAAGCCACATAGGCTTACCACTAAACCAACGAGGCAGTCAAATCTAAGATTATACTTAATTGCTAAGAATAATATCCTGTCAATAAACTTTCAGTTTCTCATGATCCCAGGCGAGCTCGCGAACCCTCGCCTGGGCACAATTCGAACGGCCCGCGTTTTCACAGGCCATTTTCTCATCGATTTCCCAGAGCGCATGTCACTTTCCCGCCATTTCACCGTTCACCGTACGCCAGTACCGCGCGATCATTGCTGTGAGACGCACGTTCGGAGTCCACGTCCCGATCAACAAAAAAAAACAGAGAAATAAAATCAATTCTGTATTACGCTATTGTATATAAAATTGGAGTTAGATTAATAAGTTTTGAAAGAGGTCGTGTTTCATTAATGAGTTCATACTTAATATCAAATTAATATTCAGTAACATTATGAAAGGATTTTAAGTGTCACTCCGTTTATTTCGGCTTCGTTTTTACTTTTTTTTTAATAAAGATCGATAAACATAATAAGCATGTGAGTATTACCAATATTTTTCTATTATAAGTATATTTACAAGATTTTTTATTTATATTACAAAGTGTATTTATATTTATTCATTTATATTTATGATTTATTATTAATTGTGTGTGTGTGTGTGTTTTTTAATATTATTTCTTCTTATTATCTTGTGTACACCCTTGTTTACTTAATCCTCTATTAAGTTGCCTGATAGAGATAGTAGAGATCGCTTTTTAGCGATAAGGCTGCCTATTATACTAGTACATGTCAGTTATTTTTGCCTTCTGTTATTTTACTTGTCTTTGTTAATATGGTGTATAGTAAAGTGTATTTTCATTTCATTTATTTAAAGTAAATACCTACTTGTTTCGGTAGTTAAGATTTTATTTTACCTATATGATTTTCATTCAGTTTATATGGCTTTGATGTGTATTTATTTCGTGTATAATTTTATATTTTAATATTTTATGTTGTTATATAAAAACTAATAATATTATTCTTAACATTTACTGAACTGATTTTGATGTGCTATGATTGTTTATGGTTTATCGACATGTTTTATTAATATTATACAAAAAAAAATTGTATTGAATATTCGTGGTGTCGTATTTTGTTATTGTAGATTCGTCGTATAAAACAGATATTACCTAATTGTTTATTATGAAACAATTGCACAACAGTTTTAGCAGTGTCCTCGTTACCATAGACAAAAAAAATTCTCTTAACGCAATAACATTCGCAACAAACAATAGACAAAAGCTAGAGAAATCGCACTAATCTGGGCTATATTTAGATAACAAAGCATTTACGCGGATATTTCATGATTCTAAGATTAAACTCTATCTATCTATCGAACTTTTATTTTATGAGGTTCCAACCTTTTTAATGAATTATCATCATCATCATTTACAGCAGTTGGACGTCCACTGCTGGGCATGGGTCTTTTTAGGGACTTCCAAACATAACGATCTTGAGCCACATGTGGTTTGATTTCACTGTCCACCAAATGGGGAGCCGACCTGCGCTTTCCGGTGCGGAGTCGCCATTCTAGTACTTTGGGCAAAAAGCGTAACCAACAATTTATGTGCTCTGTGCCAGCGTGCGTAACCGCGCCCTACAGACTTGTAAGTGACACCAAATAAGGTATTTTTTGTACATGGTCTGTTCATTTCTGCGCCCCTCCAGGGTCTGCGCCCTGTGCCTGGGCACCGCTGGCACTGCTCTAGTTACATCACTGCTTTGGGCCTCCAACGTGCATCAGCTGTACGAACTACGCGCCCCGTAGTTCGTACAGCAGTATCTCCTTATTTCTGATTCGATCACGCAGAGATTCTTCGAGGTTCTCTTTCCATCCCTCGCTGAAGTACTCTGAGCCTTCTTTTGAGGCCCGATATTTTAATCAATACTGCATTGCTATAGGTAAAATTTAAAATATTCAGGAGTTCACAAATGTGAAGAATTAAGTTATCCCTTCTCCTATAAGGAGGGAGGCCTGGTCCTGTAGTGGGCCGTTAATAGACTGATAATGATGATGAAGATGATGAAGAAGGTTTAGTAGACACCGAGATATTATCTATTCACTTATATAATATCTCTTTTTTATGTTTTTTAATTCCGCCATGTTGAATTTGTTATGATGATACGAGTGAACCCATTAAAGTCTGAGTCCCCCTGTTTGTCAAAATGTTATATTATGTTTAACTTCGTGAAATAGCTACAAAGGCTGGAGATAAATATAAGTAGATACATACTTTAGAGTTTATCTTAACCAGCCGATGCAAAGCGAACAAAAGCTATCAAGCTGAATAAGCTATCCAACTATGTATATAGCATATAACTAAGTAGATATTGTTCTGGTATTCCGCTTCCTCAACTCGACATTACTGATCTATATATATTTTAATAATACATATTTGAAAAATAAAAAAATAAAGTTGGGCTTTTTACGGGTCTGGTCGCGGAATAATTCTGAGTTTTTCAATCTTCAATGGAATTTTCAGTACATTCCAAGCTCGGATTCGGGAAGTTGGTGGTGTGCTTCGGAGCATGTTAAACCGTCGTGGTAATTATCATCAATATCTAATAGTGATCGTTAATAAAATGAAACGTTATCACCCTAAACCCACCAACACGCATTGGAGCAGCGTGGTGGATCTACGCTCCATATCCCCTTTCCTATAAGGAGGGAGGCCTAGCCCTGTAAAAGGCCGTTAATAGGCTAATAATAATGATGATGATGATACTTGGATGGTCTGTCTGTATACTATACCTACCTCTATCTCTACTACCACTCAAAGCCACCTTGATCACAATATAACAGTTGACTATATTTCTTATTATTTTTGGCAAGTTGGCCCTTGACTGCAATCACACCGGTTGGGAAGTGATTAAAATCCACACCCTTTACAGTTTCTAACAACGTACCGGAACGCTAAATCGTTGGACGGTGGGTACGTCTTTGTCGATAGGGTAGTAACTAGCCACGGCATCATAAGCTTAAATTTAAATATTTATTTGGCACATTTAAAAAGTCGGTAGCATAATTAATTTGAGTACCAATTATTTTGATTTCGAACAACGAGTGATTAGATGCCGAGAGTGCCCTAGGCGTGCATCTCGGCGACCCTCTAGCGAGCGTATATTACAAATTTTAATTAACTGTCTACTAGTTGTATTACTTACCCTATATATAGAGTTGTGGGACTAATGTGGTTTCTGATAACGATGTCTTAGATTCGATTCCGGGGTCAGGCTATGGAAAAATACCGAGTGTTTTTGATTCTTATATAGGTATGAGATTTAACAATTTTTTTGTGAAATCTAACCGAGAAAAAAAATGTAAAGAGCCTATAGGGTGGCCTGGATCTGTAGTGAAATTTGATTGGGCTAATAATGATTAGTTGTGTACATAAATAAATAAAATTTATAATTATTTATTTATGAGTGGCTTAAAAATACCCTAGTTGAAACTTCTTTTACATTACGCAATTTATTTATCTACTTCTTTTGCCACAAGATGGACGCAACGACTCAACTTTGTACGTGTCACACATGTCCCTTTGCAACCTCCCATCCCTAGGCACCCCTACTTTACTTTAGGAAGAATCGAAGCAAGGACTATGGCCTTAAAACGCCTTGCCTCATAAAGCCACAAAATTATCTATATCTGCTGACCTAGGCCTAATTAAGACCACTTTCTTTTGCAAGAAATACAGTCTAAGCCCCCCCTTTTTTGACGGCCTCTTTGGCGAAGTAGAGCTTATTGAGATTTTCTTAACCGGTCCCGGTCTGACTGGAGGGATTCTTTGGCCGTGGCTATTGACCACCCTGCGGGCCAATCCGCCAAGTTATTTAGCGTTCCGGAACGCTGTCGTACAGAAACCGAAACAAGTGTGGTTATTCCTACTCATAACAAGTTAGCCCCCTTCCATCTTAAATTACATCATCACTTACCACTAGGTTAGATTGCTGTCAAGTGCTAACTTGCAATGAATAATAATTAAAAAACATATAGCCTAGCACATATCCTATCATATATCTTTACATGATCATTGGTTAAAAAGATCATCTGCTGGGTTTCTTGCCGGCTGTTCTCAGTAAGAATATGCCTTTCGAACTGGTAGAAGGGTCATTGCAAACAATCAAACATGACGTTTCCGAAGAGCTTGTAAACGAAGCCTACTTGTATCATTAGTTGCCTACCAGGTGTTATTGCCGTCAAGGGCTTACTTGTAATGAATTAAAAGAAAACAACATTGCTACAAATAATCGGGACAATCTAATAATAAACTTTATCGTACCGAGTGTAAATACGTTTCGACCATATTTACTCAAACGGTGTAATTAAGGAAACGTCGCTTGTTTATCAACGCAGATGGAGGAAAATAATAATACGAGTAAGTATGTTCCTAAACTACAAGTGTTTATATGCCTAACAAAATTCACCATTATTGGTTTTGATCTTGTTCAATTATGTCGATAGATCGATTGTGCCTAGTTTAGTACGAGCACCTCGATCTACAAAATAGAAGCTCGTTAAGCAATAAGCTGCCTCATTGGTCTAATGGTTAGCCTTTGTGGCTTCGATCTCGAAGTCCTGAGTTTGAATCCTGAGTCGAGTCATAATAATTCTGAGTTTTTTCTTTCTTCTATGATATTTGTAGTACATTCCAAGCCCAGAGTCAGGACGTTGGTGAAGTAACCTCAACATCCGATACTGATCATTAATAAAAATGAAAAAATGTCATCCCAACCCCGCTAACCCGCATTGAAGGAGCGTGGTGGGTCTACGCTCCATATCACTATCCCCTCACATATAACAGAATATCCACCCAATATAGGAAATTAAGGAATTTAACCGCTTTATCCGATATTAAATACTCAGACTGAACTTATTTTAATCTTTGACACAAAATGGATGAACTCATTGGAATGCGGATTGTTTTTTAAAGAAGCCACACCAGAATTTATTTCAAATTTAATTTTAACATTTATTTTAAAAATTGACGACCTCCGTGGCACAGTGGTATGCGCGGTGGATTTATAAGACGGAGGCCCCGGGTTCGATTCCCGGCGGGGCAGATTAAGATTTTTCTTAATTTGTCTTAGTCTGGCTGGTGGGTGGCTTTCACCGGGGCTAGTTACCACCCTACCGACAAAGACGTATCGCCAAGCGATTTAGCGTTCCGGTACGATCTCGTGTAGAATCCGAAAGGGGTGTGGATTTTCGTCCCACTCCTAACAAGTTTGCCCGCTTCCATCTTAGACTGCATCATCACTTAACATCAGGTGTGATAGCAGTCAAGGGCCAACCTGTAGTCGATAAAAAAAAAGTTGTCTTAACGCTAGTTAGGTACCTAATATGACAAATAGTCGGTAATCTTCCAGTGTTTACATAGAAGTGTAGCTAATGCAAATTTATCACCGGAGCCCTCTGAGAGTTATTACGCCCGATGACGTCACTGGATTGCCTGTCAAGTCATGCCAACGTTATCTGCGCTTTAATGTTCGAGAATAAATTGTGAAGGAGAATTTTTAAAGATTACTTCTGAAGATTGAAGATCAAGACTGCATGTTTATTATGTTTCGCGCGTTACGCTTTGATGGTGGGAGCTAGTCTATTTTTCCTTAGCTAGATGAAAGGCAAACAGAAAATATTAAAACGAATTGAAATCGCTTTAATAATGTACAAGATGTTCTCGTTAGAAAACTTCGTGGGTTTTAGGTAACAACGCCCTTAAAGTAGAAAGCTTGGGTAGCACCGACTTCATCGACATGCTTAAGAAATTTACAGAAAAAAAAATTTTACTAAAACGAATCGGTTCTATTTTTATTTAAAAATTTTTATTTCTTACTTTTTAGTGATTTATCGCCACGTAACGTACTCGTACTATACTGGCATAGTATATTATACGGCATTAGTAGCCAAGAAGGTACTGATACCGAGACAAAAACCGAAATCGCTGTAAGCGTGCCTCCAAAGTTTGAAGAGTTCCTTCAATTTCCCCAGGATATCATCATCAGATCCTAATATGACAATGGACCACCTTGAAAGTATGCCCTTTCTAATAAAAAAAGAATTATCAAAATCGGACAACTCTGTAAAAAGTTATGCGTGGTCATACATATAAAAATAAATATATGTGTCGAATTGAGAACCTCCTCCGTTTTTTTTTCTTCGTGCTGTATATTGAATCTATTAAAAATGATACAGGCCTATAATAAAAAGGGGAATTGACGGCACCACGTCGCTCCATTACAGCGGTACGGTTAGTGGAGTGGAGTGATAGGCAGATAGCCATGCTTGTCACTGCGACGATCTTATCAGTTGTTGATGATAATGACCGACGGCTTAACATGCTCCCCTAGGTATCACTACAACAGCCCCGATTTACCATACACAGAGTATTAAAAACACATACGTGTTAAATGGTATAACATCGAATTACTGATATATTAAGATCTTGTTGACACTCTTCTGTGTATAAAATATTTATTTAAAATTTAGGAAAGTCCATACTAAATTTTCAAATTATTATTTTAATAAAACATTTTTAACAAAAAATAGAACCGACTCAAAACGCACTAAAAATACTAACAAACTAATACAGACTAAACTGACACTAATAGTAATAATAAAATAGAAATAAAATAATACATAATAGCTAAATTACCATATTAAACTACCCATATAAATTTAATTTAATATTTAAAAAGAAAATATAAATTGTCTCACATTCCTTCTTAAGTATCGATATTTCCACCGCACAATTTTCAAATGCTTTTTGTTTATTAAGCAAAAACTTTTAGTAAATTAAAGCAACTAAATGACACAGTTATTTTTTACTTTTTAGCGCGTTTTGAGTCGGTTCTAATTTTTTGTTAATAAATTTTATTTCTTACTTTTTAGTGATTAATTGCCACGTAACAAACTCGTACTATATTATCATAGTATATTATACGGCACTTATAGCCATAAAACCACCGACACTTACACAAAAACCGAAATCGCTGCAAGTGTGCCTATATTGGAAGGGTGCCCCTTCTAATAAAAAAAGAATTATCAAAATCGGACAACTCTGTAAAAAGTTATGCGTGGTCATACATAAAAAAAAACATACGTGTCGAATTGAGAATCTCCTCCTTTTTTTTCGTCGGTTAGTAACTGTATCATTTAGTTGCTTTAATTTACTTAAGCATATCTAGGAGTAGGTGCCAGCCAAGGTTTCTACTTTAAGAACATTACCTAGAACCCACAAACTGCTTTAATACGTTAAATAAATGTGCCTTAAACTTGCTGGCACCGACTTCATAGATATGCTTAAGTAAATTAAAGCAACTAAATGATACAGTTATTTTTACTTTTTAGTGCGTTTTGAGTTGGTTATATTTTTCTTCTATTTATTTATTTCTATATTTAAGGTCAAAGATCACAATTCTTATACGTGAGGAACACGATTACAGGAGGAGAATTTATAACCTTTCATTCACGTTATATATTATGTGCAATGAAATCTTTCTTCTTCTTTACCATCTTCTATGAAGAAAGCATTCTTCTTTCATCAATACGAAATCATTTAAAAGTGAAAAGAGTGCTCATTAGTTTTGTTCATACGAGAAGCTCTAGAATCATCAACCGAATGCATGCCACAGATGTTTTACATACAAGCAAATTGCACTCAGAACCCCGTAATGGCGTAAAGTGGTGCACTTAAGCCATTGAAAGCTGTAGGTAGGTGGAAAATAGTGTGGCGAAAGAGACATAATATGAATGACGAGAACTTAAAATTTGCCAAAAATAAACTGCAAAATAACTAAAATATTAAAAGAAAACGATTCTGTGATGAAAAAAAACAAAACAAACTACGAATCATCGACATCATCATTATTAACAGCTGATGAATGTCCACAGCTGGATGTAGGTTATAAGGGACTTCCTCACAATAATCTTACTCGCAAGTCGCCTGTGGTCAGCGGCTATCTGCGACACCTAGTCGCACGTCAGTGCACTTCCCGGTGCGGGGTCGCCTTTCGAACCTTGGGCCTCCAACGTCCATCAGCAGTTCTGCGACTTGATGAGCTATGTCGGTTGCTTTAGTTCTTCTGCAGAAGTCCTCATTTTCTGATTCGATCACGCAGATATACTGCGATCATTGCTCTTTCCATCGCTTGCTGAGTGACTCTGAATCTAAGGCAAGCAGTTAGCGATGAGGGCTCAAATCCATACCTACATATAATTTAGATTTTTTTACGTTTCACATTAAATAGGTTCTAGTATTTGTATAGTTACCTACCGCTATAATCATAAGTAAAGTACTCGTATTTCAGGGAATTAAAAGAAATTAGAAATACTTTACGTAATAGAATCACTTCCATTTAGAAAATCTATTCTAAATATTATTAGTTGTTTTCGTTATTCTAATAAGTAATTTTTATAATACAGGTATACCTACCCGATATCATTTTCCGTGAGATTAAGACATTTTCCTGAGGCAAAAAAAGGTATTTTATTTTACGCCGGTCCCTAATGTTTCCGGAGAAAAGCGTATCCAATATAACTAACTACATGTATATTTCTTGTTACCTGTAAAAGGTCGTTTTACAAGTTTTGAATATTTACCTTACAAATTATAATTTTTTTATTTACCTAGGCCTTTATAATTATATACTATATTATATATACTTTAATTAGGACTTAATTGCAATCACACCTGATAGTAAGTGATGATGCACTCTAAGATTGTAACAGGCTAACATGTTAAGAGTAGGATGAAATCCACGCCCCCGTCGGTTTATATACGCCATTATACCGGAAAACTTAATAACTTGGCGGAACGTCTTTGTCGGTAGGTGACTAGCTACGGCCATAGATTCCCACCAGCCAGACATGGACGAATTCAGAAAATTATAAACGGCCCTGCTGGGAATCGAACCGTCCTCCGTCTTATAAGACGGTCCACTGCGTCACGGAGGCTGTCAAATGTACTTACGTCAAAATACAGTATTTAAAACTTTTGTCTATTTGTCTGTCTCTCTGTCTTTTTGTTTGTATGGGCTAATCTCTGAAAATACCAGTCAGATTGTAAAAAATATTGTATATTACGCATCCAAAACAGCAGGCGTTCGCTAGTATTTAGTAAAACAACTCGTTCGGTCTCTAAAATTACATAAACAGAAACTTGAAAGATTTCCTGACAACTCAAATAATCTGCTAATACAAGTGGGCGCTAAAATTGCTAAAATAAATCTACTTGTTACAGCAATTTGGAATTTTTCGGGGGTCATAAATTAGCTGGAGCTTGGAAAACTAATTATTTAACTTAGTAGGTACAAGGAAATTATTGTTCCTGCCGTTTGGAACAGCTTGTAATCAAGTAGGTACCTGTGTACTAACACAATCCCACGGGATACTACAAAACACTAACGTCTACGTCCCGGTGCTTTTTCTGTAAGATTGTATTTTGGCTTCGAACTCAACGTCTATAGGTAATTTGTATATTACGTATGTTAATGGTTTTATGACGGATCTTGGTGACTTAGCTGCTGGTAATCGTCGGTTTCTCGCGGAATATACGAAATAAATAAATTATTAACTTAATTAACTAATCGTGTTACTGATATTAAAATCATTAGTTTTTTAAACTGCCTTAAAACTCTGCAAGACATAGTTACATATATTGTAGACTTAGCTCCAACTACAAGTATAAAAGACAGAACAATCAAATGGATAAACAATAAATTTTGCTAAGTGTAAGTAGTAGTTACTTTTAATTTATCGCCATATCGCCATTTTTCATAATAATCAAATTGACACTAAAAAAGGTAGAATATAAATAGGGCAGAGACAAGGCAGAGAGGGGTGAGTTGAGAGTAATTCATGATCGTTGTCACATTGCTCTCTGATTGTTTATGCGCAACTGAGTCCGGTGACGTCGCTCACTCTAGAGCCGCGTTCTACCCCAGTACAAATTCACCCCATTAGGGCACGCTCCCACTATATCGTAACGACAGATTGACCTACAGTTTGGAGTGTCGTGGCTTGTGTGAATAGAGGTGTTCACATATAGGACTGCACGACTAACTGTTCACGACTTTTTCCACGACAGATTATCGTGACAAACGGCTAACTCGTGCTAACATTCCCATTCTCAATATGATAAACTAGCGAGTGATCGCAACTTTATCGATTGATAAAGAAAAAATACCCCTTAAAGATGATTTTTTTCCCACCCTTTCCTCATATTTCACTGTTTCTTCCTCCCTATTGCTTGCACCATAATGTCATATAACCTAAAATCTTACTCGAAAAATTTTTAAATAAAAAAAGCAACCGACACAAAACGTACTAAAAAGTAAAAAATAACTGTGTCATTTAGTTGCTTTAATTTACTTAAGCATATCTATGAAGTAGGTGCCAGCTAAGTTTAAGGAACCTTTAATTTACGTATATAAAGCAGTTTGTGGGTTCTAGGTAACGTCCTTAAAGTAGAAACCTTGGCTGGCACCGACTCCTAGATATGCTTAAGTAATTTAAAGCAACTAAATGACACAGTTATTTTTTACTTTTTAGTGCGTTTTGAGTCGGTTCTATTTTTATTTCTTACTTTTTAGTGATTCATCGCCACGTATCGTACTCGTACATAGGTCACACACTACGTCATAGTATATTATACGGCACTAGTAGCCAAAAAGCTACCGATACCGAGACAAAAACCGAAATCGCTGTAAGCGTGCCTCCAAAATTTGAAAAATTCCGTTTTTTTCGTCGGTTATAAATGGACTATCGATATAAAAAATATTTTTCAGATAGAACCACTAGCTCCTGAGATGGTCGGGAAATACGAAACAGTACTACAAGTAAAAAATATTAGTAGCGAGAATTGAGCAGCGTAGCATAATGCGGTTTAATAATAAAAATTACAGTACACAATGACGACAAATAGTCTATATAGGAACAGCTAGAGCCGACTGTCGTCCAATGGTAAATTGATAGTCACGGCATAGTGGAAACGCGCCCTTATGAGAGATGAAAGCCCCGAGGGTCGCTGTATATGATATACAGAAATTAGAATTGAAATATCGTATATATGAAAGTTGAGTGGAAATTCTGAGCTTAATCTGTAGCACGGTAGATTTGATAAGCTTTTCGCAGTGCAAGCTGCATTATTACTTTACATGAAAATATTTACGGTGACATAAATAGATATTAAATAGAATCTCATTTTCCCTTGGTCATGCCATAATTTGTGAATGAATTAACACATTTAATTTATTCTTTTTTATGCTCTTTGACAGACACCTTGTGGGAGTTCGTTGCGAAATTAAACATTTAGGTTAATGCGCCAAATATTCGTAAATTTCAGAAAAATTCAGTGATTATTTCAGCGTCACTATTGGATCCCTTTTAAACATACCCGGCACCCGCACGGTGAATTCATGGAATGCCAAGATATTCGTCTCTGAATGTTCGTAACTTAATATGATGATAAATAACGGCTATGAAGTAAAGAATTGGATGTGGATAAATGGATAACATAGTTTATTGTCGTGTAAAGCACATTAGCTACTTTTTATGTCGATAATCCTGGGACAGGAATGGAATCTACGCGGGTGAAACCGCGGGATACAGGTAGTAAATAAATAATAAATTCATACAAAATATCCTACCTAAATTGGAAAGTGACCTTGTCTGGAGATTAGATTTCGGAGAAGGACAAAGGTTTCCTTTCCTCATAAAAATAAAACTTGATTGTTTTCCCCGATGAGGGATAGGCAAATAAAATGTTTATAGAAACCATATTATTTGCTCAAATTAAGGGAATAAAGTTATGTAAAATTAAATGACTTTATTTACTCGTATCGGAATAGTTGTGGGCATAAGCTAGGGTAAAATAACAGCTTTCACTTAACGGCCGAGCGGCGCAGTGGGTAGTGACCCTACTTTAACATCCAAGGCCGTGGGTTCATTTCTCACATCTGGAAAATGTTTGGTGATGAGCATGTATATTTTCCAGTGGCTGCTACGCTACTGACAGCCCCGAGTCTTGTGGTCCGGGAAACGAGCCCCGAGTTTCGAGGTGGGCCAAAAACTAAACATTTCCGTCTCTACACGACGGCAAGACGAAAAAACGCTAGTGCTCACTTCACGATTTTGAAGTTAGAGTTTCCCGCCCCGGACATGGGCCCTGGACTCCCCTCCTCTCCTCCTCCTCCTCCTCCTCCCTCCTCTGGTCTCTACGTGATGATAAGGTCGAAGCCGCTACGACTCGAATCCTACGTAGCTAAACCTTTTGCTACCACTAATACTACGTAAAATTCATACTAGGTAAAACAGAGAAAAGAATAACATGGATACACTAGTCTTTCTTATGTTATTCTTTGCAGTGGAAAAGACTTAAACAATTTTACACTGTTCTATAATGTCAAAGGTTGTTGTTTAACGTTCGGGATTTTTTCTTCTTTTATTTTATTGAATTTTCCTTTGTACTCTCAGTAGCACTAGTGTAAGGATGTTTTAAAGACTCGACAGTGTTTTGAATTCGTCTCTATCTCTATCTATGTATTTCGTGTTAGACAAAGCGAGATACAATTGAATTATATTATAGAGTCGCTTTGTCGTGTTGTATTCCTTTTACATGTAGCAAAGCATTAACATCTAATATTATCAACATCAGCCTGTGAGCTTGAGTCTACGCATCTAAATCCTTTCTCCATTAACTTTTTATACCACTACCAGAGATGTGACCTATTTGAAATACTTCTATTTAAAATGCAAATACAAAATGCAAAATACCTATTTTGTATTTTGCATTTAAATACTTTTTCACAAAAACATTTTGTATTTTATTTGAAATACCTTTTGAGATGTATTTTGCATTTTTAAAATTCATTTCAAAATGCAAAATACTTTGTGATTAAGTTTAGCCAACATTACCAGTCAAACGAAATGAAATGAACAAATGACGCTTGTATTGCCGAATTTGACCGACAGTGGCGCCTGCTAGCCATGCGTGCCTATTTTTAACCGACGAAAAAAAACGGAGGAGGTTCTCAATTCGACACGTATATTTTTTTTTTTATGTATGACCACGCATAACTTTTTACAGTGTTGTCCGATTTTGATAATTATTTTTTTATTAGAAAGGTCATACATCCAAGGTGGTCCCATTGTCCTCATGTTAGGATCTGCTGATGATATCCTGGGGAAATTGAAGGAACTCTTCAAATTTTGGAGGCACGCTTACAGCGATTTCGGTTTTTGACTCGGTATCGGTAGCTTTTTGGCTACTAGTGCCATATAATATAGTATAACAGTATAGTACGAGTTGGTACGTGGCGATAAATCACTAAAAAGTAAGAAATAAAATTTTTTAACAAAAAATAGAACCGACTCAAAACGCACTAAAAGTAAAAAATAACCGTGTCATTTAGTTGCCTTAATTTACTTAAGCATATCTAGGAGTCGGTGCCAGCCAAGGTTTCTACTTTCAAGGACGTTACCTAGAACCCACAAACTGCTTTACTACGTAAAATAAATGTTCCTTAAACTTGGCTGGCACCGACTTCATAGATATGCTTAAGTAAATTAAAGCAACTAAATGACACGGTTATTTTTTACTTTTCGTGATCGAGTGCGTTTTGAGTCGGTTCTATTTTTTGTTAAAAAATTTTATTTCTTATTTGGTCAGAGTGCGCGTCTTATGTCTGACTAGTGTCAATGTCTAAATAATTTAATTAAAAAAATGTTTGTCTGTCTCTCTGTCCGTCTGACTGTCTGTCTATACGATTCACGCTAAAACACTGAATGTATTAAAATGAAACTTGGCACGTTTGTAGTTCATATTTTGAGATATTGTATAGGATAGTTTTTGTCGCGAAAATTAAAGTAGAAGGGGTTGAAAGTTTTTATAGAAAGTCTTTAATTTTTGAAGTTATGTTAATGAAATTTTGTATATGAACTACTGAATAAATAAATATGTTATTCAAGGATTTTTCAAAATTTCGTCCCTACAGGGTTATATAAGGGTGGAAAGTTTGTATGTAAAATTGCTTTTAAATGTTCTTAATTTAAATATTCAAATCAAATTATCTTTATAGAACTACTTATTATACTGCAACAACAATCAATTTTTTGTCAATCTATTTGTTCTGGCTAATCTCTGTAACAGCTGGACCTATTTAGACGGGTCTGTCGACACTTATTTACTAATGTTATAAGTAACATAGGTTAATCTTATATTAGTAATGTTGTAAGTGACTATTCTAAAATAAATGAAAATATCATACGATTTGGTCAAAAAGTATTTTATTTTAAAAAAGCATTTTGAAAATACCTATTTTGCATTTTGCATTTGAAATACAAAACTCAAAAGCATTTGGTATTTTGTATTTGAAATAGTAAATCTGAAAAGCATTTTGCATTTTGTATTTAAATGCTTTTATGGAACCATTTTGTACATCTCTGACTACTAGGCCGTTAATAGGCAAATAATAAGAAGAAGAGCAATGACCTATGGATTAAATACTTGATTGCTATCTATGAACCTCACTCCGAACATAAGTATTTACTATGTTCGGAGTATCTCTGGATCAAGACAGATATGAGGAGATTCGCAGAAGAACCTAGGTTATCGATAGCTCTACGAGTCGCTAAGCCAAAGTTTGAATTGGCGGGGCACATAGTTCGATGAAAGTTGGAAACCAAGGTACTCGAATGACGACCCCGCACCAGAAAGCGCAGTGTTGATCGACTCACTACTAGGTGGACTGACGACATCAAAACTGTCATAAGGAGGAAAGGAGTAGACATGACTCAGAAGAAGCTTAGCTCCAGAGAGTTATAAACAGTGATCACCATTTCATTTGAATGTTCTATTGCGCAATACTCGTACAAGGTATCAAAATAATATCTCGGATGGTATTCCGTTCACGCCCCACAGTTGCCAATCGAATTTGAATTCACACAGTGACATGCGTTATTGGATAAGCTTGTCGCTGTTAGGTATTGCTGTTTACACAATAGAAGCTTTGCCGACTGTTGGAGTTGAGGGTGGACATTGAAATTATTAGAAACATTAAACATTAATTCATTCGACATTTGATATCTCTAATAATTAAGGGTATATCTGCAAATAGAAATTGCTTTTTGTTTCGGATGTTGCAACTGAACTGCAACGAACAAAAAAACCTCAGGAGGAAAATACTTTTTTTATATTTTTCAATGTCCGTTAGAACTAAACTGTTTTCACTAGTACTAGGTATGCGGACTTTTCGAAAAATCATAAATTCCGATTGAATACTAATATATGTATTTTCATAAAAGTTACATGTGAACATACATAGGTATTTATGAAATAAAAACTTTTCACAGAAACTAACCGCTATTCTGTTGAACGGAAATCCCTATGAAACAAATAGACGAGGGTAGGCCGGCGCGCAATTTCATTGAATTATAAAACCCTGTCAGTTTACCCCAAGCTGTGTTATTACGGGCCCGTAATGTTTTCCACCCATCGATTCCAGTTTCACGGTAATTGTGACTGACATTAGATATTATAACTATAGCTAAGTACGCACCCGCCCTTGTTCTTCTGAAAAGATATTACAGAAATCTTTGTTTGTAAAAAAATGTTTATTTATTTAATCGTTACGAACGAGCGATTCGTGTTTAATCGCATTTACTGTAATAAAGATCATTGGAATAAATTAGAAAGGGCACACTTCCAAGGTGGTCCCATTGTCATCATGTTAGGATCTGATGATGATATCCTGGGGAAATTGAAGGAACTCTTCAAGTTTTGGAATCAAGCTTTCAGCGATTTCGGTTTTTGTCTCGGTATCGGTAGCTTTTTGGCTACTAGTGCCGTATAATATACTATGACAGTATAGTATAGTACGAGTACGTTACGTGGCGATAAATCACTAAAAAGTATGAAATAAAAATTTTTAACATAAAATAGAACTGACTCAAAATGCACTAAAAATTAAAAAATAACTGTGTCATTTAGTTACTTTAATTTACTTAAGCATATCTAGGAGTCGGTGCCAGCTAAGGTTTCTACTTTAAGGACATTACCTAGAACCCACAAACTGCTTTAATTCGTTAAATAAATGTTCCTTAAACTTGCTAGCACCGACTTCACACAAAAGTGCGATATTTGTTGATAAAATCGGTGAGTCAAGGTTAAGACTTCATTATTTACCTACCTAACAATCGAAATCTAGAAGATTTGCAACTATTACCATTAGTTCAATATTTTAATGGCCAGCTCTTTTTAAATATGTGATTGTGAGTTATGCTTTTCCAATACCAGTTGTGTCAGTGATGATGACAGGGGTTTAATCTCGTTAGATTCAAAGAAACTATGAAACTCGAAACTCTAGAAAACTACCTACCTAAGAGTTTTTTAGAAGAAAAATATTCCAATATTTCATAGCCTTCACTACTTGAACACAGTACTTTTCGATCTGTAGCCGCCATGGCTATAACTAGCTAACAAGGAGTAGTTGCAAGAATCGTAACACGATTATAAAGTACGTAATTCGCATAAATCAGCGGACGTTTGAGAAATTTAAAAGGCAGCGGATGGAATCGTTTATTTATCTCTAACGCTCTGATTTTCCGGCTTTATATTTAGGAAGGGACGCACAAAACAATCCCGTTTGTTGAGCTACATACTACATCGTAGACGAGCAGGCAAACAAGCCGAAATAACACGTTCACTCGTATTGGAGCATTTAGAAACTGGGCCAAAGATTTAGGCAGAGTAAACACCTCTGTCAGTCTCTACATCACTAGGAGAGTATACATCAATTCTCGTAAACGTAAGAGGTCTTTGGTTCGGTGTCGGTTTACATCATAATTCAACATTCAAAATTATTTTAATTTTAAAGCAGCCTCAGTTCTCAAGCACTTTTTAACCGACGAAAAAACGATTTTATATATATATATATATATATATATATATAAATTATTATGTATATATATATATATATTATATATATATATAATTTTTTTTTATGTATGACCACGCATAACTTTTTACAGTTGTCCGATTTTGATAATTCTTTTTTTATTAGAAAGGGCATACTTCCAAGGTGGTCCCATTGTCATCATGTTAGGATCAGATGATCATATCCTAGGGAAATTGAAGGAAATCTTCAAATTTTGGAGGCACGCTTACAGCGATTTCGGTTTTTGTCTCGGTATCGGTAGCTTTTCGGCTACTAGTGCCGTATAATATACTATGACAGTATAGTCACATACATACATACATACAGTATATAGACGAGGTACGTTACGTGGCGATAAATCACAAAATAAAAATAAAAATTTTTAACAAAAAATAGAACCGACTCAAAACGCACTAAAAAGTAAAAAATAATCGTGTCATTTAGTTGCTTTAATTTACTTTAACATATCTAGGAGTCGATGCCAGCCAAGGTTTCTACTTTAAGGACGTTACCTAGAACCCACAAACTGTTTTACTACGTAAAATAAATGTTCCTTAAACTTGGCTGGCACCGATGACACAGTTATTTTTTACTTTTTAGTGCGTTTTGAGTCGGTTCTATTTTTTATTAAAAATTTTTTGAAAAGCCAAATTCGTCTGTTTGTTGTAATTCTACCCTCGGTTCCGAAGGTATCGTACCTGCTTAATGTAGCGTACCTGCTGATAATAGCCGACAGGAACAAGTTATATTTTAAGAAAAAATCGTTGATTTTTAAAAATCGTTGTGACAAATTATTATGTAAAGTAATATACTTTACATATTAATCCGTCACAATTTATAAGAAAGGTCTCAGTGGTTTATAATATTTTCTTAAAATGTAGGGGTCTTAATTCGATGCGTAGGTATTTTTTTATTAATCCCATACAATTTTTCCATAACATGGTTAACACGTTTAGTTCTTCTCTCTTCTTTTAAATTGAATTAGAAAGGAAAATTATCTAAGTAAATGTCATTTTGTTTTTTTATTTTACCTATTTAGCTCAGCACGGCTTTCAAACCGATCAGTAAATAATTTCACTCACTTTCCTAAACAAAGTATTCTCTTGTTACAGATTCTCCATCAAAATGAGCAGCGTTTTGCTTCGTGCTTGTGAACAATGAACGTGTGTTAGTGCGTGTGCGTGTACGTGTACGATGTGCCGTGCGGGTGTGTGTGTGAGTGCTGTAGTGTGCGTGCGGGCGGCGTGCTGAACATGGAGAAGGTTAGCTGATCGAGGAGGCGGCCGCGCAAACTACGCAAGCGGCTTATTGGGCGCATCATGGTAAGAATTACAAGCTAAGCTATAGTTCGTTCGTTCTAAGAATGCAGTGAGCACACCAATTAAATCGTTCAAAATTACAAGGTCAAGTTCACAGTGACCAGTTGAAGCCATATCTTAGAACGCGACGCGTGATTTCATTGGTTAGGGAGCGGAGTTTGTCTGGCGTATAATGATGACTCACTGCATTCTTAACGCGAACTAACTATAATATACACTTTTGTTACTACCATGCTTAATTTTGCTACCAATCACCATCGCTCTATTCCGAGCTGAAGGGCATAGTTGCCGCTATCATATCAGGCACATGAGGCTTGATATCTACGCTCCAGGTTGATGGAGACAGAGCGTGAGCTCCTATGGTTTCAGTCGCTGTCGTGATTTGGAAAGTTGGTGACATTACCTCTCTGCTTTCAACGGAATGTTAATCTGCTCTCTAGGCTTTATCTAGGTCATTATAAATAGCATGGCATAGTCATCTTGTTTGTCGTCGTCTTGTTTAAGAAAAGATTTTATTATGTTTTGGTTTTTCTTCTTCTGTTTTGCACCCAACCCGGTTCTTTTTACCTGAGCCCCTGCCATAAATTGTTTGTGAATTTGAAGCCTAGAGTCAAGGTGATGCAACTAGTTTGTCCTGGGACTCAACTAGAATATGCGTTCTAGAAACTCTGAGGTGTTTATAGAGTTCCGATGGTCTTTTTAATTTTAACCCAAAATCGTTGTTATCTCTAAATAGAGTTGAACGATCAGCCGAGAGTGCCAGACCAAACCAAGACTTCAATGTTTTTATGACATTTGTATCTAGTTTTGCCAGAAAGCTTCTACCAATATCATAAACAAGAAATGGCCAAATCAGACGTGAAGTGCGATAGTTGTCATAGATCCACGCTTTTTTATTACGCTTATGGGCTGTTGGTCTACCTTATTAAGGTCATCTATGAAGTTATCGACAACTACCTCAAGGGATGGAGTACGTCCTTTGTAATCAATCTCTCTACCGAGGAACTTAAAAGGCAATGCTTCAGCAATGGTGGTTACGCTTTGGCAACTAATAGAGAGACCCGGATCATAGGATGTAAATTTCAACGGAATGTTAATCTGCTCTCTAGGCTTTATCTAGGTCATTATAAATAGCATGGCATAGTCATTTTAACAAAATCAAATGCATACATATTACATAAAGTACGTTAACAAGCGTTTTAACAGCGTAATGAATTGGCACCACGAGGCTTTTCATTTTTTATTATTCTTTGTGGTCTAGAACACCCTTCGCACACTTACATAGAATGTTGCTAATGTATGCTACATGTATGCATGTATGCCACTTACCATCCAATGAGATAGGTTGTAATAGCAGCTTTATAAATTCCCTATTCACGCTTGCTTTAAATCTATTTAAAACGTATCAAGGATAATAAACGAAACACGAATTTTGGAAAACCTTGAAAGCGAAAGAAAGGAGAAGAAAGGCAAGAAAGAAGAAGGAAGGAAAGAAATCATAACGCGAATACATAAAGGACGCACCTGAACTAATGATAAAAGCACTTCAGCAAAGTTATGATCACAGAAAGTTTGGTCTATTGCCCCAGACAAGCTTTGACATAGTTTTTTTTTTTTTTTTTATCGACTACAAGTTGGCCCTTGACTGCTATCACACCTGATGTTAAGTGATGATGCAGTCTAAGATGGAAGCGGGCTAACTTGTTAGAAGTGGGACGAAAATCCACACACGGTTCGGTTTCTACACGACATCGTACCGGAACGCTAAATCGCTTGGCGATACGTCTTTGTCGGTAGGGTGGTTAACTAGCCACGGCGAAAGCCTCCCACCAGACATACAGTTCAATTACTGTTGAGAATTACACTGTGAGGCATATTTATACACAAAGAGCACACAGCAATTAGTGAGAACTTAATTTTTTCCTAGCTCATTAGCTCGGCTTTATGTAGCTCAGGATGAATTAGGACACTGAATTGTAGACAGCAAATGTGAGAGGATTATAATGAAAAATTTAGCAAACATTTAGCAGAGATTAATTTAATTTGTTAATTCAGGACTTTGTTGCAGTAATTTTGTGTTAGTTATTTAGAATTCCTCGTTTTATTTTGGTGTATTATTTCTATGATAGAAATTCGGATAACAGCTTGTTATGGCCAATTGTTGATGATTTTATGAAAGGTTAAAGTTAGTTAGCCTTTGTTTCTATTATTATAGGTAGAATACGTACACACGTAGGTAAATATGGAATTAGGATCATGGTAGCTTTGAAATTAGGTTTCAAACGACCCTCAATGATTCAGATAAGACTAGTCTTATATCTAAAATAAAAATTGACAATATAATAATGTTTTATTTTTTTACTCCCCGTAAGATTTTCAAAATTTATTTATTCATTTATGGTAAATATCTATACTATATAATTATGTCTTAAGTAATACGAAATCTGTGGAAATTAGAACTATAAACATTAACATATATAATCACAAACACGCACGTAACGTACACAAACACACACACGTATGCACGCACGCACACACATACAGATTAAAACGATGTTGTAACATGATTTGGCTATTAATTAGGTAATTAAAGTAAATATTGTATTGCGTACGCGACGGTACCGATGCGCAGCCATCCCTTCTACGTTTCGTTCAGCGCTAGACTTACATGCCGCTAGTTATATTAATCATTTAATTTTCTCTTGTTGTAAAAAGAATATCTTAGTATTTCATGGATTCACCGTGCGCGTGCCGGGTCCATCGCGTGGCTGAGAGAAAAATCTCCAAACAGAGCCCGAGACTTGTGTGGTGTAGGTTTAAAAGAGATCTCTTAGTGACGGCCGCCAATACTCACCTCCTCTGTTCAAGTTATTCTATCTGCCTAGCCAAATTCGGAAGGACCCTACTAGAGCAGCTTTGGATACTCGTTCCAATATGGAGCTTACTGCACTTCTAGTAAGGTTTTTTAGAGAGCAGATTATAGAGAGACTTCGCTGGTATACCTCTCGCACCTACCCTACCTCGTAAAACTAACCACATAGCCATTTTTAGTTAGTTCATTAGTGAGTACATAATATATATTCCCTTTGAATACATAGTCTTTAGGTTGTTTCCTACGGCTCTGTAAGCTCAACAAGTACTATATATTTGATTTGTTTGCAAAAAAGAAATATGTCCGGTCTAGATGTCGTAATACCTAAGTCTTCCGGGATTTTATAGTGCTTGTCATACGTGTCCATTAATATAGTCCAATCAGGTGCAGAGCCCAGAATTGAATTCGGCTTGCTGGTGGAATTTGTACTTGAGCCTGGTTTAACCAAGTTAGTTTGTCTTTTATTCGTCCTCAACCCATTTTTGAGCTGTAGTTACTGAAAGGCTTATAGCTTCACGTATCATTTCTAGTACGCTATCGTGGCGGCGTGAGTAAAGACCCCTGTCCAGGAGCGCCTTGTATCCTACAAATAAGTGCCTTACAGTGTCCACTGCCTCACCACAGGTATAGCAAGATTTTTCCGAGACTTTTCTCTATCTTACTAAGTTACTCTGATCTGGGTAAGTCAGTTGAAAGGCATTAAGATAAAATTTCAACAAGGCAGGAAACCAATCGTACAGCAAGGCGCGCCACTTCAGAGTTAGCTAGAGGGATGCAGAACTCACCTAAATTTAACCACTCATTTTGTATTTCTAAGTTAATGGCATGCACTTTGTTTAAGAAGTTGTCGTCCTCATCTTGTTTAAGAAAAGATTTTATTATGTTTTGGTTTTCCTTCTTCTGTTTTGCACCCAACCTGGTTCTTTTAACCTGAGCCCTTGCTATAAATTGTTTGTGAAGCCTAGAGTGCTTATAGAGTTCCGATGGTCTTTTTAGTTTTAATCCAAAATCGTTGTGATCTTCGAATAGAGTTCGAATATTTGTATCTAGTTTTGCCAGAAGGGTTCTACCAATATCATAAACAAGAAATGGCCAAATCAGACGTGAAGTGAGATAGATGTTATAGATCCACGCTTTTTTATATCGCTTATGGGCTGTTGGTCTACCTTATTAAGGTCATCTATGAAGTTATCGACAACTACCTCAAGGGATGGAGTACGTCCTTTGTAATCAATCTCTCTACCGAGGAACTTAAAAGGCAATGCTTCAGCAATGGTGGTTACACTTTGGCCACTAATAGAGAGACCCGGATCGTAGGATGTAAATTTAGTATTTCGTCTCCCCAGACATAGACAGTGACATTTGCTTGGCTTTGCCCTCAGCCCACCTGTCCATGTACAGAACTCATCCACGACATTCAATAGCTCCTGACATTGTTTTCGGTTTCGTGTCAGTATAGCAAGGTCATCTGCAAAAGCTAAGATGGACTCTGTATATTTATTATATATTTTAAACCGATAGCCCCATTTTTTCTCCTGTCCGAAATGTCTTACTGTCTGAAACATTTTTGAATTAGGATTGTATAGATGTAGTCTGAAAAACAACTCTTTGTTAAATAATTTATCACCTCATATGAGTTCTGGGACTCTCTATGTATTTTTCATTTGTCTCCATACATTGCTCATTAATTATCTTTACTTTAATTATTTAGTAAATGAATTACTGAACAATGCAAAGTATAATGTTACTTACGCTATTCAAGGTTTTGCTCACATACTTTGTAGTATTTAACATTAGTTTATTTTTACAAAACAACAAAATTGTTGTTGTGTTAGTCATTTATAACACGTATAATAAAGCCGTAATACCAATATCGCTATTTTTAGCCATGAAGTTTGTAGACAATTTCGAAAATTTTAGACAACAAATTCATACACCTACGCAAGCTATTGAGTTGATCCCGTAAACAAAGAGCGCAAACACAAAGGTGAATCGCGAAAATACCTCGACTAAAAAAAGGTAAACTGGATCTCTGAACCAAAAGTTCATTCCTTTATACAACGTGTTTGGTAAATACCCTATGAAGCCGTCAATCAGGAGTTAGGGAGAGAAAATAATTGCCTAAAAAAACTTCCTAGAGAGAATCCTGAGGGAGATATGTGGACAAGAATTGCTTAAATCTTATTGGTGTCAACACTATTTGTTTTTGTTAGTAAGGATTTTTTTTAATTTAAGATAATTATTTTATTACCCGACTGCGTCAGAAGGAGGGTTATGTTTTTCGAGCGTATGTATGTATGTATGTCCATTTCTTCGGCACGCGCTACAGCCTAAACGGCTGAACGGATTTTGACATGTGAGGTGTCGTTGAATTTGTAAAAATTGTGGCAGTGACATAGGCTATTTAAATTTTCAAAATGGCGGCTGTAAATGGGGAGAAAAAGGGGGGACGTGTATATTTCTTTCTTCTTCATAAAGTATTTAGAATTTTATATAGATATACTGATCCTTGTTTTCTCTTTTCAGTTCATAACTTCTAAGCAGTCAGGTTTTTTGTTTTTATAATAATAATTTTATAAGCATAATTGTGTTAACAAAATCGAAATGCTTCGGTCGAAAAACATTCCAGAACGTACCGAAGTATTTCGGTGTCATAATGGTACGGCATAACAATACCATTTACCGCGTTAGATATCGTTATCCACAAATATTTTTTTTTATTCTTATCATTGGTTATGGTTTAATATTTTGGCGTGAAACAAACTCTTGAAAATAGGCTCTTATTTTCTTAACTAAATGGATACCACTATACTTTAATAAGTTAAATAACAGGATATCAAAGATAAACCATTATGTGGAGTATCTAACTAAATAATAATCAATGATTCTCGTCACATTTAAGCGAATTATTGTTCAAGGTCGTCAACAAAGTAAAAACGTATCTATTAGTCATTGAAAGCATTGAAGTGAAGGGAAATTAACTTTGTGTTTTGCTTAACAAAAGATACAATCTAGAATATAATTAAATGGTAGACAGTAGCCACAAAGAAGATGGTAAAGTACAAAGTATACTTTACAATACAGCCCTTAATGTTACAATGAGTCTACTTGTACAATTGTGTCTGTAGTATTTCAACCATTTCTTGTGAACAAGTAAGTAGTATAAAATATTTGAATTAGGTATTTTACTACTCTTTGCCGCCAACCAACAAATCCAAGCGGTATCGACAGCTAGAATTGACTTGTAGAGTCATCTTCTTCTGAGGATGCTCCGGCTTTAAAGTGAATCGTACGTTTAGAATGTTAAATCTAAATCATTTAATATTTGTAGTAAGCCTTCGCAGGATAACGCCATTTAGGATTATATTCAATCATTATCATCATCATCACCAGCATATTAATGGCCCACTACAGGGTCAGGCCTTCCTTGTTGGCGGGGACCAAACACGCTGCTCCAATGCGGGTTGGCGGGCTTAGGGTGATAATGATTTGTGCATGAGGCACGGAGATGGAACACTACCAACTTTCCGACACCGGGCTGGGAATGTACTGAAAGTTTCATAGAACAATGAAAAACTTTGAATTATTCCGTGACCCGACCCAGGATTCGAACCCAGGACCTCGTCATCGAAGCCACATAGGCTAACCACTAGACCAACGTGGTAGTCATATCTTTTATTCAATACTATTACTTAATGTTTTAGAATGAAAGTACCAGGATGTTATAAATTTGCAGCAGGTGTTCGGCGAGTGGGCGCAGGTGGAGGTGGTGGAGCTGGTGAACGATGGCTCGGGGCTGGCGTTCGGGATCGTCGGCGGGCGGTCTTCGGGCGTCGTCGTCAAGAGCGTGCTGCCGGGGGGAGTGGCTGATAGGGTATGTAGTGCACGCTCACACAGCTATGCAAGGCCTGGGCGCTGCCATATTTTCCTTGTTTACACTGCCTGTGAGGACTATTCATTTCCCTTTCTTCGCAGACGATTGTGATGGGACTTGTTAAAATAACAACAACAAAGTCGAAGAAATCGTTAAATGAAATTTTAATTTTTCAACAATGTCCGGTATAACCAAAGAGCTTCGTAATTTAACGGTGCATAAACAAAGTCATGTGTAAGGATTTTTCATCTAGTAACTGACCCATACTCACGTAACCTGAAGTTTTTGTTTAGTATGTCTGATGATCAGCATTTTTAAATATTTTAACTGGTTACCCTGTTCGTTCCTCTCAATAAAGGGATCATACTTGGAGGAGGTATTCAATAACAAGATATTCTCCCTTATGTTTATCTGCTGCGCTAGAGTATTTCCATAAATCTACTTGATGCTACCATATTAATTCTACCAAAACATATTCATGTACTATACATGTTGCTATTAAAAAAGTTAGAGTAAAACTGCTAAGTCAACACACTCTTACCTAACACTCTTTTAACTCTACTATGGCGTAATATTCTACGTGAAACCTTGCCTAAATATCTATACTTTACAAGTATGTTAATCAAAATCAAGTCAACCTTTTTTCACAACGTAGTCACAACATAATTTTTAGCTGAACTTATTGTGTTCATTTTGAGGGTATTATTCTAAACTATTCTAATGTAGAGCAATATTTTTCCTTATACAGAGTCGATCTCTCAAGCCTCGTTAGTCCCGCAGTCGGTATGGATGTAGATTGAAGTCGTTTCCACGCCGCACTGTGATTTAATTGAATAAAGTGCATTCCCCACTTTTGAAGGCGGAAACCAACCTCCATTAAATTAATGAGAATTGAATCATATCTGCAATATGCTGAGAGCTCCATTAACGGGTCAAATTACCATATCTGCTTGATGGCTTTTAGGTTAAGTTACATCTATCCGGTAATATGCTTTACTGCAAAGGAACTTAAGTAAGATTATTTATTTTATACGTTCTTGTATATTGTAATATTTTACGTTATTCTTTGTCGCTTTAATTCTTAGCCTAAAAGGGATATTAAAGATAGTGCCGAAAAACATCAAACTCGTTGATGTTGTAGTTCCGAAATTACAGACTTCGAAACCTTCGGTATTCGCAAACCAAATAACTTGAAACTTTTAATCTTAGGCTTATTTTGAGTGAAAATCTGTGAAAATGCAAAATCGATATCTGGACATCGCATAAAAACTGGTTCTGTAATTAAAAAATCTCTACTTTTACTCTACCACTGGACCTTATTCCAGCGCCAGACTCTTGCGACGCCATGTGCCAGTCTCATTTTTGAATTGGAATCTGTCAAACTCTTTAATTAAGTAATATTTCAGGGAACTGTTAGTCACAGAGTTGTGTTGTGTGTTCAGGATGGGCGGCTGCGTAGTGGCGACATGCTGCTGCGCATCGGGGCGGTGTGCGTGGTGGGGATGTGCGCGCGCCAAGCGGCGGCCGTGCTGCGGCAGTGCGGCGCGTGCGTGCGCTTGCTGGTCGCGCGGCCGGCACACAGCAACGTGTTGCAGCCGACGATACAGGTACATGTCTTGTGCTTGTGCAAATACATGCTGCTGCGTATCGGGGCGGTGTGCGTGGTGGGGATGTGCACGCGCCAAGCGGCGGCCGTGCTGCGGCAGTGCGGCGCGTGCGTGCGCTTGCTGGTCGCGCGGCCGGCGCACAACAACGTGCTGCAGCCGACGCTACAGGTTCCTGAATTGTGCAATTAATATCTGCAGCTTTGGCGCCCAAAAGACGACGCAGGGTCTCCGAACATGGGGTATAGGTGATCTATGATGAGTTCGACGTGATGATGTTCGATTTGATGTCGTCGGTCGTGATGGACGTTCAGCAATTCTTCGTATACAGTGTCATGCTCGAGGATGAACGTAGTATATTGCGCGATATTAGTCTTGTAGAGTCTCGTATGACAAGCCGTTAGGCTGAACTCAGAGGCAAATCGAAGTGGCTTTGCCTCTATTATTGGAAAAAGCAAATTCATTTCTATGTTCTCATCATTAAAGTGCAAAGTGGTATTATACAAGAACGAAACGAAGCGTCGATACGCGTCGCTCAATTTTTAAATTTTTCATATTTGAATAATACAAGTTTGTACCTTAACAATTTGAACATAGAGATGACTATTATTTGTAGTTGAGGAACTTGTCTGAATTACGTCGTGTTTTAGATCGATACATAAAGAAAAGTAATAGCCAAATTTTCAAGTATGATTTGGAACTTCGTTAGCACTATTTTCTTTAAATACAGCTTTCGCTCTCGCAATTTATAACTGTGACAAATATTTCCTAGTGGCTCGAAGCGCTGATAATATATCTCGTATTGGCAAGCCGCCATCTTAGTTTGTCGACAAGCAACGTGCAAGTTATTGTGCCCCGATATGTGTCTAACTCTCAGCCAACTTAGCTCAAGTGTCTAATAAACTTTCTATACCTAGTTCTTTTAACGGGGTCTGCTCCAGAAACATATCTTACAAAATCTATAGAAGAGTTTTTGATATTTGCACAACTTGGCAAATGCACATGAGATTTAATACCTACGACGATACATCTTAAGGCAACGGGCAGAGGGCAGTGCATTGTTGAATTAATTGCATACACTGCGAAGTATTACTTTGTGTTTGGCTTAGACAGCTGTGAAACATCTACATTACCCTATTAAGCAGTCATTTAGGAGTTAAGGACAGAGAATACATGCTTAGGAAAAAAAGCGCTTCCCAGGCAGAATCCTGAGGTAAATATTATGAGGACTTTGCTTTAAACTTCGAGGTGGTGAGGAGGAAGGAAGAATACGCTTAAAACTTTGAGGTGACAACCGTAGCACTAACCTTTTGACATTAAATTGTAACTAATATACAGTCTACAAATATTACGAATTCATACAGTAGGTAACTAGGTACAATGCACGCGCAATTCTTTGTCGGCCTTCTTTCTGTACACAAAAGTTACCTACCAGGCTGACGCGCTGGTAATCATGTTTTTCTAAGCAAAAAGTTACGAGTCATGCAATTCATTTTAATAATAACAATTTTAAATTGTGTTAAACAGATCGAAATATATCAGTTGCTTTCGGAATGTTTTATCATTTATCTAACACGTTGTATATTAATATAAGAATCCGTAGTTATAAAAATATTTAATATCAAGTAAATTTTGGAAAATATAAAAAAATTGTCATATTATATATATATTTATCGACTACAAGTTGGTCTTTGACTGCTATCACACCTGATGTTAAGTGAAGATGCAATCTAAGATAGAAGCGGGCTAACTTGTTAGGAGTGGGACGAAAATCCACACCCCTTTCGGTTTCTACACGACATCGTACCGGAACGCTAAATATCTTGGCGATACGTCTTTGTCGGTAGGGTGGTAAATAGCCATGGCGAAAGCATCCCACCAGCCAGACCGAGACAAATTAAGAAAAATCTCAATCTGCCCCGCCGGGAATCGAAACCAGGATCTCCGTCTTATAAATCCACTGCGCATACCACTGCGCCACAGAGGTCGTCTAATATATGCAGCAAAACAGCGACACGCCTGCAGGTCAGGCCGTTTACCATCACGGCGTGTAAGTCACTTTTATTGCCAATGTTTAACATCAAAAGCTTTCACTAGTTGAAAATCGGTTGTACTAATAACGAGGATTTATTTTATGTTCGAGATTGCGTAGAGTTTTGCAAAGCTCTACATTAAATGTTTTTAACGCTTTCTCGCGGGGCGGTAAAGCAAATAGCGCAAAATTAAAGGGTAAAACTTTGTCTTGCTGGTTTAACCCGTCCCTCAAACTGTGGGCAAGCGTCATGTAGATACACCGGAATGGCAGTTGTAAATTACTTAACCTCAAGGGTCCATTTTAAAACTGTGATATCACAGAACTGAGTTTAAGACATTTTAGTAAGATTTTATAGGTGTTTCTTGCTCAAGCTGTGAGGCTTAACGGTTATACTGATCTGTATGAAATTTTTCATAGATTTAGGATCCTTTATTATAATCTAGAATAGTACATAATAAATATATTATAGGACAATTATGCACATCGCTATATAGCCCCAAATGGGTGCTATGATAACTGATGAATATTTTTATATATACTATACATAAATACTTATAATATATAGATAAAAACTCAGACACTAGAAAATATCCATGCTCATCACACAAACATTTTTCCAGATGTGGGAATCGAACCCACAGCCTAGAACGCAGAATCAGGGTCACTTCCCACTGCGCCATTCGGCCGTCATAATGTTATTTTATTTCCGATATTACGACAGTAACAGGATCTACGCGAATGAATGAATGAATTACTCTTTATTGTACACCAAATAATAAAAATCTTACAAATAAAAAATAACTTAAAAAAGAACAATTTACAATTGGCGATCTTATCACTAATGAGCGATCTCTTCCAGACGACCAATATTGAAGAGGAAAAGTGCATCCATTGGAGAGGTTCGGGTGTACGTACAGTCAAGTATAGGAAGTATTGTATCAAATTATGTAATATAGAATATACTTACATAAAATACTAAATAAATACATACATACATACATACATCGGTACATACATAATTACATACATACATACAAAAGTTCCCATATAGTAAATAAATAAATAAATGAAAATAATAGAAACTAGACGATATTGAAGGAAGAGAGTAAACAAATAAAGACAATGTAATATACACATAAATAAGTTAGTACGAAACTTAGTTGAGGAATCATAACGATTTTATGGGGGATAGAAATGCCCATTCACCAGCCGTTCAAAAGTAACTAGTGATTGAGCACGCCGAATCTCTAGAGGTAAAGAGTTCCACAGCCGAGCTGCTTTAACAGAGAAGGATTAGAAGTAAGTAAGAGTAGAAGGAAGAGTTGTGAGAAGGAATTTTTAGGAGTAGGTTATCTAAGAGAGCGACAACGACTAAAATGGAGGAAGTGAAATCGCCCTCTTTTTTTTATTTTATTTTTTTTTTTTTTTTTATTGAGAAAGAATACAATAAGGAACTTAAGCTAACTTATCCTAATAACTATACAAATCATGCCCACGTGGAATGGTGGCAAGAATACTGGCTGCATTTCCGCGTTGGATAGCCAGGCTAATCCTTTGCGCAAAAAATGAGCCAGCCCTTCGGTCACCAGTTGAGGCAATAAGGCGCGGTGAAATGTTACGGAAGAATTTTTTGGCACTGCGACTCCATGGCCCAAGGGTCTCCACGGCAAAAGGTACAAATATGTAACTCTCTGTCAGAGAGGCATACTTGTGCCACTTACCGGTTTCAGCCTTTTCTGCTGCGGCTCCCGGTCTTGATTCTGTCTCCCTGATATGACACGGAGCCAATGTGTCAACGCAAGTAGCGTCCCACATTAGGGCCCGTCCCACTTCCCAGGGAACCAGCGTCAATCCATCAGGTCTCTTGCCATCATCCCGGCTTATTCCTGACGGCTCGATTAGCGCAGGAACGTTTATGGTGGCAAGAGCCCTTTTTATTATATCATTAAGAGAGCCATGCCGAAAAAGCCTACCGCCACTCCTTTGGCATGAGAGCCCGTGAATACCAAATTTATTTACCTCTTTTCCACATGGACATCTGTGCTCTAAGCACAGTGGTGTTCCCAACCTGAGGCCTAGAGCCACACGAAAAGTTTCGTTATCCAAAAATGTTCCGAGATTTTTTGATGGCAAAGCATGAAGCCAGTACCCAGACTCTTTCTCTAATAAAGCTAGAAGCCTAGGTCGATCTGTAGCACTTGTAAGATTTTGAATCAAATTTTTATGTGTCCGTTGAACCAATGGGACATCCCAAAGTTTTTGTGCAGAACGTTCCTCTGGGATATCAGCATTGGTACACCTGACCTTCCAACTCTCTAGAGCCTCTGTGGCATAGGTTATGCAAATGTTAGATTTAAGAATACGAGAACTTAGCTCTTTTATACTATGCACAGAGGAAAGAAAAGCCGGAAGAGCAACACTAGAAATTTTTCGCACGCCGATACCACCGTATTTGACCGGTAAAGTAGCTTGGTTCCAGGACTGCTCATCAAAATGTAAATTTAGAATTTTTTCAAGTGTGTTTTTTAGGGTGGTATCCATATTTTCGAGTAGGCCAGAAAATTTCCAAATTGGGCTAGAACGAAGAACATACATTAATTTAGGTACAAAAAGGCAATGCTTTAGAATCGAAAACGCTATATGAGAATTTAGAGAGCCCAATTTGTCTGTATTAGCCGAAAATGTTGTAAGTTTTTGATCCAAACAAGGTTGAATGGCTTCGTCATAAAGAGGAGCACCAAGTAGGCAAAGTGTTTGTTTGTTAACTATTTTGATATTAGGGGCAATTCTATTAAATGATTCAAAAGCCAATAACTGTCGTTCTTGCGACAGTTTTTCCGTAAAAAACAATTCGCATTTCGAGAAATTTAATTCTAAACCAATTTTACCAAACTCTTGCTTAACGTAGTTAAGATCTTTTAAGACATATTGGAGTAGTAGGATTGAAACAGACATTGTATAAAAGGGATAGCATGTAAGTATTCCTGCGAAGGCGAATAGAATAGGCCACTTGAGTCTATCGCGAAACTTAGAAATATGGTCATTTGCGAAGACCAAATATGAACCGCATACAAATGTTTTGAATGCGCTCAAGCTTATCTAGCAATTCCTCGCTCAAATTAAGATAACAAGTATCAGCGTAATCGAGAATTCGTAAGAGTAGAGATTGGGCAAGGGCAATTTTGGTAGATAGAGGAAGAAAATTGCGTAATATACGCAGGGACCCTGCAGATGCAAACACCTTCCTACTTACGTTACTTACCTGTGGAGCCCAAGTAAAATATTTATCAAAAGTGACTCCTAGATTTTTAACTGAGTCACTAAATGGCACACGCGTTCCATCAAATATTACATAAGGAATATTAGCCCAATCAATGCGTGCAACCAAATTATGACTGCCTATAATTATATATTGTGTTTTTGATGGATTTACTTTGAGACCATAAGCGTTACTCCATTGCACAATGGAATCTAGATCTTTATTTAGTAAATCTATCATATCCGGCAAGTCACTTAGTTTGGACTGAACATATATTTGGAGATCGTCTGCGTACAGGTGATAGAGAGAAGTTAGCTTAAGTGTAATGGAACTGATGAAAATAGAAAAAAGAAGAGGAGACAACACGCCACCTTGTGGTACACCGGTAATTAAGGTGCACTAGTTAGACACAGTGACATCAACTCGCACACGCTGCCGGCGACCAAACAAGTAACTGCGAAACCAGTCAATCACTTCAGGAGATATGTTGAATGACACAGCGGGGGCATTGTGTTTTAATCCTTACTAATATTATAAAGGCGAAAGTTTGTATGCATCGATTACTCTTTCACGCATAAACTACTTTTTTTTATCGCTGAATGGATTTTGATGAAACTTCACAATAATATAGCTTAAATATCAGAAAAACACGTAGGCTACATTTTGTCCCAAAATTTCCACGGGAACTTTGGGACAAACTACACTGGTGAAACCCGAGCATCCTCTAATAATTAATAAATGTAGCCACATTTGTATTGCCGCAGTTTTAAATAAAATCTCAACATTTCATGCCTCAATTAAAAATAACGCTGGGGTTGAACGGTTAAATGGAGCTACCGCAATTATTAAAGGATTTTATTATTCACGCATTTTAAACAATGGCCGACTCTAAATTCGTGGTAGGTGAGCGGTTAGTTAAATTTTAACTTATTAATAAATAATAAACCTACTTGCAAGAGAAATACCTTATTTGAAAGCTAGATAAAATGTAGATGTTTTTAAAATGTTTTGCAGATTTAATCACAAAGAAGATTTTTTTTTTGTGTTTTTTTCCATAAATGTAAAAATAAACACTCAATAAATATAATTATAAATATTTTTTTTTTGAAAATGCTTGTCATTTTTAATAATTTTAGTATTTACTAGAGGCCCGTCCCGGCTTCGCATGGATATACATAAATAGGTACAGATATTTAAGTTATAAGCATGCTAATTAAAACGACCATGAATTAACGTTCCAAGATTTTCTATTTTAGGAAAAATATTTGATCTTGTTTAAACTTTTCGTGGATGGCCGGGAAATACGAAACAGTACTACAATTTCATGATATCTTTTGAATGGAATGTCCGATTTCAATAATTCAAAAAGTAATCATCAGTTATTGAGACAGTCTTGAATATTAAATTATTTATTTGGATAAAAATTTATAAATGATCACTTTTGAGTCTAGCTTCATAATAAAATGTTTTATTACAGAGTCGCACTTTTTAGAAATTTTGTAATATCTCCGAATCTATAGTTATATAGTTTTATTATTATTATTAACATACTGTAAAAGGCAAATCTTATCTCAATAATATCCTTGTGATTATGAAATAATTTATTTTAATAAGGATTTAAGTTTAGTTGTATAAATAATGACGTAAATGTAAGCATATGAATTAAAAGATTTTTTAAAACACAAAAAGTTATATATCTGCCAAAATATAAAAGATAGATATATACTATTGCAGACTTTTTTGTAGAACTTTTTAAGATGCATAAAGTTTTCATACAATGTTTTCAATTATATCCAATAGGTAAGACAGCGCACGCGATTTACGCTGATTTAATAAATTTCACGGTCCGACTCGCGCGACAAAAACTGTGATAACTCGGGTAATATATATAATACAAATATAAAATATAGCCTATGTTACTCAGTGATAATGTAGCTTTCTAATATAAAAAAAATATCAAAATCGGTCCAGCACTTTTTGAGTTTATTCGTTACATACAAAAATACAAATCTTTCTTCTTTATAATATTAGTGTATATGTAGATTACAAATAATTACAATGTTTTCTGACAAAAAACAACAAAAATAACACACCTAATACCTAACTTTTTTTTAAATTTTAAGTGGTCTAAATCGGATTTTGATCAAATGTTTAAAAATTAAAATTACTCACAAACCGTCAATTTTCGGATAATGTATTATATAATAAAATCGATTCGTTTTAACCTCATCTATAACCTCTTAATAGGAATACATCATGTTTTCAGTCAACCTGTATATATTGTATTTAATATCCATCCGTTGAATAATCTGCGATTTTTATTAAGTACTTACGTTTTGTGCTGGAGGGTCCAGACCTACCAAAACCCTTCTTATACGCCCATATCACTAGGTGTGTTATTTCTCTTATAATGATGAAGGCTTTATCCTACAGTAGACTACTAAAAGCTACTAAAAATAATGAAAACATAAATTCGTATTCACATAAAAAACTTTGTAATAACAATCGTATAATAAAACAACCTGCTGGTAGCACATTACCGGTTCACAAAGCGCCCAATATCCGGGTAATGTCAGTTTACCTGTCGCGTCGGAAACTCAGCGCCGCGCCAATTATTCGCCCCCATCCAATACACCAGCTCATTTTAAGTTACACCTTCGGGCTGGCTTTCCATTTCGAAGACGTCCAATCAGATTTGTGGAATATAACGTGACGATAATATTATCACGACTTTATCATAGTTATCTGATTGTTCCTTTAGATTAGGTCGTGTGTTTGACGTAAACGAGATCTGACACAAAAAGCTCTATTCCTACAAAAATATAAAATCAGTGTTAAATACTACATATATATAATACACATTATAAAATAAAGTCCCCTGCCGCGTCTGTCTCTGTTTGCGATAATCTAAAAGACTACTACACAGATTTCATGCAGTTTCTTCCAATAAATAGAGTGATTCCTGAGGAAAGTTTAGCTCAAATATGGCGATACTACTGGGAAGAGTCGCGCCTGGGAACTTTAATTGAAAACGCTTCTTAATCCCTTTGAGATATAACAAAACAGTGTATGGAAGAAATTTTCCTCTTGCTTGTTATACCTACTCATTCTATCTTTAACAATAATGATCACGTAGGTACATTTTTATGTTCTTGGAGGGTGCATAAACAAATTTTCTCGCAGACGAAGTAACCGGCGTTTGCTAGTTAGTTAGATACACAAAAGCTTGTATCATTTTATTACTTAAATTTTTATATTAAATTACTAATTAATTCCATATTCCGAATAAACGTATCTAATAAAAATGAGTCCGAAAAACAGCACCGTTGCTTCATTATAAGGAACCCTCATTAGACCGCCGAGGCTTAAAATTAAATTTGTTTATACAGTCGCTGGGTGCATCTCAAGCACCGATCGTTCCGTCGCGCCTGCTTGCTGACCCGATCGAGCTGGAGAGGGGCTTGGCTGAGGCGGGACACGACGGGTTCGGCGCGCTGTGCGAGGACACTACGCCGCCGTCGCCGCCGCCTACTATCATCGAGGAGAGGCTACATCATAGGGTTTGGATAATTTCTTGTAACGACCATTTTATCGTGCATGCTCTTTGGATCAACCATATTTCTTTTGTTTTACTGCTTAGTTGGTCTAGTGGTTAGCCTACGTGGCTTCGATCACGAGGTGCTTGGTTTGAATCCTGGGTCGAGTCACGGAATAAGTCTGAGTTTTTGACGTGACAACGTCTTATAATTCGATAGAGCCGGCTGCACGCACGAAAAAACATGACTCATGCGGCGTTACCTCGCTTTGAGGCGTTCCATGTAAGGCTTGAAGTGCAAGCGAGAGCGCGGAACGAGCGACAAAGAAGCACAATCGGCCTTTGCGTTCGGCAGCGTTCGACATCCGTCTATTAAATATATTAATTTTAAATTAAAAATTAATATATTTATTATAAATTTAAAATATAAATTTATAAAATCAAAATCAATTATTTTATTAATTTAAATTAATATTTATAAAAATATACTTAAATTAAAAATTTTAATAATCAATTAAATGCTACCATTCCATCAGTATTTTCTTCAGACGTTGTCACGTTCAACTATCGTCAGTAAACCGACTTTACAGACAACCAATTTTTTATATAAAATTTTCAGTACATTCCAAGTCGAAAAGTTGGTACTTCGAAGAGCACGTTAAACCATTGATCCCCGTCACTATCATCAACACCTGATAGTGCTTATTAATGAATGTAACATTATCACACTGAGCCCGCACGCTTTGGAGCAGCGTGGTAGGTCTACGCTCCATATACCTCCTATAAGGAGGGAGGCTTGGCCCTGTAGTGGGCCGTTAACAGACTGATAATGATGATGATGACATACATTTACCACCGTAGTTTCTTGTTGATCCAGTTATACACTTAAATACAAAAACACTAAATAAAAATCCCATTTTTCATTGTTAAGAATACGGTTGTTACGTCATCAACATCTTTATATCAAAAAGTTATTTTAAGAGCTCATCACCACTCAAGTTAAATTAAAAGATAACTTAACTTTGTGAAATTTTTAATGAGATCTTTACGAAGTATCTCTCATCTACGGAATATAATAAAATTTTTTAACAAAAAATAGAACCGACTCAAAACGCACTAAAGGGTAAAAAATAACTGTGTCATTTAGTTGCTTTAATTTACTAAAGCATATCTATGAAGTCGGTGCCAGCAAGTTTAAGGAACATTTATTTTACGTAGTAAAGCAGTTTGTGGGTTCTAGGTAACGTCCTTGAAAGTAGAAACCTTGGCTGGCACCGACTCCTAGATATGCTTAAGTAAATTAAAGCAACTAAATGATACAGTTATTTTTTACTTTTTAGTGCGTTATGAGTCGGTTCTATTTTTTGTTAAAAAATTTTATTTCTTACTTTTTAGTGATTTATCGCCACGTACCATACTCGTACTATACTGTCGTAGTATATTATAGGGCACTAGTAGCCAAAAACCTACCGATACCGAGTCAAAAACCGAAATCGCTGTAAGCGTGCCTCCAAAATTTGAAGAGTTCCTTCAATTTCTCCATGATATCATCAGCAGATCCTAACATGAGGACAATGGGACCACCTTGGATGTATGCCCTTTGTAATAAAAAAAGAATTATCAAAATCGGACAACACTGTAAAAAGTTATGCATACATACATAAAAAAAAAAAAAAAAAAAAAAAAACAAATATACGTGTCGAATTGAGAACCTCCTCCGTTTTTTTCGTCGGTTAAAAAGTCACTCAAGCTAAATATGAAACGTAAAATTCCTAAGTAAAATCAATGAATACAAATAAAACATGGCATTAAGTAGCTAATTTTAGAGATGTATTAAAAATGAGCTACGCAAACTTTTTCCTCCTTTCGAAAGCATCCCTTTTTAAATAAGAAAGATCACGCTAGTCAGACATAAACCAGAGCTTTATGATTTGTGTGCGTATAAAAATGTTTTATCAAATTGAATTTAAACAGACAACTACTTGGCTTTAACTGTAGTAGATATGCTAAAACTGAATCATAGAATTTATATAATGAAAAGTGAGTTTGTCCTTTGCAGGAGTTTCACGTATTATAATATTGCTATTATAATATTGTGAAGGATGCTGAATGTCTACTCTGTAACGAAATTTGACGGTACGTCGTCTCTATCTCTCTCTTACTAACACGATACTATAGATAGAGAGATATAGAGATGAAGGTAAGACTCACAACGTCGAGTTTCGTTAAAGAGTCAACATGCTGTTCCTGCTGACTCTAGCGATACCTTGCTTAAAATATCATACCAGTTAACTTTCATTGTAGCAAACAAATACTGCTACTTGTTCGTCCTACTATAAGTTTAACATAAACTTAGTAAAGAAAATATATACATCGTTTCGTGCGGCGCAGTGGGCAAAAAGGTACAGCGTTCCTGAGCTACGTTTCTCTCTGGCAAGCTTTTCCTCAACCAAAGAGTTCATCGAAAATACGGACGTTAGGAACGTGTAAAATAAATTTAATAAAATGGCATACGTCGATTCACTATGAATTCCTTTTTAGGGTAAAAATTAAAAATGGGCCACGCTAACTTTTTGCCCCGCAACATGTCTCTAGTGTGCAATCTCACACTAAGAACCACTCAGCAATTAGTTCACACGGCGCTTTCTCATATAACGAAAAGCGAAATTTACCTTGCTAATTTCTGGCTGTTTAACTTCGCCGTGCGAAACTTTTGAGCTTTTTATCCCCCGTCGCTAAATGAGGAATGTTCTTTTGCAACATCTCTTTTTGTTTGTTCACTTTGCTTATTGACATCCCTGTTACAACTTTGACTTGGTTTCTCTACTAACTCAATACTCATAATATATTTATTTCATCACGCTTACAACTTGCAAGTTGAGTAGAGAGCGACAGTGTTCTGTTAAAAATCGTTAGAAGGTGTTTGTTATTATCAGTGTCCTGAAATAAGTTTAGTGAAATATTCTTTCATGTTTGAGTGTGCATTTTACTTTATATTGTATTAAATAAACAAGCAATCATGTATAAGAGAATCTTAAGGATAGGATTCTAAAATATAGGATTCTAAAATATACATTGGCATCCTTTCTACTTATCCTTCCACCATTTCGTAAATATTTTACAATATCTCCTTCATGCTAACAAAGTTTAAGTCTACTTGGTATAGGTACAATGTGAGTGCTAATTTAAAGCCCTATGATTGTCTTACAAGTATCCACTACAAAAAGCCTAATGCTACGAAATACCTAACAAAAAGGAACTGTACTGTACAGTGCTGTTGTAAAGTAGTTCAGTTAACAGAATCTAAAGGCCCCTTTATATATATATGTTTATATATATAGTTGAACGACTTGCGAAGCTAATGTAGTTATAACACAAAGGCGATAGCTTGAAGGATCAATGAACATTGGGGTCCCAAGGCGCTAGAATGGCTACACTAATCCGTTTATACCGGTCACTGTAGAAGATTTCAGGTATCTTATATTTAGTTATGGATTTGATATCCTTAATGGATGGATATCATGAACTATAACTCTACGGGAAGAATGTTTTTCTTTCTACAGTTTTATATAGACTTAAATACCTACAAATTGTAACAAAAAAAATAACTGACAGAAATCTTTATAAACTAACCATAACTACGTTTTCTTACTAGACAACGTAATTAAAAATCAAATCAAATCAAATAAAAAATCCATTATTTCAAGTAGGCTTACTTTCCAAACACTTTTGAAACGTCTACAATTAGACCAGTGAATTTAATTTTTAAATTTAATCTTTATTTGTAAAATATTTTTATCTTTTACAAATAAAAAAATATTTTATTTGTAAAAGATAAAAATAAAAAACGAAAAACTTGGTTTTCGAATTTTTCACACAAATTTTGAGGTTACGTGAAAAAAGTGTACAAACAAAAGTTTTAGATCTTTTTATTACCCGACTGCGTCAGAAGGAGGGTCATGTTTTTCGAGCGTATGTATGTATGTATGTATGTCCATTTCTTCGGCACGCGCTACAGCCTAAACGGCTGAACGGATTTTGACATGTGAGGTGTCGTTGAATTTGTAAAAATTGTGGTAGTGACATAGGCTATATAAATTTTTAAAATGGCGGCTGTGAATGGGGGAAAAAAGGGGGGATGTGTGTATTTTTTTCTTTTATCTTAGCAATATGGGTACCAATTGAAAGTGCGTAAAAAGACCATTTCAAAAATATAAATATCATATCATGTTCATATTACTCTTTTAAAAAAAAATGGCAAAAAGTGTACTAAGTGTACCGTCTCATTTCTATACCATAAACTAAAACTAAAAAGTCTTAAATAAAATTATTATTATAAAAACAAAAAACCCGACTGCTTAGAAATTATGAACTGAATAGAGAAAAACAAGGATCACTATATCTGTATAAAATTCTAAATACTTTATGGTGCTGCAGGCGGGGATAAATTTTGGTAGATCTTTCTTTCCCCGCAGGTTAAAGTATTTTGTCCCTGTTTGCAGCACCATAAAGTATTTAGAATTTTATACAGATATAGTGATCCTTGTTTTTCTCTTTTCAGTTCATAACTTCTAAGCAGTCGGGTGTTTTGTTTTTATAATAATAATTTTATTACCTACATCTTTGCCATCCAACTCTTTTCCATAGGACTTTTAGTTTTGCCGGAAATCGAGAAAATCCGTTTTTTACCCCAAAACCCTTAACCTCTACCCCTTCCCGAACTCAGATCGCGTGTAATTTATTTTTTCTTTCATTTTTATGATATTTTCCTCATTTTCTGATGGGTTTAATTCTACTGCGATTTTCTTGTACTTTTTGTTAATTTTAAGGCTAATTGCACTGGAGTAAATTTCTATCGTCCGTCATACCGTAATTATTAGCCCAGTGAAAAGAAAATAATATGACACGGGCGTAGTCCACACATAACCTTTCGTCCACCATCCCGCATCCAACAATTGGGTGCGAGCTCTAAGACCCCACTTCTAAGTAGTGGCGTGCACTTCAAAAACGTAAAAACGCACTGCTTTCCTTAAAGATACATTTCAACCCAGTACTGGAGGAGGAATTTTCCGTTTCGTAGATAGTATTTATAATGCATATATATCCGAGTTAAAAATCTCGTGCACGTCACTGCTCGTAAGGAGAAATGATGGCGCTGTAGTTGGTTAATAAAATATGGTGATAGTAATGAAGCTCTCGTTTCAACAGCCAGTAGCGTCGATAGTGGCCGTGGTGCCGCGTGGAGCGCTCGCCCCGGCGCCGAAGCCTCCGCCTCTCATCACCACCAGCGAGCCGCAGCCTCCGCCACTCAGGTAAGTAAATTGTAACATAAACATTCACCCCTACTGCATACGATGTGAAAATATAGTTTCCTGACACTCCATGGCCAAACTGAATATGCATCTTCTTCAGCGTCTTCTACGTGTCCCTTGAATTTATCTTTTTTTCCCATCAGACTTGATTATCCCAGTGAAATGCAAGTTATTGACCATACAGAATTGGGTTAATGCCAGAAATATAACGTTAGAATAAAAAATATGTCTTAACAATATTTGTTTAAAATTCATAATTAATTTAATCATAATTGGAAAGAAGGCAAAGTACAAGCAAATTCATAGGTATTTAGAAGTTGATTGGTTCCTTTCTTTTTCCAATCTTACTTAATTTCAAAATTCAAATTCAAAAGTATGCTTATTTTAGAAGCTAATTTTAAAAGTCATGTTGATAATGATTCCACACATTTCAAAACATTTTTTTCATTATTTTTTATATTTTGGCGCGCTTTTAAAAACTAAAACAATTTTTATGTTTTCGCCTCTCACGTACCTTTAATTAATTTCTTTCCGTCAAAACTTTGATTGCGAGAGCTAATTCTGATCCCTACAAGAAACCGCACTGTTCCCTGAATGTTAATTGGATTAGTATTTTGTTTGTGACAGCGTTCATTTCTAATTTAACTACGAGTATATATTGAGACCTCAAAAATTAATTATAACATGGTAGATTAATATTTAAAAATATTAATCGGCAGTGGACGCCCATACTTTGGAGAATAGAATAGGCGATACAGTTTTGTTATCTGCACTCTTTAAAATACTGATGAGAAATTTTAAATTTAAGAAAGAAGAAGAAAACTTCAATATTTTGGTATTCCGTATCAGGACTCGAGCTGAACCTTATAATCTATCGCAAAATAGATTATCATGTAATTGGTTTATCGAATCAGTAATATATACATACATAGATGGCTAGAACCACGCAGCGTTCCTATAGGAGATGGCAGTGACCACGTCCTTGCAAGACCACTTGCAATTTCTTTAATTCTTTCATACAAGTTCTTCGATTGAAGGTACTCTTGACCTGGCCTTTTACTAAAATGTCCTGGATATATAGAATATCAAAAATGGCCATTAATGAGAAGGAAGGATGCTGATAAGAACATATTAATTCCTGAACCCAAACTTCTACTTTACATTCGAGTGCGATATCTCTAATACACAGTTTCGCAATTATCTACGCCGTGTTTGTAACATAACATAAGCGTTTTCCAATATGCAGGCTTATTTAATCATCCATTACAAGTACCTATCCTATATGTAAATTATTTTTAGTTGGCATGTCGAAACATACTGCGTAATTATGAGTAAATGTTATTGGTTAGCCTATGTGGGTCGGGTCACAGAATAATTTCATTCTTCTTCGTAATTTCCAGTAGGTACATTCCAAGCCTGGAGTTGGCAAGTTGGTAGTGTGCCTCGTGCCTCGGAGAGCACGTTAAACCGTCGGTCTCGGTCACTATTATTAACATCAGATAGTGATCGTTAGTAAATGATACATTATTACCCTAAGCCCGCCCGCATTGGAGTATCGTGGTGGTTCCCTCTCTTATAAAGAGGAAGGCTTAGCCCAGTAGTGGGCCGTTAATTGGCTGATAATAATGATTCTTTCCTGCACAGGTATGTTCACGCTGAAATGATCCAATATGTGCCTCGAAGCTTATTGCGTGGGCGACCAATCCCTCTATAGCCTTCAGTTCAATATTAGTCAAGAGAGTCGAGTCGGTAAACAAAACCTGAGCAAGACAAATAACAATAAATTGCTTTTCATATCGTTTGTATGTATTTGTTTCTATGTTGACAAGTTGGTAAATTGCATTGAATGTTCAATAATCGGATCTGTCTTGTTATTTCAGTTGCTATTAGTAGATTCTGATGCCCGTTATTTGAATCCAACAAATGGAGCTAACAAATATAAGCTACTGGTATTTCTATTTAGAATATTAACAGTAGCATAACCCAAACATTATTAAAGAGAGACAAAACTACAAGTTGGGATGTTGGATCCCTTTCATAGATACCTCGGACAACACGTTAAGCTGTTCTGGATATCTTTTATTATTTTTAATGGCCTACTGTAAGGCACGGATCTCTTGACTACAATGTAGTACATTACCCATAATGAGACGTGGTATTTGGTGTTTCAACCCCATGCGGACTCAGTAACAATCTAAAGTTAATAATAAGAATCCAGATCAACGATGAAATCTGTTTATTATCGCTACCAACATCATCAGCAGTCTAACTTGCTGATACTGAAAATTTTTTGGAAGGAAGTGAACAAAAACTGCAATCTTGCAATTCAACCTGGAATTCGAACCCAACAAGCATAAACTATGTTATATGTACGAAGCGTTTTGATTATACATTCTTGATTTTCTCTTCGAAGTTATGAAATTCCCTCTCGGCTTCCCTTTCCATACCACCTACCAACCTTTCCATACCATCTTCAAGTCAAGAGTAGAATACGCACTTTCATGCTCGCGTTCTCCCGTAGGCTGCATTTCCTCGTGTTCTGAGCTTTTTAAAATAACCCAGAACGAATATACAATATTGTCAAGATTCTGTAGGTGTAGAACTAAATAAACTATTTACTCCAACCAGGTTACCATTGGACATGGCGGTGCGCGGCACGGGCGAGCCTGAGACGCTGAGCTACGAGGTGGACCTCAACAAGGACTCCGCTCTAGGACTGGGCATCACCGTCGCTGGATATGTTTGCGAGCAAGGTTTGTCCTACTAGCAATAGCAGTAATACAAATGCCTGTAATTTCACCAGCAATACTCTTCAGAATACCTGAATGCTGCTTCATCATTAGTATTATCATATTTTAAATGTTTGCTGATAATCTCGTGACTGCCACACATGGCCAATGAGGTAGTTGAATACTGCTTAAATATAGCATGGCAGTAGTTCTTTCTCGGACAATTCATATGATAAAGAGGTTGCAAATAAAGATTTTGACTGGTAGCGCGCATGCCTTGTGTCCTCGTCTTTGTTGCCCTGATATAAGTAGATTTCGAACTAACCATCGGGCAAGGAAGCCCGATGGTTAGTTAGGTTAGGAAGCGACGAGCACGTCGTATTTGTATTTGTAAGCACTAAGTGCAGCTTAATTTTGTTAATTAAAAAAATAAAAAATTGGTAACTATTATAAGTAGTGACGGCCACTAGGTCGTTGATCGTGAATGAACTGTCACTATGTCCGATCAAAGCGCCCGTTTAAAAAACCATCGGCTGCATACTTTAACTATTACTTTTTAAAATGCTTTAAAATATCACGAGACTTTCTGATCATTTTTTGCGAGTACCTCTGTAAACAGCAAGCAATAAAACAAGTAGTGTCCGACACCTCAGCAAGAGCACTCCAAAAGTGTCGCAATTAGCATTCTGTTATGGACAACGGCTTTCAGAGAGACAAAGAGCGCCTCGGGCGACCGAGGGCCATTTGGATTTGCTCCTAATTTTTACTGAAAAACGTAAACAAACGTAGCCGAGAACAAACATGGCGCGAAATGTTTCAAAAGGAACAAAAATTGATTTAAAATTGCATATTCCAATGAGAGAACAATAGAATTTAGAGGCCAATAAGCTACAACTGCGTAAATGCGTAATATCCTACAGCATACGGTGATTGGTACTTATTCAGGCTGTCATATTGATAGTCATTTTGTTTTTGCAACATTCTAATAATTCGCGTCTACTATCACACAAATTGGTTTACTAGCAAGCGTATCTGAATTAGGGAAAGACTAAACTATTCGAATTTATTGTTATTTATAAGCTGGATGTTCTGGGTTTGATTCCTGGCTAGGCCAGTTAATACTTTTTAAATTGGTCCAGGTTTGACTGGTGGGAGGCTTCAGTCGTGGCTTTTACCACTCTACCGATAACGACCTACCGCCAAGCTATTTAGCGTTCCAGTACAATGTCGTCTAGAAACAGAAAGGATTTCGATTTCATTCAATAGGTTAAACCGCTTCGTACTCTTGATAATTTAGCCCGCTTCCATCTTAGATTGCTTAATAAATTAAAGCAGTTGATCGCACTCAATGACACAGTTATTTTTAAAAAACAAAAATTTTAATAGTGCCGCGCATTTGAATGAGGGTTCTATAAAAATTTTTGTTAAAAATTTTAATTTTACACTTTTAGTGATTTATCACTTACATGCTTTACTACGTTAAATAAATGTTCCTTAAACTTGCTGGCACCGACTTCATAGATATGCTTAAGTAAATTAAAGCAACTAAATAACACAGTTATTTTTTACTTTTTAGTGCATTTTGAGTCGGTTCTATTTTTTGTATAAAAAAATATTTGCATCCTCCTATCACCCGTAATGTCCAAAATTCACACACATTGACATTTAAAAATGCTTATTCGAGTCAGGAAACGACAGTTACTATGGCTAATTAGTTACGACTGTGAATGTGTAGTATTTTAAAATGAATGGTGATTGGCACTCGTAACTGTCATGGTGATTGACATTTTTTGCAACGTGCTATTAAATGCACAGTTTTTGAAGCACTACGGATTACAATATATTGTCCCGGTTCGTAACATTTCAGCCACAACATTGGCAGTTTATTGCATACGCTATATTGGATGTTTGCTTGGATAGCTCGGACCGATATTAGGTGATATTTTTTTATTGGCAAAGCAGGCCAAATTGAAAGTAGGTCAGACTGGAACGTTGCTATATAGTTACAATCTTATAAGTTTTTGGCACCAGAGCACCGTTAGTAAATGGTAAAAAATGTCTTCTCTACTTAAGTTGTAATAGCTGTGGTTTTTTCCGGGTTTTTCTTTATTACAAAGAATGATTAACTAAAATTTTGCGATTTTATAGACATTTCTATCAATGTTCACCTGCTTTTTGTTCGTTATGCTTTTTATAGTACTGTGATTTTTAGTAGCTAGATTTCTACTGATCTTTATTGTATAATGCTATATAAAAATGTAAAGACCAGACCGGAACAGCAATTCGGTATTAAAAAAAAGTGTAACTTTTTCTGTGGATCTGTATATCGCAAGAAAAGTTTTGAAGTTTCTTAAATCTGTTTATTACCAGTGCTATGAGAATTTCTTGAAATTATAATTATTAGTTTTCTTTTCTTTGCAGAAGAACTTAGTGGAATCTTCGTGAAAAGCATCAGTGCCGGTAGCTCCGCTGATCTGTGTGGGAAGATACAAGTCAACGACAGGATTGTTGAGGTAATTACTGTACTAGTACAATGATAACTTAATATCAGTTTGAGTTACATACTTCGTGTCAAAAGTAGATTTCTTTTAGAAAAAGAAATAGATAAATGAAGCTATCCTTAGTTACTCAAGGACCGTGCGTGGTGGATTTATGTTACCTACATACATACAATCACGCCTCAGTCCCTTAGGGGTACAGAGACCATGTCCTACCTCTTGCCACGATCTTTGCATATCTCTTTCGAAGAAGAATCATAAACAGCATTGTCTTATATTTCAAACGTATTACACAGCTTTTTCCCGTAAAAAGCTCCACTTCAGGTCATTAAATCAAAACTTTGACTAATTTTATTCGAAAACCTTCTTCAGGAATCACCCTATGTAGGTACTGCATGAAAGTTCGTTAAATAGTCTTTGAGTTCATCGCGAACAGATAATCAGACAGACTTTGCTTTATACGTTGTGATAATAGATGTACTCATTCTCTATCGTTTGTATAAATTATGTAGGCATGCCTATGTAAGGGCGGGCGGCACATCGGTCAAAGCGTCCTGTACGTAAATATTCTCGCTACACAGTTCGGAAACTGCTAACGAATTAATTTATCGCCGCACGCAAACGGAACTTCGCTAATTTATTTTTAAACGTATTAGATGCCGGGCCCGTTGGGACGAGCGGCGGGTATTCTGTCGGATCGGAAACATCATTTAATTTCGGATAATGTTCATGTTTTTTAAACGTTTTTAACCGATGAAAAATCCGAGGAGATTCTCAAGTCGAAACATATTTTTGTTTTGGACCACGCATACCTTTTTAGCGAAATCGAAGGTTATATTCTTCCTAAATGGTCCCATAGTCATCATGTTAGGATTTGATGATGCGACCTTGGGGAAATCGAAGGAACTCTCCAATTTTTATAGGCGAAAATCGCTATGCTTGCATGTACATTTTAGATGGCTTTTTTCTTTTTTTTTGGATAAGCGTCATATAATAGTACTTTTATAGTTAAGCACGAGTAGATAAATTGCGTCATTTAGTTACTTAAATTTACTTAAGCATATCTTTCATATATACTATTCGGTGCTGCGAATTCACTAAATCCACAGTGCTTTTTCTACTGGGTTAAATAAGTTTGGATAGCATCGGCTATATAGATATGCTTAAGTAAATTAAAGTAACTAAATAACGCACTTAATGACGTAAATAGCACGATTTAAAGCCTGTTCTTTTTTTTTAATTATTTTAAAAATCATCAATCATCCTCATCGTCACCGAACGCTTCCCACGAGCTATAGGTTATTTTATGTTTTCTGTGTACAAATAGGTCAAAACTTTCGGGTAAACTAAAAATAAAAATTACGTAGTTTTCATTTCTATCGGCAATTCCCACAGATTTTTCACAAATTTAATTTATTTAAACATTACTTAAAATAAAAAATATAACGTAGCAAGTTGCGCATAAATATTTCAGATACGAAAGTAATTCAGGAAAATTTCATTTTGCCTCCATTTTCACCAATTCAGCTTATGGATTTTAAAGCGGCTTTACCGGCTCACGTAGAGTAAGCTTAACTTGAACCGACATATTGAGTTAAAAAAGGATAATTATAATGTAAGGTATATATTTTATTTATTCGCTAAGAGTTAGCCATTGAGTGCAAACACACCTGGTGGTAAGTGATGATGAAATCTAAGATGGAAGAGGCTAGATTGTTAGGAGTAGGATAATATCCCAAATTGAAAGTTTTTTTTTACACGACGAAACAACAACGCGAAATCGTTTGTCGGTAACTTTTTGCAGTAAACCTCCTACCAAACCTGGTCTGCTATAGAAAACTTTAATCAACCCAGTCGGGAATGGAACCTAGGACCTCTGTCGTATAAATCCATTGCGCATACCACTGAACCACGAAAGTCGTCAAAAATAGCGGTAGAACATAATACGAAAGCGTTATGTGGTAAAATAAAACTTAAGGTTACTTTCCCAAGAACACTAGTAACCTTCATCGAGTATGGCAAAAGAACTCCGATAAAAAAGTCGTTAAGTGACAATGAGCACAGAGTCTGGAGACGGGAACATCTATGTATAGACGTGGCAATAAATTTTCGTTATACCACCCTTGTGAGTGTATGAAAATGGTTGTTTTTATTTGCCTTTTTTCTGGAGAATAACTGAATTCTTTGCAACTCTGAAATTAACTTCTAAAAGGAAGTATTGCAGTAACCAAATTTTTTATTAAGTAGGTACTAGAGGACGCCCGTGGATTCACTCGCGTAGTTCTTGATCCCGTGGGAATTGCGCGATCAAATGTAGCTTATGTGCTAATCCAGGGTGTGCCAGCTAGTTAGCTGACACCCTGGATATATGGAGTTACATATTTTGCCTTTATAATAATTCACAGAAACTACATTACGTACCACAGAGGTTAACAACAGGAATACTGAGACAATTTCAGAGGGAGAATTTATAGAAATATTTCGAATCCTTTGATCTGAAAATTAAGCTATTAATTGGCGCAAGTATGGCTCGCTGATCGAGAGTTATATATATGTTCCTTTGGCCGTGGAGATCCTTGGTGAAGTCGTAGTTCAAGAACTTCTATTAATATTAAAAACGCGAAAGTTTATAAGTATGGACGGAAGAATGTTCGTTACCTTTTTAATGCAAAAACTATTATTAGCCTGAAAATTTTACGGAAACGGGAACTATGCGCAAGTAAAAATGCGGGCGATATCTAGTAAATCCATATGTTGGATAATTAGATTGGATTTGGTACCTGGTTAGCTGGCGCAGCTCTTCAGCAGGGTACCCTGTTCTTCCGTAGGCGCGCGGTTACTTTGAGCACCGTCTAGCACTCTTCATGTGATGATGACACTGGACACCATGTGTAAGATTCGCGGACTAGCGCGTGCGATTATTTAGAAGTACGGACAAGAAGTGACGTGAGTGACACATCCCGGGGTTGCCAGGTATGGTTACCAAATCCAAACATGTGAAAATTAGATTAGGTAAGTTTGTTTGTATTTGTGCTGGCAACTTTACGGAACATGCCGCCGACCTTAAAATAACCTAGCTTATTTTAAAGTTATGATACATAGATACATGTCAGATACATGATAGATACATAAGAGATACATGATAGATACATGATAGGTACATGATAGATATATGATACTTAAATGATAATACGAAGTATGATGATAAAATTAAAAAATTATTCTATGGGCAAGGGAGCGCACTCGTGCGGCTGGAAGTTGAGCCATGATGGGCTGAAATGCGGTAGGTCGAGTACGAAAGCAACGTATACAACGGCGAGTTCGCATACGAATAGCGTCTCGCGCTGATAAAATCCAGTAAGATTGCGATAGTAAAAATTGTAGTGTCTGTGGCCCGACATGTAAGTGAATTTTATGAAAGTGATCGATTAGCAAGTTAGTAAAAGGGTGTTTTTTAGGCAACAATATTTGATGCTTAGCATCATACGGTATTTTAGCGTTTTGAATGCGTCCACCGACTCTTAGAAGTCCATCCGTATCAAGAAATGGCCTAAGTTTTTGCAAACGATTAGAACAGTTTTCATTGTTTTTTATGTGTAGTATATCATCTGAAAATTGGTCTTTTTGTACAAGTGAAATAACTCGGTGGAGAGCAAATTTGATTTCGTGGACTGTAATTTGATTTGATGAATATAAGTTAGATTTACGACATTTATGATAAAATCGAAAACACAAGGAAACTACACGAAGTAAACATGATAATGACGAAAATCTATCTAAAAATTGTAAGTCTAGAGGTTCCTTTTGGGACATCAAAGTGTGTTTTCGACGCTCTTCGTATGTTTGTAAGTCGATATGTGAAACAGGCCAATCCTGCTGTTGGAGTTTTAGCCACGGTGGACCTGTGAACCGTAACACTCGGTTCAACTGTGAAGGCAAAACGCCTCGAGAAGCTACGTCTGCAGGGTTATCTGCAGAACGAACGTGTCGCCACTGTGAAGCAGGTACGCGACTTGTGATTTCTGTAACACGATTAGCAACGTAAGTGCGCCATTCGTGAGATGGTGATCGAAGCCATGCGAGTGTGATAGAAGAATCGCTCCAGGCGAAAACATTTTTGAAAGGTAAAATGTTTCCGTAAGTAGCAAGAACCTTTTCAATCAGTTTTGAAACAAGTACTGCACCACATAATTCTAAACGTGGAAGAGATATCCTTTTAAGTGGTGAAACTTTGGTTTTAGCAATAATGAGAAATGTATGAATGCAATCTGATTGATCAGTAACGCGCAAATATACACAGCCAGCGTATGCCTTTTCTGAAGAATCAGAAAAGCCATGAATTTGTATTTCCTTGTATGAAGGAAGAATATGTCGGGGTAAAGAGATATTTTCAATAAGAGAAAACTCAGAAATAAAGTTAGACCATAGCTCACTAATAGATTGAGGTGGTTGTTCATCCCATCCGACTCCTGAAATCCAAAGTAGTTGGATTAAATGTTTCACAAGCAATGTTATGGGAGAAAGAAAACCTAATGGATCGTAAATTTTAGAAATTTCAGATAGCATAATGCGCTTGGTGCATTTATGAGACGGAATGGTAACATGATAAGAAAATGTATCTGTTCTAGGGTTCCATTGGAGTCCTAAAATTTTGACTGAGTGATCATCATCTAGACTAGATAAAATGAGTGCAGAATCTTGATCAAGATCCTCATTGCTGATAGATGATAAGAATTCTGAATTATTGGAAGTCCATTTACGAAGTTCAAATGTCCCTGCTTTACAAAGACCAGTCAACTCACGTTTCAGCTTTAGAGCGTCTTCCAACGTAGCAGCTCCAGTAACAATATCATCTACGAAAACGTCATTTAACAACACTTGCGAAGCGAGAGGAAAAGTTGATGATTCATCTAGAGCTAGTTGACGAAGTGTTCGTAACGCAAGGAAAGGCGCGGACGCAACGCCGAAAGTAACAGTGCATAAGCGATATTCTTGTACAGGATCATCTATTGAATTCCGCCAAAGGATACGTTGGAAATCACGATCTTCATTTCTAATTTGAATATAACGATACATCATTTTGATATCTGATGTAAAAACAACGTTATGAAGCCGATATTTTAAAAGAACTTGAACAATATCTTGTTGTAGTTTAGGTCCAATCAACAGATTATCGTTGAGAGAACGACCAGAACTGGTCTTACACGATGCATCGTAAACGATTCTGACCTTTGTAGTGGTAGAAGATTGTTTAACAATCGGGAAATGTGGTATGTAATAACAATTTGTACTACCAGGATTTCTAACAAGTTCCATATGTCCCAAGTCTATGTACTCTTGGAGACATTTGATATAATCTACTCGTAAAGCAGGATTATTAGAGAGCTTTGACTCAAGTTTATGAAGACGTGAAAGAGCAATTCCACGAGACTCACCAAGTGGAGGTGCATTTTCTTTAAATGGAAGCGACACAGTGTATTTACCTGTCGAATCTCTAGTATGTGTAGTAAGATAAATTGATTCACAAAGCATTTCCTCTTTAGTAAGAGGTTTAGTTTCAGGTACAGATTCAAGCTCCCAAAACTTTTGAATTTGCATGTCTAATTGATATGTGCTAACATTTACACAAACCTGTGATGGAAACATTGGCGATATTCGACCGTTAAGTAAATAACCGAAAATACTATCTATAGCAACAGGTGTGCCTAATGGTCCTTTGACTATGCTATGCAAAAGAATATGATCAGTATAATCTGACCCTAACAATAACTCTACCGGTCGAGAAGAACGCAGCTCAGGATCTGCTAGAGGTAGATTTTTTAGATGAGATATAGTTTCGAAGGTACTAGGTACCGAAGGTACATAACTAGTTATTCTTGGAAGAATAAGGGCTTCGATAAGTAATTTTGGTTCAGGTTTGTTGTGTGGAGTTATCTCGCACATAACATAACCTCGCGGTTGATTATCTTTGTCGCCTATACCTGTAACAGTAGCACTCGAAGAAGTGCGAAAACGTTGAAGACCAAGTCGTTGAACACACGACTCGGTAATAAGACTCGCCTGGGACCCTTGATCCACTAAAGCGCGTATTGTATTTAAACAATGAGAGTTCGAATTGATAGGTTTAATATTAACTAACGCCGTAGTAAGGAGAACTGTTGAAAAATTTAAACAATTATTTGATGACTCAGCAACTTCAGCAACCAAGTTATGTGTGACTTTGTCATCAGCTTCGTGAAGCTTAGTGTGATGGCGCTGAGAACAAATCCTACAGCTGTAACGCGATGAACACGAATCAGTTTCATGATTATTAAAAAGGCAATTTGAGCAAACTTTGTTTTCTTTAATGAATTTTTTACGATCTTTTATATCCATGCTATGAAATGATTCACAATTGTTTAATGTATGAGATCCATTACAGAAGTAACAAGTCCTCTTTGGATTTATATTTGTTGAACTATGAAAACTCATACTACGTGCTGGAGGTCTAATTTGCGTATTATAATTAATTTTATTATCAAAGGGCGCACGCGGGGATGAGGGAGGCTTGTTAGAAGTAATCCGTCTTGCCGAAATGGCCTGAGCGGAGCCGCCGACCATGCGAGTTGCAGTAGCGGATTGGCGCACGGTACCGGACGCAGTCGCGTTATCTTGGGCGGCTGACATGACTTCTAAAGCCGCTAACTCCTTTTCGAGAAAATCAAGCAAGTCGCTTACAGGTGGAATCTCGCATGACGTTTTTAATGATAATTCGAAACGGCGGCGAATACTGGGCGTTATTTTACGAAGTAGAATATTTAGAAGTGGAAAGCTCCACTGCTGTACGGGAAAACCCAGGGAATCTAAGGCTGTCAAGTTTTCGTGACAGATATTAATAATATTTTTTAAGCTTTGTTTTAAGTTTTTATCGCTGACTGGCTCAGCGTCGAAAATTTTATCAAAATGCTTAGTGGATATAATTCTTTTATTTTGATAGCGATTTATTAATATAGACAAAGCATTTTGATAGTTTGAATCGGTGACAGGAAAAGACTTTATAAGATTGAATGGTTCGTCACGCAACGACAGTAATAAATAGCGAAAACGCTGAACGTCTGATAACTCCGTGTTATCGTGAACTAAAGACTTAAATAAATCATAAAATGCATTCCACTCAGTGACATTGCCACTGTACGTTTGTAACGAGAGGGTGGGTAACTTTATGTTTGATGAATGCGTATGACACAAAGGTGTTACATTAACTGAATTTTTTCTAGTGTTGATTTTTAGTTCATCCAATGCTATTTGAACCAAATAATACAAATTATCAAATTTATCCCTAATGGCTAGTTGGTCTTCCTGGTTAAATTCACCTTTCTTCGCTAACAATTTTTCTATTTTGCATTGAGCTGAATTAAATTGTTTTTTAATATTATTTAATTCTCTAGATCGAACCCTAAACTCTGCTTCATTGTGAATACAATCAGCCATCCGTTGGAGGCTATTTAAACAAATGTCTCTTTCGAACTGTATTTGGACTAATTCCATATTCAAAAGGAAAAAAAATTGAAGTACAATAGTAACACAGTACTACTATTCTGCACGAAAATACAGAACGTTATACACCTACACGTAGATAACGAGTGTGTAAAAAAATAGCGTGTAACGCGTGGTTGTAAAGGTAGTATAGTAAAAGATTTATATTTTTAAAAGTAAAAGATTTAGATTTATATTTATATTTGTACGAAACACAAATATAGAGAAACTGATTATATGCGATAGTTACACACGGTATTATTCTGTACGAAAATACAGAACTATATAGTTATATACCTACTCGCAGATAACGAGTGTGTACGTATGTCGATATGTTATGCCGGAATAGAAAAAAAATATGTTAAATTGTAATTACGTATTACAGTACGCAATACTGCTTGATTAGTTCGAAAAAACAAATCAAAACGTAATTTACAAACACTTCATTAGTATAAAAAAGTGCACAAATACAAATTATCTTGTTCGAAAAAACAAAGAAAAAGTGTAGAATACGGCTTAAGCACGAAGATGCTACTCGTTTAGTTCGAAGAAACTAAAACGAACCGTAAATTGTATAAAACAAATTTTATTTTAAACCGGCATGTGTAACACCACCTTTATGATGCAATCATGGAACCCGTTGCGTCGACGAGTTACAAAAAAATTAATGAAAGTTTTTAATTACGTAATATTAAGTTGAAATATTGATTGAACTACTGAAATAATGTTTAAAAAACACTGTACATACAGATATTTTCTAAAAATAATACGTATTTAATAAGATGTAATGATAAATACGGTCATGTGGGTAGTTGGGTCTTTGAGAAAAAAAAATTAAATTACGCAGTGGTTGGTGATTTGGATGTGATATGATTCAATAGATATGATGATATGATGATATGATTCGATGATGAAGAAGGAAAGTGCCAGCACAAATACTCAAAGGCCGTGGTAATGACGATTCGGCTCGCAGCAAATTTATGTTAGATAATTAGATTGGATTTGGTACCTGGTTAGCTGGCGCAGCTCTTCAGCAGGGTACCCTGTTCTTCCGTAGGCGCGCGGTTACTTTGAGCACCGTCTAGCACTCTTCATGTGATGATGACACTGGACACCATGCGTAAGATTCGCGGACTAGCGCGTGCGATTATTTAGAAGTACGGACAAGAAGTGACGTGAGTGACACATCCCGGGGTTGCCAGGTATGGTTACCAAATCCAAACATGTGAAAATTAGATTAGGTAAGTTTGTTTGTATTTGTGCTGGCAACTTTACGGAACACCATAGTATTTTGCCTCGGCGAATTGCCTCAACTGGTGACAGAAAGGTTAGTTCTAAAGTTTTTTGTATAAGAGCCAAACGGAAAATGCAGCCAGTAATTTTGCTGCCATTCCATATGGGCTTGATTTGTACAGTATTCCTTTGTTCGTTACAAGTTAGCCTTTGACTGTAATCACACTTAATGATGCAATCTTAGATGAAAGCCGGCTATTTGATTAGGAGTAGGATGAAACACTCCTTTCGGTTTCTAGACATTATCCCGGAACGCTAAATCGCTTGGCTGTACGTCTTTGTCGGTGGGATGGTAACTAGCCACGAATAAAGCTTCCCACCAGCTAGACCTGGACCTATTTAGAAAATCGTAATCGGCCCAGTCGGGAATCCAACCCAGGAGCTCCGTCATTTAAATCCACTGCGCATACCACAAAAGAAATTGTATAATTACCTATTTGTATTGTACCTAAGTTAACCTGAGTTTCTTATTGTATTCTTTATATAAGAAAGCTATTAGTTTCAAAATAAAATAAGTAATTCTCTACCGAGGAACAAATTCTAAATTAATAGTAACAATTGGCAGTCGTTTAAAAAATTAATAATGAAACACTTATAGTATCTTACTTAATAAAAGGTCGTCGTTTCCTCGTGACAAATGAAGTAAGTTTGTTTGGCCCAAAGTTCGTGCAACTTTGGATACTCTGTTTTATTTAAAGTTAGCGACGTTAATTGTACCGAAGTTGTGTACCGAAAGTTTTGTTGAAACTGTAAACATTCTTAAACGAGCACTGCTGAAGAAATATCGTTGTTACGTAGAAATGTTACTCAGTTTGTTTTTTATAACGCTAAAACTGTGTCATAGAAAATGCATGTATTAGAAACATCATCAGAAGGGGTTAAAAGGCACGAGCAGGAAAACAATATTAACCAAAATATTAACACATTTTAATAACAAACTTTCTTAAATCAAATCAAAATGAAACAATATGACGGTAATCACATAATTTACTTAACTAGCATTACATTTTATTACACTTTAACTTTTAACAAAATTAACAGGCAGCATAACTGCACACAAAGAGAACACACAAAATAATTATATACAAATGGAAATACAGAATAACTCGGAACGTGGCTGAGAGAATAACTTCGAACAGAGCCCGAGACTTGTGACACGGGTGTAGGTTTAAGGGTACCCTTGGTGACGGCCGTCAACACTCACCTCCTCTGTTCAAGTTATTCTCCTATCGAAAGAGAATTGGACATAGTGAATAAATAATAGGGTAATCCTTTGTATTCCAAGTAATTATAACTAAACCACAAATAGATAACTGAAAGAATAATTAACAGCAACTTAATTAACAGTGAATTACTACTGGCAAATTATGGTATTACAATGATACGTAACATCTTGTGTTAATTATAGAAACGCCAAAACACTGCGTCTCAAGCTGGGAATAATAGCAATATACAAAATTATGTTACTTTACAATTAAACATAAATTGACATGCTTAGAAACCAAATTGTAGTTCTTACTCAACTTGTTTGCGTAGCTCCGCACTGGTCGGCGACTGAATTGCAAATCCGCCCGACTGTTTATTGCCGGCCCTTTTATAGGGTAGCTTTTAAAAATAAGTTATACATATGACTAGATAATAAGATACATCTAAAATAAGTTAATATAATTTTAATTAGTTATATTATTTGCCCATATTTTACAACACACTATAACTTGATTAGCTTTAATTATTATACAATTAATAATGAAATACAATCGTTGTATTTACCTTTACTCAAAACAAGAACTTTCAAATAATTATATTCTTATTTGATATTCATGACTACTATAATTTAACTAAGAATCTATCACATGCATGTATTTTTCATAGTTATTCGTGCTGGACCAAGCCGTTTCCTGAAGAAGATGGAAAGCTTTTTTTCATTCATTACAACTTACCCCTTGACTGTGATCACACCGTATGGTAAGTGATGTTGCAATCTAAAATGCAAGAGGGCGGGTGAGATGCCTCCGTCGTGTCTATTTGCCACCCTACCGACAAAGACGTACCGCTAAGCGATTAAGTGTTCCGGTACGATGTCGTGTTAAAACCAAAAGGGTTTGGATACTATCCTACTCCTAACAAGTTAGCCCGCTTCAATCTTAGATCGCTTCATCACTAAAAAAGCGCAGTCAAGGGTTACATTGTCATGATAAAAAATTGAGTTTAATTTTTCTAAAAGATATTTATTTATCTCTTATGTATATTTTTTATTTTTAGGATTCGTTGCAATGAAGTAGATTGCCTAAACATAATTGGTAATAACTTATTACAAGTAAACGATCATACGAAACCCAATCCAATTATACCTGCAGAACCTTTTGCCTTATCACTTATTTATCTAGGCTTAGGTGTTATTTATTCAGCCCAGCCATATCCAGGTTAACTGTACGCCGTTTATGGTTAGCTAATATATTAGATTGATGTGTACTAATAATAATTGATTGCTCTACAAATATGGGTTGATGAATGTGTTTGCTCTGGCCCTATATATGACTTGGGGCGATGTTGTGCTATGAGAATAACTAATGGTCGAAGCATAGAAAGAAAATGTGCCACGGTCAAGGTTACAATAATACCCTAATATTGCTCATTTGAGCATAGAGTTTTGTGATATCAGTAACAAAATCAAATCTTCGAAGTTGAATTAGTGAGAATAATGATCCTTGCTAATATTATGAATGGTTGCGCCACCTTACTTTTCAATCAATCCTTTATAATTATAAACCTCGTGTTATGTTAGTCTGTAATAAGAAGCGATGACATAAAAAAAGTGTAAGTCCCACTTTTTGAAAGACACGCGTTTTTTCACCGCTTTGAGTTTTGGAGAAACCGTAAACGCAAAGAAATAGGAGAATCAACCTAGAAGAAAGTCAGCTAAAAGGAGTCCATCCAGGAATCGTTCACAATTATATAGCTAACATATCAGAATAACACATCGGCCACATTTTATCCCGAAATTCCTACGGGAACGTAAACTACGCGGGTGAAACTGCGAGCGTACACTAGTAAAATATAATACTCAAATTAAAATTAAAACTTTCTTTTCTTTATTTTTGCAATTTCCCGTCTCACAGAATATTTAGAATCTTTCGGTAGGTTGCCTGGAAGAGATCGATCTTAGTGATAAGGCCGCCTTTTGCCAATTAATGTTACTTTGTTTCTTCTGCTATGTTTATCTTTATAATTTGCAATAAAGTTTTTAAAATAAAATAAATAAATAAATAAAATTTGATTGTTTCAAGTAGGCTTATACGATAAGGCCGCTTTAAAGTAAAGTCGGAGTAATCCCGTAGTGACTGTACCACCGGCTCGCAAAGCAACATTTTCACATATATGTAATTACTTGTTCAAATGTATCGGGTTTAATCCAAGCAAAAACCTTTAAATAGAAATAAGAGCAGGGAAACCTCTAATTCGATAGCATTAGAGAAATACGGTCGACCCTAGAAGATTTACCTTAATGATATATTTACAAGAGTCGGAGCGCTCGCGGTAATTATACTGCTCTATTTTCAGCGCTAATGGGGACTATTTCATTAAATTTTCACGTAAAGAGAAATGTATGGAACAAATACGGCCAAGTTTAAGTTAAGTGACGATGCAGACGAGATATTGCGCTTATTTATAAAAACTTCTGCCGAAGAAGTTTTTCCTAGGCTTATACTGTCCCTAACTCCTAGTGGACGGCTTGTTATTTACCTAATACGTTGTTTAGTATTACTTAGTATTTTTTCTGATTCGATCACATAAAAATACTCCCAGCATGATCCTAGCCAACGTTAAGTGGCTATGAGCTTTCTTATGAGGCAATGCGATAAGAATTTGATATAATCATAAAAGAAAGAAGAAAAGGGTCTAGTTTATATTATGGTGGTAGGTATGTGTAGACAGGAAACAAATCAATCATAAAATCACTCGGCAAAGAAATAATTCGTCAGAAACAAACCATCACAATAATAATGTGTTATTTAAGTTTAATTAAGGAAAAGCCAGCACAAAGCATGTACCTATTGAGCTCAGTTGAAGAGCTTCATACAATAGCCGAGAGTTCTATTCCATTTGTCGGAAGCCAGTAATTTGTTCGCTTTTATCTCTACGTAAAGTTTTCCTTTATTCAGACCCTATTGTTACAAAATCTATTTGTCTGACTATCGGCGCTGATGTTTCCTAGTTGAATTGCACCAACACTGGTAGGCGAAATTCTGAAAATAATTACTCCCCAAGATTACTCTATTTCTATTTTTTTAGGCTCCCGTTTTAAGTCTCGTCTCTGAAACCATTGGATCTAAAATTTTGAAAAACAAACACCCAGATAGGTACATATGGAATAGATCAAGAGAAAACCTTCGATGAAAAACTATGATCTTGAAATTGTAAATCACCCAAAAAACATCAATTATCAGACGGAATTCTCTTTTTGCGATCTTTACTTAAAATCCGACAAAGACATGTAATGTTGCAGGCACTTGTAGACTTAGAGAAGGGGTTTTCTGTCCCTTTCTCGCAAAACAATATTTGTACTGAGTTACTATGGCATTACAGAGGCGTAATGCCGTCTCTTTCTAATCAAAAATATTTTTTTAATTTTTATAACTTTTTATTACTTGAGCAATTTGTGTTCTCGGAATTTTATTTGTTAATAAAAAATTCTCAGACTTGGGAAGTTTTGGTGTCAGACCCCTGTATCTCGGAGAGCAAATTAATTTGTTGATCCCGGTCATGGTCATTAGCAACTATTAACGATCGTTACAGGAGTAAACATTATCACCCTAAGCTCATCATTTGGAGCAGCGTAGTGGGTCTTAGCTCCATATACCTTCTACTATAAAAAGATGATATAGTCATATAGTAGGCCGAAACTGAATATGACAAACTTTTACTTTATATTTTTTTGACATTTTTTGAATTTTGACGCTATGATCTGAAGTCGGGATAAAACTTGTTTGTACATGTCTTGACATACGTTTTGTATGATAACATTGTCCTAACCTAAATAAATACCACCCCACGAAGTGGAGAATAGTGAACGATATTGCGTGATACTAAAAAATGAAAGAAAAGAAAATTTCATCAACGCCGGCCGTTTTCCAATCTTTCACAATTTTCTCTTTTAAGTGTCGCCGTCCACAGAAGCAGACAATGCGCTGCTAGTTGCAGTTTAAACGGCCACCATCCCTCACTGCGACCCTTGAGTACCGTCAGCATGAAAATTATAGCGCTATCAATTTCCTTTTATGACTTCCGAACAACTGTTGTGAAAAGTTAGATATTTTCAAACGACCTTCACAACGGATTCAAATTTAATCTCCATATATCTCTTCTATGGCCTTTGGGACTTTTAATGGACTGGGATGGATGGATAGATGATGAAACAACAGTGTTTTTTACTACACGGGATTGTTAGGTGTCACTATGTAGATGACAAGTTAAATATCAATTATGACTGATGATGCAACGTGATGTTATATCGCCTAAAGCCGTCCTTGATAAATGGATTATCCCACGTAAAAACAATTATTCATTTTTAATGTCAAACACTCGCAAAGTAACGCCTCCTTTTTTCATCAATTACATGTCAGCCCTTGAGTGCAATCACACCTGATAATAAGTTATGATGCAATTTGAGATCAAAGCGAACTAACTTGTTAGTCCGCTTTCAGTTAGCAGTAGAATGAAATCCACACTCTAAAAGTAGTTTCTACACGATATCGTATCGGCCAAAGCGTCATTCATCCATCAACTAGTCCTGGACCAATTTAGAAAATCTTAATCAGCTCAGTCGGGAATCGAACTCAGAACCTCCATCTCAAATCCACTGCGCATATTTTTGCCTCGTGCCGTAACTAATATGCAATTGCGCAGCGTATTCGGGATATGTATGCTAACAGCGTATCTCGAGAGGAGAAAATATGTTTATGACCAACTTTTTAAGAATTTTAAAACTAGCAGCCAAGTTCCGTGTCCAACTTTTAATATTCTACGGTCTTGTATAAAAAGTATATGGAAATTACTTTTTAATTTTATTTTCTCACGCGCCTGACATTTCTTAATATTCTCACTTTTTTATTAGGATTAACTATGGCTACTTTATTTTGATAAATATTAGTGATAGTGATTTTACGTATTGCATCTAGATATACTATATATACTTATATTTCTTTAGGAATTTGTAAATATCTGTTAAGATTTCGTACAGAAACACATAGGACCTTAGTATATGCCTTGGACTTAATGTGATGTGGCGAACACTCCACAAACAAACACTGCAGGTTAAATAGAAAGAGAAGTGTTTGCCAAGTCACATTAAGTTTATTAATAAAATATTTCATAATTATTTAATTTATTTGAAATGTAGGTATTTATTTAAATATGTTATGTTCTCTTGATCACAGAAAATTTAAACTTCTAAATTTACCCATAACGAAGTTACAGGCAGTTGAATATGCCCTGAATGACTCCGAGAAAAGGTGGTACGGATGTGCCTTTTTGCTCAACTTGGCGCAAGAACTGCCCTGCTAAGGTAGCTTAAAAAAACGTTGCCAGTTTTGCCAAACCAAGTCTAACTCTACTATTTTATTTTCGTCCATTTTAGAGCGTAGAATTTAAAATTTCAATGACCTTTTTCTATAAATGTGTATTTGAATTATATGAAAATGTATGCCATAAAAGCAAATTGTTTTTGGCTCGGTATTGTTCCTCCAATTATTTATATTTACAGAAATATCTGAAACGGATTACGTGCTGAAGCGTAGTTCGGAATTTCATTTCATTTCATATTTCAATTTGAATGCCTTTATGCAGTGTGCTCCATGTACCGTCAACAACATTTAAAAACCAATATATTTGTTTTATTATTTTATATTTTTCCTATTGAGATTTCGTCTGATATTGATTATCATTTAAATTTAATAATTAACTAAATGTGACATGTACAACGAAATAATATATTATTTATTTTTAATCAGCGGACACCCGTGACTACGTCTGCGAGGAATTCTGTCCTTTTCAGGCTCTAGAATATCTCATTACCAAAATTAATTTAAATAGTTTCGATAATTTATAGATAAAAACTGATAGAAGCTTTTACTCTCATTATAACCTTCCCCAAATATCAAAAACCAATGTATTGAAACACAGCTTTACTGTATTGTCAACTTTGAAATGAAAACTTTTGAAAAATCAATTTCTAAAAATTAAAAATCAATTTATATATTTGTGATCAATATTATCTTTATCCTTCTCCAAAATCAATCACTTAGAAGTAAACAAACAGACATTTTACCATCACACCATCTCCTATAAAAAATAGTGTATTGCAGCTTAGACTTACCTGGCTGCTCCAATGTGGATTGGTAGGCTTACAAATATTAGGACGATTTTTGATTTTTTAATGATCGGGCGGCGTATCACGCTCTCCGAGGCACGGATGTGCTGTTTTTGTAGAAAAAGAAAAACTCATTTCACCACCGTACCAACGAAAAGAAAAAAAAAGAAAGAAAAATATATTTATTCATACATAAGCAGCAGCAACATAGTGTTCACACGAAATCTTATATTTTAGTAAAGATTGTGGCGAAAACCATTGAAAAGTTTTAAGACTTTAAATCATCAAATTGTGGCAGAAAAGGCACTAGTCAGTGTGCTCAGATTTGCAATTTTATGCCTTGACACTTTACGACTTTACGGCACCGTCAACAAAAAACGTTTTTGATAAACTTAAATCCAACTTTATCTTAATTCAAATTTATTCGAATGCATTTCGATTGAAGAGATCTATATCTTAAGCACGTTCCTTGAAAATGTACTGCTTTAGAAAGAAGAGATCTTTTGTATTTTTAACCGACGAAAAGAAAGGAGGTTCTCAATTCGACACGTGTATTTTTTTTATGTATGACCACACATAACTTTTTATAGACTTTTCCGATTTTGATAATTCTTCTTTCATTAGAAAGGGCACACTTCCAAAGGTGGTCCCATTGTTATCATGTTAGGATCTGATGATGATATCCTGGGAAAATTTAAGGAACTCTTCAAATTTTATAGGCACACTTGCAGCGATTTCGGTTTTAGTGTAAGTATCGGTAGCTTTTTGGCTACAAGTGCCGTATACACTATGGCACCGACTTCAAAGATATGCTTAAGTAAATTAAAGCAACTAAATGACACAGTTATTTTTTACTTTTTAGTGCGTTTTGGGTCGGTTATATTTTTTGTTAAAAAAATTTATCTTGAAAAACCTTACTAATATTACACAAAGGCGAGAGTTTGTATGTACGTATGTTTGTTACTCTTTCACGCAAAAACTATTTAATGGATTTTGATATATCGCGTACACGCCACATTTCATCCCGAAATTCCCACGGGACGTAAAACTACGCGAGTGAAACCGCGGGCGTCCTCTAGCGTACTATTTTTTTGCTTTACTTTCTTATAATAAGGCAATCTCTTATACGTAATTTAGGTAGAAAATTTTCATCAATCTCTAACAATAAACTCCTTAAGTGCCGGCCATCAAAAACTCTCCCCCGTTATTGTAATTTTCTTGCGTTGATCTCAGTTTGAGTAGAGTCAACAAAAAAGTTTCCCTGATGCCGCTATTATTCGCTCGATTTTATTATGTGCATATTTCAGTGGGCATTTTGAACTTTAATGTATTTAAAGCGACGCTGACAGGAAAGAGTCATTCAGAATAATTTTCATATGAAGTGCGATTCTTGGTTCACTGAGCATTTTGCTTATTTTATAAATGTTTAACGGAATTAATGTCAGTAGAATTTGTATATTAATTTGCTATCTCGCTTTTGTCGTGGAGTCATGTCAGATATTTACTGCGTTATTTTTCTTGCTTTTATTAATATATTAGCCCGGTCAAATTAGCTTCAAAAATAGGGGTAAGGTTACATTAATTTGCACAAAGCTGCAATTTGGCATGACTGGTCGGACTACTATTGCAAACAATTTGTGAAAAGTCCCCATCCATCCGACGTGTGCAAAAAAAATTATTCAAGGTCAAATGTGACAAAATTTGGATTTTTGAATTTGTGAGCTAAACGGTAAGTTTTATCACAAAATCAATCAATCAAAAATTATTTATCGTGCGATTCTCCATAAATAATATCATTACACTTTTTTCCCTAAGAAACACTATTTCGGAGATATAGCGATGTAAACAGTTAAAAATGTTGTGTTCAATTTAATTTCAGCTTTGTGCGAATTAATGTAACCTTCAATGTCTATTTTGACCGGGTTAATATACTTACCTAGAAATCAAATTCAAATTCATGTGTTTCCAGTTAGTAGGCTTAGTTTACAAGAACGTTTGAAACGCTAAATTCGACAATTTGTTATAACTCTACAACCTGCTCGGATCTTCAGAAGGAATGTTCTACTAAGAAAGGCTGGCAAGTTATGTTATTAACAGTTGATCTTTTGATATCATTAATTTTTATCATATTAATTATATTTTTACATAAAATTATATACACTCTCTTGTGTAAAGTTTAAAACCGCTCATGTTACGGGGATTATAAGAAGTAATGCGTCTGTTTTATCCAGACGAAAATATTTTAAATTATATTCAACAAAATTTCGCAAACTACAAAGGAAATAGAAATGATAAAGCTTGTGTCAAAAATGCCAAAAATTAGCTATTCAACAAAGTTTATGAATGATACTATGGCGCCGGCTCCCTCCTAATCTGCCTCTATCGGGGTTCCAATTTGAGATACAATTATTTTTATTGTACTATATATAATAACTTGACATAAATCATGTATAAATTGAATGAAATTTATGTATGCAAATAAATAAAATAATAAGAATGTTTTTCTGCTATCCATACCCGCAATTAATATGAAGCGTCACGTCCCTGATGACCTCGTAACCTCTCTATTGCTTGTTGAGTACTTGTCCTCTTTTATCCTTGCAAATCTTTTATTACTCAACAATGACGTATTCTTACAAATACTTACAAGTGCCTACTTCTTACCTTGCGCTCGAACAAGTCTTGGTCAAGTCTTAAAGATATACCTACTTCAATGGGAATTTTTGAGTATATTTTTTTGGGGTTAGGTAGTTCTTTATCAGCTTTCAAAAACAACCAATTTAAAATACTGATGATGTTCAAATTGACGTCCAAAATGTAATTATACCGACTGATAAAAAAAGGATCAAAGAATTCGTTACCAAACAGCAGTCTTTAACGTTGATCGCAGTTTGCTTCCGAAGCTTACCACCAAACAAAAATACCAAAAGTTTGGTGAATAGGCTTAAGTTGGTTATCAAACCGCTCAATTATAAGTCAAGGAACTCCCAACTGCCAGAGGTCTCGGAAGACAAAGGTCTTGGAATACATAATAAACACCTTCCACCTTGTCTTCAGATTTTTATAGTTATAACTAGCAGTCGCCCGCGACTTCGTCCGCGTGAAAACCTCTTAGGTACCCTTTTAATTTTAAAGACAGACTTTCATATAAAGTGTGCTCTTTCCCCGCAACCCCTCTCAATTTTTTTTTTATAGTTTCCCGTGAAGCAATATTCTCCATCCCGTCCCGTGTACTAAAGATTTACATTTTTGTTAAACATTGTACGATATTACAGTACATTAACATCAACAATATATATTTATGGCAAACTGATGTGTATAGCTTGTATTTAATAGTCTATTTCACTTTTGTGTCTAGCTTTCATAATAAACAAAATAATTTACAATCCGACATGCAGGTATAGAGATTAGCCCGTTTAAACAAACGAACAAACTTTTTCGTGTATTATATAAATATGGTCTGCCATCATTGACATATTAATACTATGGACTTCGGGTCAGCGATAAAAAGTGTCCGAACCAAAAGTAAGCCAAAACGCGAAATGATTTCCAATCGCAATTCAGTCTCATATTAGCTGACTGACAGAATACACGTCAATAATGCCGTAATGTGTTATAAAAAACTTGTAAGAACTACCCGAGTAAAGTGAGAAAAGAAGACGGTGTACCATATTTTCAGTAAGTAAATATTTACTGATGATTTTAAAGTATTATTTTGCTTAGAAACAGGCAATTTTATTAAAATTTTAATAAACTATAGAAACGAATTGCATAACCAACCAAAATGAACAAAAGTATCTATCTGTCCTTTTCCCATACGCTACCCGCGTATAGGATAGAAGGAGTGCAATATGTTTATCTAATTAACCACATTTAGTTCGGATCTGCCGTGAGCAATGTTTTAGAACAACGACTGCATAGAGTTATTTTGTTGTTTAACATTTGAATTATTAAATTACTTAATTGTTGAATGAAAATAATTTGATTATTTTCAATTCAAAAATTTTGCATTAGACCCGAAGTCCATGGTATTAATATGTCAATGTCTGCCATGCCAAATAAATTGAAAGAAAAGATCAAAGATTGAATTCTCAAAGAATATCAGTACCAAAATGTTGACCCCTATTCAGTACGTATAACATAACACGGAGGAGGTCAATATAATTTGGACGATATAGCGGCAGTGTTATATTTTTTAAAAATTTTGTAATATCTCCGAAACTAATTAACTCACTGTAAAAGGCAAATCTTATCTCTATAATATCCTTGTGATTATTAAATAATTTACTTAACCAAAACCGCGGCCAAAATCCCGCGGCTGGACGCCTGCGACAATTCGGGGATTTACAGATTCTACATTAAAATTGATAGAGGCATGGGGGCATCATAGTTGTCTGGCGCATGACGTAATCCAGGACAATTTCCTGATGGCAGAGCAGCTTTAACGTGACCGTAGGTCGCGTGCTAAAATCGGCGGATTAACGGATTTCACATAAAAATGAGTAAGGCACGGGGCATCGTAGAGCTCTGGTGCAAGGCAGGGTATAAAAGAGAGCGAGAGCAAACCTGTGGCTCAAGACAGGAGGCTGGCGACCATTCGAGGATTTGCTGATTCTACATTAAAATTGAAAGAGGCATGAGGGCATCAGAGTTGTCTAGCGTAGGACGTTATTCAGAACAATTTCCTGATGGTAGAGCGGCTTCAACGCGACCATGGGTCGCGTGCTAAAATCGGTGGATTAACGGATTTCACATAAAAAATCAGTTAGGCACGGGGCATCATAGAACTCTGGTGTAAGGCTGGGTACGAAAGAGAGCGAGAGCAAACCTGTGGCTCGAGATAGAAGGCTGGCGCGACCGAAAGTCACGCGCGAACATTTGTGGATTTGCTGATTCTACATTGAAATTGAAATAGGCATGGGAGCATTATAGTTGTCGAGCGCAGAACGTAATCCAAAACAATTTCCTGACGGCAGAGCGGTTTAACGCGACCGTAGGTCGCCTGCTAAGATCGGTGCATTAACGGATTTCCCATAAAAATTCAGGTAGGTACGGGGCATCGTTGAGCTCTAGCGCAGGGTACGAAAGAGAGCGAGAGCAAATCTGTGGCTCAAGACAAGAGACTGGCGCGACCGAAAATTTGGGGATTTGCTGATTCTACATTAAAATTGAAAAAGGTATAATTGTTTGGCGCAGGACGTAATTCAGAACAATTCCCTGATAGCAGGGTGGCCATAACGCCACCGCAGGTTACTCGCTAAAATCGGTGGATTAAAATCCTGTCTCAGTGCTCACTTGCTTCACTGGTGGAACCTACATACAAAGTTTCAAGTGCATCCATCAAGAAATTAAAATTTTCAGTTTACCCCCCTTTTCTCCCCCTAGGGTGAAAATTTCCAAAATGCCTCGCTCAGTGCTCACTTGCTTCACTGGTGGAACCTACAGTTTCAAGTGAATCCATCAAGAAATTAAAATCTTCACCCCCTTTTCTCCCCTTAGGGGGGAAAAATTTCCAATAATTATCTTTTAGTGGTCACTTACGTAACTGGTGGAACCTACATACAAAGTTTCAAGTGAATGCATTAAGAAATTAAAATTTTCAATTTACCCCCATTTTCTCTCCCTAGGGGAGGAATTTCGAGATATCCTCCCTTAGTGGTTGCCTACGCCCCCTAACAAACATACGTGCCAAATTTCAGCTCTCTACGGCCAGTAGTTTCGGCTGTGCGTTGTCTGTCAGTCAGTACATCACTCAGTAACGGAAGAGTTTTATATATATATTTAGGTAATTCAGAATTGGTAAAAATCATAACTTTCACAAGTTTTACTAATTTTTGTCCGGACTCCTTTGTTTTTCCCACATTCAGAATTACGCAGTTGGCGGTTGTCTGTCTGACAGCGTATGTCATTGTCAAAATAGCCCATCACATACTGACATTGACGTTTCGTATTACTCAGAGTAAAAAAACGCAAATTTGATTAGACAAATTCCTTATTCGGCCGTTCCTGACAAAGGGGTCGTCCCGACCCTGACATCACGTGGACCGGGACCAGCGATACCAGTCTCTAACGGCTGGATCTGGAAATGCACCTCTCATACAAGCCTGCCTGACAGCCTCTACATACAGGCCTGTAGAGCTCGAAACATGACACTTGCACTGAAGGAGTTCAATGCACATTGTCATAATCACCGTCATCTTTCACCTCACCGAGGTAGCATACGAGCAGTCAGATGCGCCTCCAAAACAACGCTCGATGCATCGCTTCAGGAGCGCGCGCGGTATGCGCCATCACAGGCGTTCAGTATGCGCCGTCGTAGGAGCGCAGTATGTGCCTTCACAGGCCCGTAGCATGTACCTTCACAGGCACGCAGCACGCGCAGCATGTTCAATCGTTGAGGCTTGAAGTTGAGCGTACTCACCGCATGATGGGCGGACTGACCGCATGATGGGCGGACTGACCGCATGATGGGCGGACTGACCGCATGATGGGCGGACTGACCGCATGATGGGCGGACTGACCGCATGATGGGCGGACTGACCGCATGATGGGCGGACTGACCGCATGATGGGCGGACGAACCGCATGATGGGCGGACTGACCGCATGATGGGCGGACTGACCGCATGATGGGCGGACTGACCGCATGATGGGCGGACTAACCGCATAATGGGCGGACGAACTGCATGATGGGCGGACTGACCGCATGATGGGCGGACTGACCGCATGTTGGGCGGACTAACCGCATGATGGGCGGACTAACCGCATAATGGGCGGACAAACCGCATGTTGGGCGGACAAACCGCATGATGGGCGGACTGACCGCATGATGGGCGGACTAACCGCAGGTAGATCGGACTAAACGAGGGATAACCGGACTAAGACCGTAGGCAAATTCGGACTAACCGCAGGTAGGTCGGACTGACCAAAGAATGAACGAACTAAAACCGTAGGTAGATCGGGCTAAAACTGTAGGCAGATTGCAGCTGGTAGTCAGTGCTTCTCAGCACTTCGCAGGAAACAGCTTGCAGTACGCATTTTTTTTTTTATTTTTTTTTTTTATTTTTTTTTTATTTTTTTTTATTTTTTTTTTTTTAATTTTTTTTTTTTATTATTTTTATTTTTGGAACACACCACGGCGAGCACTTCTCCTGAAACTAGCAGCGTTAACAGCACACGCAAACAATAGTTGACGCAGTATCAAGAGGCGGCATCTTGTCATTATGAAAACAGTACCAAAGTACAGTACACCGATACATGTTATGCTTAGATGCAGCAGTGTGTCGGAGCAACAAGCAACCTACATTGGTTCCTCAGCGACACTACATGAAGCGATAGGCGACCTGGGCGGCCTCCTAAGCTTCTGGAACGAGCTCGGCTGCTTGGAATAAACCAGAGGGGACCAACACCGGAGGAATCACGCACAACGGCCAACATCGTGGCCAAGTGCGGGAAGAAAGAAGAAGAAGGCGGTACTTAGAACATGAATCTACTACTAGTAGTGTGTAGCGGAGACCATAACACTGTGTAAATACTTTTCCACTAATTGTTTTTACCAAAACTGCATTTAGTTAAACTTAACCATAAGCGATGTAAATTAGTATCGGCCAAAAGTCCCAATCATCGCTCGGTCTATTCTGACCTCAACTTACAAATCTTTTTCATTTTATATCACAACTGTTATTAATTTTGCATATGTTTATTATTAACATTTTACTTTCCATTTAATAAGAAACCTGGGTAGATAACACTGCATCCAACAGATAACAAGTACCTCTAGCAACAGTCTAACAGATATATGCACGGGTGCCAGGAAACACACACCAGTGAAGCAGTATTGTTCAGAACTTCAACTAAGTGAACTTTTTATAATTAAATTTTTATAATGTGAATGATGCCGCTACACTACATGTGTGTCCTCCTCAACATATTTCAATCACACAAATTGCATTCACAAATTGCATTAGTAATTAATTTTTAAAATTGTTATCACCTTCAAGCCGGTGAGACCTTGTCACTTGGTACAAGTACGAAACTATAACACACTGAATACTGCAAACATTGATTGACATAACAAATTTACATGCACATACATAAATGTAAATTGTTACTAGATTTCAATTATTACACATTGCATTAATTATTAATTTTAGAAATGATATAACTCACAGACAAGTGAGATCTGGTCACTTGGTGTAAACACAAAACTTTTTGTAACACACTGGATACATAGCAGCCAGTCAGTCAGAGAAATTAAGTTAAATAAAATATTTGTAAGTGTTTAACATTAAACTGTTCTTTCAATCTTTAACAATTATTTTTATTTAATTTTTTTTTTACTATCACTAACTATTTGACAACCCTCGGACGCAAACACACATGATAGCAAGTGATCATGCAATACAATGAAAGCGGGGTAACTTATTATTGGACTAGGATGAACACACAGTACACAGAACACCCCTTTTGTCTTCTACATGACGTTGCACTAGAATATCAAATCCCTTGGCAGTCTTGTTGCCTACAGAGCCACGAATGAAGCCTTCTACTAACTATACTTGGGCTAACAAAGTCTCAATCGGCCAAGACAGGAATCGAACCCCAAGCCTACTCTTATGAATCAAATGTGCATACCACTGCACTATGGGGGCTGATATTAACATTTGTAGAGTTAGTTTTACATGAGTAATGAATTTTATTTCAATAATTCAAAGATAGGAGTTACCTACTCGAATAGGAAATTGACGCGCAATTAGACAATTTATGCAATATCACATTAAAAATATCAGTTTTCTCACCAAACAATGACGAGAAGCTTATGAATCTGTTACCTCCAGCTAACTCACCTGAATAATCCACTTGAATTCGTTACTTTTTGGTTCACTTTTACTTCATTCGTAGAGGCGAAATACCATCTTTGTATTTTGCATTGAAAACACTCGCGATGACAAATTTTGCATGTGGGCATTAGGTTGAATCCCACTTCTGAATTTAGGTAATTCAGAATTGGTAAAAATCATAACTTTCACAAGTTTTACTAATTTTTGTCCGGACTCCTTTGTTTTTCCCACATTCAGAATTACGCAGTTGGCGGTTGTCTGTCTGACAGCGTATGTCATTGTCAAAATAGCCCATCACATACTGACATTGACGTTTCGTATTACTCAGAGTAAAAAAACGCAAATTTGATTAGACAAATTCCTTATTATATAGATAGAAGGACCAATTGACTTCGATATGCACGCACGGAATTAGTCCTACAAAGTGCTATCGTGAATCTTGAGGCGTAGCATCTAAGGTTAAACCTCATGTGCCAACAATCATACCCGGAACACCGAAATACAGAAATGTTATTTAGCAGTAGAAAAGCATGACAGCGGTAGATTTTCCGATGAGCTCTGTATTATAGGCTCTACTACTCCTATCTAAACACAAAATGTTGCCGGCAAAGGCGTACTGCAAAGCGATTGGGCGTTCTTGTACGAAGTCGAGCAGAAACCAAAAGAAAGAAAGAAAGAAAGAAAGAAACATCTTTATTAAAGCAATTATACCACACATCACAATTTGTTTATTTGTCGCCAGGACAATACCCTGCGATGTGTGGCACAACCCAGAAAAAGGACCCAGCTCAGCATATAGCTGCATGCTCTGAAAAAAAAACGTGCAACACTGATTTTCAGCTGGGCCCTAGTCAAGGTGCCGCCACGCACAATAGCCTTACCAGCCTTGTCGTCTTAAATTTAATAAACTAAGAAACAAACAAAAATAATTCTATATTAAGTTAATAACTAAAAAAAAGCTAAATTAATTATGACCTAAAATATTATTAAAATAAAAACAAAAACACACACATTTCTACATATACTAATATTACATATACATAAATATATACAAATTATCACTTCCTATAAGAAAGAAAAAAGAAAGGTTTCCGTTTCCGGTTGTCAAACCGTAAACATATCAGTTGCGTAGCTCCTGCTTATTTTGTGTTAGAAAAAATACTTACATACATTCTCAATAAAGTAACATCGAAAACTATATAAAATAAAGTGCTGTGAGTGCGGTGGAAACATCGATTTTGCGATCACTTTGGATATTGGAAGACAATTTGAAAACAAAACTTGCGCAAGAATGTCAAGCGGTTCCCGCTAAATTCCATGTCTGGAGTAAGTTTTACGTTCACTTTTGACACTGCGACGTTTCAAATATAAATACAACTTGGGGCTGTGGAAATATTGATATTGATTCATGCACATTCTGGGTATAAGACAATACGATTACAATAAAACTTGGGAAAAACGTTACAATTGCATGAATCATAACATTGACCAAAGACTAAACGAAGACAGTGACAAGTGACAACTATTGATTCTGACAGTATCTTGGTGTTGCCAACTCAAGGAATCAATAACAACTAATAACGTTCCTCTACACGCACAAGCAACTAGAAATGGAAAATCAATTTCAACTTTTGTTTAACGAAATGAAAAATGAAATGCAAAAACAAATTTTAGAATTAAAAGAATCTATAACCAACACAATACTGGAGCGAATGGAGGAAAAGATACAACCAATCATAGCAGAAAATAAAAACTTAAAGTCCAAATTGGAAAATCTTGAGAGAGAAATAGAAAACTTGAAAAGAGGAAATAAACAGAACAATTTGATTATTTTTGGTGTGAAAGAAGGCGAAAAATCTTTACAAGAACTCATACAAAAGGTGAAACAAATCTTCAAAACCGACTTGAACCTAAATTTGGAAGATTATGAGGTAAATAAGATTTATCGAATCGGAAAGAACAATTTAAGTGACAAACCTAGACCTATACTATTTTCCTTTGTGAACGAATGGAAGAAGAATGAAGTAATAAAAATGAAGAAAAATTTTAAGGATGTGCATGTCGCAGAAGATTATACCAAGGAAGTTTTGGAAAAAAGAAAAATGTTACAAGCGCAACTGATAGAGGAGAGGAAGAAAGGAAATTTTGCATATTTAAAATATGACAAATTAGTTATAAAAGGAAAGATTACCAACACAAACAACGACAAAAGGAAAAGAGAAATGTCAACATCACCACAGAATAATACTCAACCAAGGAAACAACAAACTATGAAGACATTAAATACTAACAGGTTAAATGCCTTCGACCTAATGAGGACCAGATCCAACTCGCTTCCCTCCAACAAAGCAGATAATAAGCAATAACAATTAACTATCGGTAAACGGAAAACACAACACTCTTGTATAATAAAATATAATAGATCAACACAGCATAACACTCCTCCAAGCCGACTGGTCCTCGTGGAGGAAAATGACCAAGACCCTCTAGAGATAAAAAATAAAACCCATTCCCACAAGAAAAATAAAAGAACTGATTTTCATATAGCAACAATAAACTGCCGATCTCTAAGAACTCCCGAAAAACTTCAAGAACTTGAATTGGCAATAGAAGAAATAAAATGGGATATAATTGGAATAAGTGAAATAAGAAGATACGGAGAAGGAATCGAAGATCATGGAAAATACATATTGCATTATAAAGGAGAGACGCCCGGACTATATGGAGTCGGTTTTATGATAAAAAGACATCTTATAAACTGCATAGAAGAACTTAGAGGAATATCAGAACGTATTGCAATTCTTAACATAAAATTGCCTGTTGACAGAGAAAGAGAAGAAAAATGGACTATTATTCAGGCGTATTCACCTACAGAATCGGAGAGAAAAGAAGACATAATAAAAATTGAAAAATTCTATAAAGATCTCCAAAGTGCAATTGAAAACGCAAATAAAAATATCATTGTGATGGGAGATTTTAATGGCCAAATTGGGAAACAAAATAACGGAGAAGAATACACTTTAGGACGCCATGGATTTAGTAATAGAAGCAAAAATGGCACAAGGCTAGTAAACTTTGCATTAGAAAACAAGCTAAGTATTCTAAATAGTTTTTATAAAAAGAAACAGTCTAAAAAATGGACATGGATGTCACCTAACGGACTCATCAAGAACGAAATAGATTTTATCATGGCTAACAATACAAAGGATTTTAAAGATGTATCTGTCATACATAATTTAAATTTTAATACAGACCACAGGATGGTTCGGGCTACACTGACAGGAACGCGTTCTAAGAAAGCAAGGCGATTTCATAATAAATACTCAACTATACAATATACAGGTAACACAGAATTATTGCTCAACAATTTACGATTATCTTTAGATAACGAGTTTGAGAACCCAGAAAGGACATCATTACAAGAAAAATACAATAAATTGTTAAACCAATTAAAAAGTGTAACTAGAAAAACAAACACAAATTCCAAAAAAGAAATCTCCCTTAAAACAAAAAACTTACGTCATGAGCGGAAGAGTCTTATACAACAAGGGAAAATTAAAGAGAACCGTCAGAAAATAACAGAAATAAGCAAAATTATTAGTGAACAACTAAGGAAAGAAAGGAAAACAAGGCGGCTAAATACTATGAAAAAATACATAGAAAAAAAAGGAGGAATAAAAAAGGCGCTAAATGAACTAAACCACAAGAAAGATTGGATACCAAGTTTGAAAACGAATGATGGCAAAATGTCTGGAAAAAGACCTGAAATATTAAAAACTGCTACTGACTTCTACCGAAATTTATATCAAAGTCAATACGATTCACAAGCAGTACAAAAATACAATCAAATTGAAGAAGAGCAAATACCTGTAATTCTAATAGAAGAAACCATAAAAGCTATTAAAACACAAAAATGTGATAAAGCACCTGGACCAGATCTCGTCACAAACGAACTTCTCAAAAGTACGTTGCCAGTAATTGCCCCAAAATTGACAGATATATTTAACGAAATTATTAATACGGAAGAGATTCCAGATGACTGGACTAAATCGACTATTATTTTGCTACATAAAAAAGGTGACAAGGAAGATATAGCAAACTACAGACCTATAAGCTTAATGTCTAATGTTTACAAAGTGTTTTCAAAGATTATATTATCAAGAATAAACAACATCCTGGAAGAAAGCCAGCCTAAAGAACAAGCTGGATTTCGTAGAAATTTTTCAACTATTGACCACATACATGCTCTCAGACAAATTATACAGAAATTTAAAGAATACAACAAAACCTATTACCTAGGGTTCGTCGATTTCAACAAAGCCTTCGATACGCTAGAGCACGTATTTATTTGGAAAGCGCTAGAAATACAAGGAGTATCACCAAAATATATACGTTTACTCAAAAAGGTATACAGAGAGTCTACAGCGCAAGTAAAGCTAGAAACTACAGGTGAAGAATTTTTTATAAAAAGAGGTGTACGTCAAGGTGATCCTATTTCACCTAAATTGTTTACAGCCGTCTTAGAAATGATATTTAGGCACCTAGAATGGACCAATAAAGGAATAAATATAAATGGCGAACATCTAAGTCATCTACGATTTGCAGACGACTTAGTCTTGTTTGCTGATAACCCAGGGAGCCTACAGATTATGTTACAACAACTAGCGGACGAAAGTAACAAGGCAGGTCTAACAATGAATCTAGCAAAAACAAAAGTAATGACAAATTCTTCACGAACAGAAATAATAAAAATAAATAATGAGGAAATAGAATACGTCAAGGAATATTTATATACTTAGGACAGCTGATATCTACGGAAGAATGTATGAAAAAAGAAATAGCAAGAAGAACTGCCAATACATGGAAACGATACTGGTCATTCAGTGAAGTCATGAAAAATAAAGACATGCCTATGACAGAAAAAAGAAAAATTTATAACATGTGTATTTTACCATGTTTGCTATATGGGTGTCAGACTTGGGCATTGACGGAACAGCTGGAAAATAAAATAAAAATTTGCCAGAACGGAATAGAGAGAAGCACTATAGGAGTTAAAACAAAGGACCGAGTAAAATTAAAAGACATAAAAAGTAAAACTAAATTTAAAAATGCATTCACTACTTACAAACAACTAAAGTGGAGGTGGGCAGGGCACATGATAAGAGAGAAGAAAGAAAAATGGACGAGGCTAATAACAGAATGGTATCCGAGAGACCGTAAGAGAAACAGGGGCAGACAGACTAAGAGGTGGGAAGATGACATTAAGAATATAGCAGGTCCAATATGGACCCGAAAGGCAAAAAACAAAATAGAATGGAAATCTTTAGAGGAGGCCTTTGTCGGAAGACAAGCTGCAACAGACTAACGACCGTTTTGCCGATAGTTATTGAAGACTTAAAAAAAAAAAAAAATCACTTGTATTATATCAACTCAATTGTTTCAGCAAAACTTTAAATGTATTTTAAAACCAATATCAGCAATAAAGGCTTTTTTATTTTTTATTTTTATTTTTATTTTTTTATTTTATTTTTATTATAAGAAAGAAAACTCCGTCATGTGATGCTGAAATTCAATCTGCTTAATCAAAAGGAGTCTGGATTTTCATACTATTCCTTATAAGTTCCCGTTCCCATCTTAGATTGCATCATCACTTACCGTCAGGTGTGGTGTGTAATGATAAAAAAAAGGTTTTGTAAAAAAATCTCTTACTGCGACTCTGCCTGTAGTTGTGGCAGCAACCACTTTCTAGGAACCACCTACTGCTTGGCGGCAGAGGTAAGCATGTGATAGTACTTCCCCGAACGAGCTCTGCCACCGAACTACAATTAAACATTAACATTATATTCTTTTGTGAGATTTCTGTTTAAAATGTAATTGTTTGTTCTGTTGCAGGTAGACGGCGTATCGCTCCACGGGGTCACAAATCATAAAGCGGTCGCGCTGCTAAGGGACGCCAGGGGTCCTATTGTGCGGTTGAAAGCTTTAAGGTAATTATTTGTCCCGCAGAAACCATGCCTTGCGGCCTCACCCGCTTACATCGTTACACTGGGAAGCATCTATTTTTCTGTATTGCATCCAAATCTATGCAGCGATTCTGAAGTGACTGCTCAACAAACATCTATTCATCCAAAAAACTTTGGCAAAATGTTATAATGAAGAAATGTCAAATGTAAGGTCAATAAGAATTATGAAAACCTCGAAAACTATTTTAGAAATATTTTTTATAACTTGTATAGCCCAGTAACATTATAGCTGAGCCATCGAACCGAAAGAATTATGAATCATTCTTAAGAGCATTTTTGCTTACCAGAGATAAGAGTGGAGATAATACTCATCCGCTTTGATATATCTTCTACGGATGTAATAAAATGTGTGTTATGATTGCAGATATCTCCGCGGGGCGGGGTTTGAGAAACTGCAGAAGGCGCTGGCGGCGCAGGACGGCCGGAGGTCGCCCATCGCGCCACCGAGCCCCTCCGTTACCTCGCTTGCCAAATATAGCTTTAGTGTGGTCAGTCTCTTCAGATATTGGGATTATTATAAAAAGAAGCGTTTTATATTTTTAGACGCCTTTACCTAAACCACCACCCACCTGATAAAAACCACGACCTCACCTGATTGTAAGTGCAGATGTAATCTAAGGCACCTTACATTACACGTAATACTTCAGGTAGAAGGTTCGGGATAAATAAAAATTATGACGATGATAGCAAGTCTAGTAGACGTACTTGCTCTTTTGCTGTTCATTGAAATTAAATGATGTCAAAGACAATTTTGTTCACAATTAAATACTCTTAACCAACAACATATTTCTTTGGATTAAGATTAATATTATTACGTTGATACAACTCTTAACAAATGCATCAATTTCGACCAAATTTGATTACCATAAAAACCGGTTCTAGTGGGTTAATCTTAAGAGATAGACATATACTGTCGTGAACATGTTTTTAGATCATTTCAATAGGATATAATTCTTTCATACATATATTTTTGGTATCTTGAACCCTTTTCGCAGCGCACGCAACGGAGGCCCTCAAGGATGAATAATTTCCCCGTTTTTGGACATTTTCCATTATTTCTTCGCTCCTAATAGTTGCAGCGTGATGTTATATAGCCTAAAGCCTTCCTCGATAAATGGTCTATTCAACACAAAAATAATTTTTCAACTCGAACCAGTAGTTCCTGAAATTAGCGCGCTCTAACAAACAAACAAACAAACAAACAAACAAACAAAAAAACAAACAAACAAACTTTTCAGCTTTATAATATTAGTATAGATCTACACTTACATGTGAGATCGGGGTCAAGCGAGCTTATTTCATACTAAAAAAAATTGCTGTTTGTTGGTCTCGCATCAACAGTGTTACCAAAGTTTCGCAAGTAGATAGGTAACTGTTTCTAATTACAGAATCTGAAAGTTTCAGAATTAACGTCACACTTGGCTCTAGCTCCTCTTCTTTTTTACGGGATGAAATATGTAGCTTAGATCCACCACCTTGCTCCAATTTGTTTCTGCGGGCTTACGGTGATAATGTCATTCATGTACGAGTATGTAATGTGTTTATTGTTAACAATTTTTTGTTAATTACAAGTTAGCCCTTGATTGCAAGCACACCTGATGGTAAGTGATGATGTAATCTAAGATTGAAGCGGGCTGATTTGTGAGGAGTAGGATGAAATCCACACACCCTTAATTATATCAGATGATGATGTAATGAAAGGTACCTACTAATAGTTTAAAGTGCCACCGAAACACGGGGATACAACGGAACGGAACGGATAAGTTTCTATTTAGAAAGAAAAGCTCAATATTTCTTAACCCGACCCGATGTCGTTTTGCTTGCCTCCGTGGCGCAGTGATATGCGCGGTGGAATTATAAGACGGAGATTCTGGGTTGGAGTCCCGGCGGTTAATTTGTCTTGGTCTGGCTGGTGGGAGGCTTTCGCCGTGGCTAGTTACAACCCTACCGACAAAGACCTACCGCCAAGCGATTTAGCGTTCCGGTGCGATGTCGTGTAGAAACCGAAAGGGGTGTGGATTTTCATCCTACTCCTAACTAGTTAGCCCACTTCCATCTTAGATTGCATCATCACTTAACATCACGTGTGATAGCTGTCAAAGGCCAACTTGTAATCGATAAAAAAAATGTTTAATTTCGTAAATAATATCGTTTCCAGTACGATGAATCGACTGTCATAGAGGCTGAACCAGATTCTGAAATCCAACCTCATCTCCCGTCACCCACGTCACCATCGGACGAGGCGGAGATAGTCATAGGCAGGGACGACGATATCTCGGAGAGAGAGATCCGGCGCATCCAGGACAAGTGGCGGGACATACTGCAGGACGAGCCCGACTGGCCCGGACACCAGTTCCAGTATGATATTATTGTGAGTAACAGCCTTTCTCAGTTCATTGACCGTAAAGGACAAGTTGCAGGACATACTGCAGGACAAGTCATACTAACCCGGATACCAGTACCTACCAATATCATATTATTGTAACAACAAACACTGCCTTTCGTACCAGTATATCCTTTCATAAGTCATGGTTAAAACGTAAAACCTTTTATCAAGTTAGATCTGTACCTAGAAATTACAGAAGGGCAGGATAGATCAAGTAGAATAGAAAAGGCATCTTTATCGCTTTGTAGCGATTTCTACCAGGCAACCTTATGATTAGAAAAGCGAAACCAGAGACTGCAGGTGGTGTAAATAAATATAAGTACATACGAATAAAATTATGTTTTGGCAGTAGGTAAGCTGGAAATTGAACCCCCTTTTACAATGCGACGTGTACTTATCAAAAAAGTTTTTAAATTGAAAACCATGATTCTAAAGCGCCTTTGCTTTATAAAACCGAAGACTACCTATATCATCAAAAAAGAAGGACAGCAATTTATAATTTCTTAAATATAATTGAAGAATACCAAAAACTTAAATATCTCAAAGAAAAATAAGTCAAGAAATATGTATATTTCTATTTACAGGTGGGTTCAATAATGAAAGAGAAAGACAGCGGTCTGGGCATTTCCCTCGAAGGCACAGTGCGCGTGGTGGCGGGCAAAGAAGTGCAAGCGAGGCACTACATCAGGGCAATCGCGCCCAACAGTCCTGTGTCCAAGCTGGGCATTTATAGAGTGGGCGATGAGTTATTAGAGGTAAGTAGTAGTAGTTCTTCAGCTTACTTTAGATTTGAGATTTTACAGATAAATAAATCTCTCATTAATATATTTGCTATGGCATGCCAGTGTACGCAGTGATGGGAATGCTACTGATATAACCAATGCGTAATCACATAATGTTAGGTGACCCGCCAACTTGTTTGTCTGCTAGAAAGAAGAAAAACAACATTTATTTAATAGAATTACAAAAATAAGCAGTTAATTCATTTTACAGTTCGACCACAAACTAACGAACCTAAGTGAGGGGATGTTTTGCGTAAGCGATGAACGCGACGCGAAGCTGCCAACGTAACAACGCGATCAAAACAACAGCATTCCTTATTTGCGTCCTATGTAGCAGTCTGCGGCGTAATGGGCACCTGTGTAGCGTCGCATAGCATCGCGTTGCATTTGTCGCTTACGCAGGATACGCTGTGATAAATGTCCAAATAGTCAAATCAAATACGACGTACGTGTCGAATCAACTTATTTTGACAGATTTCTGTTGCAATCAAACGTACGAATCTAAACTTAGTCGCCTCGGGACGTAACTAAATTTGATTTGCGTTTGAGTATTTAAGCAAAAATCAATCAAAAAACCTCAGGAGATGTTCTGTACAATGTGCAATTGCGTTTGTTTTGCAGGTAAATGGGATGCGAGTACTAGGAGCGCATCACGTGGAGGTGGTGACGAGGCTGCGCGCGGTCAAGTCGCCCGTGCTGCTGGTGGTGGTGAGGAAGCGTAGCGAGTCGCACGCCAGAGCCGAGCCGTGCTTTGCGAGAGTAAGTATCATAGTATCCTAGTAGTCTGCATCCATACGTAGTCGATATCCCATTGACGCGTACAAAGCGTTTTGATTCCTCGTTCCTGATTCAAATACCGAAATAATGGAATGCCCTACCAACTTAATTTTCCCTACCACATACAGTATGGGTATCTTCAAATCAAGAGTGAAACGTTGAAACTCGTGTCGCAAACGACATAGCAAATCATTAGGCAAGTAACATTATTAAAGTTTATATTCGAAAGTTTTTGTCTAATTTTTACCGTAACTTTTTAATTCTTTTTTCTACACTTGCCGGGACCTGAATCTGCAAAAATAAAGAAACTCTCCATCAAAGCAGGGGCCTTTGATCAAAATATAGAGGAAATAACTTTCAAGGTCATTGGCATTACGTTGCCTTAACGTTAGAAATCAAAATCAAGGTCAAATGCCTTATTCCGTTTCAGTAACTTGATTGCTCAATTTTATACCAAACTAAGCGGAATTTCGTGACTAAATACCATTAATGTATGGTTAGCATGTCCTCAAAGTTGTTGATCTTGACATTGTTATAAAAGCTACTTATTGTTCTACGAAAACTTATTGACGACGATATGTTGTTAAGTGAAAGAATGAAGCTAAAAAAATTCAAACGAATTGTATGCCAATGGTTATAGCATTATTATAGTGTTTCTTTAGAAAAATCTGTTTTAAATGTAAACAAAACCTAAATGTTAAATTCTGTTCTTTGTTGTGGTTGTTGCATTGCTTTAAATTCTTGTTGTCTATCTCACTGTCCGCACCATTTATATGTTCCCTTACAACTCCCAAAAAAACCAGGTAAAGTATAACATTGGGTTCAATATCAGGCGTAGCAGAAATGCAGTAGTATGAACGGCTAGAAGCCGTTCTCAGACCTGAGTTTATATTTGTACTTAACCTGTTTTCTTTCCATGTAGAGCAGCATCGTGGGAGGTAGTCTACAAGACCTCCTCGCACCTCCTCAACGGTTGATCAAAGCCAAGTCAGAAAGTTCCGTTGCGTCTCTCTGTAGTGCCACAACTGTTATGTCAGCCGGGCATGATCATGATGGTAAGTTGAATTTTCCTATGCCAAACAATAGATACGTTATACACACACGTACACTTTATTTGTATTTTTATCTGCTTAATTTCTCTGGTATAATTATTTAATTAGACAGTAATAGTAGAGATAATAGTATAATGTATAATGGCGACTCCAGGCAGAAAGAGGAAATTTCAAAAGATGGAGAAGTCCATCGGATGAAGCTGCAAAATAATAGCATAATATTCGCTTGGCTGTTGGATGGAAAGCCCGATACAGTCGGCAGTAGTACTTGTGATGGTATATTGTGAGAAGTTTTCAAATTCTGGAGCCCTGATTTATAGTTGCTTGGACTTTCAAAAGTCCTACAATAAGAGACATCATCAAAGTCACCATACTCTTATTATTGTTGACAGAGTTTTGCACAGAAGAGCTAGAGCGGAACAGATCCAGGTCGTTGGAGCCGCTAAGCGGGCTGGCGATGTGGAGCGACCAGGTGGAGTACATCGAGCTGCAGAAGGAGGACCGCGGGCTGGGCTTCTCGATCCTGGACTACCTGGTAAGCGCAGTACGTATGTGTTGGCAGAGTTTTGCAGTGAAGAGCAAGAGCGGAACAGATCCAGGTCATTAGAGCTGATAGTCAATACCTTCAACAATGTATTTTGGAGAGCCAACTTCTTATGATATTCTGATTTCAGAGTGAAACCTACGTAGATAATTTTTGTTGAATCTTAGTGACGTTGTCACTTAGATTCGATTAAAGATGAATATCTTAACTTTCCATGGACTCACCGTGCATATTATATCAAAACATCCCGAACTGAGTCGGAGTCGGATGTAGTTTCGCAAAATAACAATTGCGTCACCAATATAACAAGATACTCTAATTGTCTCCAGGATCCGTCAGAGCCAGGTAGTTCGGTGATCGTGGTCCGGTCGGTGGTGGGAGGTGGCGCAGCGGCGGCAGACGGACGACTGGCGCAGCGGCGGCAGACGGACGACTGGCGCCCGGCGACAGACTGGTATCAGTCAACGGGCTAGACGTGTCTAGGAGCCCGCTAGCTGTCGCTGTTAGAGCCATCAAGAGTGCGCCGAAAGGTAAGCCGCTACTTACTACTGGCGACTAGCGTCCGGCGACAGACTGCTGTCAGTCAACGGGCTAGACGTGTCTAGGAGCCCGCTAGCTGTCGCTGTTAGAGCCATCAAGAGTGCGCCGAAAGGTAAGCCGGCGACTAGCGTCCGGCGACAGACTGCTGTCAGTCAACGGGCTAGACGTGTCTAGGTGCGCCGAAACGTAAGCCGCTACTTACTGGCGACTAGCATCCGGCGACAGATTGACGTCAGTCAACAGGTTGATATCTTTAGGAGCCCCTTCAAGAATGGAGTTTACTGCAGTTCTAGTCAGGCCAGATGCTAGCTGAGAGATTTTTTGGTGATTACTGTGATCGCGTGTGTGTAGTGGTTAATGAGTCGTCATGTAAATTAATTAAAACATCGGCCGACCCCCACTGGACCAGCGTCATGTATATTTCCTCTCCTAACAATGAAGGCCTGGCCCTGTTGTCGGCCGTTAATAGGCTGATAGTAATGATGATAAATTACACCCATAAATTCCTCAATTCTTCGTAAGGTTACCCCTATATTACGGAACCAACTAAATTCACAAGTGATATGATAAAATGAGTTATGAGTAACGTGTTTTCCAGATTTATTAATAAAACAGCTAGGCGCCTAAAAGCAATTGTAGATGTATTTCTGCTCGTCCAAACAAAACAGAATATAAATAACTTTTAACTACCACAAAACAAAACATTGTGTTTGTGTTAGTTTAGTAGCAATAATAAACAGCTATGGTTTATTCGAAAACGTATAAAAGACATGAACAACATGTTCGCATTTCCAACTGAAAGTCTTTTACGAAATATTCCTCAACTGTTATTCGATAGCAGTCGTGTTTGAAATTCTACTTTAAAAATCGAGCAGTCGTGTTTCGGTGGCGCACATTCTACTATAAATACAAAAATGTCTTAAATTAAAACTTAAGTTCAATTTTGCTACTGTCAATTTCAAGTGTCAATTTTGCTACTCTCTTTTTATTATGGTTAGATTGAGATTGGTAAGTAGGCAAAGTCATAATAGTTAAAAATTAACATGAAACTATTAATATGTAGATGTCATATGTTATTATATATATGTGAAAATTTACATTATAAAATATAAATGTGATTTATCTTATCAAGTGTAAATAGTGCTGTAAAAAGAACTCGGTAAATATTTGTGAAACAGTTGAGATATGAATGGCAATCATGTGTTCACATCATTCCCGTCGGTTGTGATTTGTGTTGTTTTATTTGTTGATTTTTCATATATTCTGAGGATTTATGTAAGTGTATTTTTCGTCGTCATCATTATCAGCCGATGGATGCTAGATTTATGCCTATTGTATGGACATTCATTTACCGTTGTCTCAACCACATAAGAAGTCGACCAACACTGCATTTTTCAGTGCCGACTCCTCAATCCATCCATCCTTCCATTAACCTGTTCAGCTTAGAACATCTGTGTTTATAGGCTCTTCGAAATATGTGCCATGCCAATTATTACTTCACATTTTTCTTCCGGTGCGGGGTTGCCAATCTACCACCTTGGGCCCCCAACGTTCATCAGCTGTTCGAACTACGTGCCCCGCCCATTGCCACTTCAGTTCTGCGACTCGCTGAGCTATGTCGGTTACTTTGGTTCTTCTGCGGATCTCCTCATTTCTGATTCGATCACGCAGATATACTCCGAGCATTGCTCTTTCCATCGCCCGCTGAGTGACTCTGAGCCTTCTTATGAAGCCCGCAGTCAGCGACCAAGATTCGGATCCGTAGGTCATCACTGGCATATGTGTGTATTTTTGTTAAAATGTATTTTAAAAGGTTAATTTAGCTTTTGAGTCTGGTGGTAGCCTAACTTCTAGCCTGTTGGAGCAATTTAGCGTTCTATTTAAATATATATATTTAAAAATATGTCATTTTGTTACAGGTACGGTAACTATTGGCGTCGCGAAACCGCTGCCCTGTAGCACGGTGGTCGGCGGAGAGAGGGCCAACGGCCACAGCGTGCAAAGCAGCCAGGTTGGTACTTAGCACTGTAGCTAACAGTTACATTAACGTTCTCTTATACTGGCGTCAAAGCGATGCCTACCCCTAAGAGTAATTCAATTTCTATTTCGATCTCTATAATCCGTATTCTTATCCTGGTTTATAAAAATTCTATAAATAATTTATATATATTTAATAATTATTCTATACTTTAACAGTCAAAATCTTTTACAAATATGCAACTATTATACTTTCATAGTAGTTGAATCAATGCTATTTCAGTGTCTTTTCAAATGAATAGCGAATAAGACGTGTACGTGGACAGTGAAAAGAAAATTAAAATCGAACGTTCAATTTCCCACATATTTTATTATACGACACATACGATTGCATTCAAAATAAAAATTTCATAGGGTGGTATGTTGTTGATTTTACCAACTTATCAAGAAAGATTACCTAACAAAAATGTCGAAATATTAAAATACGTACTAACAGTTTTCAATGAGTCTGTACAACAGAGCGAGACAAAGCTACGTATCGATCAAGGATGCCCTAACAGATCTAGCTTCGTCTCTCTCTCTGTACAGTCGTAACAAAAATACCCTATTTTGTGTTGTGTTAAAATTTTGTACACTGAGGGGAAAAATCGTAAAGTAAGTCGCTTTTAACTTTTAAGCTTTTCCTTAATGCTTAGAGCAGTATTTATCAATAAAGTTTTTGAGCATGCATTTATAATTTGATATGCATTTGTACAATAAAGGGAATCGATTTACCGCTCTAAGATTTAATTTATAAACTTAATTTGGATAATTATGGCATTTACTTATTTATTTTATTTTTAGCGTAAGAATTTTTCCCTTTAGTGTACAATGAATTATTATTTTGCATGCATCTTTTAGAAAGTTTTTTAATCATCTGTTTTCTTGTTTCTGATGCAAAAACTATAGAATATACTTAATCTTCTTCTATGCTTCAATATAAGCTGATACTAACTAGGCTACAATACGTGAATAATACTTTTCTATGGAAATATAATTCAAAATTACCAAAAAAACCTAAATTCAATTAGGTACCTACTTTCACATTGATGTACTTAACAATATTTTTTTTTATATAATATTATACTACCATATTAAATTTTATCCAATTTCTAATTCATACAATGCACAGTATTAATTTTTATTCGTCGATACTTTATGGATCATTTAAGCATATCGTTGTCAAGTCCATAATCAATTGATGTCTCGTGACAAGTTGTTTTAGGCACAAACACACATACTAAACAATTTTTTAGTTTGATAAATACCATTTCTCTTTTTGATATTCAAATATTATATTTTCTCTATAAACAATCCGGGCGAGAGGACTGGTTATCCTTAAAACAGATCAATAAAATCTGGTTGGGATAGTCAGTTCTTGAACTTAAGAAATTTGTTAACCATTTTGTGTGATAAATAAATACTAATATTAAATAATGCTTTATTTGCTTAGTATAATGCATTTGTAACACATCTTTAAATCTTCTCTATCTGAATTATGTAATTTTCTTTAGAGAAAGCAAATATTTCTCACGTAGTCTTTACGCTTTTAATTCTTCTAATTCTCAATTTGTCAACTTCCAGAGATTGGAGTATTTCACGAAGATCCTGCGCCTGATCATGTCTCTTCATCGAGACATTATGGAGCTCCAGTTGCAGTGCACTCATAACGTCATCGATGCGCCCTTCAGAGTTCCGCCCAAGATCAAAGCAGAGATCATCATGAAATGACAGGAAAATAAAACCAAATGCGTCTTTAGCATGGAAATTGCTGGCCCTTGCGGCAATTAAGGCGCATTTTGTCCGATTTGAAACCGACACCATGCTGGGGCATCTGCGGTTGAGTTTACATATAAGTGTACTACGTATAGAAATCTTAATACAGAGGCAATAGAAATGGTATGTATTACGCGTAAAGTTGCTACGCAGGTGACGTTTATACTTTCAAAATTAAAAAAATATTTAATTCTTGTAGTAGGTTATTGGGTTTCTACTTTTCATTATCATCATCATCATCATCATTATAAGCAAGGCACACAGGGCCAGGCCTCCCTCCTTATAGGGGAGGGAATATAGAACGTACAACCATCAAGCTGCTTCAATGCGGGTTGGTGGGTTCTATTTTTAACAGTACACATTTACTACTTTTTTTTTCACTTTTGTCTACATATAGAGTGTGTAGTTTTATAAAAAGAAATATATGTATGACCCACATTCCACATCCTAAAATACGTATTGTCTTCAATACTAAATTTGATGGTATCTGTTGTTATTAAGATTTCTATATGCGTAATGTGGCGCAATTCTTAGTACTAAGAAACTAACAATACGTTGACGACTGCCCCTTGTATTTAATGTTAGAAATAGTTTGTGTTTGTGATACACATGCTTCCGCGTGCACAAATTGAATCTCTTTCTCTCTCTCTTATTCTCCTTGATGTGGATTAAAAAAAGTTTAGTCGTATTTAGTAAAGCGTTGTACGTTCTTACCCTAACTATTTTGTGGAAATCATTGAGCGGAATAGTATTGGTATCTTGTTGTAAATTAACATCGAAACGTAACAGTCGGTATAGACAAATCTCATTGTAGTAGTAAAGTTCAAACACTTGTTTATTTATAACGTCCATATTTTTCTTTTTGACACTGAATGACATTTCTAGTTCTCATTTTTGTGTCCATAAAGAAAAAATAGATATGGAAATTGTAGATCCATTTTTTCTTTATGAACACAAGAATGTCGTTTCTAGCTGGTATTTTTGTGTTTGTAAATAAAGAATAGACTGTAGAGGATAAAGTGAGATGATTTGGCTGCCTGTCAATAGAATTAGAGCGAAGCGTGCGGAGTGTGTGAATACTCCTCAACTGCACTAAATATACTTTCTTTGCGTCTTTGCTCACACACAATTAATTACCGCGCTCGTTCTCCTTCCCATTTCTCTGATTTGCTATGAATTTTTAAATATCCATCCTTCAATCTCGTCTAAGAGAGGCAGCCTGCACTAATACTTAATGAAGTTGAGATAAAACTTCAATGAACCTGAGATACAAAGAATGATCTCTATATGAAAATATCATTTTTTTATATCTAACTACCATCTACTCTCTCTTTATGCCGGCTACATACGTAACGATAAATCGTAGCGTTTTGTCTGTGCAAACCGTTTTGCGCAGATTTATTGATCGTGTGTTATAAAAATTGTTGTAGGTTATCGTCCCATCTGTGTGTGGTCGATTGCGTTTGCTCAATTTTATCGTCGTATATGGATGGCGATCGCTCATTTGGGCATTACTTCAAGGAGCTCACTTGTTAACGTTTGCGACATGTTTCTTGCGTATGCTTGCGAACTGACAATCGCTGATTTTGGAGGCGTGTAGAGACACTAGGCAGTCTAAAACCGCTACGATATATCGTTACGTGTGTAGCCGACATTACTTTTCACCTACTAAATGTTTTCTTACCTACCTTTCTCTAAATTACTTGTACTTACGTCGTATGTAACTAGGTATGCCTGTACTATGTAATGCATAGTATATTGATACGGCGATGTATCTATTGCATCGAAACGTCCATGTAAATCTTTTAGGGAGCCTGCACACACAATACAAAATTGTCAATATTATAAAATAATTATTGGGTGAGTACCTACTGGCAACCATAGAGTTCGAAAATAATCCGAAATGAACTTGGATTTATACGTAGCTAAATTTTTATTTCTAGCGGGCTTTGATACAAACAGATATAGTATTTTTGCGTGGCGTGGCGCAGTGGATTTATAAGATGGAGGTTCAGAGCTCGATTCTTACTTAAGACTTTTTAATTGGACCTGGGTGGTAGAAGGTTTTGGCCATGAATAGTTACCATCCTGCCCGACGAGCGATTTAACATTCCGGTACGATGCCGTGTGGAACCGAAGGGATATGGATTTCATCCTTCTCCTAACAAGTTAGCCCGCGCTAATCTTATTACATCATCACTTGCTATCAGGTGTGATTGCAGTCAAGGACTTACTTGTAATTAATAAAATATCTAGTTATTTATAAATCCATAGACATGGTGGATGCTTTTTGCATGCCGAAGAGCCTGCAAAAAGTGTGTTCAGGCCCTAAGCGTTGGTTGTATATTACAACGTAGCAATTCGTCTGTGTTGTAGTCAATTAAATGTGATATGTATAATTGGTGTTATTTTTATAAGGATAAAACTTTAATAATGTCATAAATGTATTAAGAAATATTCGTTTGTGTAATTTGTAATCGCTTATTGGTGTCCATTATTAGATGCTATACACGTATAACTCTCGTGGGCTCTATTTATCTATATGTATATAAGCGAAATACAGATTCGTCACGAGGTCTATAAAAAGATAACATGATTGACTTGACAATAGTGACCCATTTTGAAATGTAGGCGCTCATTAGGAACGGAGCAACAAGACCTAGGCGGGTAAAACCGCTGGGCACAGCTAATATTAATATAATTATATCAAAGCAATGCCCACAGTAGCCTTTTCCCGTGGAAAAATGTAAAATTGTGTCTGAAAATTTTGTATAGATTGTCGAACTTCACATAAAATATCTGCCTATTCGAAAGAGTTGTACGTGATGCAGACAGCTAGGCTTAACTAGTTAACTGTAGTACTATAATAATTAAGGTAAGAAATACCGTCAAGGGGTACAATTCCAGTACATATTAAATACTAGCAGACGCCCGCGACTCCATCCGCGAGGAATTTTGTTTTCTTCGACAAAAAGTAGCCTATAACCTGGTTACAGACTATCTCTGTACTAAATTTCATTTAAATCGGTTGAGTAGTTTAAGCGTGATTGACTAACAAACAGACAGAGTTACTTTCGCATTTATATTACTCTTACTAACGTTATAAACGCGATAGTTTGTAAGTATAACTAGCTACTGAATAGATGTTAATGAAACTGTACAAAAATATAGTTGTACATTTTATGTATGAAACTGTCCGCAGGCGTCCTCTAGTAAAGGGTAAATTAAATAAGAGGGTGGATCATTCATAAGCGTTGAATAAAATATATTCCAACCATAACCCATTATAGAATTTAGTCATCGCGTCTCTGTGACTAAAAATTTGACTTAACTCTTCCAATTAGTTACATTTAATACGCCCCAATTGTTATGTACCTACTTAATCATACCAATTAGATATGGCCTCATTTTTTATAGACTAGTATATGTTTTCTCCTTATTACTTTTACACAATTTCTTACATTTACATTATATTTATTTATTTTATAGTTATTGTACCTACCTATTCATTTTAGAAACTCGATATAATATTGTCTTTAAAAAGATAAGTTAATATAAGACTTAAACATTTCTTTTCTTACTTTCTAAGTGTGTAACAAAATGCGTTTGTTTATTTTTTAGTTTGTTTAATAGATTTTAATGTATTTGTATAGTGTTTTGTATACTTTATCCAGTACCTGACAGTTGCTACTTTATCAAAGAAGGTCACAAAGTTAAAGTTATGATTATGATGTTACAGGTATTACTCAAACATATCATAGAATGTAAGTTTAATTTAAGCAAATAATTGTCACTTAATAGAGAGCTAGAAAACTAAATAATATCAACGCATTAAAACTTAAATGGTTTTGCGATTAGTAATTATTTAAAAGTACTTTGCGAAAGACAAAGGCATTAGGCTCTTTCGATTGTAATTTAATAGGTTTATGAATGTTTTGATTTTTATTAATATAATCAGAGTTGTACCATTTTGTGGAACTAGCAGATGCTCGCGACTTCGCCTACAAGGAATATAATGCATTGTATTGCATCCTTCTAAAATCATAAAAAAATGCCCGAAACAAGAAAACAATGGATATAGCAAGTTATCCTTAAAAGATAAACATATGTCTTCGGAGACTTTGTAGCTCTTGCATACATTGTTTTGTTATATCTAAATAGGGTTTAGGCAGCGCGGGATAAATTGATTATTCTCTTTATGAAATAGTCGAGATTCGTTCATTATTAAATATATTGATTAGCCTTTTTTTACCCTGTCGAGCGAAAGTTTATAACGTCCAATCTAAAAAAGCTTAATCATAAGGTGATTTCAGCGTGTGAGAAGAGCATCATCTCTCAGAGTTAAGATTTTATCCGTTGTTGTACTTAAAACAATCATATATATAATTTAAAACAATTTGTATACATTTTTTGTAAGATAGATTTCTAGAAATATAACATTATATACTGTAAGCCAAATAAATTGTTGTTAAATATAATAAATATTTTTGATGTTCGAGCTTTAAGATTAGTTTTGAGTGTTGTTCAAAAACGCTTTGTTGTGTGCAAAAATAAATGTTTTTTAAAAAAAAATTTGTGTTTGTATTGTCACCGGAAACCAATTTAATAATTTAATGTAAATTTTACAGTAATTTACTCAATAAATCCCTAATTATTAAAATAAAGCAAGATTTTCACGAAATGAATAAGCGATCTAATTTTTCACGCAAAGGCAAGGTGCCCAACACACTGACGTTATTTCCCCTTTGAATAGCAAGGCTTATTATTTGGGCTAAATAAGCACCTGCACGTTGGTCACTAGATACATGGATCAGTAATAATTTTACATAAATGTTTGTTTTCTTTATTCTTTAGGAATGTATCAATTCACTGGCATCAGACGATCACACCGGAATGGATTCCTTTCATGAATGTTTACAAGAATATGGCGAGGGGTTGGAAGTTGTGCAAATATGCTTAGAGCCTGAAGAGTCATCTATAAAAGATGAAGAACTGTCCGCTTTGGCTGATCTTAGTTACGATGATTGTAAAAAGATTAACAGTTTGGATGAAGACAATAATATTATGGCAATTGGAAAGAAAAATGAAGTCGAAAAGATTAACGGAATAACAGAACTGAAACCATCTAAGTCTGAGGACTCTTTGGATGATCAGGACGACGATATGACTATAACCGAAGATGATGTTCTCATTGCACCTAGAGAGTTAAGTATGCGTAGCAAATCTGCAGACAGGAAAGGAACAGATGTAGAAAGATGTTTGTCAAAGCAACAGAGTAAAGATATATCAACATCTGACGAGATGGTGTTCGCAGTAACACCGACGGGCCTGGAAAGAATTAGTTTCGAAAAATATTGGAAAGATTCGGATACGAAAGACAAATTGAATAATGAGAGTTTAAAAGACAGTTTAAACTCTCCTGAGGAGGACATCAGCTTTTACGATGCAACCACGAGAATTTCCGTCCAGGAGCAGAACAATTCCCTGCTGTACATCGACCATGAAATCGACGGTTACGAAACATGCCTCGAAGACGACTCGTCGTCTGTAAAGTGTTCAGAAAAAAACGGCCATAAAATCAACGGTGAGAGCGAAGAGATCAAAGACTTGGGTAAACACGATAAAATAGCTATTAGAAACAAAGACAGCGATGCTCGTGCCAAAACTATTAACGATCAGAACACTGCCAATGCCGTAGACGAAGTGTCGTCTTATGGTTACCCCTATGTAGAAGAGCACATAATAAAACAAATGAAGTCTTTAAGAATAGAACCTTTAAATATAAACATAGGTACTAAAAAAACTAAGAAAAAAAGTCCGACCAAGCCATCGAAGAGCGAGCGCCGATGTGTCGAATACTATAACGACCAAGCGGAATGCTTGAAAGAGATACGTCAAAAAAAGCGCGAAGAAGAAGAGAAGAAGACCAAAGAAGATCAGAAGAGCTTGCTAGAAGGTAGGTTGTCGGCGATGGAGAAAAAAATGCAGTATAAAAAGAAAGAACCCAGCGAAGAGTCCACAGATGCCGAAAGCAATTACGTCCCCGGCTGCCATAAATGTTTCTTGGAAAGTTATGCGTATGAAATAACGAAGGCGTACATAGAGAAAGCGACGTCATGTAAATATTGTGACGTAATCAGGGACATGTTAGAAGTGCCTAATTTGAAATCAAACAGAAGAAGGTCAGCGCCTGCGTTGGTGAATCTGGATAGTTCTTCCGAGACCGACGAAGATGAAGACTTTCTAGGCGTCCCCAGTGTTAGTAGAAGAAAATCTGCAGGACCTCTGAAGTTTCCACTACCGTCAAGGAGATCAAGGTGAGATTTTGATATATTTTTTGAGTTCCTTAGTCAAAATAAGGAAATATTTCAGTAATAATATGAATCTTTAACGAGAGAGTAACCGTTATTTACGTTAACACGTAAATGTGGATTTTCTGCTGCCTTTTAATTACTTGTTTATTAAACGAAATTACAAAGTGAAGTAATTTTGTCAGTTTAAAGCGAGAACCAGCTGGAATACATAGACACTTCATTCTAGTGTCCTAATATTTTGCTAAGTGTTTTTTAAATTGCTTTTTGTGTCTCTATTATATGTTCTTCTTCGTTGTGGTGTACACATAAAGAGTAAATAAATAAATAATAAATAAAAATAGAGAACCCTAAATTACGAACAGAATCACATCTTTAGTTATTGTTGTTATTAAGCCAACATTTATATTTACGTGTACCGGAAATCATAACTAGGGTATTTAATTAACCATTACAATCATATTACAAGCCTAGAATAGATGATTGTCTCGTAAACTATCGTTTAATGATTCTAAATCCGAGTTGATACGGTGCCAATATACGAGTGAGAGGATGTAAATAGTGTCACTTTGATGTTTTAATTAGCGGGATTATAAACGACGTTCTTAATACTTTAATGAGGTACTATTTATTAAATAATTAATGGTGTAGGAGCCTGTAATAGACATACCTCCTTTCAAAGCTGGCTTCGTTACCTAGAGAGAACTATAGAGTATGGGCCTGAAGAAAAAAAAAATAAGAAAATTGAACCGACTTCAAAACGCACTAAAAATTAAAAAATAATTGCGTCATTTAGTTGCTTTAATTTACTCTATCGAAGTCGGTTAAATTTTTTAGTAAATTATGGACAGTGAACATAGGAAAACCTACTTGTACTAAACTGTAAGAGTACCATTATAGGCACTTATAGCCAATAAGTTACTTTCAAAATATCAAAATCGCAGCAAGTGTGCCCATAAAATTTGATTGATTCTACTTCGATTTTCCCAGGATCTCTTGATCAGCTCCTAACATTATGACTATGGAACCATTTTTAAGTATAACCTTCCTAATATATAAAAGAATTATCAAAACAAATAAAAAAAAACAAATATACGCATCAAATTGAGAACCTCCTCAGTTTTTTCATCGATTAAAAAACACAAAATCACATCAGTGTACAAAGCCTGTGATGTGATTCCAAAAGAGTCCTCACTCACCCTCTTCATCAGCGTATCTGTTAGAATATGGTGCTGGTTTTCAGTAAAGCCCGAATTTTAATTCATAATAAATAATGTGCTACCTTTATACCAAGATTTCTGTATTAAGATATTTAACTCTCTGTGCAAACAAGTATTAATATTGATGTTCCTTTCTTTACGCGCATTCACAAAATGAAGCTGAAAATAATTGAATATTATCTCTCTAACGTAGTCAAATGAGCATTGACGCGAGATTTCCTGAGCACGTGAACGATAATGTGATGAAGCCTTTTCAGTGAGGACAAACATCTTTCACACAAAGCCTTAACAACGGGCCATTGTAATGTCAACTTTAATGCCCTATAACAAAGTCTCATTTCGTACAATATCCCCATTCAGATATCAATGGACGGACATTTCAAAAGCAACTTTACTGAATTCACGGTTGGAGACATTTCTCAATGGATTTTAGGTATAAGCGATTTTGCAGAGGTCACCAATTTGATATTAGTTTCTTAAGTTCGGGAAAGCTTCATTGTTTTAAATTCCCAGTACCGTCGCTTAAATCGGTATTTGAGTTTCCTTTTTGAGGATTTCATGTAGTTACTAGCTTTTACCTCTTTTTTCACTTCAAGCCAAGAATGAATAGGCACTTTCCACCGTAGGCTGCATCTTCGTTTACCATCGGGCATGATCGTAGTCAAGCGCTAGCCTATACAGTATCTATATAAAAAATGCTATGATTTGAAAATATCAGGTATCAAAAAGTAGAGTATGATTTCTAAATACTACTGCGAGGTTGTCCTATTTTCGATGGCACACTACAGGGCCATCTTCCTCCTTATAGGAAAGGAAATTTAGAGCATAGAACTACCGGCAAGCTTTGGCTAATGCTTGACTCTGTTGCTCTCGCTATCGGATGTTTGTAATAAAAATAATTGGAACCGACGGCACGATGGCGAAGCTGTAGTGTGTAAAACCAATATTTTTTTGTGTGTAAAGAACGAAACTCTGAATATTTCATAGCCGAAACGTGACCCCAAAACGTCAAGAAGCCGCACAAACTAACCGCAGGACCAACGACGCAGTTAGTTGATTAGACCAAAGTTAAAACGCAACATACTTTTCGTTTTAAAAATAAGGTTATTTAATATTTCCAACGAAGCAATTTTTCAATTTACCGGCCACGATATCCTCAGCGCCATATCGTTTAACATTAAATAAATTAGCATTGTACTCTAACTTTCCATTAATAAAATTTAAACTGTCGGACTAACAGAACTCCCGTGTGGCCATCCCACTTACCGTAATTAGTTACCATCGTACTCGTGAGGTGGACAACGTAATATTGTTATACATAAGGGAATACAAAAAAGGTTAAGCGATTGGCCTTTTATGCGCTATTGAAAATTCCATCATGAAAGTTACTTTTGTTATAAGCTCATAAACGTTGATTGGTTCGATGACCGTATTTAGTCGTTACTTTATGAGATTTAGGAATTCTGACTTAGTAAATTTAGGATTTTTTAACATTATATTTTAAATGAGAATCTGTACACTGAATTAAATTCTTATTAATATTATAAAGGTGAAAATTCGTATGTATAGATGGATGTTTGTTACTCTTTCACCCAAAAAATATCAAATGGATTTTAATGAAACTTCACAGTAATATAGCTCACATATCAGAATAATACATAGGCCAGATTTTATCCCGAAATTCCCATGGGAAAGAAAACTACGCGAGTGAAACTACGGGCGTCCTCTTGTAATAAATATTTTGAAAATATTCGTAACAAAAACACTCTTTTCGTATGTGATAGCCAAAGATTAGAGTAATAGTACAGGATCCGTGGCCTATTTTTTCACTTGATTACTATCAAGCTAATTTTCCGTGAGTAGCTTCATTTTGATAAGACGCCCAACAATTTCCTGTACGAAAATTTTTTATTGTGGTAGCTAACAGAGGTAGCAATGATAAAATATGTCGATTCGATGATTCTTCAATATTTATTACTAACTGAATTGTTTTTATTAAATCTTAAGATAATTATGTAAATTATTTGAAAAAATATTTGTCCTACAAAATCTATGGTTTCATCAAAGAGTCCTCCCCCTCCAACATGTATTGATAACGAGATCACCAAAACTGATTACTAACCAGCTGATTTTTTTTTTATTACTTAGTTAATATATATATAATTTAACAGCCATATTGTCCTACAAATTTCGTGGTATGTTATCCCGGTTCCTACGCTTAAAAGTAGTAGTACAGATCATTGATGTAAAAATAATTACTATCAAGCTGAATCTTCGTGAAAAGCATCGTTTTAATGAGACGCCCAACAATTTCCTGTGCGAAAATTCTCGATAGTGGTAGCTAACAGAGGTAGCAATAATAAAATATGTCGATTTGATGACTCTCAAATATTAATTACTAACTGGATTGTTTTTCATTAAATCGTAAGATAATTATCTAAATTATTTGAAAAAATATTTGTCCTACAAAATCTATGGTTTGATCAAAAAGTCCTCCCCCTCCAACATGTATCGATAAGGAGATCACCAAAAATGATTACTAACCAGCTGATTTTTTTTTTTACTTAGTTAATATTTATATAATGTAACGGTCATATTGTCCTACAAATTCCGTGGTACGTTGTCCCGGTCCTACGGTCGGTAGTAGTACAGATCCTTGATGTAAAAATAGCGTGGTACGCTATTGCGGTGCTCCAATTGAATATAATATATTGGAAAGTCATGAAATTAAAAATCAATTTATTTCTCAAGCGTGCGAAAAAAAAATGTTGACTTTTTGGTAGATTTCACTCAACAATAAGTTAAAAAATTACTGAACGTCAACTGAAATTAAACAAAACAATAACAAAGAAAACTTTGTGCCGCTTGGGTTTCTGTATTTTTCTACAACAGCTGAGTCACGCCGTTACGCGTGCGCAGAGCATTTTTACTCCGTCGTAGTAAATCCTACTTTCCGAAAGAAAAGAGAAGAAGTGAAGAAATTTAATGCAGACATTTGGCTTTCCTGTAACTTTTTTATCTGCTCGAAAACATCATCAACATAAATATGGAGATGTTATATTACCTGAAAATTGGAATGACGAAGTAATAGGTTATCATTCCTCTTGTTACAAAGAATTTCGAGTGAAATCTATATATTTGTCTTATGAAAGGTAAGTCGGTCGAATATTTTTTTACTTTATTTTTAAAATTATTGAAAAATAATTTATTAACTTAAAATTTTCATGTAATTATATTATGTAAAATCGAACATTAGATCAAAAAATGAAAATGAAGAAATTTTAAAACAAAAAATCGTAGGATATGATCCTTCCAGTTTGCCACCAACAAAAGAAGAATTGTTACAACAAATTAAAAGAACTGCATTTATCTGCAATGTATGGTGTAACGCACATATGCGGTGCCCCACGGAAAAATTGCCGAAAAATTTTGGATGGACAATAATTGATGGCAAATATGAATATTATTGGTTTGATGGTCCCCAAAGTCCATCTTTTGAAGAATTATCTTCTGAAATACAAGGTACCCTATTTATACTATTGTTATTTATTGATTGATTATTCATTATTATATAATTTACTAAATTTTTTCATGTTAGTCAGATATCACGAGTGAGGAAAGTGAAATAAATGAAGATGACAGCGATGTTAGTAGCGAAGATTATGAAGATTCATCAGATGAATATGATGAAGATTAATTTTTTTTATCTATAAATACACCAATACACCAATTTTTGTACCTAATTTTCCTAAAAAATAAACTTATTTAAATTTTAAAAAAGATTTTTTCACTGTATCTTATGTTAGAAATAGGAAAACGAAAAAATTACAATTCTTGTCGGACTAGTGATACATACCGGTTTTTTTGTAGGACATTGTTTTATTTGGGCACTGAACACTCTAACCTATTATGTAATATTTTTGTCCTACAGTTAGTAATGAGAAAAATGGTCTTATGGTATTAACAATTTCTGAGCGTAGGACCGGGATAACATACCACGAAATTTGTAGGACAATATGGCTGTTAAATTATATATATATTAACTAAGTAATAAAAAAAAAATCAGTTGGTTAGTAATCAGTTTCAAAAAAGGTGATCTCGTTATCAATACATGTTGGAGGGGGAGGACTCTTTGATGAAACCATAAATTTTGTAGGACAAATATTTTTTCAAATAATTTAGATAATTATCTTAAGATTTAATAAAAACAATTCAGTTAGTAATAAATATTGAAGAATCATCAAATCGACATATTTTATCATTGCTACCTCTGTTAGCTACCACAATCAAAAATTTTCGCACAGGAAATTGTTGGGCGTCTTATCAAAATGAAGCTACTCACGGAAAATTAGCTTGATAGTAATCAAGTGAAAAAATAGGCCACGGATCCTGTACTATAAGGAACTTGAAAACGCTTCCTGGTGGAAGGCAGGTAGAATTGCAGAATCTACATCTGCGTGGGTCTAAAAACATGCTAAAGCAAAAATGAAGAGCCCCATGCATTCTATAGGGACGTCAAAGCATTGCAAATGCCTGCTCTGCTGATGCCCAAATCGGGCTATGAAATTAAAAATGGGCTTTTTTTCTTTCAAATTCACATCATTATCTTAGAAGCTACGATGTTATAGTCATACAGACAGACTCGTCAAACTTTCAACACAGTCAACGACCTTCGTGGCGCAGTGGTTTATAAGACGGAGGTTCTGGGTTCGATTCCCGTCAGGGCTGGTTGAAATTTCGTAATTGGTCCTGGTCTAGCTGTTGGGAGGCTTTAGTCGTGGTTAGTTACCAACCTACCGACAAAGACGTATCGCCAAGCAATATAGTGTTCCGGTACGATGTCGTGCAGAAATCGAAGTAGTGTAAATATTATCGTACTCCTAATAAATTAACCTGCTTCCATCTTAGAATGCATCATCACTTCCCATCAGGTGTGATTCAAGTCAAGGGGTAACTTGTAATGAATAAAAAAAACATAAAGAAATACGTCAAACTTACTCTTTACATACATATTAAACTTACAACACCCCTCTTTTTCACGAGTGTTAAAAATCGTTTACGATCAAGCAAACAACAAGCGATAAATCTGTTATCCACCAACAACAAATATAAACCGTGTAAGTCGCGGTTCGCACCCACCACGCACCCGGACAAGTGCACGGTCGAACCGCTCACGGCTGAAGACGAAGACATTGGGGATTACACGCAGCGGCTAGTGGGAGAGAGACGACCTGAAGCTCTACTTGCGTCACTGAAATATACAGGCGAATAGAGTAAACAATTAAGTACTCGGTAGCCCAGTGGTTAGTGTATGTGGCCTTGAATCATGAGGCACTGGGTCCTTTTTCCCAAGGAAACTCTTTTACGCATTCCGATTAGAGGGTCTACAGGAACTGCACAAACCACGTGTGAGTACTTGAGTCCAAGACTTTCTGCCTAAAAGAAACCCAAAATCCATTAAAATAAAACGGAACTACCGCTTTGGGTTCGAGTTCTAGTTCGGGTTATGAAATACTAGAGGACGCCCGCGGTCTCATCCGCGCAGTCCTCGTTCCTATTGGAATTTTAGAATTAAATGTGGGTATGTTAATCCAGGGTGTCAGCTAACTCTATACCAAATTTTATTAAAATCGTTCCAGCCTTTTAATCGTGAAGAAGTAACAAACGTACACACACACACAAACTCTTCTTATGATAATTCTTTCTTCCAAGAAATTCTCAATAATTTCAACCTAGAGTTGGTAAGTTGGAATTTTTTGGAGTAATGTAAACAGTACGTGCAAATAAAAGGAAAAGGTTTTGCAATAAAAGCTAAGTAAGGTATTCGGAATAATAATTTAGACTTCGTGTAGTGATGATAAAACATAATTTATAAATATCGATATATGATTAAGATATATCTGCAATTTTAATGGCATAAGAATTACCTAAACACCTTTATATAATTATTAAAAGTCTTTTATATACTTATTCTTCGTGAACCTTATATGGCACATTCGTACAAGCCAACTGACGTTGAGCGTAATACAAGTATGTGACCGAGTTCACTTGTTTATGGAACAATTGAAGATTGGACAAACGATAAAAGAGCGAGGATTTAAATTGCTTTCAGTCATGCGCAAGACAACAATGATTAATGGTTGAAGTCGTTCTCTCAACCTGTCACTTTGTTCCTCGAAAATCTTATCTATCTTGCCGCAGATAAAACTCCATCCATTTAATCATAAAGAAATTGTGTCAGAAAAATCATTAAACTGATACTTATTTTATATCTAAAACAACTGAATAAAAATTTCCAATAATCTGACTTCAAAAGTCTAGTGGCTTTCGAAGGGAAAACAAAAAGAAGGAAATACAAAGAATAAATGTCGAGTGGGCATAAAAAACGAGGTAACTGGTGGAACTTCTCCGTCGAACAAAAATTTTATTTTTATGCTTTTTAGTGGAATCGCAACGGAAAATTTTATCCTTTCTCTTTTTTTATTCACATCCGCTATTTTCTTAGCTTTTATCTTGGTACCTTTATCCTGTTACTTTTTTTTAAATTAATTTTTTTTTCTAAGAAAAAAGGTATTATTTCTATAATTTTTTACATTCACCTAATATTGGAATATTTTTGTCCAATATTCTTCAGTTAAAAATTGTATAATTTTGAGACCAATACTGTCAATAACATTGTATTCATAACTATAAAAAAACTGTCGATAAACCAACATTCGACCACGGCACATCACTAAAATAAATTGCTAATACACGTAATTGAGTTATGGTTAGCCGACCTTAGGCTACCATTACCGAGTGTCATCTCGCTGTAAGTTCACGTTTTACGGTTAAATTTCGGCAACAACCACTTTTTGAATAGCCAAATAGTTAATTTTTTTTCAAAAAATCAACTCCTTCCGTCGATATGTAGTGTTGTGTTCACTGTAGGATATTTGTCGGTAAGTGTGAACCAGTGGTGTGTAATTAGATTTACTCGCGTCATTGCCAGAGAAAATATCGACCGAAAATAAAGAAAACTTCAACGTATTTATATTTAATCAATGTGCAAATATTCAAATAGATGGTTGATTGTTATTTTAGACGTTTTGATTGATATTTGTTTGTTTTTTATGTTCTGTAGTCAAACAGGAATCATTATTTCTCAACTTTAAATTGAAGTCAGTGAAAGATAAAAATACTGAATAGAAGTTTCATTTTGGTTGTTTTGCATAACATTGCGTTATATATTTCGCTTGCTAGTGAAAATACTATTCAAAGTCTGCCTAATCGCTAAAGCACAATCTCATTGACAGTTAACCTTTAGCGAAAGGATTTCGTTTCATACGGAGCATAGTGATAATAGGAAGCTAAATGTGATTATGCATGTCGTGTCTGATAACACAATTCATTAAAGTTGTTATGACATTTTTAAATAAGTCAAAAGTATGTTATTTTGTACATTTTATCGTACTACTATTATAGGCGATAGTTTGTGAGTGTATTTTTGTTACTTTTTTAGGACTAAATGGCTGGAGCGATTTTAATAAAATTTTGTATGGAGTTATCTGAACCCTGGATTAACACATAAGCTATATTCTATCCCGAAATTCCCACGAGAACGAGAACTACGCGGGTGAAACTGAGGGCGTTATCTAGTACCTTATAAAATCTTTGAACATCCACAGCTAAATCATACAGGATATACTGATCGAATGGTCCTTTATTAGATAGAATTTAAATCCATTTCTCTATTGTCGTATTGAATTCTAGCACAAGTGCTACTTGTTTTGTTGAAAAGATGCCTTTGGAGATGCCTTGTCATTGCTCAGTTCCGTCTTTCACATTCCCTAGCCTTCGGGCTCGATGCCAGTAGAGCTTCTGTGTTCGTCCAAACGCTATCACGTTGCAGTTTCATTTAGGAGCTCATAGCAGGTTACAATCTGATATATATAAACGTCATCATCACCATTATAATCCTATTAAGCGACCCACTACCGAGCCAGGTATCCTTAAACGAGAGAAGATATGAAGCTATTGGAGCTCTAATGCGGCTTGTGGTTATAAAGTTTAATAAAGTTTTATTCTTTAACAATCTCTATCAGATGTTGATGATGATGACGGCTTAACCTGCTCTATAAGGCACGGTTAACACAACCAACTTCCCAACTGAATAGACTAGTGAAGAAGTTAGAATATTTACTAAACATTTTATTAGAAGAAATCAAATATGTTTCAATCATAGCCCTAAATATTAGGACATCGTAATCAGAAGCCACATAGACTAAGCATCACACTGTCGAGGCTCTCGAATATAATACGACTTAACATCATGCATCCGCCCCGTCAACTGACAGCATAAAAAGCAACGCAAACTGTAAATGATCTCATAAATCATAACGAGCAGTAAACTTTGATAGCGCCGCTCGGAGGCTGATCGGAATTGTGCATCCGGCGAGATTAGCGCGCGCACTGAACCGGCGAAATTACGCGCTCGGCCGAGCACACCAACTTACGAGCCTAATGTTATACTTCGCAGCTCGCAGTATGTTGGTGGAAGCATTTGATGTCGATCGTAGCAGACTCCAAAGGTAGTGGATAAACGACCTGTGCGATTCTGTTAGCCTGTGTTCTTACGGATCACGTCCTGCTTTCAGTTGACATGACCCAATACTAGACATTTCTTTTTTTTTCTCAAACAATCTTTTACAGCAACCTGGAGTTAGTCATATCGCGGAGAGCAGCTTAAGTCGTGAATCCTGGTCATTCTTTTAAACACGATTTTCACGAAGTTTGAAAATTTCAGAGTCATACATGCTCACTATAAGCCCACCTACATGTATTGAAGTAGCATGTTGGAACTAAGTTCCACATCCTCTCTCCTATAACGAGAATGGCATGACCGTTAAAATAGGCTAAAATGATGATTACATTTTGGCACTATCTCGTAAGAACTGTAAATAACAAACTACTTAGTTTATTATTTACAGTTCTTAAAAACTAGTTGACTCACTTATAAAAGAAGCACAAGAAGAAGCAAAAAAGTAGGTTTTTTTTTCATAAGCTGCCGCACGGTACCGCTTGGCATTTCGTTTTGCTGACTTCCTAAATCTTATTGCTCTCTTTTTTTCTTTTCTGCCTGTTCCCTCTCCTCTTTTCTCGGAGCATTTTCCCTGGGCCACTTCTCTAAAGTCTACGACACCGACGTGTTCAAAAAGCGCGTGCTTACCTCGCCGCAGAAGTATCAGTTCTCACATTTTCAAATTATCTAGATGTCTAGTTTTTATCAATCAATTAACTTACAGGATTATTTCTTACAAGCACTTGCAATATTCCTCATTATTTTATTTATACTCCTTGAAATTTTGCCTAACTATTTTAATAGAAATAATCCCTTGAAACTGTTGAAACAAAAGCCGGCTACGCCAGACAAATATATAATTGAAGGACGTCATCACTACCGAAAAAAAAGTGCCACAAAATATTGGCAGTAGTGTTTAGAAATCTCAACAAAAGACCTGTGTCCATCGGTTGATTATGATGGATTATGACACTGAGAGCGATATATTGCCTCCACGGAGTCATAGCAGAGATCGATTGCGGTGTTTATGCCTGATTTAATAGCTGACCTTTAAATGAACTTTGACTTCGACTTTGGTCTATTCATTAGAGTCCTTGGCAAACTGTTTAGGTTAGGTTGACTTTCGCAGATTTTCTCTTTTGTTGAAGGATAAATTATATAGTACCTTGACTGCAATCTAGTCTGATGTTGGTAGTGGTACCTATCCTATTTCAACAGCTTACTAAAGACCCAAGTTTATTTCTTTATAGTAGAGATTATAGAGTTAACCGCATTGGAGCAGCATGGTAGGTCTCCATGCTGCTTCAATGCTGGTTGGAGAGCTGAGGGCAATAATGAAGTCTCTTGTAACGACCACTATCAGATGTTAACATTTAATGATAATGTTTAGGATCGAAATGCATAACGCACTCTCCGGATTACTTGGAATACACAAAAAATAAAATTTTCCGAGAGTTAGATAGTTAATCTGTAATCTTTTTGTTATTATTGATTTCTAGCGCGTTTCACCCGCGTAGTTCCGTTCCCTTAGGAATTTTGGGATAGAATGTGGCCTGTGTTAATCCAGGATGTCAGCTAACTCATCACCAAATTTTATTAAAATCGTTCCCGCCGTTTAGTCGTGATGAAGTAACACTCACAAAATTTCGCCTTAATAATAGCAGTATGACAAGTTAGCCTTAATTATCATCATATCATATATATATATATATATATATATATATATATATATATATATATATATATATATATATATATGTAATCTTTGTGTGTTTATCTGCTGAGGGGCCAGGTAAAAACAGTTTAGATAGGTATATCGATAGTATACCAGCGGGCAGCGATGTAGTGTCGATGTGTACACCTACTGTACACACACAATGGGCGCGCTCGGTGGCCGCTCGGTGCTAAGTGATTGCAATGTTTGTGTCCTGTACTGTGCACCCCACAAGTGCTTTAGCAGCAACAGTATTTTTGCCATACTCTAGCGCAATGTGTGATATACAGAAATGCCAATTATAAATAAAGAATTGTGTACTAAGCACCGAACAATTTATTGGAAGTAGACTTCTTTAGTAGGGTTGGCGGATTGATTCTATTGAGTATAAACGGCATAGAACTAAGCAGTCTGTAGCACTTTTGAAATAATCACAATTTTCATTACTAATTTAAGTTAGGCTAAAGTGATAAACAGGCTATATTGGTGTTATACTGGTTACTTTATATCAGCAAAGAGACGAATATCTTATTTTTATGAATTCTCCGTGCGGGCGCCAGGTCCATCATGTGGCAGAGAGAGAGAAACTCTAATCAGAACTAATAATAAATGTAACATTATAAGCTATTATTAGAAACATTCAGAAGAGGTTTAATGATTTTAGCAATAACTAACACTTGTCAGGCAGCATGACTGCATACAACTCAAGAACACAAAGGAAATGATCAGACTTCATTACCGGCCATATTGTAACAGCGTAGCGCCGCAGTGGCAGCGTTATTTTCTATGACTGACGTCTCTCTAGTCTATGCTTTTTAAGCAGAGTGCACAATACTGCTATAATCATAAAGTTTATTTAGGTTTTCACTGCGTTTACAAATAAGTGCTTGATTGTTAATGACACATTTTCACGTGACTGTACCCAATTGTAATATTGGGCCGTGAACGGTTCGGTGCATCGTGTGAATAAGTTTTACGTTTTCCAATTTGGTGCGGTTCCCAAGGACACATTGTCGACAGTATAGCATTGTCGGCGAAGGCTTTGTCGCTTTCTGTTGTGGCAAAATTAATGCTGAATTAATTAATTAAATAGACGCTCACGATGTTATTAAGTTATTCATAATATGCTTAAAAGCCGGCCAAAATAGGTATAAAGATATAATTTTTATTTCATGTTAACACATGAAATGCATAAATGATTATTTAGAACATATATAAAAGATTTTTATATCCATTTTAAGAAATTGTATTTTATAGATCGGAAATTGGCATATGTTTTACTCTATTTTTATAAAATTTTTGTATTTTACTATCATTTACAACTTTTAAAAATTTTAATTAAATAAAAAAAATATATGAAAATCCAGTCCACCTGCTGTGGGGCTCGTAGCCCTTACAACCGATCAGGGCTCCAGAGTAAAGAACCTCCTCACAATACGCGCCGTTTCAGTAATTACCGCCTTCTATATCCGACCCTTGTTTGCGGTTTTACCCGCGGAGTTCTCGTTCCCGTGGGAATTTCGGGATATAATGTAGCCTATGTGTTATTCTGATATGTAAGCTATAGGTATTATTGTGAAGTTTCATCAAACTCCATTCAGTAGTTTTTGCCTGAAAGAGTACAAACATCCATACATTTGTAAGGATTTGGAACATAATAGGGATTAAAGAATGAAATTGCCGTTTTATTGTAATAGGTACTTCGAATTGACATAGAACCTTCATGGTTTAAGATTTTAAAGTGAAACTTTTTTCATACGGTACCTGTGTAGTTCTTCTTGTAAAAAATGTGCAACATTCGATTATCAACTTTCAGTTGTTTTTTTTATTTAGCTTAGACAATAAAGATGGATACTTTGAAAATTCGTGTGACTACCATTCATTTCGAGATTTGGACAATTATCTACGTGATAAAAAGTTTTCATCTCAGGAGGCAGTGCAAAATGCTTTCACACAGTTTGTCGAATCTAGATCACAACAGTTCTATCGCAAAGGCATAAATGAGCTTCCTATTAGATGGCAGCAATGTGTAGATAATAATGGTAATTATTTTGCTTCAATAAATATGTTAAATTTAAAAAAAAAACTAATTTTTATTTTTCAGTACAAATCGGCAATTTCATACTTTAACCCCTGATACTTTTTGTTGGGATCATCTTAACCTCATTATTTTACCTTACTCTTTCTCCTCACAGTGTTAATGAGTTCAATAGCAGATTTTTATATTTCTACCGAAATAACAAAGATTTTCATACTAGTCTCATCATAATGAAGTCCGTGATTTCATTAACTCGTCTTTATAAATTCGAAATTCGTTTAATTCATTTAAATTCGTAGTGACTTATGGATAAAAAATTATGAATCAATATGCTCGGGTCGGAGAAAGGTTTCCAGCCGTTAACATTCCTGCATTTCTGCTAAGTCAGATAATGATCCCAATGTTATACTTTACTTGTTCTTTTCTTCTTTCGGTTTGAAAATTTGAACCGGAAGTGTATATTCTAAACAATTTTATGTCTAGAAACAATTTAGTTTTCAACAAAAATATGCATTGTTGGGGTGTTTTTCGCAATTTACACCCATTCCCTAGGAAATAGCTAAGTACAGTCCTTAGACTTTTTTCTATAAGGATATGGCATATGGGGATGCGCCAAGCCATTTGGTAGTTGTAAAGGAACATATAATTAGTGCAGACAGACAGACAGCAAAAATTTAAAGCGTTCCGCAGAAATGAAATAAAATAATTAGTACTAAACCCAGGCGTCGCTTGCAGGTCGTATACCTACTAGTTAAATATGAATAACACTTATAAATTACAAGATGGTATGAATAAGTTTACAATTCGGAGCAGTGTTCAAGGGTCTGGCTGCCGCTGACAGCATTGTTACAGTCGTTCCCGGCAGCTTTGTCGCTCTCGAGTTGGACATTGTTACCGGTTGGCGTCTTTTGTGAAGGGAATCACTGAGAAGTGCATTTATATTAGCAATATGATTGTATTTGCGTTTTATCCATTGAAATATTAGTTCCAGATGAAATCACAGTCTGAGGCTAACTTGTCACTAAACAATCTGAACTAAAAAATATCAGCGTTGTGCATGTATTTATTTTTATACAATGGAGCATCTCAAGTGCTAATTATCGAACGTAAGATGAAATGTGGTTGAAAGTAACATTTTAGTCCATATACAGTCAATTACTTGAATTTCAATTTCTTTAATTTTGGGTACATGTCTCATCTGCATCATAGAAATACGAATAAGTCATAGATACTAGTGAAGGAGGAAGTAAGTTGTACTCTTACAACTTTCAATTACAAGTCAAGAGAGTAGTCAAGGCCTATGCACTATAAAATAATCATAGATCTTTTTATTGATAAACTCATTCTTTCGAAGAGCAATCCCACAATCTATCAAGTTCATACCTCTACAACAACGTGACATTAAATGAAAAGTGTAAATATGTTTTATTGCACACAGCAAGACAGAAATAATACGAAATAATTAGAATTAGACACGAGAACATAAAGATTTTCAATATGCGGCCTTATCGCCTACAGGCAAGTTTTTCGATACGCCAACCGTGATTAACGTAATAGGTATTAATTACTTCACGTTTACGTAAAATCTATGGACATAAGACAGCACTGTGTAGGCCCTTGAATGCTCTGCTGTTATTCTGTTAATTGGTGATGGTTTTCCACTTACTAACATGTGGGTGGGCCATCCGCTTGGTGCAACAAGTTAAAAGTACACTAGATCAGCAAGTCTTTTACATTTTCGTTTGTGTTATAGAGTATATTATCATTTTGGCTAAATACTTGGTCCGTTAATTAACAAATTGGAATGACAGCTACAACAATTTAGACCTCAAGTTTTTTATTTATAGTTTATTATTGCTGTTGTTGTCAACTGTTTAATTCATTAATTGAAAAAAAATAGATAAAAGGTATAATAGTTCAGACCTCAAGTTTTTTACATTTTGCAATGTCGTATGGAGTTTTTTATCGTCCTTGTAATCAACTTTTTGATCCGTTTAATAAAAATTGGGATACAATCTTTGACAAATCAAACCTTAAGTCTTTTACAATTAAATATATCGTATGGAGTTTGTTATTGTCATACCGGTCAACAACTTGGTCCTTTTGTTCTCTGCGTTTGTAAAATATTTGGGATAAAAGCAACGATTACAGTAAGATGAGCACGTACTTTACACTTTGCTACATCGTACGGAATTTATTAGCGTCATAGTTAGCGACCATGTCTCGTATTAGCAGTAATCCGTTAATCCTCGGCATATTAGCGTGGATCCAAGTTCCCCGCACACTACCTCGCCACCAGCCACCACATCGACACTGGCTCGACCGCCAGCAGTCTTCGAGCAACTGGATAATTAACTTACCGTTTTAATTAGCTTTGGCTAATAGGCTTAAGCATCAATGGATTTGAGGCCGGGCGCAGTCGTGGCGCGCTGGAAACCCGACAATAGACCACGTGTAAGCATTAACAGCCAAAATATGTTGCCAAGAAAACGTGTCGTGTTCGCCGATTGGTAAGAATTTTGATATATTTTCAAATGTAGAGCTAGGGATGTCTTTTGATGACCTTTCTGGCGTAGATGCTAAATTATGTTTTCGAGGTCTTGGGTTCTATTCCTATTGCAAATCAATTTAGGAAATATATATTTTTCAAATTGACTCAGCTTGTCACGCTCCTGGCAAAGAGGTACGACTGAGCGAATTTGCATTTGCAAACTAAAGCATAAAAATGGCATAACATTAAACTGTACTCTATTCAAATTGCATGTTAGTAAGTTTACAATTTCGTGGCCGACAGCACACGAGAGCAGCAGGCGACTTGTTGCAGCAGCACCGCTAGATTGTATGTATTTCCATGAAACACCGTGCGTGGCTAGACTGGCTAGCGACACGTAATTTCCATACAAATACATAAAAACCAGTAGAGCCGCAGCTATGTATGGAATTGACGTATCATCCGCTACGAATCTTGTTTGTATAAGATTTCACACAAATCAGCAATGTCGTTGCGACACGTCGTCTGCAGTTGTCTGCTGTTGGCTAAAGTTGGCACGTTTAGGCTATTTTTAACCGACGAAAAAAAACGGAGGAGGTTCTCAATTTGACACGTATATATTTTTTTTATGTATGACCACGCATAACTTTTTACACAGTTGTCCGATTTTGATAATTATTTTTTTATTAGAAAGGGCATACTTCCAAGGTGGTCCGATTGTCTAGAACCCACAAACTGCTTTACTACGTAAAATAAATGTTTCTTAAATTTGGCTGGCACCGACTTCATAGATATGCTTAAGTAAATTAAAGCAACTAAATGACACAGTTATTTTTTACTATTTAGTGCGTTTTGAGTCGGTTCTATTTTTTGTTAAAAATTTTTTGTCTGGTGAGACCTGAATCAAGTATGTACTTGTAAAGTTGTAAAAATCTTGCCGGATCAGTATTATTTACGTTTCGCGATAATAATAAATCGTCATCAATGAAAATAATAATAAATAATGATTATCATTATCACCCTAATAACGGCCCACTACAGAGCTAGGCCTCCCTCCTAATAGGGTAGGGGATATGGAGCTAGCCACTACGCTGGTCCAATGCGGGTTAGCGGGCTTAGGGTGATGATGTTTCATTTATAGATAGTGATGATAGTGAGCGGCACCGGCTTAACGTGCTCTTCGAAGGACGAGGGTGTAACTCCGCCAACTTTCCGACTCTGGGCTGGGAATGTACTGAACATTTCATAGATGATTTTTTTTAATAAGAAATAAGCTCGCGCTTCACCACTATCTCACCTGATGGCAAGTGTAGATGTGGTCTAAGGTGGGACGCGCTTGCTTAGAAGATGCATATTCACTCTTATTTTAAAGATACCCAAGTTGTAAGAACAAGGAAATACTGATCTCGGAAGGGCATTCCAGACCAGATGAATGAAATACTGAGAAGTTTTTCGGACTTTAACCCACTAATAAAAACATATTGTACAACAATGTATTATGCATCATTTTATTGCATTTTTTTACTATTTAATATAAATTATATTTAAAAGCTCTAAAACTCGGAGTATTCGACACGAGCCTAATGTTGGTTATCGTTCATTTCTCAGCCGCAAAGCTTCATTTACATTTTTAAACAGGCCTAACGACTCAACAATAAAGATTAAAAAATGCGTAAAGAGTGTAAATTAAAAGAAAATAGTTTAATTTATGTTTTGAACAGAATTTTATTCCGATGTCCAGCAGTAAAAATGGCTTATTGTAAAACATTTATATAATAATAGGACATTTTTAGTTTATTTACAATTTGTATTCTTTCTGGGTTAGGATCTGGCATTCTCCTTTTTGTGACCCGACCCAGGACACAGTGCTCAAAGTCACAGAGGCTAACCACTAAACCGATGAGGCAGTCTACTGATAATAATATCATTAAAAACGTACAAACTTCAACTTTTAATAGCGTTTGTATACTACTTACTTGTAATAAGCGAACTTGATTTAATTTGATAGAATTACCACGCGGTGAAAGAAACCTTTGAATCTTCTTTCACTTTCAGCATATCATTCCAGCGTCGGAATTTATTTCTGTAGTTTTATTTGCGGAGCTAAATTGCGCTTTACGGATTATAATGTTCCTATCAATAAAATATACGTTCTATTTCTTAGAAACTAGATGGAACTCCGTGTGCCGTCTCAACTCGGTATTCATTGCATTTTCTTATTACGTCGTACTATTGAAGCCTTACAAGAGATTATATTACCTTCGCTCGGGATATTTTTAAATTATTTTCTTTATCCGGATTCCCATTTGTAATATAAACTTATGCAGGTTTAATTTATTTTGAAAATAGTTATTGGCTCGGGGAATATTGTACGACTACTTTTTTTTCGTAATTAAATAATATTAAACTACCTGTGGCCCGCGGATGTAACCGCGCAGGTCCTGTTCCTGTAAGAATATTGAAAAATGCCTGTGAGCTGTATCAGACTATAATCTATCCATATATTTTAAATCTAATGCATTCAGCCGTTTAGCCTAGATAACCATATCTAGGCTAAACCAGTCCTTAAGCGTAATTTTCTCGTTTTCGCACAACTTTCTTTTTTTTAAGATCATAACATACGTACCTAAAATCCTTATCCTGATAATAACAAACAAAACAAAAATTGATCTAGCCGGTCAAGCTATGACTGAGGACGCATTTTTATTTATATAGATAGATAATAATCTTTATTTCAGGTTACGCACCCATCAAAAACAAATACAAAGATATTAATACAAATAATATAAAAATATATTACAGTAAAAATAAAAAATATGAACTAATATAGCTAATAATTACCCTAAGAGAGGGTAATTATTAGCCATACAGGATGCTATTTACGATTCATGACGTGCGGCAAACCTCAGGATGGGGTTCCGGCGGTGCTCTGGACATACCCTGAGAATTTCGTTACTAGAGTCACGGACGCGGGACCAGAACACTGCAACCAACAATCTGATAATCGTGAAGTAATCAGGGACACAGGGAAAATTAAGTTCCCAGTCACTTTATTGTCGTAGTATCGTTCGTATTTTCTGTCAATAAAAAAAATGCTTACATCTTCTTCATAATCTTATCTCTCTAAAATAGTTAATAATTATGTATTTTTTTTAATCGACTACAAGTTGGCCCTTGACTACTATCACACCTGATGTTAAGTGATCATGCAGTCTAAGATGGAAGCGGATTAACTTGTTAGGAGTAGGACGAAAATCCACACCCCTTTCGGTTTCTACACGACATCGTACCGGAACACTGAATCGCTTGGCGGAACGTCTTCGTCGGTAGGGTGGTAACTAGCCACGGCGAAAGCCTCCCACCAGCCAGACCAAGACAAATGAAGAAAAATCTCAATCTGCCCCGCCGGGAATCGAACCCAGGACCTCTTTCTTATGAATCCACCGCGTATCCCACTGCGCCATGGAGGTCGTCAAATGGAGGTCGTCGTCGTTTCGTTCACTCGTACTGCAAAACGTTCATATCGCGAAATACCCAGACATGACGTCTAGACAGTTGCAAATCTGTTGATAGCCCATAACCTAGCGAAAGCTTGTGACGTCAGTACTCCGGTGTAGGTTTAGAAACTTCGACTACATAGAATTTGTCGCTAAAATTTTATTTCAAAATTATATCTACGACTATTATAAAGGCAAAAGTTTGTGAGTGTGTATGTTTATTACTCTTTGGATAAATACTGAATTGGTTTTGATAAAACTTCACACTAATATACTCGTAGCTTACATGTCAGAATAACTCATAGGCCACGTTTTATCCCAAATTCCCACGATAACGAGAACTACGTGGATGGAATTGCGGGCGTCCTCTAGTGTGAATATAAAAGGCTGTTTGTTTTGGTCTTACCACAAGGTCTTACTTCATAACGAGTAAGGCCTTGTGATAAGAAATCGTCTAAAAAAAGTGAGGTCTTCGTCATATCATAAAAGTTAAAAGTTTGCCAGACTGTGCTCCTTTCATAAACATGGTAGCCAGCTGTAGAGTTGAGATCATGGTGTCTTTTGAAGGTTGCAAGTTTCAAAGAAACAGACCCTCAATCTTATATATAATATAAACGTCATTTCACTATATATTTTCGGATTATCAAGAGAAATCTTATCCCCAGTCGTCAGGCACATGACTTCTTTGCTACTCGGACCAGTACATACAATATTTTTTCCCTTTTAGACTGAACTTAGTTTATTTGTTTTTTAGTTAGTAGTCGGGTTTTATTATTTCTTAAATTTATTTTTTTAATTTATTTCCATGTGTGACTACAGAACATAAATAAACATTGAAGAAGTAATATACATAGGCAATATACATAGGCATTTTAGTAAATCTCTGATTTAGTAATTAAGGAGTATAAAAAGACAAATACATGCCAATTGCATTATGTTACTCAAAGTAGTTATAGGAATGAGTCCCTTTATACTCATAACAATATAATGAAATATTTAGTTGTAGGCACTATAGGTAGATGGTGATGATGATGATGATAGAATAATAATCTAACTATGAAAATTTATCCTACAGTCACGTCATTCCAGCAATGACAGTGAAGACAGTCGCACAAGACCGCCGCGGCGCCGGCTCAGCGCAGAGATGGGGCCCGCCGCGACGCGTCACGCTAAGGAGACGACCCGGGGCGCCTTTAGGAGTTAGCATAGTTGGAGGAAAGGTAAGAAACAAATACTTGAATGATAGCGCTGATAGTTAAGACAGTCGAGACTGTCGCGGCCGGCTCTATGCAATGATGAGGCCCACAGCATTATATGGACATAAGGAGGCGCTCTGCAGTATTTCAGAGTTAGTAAAGTTCATGGGAAGGTCAGAAAAAAGACTTGGGCGATTTGCAGGTAAGACAGCCTCTCTCGACAGTTGCGTCGCGGGTGTGTTGAGATCTTAATATATAGTATGAGAAAAGGGCCCGGAGGCGTCTTTACGAGTTAGCACAGTTAGTGCAAATGTAAGAAACAATTATGTAGATATTAATTGTACATGCAAATTGTGTAACGAAATTCCCGCTTTGTAATGTTAAAATTCTTGTAACAAAGATTCTTGTTAAAATGTAGCTATTTTGTTCTAACAGGTTGATATTATTGCAAACCAAAACGGTGAAAATGGTGAAGAGAAAGCGATTTTTGGAATCTTTATCAAGAACGTGGTACCTAATAGCCCGGCGGCGCTTTGCGGTGAATTAAAGGTACAAAAATCAGTATTTTATAGTGTATAGAGAGTTTATCATGTCCTATCACGAAAAGGAATGGTGGGCACTTATTTCATTGTTCAAGTACTCAAATAAGTTTACTTTTTATATTTTTTTCATTAATATGAGAAATTATGTCCTTAGTCATCATTGCAAATCTTCGCCAGGGACCCTTGAAGTTCAATCTGCCCCGAAGATTTTGCGATTTCCAATAGGATTTTTGAAAAACCTGGTAATATCTAAGACCATTATGGTCCAAATTCCAGAGTTGCTTATCGTAGCTATCAGGAGCATAGGCTAACAAATTATTTGCTCTTGGTAATTTGGTCATTTTTCGATCTCAATTAATAACTCTTCTCTTATCACTCCCGCTATAGACTGGCGACAGAATACTGGAAGTGGACGGAGTGTGTGTACGGACAGCGCAACACGAACGGGCGGTAGAACTAATTAAAGCGGCTAAAGACAATGTCACATTAACCGTACAGAGCCTTATGACTTGGGTAAGTTCCAAAATAGAACGCAGTGCTAAATGTAAGAGTTTAAACAATATTGAAGCTGGCAGGCTGTACGATGCAAACTCATTAAAGTTATTCAGTTGGTTATGTTTATTAATTAATTTTAGCGTCCTTTTATGGCGCAATTTGGAATGTTTATATTCACTACTAGTTAATCATTGACGACTGAAATCACACTTGGTGGAAATGATAATACAATCTATGATGAAAGAGAGCTAACTTTTTGGGAGTATGATGAATTCCACAACCCTTTCGGTTTTTACACAGCACTGTACTGAAACGCTAACTTGCTTGATGCTACGTCATACGCTCCGGCCCAGACCAGTTATGAAAAACTTAATCGGCTAGACTTAAATCCAGTACCTCTATCGTAAAAATCGACTGCGCATACTGCTTCGTAACTGAGGCTATCAAACGTATTACTAACTATATAATCCTAAAAGATTAAAATGACTAGTTGAGCTACATCCAGTGCAGAACAATGCAACAGAGTTTAAGTTGCGGAAGTGGTACCACTTTATTAAATTGCTACGAATTCCGCATTATTACCTCTTTGTCAGTATTAGCCTCAGGGACGACTTGTCATATCATTCATCATTGTCAATAATAAAAAATAGAAGAAAAATTTAATTTATCTATCATTGTGATGTCAATGTCAAAACTGATTCATATATATACAGCAATGAATTAGTTTCGACAAAATTTCAGAAATATTTTTACAAAAAAATAATAAAGAAGAATGTTTTTGTGACGATAAGGTAGCATTGGTGACAAATATTGACATTTAAATTTTAATATTAATAAGTCTAAACGACACAATGAATATTGTTGAATTTAAAGCCAAGTGCTTCTAACTAATATTTACTAATATTGTAAACGTATTGGTGTAGAACACAGATTCATCAGACGTGGACGCCTCATCACCGGCCACGTCTCCGCCTCGACCGGTCAAAAAGTCACCAGCACCACCGCCTCCTCAACATGAAATAAAGGTAGTATTAACAAAATGAGCATCATCTTCAACCTTAATATCGGTAGTAGTACGTAGTTCGCTGACGCAACTCTACCCGTCTGGTCCAGCTGTTAAAAATGTATCTGTTACGTAGTAGTATTATTTGTAACTGACTCTATCAATAACAAGGTATTCTCTGTTTTTGACGTGACTACGTCTTATAATTCGATAGAGCCGGCTGCACGCACGAAAAAACATGACGTCATGCGTCGTTACCTCGTTTTGAGGCGTTCCATGTAAGGCTTGAAGTGCAAGCGAGAGCGCGGAACAAGTGACAAAGAAGCACAATCGGCCTTTGCGTTCGGCAGCGTTCGACATGCGTCTATTAAATATAATTATTAAATATATTAATTTTAAATTAAAATTAATATATTTATTATAAATTTATAAAATCAAAATCAATTATTTTATTAATTTAAATTAATATTTATAAAAATATACTTAAATTAAAAATTTTAATAACCAATTAAATGCTACCATTCCACCAGTATTTTCTTCAGACGTCACGTTCAACTTTCGTCAGTAAACCGACTTTACAGACAACCAATTTTTTTTGTTAAATTATGGTAATTTCTGCGCCCGTTAAGGGGCACGGGACTTGGACACCCCTGGCACTGCTCTTGTTACAGCTTTGTATTCATTATTTATGTGACAATCTTCTAACATAGATTAATGAAATCTTGAATTTACATCAATATATTATTTAAAAAAAACATGTTTGTATACTATATAAATCCCATAAGATAAGTTAATCATGACATGTTGTGATAATATTCATGAAAAACATAATTAAAAGTAGGTACTAATCTGACTTTTAAATAGTCCTACCTTTTAGTAATAGTAATTGTATTTCTCAGATAACAGTAACAGAACCAGAAGACAAAGACAAATCGCCATCCGCAGACGAAGGAAAAGACAAACAAGAGAATGAAACAGAGAAGGTCAATGGAGAAGCGCCGAAACCTAAGGTTGTGTATTCGGACTCTGAGAGCAGCGACGAAGAAGATGAACGAGAATTACAAGGAAGAACTTATTCAGATAAAGGAGTTGAGGTAAGCTTTAGAGTTTTGATGATAGTTCTAATTATTTACTTTAGAATTTTTCAAGACAACTAAGCGGTATCCGGCTGCCCCTTGCGCCGTGATCGATTAAATAGCTAAGGGTTATATCTAATTATTCAAAACAACTTAACATAATAAATAAGTGCTGCTAACTGCTAAAACTTCGTGATATAATAATTATAATTGAATTGCTCTTCTTTGTATACTTTTTTATGTCAAGTTGATTAACATTGGTACATCAAGACTCTTTAGAATAGTGTATCCCAAAAAATTCAATTTTGATCGACCGCCATACTTGGTAAGCATATGTTTTTTTTTATCGACTACAAGTTGGCCCTTGACTGCTATCACACCTGATGTTAAGTGATGATGCAATCTAAGATGGAAGCGGGCTAACTTGTTAGGAGCAGGATGAAATCCACACTCCTACCGGTTTCTACACGACATCGTAGCGGAACTCAAAATCGCTTGACGGTACGTCTTTGTCGGTAGGGAGGTAACTAGCCACGGCGAAAGCCTCCCACCAGCCAGACCATAACAAATTAAGAAAAATCTAAATATGCCCCACCGGGAATCGAACCCAGGACCTCCGTGTTATAAATCCACCGCGCATACCACTGCGTCGATGGTCGATGCGAGGTCGTCAATGTCATCAAACCTTTGAAAATCCAGCAGTCCGTGCCTACCCCTGATAATGATGATGTTTTATAGGGTTATTTGAAAACTATACAATGATAAGGTTGAAATAAAAATCATTTAATTTCCTAGATCGATCGAGCATCAGCCGGAGCAATCAAACGCAGCAGAGAAGAGAAGGAAGCTGATCCTGAAGAGGAAGACGACTTTGGCTACACGACAAGTAAGTGGAAAGATACATTATTCGCGCTCGTCAACTTCTGCCTCTACATCGCTCATGTATATTTCTACGCGTGCGTTGTTGAACATGGTTGATTAGATCTAATCAGATCGGGATTTGGGTATCGTTATGTGAGTTTCTGGTGCTAATTCTACTACATATAAACTACATTAAGGTAACAATCCGCCTCAATAGCTCCACGGGTAAAGTGCCCGCTAGAATATTGGTCTATCCACTGTTAACTCCGTCTGTATAATTAGTTGGATTGGAAGGAAGGGAATATTGCTCATATTTTAAATATACGGCAAATGGTCATTTTACAAAAAGATAATTGTAATGTCACAATATCATGATTTATGTACGAATCTGCATCAACATTCTTGTGGTTTTAATTTGTCTGATGAACTGCATATTCCTCAAATTATCTGACATAGTGTTACATTTGTACGAAAAAAATAATACATAAATTGGTTAAATACTGCTATGTATGTTTAAGTGCCTATATAACTCAATCTTTAAAAAATATGAATTAACTAACTATAAATTATTCAAGTTATGATTTTGAAAATAAACTATTGGGTACTTATGAAACATGTGTTACAAAAATTCTGAAAATTTCACTCCTATGGGATTCAATAGGATTTGAAAATTTTCATGAAAGTTTGTCATTTTTCAAGCCATATTCATGGAGATTATCTAAATTTAATCTAAAATCTTACTCTTATTTATAATTATATTTTGGTAATAGCGAGCCCATTTCCAAAATATATTTGCATGTACTCGTATGGACTGAATCATTACAATTGTTACATCATTGCAAGTGATACGCGATATACATTTTCGACTTCTAGTATTTTGTATTTTCTTTTTAATTATGCTTTAATTTTTATAAAATGTCTATTAAAATATTTTTATGCATTTTTTAATGCCCAAATTCTATATTCCCTCTTTTGTAAAGTGGGATGTGGTTCTGTAGAGGGTCATTAATTAGCTGGTAATGATGAAGACGATTATATGCTGATTTAATTTAACATCGAAGAATATTGATATGATTGAGTTATTCGGGCTAAAGAACATCTCACTGGCGAATTCGGTTTGGATTTAGCGCGGCAGTAAAACAGTGTAACACCTGAACATTTACTAGTGCTAAAGATAGAAGCGATGGGAATCGATTGGAACGGGGAACTGGAGAGATAAATTTAACTACTTGGAGAAAACCCTCATACAATAAAATAGTAGAATCCAATGTCCGTCTAATGTTCTAAATGCGAAAGATTCTTTTCATAAAATAAAAGTTAAGAGTCGATAGTTTAAGGGACCAAACTATTTTTCTTTATTTCCCCGTCCTCAATTTTTCTTTTTCACAACCAATGTAGGCAAAGAGAACTCATAAAAATGCATACCAATATTTAGATTAATTATTTATTTTATCAAGGTTATCAGCCTATTTTAACGGCTTACTATAGAGTCATTCTTCCTCCCTTATAAAAAGAGGGAATTTAGAGCTTAGGGCGACATTGATTTTTTAACGATCAGTATCAAGTGTTAAGGATAATATTATTGAGACTGACAGCTTAATGTGCTCTCCGAGGCACGCAGCTGTATTACTACGAACTCCCCAACTAAAAACTTAAGGCTAAGAATTGTATTGAGAATTTCTTAAAATAAAGAAAACTCAATAAATACTTCATTAGCCAGACCCAGGGTTCGAACGCCAGACCTCGTTATTTAAGCCATTTATGCTTACCACGGATCACCCAGCTAATTAAATTAGTATATTTAGACAAACCTCAACGCCTATTGCTTTAGGGTAAACCCTTTATTCCCTAATGATTAATATTGATATTTTAGGAAAATAACGGGATATTTAGTTTGGCGAATTCTAATTTGTTCTCACTCAATATACTTGTACTAAGTCTTTGTTATTTCTAGAGTTCGTTGACTTTTCAGTTTAATGTACTTACGCGTATTTCGTCTTCAATGGCATGGAAATATTTTACTGTATTTGTTTTCTTAAAGCGTCTGTCATATTCGAGAAAAATTGGTTCTAATTTAGTTAATTGAAAAAGACTGCAACTTCTTTCTTTTGTTCTTCAAATTTTTCTTATAAAAGTTAATACTGAAACATTGACATCTCATGTCTTGAGGGTTCACAGATTGAACTGTAGCATATAAGGGTTAAGCAACACTATAGCGGTAGTATGGGACACAAACAGAAATGTAGAGAATTATAATTACAACATCTAAAGGTGCTCGAATACACTTTTTTACCAGTTTTAAATTGATGGTCACTTTTTTAATATATAAGCCACTTAACTCATTTAATGGTTGTCTATATTTCAATTCATGTAAGTCTGAGCGAGTATCTTAGCATTCCATAGATTCACCGTACGGGTGCCAGGTTCATCGTGTGGTAGAGAGAAAAAAGCCGAACAGAGTCAGAGACTTTTTTATAACAGTTGTAGAGCTTTTTTGACAATGCTTATCCGGGGTAGTATACTAATCAGGTTACTGTTTCAATTAATCGGGTGCTTGTTTCGTTTTTTACACTATTGAAGATTTACGTTAAAAAGAATAATACATAATAAGCGAAATTATTCACATTGATAGACTAGACATGGAAAGAAAAACCTTGTAAGAAATATTTGTAACAAACTTTATGTAAACCAATCGTGAAAATTTCGTTACTACGTAGGTGGGTTTTACTTATTGGAGCGTCAAACGTAATCAGTTTGAAAAGACAAATGATCTAAGGGTTGTTTTAATCATAATCAGCCAGTCCAATTTAGTCTATCTGACGTCGTTGTCGTAATAAATGTAGGAACTTTTCGCTGGCTGCTAGTTAGGAGCATGTTTTAATTTCGTTTATTTTTTAAAGTTTGTGCCTAGTCTTTTGTGTCTCAAGTTGTGACAACCTTAGATTTCTGCAACTGAATTATGCTCAGCAGTGATAAATTTATATTATAAACTGTATTTCGTACGTAATTTAACGTTGATTAAAAACTCATTAAACAAAAGTAAAAATAATTAAATAAAAGACAATTATAAGGTGTTGATTCACCTTATATTGAATATGCCTTGCGATGTTTTCGATTTGGCTAAGTGTAAATCAACCCTTAGACCGAATAGAGAACTATTAATACTACACTCAAACAACGCAGCGTGATGTGCCACTACCTTTAAATTCCCGAAGTATTTCTATAACGGAAGTCATTCGCATAATTTATCACGAAATAAATCTTTGGCGAATGTTTTGCAATAACACAGATTTTTCCGCAACTAGATGTATTGACTTTTTCTTTTATAGCTATAATAGTCGGAAACGATATTTATTTTGTGAAGCGGATCATCAGATGATAAGTGATTACAGCTGTCCATAGATATTTGCAACACGAAGTTTGACGGCCTCCGTGTTGCAGCGGTATGCGCAGTGGTCATGGGTTCAAATCCTAGGCAGGCCGATTAAAATTTTCTGAACTAATCCAGGCAGATAGGAGGGTTCGGCAGTGGTTTATTACCATTTAATTGGCTAAGACATACCGCTAAGCGATTTAGCGTTCCGGTATAATGTTGAGTAGAAAGCTCAATAGTGGATTTCATCCTATTTCTAACAAGTGAGTTTACTTCTATCTCAGATTGCATTATCACTTAACATCAGGTGTGATTGCAGTCAATGGCTAATTTATAGTCAATAAAAAATGGTGCTGCTAATGCGTTAGCTTTATCATTGTAATATTTTTATAGGAATTATTTAATAAGAATGTATTACATAAATTAATTAAATTTGGTGACTTTGCACGCCCATACTTCGGAGAGTACGTTATTTTACTTTGAGTTATAATGTATCTTTTCACATTACACAACTTTACTTTTTAACGATTTGTTATTTTAAAAATAAATAGTTATTGTTATAATTTAAGTCTTCTTTACTAACTAAACAACTATGTTTATATTAACATACTTATAATTGTCGTAAGTATTTAAAACATCATCCTGAACTGGTAACCTTAAAAAGGTATATTATTTATTTATTTATTGCAAGTTAGCCCAATGCAATCACAATAATTGATGGTAAATAATGGTGCAATCTAAGATAGAAGCGGGCTAACTTGTTAGGAGTGGATAGAGTTAGGATGAAAATTCACACCCCTTTCGGTTTATGCACGACGTCGTACCGGAACGCTAAATCGCTTGGCGAAACGTCTTTGCCGGCATGGTGGTAACTACCCACGGCTATAGACTCCCACACCAGCTGGACCAGGACCAAAATAAGAAAATCTCAATTCTAATACTTAAATTTTGCCGATGGGATAACTAACTAGTCATAACTATTAAAAAAGTGGACCTAAAGCTCATTAAGATTGCTTATTTTGAACCATTCAATATAAAAGCAAGCCTATAATGGTCCGACTTTCTAAAAGCTAAAGGTTTATCAGGTGAAGCTTTTCCCCTGTATTATGGAGCTTGGGCAATGATGACTTCGGGATCTAGGAAGTTTCAAGACATCCATAATCACTCAAGTATGAAGTGTGGTAAACTTCACTCACACTACTTTAATATCTTCTTGGATTCTTCAACTAAACATAAATTTAACGAATTAATAAGTTAAAGGTCACAGTTTGGATACAGAGTTTAAATGGATTAAATTGTTTTTGTTGTTGTTAAACTTTTAATCAGCCGTAAGAAAATTATTAGCAAATCGATTGAGGAACATTAAGATGTGTTCGTGTATTATATACCTCTTCATTCTCTCTAATAAATATATATAATAAATAGTTATAGTCATTTTGTATTTCTTTCGTCGTTACTTTTTTATTAGGGTAAAAGCAGGTATTACACCGTATAGCCATGTCTTTAGTGCAGAATAGATTAATCGATATCGCTTATGTTTTATTGTAAATATAATATAATATTTATTATCACCTAAAAATGAATATGAAAAAAAATAAAATTAAATTTATTTTCATATAAACAAATTTATTTTCATATTCATTATTAGGTGATAATAAATATTATATTATATTTACAATAAAAATAAGCGATATCGATTAATAATCGATCTCGACGTCCTTTAGGACATTACTACTATGACTTGTCAGTCGTAGAGCTGTCAAAAAACTATTAATACAATGGACAAATTATAGAATACTAGAGGACGCCCGCGGTTTCACCCGCGTAGTTCTCGTTCCCGTGGGAATTTCGGTATAAAAATGTAGCCTATGTGTTATTCTGATATATAACCTATATTATTGTAAAGTTTCATCAAAATCCTGTCAGTAGTTTTTGCGTGAAAAAGTAACAAACATCCATACATCCATACAAACTTTCCCCTTTATAATATTAGTAAGGATTATATGATCATTGTGATACGTATTTGTTTTTTGTCTTTTCAGGTCATTACTCATAAGCAGAAGCAGTTGTGTTTTTTTGCAATAATTTTATTCTGTTCTGTGATTATCACTGTTTGTTTTTTTTCCACTTTAGTCCAGCTATAAGTTTGCTGGTCAGTCCAAAACGGTCACGTAGTGTTAACGAGTTGATCATATAAATGTGTAATAGCTAGCCGGAGCTAAATCGATCCGCGGCAGCGATGCTATTCCCACGAAGGTCACATATACAATGAACAGGTGTTAGCCATTGATTAGATATAAATAGAAAATAGTTTGAGCATCGCGTACCTACGGATACGGATTGGTCATGAGGAAACTGGATGACTATCGTTTTTTTTATATTTATTGACAGTTAAAGGACGCCCGCTGTTTCGCCCGCGTATTTCTTGTTCCTTTCCGAATTTTAAGACAAAATGTGCCATATACATTAATCCAGGGAGTCAGCTAACTGCATATCAAATATTTATTAAAATCGCTCCAGCCGTTTAGTCGTGACACACTCACAAACTTTCGCCTTTATAATATTAGTAAGGATAAGGATAAACTAAAACAGCAGAAAAGCGAGAGTCCGATTTTGATAATTATTTTTTTAATAGAAAGGGCACACTTCCAAGATGGTCCCATTGTCATCATGTTAGGATCTGATGATGATATCCTGGAAAAATTGAAGGAACTCTTCAAATTTTATAGGCACACCTGCAGCGATTTCGGTTTTTGTATATGTTATATTGCGTATATAATATACTACGACAGTATAGTACGAGAACGTTATATGGTGATAAATCACTAAAAAATAAGAAACAAAACTTTTTAACAAAAAATAGAACCGACTCAAGACGCAATAAAAAGTAAAAAATAACTGTGTCATTTAGTTGCTTTAATTTACAGTTATGAAAACATCGTATTATAGCATTTCATCTAGAAAATTCGCTTAATGTTGTTTGTCATCTAGGAGGTTGATAGACCAACACTGCTGTTTTCGTTACGGTGTCACTATTCCCAACGCTTATAGCAATTATTCTCTTCAAATTGAAGCCTAGCGATAAAACATGGCCTCGCGAAACGCGAAAAAAATAGAGTTCTAGAACTCAGGTTTCATTATTAATTTTAATAAAAAGTCAGTAATTAATTTCGACTAAAGATAATCGACTAAACAATTAAAAGTTAATTTCTCAAAGAAACTGTTAAAGAATAGCAAGCTTACTTTAATGCAATTTTATTGATAAAATAAAAATAATAATCTTCTTTAAGAAGTTTTCCGTGAAAAATTAAACTGTGCATGTCTACTTACCTACCTCCTGTTATAAAATATTTCATGTTCATATTTATTACGAGCTATTAAAAAGTTTAATGTGTAGCGAAGGATATAATTAATATTTCCAAACAAAAGAGATCGTAGTTATACATTGTAATCGAGTATATCAATTTCGACTATAATAAAATGAAATTATTTTTTGTAAGATATAATGTATTTTCTGAATAACTTCTACGTAGTCACGGTTTTGGTTTTTGACGAAGTTGGTTTGGACATGTAGAGAGAATGAATGGAAGGAGCCTCATAAAAGGTATTTATAAGGCAAGAGTGAATGGGAATATGAGAAAGGGAAGACTAAGGCGAACGTTCCTGGACCAAATTCAGGATAATCTGAAAAAAAAGTACCCCTGGTTATGGGAATGAGGCATGATGGTATGTACGTATGTATTTACATATTTTAAGTAAACATTCAGCGATTGGTTTAGTGATGGGTTTCTTAAAAAAAACAGAATGAATCTCTCTCTCCTAGCTTTCTAGAATCGTCACATTTCATACTGGAATCTTCTAATGGCCAATCGTAAGCTTCTTTACTATTGTTTTCGTTCTTCGCTATAAGACCGTTGAGTGAAACAACAACAAAAATAATTCGCAAGATTATTATTATAACACCGGTATGATGTATTAGAGTAAGTCCATTCCTGTTTATGCAATAACATTCGATGTTTTCGATACTTTGCCAAATGAACAAAATACCAATTTGTAATGGTAAACAACATTCCTTTAACTAATCGTATAACAATTGCATTACTATAAATATAATTGCCCGCCAATCTGCCTTGGAGCAGTATGGTGGGTCTGCGATCCATATCACCTATCCTACATTCCACAAGGAGGATAGCCTTCCTCTGCCATTAATAGGCCGATAATGGTGATGAAGAGGAAATATAATTAATGCATTAAATAATTATTTTGCAAAATTAAGCTAATAATGCCTCATTGTCAAGGCCTAAAGCAGCAGCAGCCGTTTTACGTACATTTAGATGATGAAGAGGGCTCAGATTAACTCAGCGGGAAATAAAACGAGCATTGCTTGAAATATCTCTGCGTGATCAAATTAGAAATAAGGACCTGCGCATACGAATCCAAGTAACCGACATAGCTCATAGAGACGCAAAACAGAATAGCAAAGGGCAGGGCATGCGCGGGAGCATAGTTCATAAACCCGATAGACGACAGGGTCGCGAGGTGGTGGAGTGGTGGAAATGGAAATATTCCATTCAATGAACATAGGTAAAAGGTAAAATAGAACCTTAGCAAAGGAGTATTCCCTGGTCTAAAATCTAACCCCGAAATAGGGGCTCAAAATTTGTCAGATGAATTGTAACTCAGGGTTTACACACAGTCCGCCAGTCAGTCAGTCAGTTTACAAGTGGTCTGATAGTTATTTCATAGTCATGTTAAAAATAATTATAAATTGATGATTTGAATGACTGAACATATTCTCACTAAATACGCGCATTAAAAATTACCTACCTACATTCATGTTATTTTAATAAACTTTATAAAATGCTTGATTGTATACTAATTTATTTGCATTTAAATTGAATTGAATGGTAAATCGATTTGTAACAAAAATAAATCGACACACATTATCGAATATAGTAAATCGCCTCGCCATAGCCTCATTGATCTAGTTGATCTAGTAGTGCCTCGGAGACCACGTTAAGTCAGCGACCCCGGTCATTGCCATTGATCTAATAGTAATCGTACATGAATCGAATATTATGACCTTAAGCCCGCCGACCTGCATTAAACAGCGTGGTGATTCTGTGCTTAACATCCAATTTCATTTCAGAAGACCTGGCCCTTTAATAATCTGATGATGATGAATCATTCATTTATTCATCAATTCCATACATTTTAAACTATTTAAATGATTGGCCTTGATGTGAAAGATCTTGCCGTTGCCAAAAGCGACTGCAGTAGTTTTATGGTGCAGTATCCATAAATTCAAGGCTTAGTCAAGAGAGCAATAAATAACATTGAAAGTGGTATTGGAATAAAAATGTTATATTTATGATTGGAATATGATAAATTTAATTCATTTGAACATTGTTTCAAGAAATATTTTTAAACTTTTAAAATTTTATTCAATCCATCTACCTATGTGTACTTATCTATACTAATATTATAAAGAGGTAAATTTGTAAATAAAGTTCCGTCGGGGCTAATCTTCGGAACTACTGATCCGATTTTAAAAATTCTCGCGCGAGTCTGACCGTGAAATTTATTAAATTTAGCTTTATGCGTTTGCCTTTTATAGTATGTTAATTAGTTATATAGTTTCGGAGATATTACAAAATTTCTAAAAACAAATCTGCCGCTTTATCGTCGAAATTAAGTTGACCTCCTCCGTGTTATATTATACGTACCGAATAAGGGTCAACATTTTGGTACTGATATTCTTTGAGAATTCGATCTTTGATCTTTTCTTTTAATTTATTTGGCATGGCAGACCATATTTATATAATATATGAAAAAGTTTGTTCGTTTGTTTAAACGGGCTAATCTCGAGATCTGCATGTCGGATTGTAAATTATTTTTTTATTATGAAAGCTAGACTCAAAAGTGAAATAGACTAATACAAGCTATACACATCAGCTTGCCATAAATATATATTGTTAATGTTAATGTACTGTAATATCGTACAATGTTTAACAAAAATGTAGATCTTTAGTACACGGGACGGGACGGAGGATATTGTTTCACGGGAAACTATAAAAAAAATAAATTGAGAGAGGTAAAGAAAAGAAGAACGGGAAAAATCCACACTTTATATGAAAGTCAGTCTTTAAAATTAAAAGAGTACCTAAGAGGTTTTCACGCGAACGAAGTCGTGGGCGACTGCTAGTAAGTTATTTATAGGTATGTTTAGTCAAATAGAATTTCATAAACATTTGACAACAACACAAACAAAATGAATAGTATAAAAACAAAAAACATGACTGCATGATGAAGTAATAAACTGAAAAGAGAAAAATAAGGATCATTATATCTATATAAAGTTCTAAGTACTTTATGGTGCTGCAGGCGGAGACAAACAATATAATATAAGATACTCTGTCGCTGCACTGCCACACTACCACAATTCTGATGAATTCAACAACACCTCATAATTATGTCAAAATCTGTCCAGCCGTTTAGGCTGTAGCGCATGCCAAAGAAATGAACATACAGACATATGTACGCTCGAAAAACATTATCCTCCTTCTGACGCAGTCGGTTAAAAATTATCAATTATATATAAATTGTATTTTATCAATCGCACAACGATCCAATCACAATGGAACTAAGCCTAATTTTATTTAATTGCCTTAAGCATAACAATGTAGCTCTGAATATTAAACCGAAATTCGTTTACAGTGTGTCGATTCTTGAAAAAAACACATCTTACACACATCTCGCTTACATCTCGTCTATTGTGTCACCTTCAGTTCGACTATCAGTTTAATGTGGCAAAATGTCATTGGCGAATACAGATTTATGTTACATTCGCTTCGCAACCGTGGTACGTCGCAACCGTGCTTCAAAACATACGTTTTCATACAGCAGTTAAGAAGATTAAAGTGAACAGATATAACCTTTGATAAAATTTATAATATCATCAACTTATTTTTTAATGGACATGAATTTTGTTTGACGCACGTTTCCTTTCTCGAGAGCCCCTGGGTAGCTGTTCTAATGTTGGTTGTTCGGCTTAGGGTGGTAATGTAGACTCTACAATAATCATTATTAGATCATAATGAAAATGTACCGAAACCAACGGATGCCGCTCCTTTAGGGTGAAATAACATCACCAACTTTCCATTTCAGGAATTATTCTCGAATTTTCAGGAATTAATAAAGTAAATGTAGTAATATTGCAAATCAAAAATTATCTGCGTGCCAAAAGTCCAAGTCCGATCTTGTCATATCTCTTTTGATATATCAACCCGTCTCTTTGCGTATAATTGTACTGAAATATTTCTATCATAATAAGGAACGTCCACGTTTTGTTTGTCGTGCATGAATATTTTTGCACGTCATTAACCAAATAATTTTGGCGTTTACAACATCATTGCAAATATAAGTTTGCGGATGGCAAAATGTAAATAAAGGTCGATCCACAAAAAAGCACCATATTCCCAATGTATATAGTACAGTTTTCAGTTTGATACTCGCCTGTTTGCTTAACACGAAAGTGTAGTATGTTTGTACTGAAAAGCGCGGTACGTAACGAGGACGAAAATTGTCGATTTCTTCCGAACCAAGTTATCCATTGTCGAAAATACAACTGTTTTTATTTTTTCTTGGAAAATTTCCTCTATTGCCCATATTTCTAAGGTCCAATGTTCTGCGAATTTTTCCTTAAAGGGAGCTTGGTTTGTTTTCCTCTGACCACTAAAAGGCTTTGTACGTTTTGGCTCTTATGCTGTAGTAATAAGGTTTTTTATGGCGTTGTGTGCGAAATAGGTTAAGTCTTTTTCATATCGAAGATGTTGGGATATTTTCTGCCGCACGTGTTTGAATTTTCTTTCAGTGTCGCGATAGAAATACCCGCACGCGGTCGTCATGACGTTTCGCGCGCTTTTTGACGTTTGCGCGGAAGTTTTCAGTACAAAATTTGAAATTTAAATTTATGTGCGTGCTCTATGATAATATTTTTTTTATTGTAGTAAAAATATGGTTGCCAGGTGTTTTTTAAAATGTTTTGGATCAGTGCAGTGATATATAGGATGACGTCAATTTAAATGAAAGTATGTTTTATTCAAAAACACGTGACAGGAGCACAACATCTAATTTTAAAATTGCTATTATTTTTGCGATTGGTTTGAAGATTCGTTTGACACTCTACTAGTATACATGGTGTTCTTTATATTAAACTAAGAAATCATTAAGAATTAATATTCTCTGTCGAATCGATGTAGTTTCGTAAAAATGCGATTAGTTGTAAAATGTGCTTTATGACATGTTATAAATTAATAATAATAACTGACTAATTTTATTGAAAGGGAAATGATTCGAATTAAAAAATAATTCTTTAAAAATTCCTAAATAATTTTATAAGGAATTTGCATTTTTCCAACTTAAAAATTTTTCAAACTCAACTACATTTCAGCGATTATAATAAAAAAAATAATAATAGAAAAAAACAGATGGCCTTATGATCAGATTGCAAGAACCTTTTCATCCTTCAGATTCTAGATCTCTTACGCCACCCTGAAGTGGATTCCAACAACTGTCATAGGGGTACTCTCATTGTCAGGACTTAACTCACTAAGTTCACAAGCCTCATCGATCCCAAGTGTGTTGAGTTGAGATCCAAGTCCCAATTGTTGTTTTTAAAAATTTTCCGTTCAAACTGGCACAACTTCTATTATCATTATCAGCCTATTAACGGCTCACTACTGGGCTGGCCTCCTTCCTTATAGAGGAGTACGGAGCGTAGATTCACCACGCTGCTCCAATGCGGGTTGGCGTCTTCTTCTATACTCGTTTGAATTCCTAGTACCGTTGCCGAAGTCCTATCAGTAAGCCTACAGTACATTCACAACCAGATATAAATCCTACTTTATATAGTGTTGCTATTTGGAGGTAGCATGCATGGTCTTTAAACAAGAGAATTTTGTGATAAGAAAGAATTCTGTTATAAATACCTAGCCGACGTTAGCAACTCCGTCCGCGGGAAGTCTGTATTGCGATAGTTTGATAAAATGTCCTAATTATATAAAAATATTAATATTATAAAGGCGAAAGTTTGTAAGTATGGATGGATGGATGGTTGGATGTTTGTTACTCTTTCACGCAAAAATGACTGAATGGATTTTGATGGAACTTTACAATAATACTGCTTATACATCAGAATAACACAGACTGATTTTTATTCCAAATTTTTTATGGGAACGGTAACCACGCGGCTGAAACCGCGGGCGGCCTCTACTTTATTATAATGACCTGAATGAACCGAACGTGCTCTCCATAGCACGGGGATTTACCAGCAAAAATTCTTAATTCCTATACTCTGTATCTCTATTATTAAATAAACTAAAATATTGTTAGTAACAAATGACTGGAAACCGTATAGACCTATGTATAGAAACGGCAAACATTAAAAGAATACTAAACGATCAATTGTGTATACCACAAGTAAAATGAACCTTAAGATGTACTACATAGAGTTGAGATTAAACTCGTGTGTACACAGTTAATTAAATGACGCCTCACATTCTAGGGAGAGGTTTAACAAGCCTGCACAATAAACTCTGCCTGACGCTAGTTCTTATAGTTCATTTGTTCCATTTATCTACACATTTGCTGGTTTTTTGCCGCTGATCATGAGGGCTTGGGTTCGAGTCCCTAATTAAGTAATTTTTATGACACTTGCTGTGTTAAAAAACAAAACAACAATCAGCTTCTGCTTTCCTGTTTTTTTTATCAACTACAAGTTGGCCCTTGACTGCTATCACACCTGATGTTAAGTGATGATGCAATCTAAGATGGAAGCGGGCTAACTTGTTAGGAGTAGGAAGAAAATCCACACCCCTTTCGGTTTCTACACGACATCGTACTGGAACGCTAAATCGCTTGGCGGTACGTCTTTGTCGGTAGGGTGGTAACTAGCCACGACGAAAGCCTCCCACCAGCCAGACCAAGACAAATTAAGAAAAATCTCAATCTGCCCTGCCAGGAATCGGACCCAGAACCTCCGTCTTATAAATTCACCGCGCATACCACTGCGCCACGGAGGCCTGGTACTGCAATAATATATCGTTGAAAACTGCCTCTTTAGTTAGTTCAGTGGTTAATGTATGTGACTTACGATCATGAGGACCTGGGGTCAGATCTTGACTCGGGTAATGAAGTATTGAAGATTTTCTTTTCTGCATTAGTGGGACTATTCTTAATGATAATATAGGGCTACACTTTAATGAGGGAGGGAGTTATAGTACATCATACTGAATATATACCAGGTTCTTCAAACTACCTAAGTACCGATGAAAATATATCTGAAACATTGGACTTCAAGACTTTTAGACTTGAAGTTAATCATACTACCTACTATACTATAAGGACGAAAGTTTGTGAGTTTGTGAGTGTGTATGTTTGTTATGCTTTCAGGTAAAAACTTTTTCACTTACAGAGAAAACATACACTTACTCAGGTAAAAGATTTTAATGAAACTTTACAGTAATATACCTCATAAACACATAGAGTACTTTATTCCCGAAATTCCCACGTTGACGAGTCCTGCGCGGGTGAAACCGCAGGCGTCCTCTTGTCTAAATTAAAAATTTACTGACAGACAGAATCCTTAGTCTCAAGTCTTATAAATACGTTGAGGTAAATATCAAATGACATAATAAATATTTTTCGTCTATCGGATCTGTTAAATAATATAGGTAAGGCCCCACTGAATTTAATAGGTCGTTTAACATCCGGTGCTGGTCGCCATTTTATGTGGCAATATAAAAATATTGTAATAGTTACTTTGTGTTTTACGAGCACTAATACAGCCAAACTGTTGTTTACTAAGTCATAGATGCGTTTATTGTACCTAACTTATTTTCAAGGACAGAATATGTATTAACAATACAGTATTATACCTTTTATTCTATTATACTTTTCTACTGCCTCATTGCTCACTAGACCATCTATCTACTGCCACATTATGTGACTACGATCAAGATGTCGAAGTTCAGTAGTTTTTGCGTGAAAGAGTCACAAACATACATACAAACTTCCGCCTTTATATTATTAGTAAGGATGATTATTGTCATACTATGAGGCAACTATTGTGTTTTGTTCATGGTGTCCATTCAACTCTGGGGCTCGGCAAGTCACTCGAATATTGAAATCCTCCAACGCTTCCAAAACAATATATTAAAAGTAATAAGCAATGCACCATGGTTTACAAAAACATCAGTTGTTCATGAATACCTAGGATATATCACCTGTTGGGTCCCTATTCCACCAGCATTTTGCGGGCGTCAGCGTTCCTCTAATATCTGCGCAGCGTTTTTTGACAACAGGTACAATCACGTACATTATTTTACAACCTGTATGACAAAACTCTTTTACTTCTTCCACTTTTTCTCCATCTATCACAATATTACAATCTGTCACATATTCATCTCTTTCAAAAACCATTACTTAGAAGTAAAAGAGTTTGTATACCTGGGTAGTAAATTTATGAAAGATGGAACGTGTGAGAGTGATATTGAAAGGAGAGTAAATGCTGGCACTTGGTGAATGGTGCTCTGTATGCATTTATGAACAGCCAGAAAGTGTCCCAAAAGGCAAGATTGGCTGTGCATAGAGGTGTGTTGGTGCCCACACTTATGTATGGTAGTGAACTTTGGGTATGGCAGAAGAAGCACAAAAGTAAAATAAATGCGGTAGAGATGAGAGCATTGAGGAGTATGTGCGGGTCAAAATTGTGTGAAAGAGTTAAAAATAGTGTGATAAGAGAAAAGTGTGGTGGAAAAGAAGATGTAGTGACTAAAATTGAGAAAGGGATGCTTAGATGGTTTGGACATGTAGAGAGAATGGATGAAAGAAGATTAACAAAAGAGATATACAAGGCGAGGGTGAATGTAAATGTTGAAAGGGGAAGGCCTAGGCGAATGTTCCTGGACCAAATTCAGGACATTTTAAATAATGGCCAGGTCAAGAGTACCCTAAACCGACAAACTTGTATGAAAGGATTAATGAGAGTGGAAGAAGCTAAGGAGGTGTGCAAGGACCGTGGCAAATGGAGGGATGTGGTCTCTGCCTACCCCTATGGGAACAAGGCGTGATGTGTATGTATGTATGTATGACAAATTTAAATGTATTATTTTTCTTACCTCTAAGTTATAGCAAGCCTCTTTTTCGTATGTAGTTTCAGACATTCACAAATATTTATAATATTCAGATTTGTTATTTTTAATACTATGAGAGTACAGTGCGAAATATTCACTTTCTTGTAATCGATTGGACCGTATAGGATTTTCCTAAATTGACGATGATAATTTCTTCTTATTTTTTTTACGTTATTTTCGTTGGAGTAACGCTGGTGGAATAGGAGCCTTAAGGATGAGATATATATGTCACTAGAGACCTAAAAGGAGAGGCTTGAGCATCACAAAAACAGCCTAGCCGTCAAACTATTAGATGTCAGAGATTGCACATTTCGTCTGAAAAGGACACGACTGGCCAACATAGTAGTCATATACTCAGTCCTGAAGTTGCTCTACATCAGTGGATGTGCAGTACCCAAAACGAGATATTAACAGACATTTGATCGGATTATGGTCCAGCGACTTATCTCCGATAGAAAATAGAGTTTAACAAAAAAAAAGATCATGGTGCCTTTGGGGAGTGAGAAATATCCTGACCTTCCCTTAAGATTTAATTTTCACCAGTGTTCCACAAAAGGTTGACACAAAGCCTGGCGACTTCTAGGCCATATTAAGAGCATGATCTAAAAAAGGTCTCTAAATATGGTAGTCATAAGTAAATAAAAATTTTTAACAAAAAATAGAACCGACACAAAACGCACTAAAAAGTAAAAAATAACTGTGTCATTTAGTTGCTTTAATTTACTTAAGCATATCTAGGAGTCGGTGCCAGCCATGGTTTCTACTTTAAGGACGTTATTTAGAACCCACATACAGCTTTCCTACGTAAAATAAATATTCCTTAAACTTGGCTGGCACCGACTTCATAGATAGATTTTAGAGTCGGTTCTATTTTTTGTTAAATATTTTTATTTCTTACTTTTTAGTGATTTATCGCCACGTAACGTACTCGTACTATACTGTCATAGTATATTATACGGCACTAGTAGCCAAAAAGCTACCGATACTGAGACAAAGACCGAAATCGCTGTAAGCGTGCCTCCAAAATTTGAACAGTTCCTTCAATTTCCCAAGGATATTATCATCAGATCCTAACATGACAATGGGACCACCTTGGAAGTATGCCCTTTTTAATAAAAAAAGAATTATCAAAATCGGACAACTCTGTAAAAAGTTATGCGTGGTCATACATAAAAAAAATATATACGTGTCGAATTGAGAACCTCCTCCGTTTTTTTTCTTCGGTTAATAAAATAAATAGGTAAATAGTAGAACAGTTATCTCTTTTACTAAACCCTTTTGAGGTTACTATAAAAAAGCGGTGAAACTTTTCTCTCATTGTTTTTTTATTTTTTTTTACGTTTCTTTTGTTGTAACTTTTATTGTTGTATATAAAATTCATGCCTTTACAAAACCGCCACTTAGAGACTTGCATCTGGTCTGAAATTCAGGCCGCATGCATTTACAGTTACATAAAGAATTACACAGTCAAATTGTTCTTTAGCTGGACCTAAACGAGCTGACTGACTGACTGTTAAATTCTGAATGAATTTAAACTGAATAAAAATTTTCCGAGACGAAAAGGATTGTGTAAAATTTAAAATGTGAATTAAAAAGCGGCCAAGTGCGAGTCGGTCTCGCCCATGGAGGGTTCCATAGCATACAAAACATCATCATAGATGTAGGCAGAGACTACATCCTTCCATTTGCCACGGTCCTTGTATATTTCTTTAGCTTCTTCCACGCTGATACCAGTTTGTCGGTTTAGGGTACTCTTGATCTGGCCATTATTTAAAATGTCCTGAATTTGGTCCAGGAACATTCGCCCAGGCCTTCCCCTTCCAACATTTCCATTCACTCTCGTCTCATAAATCTCTTTTGTTAATCTTCTTTCATCTATTCTCTCTACATGTCCAAACCATCCAAGCGTCCTTAATCCCTATTAAAAAATTATATATTCACTAAAATTTTCTTTTGTTCTAACGTTTAAGTTATATTTATTTTAATTAAGTTGAGACAAGATGAGTTATAACAAATTACAGATATATAGATATCAATAATAATTGAAATACATTTTAACATTTACTCTTGAAAACTATACAGTTGCCTTGCCTCGGCTAACATAAAGTTGCTTTGCTCGTACATAATGTAATTCTGGAGTGCGATGTACTTAATATCATAAAATTGCAAAGGTATATAGACCTTATTTATTGCTAGTTTTAAATTCTCAACAAATAAATGTAAAAAAGTGATAAATTCGTATGCATAGTAAAAGTGCGAGATTTTTCACGTATAAGTGTAAAAGAATTTCTAGCTTAAAATTCCAAACGGCTAAATGTAAAATGTTAGAAAACTCGTATGTGCGATGATTTAGCGTAAAAGTGCAAAGGAATATGGACTTAATTTAGTGTAAGTTTAAACCACAAAACACTTATGTACCGAATGTAGAGTGCCGTGTCCTTAACGTAATCAAAGTTCAAAGGAATATCGACTTTATTTAGTGCAAATTTAAAATTCTAAACAGGTAAATGTAGGAAGGTTGCGTCGTGTGCGATGTGCTTAAAGTAAAAGTGCAAAGGAATATGGACTTTATTTAGTGCAAGTTTAAAATTCAAAATATCTAAATGTAGGAAAGTTGCATTGAGTGCGATGTGTTGAACGTAAAAGTGCAAAGTATTATGGACTTTATTTAGTGGTAGTTTAAGACACAAAACGGCAAGTTGACTCATCCGTGTGCGGAGTGCGCGCGGCGGGCGGCGCGCGCGCGTGCCTCGCTGCGCGACTGTGAACCATGTCCTGAGCGGGTCATGGAGACTATCTCCGAGGATGCGGAGGGTGAATTGGAACTTGGTAATTGTTTTACTAACGTCAATTTTTACCTTATTATTGAAAGTAAAACGGCTGAACTCGTGATTATTGTCCAAGTATGCTCTACTAGTAGAGTAGTTTCATACAGTCCAAACGGTTTGGAACCTGCCCATGTGGGGGAGTTCAAAACTAGTGCGGTAAATTCTGACAATAATTACGATGACGAATGAATGACGTTGTCGTTTTTGCCTTTATTTCAATATTTTGATAAATCTTATAGTTTTTGTCGAGGAAGTAACTCAAACATCATATGTATATTGTGCTTCGAAGTAATTCAAACAATTATTGTTGTACCTAGTGGACCGTTAAAATAGGTTGATAATAATGTTTATAACCTACGAGTTACGAGTGCATTCAATTGTAATCCCTAGTTTGTGACAAGTCTTCAGTGGTGTAGGTACGTAGTTAAAGTAAAGTCATAAACCGTTTGATTTGACTGCGCGCATTCCGATGAAACTATACCAGTTTCAAGTGGCCAGTAAAACTTACAACTGCGCAGTCAAAGCGGTTGGAACCGATACTGAATTAGAGCGTATGGCCTCAGCCGGGATAATGAAACTATCCAGATAGATTATCATTTCAAATGTTCAATTAGAGAACTAATTGGATTTGTTTAAACTTCGTTAGCTTACAGATTCCTACATACATTATAAATTCAAATTCTGCACTAGCGAACGTTTGTTAATTCGTACTCATGAATTGGTTTTTTTAACCTTTGTCTGGAGGCATGGTTTAATGTAACATGATACGTCTTTTTATTTTTATTGGATAGTGTTAAGGATATTATAAATTTTGAAACATGATATCAAAAATTGTGGAGCCGGCAGGATTCGAAACCACATCTCTTTAGCTGTCGCTGTCAGAGCGTCCTATACTTCCAGTTTTAGGAGTTGGTGCAACGCTCTGGCCGTAACATTTAAAGACCACAACATTAATTCGACATAGGCCTCTCCCCACTTTTCAGTCTTTTGCCACTTTTGTTCATTGAGGCCTTACGAAAATCATCCTCCCAACGTTTAACCTGTCTTCACTTATTCATTTTACCATCTCTAGGATACTATTCTGAAATTATTTTTGTGCATGTCCATTTCTCACTTTTTTTACGTAACATATGCCCTGCCCAGTCATTGTAAGCTCTTGTATACTTTCTCCACGTTTTTAAATTTAGTTATAATTTTATTTTTTTGTTAATCTTACGTGCAGTGAGTATAAAAGAGTTCCGTTATAAACATTGACTTAGGTATATGTATGAATTAAGGTCACCCAATACGCCAATAATTACAAGCAATTGTTTTTTATTTATTAATTTGGTAGACCCATATAAAGAAAATCGATGTGTTCCGTAAAGCATGTTACTCTGCGAGTACAAGCCATTACACCTGATTATATAATAGTTATCCGATAGACTACGATCATTACCCTAAGGCCGACAACCCGCATTGGGCCACCAATTTTATCTCTTAAACCCCTCTCCGGTCAGATAGTTCTGGCGAGCTTATTGTTTATCTTAATCGATTTATATTTTACACAAGGCCTTTTTGGGTCATTATTTTTTGGTTGCAACGACGGTATTTCGACTTTTCCCCCAAAAACCTCTTTCACAAAGTTAGGCCACTGCTTAGTTTATCCTGAATACAATAATTTTTGACACGTAAGCTTATAGCACATTGTATCGCTAGCGACCTTACTTATTAGGGAACCTGACATGGTACATCAAAAATTGTCTTATGCGATAAATTTAACTAATTTAAACAAACTGTTTCCTGTAATTTTTTTATTTTTGTCAGTTACGATTCGGGGTCGATATTATCTCTATTCGCGATTTAACCAGAACTTATTTTTTTTAATATCAGGTTAAGTGTATTTGTCATGGGGTTTCTTTTCTTAGCAAAGTTTAAAGTTGGAAAGCTTCAAAAAACACGTAAAGTTCCTACATTTCTACAAAGTGAAGGATTATAAAATAAATTTAATTAAAATAAAGTCATGGAGGTCATGCTTATGTCATGTGTAATGCTTATGTTCCGCTCCACCCAGTTATTGTTGAAAATTCTGCACTCCAAATTGTAGACGAGTATATACATATACCTAGGGCATTTGGTCCAGTTAGGTAGGTCCAATTTCGAGAAAGAGGTGAACCGCCGAATCCAACTTGGCTGGGCAGCGTTCGGGAAAATGCGTGACATATTTTCGTCCAAAATTCCTCAGTGCCTGAAGACCAGAGTCTGAACAGTGCGTGTTGCCAGTGATGACCTACGGATCTGAGACATGGTCGCTAACTGCGGGCTTCATGAGAAGGCTCAGAGTCACTCAGCGGGCGATGAAAAGAGCAATGCTCGGAGTATATCTGCGTGATCGAATCAGAAATGAGGAGATCCGCAGAAGAACCAATACAACCGACATAGCTCAGCGAGTCACAGAACTGAAGTGGCAATGGGCGGGGCACGTGGTTCGAACAACTGATGGACGTTGGGGGCAGAAGGTACTAGAATGGCGACCCTGCACCGCAAAGCGCAGTGTTGGTCGACCCCCCACCAGGTGGACTGATGACATCAAACCGGTCGCAGGGAGCCTTTGAGCACATCCGGCTCAGGATCGTTGTGTTTGGAAGTCCCTACAAAAGGCCTATGTCCAGCAGTGGACTTTCGCCGGCTGATAATGATGATGATGATGACGATGATGAAGTCAGGAGAACTTTGTTCATAGGTACCTATATTTATAACTCGAAATTGGAATGTTAAAAAAACCAGAAGTCAGCAATTGTAGGTACTTGACGGTGTCATTACATTGGATTGAGATAGTTTCAAGAGCAAAGTGTCGAAAAATAGAATTTCTTCTGAACCCACTCCCACGCGCACAATAATAGCCGAGCCAGTGCTGGATACACACCGTACACTAGCCAAGAGGGAATCGGATTTGTGCACGAAGGGTTCCTTTTCGTTATTATTTTATTCTAAAAGACGCCCGCTTTTTCATCCGCGCAATTCTTGTTCCCGTGGGATTTTTGGGATATAATGTAGCCTATATATATATATATACGTAACCTTGTGCAATTAAACCCCTCCAAGACGCAAGTCTGTGCTTTTTCAGCAAAGAAGACAGCGTTATGTTCATCACTCCTCTTTCAGAGCACTCATATTTCGCCCGGTAAATCTATTGGAATCCTTGGTGTCGACATCTCGAATGAAGTCCAATTTCGCGATCATTTGGAAGGGAAAGCTAAGTTAGCTTCTAAAAAACTTGGGGTGCTCAATCGAGCCAAACGCTACTTTCAGCCTCAACATAGGCTCTTGCTCTACAAAGCCCAAGTACGTCCGCACATGGAGTACTGCTCACATCTATGGGCCGGAGCACCTCAATACCAACTTCTTCCACTTGATTGCATCCAAAAGCGGGCAGTTCGATTTGTTGACAATTCCAAACTCACAAACCAGTTGGAGACCTTAGAGCACCGTAGGGACGTCAGCTCTCTATGTGTGTTCTATCGTCTTTATAATGGCGAGTGCTCTGAGGAGTTGTTCGAACTTATACCACCCTCTGTCTTCTCTCAGCGGAACTTGCGGCGTAGAAACAAGTTTCACCCACACCATCTGGATGGCTGGTTTTCTACAACCACTAAATTTTCTAGGTCGTTTCTGCCGCGAACTTGCAGAATCTGGAACCAACTTCCTGCTGCGGTATTTCCTGCTAATTTTAACATGGGTGTATTTAAGGGGCGAATAAACCAATTCCTCAAAGGCCGGCAACACATTAGCAGTGCCTCTGGTGTTGCAAATGTATATGGGCGGCGGTAATCACTCAACATCAGGTGACCCGCATGCTCGTTTGCCCGCTTTAATAGCGATAAAAAAAAAAAAGAAAAATATGTTATTGTGATATGTAAATATGTAAGCTATATTATGTTAAGTTTCAAATAAATCCATTCAGTAGTTTTACGTGTAAGAGTAAAAAAGATCAAGGATTTCAAGAGTAGTATACCTGTTGTCGTCATTTATATAAAAAAAACGACATAACCAACGTCGTAATCGAGCCCTATTTAAACATTTATTTAATCTGCTTTTAAAAATAAATACCTCATCTGTGAAAATTTAAACTATCTAGCTATCACAGTATTGTGGCACAAACATACAGACAGACAGGCTGTGATGTCTTAGTAATAGGGTATCGTTTTTACTATCTGGGTACGGAACCCTAAAAAACTGAAGTACACCAATGTTGAGATAAGTCAATCGACGTAGTTCTGTTTATCGTGATTCCATTACCCGACGTCAAGCGGTACACTCGCGGAGACAAGTGTCTACAGAAATTACTAAAAAATTGTTCCTCTTGGGATACCCGACAGTACTGTTAACTAACATACGACTAGCGCTGTGAGTTAGTGAGAGAGGAGGAGCCTGCCTACCGCTGTCGTTGCGTGTGCAAGGGAACTCAGACAGACTGGCGCCTTAAAAATTATAGTTATAGGTTATAAAGAAGCAAAGTAATAATAACTAATGATTCATTTCATCATTATCAGCTTATTAACGGCCTACTAAAGGGCCAGGCTTACCTCCTTAAAGGGGAGGAAATATGGAGCGTAGACCCAGCTCGCTACTTCAATGCGAATTGGCGGTTGGATGGTGATGATTGCGACCGCGGCCGACGGCTTAACGTGCTCTCCAAAGCACGGAGGTGTATTAAAAACTCAGAATTAGAGTCATTCGGGGTAACCGAGCGCAGTGGGTAAGTGAGCGCACTGCTTCTATCTCCAGGAAGGGAGGTGGAGGTGAGGAGTTTGTTTTGGTCAATCAGGGGCACCGGTAAGGTGAATTAGTTTCGACATGCCCAAACGCCTTACTATGTGCATTCTGTTAGTAATTGTCAAAAAAGTATTTTTGTTGATTTAATTTTAATTTTTTAGCGTGTTGGAAAACACGGATACTTCTAAAATTGTTATGTGAAGACGGTAAGCGACGTTTTAGTTTATGAAGTGCATATTCTCCTGTCTTTTTTAAATCATTATTTAAGGTTACGTTGAGTGTTTGCAAGTCGGCGGCCATTTGTTTGATATTAGGCATTCTGGGTAAAGTGTGCGCGGATAAGTGTGCGCATGCGCTCACTTACCCGCGCGCTTAAACTAAGAAAAAACCTTTTAAAGTTAGACTTAGCCCAATATTATTCCCCGTTACCTATGTCAAGATAAATATGTTGACCAACAGAAGAATGGATTCAATGCGTAAATAATAAGGATTGATGGCATGAATTGTGTGTTTCTCAGGAAGGTGATAATAGTATATTTGTTTGTGATTATTCTTCCAATTTGATTTTATTCAAATTTTTGAACATGATATTGTCATTCATATCAACAGGTTTAATGTTAAAATACTTTGTTTGTAGTGTTGATTGTTTTATTTGTGTACTAGAGATAAGAATATTCATGAAGATTTAATAACAGATAGATCTCCATTGCAAGACTTAATGTTAGATTTTAAGATACTTTTGACTGTGTTTAAATGAAAACTAAATATTTCGTTAAGATGGCTTTATATTTTTTGTTTGATGATCTAAGTTTCATTTCAATTTATTTGTTATATATTGATTATTTATCGAATGCGCTCACTTACCCTATTGCGTCTACTTACCCCACAGGGCTGCGTACACTTACCCGCAATACGGGTCAAGTGTCCGCATTCCGACTTACTATCAAAATTTTGATTTTTTTTGTTAACTATGGAACAGGATGTTTTATTTTCTGTTTCAATTTGTTGGCTAATAAACATTCTTTTCGAAACATTTTTTTTTTTTCCAATTTCTTCTTTAGTTCTGCTCTGTGAGGCTGTAAACAGTAAAGTGCGCGCACTTGACCCGAATGACTCTATTCCGAGCCCCAACTCTGGTTTCGTGATCGAAGCTACAAAAGCTAACCACTAGACCAACGAGGCAGTCGCCAGATGATTCATTTAAATGAACAACTTCAGACACTTTTTGTTAGAATGTGTAAACAAAGCTTTATAGGCAATGCAATTAAATCTACATTTATGGTAGCATTGTATAAAGCGGCCTTATATAATCTTTGAAATAAGTCTATGAACGTTATAGCCTTTGCCTATATATAGTTTGTACAAATTTTTGTCTTTTTCTTTTATCCGGCCATTTAATTTGTAACATCGAATTGTTTGTAGCCCAATCTGTTATTGTATTTCTCCCAAACTTTAATTAAAACAAGTGTAACGTCTATATATTACTTTCATTCCTCACCATAACTCTATCACTTTGACAATTTTTATGAAATAGCGCTCTAAAATTTCCGCAAAATGTACCAAATTTTTTTTAGATTTACATAAATCGTTTTATCACGTTTCCTTTTGTTGAAAAAGTCAGTCATTCGTTGCGTACCAGTGAGAAAAAAACAGCAAACACGAGTAGCTCTCCTAAAACAATTTTTATATATAGCCGCAACGTTTTGCATATACCTGTTTTACAGAAAAGATCCTTTGATTTTAGTTTCAATTCAAAAAAATTAAATTGAATATAAAACTAAGAGAATTTACGATTAAAACGTTGTCAGGCCACGGAACGCACCAGGCGTATCCAAAAGTTCCAAAGAGCCATTGCAGATGCATCTCTCAGCAATGTGGCTAAGCTTAATAGAAAGCCTGAAGTCCGGGAAGCTCTGAACTCTCCTGAGATCAGACTATGTAGGCTGCAAAGGAATAAAATAAATCAATCAATGCCGCAAAGAAGACAACCGTACCAAATAAAGTAATGGTGGCACCCAAGCCGAAATCTGCTGAAGTCAATCAGAAGGAGGCACCTCGTAAAGATCCTTACAATAAAAAAGTCTAATGTACGTGTACGATGTAAGTTCCAAGAAATAAACCCAAAACATTTCATTTAATAATTAATGTATTGTTACTCCCAAGAGCCTCAGTTAAGGTATCATTAAAATGTGTAAATAAAGCAACAAACGTTTTAAAAACCCCTTTGATGGTTTCATCTATGGTTTCAATTACGCGAGTTGCAAAGTTGGCGTTCATTATAAAGTTTTAATGGTGGGATTATTCATTAACTAAGGTTTCTCAGCCGCAAGTTGGGCGTTATTAATAGGTGAGCATATTGCTCACAAGCTTCCCTGCTCGAGAGCTTTGAGAAACTTTTTAATAATTGTTTACATGTCACACAGAATATTGTTAATTAAAATATGAGGATTTTCTTTTATTTGTTACGCTGAATCTTTTTATATTATTTCGGAAAATGAATAGTTTGTGCCATATAGTTGCTTCATTTGTAAATTGTTTTTCAGCTTTTCTTAATTAAGAGGATTTCGAATTAGTTCCATGTAATTTTCGCTTAACTGGCTTCTGTAGTTTGGTTTTCAAAATAAAATACCTGAAATAAGTGTCATCCAAGTAAATGAAATTACAAATATTTTCAGTACGTCACACGCTACTGTACATAGAGAGATAATATAGAGACGAAGTCGGGACTCGACTCCTACTATCGACTTTCGTTACCTATTTTCCCTACGCCCTACGAGAGGGCTTTCGGAATAATTTTGTAAAGAGATTTCTTAGTAGTTAAGTAATTCTGGGACATAAAAAGTAAATACAAACGAATAAAATATGCAGTGCCGAATTGAAGTTATCGTCGTCTTATTTATGTAAGATTTATTAAGTTTATAAGCACTCTCTTTAGACCTTTTTAAAATAAATAAATTTGTTTTGCATTTGATTTTGACTAACGTGTAGTGTTGAAGAAAACTTAAGAAAAAAGATTCACGTAAAAGCTATAAGCAATGATAGGTTTAGAGATTGTTATTTATGTAGGGCGTGTAGATTTAGACACTTTGCTTACCGTAAGATCTGATATTTTTTTTACAGTGACGACGATGTTATGTCTTGGTATACAAGAGAATCTTTTGGGTAGTATATAGACAGATTATGGTAGTAATGAAGCCAGGTACAGTTGAATAACACTTTAGTATCCGACAGTATCTTGCTCAATGCATCAGCGCGCACCTGTCAGCCGTGTGCGAGCGACATCACTCATAACCGATCGTGTCACTGAACTTTTCAGGGATAATGTATTTATACATTTATATCGACAGAAGGTGAAATTAATAAAAATAAATCTCTGTTCTTTTACTTGTTTACCTACTCGTACATAACTACATACATACGAGTCGAATATTATGTATGTATTTATGTACTCGTACGTACGAATGAGTCGGATTTATATTGTACGTTGATATAAGAAACTAGCGCCTCTTATATCTAAAGCGCCTGTTAACGTTGCTTTTTTGTTCTGTGTGTGTTTAATAAAACTTCTTATCCGATTTGGATTGAGTTTTCGTAACTTCAAATCTTATTTTTCACTGAAAGCTTTAGTTTAATTAGGAGGAGGTCGACGCATTTTTTATTAGTCGTTTGTCACAGTATATTAATTATTAAACGCTCTATGCATTTTTTATTCTATTTAACAAAAATAAACGTCTGGTAGTGACTTTTTGCGAGCGTCAGCGTTCCTTCAACGTCTGCGCAGCGGTGACGTCGCGTTTTCGCGTACAATTAGAGAAAAAAATAGACTCCGACAAGAAACAGTACTCGGCGAAAATAACGTAAAAAAAATTTTTTAACAAAAAATAGAATTGACTCAAAACGCACTAATAAGTAAAAAATAACTGTGTCATTTAGTGGATTTAATACATAGATATGCTTAAGTAAATTAAAGCAACTAAATGACACAGTTATTTTTTACTTCTTAGTGCGATTTGAGTCGGTTCTATTTTTTGTTAAAAATTTTTATTTCTTACTTTTTAGTGATTTATAGCCACGAAACGTACTCGTACTATATTCTCATAGTATATTATACGGCACTAGTAGCCAAAAAGCTACCGATACTTACACAAAACCGAAATCGCTGCAAGTGTACCTATAAAATTTGAAGAGTTCCTTAAATTTTCCCAGGATATCATCATCAGATCCTAACATGATATCAATGGGACCAATCTTGGAGGTATGCCCTTTCTAATAAAAAAAAAGAATTATCAAAATCGGACAACTCTGTAAAAAGTTATGCGTGGTACATACATAAAAAAAATATATACCTTTCGAATTGAGAACCTCCTGCGTTTTTTTCGTAGGTAAAAAATAAGAAATTATCGTCGTCGTTTATGTAAAAAACCTATGTAGTCCAACCGATTACAAGAAAGAGAATATTTCGCACTGTGCTCTAATAGTATTAAAAATAACGAATCTGAATTTTATTAATATTTGCGAATGTCAGAAACTACATACGGAAGAGAGGCGTGTTATAACTTTATGGTAATAAAAAGAATACATTTAAATTAGTCGTACAGGTTGTTAAAAAATGTTCGTGATTGTACTTGTTGTCAATAACCGCGACGTCGCCGCTGCGCAGACGTTGAAGGAACGCTGACGCTTGCAAAACGCTGGTAGAATAGGGGCCTAAATCGTCGACAAGTTGTTAAGCAACGTTATTTATCACTACGACCGACCGACTCGACGACTCGATTTAAAACTCGTCGACTATATACGAAATATCTTTCCCGGTAAAGTTAAAAAAATAAATCGTGGCCGTATCCTACCATTAGATCAGACATGTGATATACTAAACTGATGCGGATAATCTTTTTCAAGATCTCCCAAGATCAAGGCATTCCCATCTGGGTTTGAGACATCGTATTGTATTCTTTCTTCATGTTAAGGAGCTTTAACAAAGGCTCCGCTAAACTCAGTCTAGACATTGCCAAATTCAATTTAATAATACAAACGCAGACCAAGTGCACGTACCTCACATCTCGAGGGGCACAAAGCATGGACCCGTACAAAAGGCGTCTGTAACTCTTGTAATGGTAATCTTGTTTAGTTTACTTGACAAAAGATACTATCTACTTTATTTTACTTGGATGACTTTCTACTGTAACTCAATTTGCGTTGTGTTTTATTGGTTTTACAAGAGTCGTTTGAAAGTGATGTTTAAAAGTACGGTAAGAGTATACTTTAATGATATGGGCAATAGATTATTCTGGTCCGTACCCCAACTTGTTTTATGTGTGGCTTTAAGCTAGAACTGTTAAGTCGCTTGGCAGTATGTTTTTGCCTGTATTGTTTTAAACATCATAGTCAAAGCATACTATTAAGTCAGATACTTATATAGTATCCATATATGACTCAGAAAATTCAGCCCAAAATCTCCTTGGGTGATTGGGTCAAGGTTTTCTCAACTGAGTTTCTAGAGGTCATAAATTCTTTCTTTTTGTCAAAGAGCAGTAACAAAGGTGCCCCAAACTAAGTCCAGACATTCCCAAATTCAATTTAATAATACAAACGCAGGCCAAGTGCACGTACCTCACATCTCGAGGGTCACAAAGCATGGAATTGTACAAAAGGCGCCTGTAATCGTAATCTTTTGTAAGGGTAATCTTGTTTATTTTACTTGACAAAGGATACTGTAACTCGATTTGAATTGTTTTATTGGTTTTACGAGTTGCTTGAAATTGATGACGAAAATTTGACTTTGTTTATTTATAATTTATTAGACCTTGTTTATTTATAATTTATTAGGTTACACAGTAGAAAATAGTATAGTAGAACGGAAAAATAAACAATTTACATAATCTTTGAGTTCAATTTAGACTAATTAAAAACTTATTATTTATTTTGTTTAGTTAACTATTTTAGTACGTAATTGTAAAATAGATGCTAAATACTGTCTTAAACTTCAAGTTATAAAAGTTCTTAGCACGCGCTCAGTCTGAGATAAATCCCACAATACTAGGGCATGTTTTTTACTATCATACGTAGATAAATACTAATTGGGTAGGTACTTAGTTCTTTGTTCCATCAAAAATTTATGAATTTAAATTATCGTGTATGTAAACCTTTCATTTACATATAACAGTTGTCACAGATTTATACAATTTTTTTTGACATTTGAACTTTTCAAATTAAAAATATTAATTTTCGAAAAGATCATATTTTGACCGAGATACGAGTATAGTAACTCCAATAAATAAAATTCGTCTGGAATTAATAACGCAATACGACAAAGAACACGAGCCTAGTCTAAATGTGGGCTACATTAGCCAGTTACGTTTGGGGCTTACGTTGGGCCATTTGTTACAGCAACCGACTGTGGGTTAATATCCTGCGTGGTGCGTAGTGGAGTCTGCTCGCGCACTGTGGTACACATTTATCATTGGGTACACTTAATTGGAAAGTACGTTAATAAAAATTACATTCTGCTGAGTTAGTATGGCCTTGTCAAATTGGACGTCTTTTACATGATTGTACCTACTTTATAATACAAGTGTCTGTAATAAGTAATTACAAAAAGTAAGACTGTCTCGTTGTTCTAGTGAATAGCCTATGTGGGTTCGACCACGAGCTCCTGGGTTCGAATCCTGGGTCGGATCACGGAATTATTCTATTAAATGTTCGGTACATTCCAAGCGGAATGTGGTGGTCGGGAAGTGGGTGGTGTTACACCCCTGTACCTCGGAGAGCACGTTAAGCCGTCGGTCACTATCACCATCTTATAGTGATCGTGAATAAAATTCATAGAAAAATTTAAAAACTATTTATCATTTTAGCGAATTATTCCGTACCCCGATCTAGGCTTCCAATCCAGAACCTCGTGAACAAAGCCTCGTAGGTTAACCACTACACCAACGAGCCAGTCAATTTAAAATTAACGGTCAGCAATTCATTTTTATATTATTAAAAATATCAGAAGAACCGTTATGAAAAAGTTGTCCCACAGTGTGCGGTAGCGGCAGCGGTGACCATTTCTTACACAACTCACGGCCAACTAAGTTTGCGAAAGTTATATAGGTCAGATGTATCCGAACTGAGGCACTTGTTTGGCAATGTTGCCAACCTACTTTGCTTTATTGGAACACAGAACACTACGCCATTATACTCATATTTATATCTCGTGGCATACTTCCGGTATCCTGCGTGGTCAACATAAAATACAATGTATGTGTAGAGATAGGCTGGGCATTAAGCTTATTATCAGATTGTACCATGTCTCATAGCTGTTAAAGAAATAAAAAAAGAGGTATAAAAATCAAGCCGTGTCAACCTTTCAGACAAATGAACATTTACATTCATCATCATCATTATCAGCCAATGGACGTCCACTGCTGGACATAGGCCTTTTTTAGGGACTTCCAAACACAACGGTCCTGAGCCACATTTACATTATTATATATCTATATCCTGTCAATATGTATATAATAATCTAGTCTTTGTCAAACAAAATATAAATATGTATAAACAGAAAAAGGACCTAAACGATCATCTTCTTAGAAATCGACATAAATTAGTTTTATCAGTATGTAAGTTCAATTTACTTTTGGCACAACTCAGTTTTAGATCTGCCTTTGCATAAGTTTAAGCAATGTGTTAAAACTCACTACTTCTTATACATAGAAAAATTGATGTTGAGAGGCAATTAAATCAGCTTTCAACTTACACAGTATAGAATAAATAATTTTATGAACAAATTGAAAAATTAATAGAATATTGTAAAAATTAATTTTAAAAGAGCAGTTTTGACTTTCAGACAAAAATAGTCTAATTTGACGTTTCAAAAGTGCTCATAATTGGCCTACTTGAAATAAATGATTTTGAATTTGAATTGAATTTGAATTTATACATTTAATATCAGTACCTAAATAAAGTTTAGTTTCTTCTCTAAACACTGAAGTTACTAAATTATTATTTTATTCAAAGATTTTTTTTTATAACTATATGTTATAAGGTATTTCCTCGATTCACATTTTGTATTAGAATCAACGTTAGCGAATCTCCTGAACAAGGAAAATATTCGTTTCATTACAAAACTCGAGGAGGGTATAACGTGGAAACTTTTACCAAAAAGATCACGTCGTCGCTGCCGATTTCCATGTAGAGTCAATATATCTTCCACTTATGTTGTAATATGTTAAAGCCATAATGGCCGTTGCTGCAGCCAGTTAAAGTTCTGATGTTAAAGAATATAAACTGACGAAGCAATTCTTTCTGTACCTAAATAATTAAGGGCAAAAAATATATTTACTTAAGCCCTTGACTGTGATTAAACCTGATTGTAAGTGTAGTAAATGTAACCTTTGTGTTATTCTAATACGTAAGCTATATTATTGTGAAGTGAAGTTGTCAATTTCATCAAAATCCATTCACTAGTTTCTGCGTAACAAACTTCCATACATCCATACCTACATACAAAAAAATCTATATGTGTTAATCCAGGGTGTCATCTAACTCCATAACAAATTTTATTAAAAAAATTTTAACAACAAATAGAACCGACTTGTAGTTGCTTTAATTTACTTACGCCTATCTATCGGGACCGCCCACGTTAACGAACCTTTATTTTACGTAGTTCCCGTCCTTAAAGTAGAAACCTTGGCTGGCACCGTCTAAAAAGTAAATTGCCAGGTTATTTTTTAGTTTTTAGTCTTTTGTGTTAAAAATTTTTATTTCTTACTTTTTAGTGATTTATCGCCACGTAGCGTACTCGTACTATACTGTCCTAGGTGTCATCTAACTCCATAACAAATTTTATTGAAATTGCTCCAGCAGTTTAGTTGTGAAGAAGTGACAAGCATACACACAAAATTTTGCCTTAGTAGTATGATATATATAGCTAGACTTATTTATGGAAGCTGTATATCGGAATGACAAAACGCTACTGAAAATTGCTGATACATATTAAAGTGGGTATTTGTATTTGGGACAGGATTGCCAGATGTTAATCTGTCGCTCACCGGAGATAAGTCCTCAAGTAGATAGACACTTTCTGTGTACCCATGGTGATTTTAATTAGTTAGGGTTCCTTGCCCAAGAACAGGGCTTGCTTTTGTGGGTGCCGCTGACTGGGTTACGGTAGTAATACGTAACGTTCCAATTCAGCCCCAGGCGATGAGTTGGAACACCGTGGGGTTTTAGTCGGTACAAGTCCGACATAATCTACTCGCCTCCCCATGACGAGAAGGTATCCATGAGGATTTCCCCACGTTAAAAAAAGGGGGTTGCCAGATGTTACCCCTTTCTTCAATGAAAGGTCGTATTTTCTAAAATTAATTAGAGAAGCCTGAATTTTTCACAATAGTAAAATAAAGGTAAAAGGTACAAAAAGCTTTAACATAATTATATTATAACGCAACAAAATGGTGCCTTACCAAGCAGATTCTGTAGTCACCAGTTAGGTCCTAGTGGTTTTTAGGCTGGTTTTTTTGTATGAAATAAAAAGCACGCGCTTGACCATGATCTCACATGATGGTAAGTGTAGATGAGGTCTAAAGTGAAGCGCGTTAGGAGATGTCTATTCACCCTTGTTTTAAGGATACCCAAGTTCTAGGAATACGGAAAACTGACCTGGGAAAGGTAATTTCAGACCTTAGCTATTTGGTTCGAAATATTGCAGTGATGCGTGAAAAGGAAGGAGGCATTGCCCGGTTATGAGCCATTAATAGGCTGATGGTAATGATGATACGTCAAAATATCAGACATTTTGCTTTTAGGGTTTTAGCTCACGTCTGATCTTTGAGGGTCGTTTGCCTAAATATTTCCGCAAATGTAGTGAATCTTAATGCCCTTAATAAAGAATTTAACAGCTGACCACAATTTAGTTTGAACGCTTTATGAATGCCAAACAATCCAGAACGGCGCAATTAATCAAGTCGGTCTCTTTATTGGTCACTCCAAGTACCGTATCATTGCTGAATAACGGCATATTTTTAGACCATAAAATAACTCTATCTGTCATACATGTTTTAGTAGTGCCTAGAACTAGTTGTTGGTCTAAAGCGTAGCCAATATGGCTTCGAATTCTGACTTCAAATATTGTGTCAGGATGTTTCGTACTGAGCATTTCTTTCTTCCCAAAAAAGCAAGAAAAAAATTTCAGCCCGGAATTAGGAGAAACGTGGTGTGCCTAAATCTTTCTTGTGAAGAGCTAGGTATTGCGTAGATCATGATTAGAACTTATTGTGGCAACGCTGATCAGGGGAAGTACAACCGTGATGCTTACTTCTACTGTCAAGCAGCATTGAATTTTCAACCAGCATTTTGGCTGGTGGGTGGCTTATGCCGTGGCTAGTTATAGATAATGCGTCCACTATAGTCAGTTTTTTGGGGTAGTCTTTAGAAGGCAAGTGAACGTCAAACTTAATGAAGCGCGAGGAAGAAAAAAAGTTATGAGAAAATTACTAAGCGCGCGATCGAAGTTATGGAGGTAATTACCATTTTCCGTGACAAATAATTTAAAAATCATTGCTTATTATGATAAAATTATGGCATAAATTATAAATTAAATAACCTATTATTATGAGAAGTCAATTTGGAAATGGTCAAGGTTTTGGAAACTCTGGAAATGAGGCGGGAAACTCTTTTACGATTGGTAACATTATAAAGATAAAATAGCACTTTGATTGGCCATTAAATTGAGCAACTTGATTAATGGCATTTCTGTATAGTCGAGGAGTCGGTGGCAATTTCAACATGTGGGAATAATGGCAGTGATCAAAGATTAATATTAAATAATAATTAAAAAAAAATATTTATTTACTAGTTATTTTTACATACATAAGTACAAAAATTTCAAAAAATATTATTATAAAAATAAAAACCCGAGTAGAAGAAATTAACTGAAAAGAGAAAAAGAAGTATCTATCACTATATCTATATAAAACTTTATATACTTTATGGTGCTGCAGGTAAGGTCCAACAATACTTTACTATGGGCAAAAAAATCTACTAAAACTACGTTTGTTCCCGCCGTTAAATTTTTTTATACCATATAGTAAAATAAAGATGTTCATTTAATTACCGAAGTGAAAAGCATATTTTATTTGTTCATTCAAGTATTTTCCAATATCAAAACTTCACTGTTTGTTCAGCTCCGGTTGCAAAAATCCTTACATGTTTAACAGCTACATAAAATATTTCCACTAGCTCCTGAGCTAGGATTGTTTGCCTCAATAAAACGTTCATAACGCACCGTGAGTTTGGCTACGACTCCTACCTAAGAACTTTAGCAGCAAATATTTGCTTCAATGTCTTGGCAAATATTTGGCGGTTTTCCCATTTATTGCCATTCCGTCAGTACATTGTGAACTATACTGTATGCTTACAATACATCCTTTCTTACATATTATACAACAAAGTCCTCCGCCGCCTGTCCGTCTGTTCGCGATAAGCAGAAAGACTACTGAACGGACTTTCATGCAGTTTTCACCAATAGATAAAGCGGTTCCTGAGGAAAGGTTTAGTATTTAATTTATTAAGCTTTTATGTAAATTGGGTGAAATATGACCATAATTGTTGGAAAAGTCCGAGACATTTAAGGCACCTAGGAACTTTCATGAAAAACGCAGCCTTATATAATTAAGATGTAACGAAATATTGTACAAGAGAATTGTTTCTCTTTAGTTGAACTACAATAAAAATGCGACATTGGCATATATCTATCTTTTGCTAAACACATTTTTCCTAAAAAAGGGTTACGTATATTTTTAAATTTTGGTGTTATCTGTACTACGTGGGTGAAGTCGCTGGCGCCGGCTATTGTATTTATACATGCAATCGTTAAGTAAACAGGTATTTAGTAATACAAAGACTTGGCAGAATTATATGTTTATTCATGGCAGAATGACATGGTCTAATAGGATGTTGTATTGATGTCGTATGAATAGTCAGTCAATTTTATTGTATGTGGAAGTGACAGCACAAAACCTTTTGTGTGTGCAAACTAAAAGCATGTCAGCAATTCCTAAAAAAAATACACTTTATTTTTTTATCAGTACAAGTAAACCCTTGACTGCAATCACAAGTCATGATACAATCGAAGACAGAAGTGGGCTAGCTTGTTAGGAGTAGTATAAATTCCACATTCCTTTTGATTTCTACACGTCATCGTACCGGAACGCTTAATCGTTTGGCGGCACATCTTTCCCAGCAGCGTAGTAACTAGTTACGGCTGAGGCCTTCACCAGCCAGACCTGGACCAATTAAGAATATCTCAGTCAGCTCAGTCGGGAATTAAACTCAGGACCTCCCTCTTATACATCCACCATGCGTAACGTTGCGCCACGGAGGCCGTCCGTTTTTATCTATTTTTCAAAGATATTAGTGAACGATGGCTAATAATATTTGTGAACGATGGCTTAACGTATTCGCGGAGGCAAAGGGATCTGAAAACACCACCTTGGGTGGAACTCAACGAATAAATTCTTCATCATCATCATTATCAGCCTATTAATGGCCCACTACAGAGTCAGGCCTCCCTCCTTATAGGAGAGGAGATAAGAAACGTAAACCCACCACGCTGCTACAATGCGGGTTGGCGGACATAGTTATTAATTGGGCGGCTTAATAATTTCTTGCACGTTTAAATGTATTAGATTAGATAGATTATGTATTTAGTAAAAGTAAAATCACCAACATTGAAGGTTAGTTAAGATCTGTTACTCGTAGCTCGCAGCTCGAACAATTGTCTTTTTCGCTCGAGTTCAGCGTTCGTGCCATATCGATTTCATCTCCGGATCGAAAGGCACACAAGGGCTGGCTGAGGGCACTTGACCTAGATCACTTGGCGTTAACGAACGTCTTAACTGGTGTAATCCTGGCTTGACTTTATGTTTTATATCTATTCCTACTTTTTAATCAGCGATGTAAGTAAAATCTGCAAAAAATAAATTGAACTTCTAAGATGTTATTTCGTATCGTACTGAAGTGAAATATCACAAAAATGCTAAAAATATCATAATTTGCCTTTGCTCTACTTACTAATAAGTTCAAAGCTACAAAAGACAAACGTACTTTTGGTAGATCTTTCTTATCCTTCAGATAGCAAAGTATTGTTTGTCTCCGCCTGCTGCACCATAAAGTTCGAATATTCAGAATTTTATATAGATATAGGGATCCTTGTTTTTCTCTTTTTTAGGGTTCTGTACCTAAAAAGGAAAAACGGAACCCTTATAGGATCACTTCGTTATCCGTCCGTCTGTCTGTCAAGACCCTTATTCTCAGAAACGCCTGGAAATATCAAGCTGAAATTTCTATTAAATACTAAAATCTGCTATCCCTTAGGCCTGTGTGCACCAAGTTTTCGGTTATCATAACCAACGGTTTACATAAGCTAACTATAAATTTACTGTTCACGACAACCATTACGCCGGTTAAGGACGTAAGCTCGGTTAAGATAACCACCCGGTTTACGTCCTTAACCGGCGTACAGGTTGTCGTGAACAGTATAAAATTTTACGTTCAGCTTATGTTAACCGTTGGTTATGATTACCGAAATCTTGGTGCACACAGGCCTTAGTGTCCTAAAAAAATAAAGCTTCTAGGCCAAGGCAATCAAAAGATACAGCCTTTTATGCCAAAAATTTCCCCAATTTTCGACACGTTTTAGTAAATCAAAACCTAATGGGTAGTTCCCGTAAGCTTAAAAACTTGAAATTTGGTACGAAGTAACCTTATATAGTATAGATAATAAAAATTAAGAAAACTGTAAATTTTCAGTTGCATCGTATAATAATAATGCTTTTAATAATTTATACTTACCCCTTTTCTCATGAATATTTGTTTTGTTTTTATAATAATTTTATAGTTTGCAGTGTCAATCTGTGTGTCGGTCTGTGGTATAGTAGCTTATAAACGAATGGACCGATACGGTTTTTTTCATATGAAAGGCACACAAGGGTTGGCTGAAGGCGCTTGACCCAGATCACTTAGCATTAACGAACGTCTTAACTATAATATAACGTATTTTTACGCTTTATGTCTATTCTCCTATTCACAATCATCATCATTATCAGCCTATTAACAGCCTTCCTCGTATAGAAGAGGACATCCCCATACATACGAGCTTAACGTAACTGTCCTTATAATGTTGTAACTCAATCACAGTTATAAAGCTTATATAGAACTGAAAAGAAAATTTCCAAAGTAAATGTCTCTTTCATAGTTGGTTTTGTTCTCCCTGTTTATAAATGTGATCGCGAGAGAATTGCCCCATTACCGTCACTTTTGTACCGTAATACGATTTCCCAGGATAAGGCCCGCGGAGATGGGCTTGTCTATCAATATAAAAGAACTGAAAGAACAAAAAAATACTAGTGGAAATAACGTTTAGCTACCCACTTACGTGAAAGGAAAATATTAAAGAGCACGATGAAACTGTGGCAAGTTATTAAATATGCTGTCAGTCCAATAAGATGAAATGTCATCGGAGAATCTCGATTTCTGTTGCATCCGCTTTGCAACCGCTGTGCATCGGTTTCAAAACCTGGAATTTGAAGAATTGATCTAATGCTGTAGTGCTCTTTGGAGGGCTTAAAGTGATAATGTTTGACTCTGTAACAATTCCTAGTTAATCACTGTGGATCATCTGAGATTAATCGTTAAAAGTAAGTATATTTTTTAGACACGAGAGTATGTTACTGTATCGAGTTGGAAATATATTTCGTATGTTACTGAATGGCGAAGAATAAATCATTGCCTCTGCTATGACCACTATCACATGCTTATGCCGGCTTTACACATTTTTAAGGAGAGCGTAACTTGACCGAATTTATAACTACAGGATACTATAGTTGTAAACTGAGTCGTCGGGTCGGTCGAAGTGATAACCTTACTTAACAACTTTTCCAGAATTTTCAGTTAATCGTATCCAAAAATTAACTTTGATTAACATCTTATTGAGGATTTACAGTCAATCGTGCCCATAAGTTACTACCAAGATACCTACCATCAACTATAATAGCGACTCAACTGTAGACCAAAACTGACTAGTATGGCTAGTGTAAGATTTTACCGCATCGATATCGAGAATGGTAAACGCACTAGGCACTCAGCTGACGTTATTACGTAATAATAACCTAAACTGCAATTCAGTTTAGACCTACAGTTGAGTCGCTATTATAGTTGATGGTAGGTATGCAGGTGTTTTAATTTCGTTAAATAGAATATCCAAAACTGAATAGAGCGTTTAATTAACCAGTTACTGTCATTTATTGCCCGACGACTCATTTTAAAATGCATCGACTATAAAAAGAAATTCTTGGAAAATGAAAATCCCTATTATATTATTTTCTTACTTTGTAGAATGTACTCCGGAATACTTATGTATCTACATTACGTTAGGTTTAACAGCACCTACGAGTAAATACAATTTTTCACACCATATCACTAATTGACTATATTGATATCTATAATCTGTTTTAACGTGGTCTACCTGAATCGAACCTAAATCCTTGTCTGTAAGTCACATAGCTTTCGATACTGCTAGAACAAGTTTTGCCAAGGCATTTACATTAAAAAATTTACGTGTATTCCAACAAAGTATGTACGTGAGGTGCATTGTAACCAATAACACTAACGACTCAATGAATAATACATTTATTTAGCTATTATCGGCGATAAAACGACAAATACGCGCGGAAACGTAAAGTGGTTACGTTTGTGCAGATTTCTTTCGATTGTAAAGAATATTTATTTTTTCGACGGCCCACTACAGGGCCAGGCTCCCTCCTTATAGGAGAGGGGATATGGAGCGTAGACCCACCATGCTGCTCCAATAAGGGTTGGCGGGCTAAAAATATTAGCCATAAGATATATTTCTTTTATTATCAATATTTGTAAATAAATTACTGGTATAAATGGTTTTTGTAGTGGTTATGATAATAGTTCAAGAGCTGGGGATCGAACTCAGGTCATGAGTTCGATCCCCAGCTCTTCATTGAGTCCACTTTAACTGTGTAGTTAATAAGCATCGTTGATATAAGAGTGCACCTATGACACCCCGTTCCCATTTGTCGGTAGTTGGGCTCGGGATATTATTAGGATGTTTCACAAAATATGTTTCCAATAAGTGTGAATTGCTCTGCCTCTGGAACATGCGATTGAAATCTGGGACTGACACCCAACAAGTGGAAACGAGTTGTCAGTTGTCATGGATCTAAGAACGTTCGGCATTTGGGAAGTCTCGCATGTCTGGATGTACTTACTTTAACACTAGATACAGAGTAAACTGTAGACTATTTTTGCGCGGAAAAATTACTGTCCGGTGATTTGAACAGAAACGAAACACACAAACTATACGTCTCACGTTATATGCTTCTTTACTCTTCACTAGATATTTCTCAATCCAAACACCATATTTTTATACAACTGTACCAGAAGACAATATTTTAGTAGAATAAATTGTTTAGCCTTGTATTTGTGATTACAATTTACTCGTCGAAATTTTTACAGATTTAGTTTTATTTCAGATGCAATGGTTACAAATACTAAAAATAGAACAAAATAAATATTTAAGTGGGGCTACCATACAGCAAACATTATTTATTATTCGTGCGAGAGCCCTATTTGCGCTTGCCCGGTTTTGACAATGTCAGACATTCTATGCACGTCAAAATATTAATAATATATGGCGGGAAAAGTTGCATGTGTAAATAATGCTTAGTGAGCGGTGAATTTGGGGTTTTTCATATGATGACGTACTACGTCGAACGTACGAATTGACGTGACCGTTCATACGCTCGACGTATCTTCCGTCATATGTGAAAGACTATTGCGGAAACCATAAGGCATTCAACGTCTGCGCAGCGTCGAAGTTACGTTAACGTGACGACAACGTTGCGTTTTCGCGTACAATCAGAGTTAAAATAGACTACGATAAGACACACTACTCGACGAAAATAACGTAAAAAAAAAAAAAAATTATCATCGTCAGTTTTGGGAAAATCCTATACGGTCCAATCGATTACAAGAAAGTGAGTATTTCGCACTGTACTCTGATAGTATTAAAAATAATGAATCTGAATTTTATGAATATTTGCGAATGTCGGAAACTACATACGGAAGAGTGGTTATAACTTTGAGGTAAGAAAATTTGTCATATAGGTTGTTAAAAATGTGATTGTACTTGTTGTCAATAAACGCAACGTTGATGTCGCGTTAACGCGACGTCGATGCTGCGTAGACGTTGAAGGAGCGCTGACGCTCGCAAAACGCTGGTGGAATAGGGACCTAAACCACAATCGTATAACTAATAAAACTATGTTATTGTTTTGAAAGTTAGTCATTTTTCGCCCCACGTCCGTGGTGTATCGATTTGATCTTCAGCCGAACCGAGTGCCATACAGGAATTTATAGCGGAGTGCGCTTGACCCAGAAACAGTTGGGCGTAATCAAAATCATAACAATGCCCTTCAAATACTACTCGTACAATAAATTTATTTTGGACTTCATACACTACAGTTATTCCAGCAATTTATCGCACTGCGTATGTGTGCGTAGGTATGTGATTTTCTGGGAAAAAGATTGGCCCTAAATAGTCACTTCTCACAGACTTAAGAGTTGCAAACTTGAAGTAGCAATGGGCAGTGCACATAGTTCGAAAAGTGGACGTTGGTCCCGATGTGGTGGAATGTTGACCCCACATTGTAAAATGCAATGTTGGTCGCTGATGACATCAAGCGGATGACAATTACAGACAGTTGGCTCAAGACGGTGCTGTTTGGTAGTCCACGCAAGAGACTATTTCCATTGCACGTCTGTCGGCTGATAATGATGACGATGACGATGATTTTTGACAAACACAAGTTTGAAGCTTTAAGAAATGTTGTGTCTGAAGAATTTCATATTAAGATTGCTTGTAATTACCAATCAATGTTATTTAAATGAACTTTATTGATTTGAATAGTGTATATGGCTTCACATAAAAAATATTTAGCTTTTTTAATTCAAAGAACTTCCCAGTAATATTTCTCAGCCTGGAAGTAGGTTGCCCAGGACCTGTAATTTTTACTTCTTTCTGATACTGATTGTAACAAAGACAAATATCATCACTCTAATCCCGCTAACCAGTCTTGAAAGTAGCGTGGTGGTCTTGTAAGGAAAGAGTCATGACTCTGCAATCATAACCATCAACAATAGACTACTGATAAATAAACCAGCGCCATCCAGCTAAACTATAATTACACGGTCAAATCTGCAAAGCATCACGTTCACATAGGGGTGGGCAGAGACTGCATCCTTCCATTTGCCACGGTCCTTGCATACTTCCTTAGCTTCTTACATTTTTTTTTTCTTAATGCCTTATAGTTGGCCCTTGACTGCTATCACACCTGATGTTAAGTGATGATGCAATCAAAGATGGAAACGGGCTAACTTGTTAGGAGTAGGATGAAAATGTACCGGAACGCTAAATCGCTTGGCAGTACGTCTATGTCGGTAGGGTGGTAACTAGCCACGGCGAAAGCCTCCCACCAGCCAGATCAAGACAAATCAAGAAATATCTCATTCTGCCCCGCCGGGAATTGAACCCAGGACCTCCGCCTTTTAAATCCACCGCGCATACCACTGCGCCACGGAGGTCGTCGATTACATTCATAATCCTTTCATACAATTACGTCGGTTTTAGTGAGTAAGAAAATATATAATTCAGATATGTTAATCGATGATCGTTAAATGGAAACCGCGGATATATCTGGAGCAGGAATACCCTCAGTTACGGGGCCAAAATAAACAGAAGCTCTGTGTTTATTTATTGGTATCAGTAATAGGCGATCGGTCCTGGGTTACGATGCATTTATGCTAACCTGTTTCGCAATTTGCTTATGAAATATATCACAATTTCAAACACGTTGCTTCTATAAGTTCCTTAGTGAATGTAAGACACAATATCAATTTATCAACTACTAAGAATTTCTTGAAAAAATTAATTTCATAGCGAGATCAAAGACTTCAAATGCCTCTGCCCCCTTAAAACTGCTCGCTGCTGTAGGTCTGGATCACCAAACCAGTTTGAACGAGGCAGCATAATCTAATATATAAAATTTCCCTGTTACAATGTTAGTTATCGTACTTCTTCGAAACGGCTTTACCGATTTTTACCAAATTTTGTATGTGTATTCAGCTATGTAATTTTCATCTAATTTTTTTTTAATTTTTAATGCAAGATAACGTTTGCCGGGTCAGCTAGTATTTATGTATAATTAAATACAAACTTCATTGTCCACAGATAAAATCAAAAAGAAATATGCATCCCTCGGCGATAGCGTGGTGGTGGTCAAGTTGGAGAGATCCCCTAAGGCCGGGCTGGGGCTCAGCCTGGCGGGGCACAGGGACCGCAGTCGCATGGCGGTGTTCGTGTGCGGCATGAACCCTGCCGGATCCGCCGCCAAGTGCTCGCCCCCTATCAAAATTGGGGATGAAATTTTGGAGGTTAGTACCATTAGTACATTTTTGATTTCTGACTTCTAATGTAATCAAATTGATGAAAAGGAACTCTTACGAACACTGTTTTTACGACCTCCGTGGCGCAGTGGTATGCGCGGTGGATTTATAAGACAGAGGTCCTGAGTTCGATTCCCGGCGGGGCAAATTGAGATTTTTCTTAATTTGTCTTGGTCTGGTGGAAGGCTTTTGCCGTGGCTAGTTACCACCCTACCGACAAAGACGTACCGCCAAGCGATTTAGCGTTCCGGTATGATGTCGTGTAGAAGCCGAAGGGGTGTGGATTTCAACCTACTCCTAACAAGTTAGCCGGCTTCTATCTTAGATTGCATCATCACTTAACATCAGGTGTGATAGCAGTCAAGGGCTAACTTATAGTCAAAAAAAAAAATCTTACTTGCAGAATAGAGGGGCTAGACAAACTAACACATGTCAACTAACAAGTTTTTATTAGTTGACATGTGACTATGGAATACATTCTCTGTCTATTCATCTAACATGATACTATAAATAAAGAGAGATAGAATATTATATTCCTCAATTCCAGTATCTCTATTTAGTATCGCGTTAGACGGAGAGACAGAGACTAATTCATTCAAGAATTACAGAATAGGGGAGCTGGTTTGGCTGGTGGGAGGCTTCGCCCTTGTCGGTAAGTCGTACCGCCAAGCAATTTAGCGTTCCGGTACGATGTCATGCACAAATCGATAGGGGTGTGGATTTTTTGTGAAGTTAGCCCGATGTCATCTTAGATTGCATCATCACTTAATCAATTACCATAAGGTTTTACTGTAGTGAATAAAAGAAAAACAATTAACAATAAGTCAACGTTCCGGACAGAATAAAGGTTATTTAACCTCCTGGTTTATAAATGGAATAAAAAATACTATTCTAAACTAAAATAATTATACCTATACGCACTTGGCGTCACACTCACTGTAAAGTGGTGTATGTGCCTGTAAAACTCGTGAACTCGTTTAAACTGAAGTTTGTTTTTAAACACAAAACGTGTTTTGCTAGTTCCAACAGAGAATAAAAGAATTTCATAAACAAAAGAGCATTAAAGGGCATATTTTCACGGGAAAAAAGAATTATAAACGATCTCGGCAACATTGAAAGTTTTTGCTAGGTCACACATAAGGGCGCGTGCTTAGTACGCGGAAAATAATACGACCATCTCAATATGAAATTAGTATTGATATAGTTTTAATGGGTTTGTACGTCTACGGTATACGAGGTTTTGTGCTTTGGTCATGTTGTGTAATTCTTTTGAGACATTGTTTAGTAAAGAGCATACTGGTCAGTTCCTAATAGGTACCTAAAAGAAAAAAATCAAAAGTTGCATTAAGGCAGAAATGTCCTTGTGTGTGAGGTCCCTCCCATTTCTTAGTGTTGAGGCAAGGTGTTGACAAACCATGGGGTTTTATTCGGTAGGAATCCGACATAACCCACCCATGAGGATTTCTCCAAGTTAAAAAACCCTCAATATTAGCCCCAATGTTCTCAAGGACCAATTTGTTTACAATATATTTATGCCTTTCTCAAAAAAAAACGATTCAGAGTAAAAATCACTGAACTGGATGTTAGAACTCTTACTCCGCCTCTTTTTTTGTGAATTCTTAATATATAACTACAGACTGTAGTCACTGTATTGAGAGGCCAGCAAGAAATAAATTATAAATATTTTTGGACATATGAAGACAAAACATCTTAACTAAAACATGGCATAATGTGAAGCAGTCCTTGCTCTATGAACGCTGGAGAGGTGCCAGCGATACAGCGGCAACACAAACGCAAGAACAAGACGGATCACTTCGTTGCAAGTGAATGAATGAATGAATGGAAAGGGATAACGACCGAGTGATTGGCTACTTTTTCAGACTAGTCGTCTAGCTTTTTGTTGGCTGACGGCATCCGTAATTTTAGGTTCCAAAGGGCGTTAGCTGTGTAAAAGACTAGTCATGATATGCTGGTTCACTGACTGAATAAGTTATCTGCAGGGCTTTAAGGCGTGAGTCATGGGCTATGGGACTTGTTCCCCAAAAAACCTAACGAAAAAATTCAAATATTTTTTAAATTAAGTATTGTTGCTACTATTTATATTTTTATTAAGTACATTTAATTAGACTTTTTGTATTAGCGGTGCCCTGCGGTTTTACCCACGTAGTTCTAGTTCTCGTTTATGTAAGAGTATTCGGATAAAAAAAGCCGATGTGCAACGTATACCAGACATAATCCATCTCTGTACCATATTTCATTTAGATTCGCTCACCCGTTGGTAGAGTAACAAATATCAATAAAATAATAGTTACATTTTCTTAAGTTTTCTAATTTTCCGCGCAGTTTTCTTGGTATTTTTCTTTCATAAGAACCTTCTCCTGATAAGAGCAAACAAAAAAAGAATTGGTAAAATCGGTTTAGCTTTTCTCCAGATTTGCCATTAGCAACACATTCAGTGATTAATATTTAGGATTCCGTAGCCAAATGGCAAACAACGGAACCCTAATTATATTATAGATAATTAAAGCTTTCCTGGACAATATGCATTTCAATAAAAAAGTCCTCACCCAAATCGAAGCAGTAGTGTTTAAGAAAATTACAGTTATACAAACATACAATGGTACAACATAAATGTTTCAGGGTCTTTTTGGCCCGAATAATAGCAGAATAACGTTTTTTTGTCGAAGAAATTCAAATTTTTAGATATAACACAGTAACAAATTATAAGAACCATTTCCATTTTCGTTTTCTTTACAAAAAACAAAACCCCTCGCTGTAAAGTAAACATGTTTAAATATTACATGCGGGGGATAAACAAAATTGCTATTTTTTACAAGAGAAGATGTCGTTACGGCGCTGCTATTAAATTTTGTTAGGCTTTATCATGAGGCGAAAGAACCCCTTTTTGTCATCGAAATGGCTGTTGGGTTGCGACCTTCTCGCTGAAATATGCAATGCTTATATAATCCATACTAATATGATAAATAAAATACTTTACTTTGTAGCTCCAATGATATGAGGCACTTCTCTGCTGAATCTGATTTTTGAAGCAGTAGTAAATTCCCTACTAACTGATAGACTACTTGCATACATATCATCACGTATTGTTCTCGTAGGGGTAGACAGAAACCACGTCCTTCCACTTTTTTTTTTTATAAAAATAGCGAGCAAACGAGCAAGCGGATCACCTGATGTTAAGTGATTACCGCCGCCCATGAACAACTGCGACACCAGAGGCGCCACTGATGCGTTGCCGGCCTTTGAGGTGTTTATTTACTCTCCCCTTGAAAATCCCCAAATTATAAGACTGTGGGAACACCGAGGATGGAAGCCCATTCCAAATCTTACAGGTGCGAGGCAGAAAATTCCTAGTATAGCGGATGGTAGTACCAGGCATCCAGATGGTGACGATGAAATTTGTTTCTGCGGCGTGAGGTTCGGGCAGAGAATCCTGACAGTGGTATTAGACTAAAAAGCTCTTCAGAACACTCTCCATAGTACAGTCTATAAAACACACAAAGAGAACTGACGTCCCTTCGGTGTTCTAAAGACTCCAGACTATCAGTTAACCTGGGATTGTCAACAAGTCGAACAGCCCGCTTTTGGATCCGGTCAAATGGAAGGAGTTAGTAATGTGGAGCACCGGCCCACAGGTGGGAACAGTATTCCATACGAGGCCGTACAAAGCAAAAGTCTATGTTAGGGTGCGAAGTATCTTTTAGCCCTACTGAGCACGCCGAGCTTTTTTGAGGCTAACTTAGCCTTCCCTTCCAGATGATGTCGGAACTGGACTTCGTTCGAAATATTGACCCCAAGAATCCCAATGCTGTTAGAGGTGGTAAGGAGAGTGTTCTGAAATGTAGGAGCGATGTTGAAGGGGGTCTTTTTCGCGGAAAATGCGCAAACTTGTGTCTTTGAGGCATTAAATTCCACATTGTTTTGTGCTCCCCAATCGGACACTCGTTCCAGGGTTTCCTCAATATCGGACACAAGCTTGCATCTGTTCTCCACTAGCTGTGCTCCGGATAGCTGCGCATGGCCTTTATAAAAAGCATCTCCCGTACTGTCATCTGCATAGCAATGTATGTTGTTGTTATTTTCCAACATGTCATTGATATGCAGAATGAACAGGGTGGGAGACAGCACAGAGCCCTAAGGTACACCAGCATTAATGGACTTAGGATCAGAGCAAGAAACATCAACCACTACTCTGATATTGCGACCATCAAGAAAGCTGGCGACCCATTTACACAGATTCTCCGGTAGTCCGAAAGATGGTAACTTCGCTAGAAGAGCCACATGCCATACCCTATCAAAGGCCTTTGCAATATCCAAGCCAACTGCCAGAGCTTCGCCCTTGCTATCAATAGCCTCAGCCCATCTATGAGTTAAATACACTAGGAGGTCACCAGCTGATCGACCTTTACGAAAGCTGTACTGTCTATCGCTAATGAGCTGGTGCTCCTCTAGGTATTTAAGTAACTGGGAGTTAATGACATGCTCCATGGCTTTTGATAGAAGAGAGGTAATTGCAATTGGTCTGTAGTTAGCAGGGATTGATTAATCGCCCTTTTTAGGCACGGGATGAACCAGGGCAGACTTCCAACAAGACGGGACAGTGCTAGTGGAGTACATACTTGACAGTGCCACTTGCCACGATCCTTGCATACCTCTCTCGCTTCTTCCAATTCCATTAAACCTTTCACACATGTACATTTATATGGTATTTTTGACCTGGCTTTTAATCTAAATATCCTGGAATAGCAGTCGCCCGCGACTTCGTCCGCGTGAAAATCTCTTAGGTACCCTTCTAATTTTAAAGACAAACTCTCATATAAAGTGTGCTCATTCCCCGCTCCTTCTCTCAATTTATTTTTTTTATAGTTTCCCGTCAACCAATATCCAACGTCCCGTCCTGTATATTAAAGACCTAGATTTTTGTTAAACATTGTACGATATTATAGTACATTAATATTATTACGTTGATACAACTCTTAACAAATGCATAATTTCGACCAAATTTGATTACCATAAAAACGGTTCTAGTGAGTTAATCTTAAAAGATAGACATATACTGTCGTGAACATTTTTTTAGATCATTTTAAGAGGAATAATTCTTTCATACATATATTTTTGGTATCTTGAAGCTTTTTCGCAGCGCACGCAATGGAAGCCCTCAAGGCTGAATAATTTTCCCCGTTTTTTTTCACATTTTCCATTATTTCTTCGCTCCTTATAGCTGCAGCGTAATGTTATATAACCTAAAGCCTTCCTCGTTAAATGGTCTATTTAACACAAAAAGAATTTTAAAATTCGAACCAGTAGTTCCTGAGATTAGCGCGTTAAAACAAACAAACAAATTCTTCAGCTATATAATATTAGTATAGATTTGATCTAGGAACCGTCGCCTTCGTCTGCCCCTTCCAACATTCCCATTCATTCTCGCGTCATAAATCTCTTTGACAATACTCTAGCATCCATTCTCTCTACCACCAGACCACCTCAGCATACCTTTCTCGATTTTAGTCCTTAAATTTTAGACTTGACTTTATAAAAGTGGTTGTATTGCAAAACAAAGCAGCAAATATTACCAATTCATGTATAAATCAGACTTATAAATAATAATCAATTTAAACTTACTATCTATTATATTTTTTCGCTTGTCATAATAAATAAATAAATTTTATAGAAATTTGACACAGAAAACCGATATACGCTGAAAGCAAATAGTAAATTTTACTTGGTAATATTCGATGGTCAACAAATTAAACAACGAAAAACAAAAGTACATAAGAAACCATAATAGTACTACAGTAGAGCTGTAAAAAAAAGTAGCATGTACTAGAAGCTAAACAAAAGTACTTACTGCAGGTGTTATACAGCCTTAATAGCATTCCCGTACTTATCCCTGGCTCCTTGACTCAGATCCTCAGAAAATATTTCACGACCCAATTTTTTTCCATTTCCCCATCCACGTACGCGCTATGATAAAGCAAACATTTGCCCTGGTTATGTAAAATTCTAACCGAGTTTTTGCCGCCCTCCTGGCCAACAGTTTGCCTTTGAGCTTTGAGAAAACCTAGCAAACTATTTCGACGTTTTAGACTTTTAATAACTAACATAATTCCATTCCAAAAGATTTTATATGATAACGCTACATTATTTTTAAAGCAAATTGTCAAAAACTTGAAATTAAAATTTTATTTTTATTTAACGTCTTTGAAATTAAAAAGTTAATTTGCATGTAAAGAACTTTACGTTCATTGTGATTTTACCTGGATAAATGAAGGCCTTTAATAAAAATTTAATCTATATAACTTAACTTTGTCAAGAAAAGAATATAATAAATTGAACTGTTCGATTCGTTCTTGTATAAGTAAATAAACAGTATTTCTTTGAATTATCTATATATTTGACTAGGTATGATTATATACTTACTAGCTGAGTGTGCTCAGAAAGTCCACGATCTTGTTTTTGCTTCTCCCTGTTATTACATAACAGCAAGATACGCTAAAAGAATAACAATATGTATGTACCTTTATTGAGATTGGCATTGGCTATAGGACCTTTAGGCTTCGTATAAAAATAAAATCTTGTTTTCAAGCCTTAACAGCCACTGATTGGTTGGATATCATCATCAGATTCATTAACAGCTGATAGACGTCTACTGCTGGCCATGGGCCTTTTTCAATGACTTCCAAATAAAACGTCCAGCTTGTGGCCAGCTGCTCCCAGCGACACGTTTTATTCATCTAGGGGTCGATCAAAACTGCGCTTTATGGTGCATGGCCTAATGTCCATCAGCTCTTCAAAAACGTGCCCCGCCCACTTCAGTTCTGCGACTCGCTGAGTTATGTCGGTTACTATGGTTCTTCTGCGGATGTTCTCATTTCTGATTCGATCACGCAGAGATACTCCGAGCATTGCTCTTTCTATCGCCCGCTGTGTGACTCAGTGCCTTCTTATGAGGCCCGCAGTTAGCGATCAAGTTTCAAATCCATAGGCCATCACTGTCAAAACGCACTGTCCGATCTCCGCCCGCTGGACAACAATTGGTCGTATGCACTCTTAATAGAGTCTTTCCAATTAGAAGGGTATAGTGCTCATATTAAAAATGTAATAAATTTAATAAAAAGATAAGATAGATAATATTATAAAGCAACAAATAACATTCAATTTCCACGTATTTGTATACCGCAAACAATAAAGCGCAGGATGTTTGGATCGTTATTTCAGCTTTACAACGTATTTGCTCGCGCCGGCAGGACAACACAATGTGGTTTATTATCTCGAGGACTGCAATATCACACGTGTAACATTATGACGGTGATTAAAAAGCTCTTATACTATAATACTAACGGTTGTCCCGCCAGTATTACAGTATGTTAGACTGCCACTAAAACATTGAATGTTTGCAAGGTATCTATTTGACGGCCTCCGGCGGCGCAGTCGTATGCGCAGTAGTTTTATAAAACGGAGGTTCTGAGTTCGATTCCCGGCGAGACTTTTCTGAATTGATCATGGTCATGGGTGGTGGGAGATGGGGATTTCGACGTGGCTATTTACGGTACGTCTTTGTCGGTAGAGTGGCTACCGACAAAGACGTACCGCCTAGTATGTCGTGTAGAAAACGAAAGTTATGTGGATTTTATCTTACTCCTAACAAGTTAGCCTGCTTCCTTCTTAGATTGCATCATCACTTAACATCATGTGCGATGTCAAGTCAAGGGCTACTTTGTAATAAAAAAATAGAATCAATTTCCGTGAAGGAGATCTTTGAAACTCAGTCTATGTAGCTGCAAGCATGTCAATCTCTGAGGCACGGGCGTTTAATACCAACAACTTACAACAAAAGAAAAGCCCTCTGTTATAGCTCCACCCAGGCCTCGAACTCAGGACTCACACAATCACTGCACATTGAAATCATTTTCAATATCGTATGATGTGAAAATCTTGATACACGAGTAAATTTTCTTTATTTATGGTCCGTACCTGAAATTCATCAGTTTTCTAACTTCAAAGAACAAAGACTTTCCTACTCAGTTTACCTATCTTCCCGTTTCTTCCCATAAAATTGAAATTTCTAAATAGCCTTCCTTAGTGCTAGTTTTACTGTGTAAAAGGAACCCCTATGCAAATTTCCAAGAGCTAGCCCTTTATTCGCTGCAATTTTCAATTTTTAAAGCTTTTTAAAGCTACCGTTTTTCTCAGAAAACTCTATACCACCGTGTTCACTATTAAATTATCTTTTTTTGGCAATTATAATACTTATTTATTATACTTATATAAATATTTATAATAAGTATATAAGTATAATAAGTGGCAGTGGGCTGGTCATGTCTGTCGAACGACTGATGGTCGTTGGAGTCGAAAGGTCCTGGAGTGGAGACCGCGTCTCGGCAAGCGGAGTGTAGGGCGTCCCCCAACTAGATGGAGCGACGATATCCAGAGGGTGGCTGGCACTGACTGGATGCAGAAAGCCTATATTAGACTGGGTTGGCGCTGCTTGAAGGAGGCCTATGTCCAACAGTGGATGCATGGTGGCTGATGATGATGATGATGAAGTATAATGAATAGAAATAGTAAAAATAATATATTATTTTAAAATTAATCATAGATAATCGCCATAGTTTTTATTACAAAAAAAATCATTAGCAAATGGATAAAGAACGTTTCTTGCTGAACTATAATTGTCTCACCAAGGATATGTGGCTTACTTAATAGTAAGTGGTAAACCATTGTCTATAGCTGATTAAATCATTGCAGAAGAGGGTAGGTTTTGACAGGGTATCCAAGGGACACAACCGACAAAGTGTTGCCTGTGACCAACCTTAACCATTTGTGTTAAGCCTCATGTACCTGAACAGCAACCATGCCCTTCAGATAGGAACACAGCAATACTGTTAAAAGACAGACCTAATCAAGGTAGTAAAGGCTAAAAAACCGTATCTCGGCAGTGGCTAGTTACCACCCTACCGACAAAGACGTACCGCCAATGATTTAGCGTTACGGTATGGTGTCGCGAGTATCCTACTTCTAAAAAGTGAGTTCACTTTCAACTCAGATTGTATATTCACTTGCCATCAGGTGTGATTGCAGTTGTAATGATTAAAAAAAATCTTACCCGTACGTTAGGCCGCTTTATCACTGGCTGCTTCAAATAAGTAACGTTTGGCATCTCAAAACACATTGTTTCACGGACGGCGTGTCGAAAATAAATACGTTGTAAAGCAAAAATAATGATCAAACATCCGCCTTTAATGTTTACTCCTCAGTGGAAATTAGGTGCATCTTGTATTCATATTTCGTTTTCTTCATTGTAAGTTAGCTTTGACTGCAATTACACTTGATGATTTGTGGTGATGCAAACTAAGACGGAAGCGGGCGAACTTGTTAGATTAAATCCACACCTCTTTCAGCTTCTACGGTTATCGTACCGGAACGCTAAATTGGTTGGGGGTGCGTCTTCGTTGGTAGGGTGGTAACTAGCAACAGGTGAAGCCCCCACAAACCCGATCTGGACCAATTAAAAAGGCTCCTCTGCCGAGAGTCGAATCCGTTACTCTTATAAATCTGCCGCGCATACCACAGCATGTCGGTGCCCATCAAAAATGCTCAAAATTCGGTTCATGTTGGCTAAGTGGCTATATCATTATCAATTGATAATGGTTGATACTGACCGCTTCACGTGCTCACCCCACTCTGGACTGTGAAATTTTATTGCGATTTTCTTGGCAGAAAGAAATCCTTAATATTTCATAGCTCGACCCAGGGCTTTAAGCTAGAACCCCATGACTTGAAGACAAATATTCTAATCAGTGAACTAAAGAGGCTGTGACGATAATGATTAAAGGATCAAGCAGTAAAGGAATATCGTGTGAGTTAACAAAACGCGCGTGTATAAGATAGACGCACACTAACAATGTAGATTGCGCAAAGTCAAGAGCATATAATGAACAATTACGTGCATTTGCATACATTAACGCGGATCTCGTTGCACGCTTGTCTGGCGCCGAGCCCAGCGCCGTCTGACCCTGGTCCAATGCTTAAGACGTAGAGTGAACGATATAGGATTTTTTATACTTTTTTATTTATTACAAGTTAGCCCTTGACTGCAATCACACCTGATTGTAAGTGATAATAAATCTAAGAAGGGAGCGGGCTAACTTGTTCGGAGTAGAATTAAGTTCACACCCCTTCGGTTTCTACGCTACATTGTATCGGAACGCTAAATCGCTTGGCGGTACGTCTTTGTCGGCAGGGTGGTATAACTAGCCACGGCAGAAACATACCACCAGCGAAACTTTTTAAAGTAGAAGACGTCCGGGATTTTGCCTGCGAGCTATATAATTTTGTGTAACCAAAAAAGAAATTTGAACGCGAACCTATAACGAAAAAATGCATATAGTACGCTGCCCATAAAAGGTAAACATATGGCATCGCAGACTTTTTTATTTTCCTAATAAAGAGAAACAATTCTTCTATACATTATTTTGCCCGACACTTTCAAAAATTATCATCATAATATACTCCAAACCTCAACAAATTATACCTAAGCCATCCTATCGGTATTATCAAGAATAACTCTATCCTATCAGTGAAAACCGTATGAAAATCTACATCTGCAACATTAAACTCATCGTCAGATATCTCATTATAAGTCAGTTGCTTGATTTCAAAGATTCAGCAGTTGTAGCGCCCGCTCTTCCCTTGTCACTTGCGGTCGGATCATCTTGATCGACATCTCAGTGCTAGCCAGCGCAGTGAAACTATTTATGTTTAATACGCGTGATTGAATCGTTTCTGTTAAATGGCGCACGCTGTATCACTACGCGAATACCTACTGTTGTGTGTTAATAGTCGAATTAAATGATCTTATATATCTAGAGAAGCGTGTGGTGTAAAAGAAGACGTGACTAAAATTGATAAAAGTATGGTTAGATGGTTTGGGCATGTAGAGAGAATTGATGAAAGAATACTAACATAAATTTTTTTAACAAAAAATACAACCGACTCAAAACGCACTAAAAAGTAAAAAATAACTGTGTTATTTAGTTGCTTTAATTTACTTAAGCATATCTATGAAGTCGGTGCTAGCCAAGTTAAGGAACACTTATTTGACGTAGTAAAGCAGTTTTTAGGTTCTAGGCAACGTCCTTAAAGTAAAAACCTTGGCTGGCACCGAGATATGCTTAATTAAAGCATCTAAATAACACAGTTAATTTTTTACTTTTTAGTGCGTTTTGAATCGGTTGTATTTTTTGTTAAAAATTTTTATTTCTTACTTTTTAGTGATTTATCGCCACGTAACGTACTCGTACTATACTGTCATAGTATTTTATACGACACTAGTAGCCAAAAAGCAACCGATACCGACACAAAAACCGAAATCACTCTAAGCGTGCCCCCAAAATTTGAAGAGTTCCTTCATTTTCCCTAGAATGTCATCATCAGATCCTAACATGATGACAATGGAACCACCTTGGAAGTATGGCCTTTCTAATAAAAAAAGCATCATCAAAATCGGACAACTCTGTAAAAAGTTATGCGTGGTCATAAATTAAAAAAAACATATACGTGTCGAATTGAGAACCTCCTCCGATTTTTTTCGTCGGTTAAAAAGAGACTTATGATGTGGGGTAAATGGAAATATTGAAAGGAGAAGGCCTAGACGAATTTTCCTCGACCAAATTCAGGACATTTTAAAAAATGGCCAGGTCAGGAGTGCCCTAAACCGACGAACTTGTCTGAAAGGGTTAATGGAGTCTCTGCCTACCCCTATGGGAATGAGGAGTGATGTTATGTATGTTTGTTTGTATGGATATATCTATAAAGTTACATAAGAAACTAAACACGAAAACGATCTCCGTTGCAAATAAGTATCAAAGTTTTATTTTGATTGCTGGAACTATTAAAAAGTCTGCAATTAAAATTCTTTTTATGCATACGTGTAAATAACACGCAAGGATATATTTTTTCGATATAACTACCCTCTTGAGCATTAATATTTTAACTATGTTCCTATCCCGTGAGACGCGTGCGATCGTTGGTTTTATTTACCTATTGTGTTTACTGTTTAAACGAGAAAGTAAAAAATATTCAGAATATTTTATTTAGTTTGATGTGTATTAGATATTCTTATTGTATTCAAGCCAGTCTGTGGCATCGTGACTTATATGTGTCACAGATTGAACCGATTATGATAATGTTTTTTTTATTTGATCGTTGACGTGATCTAGAAAGTTCTTATCTATAGTATAATAAAGAATCATTTTTGAATCTTTGAGATTAATAATAGACTATATATGTCACAATGTAAAAAGTTATTATTTGAACGGTACTAATTTTATACTTTTAAGACATCAGTTAAAGCGTTTTTTCATTACAGGTAAACGGCTTGGTGTTGCACGGACGATGTCATCTAAACGCGTCGGTAATCATCAAAGGGCTAGTTGGACCCGTCTTCAAAATTATCCTTTTAAGGTTAGTAATTTTTTATTAATTACAGTTTAGTTTTTGACTGCAATCACGCCTGATGGTAAGTGATGATGTAATCTAAGATGGAAACGGGCTAACTTGTTAAGAGTGGGAGCCACACCCCTTTTGGTTTCTACACGACATATTACCACGCTAAATTGCCACGGTTGGAGCCTGTCACCAGCCAGACTGGACTAAATTAGAAAATTTGAATCAGCCCAGACAGGAATCGAACCCAGGACCACCGTCACGCCACTGCGTATACCTCTGAACTATGAGGGCCATCAAAAAGTTCAAAGAGTTTTCAATAGTCGTTTCAGTCAGTGGACTTGTAGTAAAAAGCTTCAACCAACAAACAACGTTGAAGACGCTTTTGATTGGTTGTTGGATCAAAAGTCGGGTATAGAAGGCAGTAGTCCTTGAAACGGCGTGTATTGTTAGGAGGTTCCTCACTCTGGAGCCCTGACTGCCGGTTAATTGGGTACTCGAATTCTGCAAGCGGAAATGTAGGTTTTATTTAATATTTTTAAAATTGTTTTTGTGCAATTATTTAAAAAAGCATTGTAAATAATTGAGAGAATGATCATGAAACAAAACTACTTTGTGGAATTTTCTAAACCAAAATGCTACTCATAGATGTCAGATCACAGAGTAAGAGACCCCAGAATAATATCGTAATATATTCCTGTACCAAAATTCTTTCAAATCTTTAAAAATAATCGTGATATCAAAAATTGCGAACCATAACCAAACTAATTCGAACTTACATCTCTATGGCTATCGAGGGCAGAGTCTTCTACCACGGATCCTGTACCACAAATTCCAAAATTATGCATTTTTACAACGGGATTAATGTCTGTAATGCCATCTAGTATCAGCTTCTAACTGCCTCGTTGGTCTAGTGGCTTCGAACACGAGGTCCTGGGCTCGACACCTGGGTCTAATTCTGAGTTATGGAATAATTCTGAGCTTTTTCATTCTTCTATGAAATGTTCAGTACATTCCAAGCCCGGAGTCTGGATGTTGGTGGTATTACACCCCCGTGCCAATACAATACAGTAAATACAATTACTATTTACTTGTCTTTTCTGCAGATTGCATCTTTGTTTTGCTTAAATGATTCATATATATAAGGAGAGCACTGTCCACATCTGATAGTGATCTTTAATAATTGAAACATTAATCATTCTAAGAAGCAGTAATATTATTTGTACCGTTTTCGCCAACCCGCATTGGAGCAGTGTGGTGGGTGTACGCTTCATATCCCCTCTCCTGTAAGGAGCGAGGCCTGGCCCTGTAGTGGGCCGTTAATAGGCTGATAGTGATGATGATGATGATCAGCTTCTAACAAGTTACTATCAAACGCTCAGCTCTACAATTTTAAATCGTTTCAGTGAATAAACAGTAAAATGATATAGGTACAGACTTACATTAACTTTTATACTAAGTAGTATGTATGTATTAGTGTTACATTGTAAATTGTTCCCTTCATCACCATCATTAACAACCGATTGACGTCCACTGCTGAACACAGGTCTTTTTAGGGACTTCCAAACACAATACATGTACTTACCAAGTTTCTTTAGTATAGTCATAGTTTCGAAAAAAAAGTGGCCGTGACACACGGATGAACAGACCGACAGCCAAGACAAATCCATACGGGTTCCGTTTTTTGCCATTTGGCTACAGAACCCTAAAAACAAAACACAAAAACACCATTCAAACATTGTACTTATATTAAAGCTCGTTGAAATATGTACGTTTTCTTGAGATAAACTAGCATTATACCTTTTACGGTGAAACCTTAAAAAGGTAATGGAGTACGCATTTCTTTCGAGATTGTTCCGCACTTAATCCCTTAACTTATGGCCCCTACACCGTGCTCGCATAAAAGAGAACATTAAAGAAGATCGCCTTTAAAAGTTTACATGCCGGTATAAGAATAGTAACGACGCCACTGCTTTTCAATGACTTTGACGGTGGAAAAACATTACAAAGCGGAATTTTAACTGCCTCGTTAGTCCAAAAGTTGGCTTATGTGACTTCGGATCCCGGAGTCCTAGGTTCCTAAGTCGGGCTAAAAATATTGAGGTTTTTGTCCTGCTATATATTTTCATTAATTTATTTATTGTGTTTAATATAAAGGACATGGCCGGATTCTGCCCCCAAATTAATTAGAATTTGCAATATTTATTAATATGTTAAAAAAATAAAATAAAGCAATATTTAAGGCAAAAATCATATTTCTCTATATCATTCGAGAAATACGTATTTTTTTGTTTATTTTGGATATTTCTATGACTCGGCGCATTAGCTTATTAGTTTAGATACTACACATATAAATACATATTCTATCTCTATTTAGGACTTCAGTTTGTAATTAAATATAAAAAATACAACTAACAAAACACTGTAAACTAAAGTAAATATTATAAACATAATTATAATGATAAAATAAAGATTTACGCTTTTTATTGTATAAATATGTTACGATTGTTGATGCAGCTGTGTGCAATCACGCGACATGCAAAAGAGTGTACAAGTATCCGATCGTATTTTGACAGATTTGAAATGTTTTTTTTATATGGAATAGTCATATGCTATGTAATAATAATGATCGGGATGAATTAATTCGCTTTGATAAACTAGAATAAATGTTTAGTACCAACTCAATCTCCTTATATACCAATGATCTTAACCCATATAGCCTAACTATTGGACCAGTGAGGTATTATTTGCTACTAATTATATAACACTGGTGAACGACAATAAAATCATTGCGATTTAAAATAATTAGGCGCCTTTTTGTAACATGTTATTGAAGAGTCTCGAAAGTTCTTTGAGCACAAAACTGATGATGATGATGATATAATTTATATATCACTGCAAACGAACCTTTTTTGTGTTCAGATACTAATTATCTTTCGTATGATACTGGAGGGCATTTAACATAATGTAAATCATATTTTCACCTAATCAATCCATAAATAGCTCTCAATTGCTAATTGTCTAAGGTTTCCGCGTCACAGTTTCCCAATTGTGGAGACCACTGGTAGAATGACAACTATAAAATAGTATTCACGGCAGTAAAGATTTTGTTTTATTTTATATTATAAGTTAAAACTCATAGCGCCTTATTGGAAATGGTATTACGCCCCCGTATCTCGGCGAAAATGTTACCTTCAACATCTGATAGAGATCATTACAGAATCAAATACAGTAAGCTAAGCCCGCCAATTCACAATAGAGCAACGTGGTGTGTCTAAGTTCTATATCCCCTCTTTTATACGGACGGATGGAGGCCAGATCTTGTAGTAGATTGTGTTTTGAAAATAGGCTGAGAATGATGATTTTAAACATTTTCAGGTTGGATTTATGAGACAGAAAACATACCGATTTATCTAAAATGAATGAAGCAATTTGCATTTTTTCATTGGATTTTTTGTAGAAGGTCGCCGGGTAGCCTTCCTTGTCCGTTGGGATTTCACAACTTTTATCATTAAATTTCAAATTTCTCTTCAATTCCGTTGCGGACACGAATTATATGCCTAGGGAACATAGCACTCGTGTATTGATTGGTTTTCCCTCTTCAAAAAAAATGGGACTTGGAACTTGTACCCACCACTCTACTGCTGTGTGTTGATTACGTTCGATTTTTTTAACTTTAACTAGCTGCTAATGATACAAGATCGGAGATGTAACACCACCGACTTCCTAAATTTTTTTTTTCTCTTTATTTGGTCTACCAACAGTTTTACAGATAATACATTGAATAGAAAATAAAACAAAATATACAAGTAACATGTTAAAATGTAAAACTAATTAAAGGTAAACACAGCATGCGATTAATTTACAATAATTTTTAACAGAAAATATTTAAACTAATTACTATTAAGTGCTTTTAATTCCAACTTAACAGATTTAATAAATTTCGAAAATGAACCAATAAAAATATCTGTAGCACTTAGCTTATTCAATAGCTTACACAGCCTCGGGATCGGCGAGTTGTGTGGACCGATGAGGGAAACACAGAAAAGTATTTTTTGGTTTTCCTGGGCATCTTAACGGAACTCTGATGTTAAAACATCCTAACATAGACGGACAGTCAATTTTATAATTTAGAATTTTATACAAAACAGAAATCTAAATCCGGGGCTAAAACTTAAAAGAAGAGTGCTCAAAATATGGCTCAAGCTAGAACCTCATTATCCAAAGCCTCATAGACTAACCAATACAGGTAGGTACCCTTTGGACCATTGATGCATTTGTCATATCAAAGATGTTTTCCTATAAATAATGAAAGATATCTCACATTTATGTTATCTAAGGAAATACTTTTATACCTTTTCCTTCATACGAGTATATACATATTTCTTAACTCGAGTACTTTTCCTTCATCCGAGCGAGAGTACATAGCCAAAGAGCTTGCCACAAATTTCGGAAAGGTCTTTTAGCTAAGCTTAAAACCGCCGATTCCCAAGTATTATTGAAATTATATTATAGTTTAAACTATTGCGAGTATTTTCCATATTATTAAAATATAATTGTCCTTCTGATTCACGCCGCGTTGCATGACAAGCGAGCCTATGACTAAGCATCGGTTCGAAACTAGTCGGGGATAATCCGACAACTGATACATGAATTTCAGCTGTTTATATATTAATAAATTAATTGAAATTAGTTTTTTATCTCGTATTACATTGACATTAACATTGGTATCAACTGAAAAAAATGTCTGAGATTCTTACGAATTCTATAATTAATTAAAAGATAAAAAAAGCACGACCACGCATAATTTTTCACAGAATAGTCCGATTTTGAAAATTTTTTATTAGAAAGAATACACTTCCAAAATGGTCCCATAGTCATCACGTTAAGATGTGATGATGAGATCTTGGTTAAATCGAAGGAACTCTTTTAACTTCATGTGCACATTTGCAGCGATGTCGGTAGTTTATAAGTGGCTGGGCGAATATTGGTACTTATAGTTCAGAATGAGTAGGTTTTACGTATGTTCGTTGTCGATAAACCACAAAAAAGTATGAAAAAAACAATTTTAATAAAATATTAAACCGACTTCGAAACGTACTGAAAAGTAAAAAAAAAAGCGTCATTTAGTTACTTTAATTTACTTAACCATATCTATGAAGTCGGTGCCACCTGTAAGCTTTCCACTTTAAAGACGATACCTAATTCCCACAAAATGCTTTGCTACTTTGTTGAATAAACTTGGATATTACCGAGTTTATAGATATCGTTAAGTAAATTAAAGTAACTAAATGGATCGCATTTATTTTTTATAATTTCAGCTTCCACCTTCCCAAAATTCGCTGTGAGCTCTTAGACTATCATATCTCTTAACACGAGAACGCACATCTGTGCCCGTAATACCTACCGAGTGATTATCCGTGAAAAATACGATTACGCAAATAAGACGTCTGTGTGCTTTTTCATTTTTTCAAAGCTAACTTAAACGTTTTTTTTTATATGCTACTAGTTTTTTATCTACTACAAGTTGGCCCTTGACACCTGATGTTAAGTGATGTTGCAATCTAAGATGGAAGCGGGCTGAATTGTTAGGAGTAGGATGAAATCCACACCCCTTTCGGTTTCTACGCGACATCGTACCGGAACGCTAATATCTTACTAGGGTGGTACAATTTCAGCAAATTGAAAAATCACAAAAGAACCCTCCTCCTTCTTATAAATCTATTGCGCCTCGAAGGTCGTCAAAAATTTATATTAGGTGTTACTTCCCGAAACGTACTGATTTATATGTTACCGGCCATTAGGGCAAACTATCATATCTCTATAAAACCGCACACTCTAGGATAAACTAGTACAGCCTAGTCTTGTTTGTTTTTAACCGACGAAAAACAACGGAGGATTTTTTTATGTATGACCACGCTTCACTTTTTACAGAGTTGTCCGATTTTCATAATTCTTTTTTTTATTAGAAAGGGTATACATCCAAGGTGATCCCATTGTCATCATGTTAGGGTCTGATGATGATATCCTGGGGAAATTGATTTTGGTTATGTCTCGGTATCGGTAGCTTTTTGGCTACTAGTGCCGTATAATGACAGAAGTAGTGCGTGGCGATAAATTAAAATTTTTTAACAAAAAATAGGAAAACGCTAAAACTTTTTTATCCTAACGGGCTTAGGACAAAGTTTTGACTATACTTAAAACAGGTTTATATTTAGATGGCAAAACTATGAAGTCTGTATATCGATCTTGTTAAAAAAATAATTTTAAAAATCTTTATCTACAACACTTTTTGAATTGTTGGCACTTGTATTGTTAATTCCCACCTCTTGGTAATGATGTCCTACATATAGGACATGAAATTTTTTGGAATATAAATTGTTATTAAAATAGGATTATAATCTGACATGAGACGCTATCTCTTGCAATTAGTTTTTTCAGTAGAATGAACATAAATATAACAAACATTACATTTTCCCCTTTCAAATTAATCATTTTCTTAATAAATAAAGGTAAATTGACACATTACAATCTATAGAAATAAGAATCAAAATTAGAGTACCTGAAATAGGAATGATAAATCAGTTGGCACGTTTGGCATTAAACAAAGGAAAAAATCACATTGTTTACAGTAAACTGTTGTTTTTATGACACATCCATTTGCCCTACAACGCGATTATTTTGGGTCGTATTTGGGTAAGCGTAAAGCAGCATTAGCAAGACGTTCATTACAAGGCATTGGTTTTATGAGAACTTATGGTTCAAGCTCTTCATACTCTTCTTCTTCGGTATCTTATCACTGTACTCTTCGTTGTCTATCAATAGCTTTGTACCCAAATCTCTTGTCGCCTCGATTGCACAATAAATTTCTTTGCTTTACCTTTTTAATTTCAACATTTCTTTATTGTTGCCAAGCATTGGCCACAGCAAGATCAACAAGGTATGAGATTATTCGAATGGTCCATTTTCTTGTTCGATTGTGCAATGGGCAGACTGACAGTCAGTGAGGCGCCATCCATATTTTGGTTTTGATCTCTTTTGACCTTCTTATTTGGCATTATGGTTTTCATCGCAATAACAAGTCAACATCGTCAAAAGAAGCTTGTTATCAAGCCACATTGATACAGCGAGTTTTTCCTCTTCCCTTACCTTTACTTCACTACTTCCTTTTTTACGAAGTAGTTTTTCTTCCGATTTTTTTTCTTTTTTTTCCGAAAAAACAGGTCTTAGAAACACTACTTCTCATCACAGTGCCTATAACATGGAACCCACCTCTCAATATATGAAGTAAAATAACGGTGAATCAAAAAAATATATCGAATTGAGAGCCTCCTCCGTTTTTTCGTTGGTTAAAAAATGTCCGGAAACCAAAGAACCGGTTCTAAGGTGTCTTTTCCTCATTTGTCTTGCACGCCATCATTCGTTCGGAGATTTCTGATCGCAGTGTACTGGGTAGATAGAGGTGAAGAATGGTACTGCTGACATTTTTCGCCAAGATTTGAGCCACGTCCGCGACCAAGACAGCGTCCACGTCTTGTTATCCTAAGTCCTCTTGAGTGCCAACAGCGTTGGAGAAGCTGATGGAGGAATCACAACATAATCTTCGTCTGAGCTTTGGACGATAACTCGCTATTTGTGCCTGTTCTGCAGGCAAAAGATCTAAATCATCGTCGCAGTTATCCCCAAAAAAGTCCAATTCAGAATCATGACTATTCCAGTATCTGATAATGCTGAAAAAAATAACAATTATTGAAAAAATCTTACAATGTACTTCTCATAGTACAGTAGTAGTAAAAGTATAAAAACTTTAATTACCTACTTTTGTTCTTTGCATAGGACATAGAAAAATGATTCAAGGTTTCTCGTACCATATTTATTTTTACGCGAAAATAACGTGGCATATCTTCGTTTCAAATTATCAAATTTTTACCAATTATGCAAATTGTATAAAATATTATTTAAAAAGATTTCAACGGACTCTTTATGTCTGTATCTCCACTTTCTGACGCTATTTTGAAATATAATGACGAATGTGAGGTGTCACTTCAAATTGTTTTTATGTACGTAAATATCCAATAGATTATACTGTTAAGTAAAAGTTGTGTTTTCTTTTAAAAATAAAGACGCAGAATTTTTCATTTCTTATGTACTGTGAGTAGTACATATGTAGGTACGAGGCCATTAGAGTTTTTCATAGGTTTATTTTTGGGTCAATTCTACATTTACCAGTTTAGCCAGCACAGTAGCCAGTGTTAGTGTTAGTATTTTGGATTGATGCGATACCATTTCATCATCATCATCCTATATCCGTCCACTGCTGGACATAGGCCTTTCTGAGAGCGCGCCACCACACACGATCCTATGCCTTCCTCATCCAGCCACTTTTCACTTTTTGTGGTCGTCGGTATATTGGGCTGGAGGGCGTCCTACGCTGCGCTTAGTAGTGCGTGGTCTCCATTCCAGAACACGCCGGCCCCAGCGACCGTCTGTTCTGCGACTTATATGATCCGCCCACTGCCACTTCAACGTGCTTATCCTTTGAGCTATGTCCACTACTTTAGTCCTCCTTCAGATTTCCTCGTTATAGATTCTAAACTTCAGAGAGACACCCAGCATAGGTCTCTCCATAGCCCGCTGAGCGACCTTGAATTTGTGATACCATTATTTTATATGCCATTATTTTTAAAAACAGAGTTACATTAATAAACCGTTTCTTAACCGATTTGTTTGTTCGTTCCATTCACAGTCTATTATTAAACAGTTATTAATACAATGGTAATAAAATAAATAAAGAGAGATCCAAATGAGTACAAGGTTGTGTTTGTCCGCAGACGAAAGTCGGCCTTGGAGGACGTGGCAGTCAAACCCATCACCCAGTTCCCGGTAGCGTTGGAAGAGGTAAGTGTTGCCAATAAATTACGTTTGTAAGTTTTCTATACTTTCCAAAAAGTTTCTATTGGTAAGTAAAATTAATTTTGACTTAAATTTTAATTTGTAAAACGAGTTTTTAACAAATAAAGAAAACCTAATTTTGTAATTCTTCAGTAGAAATTTTTCATAGTGTGAAAATTTTTTCATAACATGACAATTTTAGAATTGTAGAATTCTAAGAATTTTTGATCAATTTTGAGGAGGTTCCGTGCGTCATTTATCGTTATTTCTTAAACTACTAATCCACTTATAAGTAAGACACTGCTGACATTCAATTTATATATTGAATAGTTTCTTGGCCAATGTTCTTCATATAAGCTGCCTCCGGGAACGTTGGTAGAGTCACCAGTAATCGATAGATTTTATTCTTATAAAAACCATACCTACAGGAAATTATGAAATATTTATGTGACTTAGATTAACACCCAGTCAAGACTGAAAACAGCAAACTGAAAAATTCTAAATTTCCTTTTATACACCATAGTGATTCAGTAAGAACGAAATATGATTATGCGAGTGAGACGAACTGTAAATTTAATCTATTCTTTTAAGAAAAAAAAAGAAAAATAAAGTATAGAGTTAAACCTTTGCCTTTACCCTACGGGAAAAACAAATGAAAAAAAATATAGATGGTAACACTCCGCCGTGCGAAAATAATCGTGCGTAACGAAACAAGAAAGCGAATGGTAATCCGAGACATAATACGTACTATTTAAATTATAATTTTATTATTATTGTTTATTCGCTTAACACTGACCTTGCGATTTACCATCTCACTTCTCTTTCGCACACGCCACTTAATACAGGGCTGTTGATTTCCGTACATTTTTCCTAAGACACGCGTCGCAATTAACATTGAGCTTTATAATAATAAATGTAGCGTTGAATTTTAATTAGCATTGTATTTTTCAGTGTTTATCTTACATGTATGTGTTAAAACGTTGTAAGCGCTGCATTTGTTTATGTTAAATTTAACTTTATTGCTATTTTGTTAGAGTTGAAAATAGCTTGTGGTATATCAGTTTTATATGTGTGAATATAAATAAAATCTATGTTATCTTACATTTAACAATGTCAAACACACAAATGTGTATCTAGTGTGAAGACGCTTGGCCAAATGTACGTACGTTCACAAAAATATGACAATTTAACTTTAACATGTAATGCAATATAGTGTTAAATGATGTTCACAGACTGTGTAAAGTGTGTGCGATGTGTTAAATGTTAAATAATTGTGACTTTGAGTGAGTGTTATTCAGTTATTGGTTTTTAATACCACATATTACCGTTAGCCTAAAAACGTGTGTAATTTGAAATGTTGGGCAAATTGAAATACCTATTGGTTTCGTAATGTTGCTATATTTAGAATTTGATCTCGCACAAAATATCCTTAATATTGTATCATACAAATATACAACACGATAATTTGCTAAACCTTTTTGGATAAAACGCACGTTGGACACTTCAAAACACATTGTAAACACGACAAAAGTATTGTCTTTTTACGTGTTTCTAAAATCGTATAAGATGCGCTTTTTGTCTGTCGGTTTTTGCGGTTCTTGTATACCTTTGAACGCATTTTAATACAGTTATTATACATGTATTAGGTATATTATACGCCTGCCTTCAGAATCGGTGGTAGAGTCACTACAAATAGTCTAACTTAATGTTTTAAAAGTGTTTGTAAAGTAAGTCTACTTTAAATTAATGAACTGGCCACTACAGGACCAGGCCTCCCTCCTTATAGGAGAGGGGATATGGTCCTACCACGCGGGTTGGCAGACTGAGGGATCAATGTTTCATTTATTACCGATCATGATCAGATGTTGATGATAGTGACTGGGATCGACGGCTTAACGTGCTCTCCGAGGAACAGGGTGTACCTAACACTACCAACTTCCTTACTCCGGGCTTGGAATGTACTGAAACTTGATAGAAAAATGAAAAACTCAGAAATATTCCGTGACCCAACCCGGGATTGGAACCCAGGACCTCGTGAATAATAATTACTAAATCCTGGATCAACTTTTTAGCATTTTCTCAGTAAAGTCACTGTATTTTAGAAAGAATAAACAACAAGCGCAGCTTGGTCACCCAGATAATTAATAGGGTTACATACTGCGTAACTAGTGAACTAAATTACTTGCAATATTATCACACAGGTATCAACAACTAATAACTTTTATCTTTGATTATCTGAAAAAGCTTTAGTTATGCAAACACCTCTACAGTTATTAACTGAAGTTCTATATAGTACAGCTAACCTATAAAATCTATGCTGAAATATAGTTTAATAGCGAATACCTGCGACTCGGTCTGCGACAGGGGCGTGCACAAGGAGTATTACTAGGGTAGGCACTAATGTGCTCAGGATAGGCAGGAGTGTATGCATTTTTGAAATGTACGCCACTGTTACGAGAAGTTCTGTTTTGTGATAGTTTGACAAAGTAACCTATATACTTTCTCAGGATCTAGACTATCTCTACCTAATACCTAATTTAATTTAAGAGAAAGGTTAAAGGTCCACGCGGACGAAGTCGCGGGCGTCCACTAGTTTTAAAAAATTTTGTACCTACATATTTTACGTACATAAATATAAATCCTCCAAGAAAATTTTCTTTTCATTTTTTTTTCTATATTTTGTAAGTGTAATTTTATGGAAATTGATTGATCTTAATACAGCAACAAAAATTCATCTTAAGTAGGTAATAGACGGAAAGACGAAACAAACTCGAAAACAAATTCGCTTACACATTATCTACAATGTGTCGCACTAGATGGCGCTGCAACGGAAAAATTACAAGCTATCGTTGTGTTCCGCCGAGTAACGTAAATAGTACAGGACGTCGCGGCACTGGCACATGTGGATGATGTGCGGAGGGTTCGTTTATCCGCTTATCATCCATATGAACACAAAATTACTTCTGAAATCCGCCCTACTGCTAGTGAGCAGATGTTTCTTGCTCGGGCACTCGGGCTAAGTTCACTGTTCACCTGGTGGTCCAACCCAGTGCCGCGTCCACAGTCGTGGGCGGCGTGTGATAGCCGTTATCCCGAGACCTGTGAAGGTCTACGCACATCATCCAGAAGTAGTAGTACCTACTACTTAATGCTTCTTAAATTATTACTTGGCGGTAAACTCGTGATTACCGCCATGTGGAATGTTGTGTCGACGATTAGCGTTCCTATAGTCGTTTCAGTCATAGTTATATAGTGAAAAATTTTAAACACCTTATTAGAAGATATTGAACGATTACATTTAGTTAACTTTAAAACAAATGGCAAGTTAAACAAATGCTTCTAGACAAATGCTATTCGACGTAAAACAATTGACTAAGACTGTGCATTAAACCTATTATTATTATTATTATTTTATATTAACACTAGCTGACTCGGCAAATGTTGTTTTGCATTAAAAATTTAAAAAAAAATTTAGATGAAAATTAGATAGTAGCCGATTCTCAGACCTGCTGAATATATTGATACAAAATTTGGTAAAAATCGGTAAAGCAGTTTCGGAGGAGTGCGGTAACTAACATTGTGACAGGGAAATTTTATACATTAGAAGATTTGCGACGCACTGACAGGACCATGTCATGTAAAGTATGTTTAAAGTACAATAATTAAGAATATTGACATGAATGCTAAATAAATAAATTTGAATTTTAGAAGCGTTCACTTGGTTGTTGGATCAAGGGTCGGATACAGAAGACGGTAAATCTTGAAACGGCGCGTATTGTGAAGAGGTGCCTCACTCCGGAGCCCTGATCACGTTTTGCCTGGGCCCGAGCCCTGCAGCAGGCGGACTATTGTTTTTAATTAATTTTTGTAAGCATTGGTAAAAATTAAAAAAAATGTTAATAAATAAATTATAAAAGTAATAATAAATTATTTTAACCCACAAAAGAATCAGCTGATCGAACATATATTACTAACTAGGTTTTTTTAGCAATTAGTTTCGTATTAATTAATTTTAATGGAAATAATACTGTGTATTTAAAGTTCTAGAAGAAGTATTTTATAAGAAGTAAAATTATCCATATTTTGCAATTATAGCAAAAGTTTCTAATTAAACAGTGCATAAACAAAATTGAGTATTTCAAATTGCCTTTAACGCAAACTGAATGTGAATGTGACGTGTAGTGCACTACGCGGTGAGTGTTAATGCATGAGGTGCGCAACTAAAATGCAGTAATGACTGTAATGACCGAAGTGCGCAGGCGTGACACGGATGACTACTACAAGCCCACTGCGTTCCTCAGGTCGATATGGCGCCGAACACTGTCATTCAAGAAGAAAAAGGTGAGAAAATCACACAGAATTCATTGCGAATTGACGATACTGTATGTAATAAACGATGGGAATATATGTAATACTAGAGGTCGCCAGCGACTTCGTCTGCGTACAATTAAAATAAATATAATTATGTACTAAAATAAGAATAGCCTAAGTTACATATAACATTAGTAAACGAGTCTCGTCTACATCGTTCCAACCGTTTCAGAGATTAGTTATTCGTTAGTAGGTTACACACAGACAGACATACAGATAGATAAAAATTTTAAAAATTGGTTCTGGATGTAAATAGTTTATCCACTACTTTTATACTAATTTTTATAATGATTTTAATATTTTATTTAAGAACATTCAATATAAAGTTTCAACCCATATATAACCCTTCAAGAGTAGAATTAAATCAAATTACCTATGTTTTATATTTATCCAGTATCTTAAAAAACCAATTTTCATAAACCTACCTTCAAAAATGTAAGAGTTTGCATATAAACTTCAACCCCTTCTAATTTAATTTTTGCGATAAAATATATCCTATGTAACACCTTACAATATAAATAAAATCGTGTCATGTTTTATTTGAATTCGTTCAGTAGTTTTAGTAGTCTTAGAATTAGGATTGAATTGATTCTATATTTCTCATTTTTGTCATGTCGGATTAGAAGTGACGTTGACGATAAATGGGTACGTTATACTTGAAACGATTCTGTGACCTGTAAAAACACGTGCCCCTAATATCAGAAGAGCTCCAAGTAAAAACTAACTTAAGTGGCTTACTTAATTCGCGTAGAAGCAAAGTTTCTTGAAGGTGCTTTAGAAGTTTCGAGTACGTCTAGCATACAATTTAGAAGTTGTTTGACTTTAGAAGTTTAGCTAAATAATTGTTAAAGCCACGAGTTTCTTACTTTGAGACTCTTTTGTTTTTATTTGTTCTACAGAGGTGCGGTCTAAGCCAATTTAGAAACAATTAAAAGAAACAAATACATATGCCAAAATTCATTTATTCTTTAAGATAGTTTTGAAAATTCTTGAACCACGTTTTATTTAATATTCATCTGAAAGTCCATATATAATTTAGATATAAAAACATTTTTAACAAAAAATAGAACCGACTCATAACGCACTAAAAAGTAATAAATAACTGTGTCATTTAGTTGCTTTAATGTATTTAAGCATATCTAACAGTCGGTGCCAGCCAAGGTTTCTACTTTAAGGACGTTACCTAGAACCCAAAAACTGCTTTACTACATAAAATAAATGTTCCTTAAACATGCTGGCCGCGACTTCATGGATATACTTAAGTAAATTAAAGCAAATTTAGTTGCTTTAATTTACTTTTTTACTCACACACACACATAGTTATTTTTTACTTTTTATTTCTTACTTTTTAGTGATTTATCGCCACGTGACGTACCCGTACTATACTGTCATAGTATATTATACGGCAGTAGCCAAAAAGCTACCTAAACTACAATACCCAGACAAAAACCGAAATCGCTGTGAGCGTGCCTCCAAAATTTGAAGAGTTCCTTCATTTTTCCCAGGATATCATGATCAGATCCTAACATGACGACAATGGGACCACCGTAGAAGTATGCCATTTCTTATAAACTCTGTAAAAAGTTATGTATGGTCATACATAAAAAAAATATACGTGTCGAATTGAGAACCTCCTCCATTTCTTTAAAAAAAATCCGGAATCTTACTTGAAACATCCTTTCTTTCTATCTTTGTTCTTCCATTAATATTTTTGCTACAAAAAGTGGACTGTTTCCAAGCTTAAATATTTAGGAAAGTAGAGAAATCTGATATGACTTGTACATTAAATTATAGTTAATTGTATTTATTGTAAAGTATTTTTATGATTTTTGTTATCCCGCGGTAAACTCTTTTCTTTCCAGACTATTATCGATTTTCGTACTAAACACCTATTATCCAATTTTACCGGTTGTTAAAGTGTCAACTGGTTGATGTTTTAACATCAAAAATAATATATTTTTATTATTATTTTATATATAATTATAAAATTCTGCGTCCGATAGTATAACTAAAGTGGCGGAAAAGCCGTGGAAAACTTGTACCGCGTGAATATCAGCCTAAAAAGTAGGTTGTTGGCTGTATTGGTCGGCTCACACAAATTCAGCGACCGATAAGAGAGGAGATAAAACTCACAACCCCTTATCAAATCCGCTCCAAGTGGGATGAACTTCGGATGTTTTATGTTGATAACGACTGTTGTTTTCAACAGATTATACTAAGGCGTGTTGTAATCATTAATGTTATATGTGGCACTAGAGGACGCCCGCGGTTTCATCCGCGTGGTTCTCGTACCCATGGGAGTTTCATGATAAAATGTGATTTATGTGTGAATCCAGGGTGTCAGCTAAATCCATACCAAATTTTATTAAAATCTCTCCAGCCGTTTAATCGTGAAGAAGTAACAAATGTACACACTCGCACACAAACTTTCGCCTTTATAATAGTAGTATGATAACTACCATAGTAGACTATTGATTTTTAAAGCGTTCAATGTTTTTTATTCATTAATTCTTCCTAAACTCTACCTTATATAAAAATAATATAATTCACCGTGCGAGTGCCGGGTGCATCATATGGCAGAGAGAAAAACGCCGAACAGAGACCGAGACTTGCGGATGGGTTTGTGACCGCTCAACGCTCACTTTCTCGCTCAAATTATTCTTCCTGCCCTCCTCAAAATCTGGTAGGATCCTGCTGCAGATTTTGACACTCGTTCTAGAATCGAATTTTAATTGTTTTAAAAATGATGTAAATATTTTTATCTTGTTCAGTAAAAGCGTCCTTAAAATGGAATGGGGAAAGTATTGAATGAAAATCTTTTCCGGCGTAACATACGTCCGAAGATATCTTGCGTAGAGAGAACAACAAACGACTTTGGGCGTATGTTGGCTTACTGGCTTGCGAACCTTTGTCGCAATATCACCGAAGATACGATATTGTATCAAAAGTCTGATCGGACGCAAGAAAGTACTTTTATTTATTTATTCTTTATTTGTACACCACATTAGATAGCATGAAAACATACAGAAACAATATTAAGGAGGAAGTAGAGGTACAAAAGGCGGCCTTATCGCTTAATAGCGATTTCTTCCAGGCAACTTTGGGCTTAGGAAAATATCAGTAGGTACTGAGCTGCAATTTCAATTTAGCATTTAATTGACACAGAGGTAACCGGGCAAGGTAAATAAATGCTCATAATATAGGATTACTCATTCCGTCGCTAACGGTTTTGAGTACCTACATGCTGTTTTGCAGTGACCTGATTTCCTCCCATAAAGAGACCAATTTTAGTTATACGGGAGTCCAAAATAAAGTTATTGGAGTTTTATGTTTGAAAATATGACGACCCCTTGAGTTGCGTAAACTTCGCTAAATAATTAGAAAGCCCTGGGTGCTTTTACGTTTATACAGAACCATAGGACGCTAAAAGTAGTATGATATATAAGAAAGAAAGAAAAATATCTTTATTTATAAATTATGCCATACATCACAATTTTTCTGATATGCCCCTGTGATGTGTAGCATAACCTAGAACCCAGCTCAGAATATGCTACATAACTCAAAAGACCATGCAGCGCTGATTTTCATCAGGATACATGCCCAGGTACTGCCACGAACAACTATACAATCTAAACCGTCATCAGCATAAAGTTAGCATTACATAGGTTAAAGTTACCTACTATGAAAAGCTAAAATAGACGAACATGATTTAAAAGAAAAATAATAATAAAGTATATCTGATCTGAACTGAATAACGTCACCACAACGAAGAAAAACTAAGTACTTTAAACGCCTGTTTTCCAAAAATTAATTACTAAAATGTATACCATAAATTAGATAATATAGCTGAAAAAAGTTAATTATAAATATAAAAATATGATCTATACTAAAGCCAAACTCCATTGAGAATGCTTGACAACAAACTACTTAATTTAAAATGAAGGTAGAAAATGCCACACATTTTATGCCTAATAAATTTAAAATTATGTTTTGTTATTTTAAAAAAATCTTATTTAAAAGATACTAAATATATTAATTAGTTTTAAGCTTACTAATCTAATTTATTGTCATGAATTCGTCATTAACTAGTTAAATCAAAGAAATAGGTGTAAAATTAGTAGTGATTTCTACCTTCATTTTTAATTTGTTTGGTGACAAGCATTCTCAATCGAGTTTGGCCTTATACAGTAATAATTACAGTTAAAAACTTTTATACTTCCATTATAGAGTAAAATGGCGCTTCGATTCTTTTGTTACATATTGATGGACTATCTATATTTTATTGTTAAACTTGTATGCCATTGTAAGGTCAGCGTTCTGCAGTGCTGTGTACTTTAAACTTTTTTTTTGTTATGACAGGTGGACGACCGGTTCGCCAACTACAAAGGCGTGCGAGATATTACCATCAAAAAGGTTAGTCTTTTTATTTATTTTTATCGATTCATTTATAAATATATGTATAATTAATCAAAGAAATAAAATTAATCCTTTGATTACGCCGTCAGAATCGGAGTATCCTCAAGAAGTATTGTCTCTACAATTTTCTTTCTCGAAGTCATCGAAATTGAACATTCACTATTCGTAATAAAGAATTGCATAGTAACGCTTGTTTCGATTTAAATTAACAATGGAGGCTAGGCTATACCATATTCCTTATATTTCCTCACAAATAATATTAATAAATAAAGTAGGTTTAATGATTTATAGTAAAAAATAAAAAAAAATTTTATAAAAAATCGAAACTGTAACTTTAAAAACGGAAACAAACAAAAATCACAGACATCTTAAAATATTTCGTGTAGATAAGTCCATGCGACGTGTAGGTCTTTTGGACTTTAAAAATTTTAATTTAATTAAAGATTTAAACTAATATTTCATCATAATTGTAAAAATTGAACACAAAATGTATTTTGTGTCGTGCAGTATCGAGTTCATAATTTAAAAGAAGTGAAAGAAAAAGATGACAATTTTGACAAATATTTTCATTTGTCTAAATAATTGTCTTTTTGTGTGCATTCATGCAATTTTCTTACTAAATTAATTTAATTATTATAGGAATTTAAGATTAATTAAGAAACATAATATTATAACTATCCTTTTTAATCTTTAATACAGTATTGGAAAAGCGTTGAATCTAGTAGCCCATTAAACTAGGCTGATAATGATGCAATTAATTATTAAATTAAACACTAATATAAGTATAATCAAAACATGTATTTTCACAGGGTCCATCCGGGCTAGGTATCATGATAATAGAAGGAAGACATACAGAAGCCGGTCGGGGCATCTTCGTGTCAGACCTTCAGGAAGGCAGTGCGGCGGAGCAGGTGAGATATTATATTAGAAGTTGTAACTTTATATAGAAGTAGTTAAGTCGTTGCATTTTTTACCACTTGAAATTGCTAAATATTACCTATTACTAGTAATTTTTAAGCCAGCCCTGTTTTGGTTTGTCACGTTGTCTAGCGCGTAGTCTTTGAGTTTATTGTGAACAGACAGACAAACGCTTGTTACTTCGTTGTATTAACCTGTGGTGATGATAGAAGAATGTCAGTCATTTTTGGATTCGCTTCGTTTTTCGATTCGAAGGTTCTTCTAAGAGAAGATTTTAGTTTTAACTTTGGGTATTCTTTCTTTATTTTCAGGGAGGTTTAAACATAGGAGATATGATTCTTGCAGTAAACAGAGACTCTCTTCTCAGCTGCAGTTATGATGCCGTAAGTATTAGATATATTCTACGAAACATTGAATACAAAATTAAATATAACAAAAATATGGCATTATCGAAAGCCTATTAATATTTATGCTTTAATAATATGGTTGAGCTTTAATAATATATTGATAAAATAGGCTGCTAAATGATGATGAGAGTAAAAAAATATTGATACTTTTCTAGGTGTCTAACTGAAAGGATATAATATACACATAGATTCTTGAGTTTTAAGTTTAACTTAATGAGTTTTGTATACATTTGTAGGCAGCAGCAAAACTAAAACAAACAGACGGTGTTGTAATATTGACGGTATGCAGTCCAAACTTGAAGGACCCTGCAGATGGAGACAAAGGTGATGGCGCAGGTAAGGATATTTCAAATTATTCTTCTGATTTAATCTCATTAAAGTATAAAAGATTGATAATGATGTTTTACCAACATTTTCTCAAGCAACTGCTCAATCTGAGTTCTTCAAAGCTTTACCATAAAATTGTCGTATACCATCGAATCTGTTAGGTTTTCTAACAGAAAAATATATAAACAATTGTTTGGTGTTTTTCAGATGGCCCTTCCAGGTCCGCAACTCCCAAGCCACCCACACCAGTTCCTGCAAAAGGTAAGAAAGGATAAAATCACTTTGCTCAACCAAGAATTTATTAATCTATATCTAATATATAAAATTCTCGTGTCACAGTTTTCGTTGCCATACTCCTCCGAAACGGCTTTACCGATTTTTACCAAATTTTGTATGCGTATTCAGCAGGTCTGAGAAAATAATAATTACTTATAATAATAATTAATTACAAACCAAATCCACTAATGTACAAAATTATATGCCACTCGGCTACTAATTTTAAGTTCTAATTTTCATCTAATTTTTTTTTAAATTTTTAATGCAAAACAACGCTTCCTGGGTCAGCTAGTTAATATATATAATTATTGTTACATACGAGTACTAACTTAAATTACTTATATTAACAAATCCAGTCACGTAACGATTTTTCAATAGTATCTTTTAAAAGTCATATAGCTTATTGATCCAATCAAATTTGACATTTAACATAAACATCGGTATTAGTAATAAACAATAAAGTAACGAGAAATACGCCTTATTTAATTTGTGGAACTCTGAGTTAATAATTTTTAATATTAACTGAAAATTTAAAAACTCAAACGGTACTTTTAAATTTAATAAATTAATTTATTTCAGCGGAACCTCCACCCGATCCAGCCACAGCTGCACTTAGACCAAACATGGATACTGTGATAGAAATAACAACTAACAACGAAGTGCTTGGTATTGCCTTACTTGGTGGCAGCGATACACATACCAGTGTAAGTGTATTTCTTCTTCTTCATGTGCTATTTCCTTTACGAAGGTTAGCGGCCATTATGACTAATCGAATACCAGATTCAGCAGCCTACAACTTTTTTTTGATTTTGAGATTATGTAATGTCGCAATGATTTTGTACTTACCCTGTACCACTCGCGGAGATTTTTAAGCCATGGAGGTCTGTCGTCTGCCAGGTCTTCGACTTTCTTGGATCTTGCGCTGAATTATACGGTGCAAGATCCGACATTTATAGTGGCGCATGATGTGTCCCAGATATTGTAATTGTATTTGCCGTAATTAAATAAACATGTACCATATAATAGTTTTTAGATAAGGATGAATAAAATAAAGTTAACAGCATAAGACCTTAAATTCAAAATTTGAGCAGCCCGACTTTATGCAGTCTTGTCTGCCTTAGAGGGTTTTTTAATGCGCATAGCAAGTCCTCGATAGAGCTATCTTTTAAAGCCTAATGGCCGAATAGATGAATTATAAAGAAGTAGCGACCGAGCGAGTCTTCTGGCGTAGCCATATTTAAATACTTGTCCATAAGAACAATTCAAAATCTGAGCACCGCCACAGTAGAATTAAGTTACATACATTTACGATTTCATGATGATTTTTGGTTATGATGATTATTCCTTTCGTAGGGTCCAGCTGCAGTAGTACTTGAAGTATATAAAAACGGAGCGATAGCCAAAGATGGAAGACTTAAAGTAGGGGACCAGATACGAGACTGTAACGGCATTGCCATCAACAAGGACATGACTTACGAAAGGATTTGCCTATCGATAAAAGTCAAGGCACCTAAGGTAAACTAATTTTTCTTATTTCTTATCCTATATAACGTATTCTTTTTCTGTATATATTGTTCATGTTTTCTTTTTTCTAAATCTTTTCTTTGTCTATCCTTGATCACTGACATACTTATTGTTATTTTGTAATTTTGGATTTTATTATTGATTGATGACAAATATCTTATCAATCAGTGCGAGTTTATTGCACAAGTTTTGTATTAAATATAAACTTTGTTTCTATAAATACCATTTTTTTATTCATAGATAAAAAATTGGTCTGCAATCTTTGCTGATATAAATAAATTGTCGATAGAACTGTTTCTAGCCACTGCTTAAGCGTAATACCTACCCGGACAAAATATTTAAGGCTGTTTTAAATTGCCTTTAAACAAAGTTGTTATTTTTACATAAAACATTTAATATATTTTTTCAGCTGAAAATGACGGTTTATCGACCGGATCCTTTGCAATATGAAGAAATTGAGGTAGAACTGACGAAGAAGTCCGGGAGACCTTTGGGACTGAATTGTGTACCTCCCATAGAGGGTACAGGAGCTTATATTGGAGAACTAGTAAGTATTAAACCTATATGAAAGTATCGACAAAAATTACAAAAAATAATGAATACTGGATAGGACGTATAACTTAGTACTAATGCATTAAATTTCAAGTTTATGTATATTATTTAAGTTGCCAGAATGGCACCGCTCAAAGCGCAAGGGGCAGCCGGATGCCGCTACCATATTTAATGTTATGTAGAAAAATATGAAGTTTATTGGTTTATTTTTAAAATATCGTGAATTTTGTTCCAGCTCCCTGGTTCCACAGCAGAAGTAGACGGCAAACTACAAAGAGGAGATTTCATCGTAGCAGTGGATGGCAAAGATCTGTCCAGTGCAGAATTCCTTGCGATAGGAGCCGCGCTGAAGTTGTGTAACAATAAGACCACCATTAAAGTTAAACGATTCAAAATAGTCCCTAGATAATTGTGATAAAGTTTAAATTGTAATGAAGGAATTATAAAGACGGGTTTTTGCTTAGCTTAGAATTTAATGTTAAAAATTACTCGTCGAATTGAAAACCTACTTTGTTATTATATGAGCATTATACGATAAAAGTAAAACAAATAAAAATGTACCGTATGTTCGTTGTGATTAGGTTTGATTTTAAATAACTCTTACAAGAAGTTGGTTCACTTTAAGAAGCAGATAAAAAAGCAATTGAAATTGTATAAGACATAAGCGATTTATAATAGTCATTGCAATTAATGATGTATTACGTAAAGGAGTTTCTATTAAGAACTAATACTGAACTAATCAAACAGATCTTATAAATATTAATAAGGATATAAAACAAACCTCTTAAATTCAAGAGAAGCTTTGTCCGTATAAATGACTGTCCCTATAAACTTTTAATTACACTGCGTTTTATGTTTGATAACATCTGAAGTTTGTGGATGTCTAAAATGCAATGTATGCTTAACATTTAATACCTACTCTAAATTCTCTTTATTGATTTGTGTTAGGATTCCTATAAAAATATAGTAAATTGTTATTTCCGTGAGCGGCTATGAGTTAATGCATATATGAATTAATGCAAAAGTTTCGAGGCAAGTGGTTTCGACGAAAACTTTAATCATTCAATTATTTTGGGTTAACAACAAATTCAATTGCACAGTAACATAACCGGATTTAATAAATATTAAGTACTTACCCCAGCAATTATGTTACTAAGTCAAGAAAAAGTTAATAATAATAATTATGTTGTCGGTATTAACTTAAGAACCAGTTTAAAATAAGCAACAGATACCTCAAATTGAGTCAACTAAACGATAGATAAATGAATTTTCGACAATCACATTTTTGAAAATCTGACATCATTTTGGCAAACGATTGAAAGGGTTAGAGATAAACCACAGTATCCGACATAGCTCGACCGACTTAGCGAGATGCAGAACTGAAGTGGCAATGAACGAAAAGCTGATAGACATTGGCATAAGGTGCTAGAATGGCGATCTCGCATCGGAAAGAGCAGAATTTGTTGACCCTCACTGCTGAGGAACTACCAACATCAAACGTGCCGCAGGGAACCACACGATCGTTGTCTTTGAAACTCCCTTAAAAGGCCTATGTCCAGCAGTGGTCGTCCATCGGCTGTGAATGGTGAAATCTGTAGTTTCGATGTTTCAACTACAGTTTTATCGGACATCAAACAATTCTAAAATGTAACCACTAGTAAAACCACGAGTTCAAAGTATTCTCAGCGTTGCGAGGGTTCCTAACGCAACACGAAATTTTTCACCTCACTCAAGCTAGGAATCTGCTATAAGTATGGGCGAGCAAGAAATCTCTCTTCGGCATGACTACAGTTTAACCGCCAAAATGTTTTATTTTATCTTGTTATGGCAAAAACCGTTGTTTTTTGAAAAGGATTTTTAAATTATTTCTATAACTTATGTCTGTGAAGTGATTAGACAATAAGAAAGAATATCTAATGTAACACACGTATTAAGATAACATACGTTTTGATTAATTATAAATGAATCGCTTCATCGAAAGTGACATTTTTAGTGTAAATTCACACGTCTTAGATGCAGCTATTGTCACAAAATTAACAACGATGAATTTACGATGCTTCAACGTTGCATCATCAGAAATGTAACCAAGTTTGAAGCGTGTAATTTCTGCTGATGCTGATTTCTTAGTATAGTGTTTTATTATACCTTGGTATTAGGTGTAAAATGGTTACTATTTTTGGTGTTAATAATCATTTTAATCGAGGTATAAATTATAAAAAAAAACTTAAATATGCATTTTTGGATTGCAAAAATTAGAATTTTTTGCACCCTACAGTAATGCCGTAATCCGAAAATCTTTGGTAATGGTTTATTAAAATTCTTTTGTTGATAGGTTAAATAAATCTTAAAATGTATAAATTAATATGTTATATAGGTACCTTATTGTAATTTCTCGAATCATAGTTTAGTTAGTTTATTGTTCCTTTTGTATGAAATCGAAATATTATGTTCATTTATAAAATATGCTGATACTTGTATCTGATGTTACATATTTTTTGTCGGCTTATTTGCAACCGAAATTGAAAGCAGCTCTATTCTGTAACAATGCTTTTATATCTTATACTGTGAGTTTTATGTGAGTGCGAGAGAGACGAGTAGAGAAATAAGAAAAGATTAGAGAAGCCTTCCTCTATCGGTAGAGATAGAGGCGAATTTGAGTGGTGAGTTGCAGAACATCGTTACAGAATAAGGTTTTTTTGTAAAATTCAGTGTCTTTAAAACTACTGCATTTTAAGATCATAATATAGAAATCGTTTTTTTTTGTGTGTGGTACCTATTTTTTCGCTAGTAGGTATAATTGCTTTGTCATTTTCGGTTGTACTTGAATTGTAAATAATAAGTAAATATTATGTAAAATATTTAAAGTAAAATGTAGTAAAAGAGCATACCAAATTAGTTTTAGTGAGAATAATTCCGTTTAAGCTATAATATAATATTTAATGCATAGTGAAAATGAGATTCAGTATTGATGATTTGTTAGAACTGAAAATGTTAACTGTTTATTTGTAAAATAATTGTTTAGTCTTAATTTGAGAGTTGGCCGATATGACCCTTGATTCTTAGCTGTTGTTGCAGTATTTTAGTAACTTAGTTACTGGCAAGGATTTGGAGTAAGGGCCTCTTAAGTTTCTTATTGCTGGGTAAAAGGAAAATACCAAAACATTTAATTATGTACCTACATTTTGAAAATTTAAGATTCAGATTTGCTTCGAAATAAGAGCATCATTATTATGTAAAATACTATGTAGAAATTGTTCGCGATCATGATATTACTTTATAAATTATTTTCCATATAATTAAAATAGAAATAGAAACAGCTGAAACTCACGGCTCATAAGTCGGGCATATTCCGACAACGGTGACGTGGGTTTCAGTTGTTTGTATTTCTATTTTAATAATATGGAAAATATTTGCAATAGTTTGAATTCGTTGCACTTCATAAAGTTCGTAAAATCCAAAATTCCATCTTGTGTTGAACCATAAAATGAGTCAAATAAAATTTAATATCTTTGGTTTATCTATCCTTGGCTTGGTTAAATTAATTTAATCAATAAAAATATTGATTGACCTAGTTAACTTAAATCTTAATCCAGCAGTAACAAATATTGAGGCTTTTATTAACTTTTTTTGTAATATATAGTTTATTTACTTATTTAAGTGATGTCCGTATTAATAATATGTTTGTAGATTATTGCAAATAGTTTTATTACATAGATTTACTCTGTGTAGAAACGACTTGCCAGGTAAAAAAAAATTAGCTAATTTTTTTGTCAAAGTCACAGTTTTGTGGTTGTGTAGATTAAAAGTTTCGCATCTGTGGCGCAAGTGCCAGTTTTTCACCGAGCGACTGCGTAAAAACGTAACCACTCGATTATATAGAAAAAAAAAGCGTACACTCTCGCTATAACTAGGTGGCGTTGCTTCAATTCCATATAATTTTGCGTTACGTTTTTACGCAGTCGATCGGTAACAATCTCACACTTGGCACACTGTAAATGGAAATCGAGTTCGATATACCGTTCATGTTAAAAAAATGGTTAAAATTTTTAGATTGGTTCCGGTTTGGCTTGGGAGGTTCCAATTTTACTCATTAGGTAGCGGCTCTTTTTAGTAGAATCTGCCTTTCGAATCGGTAGTAAAGTCACTACAAGTAGTCAAACTTGCCGTTGTCAAACAAAGCTTGCTTGACATATGACTATCAAGAATTTTTTGAATTTTATAAAATTGAGTAGCTAAAAGGAAAGAGGCTTATTCGATCTTTACTTTCCTTCGTTATAGATTCTGTATTTCATCTATACTCGTATTTCGTCTGCTTGAACGCGCTAATCTCAGGAACTAGTGGTTCTATTTTTTTACTGTGCTGGATAGACTGCTCGAGGAACTCGAGGAATGCTTTAGGCTATATATAGGAGCTCTTCATAGGAGTGAAGAATCAGTGGAAAATGTAGAAGAAGAAGGAAGGAAGAAGCGGGGGAAAAATATTTATCGTTTTGGGCTAATATATTTATATTAAAGTGTTATCCCACTTCTGAACTACAATATCGCAAAACTGTGTACCGACTCTAGTCTGCTTTTATCTGAGTAGTATTTTGATGTGAAATACAATGCCTTTGTACTAGCAAATAATAATCTTTCCAATACTACGCCATGTATTAGAAAGCTAGAATTAGCCTCTCTTACTTCATAAGCAACTTGTGTAATATAAGAGATAGAAATAATTCTTTAGGAAAGTACCCACCTTAGATTAGTTTTCATACATTTCAATTCACAAAAGTATATATGGTAGTGACCATATAAATCTCCTCTAGGGTACTTAGTTCGATTTCTAGTTAGATTAATGCGGGAGTTTCTACATTCTAAATTAATTCAGGTCTGGTTTGCGATTTATGGTCTCATAATATATGATGTTACATAGGTAGAAACCTGTTCTGAATTCCCGCACTTGATCTTAGACTATATAGAGTCTAATGAGATCTTTCCTACAACTCATCTTTGAAAAAAATCACATAAAATGTATATAGTTTTGAAATAAATAAGACGGTTATAAAGTTGTAATAGGTTGATTGCATTTTCTATTTTAGAAATTTCACTTTTAAGTGCATTTTTAGGTAAGTACAGTTAGGTACAGCAATCTTTTAATTTAATTGTACGCAGTTTTTAAACTAAATTGACAGGTCATAAGCAGTGCTATCCTTTTCGATAGTGAGTAGGTGGAAAAGGATCAAAAAATATTTAAAGTATCTATTTTAAATCTGTCAGTTTGGTATAGTTAAATAACTATATACTGCCAGGTTGGCACCAACGTTATTTATTTAAAGTTGTCAAAATGATTTGGTATTTGACGACTTAACTATATAAATTATTATTAATACATTTCTTGCAATGTTCAATAATAATTAATTGATTTAAATAAATTTTACTGCCAGTTAAAAATAATCTAAATCCAAATAAAAATAGTTGTAAGATCGTTTTTTCAAATGTGAATACACAGTTTACAGTTAAACATAATGAATCCGTCATTTGAAAATAAGTCAGTCAAATATCAAATCATGTATAGATAGTTCAACACATTTGTGCGCGCGGTAGTATGTGTGCGTGCGCTTGTAACAATAGAGCTTTGTGTGACTGTGACGTATATATCGTCACCTGAATACTATTTGTCACACATTCAAAGATACAAGGGTTACACACACAGCACCACGCGCAAAGATGAGTTGAATTGACTATACGTAATTTGCTTTAGAATTATCGAACTATATCTAGGCTAGCGCGAATGTACATAGAACTTCGCATTAAATGATTGCGTAGCATAATTCTAAATCGTTGTAAAGTGTATATAAGAGTTTCCATAGGTAATTGATTCTAGTGATACGAGTAGTACATTAAATCAACTTTTTAGAACTAATCTAACTTAAGTAACAACATTATTGATATGTCGAAAAACGAAAAATATGTTTTACGTTAAATAATCAATATCTAAAGAAACCCCGCCATCTTGTGGCAAAAACAAATTATAATATTACAAAATGATAAAAATTCTTTTTAATATTCATATTTTTTCATCCAAATCATTTTTTTCTGAAGTTGGATTGATTAAAAAATAACTGTTCATTTTTACAAAAATCTAAAATGACTAAAATTTTAATTTCGAAAAACAATAATCTCGCTAAAATAGTTGATTAATAAATGGTAAGTATTGTATGTCCATACAAACAATCTGCCATTAGATCAAATAAATATTTCAAGAAAATCTAAAATACTAACTTTGGCGTGAGTTATAAACTGCTACTAAGTATCAACAATTGTACTAAGTTTTCTACAGATTATTTTCTAAATTATTATAATGCAGCAAATAGTAGCCTTAAAATAAATAGACTAGACGGGAATGAAAAATTCTAAAGCACTGTACCTACTATACGTTTAAAGGAAAATACTACATACAGTATAATGAAAAAGAAAAATTGACTAAGCTTTGACGAATCTGTCGTCGGAATATGCCTGACTAGTCTCGAATCTATACGAGGTTCTTAATTATAAGTTTAGGTCACTTCAAATTTCCCGTTAAATCGTTTTTCTACTTCAATGTAGATGCATTTTCATACTTTCGAGGACGCTTTTCCATCAAAGGCGTTTGTTGATCGTATAATTAGTGCAAAAACCGCGACCACTGTGTAAACGATAAAAAGGCGTGGCGCGTCAAACGCAACGCGTCAGTCGCTAAACGTGATCAGAGAGCTGAGAGATTTTTGGTAAGGTAGGTATTCAAGTCATAATGGAAACATAACTAATAGAACTGCAGACCGGGCCCCCGTTGTCCTATGTGAGAAGGCTAATTGAAGCAACAACATTTTTTTGAATAAAGATAAATTTTTAAATGCCTTGGATGTTTTTTTGGATGTGTATAGGGCCACAGACAGATATGCAGTTTTGTTTTAAGGTATTTGTTGCAACGTTATATGGCATGTTTTCAACTTGCCTCAAATACTTCTCAAAAATTTCTACATGCTCTTTAACCATAATAAATCTTTTCAATGAATGCTTACTATAAAGGGTCTTCGATATGTATTACAAATAACAAATGGCCAAAAACAATTACTTAATATTATAATATTCGCTATGTATGTTTGTGACAATTTTGAGTTGCGCAACTGTTGCTGATTTGAATGTTTTAACTAATATAGTTTATAATAGTGCCAATTTAATAAGATATAATACAAATAGTAAACAATAGTTTTAGATGTAGACGTGTATCATCATTATCTGCGTAGGAGAGGAGATTTGAATCCACCACGCTGCTCCGAAAAGGGTTGGCGGGCTATAGATATGAATTTGATAAGCAAACAAAGGGTTTCTACATTAAATACACGTCATATATAGTTATTAATTTATTTATTTTGGTATTTTCCGCGAAATACCGATAATTCCGCACGACAAAGTCGCCAAATACTCTCTGTTTCACTCCTAAACCGGAGCATCCTGTGAAGATATATTCCGAAAATAGCAAAGTAAATGAATTATGAACTTCCGCAAAGTAACGCCTGCTTCTATCCAATACATGTGACATAATTTATTGAGATAATTGAGATTAGCAATATTAATGTAATAGCAAAACCAAGGTATTATAAAAAGTATCTAGCCATAATCTTTTACTATACTTAGTTTCATGTGGAAAAAAATTAATTAGGTACCTACCTCACACTATTTTTTGTTTCCATCTATTGCGAGTTCATTATTGGAACTGCATGGTGATTCAAATTCTTTAAGTCGCTCTCTGATACGAAATAGTAAGTTGGAGTCCTTCAGTAGGCCAGTTAAATTGACTTTTAATGATGATGAAACTAACAACAATACTAACGATGAGTTTCTAGTCTAGCAACAGTTGCGCAACTACTTGTACCTACTTGATTATGCTTGCAGTAATAAACTCTTGTATAGTTTAAAAAAAGTTGCAAGTAATTTTAATTATAACTAATTAGATAATTTAAAGAGTACATTTAGCTAATAAATAGTACATACTTAGCGTACGTAGTTATAATAATTGAATTTTTCTAGAGAATTTTAACGATTCCGTAAAAATATGAAACCAATGTCTCTTATAAAGTTTACTATTAGGTATTGGTTTAAATGTATACTTATTGTTGTTTAACAAATGTAAACCGGACTATAAAAATTTACGAAATAGTGATTCTGTAATAAATTGTGCGCTTTTTTCATTCGTCTTTTATTTTTATCTAAACTACCTGTTTTACTTCTACTGTCTGAGTGGTTGGTGTTGTGCTACGCTCGCTACGATTTGAATACATCCTGGGTCAGGTCACGGAATAATTCTGAGTTTTTCATTCTTTGAAATTTTCAGTAAATTCCAAGTGTGGAGTCAGGAAGTTAGCAGTACTACAACCCCGTGCCTCAAAGAGCATGTTAAACCATCGGTCACGATTACTACCATCAATATACTTAGTGATCATTAATGAATAAAACGTGAACACGAGAGGATTTATAGCTAAGGCCAGACACCTGTGGGGCAAGTTTGAGTTTTTCACTGAGCGACTGCGTAAAAACGTAGTCACTAACTCACTAATAATGTCAAATTATATAGCAAAAAAAAAGCGTTCTGACACTCGCCCATTTGAGTTTTCTCTCACTCCCGCCAGGGGCGCTGCTTCAGTTCCATATAAAGGAGAATGCCAGATCCTAACCCAGAAAGAACACAAATTGTAAATATACTAAAAATATCATATTATTATATAAATGTTTTAAAATAATCCATTTTTACTGTTGGACTTCGGAATAAAATTCTGTTAAAAAAACTAATTAAACTATTTCCTTTTCATTTACACTCTTTACGCATTTTATTTTAATCTTAATCTTTATTGTTGCACTGGTTTCTAGCCTTTTAAATCGTTTTTTATTGTATTTTCACCAAAGTGTGCTCTAAAAGGCTAGTATCCAGAGTCGTTGAGCCTGTTTAAAATGTATTTAATGAAGCTTTGCGATTGTCATGTTAGTGTGATAGCTGTGCTATGTGGTTGTTTACGGAAATGGACGGTAACCAACATTAGGCTCGTATCGAATACTCCGACTTCTAGAACTTTTAAATGTAGTTTATATTAAATAGTAAAAAAAATGCAATAAAACGATACATAATACATTGTTGTACAATATGTTTTTATTAGTGGGTTAAAGTCCTATACATTGTCTGGCATTCTCCTTTGCCCTTAACGCGAATGTGAAGTTTTCGATTGTTTTGAAGTAATCTCACACTAGGCACTCTGACCCTGTTGGATGCATCCCTGTTGGATTTAACGGAAGAAAACCTCGTAATAAAAATGCTGGAAACAATATAATTGGATCAGTATATCAAAGTTCCTAGAGACAGTAATGAGAGAAAAGGAGAAAAAGGAGAAAGGAAAATTAGGCAGTAATGTTGCCGTGTTTTAGGCTGAAAGGCGGGTAGGTACACGGTCAACAGGGTGACAGGAGGGGTTTTAGGCGGTAAGAGTCCGACGTTACCTAATGAGGTGTCCATGAGGATTTCCCCTCCTATAGCAAAAAACAGTAGTACCCCCTAAATAAAGTTCTATAGAGCTGTTGATTCACCATATTGGTGTTTAGTGTTTTCGTTGAATATAGAAGTAGTAGTAACTGTAGTGTGTATTTTTTTTTGTCCTATTAGTTATATATATAGAACTAATAAGACAAAATTACACACTACAAAATTAAAGAAATGTGGAAATAAATATCTTGTGTGTACGTAACATATAAAATACTTAGTTTTTATAAGTATAACATGAAATTTTTTTTATTGCTGAAGATTATTTTGGGAATGGCGATTAAAGTAGAAAATAGACAAGTTTATAGATTAAAAAATACTTTCAAGAAAGCTTTTGGCGATATGCTAATAGCGTTGCACAGGAAGACAAGGTCTATCGGTCTTTGACTGCCTGTGCTAGATCCTTCCTGTCCTGTGTTAGAAGTAAAACAATTCGATCGATGTGGACGATTCGGAATTATCTTTTTAGGGTTCCGTAGCCAAATGGCAAAAAAAGGAATCCTTATTCGTGAAGTCTGTCTGACTGTCCGTATGTCACAGCCACTTTTTTTCGGAACTATAAGAACTACGCTATTGATAAATAGATTTATTCTTTCATACAACATTTCATACAAAATTAGAAAAAAAAAACAATAAATTTTGGGGGAACTTAGAAGTTTTTTTTTATTAAACCCATACGTGTCGTATAATTGTGGATAGGTCTTAGGTAAACTGATATTGAGGGTTCTAATATATTTTTTTTCTAAACTAAATAGTTTGCGCGAAAACACTTCCAAAGTGGTAAATTGTGTCCCCTCCCTGTAACTTCTAAAATAAGACAATATTTATTTAGACACGACTACTACTTGATTTTAACAACTTAGCTTTATTTGATTTCAGTTGTCGCAAGGGACATTTTTTGTTAAAAACAAAATAAAATATCAAATAAAGTAGAGTATATAACTTATAGGTATGCTATAAGTAAAGTCAAGAGCAAAAACTAAACTACAGTACTTTAAAGAACTATTGGGATATAATTTGACAGTACTGAAAATATTCCAACAGTTCTATAGAACTATGGTATGGGGTACTACAGGGATGCACCCGTGGGCCGTTAATAGGCTGATAATGATGAAACCACCTGAAGTTATCCTGATTTATTTTCCATTTCTCGTAGTTTCAGAGGTTAGCCTGATCAGCTACGATCCCAACATATATATGTATACACCCTAGACCACATTGTAAATCAATCATTGTATATTAATCCAAAGTAATTTGTAATAAATTTTTAACAGACTTTTGCCGCAGTGGATTTATAAGACAGGTCCTGGGTTCGATTTCTGGCTGAGCCGATTAAGATTTTCTTAATTGATCAGTCTGGCTGGTGGGAATGCTCCGGTCTTGTCTCGTTAAATTAGCGATTAAGCGTTCAAGGACAATATCGTGTAGAAACCGATGGGGTGTGGATTTTGTCCTACGCCAAACCGCTTCCTTCTTAGATTGAATCATCACGGTATAAGTGCAGTCAATCAAGAGCTAACTTGTGATCAATAAAAAAACTTTCAAATAAATAAAAGATGTCGACTTATCTTGGGAACACTTTATTTTCGTTTAGTAAATATAATATCTATTCAACATAAGACAATATACAGGATTAGTAGGTTAATAATATTATTATGCAAGAGACATAGTACATAGTGACTTAAATCTATGAATATTTGTGGCGAAAAGTAGTCAGGCTATAGATAAATCGATTCCCGGTTAAACTGTTAAGAATTGTGTTTGCCTTTATTCATAATTATGGAATGGTATTCCACAGAACCTGATTTCGACCCTTTGCAACAGATTAATTTTGAAGTTCATAATAGTTTAGAGAATATATTTACTTATATAGTACCGCCAGAGACTTTAATGTTGCAACAGAATTTGAAGATATAAACATTAAAATTTGATTATTTTACATTTAATGCAAAACAGCACCCGGAAAACTAAAAATAATATTCATATCACACAAATTATTTGGATATAACAGTACTCGCATTCAATGCGAGTTAATTATCTATTTCAGTAAGAAATTGATAAATATTCAAATCATAGGTCACCGAGTCAACAGTTACATATAATTAAAGTCACTTTATTTCAATTGTTTAAGTTCTAAGTAAGATTAGTTAAGTAAGATTAACAATTTGTGACTAGAAAACTTCATTAAATTAATAGTTTAATATTTTAAGCTGTTCCAATTTGTTTAAGTACATAATCTATAAGTAGTTCATATAAACAGCTAAAACACACGTCACTTGTCGGAGTATGTCCGACAAGTTTCAATACATACTTTGACAACCAACAACAACAACAATATTAATAATATAGAAAATACTCACGATAGTTTAAATTCTAATATATTAATCACAATCACTAGGTACGTTGTTTGAGCAACAGAATACTGATTATTTTCGTGTGTTATGTTATGTTCATTAGATTATTTATATATTCTAATATTATAGATGTTTTTTAAAATCTTTCTACATTGTTTTATCATTTTGTGTAAATGTTTCATATCGAAGTCGTTTGTCTAATTTAATTAAAGTCATAGTCCGTAAAACTGTAATATTTAAATCATATTCTTTTCTCTTTATGATATTTCCGTCAAATCAATATAATATAATTATAACTTTTGTACAATTTTAACAAGCAAATCTTTGATCAGAGCACTTAATTTACTTAAAACTAAACTTATGTCTAAAAGTTATTATTTTCTAACATATTTTTTTATAATTTACAACTTTTCCTCAGAGCTTTTTCTTATCACTAAAGGCTTTAATCTACTTCTTAATTTTACGAGTCGCTTGCTAACTTTTCCAGTAGACGTGGGATTCCTAAGATCAGGCATAGATTTGCTCTCATGAACGGATAAATTTTCTGTAGATTTTGAAACTGCGCCGTAATATCTGGGCATGCTTAAATCGTTCATTTGTAACATCTTAGCTGATTGCTGTTTTATACTTTGCAAACTAGTTTCTTCTTTATACTCAGGTATATAAGTTGGAGTATCGGCGAAGAATCTAGGCAAATTGTTACTCTTGATAATTGGAGTATCGGGGAGGGAGCTCAATTTCAATTCACTGGAAGCCAACGATGGTACCCCTACAGTAGACTTGCTTTTTGTTAATGGAGGTTTTTCTGGGACTAAATGTGCTGGGATATTCAAGAATGATGCACTTCTGTGAGGAACTCGTGCCAAGACCTTGTTAATTTTGTTAGGGTCTACATTTTTCAAACTTTCAACCCGGTTAAGAGTCGGTCGTGATAATCTAACCCCACTGTCAGTTCTATCTAGAGTTTTAGTACTGTTTGTCCGCAAAATTCCTTTGACACTCTCCACTCTTGGTAAAGATATTATAGGTGGTAGAGTGAGCATTGAAACTGGATCATATTCGTATATACTATGCGGGGTTGCTAACTTAGACTCCCCTTTTATTGTTACTGTACTAGTTTTTACAACATCCTGTTTCTTGATGGCTACATTCATTGTCAGTCCTTCTTCAGCATCTGGGCTGCTGCGTTCTTCTTCCTCCTCCTCTTCGATTTTAAACATTTCGTAATTGAGTTCATCTTTAAACATAATCTCGAAGTCCGTGACAGGTGAATCCAGTTCGTCTTCGAAATACACTTTTGTTCTATTTGGTTTGTCCGATAAATAATCTGGTTCAGACTTAGTTTCTAGTTCATCTAGTGAATTGGTACTGCCTTTCTTCAATTCATGTTCATCTCTAAATATGAGTGATTTAGAGAAAACCTGGAATCAGAAATAAAAATGTGAAGTTTCAGAGTAGTTTTGGACAATTTATCAAATGTACCATTTGGAAACATATGCCATGAACTTGTATATTAAAATTATAATTTATAAAAGTCAATTCGTACTTTTAAGTTGATAACATTTTATTATGTTTATTTTTACAAAAGTCAAGATCAAAACTTAATAATCTTATCCAAATCCGTCACTATCTTTGCGAGTCACAATTGTTTACTCCAAATGATATCTCTAGATTTCAAGTTCTGATAAATCTTGCTTTTATCAACAAACATCTATTCTAAGTTTTTCTTGCAACACTACGCAATAAATTTGAAGTATCTGAAGTAGATACTTCAAATCTATTTACATCAGGACTATAAAATATTATACTTTTTTTTCCTAAAAATTTTTAGTTAAATTTTTAACCCCAACTTAGACTTTTATTTTCTTTTATTTATCATTTGTTTCTCTTTTTGGACTTGTAGGATCTAATAGGAATTAAACAAAGGTTTTACGCCCTCTGTGGCGCAGTGAATTTGTAAGACGAAGGCCCCGGGTTCGATTCGCGACAGGGCCGAATTAAATATTCTAAATTGGTCCAGGTATGGCTAGTGGGAGGCTTCGATCGTGGATCTGGCGTGGTGAAGCGTTCCGGTACGATGTGTTGAAGCTACTCCTAACAAGTTAGCCCGCTTCCATCTTAGATTGCATCATCACTTGTCACACACATCAGATGTGATAGCAGCCACGGATTAACTTGTAATTAATAAAAAAAATTGACCCAAGAATATCGGAATTGATTATTGTACATATATAGATGAATTATAAAAAAGGGAATCTCTCAAGGAATTCGTACCTCGTACAATTTGTCGGCGTGCAGGGGTAGTTCATTAATCTCCCTGCTGACGATGGCTGTCTGGGGCAGATGGTTGTTGTTGTTGGGCTGCTGAGTGACCACGCTGTCCAAGCTGGCGCCCATATTGGCGTAGCCATTAGCATACGTCTTTTCATCTTCTAAGCTGGAACAAATTTATATTATGAATAGACTTTAGTTATTATAATATTGTCGTTATTGTCTGTTGACGTTTGCGAAATAATAATATAATGCAAGATATACTAATACCGAAACTACTGAATCGATTGAAATAAAATTTGGTACAGAGATAGTTTAGAACCAAGGAAAGGTCATAGGCTACTTTTTTACAGAATGGAATTTCTCGCAGACGGAGTCTAGTAATAAAATACCTCTAAAATTTTTAAGAGATGGCGATGTTTTCTGATGACATTGAAGCAATTCATCTCATCGAAATTAACCATTTTGATATGTTGTTTTTATAATATTTATAAGTTAAGACTTTGGGTATGATACTTTCATGTTAAAAGTTGCTTGGTTATTGAAACATACCTACTCATATAAAATTCCTCTACATATATCTCATTTTCGTAAAGCAGTTGCCAATTATTATTTTGTAAAGCAGTTTTCATTAATAAAGATTTTTTCTACACATAAGTATGAGGCGCTGTGATACAATAGGTAGCTATATCTATTAAATACATGGCATGTGACGATTTAAGCCCAGGCAACGTGAGTTATCTAACATAGGAAACAGTGTCCTATTAATAGCAAAATTGATAATAATGACATTGTCTTACTTAATAGACCTTCGTCTTACTTTCTAATTGCAAACAAGATAACGAAGAGGAACGTAAATCCTGATGATACGTTCTATTCAACAAGATATATGAAACAATAACAATAGTAAGTAAATATTTGCATCGGCATAATATTATTTGCAAAGAAAATAAGCAACTATGTTTAATATTAGAATTTAAACTATCCCGAGTATTTTCCATATTATTAAAATATAAACTGCTGAAACTGACGTCAATGTTGTCGGAGTATGCTCGACTAGTTTCAAACCCACACGGGGTCCTTAGTTATGAGCTTGCGTGTTCTTGTAACACGGTGTGTAGCAAACTGATTAACTCTGTTTAACTACATTAGATACTGGTACATATATTACGGTATTCTAAAGTTTTGTTTGAAGCGTTGTTACAAATTTTATTGGTCGTTTGAACGCAGTACTGTCTGTATTATGCAGTACGTAATTTATAATTATATTTTATTTCATTAATTTTCCTTGAATGTAACAGCTTGTAAATCATATTTGCGGGGATTTACACAATACAGCTCAGGTAAAATTTATCCTTTAGTAAAAAAATATTCTTTGTTCTTCCTTTAGCAGTATCGTCTTTACTATAATACTACTACTGTTACTACTATACAAATATACCTACTAAGGGCACATCTAGCCCACACTAAAACTGTTTGTTTATGGTAATCTCTGAAAGTACCAATTCGATTTTCTTCCAGTTTTCAGAGTTACGATTAAGTTATCTTTGAGCTGTAAACTTATTATATACTAGCAGTCCCCCGCGACTTCGTCCGCGTGAAAACCTCTTAGGTACCCTTCCAATTTTAAAGACAGACTTTCATACAAAATGTGTAAAGGCACATATAGTGTGCTCATTCCCCGCTCCCCCTCTCAATTTAATTTTTTTATAGTTTCCCGTGAACATTGACATATTAATACTATGGACTTCGGGTCAGCGATAAAAAGTGTCCGAACCAAAAGTAAGCCAAAACGCGAAATGTATTCCAATCGCAATTCAGTCTCATTTTAGCTGACTGACAGAATACACGTCAATAATGTCGTAATGTGTTATAAAAAACTTGTAAGAACTACCCGAGTAAGGTGAGAAAAGAAGACGGTGTACCATATTTTCAGTAAGTAAATATTTACTGATGATTTTAAAGTATTATTTTGCTTAGAAACAGGCTATTTTATTAAAATTTTAATAAACTATAGAAACGAATGACATAACCAACCAAAATGAACAAAAGTATCTATCTGTCCTTTTCCCATACGCTACCCCCGTATAGGATAGAAAGAGTGCAATATGTTTATCTAATTAACCACATTTAGTTCGGATCTGCCGTGAGCAATAGAATGTTTTAGAACAACGACTGCATAGAGATATTTTGTTGTTTAACATTTGAATTATTTAATTACTTAATTTTTGAATGAAAATAATTTGATTATTTTCAATTCAAAAATTTTTATTTTTTATGTCAACTTTTATTTTTTATGTCATGAATATTAATCAAATAACTTTTACCATAATGGTATATTAATTTGATAACTATAAGAATTATCTACATGAAATTAGGAACAGTTATTTAAAAAAGTGATCTAACGTCATTGAAGTAAAAAAATATATTTTCAGTTTAATTAAAAAGAGGAAAATATCGAGAACTTAAAATTTCAAAGTAAAGAACTATGTCGAGTGGCATATCATTTTGTACATTAGTGGTAGTTTGTAATTAATTATTATTATAACTAATTATTATTTTATACAAGATAATTACAACAATTATTATTTGGTACAAGATTTATCCCAGCATATAGAGGTCATTGATATGTAAATATAAATTAAAATTTGCTGTAAATATAATATATAAATATAAGATGCCAAAAAAATTTGAAAGCTACCGACTCTACATCATTTATGTTGTCCTATTTTCACGAGAAGCTGTCATGTCAAAAAAAGGCTGCCATGGTAACCGTCAATCGAAGATGATTACTTATTGCATGCAATAAGACCGTTGCAAATTAGACTGTATAACAATACGATAAGACATACATTACAATGTTATTTTGTGTATAAAAACATAAATACATCCTAGTGTGTATAAAATATCTTGGGACACTTTTGACGTAAATTTTGCATTAGACCCGAAGTCCATAGTATTAATATGTCAATGCCCGTGAAGCAATATCCTCCGTCCCGTCCCGTGTACTAAAGGTCTACATTTTTGTTAAACATTGCATGACATTTCAGTACATTAACATTAAAAATATATATTTATGGCAAGCTGATGAGTATAAATTGATATTAAATAGTATATTTCACTCTTGAGTCTAGCCTTCAGAATAAACAAAAATAATTTTACAATCCGACACGCAGATAGAGATTAGCCCGTTTATACAAACGAACAAACTCTTCCGTGTACTAAATAGATATTTGAACAAAGATCGAATTCTTAATTCATCATCGTGTATATAACATAGATCTAAACTCCCCTCCCGCACGCGCGCCCCCGCCTTGTTGACGCTCACTTCGCAACGCAGAAATAGTAATATTTTAATTTCGCCATAACTTCAAAACCAAACGTCCAATTTTAATTTTTTAAATACCAAATATTATCTACATAAACTGTACTTAGTGATGAAATAATTTATTTTGATTAGGATTAATAGCATGAGTAAAATAAATGCGTTTAAATGGAGTCCAAAAAAAAATCAAGATTTTTAAATAAAAAAATGGTTGTTGTGCCTCACTCGACATAGATAAGTATAGTGTGTCGCGGACTTTTTTGTAGATATTTATAAGATCTCCAATTAATTAGAACATTTTATGGTTCTATCTTTTATAGTTTAGGCAGCGTACGCATAATAAGTAACTTTCCTGGTTGATTTTTTACACCTTGTGTCCGAAAAACCCAAATATTTTACGGAACCCTATTTTTTTCAAAATAAAATTTAGCCTATGTTACTCGTGAATAATGTAGCTTTCGAATGGTGAAAGAATTTTTAAAAACGGTCCAGTAGTTTTTGAGCCTATTCATTACAACCAAACAAACAAACAAACAAACAAACAAAGTTTTCCTCTTTAAAATATTAGTATAGATTGTACAGACTTAGATCCATTTAGTAGCCATGTTTCATCTAAAATACTTAATTTAAAGCGGATGAATCTATAAAAATCAAGTATGAAAAAATGAAGTATAATGCATTACATACATACATATACACATAAATAAATAAATAATAAATAAATATTATAGGACAATTACAAACATCGCTATATAGCCCCAAAGTAAGCGTACTCGTAAGTAACTTGTGTTATGGGTGCTATGATAACTGATGAATATTTTTATATATACTATACATAAATACTTACAATATATAAATAAACACCCAGACACTGGAAAACATCCATGCTCATCACACAAATATTTTCCACATGTGGGAATCGAACTCACAGCCAAGGACGCAGAAGCAGGGTCACTACCCACTGCGCCACTCGGCCGCCGCATATCATCACGCCTCATTTCTATAGGGGTAGACAGAGACCACGTCCTTCCACTTGCCATGATCCTTGCATAGGTATCTCTTGCATTCATCCAACTTCATTAAACCTTGCATACAAGTAGTCGTAAGTCGTTTTAGGGTAATTTTCCCAAAATAATTCCCATTTACTATCGCCTTATTGCCTTTCGTAAGTTTCCTTTCATTCATTCTCTCTAGATGATAAAATCATCTCAGTATATTATCGATTTTATTCACTATGTATTTGTATATGTCTTTAAAGAATAATAATTATTATTATTAATTACTTACTTAAATAATAAAATGTATATAGAACTAGCCAGCGGTGGTAGCATCGAGAAATCTGTTTTTAATGAGCGTCTAAATTGCGATATGAGTAACAGTGATAAATTTCAAATCAAGTATTTTTCAGAACTCGTAATGAGTCAATAGGTCAATCAGTAGTATTTTTTTTATCAATCACACGTTGGCCCTTGACTGCTATCACACCTGATGTTAAGTGAAGATGCAATCTAAGATGGAAGCGGGCTGACTTGTTAGGAGTGGGATGAAATCCACACCCCTTTCGGTTTCTACACGACATCGTACCGGAACGCTAAATCACTTGGCGGTACGCCTTTGTCGGTAGGGTGGTAACTAGCCACGGCGAAAGCCTCCCACCAGCCAGTCCAAGACAAATTAAGAAAAATCTAAATATGCCCCGCCGGGAATCGAACCCAGGACATCCGTCTTATAAATCCACCGCGCATACCACTGCGCCACGGAGGTCGTCAAATTTCGTTTATAATATATTATATTATGTAATTATTAGATTTATCTTTCGTACATTGTCAAATGATGATTCACTTGGCCACTTAAGCTATAAACGACAACACAAACATACAATTTTAAAGTGACAGGTCCACAAAGTGAAGTGACTCGAAAGTGACCTTCGTATTTGCGATCTACGATATCGATTGTGATAAGTGACTACAACTCAACGACGTGATAAATCTTGTGATAGCGCGGATTAATAATAACACAACAGATAACATACACACTGTTTGCTATACCAGACCCGTCGTAATTGCTGTGATTCCTACGAGATTATAATATAAATGACATTTTATTACATGCGATATACTTCTGGATTTATTGCACTGAGTTATAATTCTGTTTGCCATAAATGGACTGACTTTAAATCCGTCCTTTAAATACTCCCATATTATTTGGCGCAGTGGGAAGTTGGTTCCACAATTTCCAAGTTCGTGGAAGAAATGTTCTCCCATCAAGATGGTAAGGTGGAATTGGTCTCTAGGTAAGGTGCAAGTTTCGTTGTTGGAAGACAGAGGGTAATATCAGTTCAAACAGCCCACCCACCAAAACCCAGCGGAGCCGACTGCGTCAGTAAGTGAAACACCACTGGATCACTCTCGTATTCTGCAGTGACGTCTCGACGATAGACTTCATGAGTCAGTTCAAACAGCTCCTCCGAATATTAGTTAATGGAAAATGATTGCTTTTAAACAGATCAACATTTCACCCTCGGCCCTTCATAGAGCATAGCACTTCTGTTCTATGTCCATCAGCATAGATGTAAAGCCTCATGTGCCAGTAATTACTCCTGCAATCACACAACTCAGACCAGAAAACAGCAATGAGACTTGGCGACAAAAATAAAAACTGGCTACTCCGTGAGTAACAATTAAAAAGCATTCTGAGCAACGGTAATGGAAAAAATTAATAATGCAACCAACTTAATGCTACAAAATTTAAAGATATAGAAAAACAAATAGAAGATACTTTCTCGAATAGCAGTCATGACGCCAATCCATCCATTCATGATCTGAGCAATCACAATCCAAGATTGAGAAGAAGAAGCGATCCAAGCGATTTAGTATTCCGGTACGATGTCGTGTAGAAACCGAAGGGGTGTGGATATTATCCTACTCCTTGCATCATTACCTAACCCCAGGTATGATTGCAGTTAAGTGCTAACTTTTAATAATTAATAAAAAAAGAATTCAATACTTACGTGTAAGCAGCGATCTTCTTGTCAAAACAAAACCTCTCTTCGCAGCATGACCAGTACAAGCTCTCCAGACAGCTGGAACAAATTAGAAAATTATTATTAAATGACAAAACATGGTATGCTTTGCATAGCATGCTCTGCATATCTTGCATGACGATTGAATTATATTATTTAATCAGTACGAATCTATCATTTTCCTATCTTACTGTAGCACAAGGAAATTGCATAAATCTATCCTAGAAATATAAAGGAACCTTTAATATTATTCATTCTTTCCGTTGTGCATGAATTTACAATACTACTATCATTAAAAATACTAGTGGGTTAGGGGCCTAATGTGCAGTAATGTAAACGTATGCTATCAGTTGACTAAATTTTTCCATTTTGCAACTCTGTGTTATCTTGACGCTTTGGATGTTATCGTGATGGAACTAAACTAGGAACTTCTCAACGAAGATCAAGTTGACACGCTCGCGGAATAACCGTAAAAGATAGTAAAATTATGATCCTACTTGAGAGTTTTTAATAAACAGTTTTTGTTTGTAAAGCGTTCTTAGTTTTTTACACTTTACAAACACTTTAGAAAGGATTACACTGAAGTTTGTTATCTTCTTTTCTTTATTTTCTTTCATCGTTCATGTTATTCCAAAAATTAATAAACTTCTAAAATCTATTTCAATTTAAAAACCTGATATTTTTTTAAAATTTAACCTGATAATTTTTTATACTCAGCGTTAAAAACTCTGGACGCGGTAGCCAAAGAAAAGTGGGTTTCCGCCGGCTCAGTAATTACTTATATTACGTTTATTTTTTTGTCAAAAATTATAACCAATAACATTGTGGTTCTTACACTATCTAATAACAATAAAAAGAATATCCAGAATCACTCTCGCAACTATAAAGTCTATTCAGGAAACGCAAGCTTCAATGCAATAAGCAGTTTAGATTCCAGGCCTTGCCAAAGAAAGACACATACATACGTAGTTCGTGCCAACTTCATATTATGCTCGAAAAACATAATCCTACTGGCGCAGTTCTGATATAAAAGATATAAAAGAGAAGAATTTATTGAAATGTAGAAGTAATGATAAAGTTGTACTCACTATTGACATGATTTGCAAAGGTTCAACAACATTTTGTATATTCACATAGCGCTCACACCAAACGTTCAATATTGCTTCGGAAGAGATTTTCTCTTACAGTCACATCACCTCATTCAGATGTCGTACCTGAAAAAGAAATTATGAAATATTTACACTATTTCATCAGACCAAACATTATTCAATATTTTAAACTCGTTGAAATATAGTAGTGTTATCAACGTTATTGTCTGCTTATTAACGACTAACTACAGGGCCAGGCGTCCCTTCTTATGGGATAGGTTATATGGAGCGTAGACCCGCCACGCTACTCCAACGTTGTCCAATGCGGGTTGGCGGGCTTAGGGTGATAACGTTTCATTTAGTAACGATCACTACCAGATGTTTATGACAGTGACCAGGTCTGACAGCATAACGTGTTCTCCGAGGCACATGGGTTTAACACTGCCAACTTCAGTTTTTCGAATATCAGCTTTATTTTAATTGAGAACCTCTTAATAAGTTTCAATTTTTACACTATTGTGACCTTGACGGAAAAACTCGATAACATTTTTATGGATTTAGTTCAACGAACTCGTTATTTTTACCTGTTTGTTTGTAATTGTATACGAAATACAGAATACTACGGCAGAATACAAAATAGCATTTTTTTATTCTTGCCTAATTGGACGTTCTTGCTTTCTTTGAATTTTGATGCGGTTTTCACATTAAAGACGGCATGACAAATTTGACGGCCTCCGTGGTGCAGTGGTATGCGCGGTGGATTTATAAGACGGAGAAACTGGATTCGATTCCCGGCGAGGCAGATTGAGATTTTTGTTAATTTGTCTTGGTCTGGCAGGAGGCTTTCGCACTCTAGTTAGTTACCACCCTACCGACAAAAATGTACTGCCAAGCGATTTAGCGTTCCGGTACGATGTAACCGAAAGGGGTGTGGATTTCATCCTAACAAGTTAGCCCGCTATCACCTTAGATTGCATCATTACTTAACATTAGGTCTGATCGCAGTCAAGGGCCAACTTGTAGTACATAAAAAAAATTAAGCAAAATTTGGAATTTAAGTTGCCTTTATTTCATTAAGTTTTGGTACTAAAGGTATTTATTTTATTATATTTTATTATTATAAATAACAATACCTTTAATATCACGATACCCTTCATCTGGTCGCTAGTAAAGAAACCGGGCCAATTTTAAGGTTACATTACCATACAATTGTTCGCGGCATGATCGACCATTGTTACCACAAGGTGAGAATATAAAAAGCTTCCTGGCGAACAAATTGTATCAATTAAGAAATTAATCGGCACTAATATGTCTCATGTTGTTTTTTTTTTAAATAAGATTGTTGTTTTTCTTTGCTCTTTGTTTGCTGTTCAATACTTTTCTTTACTTGTTTTTTTTTATTAATTATAAGTTAACTCCTGACAGGAATTACGCACGTAAGTGATGATGCAGAAAACGGTGAGCTGTAACAGAAGATATAACTGATGACTATTATATCTTTCTTCTAAAGGAGAATGCCAGATCCTAACCCAGAAAGAACACAAATTATAAATATACTAAAAATATCCTATTATTTATATAAATGTTTTACAATAAGCCATTTTTACTGTGGACTTCGGAATAAAATTATGTTAAAAAAAAGTAATTAAACTATTTCCTTTTAATTTACACTCTATGCATTTTTAAATCTTTATTATTGCACTGGGTTCTAGCCTTTTTGATCGTTTCTATTATATTTTTATCCAAAGTGGGCTCCAAAAGTCTAGTTAGTATCCAGAGTCGGTAAGTCTGTTTAAAAATGTATTTGATGAAGCTTTGCGTCTGTCGTGTGTCATGCCACTTTGATTTCAGTTTACGCGTTATAGTGCTTTTTGATACAAACACTCCAAGTCCTAGAGCTTTTAAATGTAATTTATTTTATTATATAAAAAAAATGTAATAAAATGATGCATAATACATTGTTGTACAATATGTTTTTATTAGTGGGTTAAAGTCCTGGACCAAATTCAGAACAATTAAAAGTATGGCCTAATCAAGAGTACCCTAAACATACAAGCTTTTACGAAAGGATTAATGAGAGTGGAAAAAGCTAAGGAAGTATGAAAGGATCGTGGCAAATGGAAGGATGAAGACTCTGCCTACCCCTATGGGAATAAGGCGTGATATTATGTATGTTCTATTTATGAATATTATGAATGTAATCTAAGCTGGAAGCGGGCTAATTTGTTAGGAGTTGGGAGATTTCCACATCTTTTGGTTTCTACACGAGATACCCAGCTGTACGTCTGTAAATACTTGTATACTGACACCCTAAAAGTTGTCTCAAAACCTACATAATTATGGTAGGGTGTACGCAACAATTAAATTTCAAGGTCGAAGGTCCCAAAAATCGGTTTTTTACGCGTGTTTTTGTAAATTTCTCATTTCCTATGGGTTTTTTTTATATCAATATTGTAGAATACAAAATTCTCTACAAATTCTGTTTAAAAAAATTTTATGCGGTGAACCGTTTTTGAGATAGAGGGCGAAGAGCGCGCGGTCATAGCATCCCTTCAGATCAATCGGTGCCTCCGGTCAAAAAACGCGCCATATTATAGTTGATAAACTAGCGATATGATTATAAATATTTGTGAAAACGTTTCACCGTATAATTTTTTTTTTAAACAAAATTTGTATATAATTTTTTATTTTACAATATTGATGATGAAAAAATTGTAAAAAAAACCCATGGGGAATGAGAAATTTACAACAAAGCGCAAAAAACCGATTTTTGTAACCTTGAACCTTAAAATTTAATAGGTGCGTGCCCCCTACCATATGTAGGTTGTGAGACAAGTTTTAGGGTGTCAATATAGAAGTATTTACAGACTTACCGCTGGGTATCTCAAATTCCGAGATTCTTATCTAATTAAAGCTTAAATGATTGGACTATGGGAGGCTAAATCGCTTGGCATTACGTCTTTGTAAGTAGTGTGGCTAATAACTTTGCCCGAAGTCTTCCACCAACCAGATCTGGTGGAAGATCTGGTGATCACCAATTAAGAGTATATCAATAGACCCATCCGAGAATTTCACCCAGGATCTTAATCACCCACAGAGACCATCATTAGTCCGTAAATTTATTAAATAAATTATTCTTTTACATATAAAGTAATTGAAGTAAATATTCATACAGTAGTTGTATGTAAATGTCAAATTATATCAGTTTGTATATTAGTATCTCACAACTCAATGTAACATCCTACTGCACTTACATTTTATGAATAGATCTATTATCCATTATTTTACGATCTTGTTCTATTCACACCGATCCCACGTGATAATACTTATATTGGAAATTATTGATACAAATAGAATCTGTAGAAGTTATTTTCAATAATATTTAGTAGTAGAAACATAATTAGTAGTTATTAGTTGCAGTAGATTTAATTGTAACAGATCTCGTCCGAAATTACATTTGTGCCATGTTTATTTCCAGGCATTATTGCCGACCAGTATCTTAAACAGGCCTATCCTCGAAGGTCCATTATTAACTAAAATGACATCATCACAATGTAAAACTTGTGACTGTTGAAATTAGTCACTATATTATAACTTAGTAAATTATTTAATTAGAATTAGGTACACTAAAAATTTCTTACATGATAGAAAAACACAAATTTATTCTACCACTCGACCCAGGATCTTATGATCGAAGCCACAGTGACCTTTAAGCCAACAAAACAGTCAAGTTTTTTTGGAACTCTCTAAATATGGAATAAAAATACCGGAACTCCATCCAGCTAACGAAATAGCAGGCTTATAACTGCGTCCTATTGATATCATTGCTATGATTAAGTATAGAAAAACGTGTGGTTTTGTTTGACCTTCAACATAATCCGTCTAGTGAACAGACAAGGTTAGTTGTTACTACATTGTTGCCAAAAATATCATTTTTGTTATAAAAATTATTATGGTTATCTCTCGCCAATAAGTGACAAAAAAGAATTTAATCGACTTCAGGAAAACGAATGTACCTACTTTCTGCCTTTTGACGGCCTCCGTGGCACAGTGAATTTATAAGACGGAGGTCCTAGGCTCATTTCCCGTTCGGTCCAGGTCTGACTGGCTGGGAGGCTTATGTCGTGGCTAGTTCTACCGACAAAGTTGTACCGCCAAGCGTGTTCTACCTTAAATTGCATAAGTGAGATAGATATTTTGGGTTTTAGACCGATTTCCAAAAAGGAGAGGAGGTTCTGTTTTCGGCTGTTTGGTTTTTGTATTACATATGTAAAAAAAAATATTTACTTTAAACAAAATTAAGAATGAAATAGTAGGTCAATGTGTATAGTAATTTTAAATTATAATCGCGTAATTTGCATACGTTTATTGAAAGTTAAGTAAAGTTTGTTTTTTATTTAAAGTAAAGTTTATTTAAAGTAAATTGTTTTTTATTAAAATAATCTTATTTGCAGTCATTCTCTGGGCCTTAAAATATGTTAAACTAGGGCAATTTAATTTTTACAGGTGTCCTCTTTATTTTATAATGATCGTATTGACGACAAATTATTATTGTTATGTAATTATTTACACATTAAATTACACAAACACGATTTCCACCACAAAATTTAATTTTAACTTTTTTATATTATGAAATAAATATACATAATAATAATGTAAATTATTTTATGGTACTCCTTTAGCACTGATACTGGCGTAGAGACGAAACGCCGCTTCGTCTCTATTCTCTTATGAATATCTCTTCATTCTCGTTATGAATATGTCCCCAACACAGAAGTACCAAGTTATATTATTCAAAGTTGACAAAAAGTTGATAAAGTCCAATCTAAGTTGAGCCTAGAACTTTTTATCTTAAATAAAATCTTAAACTAAGAAGTCATCTTATGAACTGATGTGTGTGGTCCACTCTCCTGTATGGTTGTGGTTGTTTTTAAAAAAGAGGTATTAAACAGGCTGCAAGCCTTTTAAATGTGGATATACAGGAGAATGCTTAAGATATCTTGGAACAACTTCACACCCAACATCAGGGTACTACAACAGATGAACGAAAAAAAAAACAACTCATGTCCACCATCATGCAGTGAAAACTAAGTTTCTTTGGACACCTACAAAGGAGAGCTCAGTTTTCGTATCCAAAATTAATCTTGGAAGGGAATCAAGAGAGCATTTAGTCGTAAAGGTGGAAATGTTTGGAGGACATAACAAAGTAGACCGGACTCAATTACCTCACAACTTGTCGAAAAAGGAAAAGAATACTCAGAAGATATCTTTTCACATAATGACCACAAATGTCGTTTAAAAGAGGATGGCACCACATTATAATGATAACTTTTTAGTAAAACTTACAATAATTAAAATGTTTTAATCAATTTATACTCACGTTAAACATAAGAAATTGATTGCATATTCTGTTCAAGGACATACAAATAAGGAAAAATTTGAAGTATTGTATTACGGCGACGGATGTACACGGCGAGATAAAATAATGTAATTGCGGATTATTAAATCATTACGTAGCAACCTGACCGGCGAGTTTTATACGACTAGGTGACTTCGTATCGAGAATAATCTCTAAATATATAAAAGGCACTTTACAGACTGATCAATCAATTCACAGCTCAAACCACTGAACGGATTGCGCTGAAAATGCACAAGCTGTTATATAAGCTTGTTCTAAAAAGGGTTATCCTTAACAATGTGAAACGGGGCTTCAAAGTTCGTGTGGAGCATCTAAATTGCATAAACTTTTATTTCGAAAACAGTATTAGACGCGGATGACGTTGTGGCCGTCCACTAGCAATAAGTCAAAATTGATGCTTGCTTCTACTTTTCTCAAGTTCACCTATCTAAGTTATTTTCTGCGTATCAGCCTATTTTAACAGCCCACTGTCGATCCAGACACATCTTTCTGATCAAATGTGATTTGGCCGGCTTAACAATGTTAGAAATTGAAACGATTACTATCAGATGGTAATTATAATGACCAGGACCGTAGCCTTTACATGCTTGTCCGAAGTGCAGGAATAAAACTTTACCAACTTTCAAACCCGGGCTTAAAATTGTTACTAAAAATTTGGATGTTTTTCCTTATTTTTAGCTCGGTATTTTATTAGTATCAAAATAGCTTAAATAAAATATGGTATTAACAATATTGACTACACTCGTAAAATTTACGTTTTTTTGGGAGGTCATGGAGTAATATTGAATCTAACTTAACTATTCCAGGTACATGATTAAATAAAGCTATCAAAATGGTTCACCAATCTTTCCCCCATACCTTCCCTTGGCAATATTCTGCAAGAATTGAATAGCTCGGCCTAATAGTCAGTGTTATACATTTATTTTTTAACCGACGAAAAAAAACGGAGGATGTTCTCAATTCGACACTATATATACTATATTTTTTTTATGTACGACCACGCATAACTTTTTACAGAGTTGTCCGATTTTGATAATTCTTTTTTAATAGAAAGGGCATACTTCCAAGGTGGTCCCATTGTCATCATGTTAGGATCTGATGATGATATCCTGGCAAAATTGAAGGAACTCTTCAAATGTTGGAGGCACGCTTACAGCGATTTCGGTTTTTGTCTCGGTATCGATAGCTTTTTAGCTACTAGTGCCGTATAATATACTATATAGTACGAGTACGTTACGTGGCGATAAATCACTAAAAAGTAAGAAATAAAAATTTTTAAATAAAAATAGAACCGACTCAAAACGCACTAAAAAGTAAAAAATAACTGTGTCATTTAGTTGGTTTAATTTACTTAAGCATATCTAGGAGTTGGTGCCAGCCAACTACTTTAACTAGAACGTTACCTAGAACCCACAAACTGCTTTACTACGTAAAATAAATGTTCCTTAAACTTGGCTACAATAGATATAAGATGACGATTCAATTACTTACAGAGGTAGTTTATCGCAATAGGCAGTTTTGTTAGATCTTATTTAGGGGAAGTTTATCCGAAAATAAAAAACTTCATTGTGACGTAGTAACGGGCGTCCGCTAGTCATAAAGACGATTTCGTACGTACTTCATAGTCAATGTAGCGGTTAAGGTCACCGAGTTTTTGCGTTCATCGCCTCTTTGGCGTTCCGGTATATTGCCGCGTGGAAACTGTTAAAACTATCTATATCTACCCAACTTTTTACCTATTCCAATAAATTGGGCAATTAACATATTACTCAGCTCTGTATATTGGATGTTCTTCAATATTATTAATGATGCACATACACTCGTAAAACTGGTTACGAAGTTTTATTATTATATGGGTTATTCGGAAAGTAATTTCGTTTTTTTTTTTTATTTTAGTAAATTAATACTTTTAATAACTAAAATGTAATTTTACAAAGTCAAAACGCGGCTACCTAAACTCATCGAGCAGAAATCTGCCAGTCTTATTTATTGAGGGATTTTTCGAAAAACAAAAGAAAATCTGCTTATTAACCTTGAGAGTTTTCTCAAAGTGTTTGTTTCAGTCAATAAACAAACACTTCTCTGATATTGGTATTATAGAAATAGAGGCCAAATTCAATCTTCATTTTGTATTGAATTATAAATCCATTATCACCCACCAGTCATTTGAACACGTCATCGATAAAATGTGAACTTTCTTGGTACTAAGTATTTATTGATAGGTTCAATCATCGTACAGGTTATGAAAAACCAACGACCTTTGTCCTAACCGCAAGGATGACTCTAGAGTTGGCAACAAAGATTCCTTCGCTATTTGTTTTGCCTTTGTTTATAAAATCTTTAGCTTTTTCTTATTCAGAGGTTGGATAAACGAGTCTAACATCTCTATTACTTGTAATAGAGTTCTTATAAGAGGGCTTTGAAACAACCTTTACCTTTTTTAACCGACGAAAAAAAATGGAGGAGGTTCTCAATTCCATACGCATATATTTTTTTATGTAGGATCACGCATAACTTTTTACAGATTTTGTCCCATTTTGATAATTCTTTTTAATTAGAAAGGGCACACTTCCTACTACTAGTGCCGTATAATATACTATGAGAGTATAGTACGTTACGTGGCGATAAATCACTAAAAAGTAAGAAAAGAAAATTTTTAACAAAAAATAGAACGGACTCAAAACGCACTAAAAAGTAAAAAATAATTGAAAGAAAGAGTCGGTGCCAGCCAAGGTTTCAGTCTTTAAGGACGTTACCTAGAACTCACAAACTGCTTTGCTAAAATTCGTAAATTCGTTAAATAAATATTTCTTAAACTTGCTGGCACTGACTTCATAGATATGCTTAAGTAAATTAAAGCAACAAAGTGACACAGTTATTTCTACTTTTTAGTGAGTTTTGAGCCGGTTCTAATTTTATTTTTAAGTTGTTTTTGGTATCACTTCGGAATTACCTGCCTTCTAGGAGGAGAAGATTACGTGGAACTTTACCACTAAAACCCCCTCGTTATCCGTCAAATTGAGAGACACTTGGGCCTCAGGTAACTCGCCAGTGTCTCTATTGCACTCTTGCACTGTGATATGCCTAGGGGTCATGGATACCATTTTCCAATAACAAAAAGTGTGATTGTGCCACTATTATTATTGTATATTCCCTATAATTTTGACCCTCATCAACGGTATCTAACTTTTAAGGAAATTGGAATTTATAAATTACCGTATACGAGCCTAAAATTAAACTTGTCATATATGTGCGTAAGTTTGTTTAATTATTTTCCAATAGCCAAACCTATTTATGGAGAACTATTTTGAAACCACGAAAGTATTACATAAATTAACCACAATTTACTAGTAGGCACGAATTACTGTATCCCGTTATAACGACCTTTTTCCTTTAAATAATTATTTTCCGGCTTTTCACGCCAAACTACTGACGTTAAATATGCTAGCGGGTACTAGTGTACGGAACTCGGACCAAACGGCCTGAGGAAAAAACACGTAATGTACATTTACATATTTATTGTATAACCGGCGGACGCCCATAGACTATTTAATCGAGTGCAGAGAGAAAGGACAAGATATCTGACAACAATTACATACTTGTAAATTAACAAGGAATAATCTTCCATTGGTTGGGCATGTAGAGAAGATGTGTGAAAGAAGATTAACAAAAGAGATTTATGAGGTGAGGGTGAATGGAAATATTGGTCCAGAGTGAGACCTAAGTACTTCATGTGGGCACTAACTTTCACCACAGTACCTTCCAAGGAAGCCCTTTTGTTCCACAGACCTCTACGTGGGCTGTGGAACAAAAGGGCTTCAGTTTTTGTGAGTGAGACGTTTAGACCTAGCATCTGAATTCCCTCAACCACCATGGAAGTACCAATCTCTGGCAAGCGCGCACCTATGGCTAACCTTTTTTTTTTTTTATCGCTGGGAAATGCGTTTACGCATCCCTTCCGCGCAGGAAGGGTATGTGGGACTCACCAGAGATCCGGAATACCCACTAAAACCCAGCGGACCCGACTGCGTCATTCCGAAGATCGCCACAGGATCGCTTTCGCAAGCTACTCTGACGTCTTGACGCTTTCGTGCTGTCCAGATAAGGCCGAAACGCAACAACCGTCCAATAGCCAGCAACTGGAGACTCCAGATTCTCCTTCCATCTTTCTATAAGTGCTGTCCGAGCAAGTGTCCTGAGTCTTTTAATCTCATCTGTTACTGGCAATCCCTGAGCCCTCAACTCCGCCCGAAATCGATATACTTCCGCTAAAACCTCAGCCTGAAGTTCCCATGGTGGGTCTCCAGACAACAACGTAGCCGCCGTCCAAGACACGGTACGATACCCACGGATCACTCGCACCGCAATAATTCGTTGAGGTCTTCGTAAAAGAATCTTATTGCGGGGAGTCAGAGAGTGCACCCATATTGGAGCACCGTACAGTGCCATACTCCTAACTATACCGGCATAAAGACGTCTGCAAATTGATTCCGGCCCTCCAATATTTGAAAGTCTACCAAGCGCGGCAGCGGTCTTTACGAGTCTGGCCTCTAGCTGTTCGAAGTGCGCCTCGAACTACCAACGTGCATCCAGGATGAGACCCAGATATTTCATACAGGGCTTAAGCATTATAACTGTATCTTCAATAGTTATATTTGCACCCCGAGGAGGACCCTGACGCGGGCCATGAAATAAAAGAGCCTCAGTTTTGGAGACGGAGACCCTTAACCCCAGTTTCCGAATCCTATCTACCACTAAAGTCGTGCCGACCACGGCCAGTTGCGAGGCCTCCGCGTATGTCTTTCCGCGGGCAGTGACAAGAGTGTCGTCGGCATAGCAAAGAATTCTCATCCCTGGTAGTAGAGGGCATCGCAGAAGCCAGTCGAAACCAATGTTCCAAAGGCTTGGTCCTAAGACTGATCCCTGTGGAACTCCAGAACTAACTTGACGACGATACATTCTTCCATCTCCTCCCTCCCAAAGAACTTCTCTGTCGTGGAGGTATGCCTCCAATAGCCTTTTTAAGTAGGACGGGACTTTATGGTACCGTAGTGCCTCTAACAAGGTTTCGAAAGGAAGACTATTAAAAGTATTAGCAACATCAAACGAAACTGCAAGCACGACATCCCCAGCTTCCACAGCCTCCTTAGAAATACTTCTCAAGGCCTCAAGTGCATCCAAGGTTGAACGGCCAGCCCTAAATCCAAACTGCACTTCTGATAGACCAGGACCTACCGTTTCCAGATGCAAGGTAAGTCGAACAGCCAGAATTTTCTCAAATAACTTACTTATCTCGTTGAGCAATACTATTGGCCGGTATGCTGTGGAAGAATCAAGCGGGCGGCCTTCCTTTCTTATCATGCATAATTTTCCATCCTTCTACTGCTTTGGGAACTCTCCGGTAAGTAAACATTTGTTGAAAAGTTCCCGAAGCTGCACCCTCTTGTACTCAAAAGCTAAAAAGATAATCTTACCCGGGCTCTACGTGGGCTGTGGAACAAAAGGGCTTCAGTTTTTGTGAGTGAGACGTTTAGACCTAGCATCTGAATTCCCTCAACCACCATGGAAGTACCAATCTCTGGCAAGCGCGCACCTACGGCTAACCCTAGGTTAGCGTCTTCTGTCATCGATTGTAACATCGAATATCTAGTAAGATCATAGTCAACCTTATCATGGAATAAAAAAAATAAAAGATTCCTTTCCACATCACAATTCATTTACAAGTGGATACTCGGTTTCAAGATGATAAATTTCGACAGTACTTATCAAGATGACGTATCAATTCGCTACGACCGACCTTGGCATTTACCTTTTAAAAAACCTTTTTATAATAATAGCCGGTTCAGGAATTTAAGGATTCTTAATTCACCTATATGTCTGCTGAATTTTAATAACAGTTAATGATGTTCTTCAATTTGTTTTGGCATGTTAACTATTTCACTCAAGGATCAAGTTCATAACTTCTCATTATGTTTTTATTTTACTTTAATTTTGGTTCCGTAATAGGTATATTGTTTTTGTATCATCGTTATCAGTTAATTTACGGCCCACTACACAGGGCCAGGCTGCTGGAAGTTATATGGCGCTTACGTGCACCTCACTGCTCCAATGCGGCGTGGTGGGATTGGGCTAATAATGTTTGATGACGCAGAATTATGATGATAGTGACCGTGGCTTAACGTGTTCTCCGAGCCACAGGGTATAAAATTAACTGCAATATGATTCGTTTATGAAATAAAACATTATCACCCTAAGCCCGCCTACTCACATTGGACCAGCATCGTAGGCCTAAGCTTCAGAACCTCTGTCCTACAAGGGAGGTCAGGCCCTGTAGTGGGCCATTAATAGGCTAATAGTCATAATGATGAGCTAACGACAAACTAATTAAAACTACCAACAGCAAGAAAATAAATAACTTTTTGCATTAATGTAATTAAAATGTGTACTTAACCCTTGAAATATAGAAAAGAAATAAATATATTTATTCATACATTATGCTACACATCAAAATTCAATAGTGTATGTTTACAATATCCTGCGATGCGTGGCATAACCTAGGAAAAGTATCCAGCTCAGCATTATTGAAAATTAGCGCTGCATGATCTTTTAGAAGATCCTGATGATTTTTAGCTGGATCCCTACTGCAGGTGCCGCCACGAACCTACAGGTATCTAGACAGAGTGTATATGAATGATAGATATTAATTATAATATAATAAAGAAAAAAGATTACCCTCTTTATCTTGTTATTTTTCCTGACAGACATTGATAAAATAGACTAAGACAGATTGTCTTATAATGTTTTTAATATAAAGATAACAATTATCTAAATGATTCACTGTTTTTTGGTAATAAATTGGATTAATCAGATTTCGTTGACTAATTCTTAGTTACCTTTTAATTCTTATTAATATTATCATACTACTATTCTAAAGGCTAAAAGGACATTGCCAAAATTTCCCCCAGGCTGTCCAAACTTATGCTCATATTTAACTGTTTTATTTAAATACAGAATGAATTTTAAACAACTACCCATGTTTCATAGCAATCACATGAAAATGTGGCAAAAAAAAAAATTTCAATCGATTTTTTGTGTTCTGAATCACGTGACCGTCGTCGTAGTATGAAAAGTCAACTTTTTCAATCTTCATAACTTTTACCTGCGACTGCATAGCTACATACAACTTTGTTTTTCTGTAAATAGAAAATCTGCACTATTTAATGACATATATATCATTACTGGACAGCCTGGGGTACACTTCCATCGATTTTTGGCAATGTCCTTTGTGTTTGCTTGTTTCTTCGTCACGACTAAACGGCTGGAGTGATTTCAATAATATTGATATGGAGTTAGCTGACATCCTGGATTAACACATAGTCACATTTTATCCCGATATTCACACGGGGAAGAGAACTACGCGGGTGAAATCGTGGGCTTCCTCTATTCCTTACTAATATTATAAAGGCAAAAGTTTGTATGTATGGATGTTTGTTACTCCTTCTCCCAAAAACTACTGGATGGATTTTGATGAAACTTTACAATACTAAAGCTTATATATCAGAATAACTCACAGGCCACATTTTATCCCGAAATTCCCACGGGAACGAGAACTACGCGGGTGAAACCGCGGACGTCCTCTAGTCATATATAAATTGTTTTAGAGTTATAAAGTAACTAACCTTACTTTGTTTTATGTACCTACCAACCCATTTATAAGATTAATGAGTTAAAATATCATTTGTCATAATAAATTACGCTAATGCTTCAATTAGCAACAAAAGGTAACATTAAATGAAATAAAGCAAAACATTAATTATTATTGAAAAAAGTTCAACTCAATCAATTTTTTTAAGTCATTACAAGTTAGCCCTTGACCATAATCACACCTGATGGTAAGTGATGATGCAATTTAAGATGGTAGAGATGAAATTCAAACCCTTTTCAGTGTTTAAACGACATCGTCCCGGATCGCTACATTGTAAAAAATGTTGTCCGTAGGATGGTAACTAGCCAGACCTGGACCAATTTTGAAAACCTTAAGCGACTTAACCTTTGTCTTATAAATCCACTGCGTATCAATGCACCACGGAGGCTGTTAATTGTCTGATTAATAGAATAATAAAAAAAATTAAAAAATTGTTCTAAAGGTCACCTACTTGCAGTACATTGGCCCGAAGAAACTCTAAAATAATTAATTTCCGAATTAATTAAAAATTAATAATAATTACCTAGCAACAGGAAACACTTTCAACTTAATCACAGACACTTTTCCAAATCAAGAACTCACTAAACAAAAAAATCTCATTTAAAAATTAACTTTCATCTCGAGCACTTTCTTCACAAACTATTTCTTCATAATTCAATGTATAGTACTATCAAGTTCAATTATAATTTAATCGATTTAAAAATAGAACTGTCATGTGTTTTTTTTTATTTACTTTTTTTAATATGCGTATAGGTTCTCGCAGGTTGGCGACCGGTACTGAGCTCGGCTGTAGTGAAACTGTGGATCGTAAACGTGACTCGAGTGTAGTGGCCGTGTGATTCATTCAGGAATCACTATCAAAATGGACCGAGTTCATAGAAAACAGCGTGCTCTTCTACAAAGATTTTACAGTTGTTTTTACCTGTATACATTTAACTGAACAAATATTTACCTTACCTAATTTTTTATTTTATGGAGTTTTGTAGTCAAATAACTCTAAGAATCCACCTGTCAGCCTCATTCTATAATGATTATTGTCTTTATAGTTATCAATCTATTGTTAAAGGTCTTCCTTCTTATAAAAGAGTAGATTTTTTGTGTAAAACTTAAACATCTTTCCCGTACCGTATTATTAATTTCCGCTTTGAACTCTTTATGCGTTTAATTTTAGAAAACATTAATAACACATTAAAAACAACATTAATCAAAAAAGTTCAAGGGATTTGATAGCATTATTCTCAACGTCATTAACTCAGTGTCGACCTTTTAAAATATATCGCTAAAATATAATTTTTTTTTATTGAGAAAGAAAACAATAAGGAACTTAAGGTAACTTATCACTAAAATTCGATATAAAAAATCTTACATCCAGATAATTGTAAAAAAGTGTATTTTAACCTAATTTCACTTAATATTTCTTTCAGTGGTTACTTATATATTTACATTAATATACTCATAATAAAAAATACATATTTTTAATTATGAGTTTTTTTTAGATATAATTTTCGTACCTCAGTAGGTTTACTTTATTGTCAATAATTTTCACATAATATACGTTATTCTACATATTTTTTATGATAATCATAACAATGAATCGATAGTGTTTCAAAGAAAGCTCTGTAACTAATCGCCTTTCTCTTATCACTTGCACTCTCAAAATATCTCACCATCTGTGACGTACCCACTTTGGGATCGATTTATTTTTAATGACGTAGATAAAATACCTGCCTAATTGATTTTCGGAGAAAAATGCCTACAATGAAAAATACATTTGAACTTTAAAACTGTCGTTACCGTGTTATTTTTCTACTCTTTATAGATAAAAACAAACACATTATTTATGTTACATGGTAAGTAGTAACTTAAATATCGGTTACACTTAACAAGTATTAACTTTTATCACAAAAAAACACAACGTTATAGCGTACATATCACATAAGCCACATTTAATCCCGAAATTCCCACGGGAATGAAAAATCTGGACGTCCTCTCGTACCGAATAATTGACAGCAATGATTTTATAAAAAAACAATTTTATAACAATTATATAAACCAAAAGGTTTGATTTTGGTGGACTATGTAATAATTGTGTGTTATATAGCCCATTAATCTGTATCGGAGCAGAGTAACGGGTCTAGCCTCCTAAGCCATTGCCCTTATTGGCCAAATTCATTATAGGCCATAAAGGCATGCTGATGAAGACAAGTTAAAAAATATTAGTAATTTAAACTAATACATTAAGTAATATAAATTCATTGTTTTGATACGCATGTTGCTATAATTAATTCCGATCACAACAGCGTCTGTGTTTGGATCGCTCAATGGTGTTTACGTAGCAATGTTATAGGATTATGAACCGTATTTTCTGTCACATTAATATTATTATAGCTTGAACACAAATTAGACCAAATCGCAACGTGATAACTGACAATCAATTTGAACACATCAATTGTTGCGGCAAGTTGTCGCTGCTATGGCAATAAGGCAACTATTAGTAAAGCGTTTTTTACTCGATCAGCATCTACCTATTTTGAAGTCTCCTCCATTAAAGAGGTTTTGGAGCTTAGACCCACCATACCTACTGATCCAATGCGGTTTGGTGGGCTTAGGTTAAAAACAATTTGTTGTATTAATATCAGGTAAACATGTTCTCAGTAGCAACTCGCACGTCAAACTACTGTCACTGACCGCCTTGTTAGTCTAATGGTTAGCCTATGTGACTTCCATGGGCCCTAAGTTCGAATCCTGAGTTGGGTCGCCGGTATGATTCTGAGTTTTCCATCCTTGAATAAAATTTCAGTACATTCAAAGCCCGGAGTCTGGAAGTTGGCAGTGCCCTTGGAGAGCACGTTAAGCCGTCACTATCATCAAAATATGATAGTGATCGTTAATATATGAAACATTATCACTCTAATCCCGCCAACTCGCACAGAAGCAGCGTGATGGGTCTACGCTGCATATCACCTCTCCTACATGGAAAGAAGCTTGGTCTGTAGTTGGCTGTTAAGAAATTGATAATAATGATGATGATGACTACTTTCAATTTCTGAGATGAAAAACAAACTCAGCGTTCATAGCTGCAAGACGAAAGATCTTTAATCTTTTAAATTGATATAATTATTAATTATATAATTAAATAAAATAAATAAAGAGTAATTAAAGCTCTCTTTTCATTAATTTGTCGCATATTTATTTTATTTATTTCATCTATTTACTGACAGATATGTGCGTTTGTATCTGCTACCACGTAAAAACGCTCGTGTATAGATTACCTTAAGCCCATCATTGGAAATGTAACCCTGAAGGGCGTTGCAAAACTATCGGATATTGTAATTGTAACCGAGTCGAGTCGAGTCGAGTCGATGGCCTTTGACATATTAAAAAGGAAATCATTGCGGTGTAATTAATTAGCATGCAATCGATCTTGATCAATAAATTTCCTGTGAGATAGATTAGAAATAAATGCGGAGCGAGATTTCTTTATGACTTAAATCTTGTGAAAAAGATTAACTTTGAACCGTACAAATTAATTTGTAGGCAAAACTTTCCCTTTATTTCTAACCTCCGTGGCGTAGCAGTTGATTAACAAGACGGAGGTCCTAGGTTCGATCTTTCATCATCATTATTATCAGCCAATTAACAGCCTACTACAGGGCCAGGCCTCCCTCCTTATAGGAGAGGGGATATGGAGCGTAGTCCCACCACGCTGCTCCAATACGAGTTGGCGGGCTTAGGGTGGTAATGTTTCGTTTATTAACGATCACTCTTAGGTGTTGATGATAGTGACCGGGACCGACGGCTTAACGTGCTCTCCAAGGCACGGGGGTTCGGTCTTTAGTTGAGCCAAGTTTGGCTGGTGGAGGGGCTCCCGTCGTGGTTAGTTACCACCTAACCGACAAACACGTACCATCAAAAACGGGGAACGATGTCGTGTACCTACCTGTTCATCCTACTCCAATCAAGTTAGCCCGCTACTGTCTTAAATTGTATTATCACTTACCATCATATGTGTGTCAAAGACTTACTTGTAACGAATTAAAAATCTTTGTGAACACAAAGCATAAAAACAGAAACAAATAAACAAGATTTAGCGCATGCAATGCTGGCTTTATTGATATAATACATCTGCTCACAGAAATCCCTGTGAAACTGTGGAGAGATGTAAGTTGTTGGTGGCATTATGTTTATTTCAGTTTTCATTCGCAGTTTGAGGAAAACCTGAAATAATTTATCTCTTTACATGAAATACTCGTGAATTTCAAATTATCCTGATGACTCAGTTATTTCTGAGAGTTACGTTTGAGTAGTCATTTCCGAAATTACTTTGTCAATTTATTTTCGGATTGCACTTGAAGTTATCTTTGTGTTGATTACCCGGAAAGCAGGGGCAAGTATCGGGATATTTTAAAACAAACACAAACGTACAAAGAATGCATGTTGTAAGTTTTCTAAGCTTATGTTTCTGGTATTATACACCGCAGGCGGGTGTAGGTACCGATTTTGCATGCATTTTTTTATTAGAAAGCTGATTTTATGGAGAATGATTTTAAATATGTACGTATTTTTCATTATGGTACCTTCTTTATGGTTAAGTAAATTAAATTAACTAAATGACGCATTTATTTTGTAGACCGCTATGAAATCGGTTTTGTTTTTATTAAAAATTTATTAGTACCTAATTCTAATTCACAGCTTTTCACTAAATGCTAACATACTTGCCTTACTGCTACATACTTGATTTTCAAAATGTTTGTCTGTCTGTCTGCTTATTTCAGCTAACATTTGAAATGGCTGAAAGGATTTTGATAGGAAATATACTCGTTATAAAGCTAATGTTATAAGGAGTAACTTTCATTACCTACGTTTATTTAACAAATTTATTTTAATTTAATTTCAATTTCACGCAGACGTCACGGGCGTCCTCAGAATCTAATACTATTAACTAAAGAGGCAATAACATATAGTTAAATTATCGTAAGTATTACTAATAACATGTTCCATATTGTAAACTTGAGACCGTTCACGTGTCAAGCGGCCGTGTCCTAAATCACCTAGATTGATAATTTCTGCTCGTATAATATTATAAAGGCCATTAATTTCTCTCCATTTATGTACCTACAACTTGTGTTCGTTGCTTACTCATATTTCATAAGGTGAACATATTTATTGAAGCTTGCAACTTCGTTTGCGATACAGTTTTTTACTGCTGAATTATCCCTATTTCCAATGAAACTTTTTTGTGTTGCTTAATAAACTTTATTGTACTGTTTATTTTTTTACTATTTATTTTTATTAGCATCGCTATCTAACCGACTAATTCATATGTACTATTTTGTATTTCGCTTTACGAACGACTGTAAAAAAGTAGTTTCTCAATTTGACCGTATATATTCTTTTAATCAAATCAAATCATTCTTTATTTGCCAGAATTTAGTACGAATTTTGATTTGAAAAACTATTCAGGCACCAAACATTCAACCTATGTATTTAGCATGCAAATTACAATTAAAATGAAAATTACAAGATCAACAAAATTAAAAATGTATTAGTCTAATGTCAAAACTGTTAAAATTACTTAGTCAATGTAAGAAAAAAGATAAGATAAGAAAAATAAATGATTCGACATTAACTGAGTTGGTTTTTCATTTGTTTACCTGCTGAAACCTTTAAGTTAAAATAATATATACTTTGTAATAAAGTATAATATACGAGAGTCACGATAAAACCTTAACCAAGCTATGACTAAACTAAATATTATTTATTTGAAGATTATTAGTAATCCCCCGTGTCGCCGAGAAGGCCGAACAAATAACTCGAACAACAAGCTCAATGAGACGAACACAATAGGTTTTTTAGAAGTTGACATTGACGACCATTGGCTGGTGAAGTCATGTGATTAATTACTTCAAAGACATCTACTAAAGAGGAGTTACATACTGTATATTCAGCCCATTTCTTAAGCCGTCTACACACTGGCACGCGAATCACGGCGCAAATCGCGACGCAGTGCGCGGCGCGATTTGGAGCAAGAACTGCCAACAGTCCACACTCGCAGAGGTTCGCGCCGAACTCTCAGTATAGGTCGCGCTTTTGACGCGTATGCACTAAATATTTAATCTTCCAATTTTTGTCAATCATTCAACATAGTTTATTTGTAGTCCTATAGCTGGACATGAGAGAATCTTTTTTCTTTTTCAATTCATGAATTGGTATTTCCATCACCGTACTTATCCGCATCCAAGCATCGTGGGTTTTCAATTTATTTTTATAGTCTTTCAAATTAATGTCCCATAATACCGGCTCAGCACGAAAACATTCTATAAACGATAGTTCTAATTCATTGCTCCAGACGTTACTCATTTTGCAAAATCGTAGTCTTTACTAAAAAGCACGCCCTCGAGCCCTTTGTCGCGGGACAAAAAACCGACAATTTTCGGGGAACACAACACGAACGAGCCGCGAAGCCGCGAAGAATATGCGAATCGGATCTACACTCATGTTACGCGGGTACTTCGCGCCTTCGCGCGCGAGTGTGTAGACGGCTTTAGAGCAGCTGTTGTATACGCGGCGGAACATCGGCCCGTTTTATTCGCCGGGGACGCAGTGTTCATTACATCCAAGATTATAGTGCAGAGAGAAAAATTGAGAGAGATAGAGAGAGAGTCGTTCCTTCATGTCTGAAAATAGTTGCCGTAGGATCCAAGTCTCGACCTCGAAATCTCGGGGCCTATACGTGTATTTTCACCTCGTCATTTTCAATCTTTTTACGTGCGTTTTGCTCGTACCCGAAATAAGACAGGATACTTTGATTCCAAACTGTGACAGAATAAGTAGATGTGTTTGTAGCTGTCCAGATATACAGATACATAACAGACCAACAACAAGAATTTCAATAATTGTTTTTCTTTGTATATTTTAATTCTCTATCCATTTTTGGAATTTTTTTCAAAGTGTAATTTGTGGCTTGTAATTAGTTATTTTATTGTTTGAACGCGTCTTCATCTGCATTGACCAATAATAACTCCAACAACGAGCTCAATAAGACGAACACAATAGGTTTTTAGATGACATTAACGATCAGTCTAATGATGACTGGTGAAGTCATGCAATTTGAAGTGATTAATTACTTGAACGTCGTTTGCTGCAGATGAGTCCTACAGTACCAAAGCGTTAATACAATACGTCATATTCTAAATCTAAAAAAAGAGTCAAAACCGCCTGAAAACCGGTTCATCACTTTTGTCTCTGTTCTGCCTTTATTTAACTTCTGGAATAAAATATTCTTCTGTTCCTTCCACTAAGCTATCTGTGTAAATCATTCTATCTTGGTGCTAATGTCCTAAAAATGATTTAAAAATGCGGCTTACTTAAAATAATGAAAAAGAGACAGTCAGACGTAAGCTTCGGTCGGATAAAGGTTTCCAGCTGTTCCACTCTTGAATTTCTGCTAGGCCGTATATTGAACTCAGTGTTATACCACCCCCACCAACTTCGATGTTGTGAAGTCGTGAACTTCCTGCTATCTTTTGCGGCGCTACTTTGTGCATAATTTTTATGCCCCATCCGTACCTCGGCCCTCGGTACCTTGGGCCTCCCGTCCGTCCGTTCATTATGTGTAACTGTAAACAGTTAACACTCCTAACCGTCTTTCGTCTTCATCACCAGACCACTAATAACAGTCACAATGTATCCAGGTGAAAATTTCCCATCAATAAAAATTATTCAAGTCCAATCACAAGGTAGCTACGGTAAACCATTAAGGCGTTCCCCTAATTATCCTTCGTCTTCATTACCAGACCCTTAATACCATTTACCCCCCTAATGACATTTATAGCTATATTGCATCTGCATCTAAAGTTCTCACCGAGACAAAAAAAACAAGCCCAAGCACAAGGTATCTGCAGTAAATCGTTGAGGAGTTCCCTCATCTGTATTTCGGCTCCATCATCAGATCGAGTCCAGACTTAAATTATTAAATTTTAGTGCTTTAATATACTTAAGGAAAACATTTACAAACGTACTAATTGTCCCTACAATCCGGGATCCCATCATCAGATTCTGGTTTTGTAGACTTGGTACCACCACCGGACTATATCATTTCCGACAAGAAAGGATCATTAAAATCGGTTTATGAAATTGAATTTGATCCGACGAACCGACGCCGACGAAATTTTCCGCGAATATACATACAAACCATATCTCTACTTCTGACGCAGTCGGGTAAAAAAAAAGAAGTAACTAAGAACACTCCTCAGACTTTTTCCTGTAAGAATATGTCAAGCCCCTTGGAAGCTGTAGGGGAACATAAATAGTGCGGACAGACAGACAGACAATCAACAAGAATTTATAGCATTCCGCAGAAATGCAATTAGAAAAAATGTAGGTAAGAACACCTGTGCATAGTTGCAAGTGTGACATAGATACTGTATAGATTAGCAATTATCAAATAGTCACGCTCTTCGATTTTCGCCTACTCAAGGTATCACATATGCAAAAAGTTAAAACAAACAAAAATCAGCACTTTAATCAGCATGCTGTAAACGCTGACATTTATTGAAATAGTTAACACATGGGTTTGACTATTTATGCTTTAAAATGCTGACAAAATTATATACGGCTATGGGGGATGCAAGCAACTTCGTCCGCGAGGAATTAAATAAATTAGATTACGAAAAAAAATAGTCTCACCTAAAACCTTTCTCACAGACAGACAGACATACATACTGACAGATAATAATAATATACTGATAGATAATAATAATTATCGCCTAGGATGGTCCGCCGTTTTCTCCACCTGTCGCCCCGACCCCCGGCCGTTTCGTCTCCCTGCCGGGGTGAATTCTCCGCCCGGAACATATATGTATTTATGTAGCGTATAATTATTTAAGTTTAATTATTTTAAATATCTATGTAAGTTTATTAAAATATCTATGTAAATTTGGCATTTTATATGTATTTATTGTGTTTCCGGGCGTGAAGTTTTCCTTAATTTCAAATAGGTATTATTAGCACAATTATGTTAGAGTAAATTAAAAAATACCTTTACTTTAATATTTACATAATGAATTAAAACAAAACAAAGTAAACAAGATATGTATTGTGAGATTTACTTTATTAGTTCACAGCAAAGATGCAACACTGTTTTCACTTCTGATTAGCATTTGCAGTTCATGACAAGATGATTAGTTCAGTCCTAGGGGCGTTGCTCGAACTCATAATTTTCTTTTAGAGGCATTTGGATCGCCTTTCACGCGCACAAGAAGATAAATAATTGTTTGTAATAATAATATTACTAGCCAAGGTTTCTACTTTAATAACATTACCTAGAACCGACAAACTGCTTTACTACGTTAAATAAATGTTCCTTAAACTTGCTGGCACCGACTTCATAGACATGCTTAAGTAAATTAAAGCAACTAAATGACATAGTTATTTTTTACTTTTTAGTGCGTTTTGAGTCGGTTCTATTTTTTGTTAAAAATTTTATAACAACAACTGTTGTTGTATAGTAGTATAGTAGAATGAAAGGGCTAAACAGACCCATTATGTACCTACAAGAGATTTTTTTTGCCCCGAGCCAAAGAAAAGGTCGCAAATTGGAAATCGAGTTATAATGAATCTTTAGCTCAACTTTTCACTATGATTGCGAGAAAATGAACTAATTCAGTATTAAAATTAAATGAAAATTTATAGCATTTCACGGAACAGAAGAATACTCATCTTGATTTTATTTTGAAATTTTTATGAAACAAACCGTACTTAAATTAATTTAATTAATACATTAAATCTGAGTTGAGATACAAGAGATACAAGTTTTAAAGTTGTTAAACTAAATAAAGAGATTTTTGTTTTCATCCTGAAGTAAATAGAGTAACTTCGAGTCTAATAGATATCTAGAGCATGTAGTTCTGCGCGCCTTCACGGAAGAATTTCTCATTAGCGGGCCTGTGTTCGCTTTCACTGATTACTTGCTTCGCTCTTGTGACTTGATTTATTTTTACTCGACTGTCGAAAGAGAGTTTTGTTTTTGTTATATGCTGTACTATATATTATAAGACAAAGTCTGTATATTGGGGATAAACTGAAGGAATACTGAACGGATTATTTTGCAATTTGCACAAACAAAGTGATTCATGGGGAAGGTTTTACTATTATATATAAGCGTAAATGCGACGATTATTGTTGAAACAGATGGACAGCTTTCATTGCAAACGCTGTATTGAAGTATTCTTTCTTTCTATTACGACTACAAAAAAGTCAGCTTTGGCCTACATCTATGCCTGAATGTTCTGGGATCTGAGTACATTCTTTTGCTCGCAAACGAAGTCGCAGGCGTTTGCTAGGATAGGGTAAGAATATGCTGATCGACAGTGGCATTAAGACTTTTGCCATTTTTTCACAACTTACTTTGTCTTTACAAAAGGGAAATAGGGCTGTGAAAATTGTACCTATGAAATCTTTTTCTTCTTCTAGTGCCATCTCCTCTCGGAGGTTAGCAATCATGAAGGCTATTTTTACTTAATTGGCAGCTGCTCGAAACAGTGATCTAGAGCTCATGTTAAACCATTGGCGTAAGTTCTTGAGCCAGGATACCTACGACCGGATCTTCGTTTACTGTTTAACCTATGAAAAAGTATATATTTAGATGTTTTCGTTTCTATAAATATTAGAAGATCCTTATCTTATCAGCCGATGGAGTCTACTCTTATAAAGAGTTCTAAACACTACCGCCTGCATTGAACAACTCCCTGCCTTCCTTAATATCACGAGTTTACCAAGTCGACCAACACTGCGATTTCCGATGCGCGTAAGTTAGTAGCTTAGATATAAATAATCAAATATTACTTAACATTATTTACAGTATGACGCAAGTACAATAATCTAATACGCAACTTCTTTTTAAGTTAATTAAACAGTTGACAAGTTAAGTTGTGTGTCACATTCATCGCACATGTAACCGGTTGCATAAATCAACCAGTTGTTATTGAAGCGTGAATGATTATCATCTGTACTAATCAGCGATCTGTATAACGATAATTAATGGCTTACTTTTTTAATGATTAAATATTTTTGTTATGTAGTGATGTGGACTTAATGCCGGAACTTTTGAAACAGATGTCTCCTTTGAGTAAAACTAACAATGTTAAGTCAGTAAGTTAAGAAATATGTAGTATGTACTTCAATGTAAATTTAAGAATTTCTCCGTTTGTTTTGTACCTCATCATCATCATTCAAATCAAATCTCTACATTAAATAAAATCTTTGAGATTATTTTGAATCGTCAATATGTAACTTTCAGATTATTTAATGGCAATAACGGAAGAATAGGACAAACACGCCTTTATCATTAACAGATTACGACTTTAACTTATCACTACAAGTCTAGGCCATCCTCCTTGAACTATATGGATATGGAGCACAAACCCGTCATGCTGCTCCAATACGAGTTGGCGGGCTTAGGGAGATGTTGTTTAATTCATAAACGATCGATAGTGACCGGGACCGATGGCTTAATGTACTCTCCGATACGCGGGGGTGTAACATTCCATCGCGAGGGTGTCCCGATCCAGGACTCGAGCCTGCTGCTAACAAATTTGTTCGATCCATCTTAGATTACATCATCTCATACTATCAGGTGTGGTTGCAGTCAAGGGCTAATTTTGTAATGAATAAAAGTAAATAAATTAAATAAATTAAAAAAAAAAATTACCTGCCTTCCACTAGCAAATTCACAAACGTCAAAGTAAAAAAATATAAGTAAGTAATGGTGCGCTACCATTGTTTCTAGTAGAAGTAAGCTATCACTATTCAAGGTTGTGATGCAGTGAATCGTCCACCTGACAATAGATTGTTTAGAGATTACATTACAAATGAAATAGCGTGATGAATGGGACGCCATTTCTAAATTAGTTGATCACGAGATTTTGCGCAGTTATCTGCGTGTCCATTCGAGGTACGAGTTTACAGTCGCTTTTTATGATCAATAACATTTTAATAAAACATTTTATAAAACTATTGACTGCCTCGTTGGTCTGGTAGTAAGCCTAAATGGCTTTGATCACGAGGTCTTGGGTTCGATTCCTAGGTTGGAATAATTCTGCCTTTTTTATTCTTCTATGAAATTTTCAGTACATTCCCGGAGTTGGGGAGTTGGTGGTGTTACACCCCTGTGTCTCGGAGAGTATGTTAAGTTGTCACTATTATCAACATCTGATAATCACTATCAGATGATTTTTTTTATTATTTGAAATATTTTTTATTGTAACGTTATTAAATAAAATATTATCACCCTAAGCCCGCTAACTCACATGGCGAGCAGCGTGGTGGATTTATGCTCCACGTCTTATGAGGAAGGAGGCCTGGCCCAGTAGCGGGCCGTTAAGAAGCTGATATAAGCTACGAATTCTTCTTTAAGTCTCTACGTCTAACTCGATACTATAAACAAAGAGAGATAGAAACAAATACGAAACTCACTAGTCAACTAATAGAAACATTCTCGTAGTTATAGAACATCCACATAAAAGTCGCGAACATTTCTCTTGTGAAAGGGCATAAATAAATCTGAACAATTTCTTACATTGTTTACGCGTTTGACCTACAGTACTCAACCGACTTCATCCAAACATGGCCACCCAATTACTACGACATTAAAATAAATCTCTGATTTTTCGACACCAGTCCACAAGAGACCAATTAGTATATTATTTATGTTAATTAACATAGGTATAATTTTAATCAACAAAATATGGCTTATTAACATATTTGGTGGTATATTGTTTTGCTTGTTTACAGCGACCGACATCCGTTGTAGTTTTTTTTTTACTACAAGTTACCTTTGATCGCAATCACATGGTAAATGATGATGCTCTAATCTAAGATGGCGGACTAACTTGTTAGGATTAGGATGAAATACAAATCCCTTTCGGTTATGGTAAAGGCGCGCTAAATATAACTTAACTAGCTAAACCTGGACCTATTAAGAAAATTTCAAATTAGCCCTGCCAGGAATCGAACCCAGGACTTTTGTGATATAAATTCACCACGGATATCAATGCACCACGGAGGGAGGGTAAACATGTTTACACTAATTTAAATATTAAACACATTTGTTATACAAAGGTATATATTAGCATTTATTAAGCATAATTCTCAACTTTATAATCCATATATGCAATTATAAATCTCATGACTTAGTTTTATATGCATATTTCAAATGCTTTAAAGTTTTTGATTAACATTCTTAAACAAAGTCGCGTCTGGTGTCCTCTTGACATCTAATTTTTACAGAAAATAGGAAAATCATTAAAATGCAAATAAAACCTGTTTCTATCAATATCTATTCTTTGTTATTAAATTAGCTATTCACAAAGACAAAAGAAAATCATAAAGTAAAATATGTCAATACAGTATTCACAGGGCATGCAAGGAAAATGTCTATATCACTCTAGGTGACAACCCCGAATGCCTATCACACAAGCAATCATGCCCTTCGGACCGCAATGCTTCTTAGCGGCAGAAACAAGCTCGGCAAATGGCAATAGGTAGTACGTCCCCGGAAAAGGTCCATAACAAAAAGCTCTACTAGTATTTATTAAAACCATCAGAATAAACATTTTGGTAAAAAAATAAATCGGTTTTGATATTTTAATAGTCTACATTATTTAAATTGCAAAAGTACGTATTGATTAGAAGCAATAAAATAAATTCTTACCTATAGCAATTTAATCCATAATCCATGCACTTGAAAATAAAAATTTAAAAAATAACTAGGTATTTTTGAAACGACAATTAAATATGAATACCACAAGTCTATGCACTTAAAATAATAACTGTTTATAAAAATCAGTCACATAAAAAATTAATAGCATTCAATTAATTCGCACAATAAATATAGTTAAAATCACATTAATTGACATTGCAACCTCGTAAACTCGTAACCTTATGTAGGTACACGCAACCCGTTAATAAAAACCTAGAATTATTTAGACGTGTGGTCGATACATTTACGTCGAGTTAACTGCTGAACACGCATACATATCAAACAGGTATCAATTTATGTACTGTTCGTTTGTCCAAAGTTTAGCCAGTGAGGCTACAGATCATAAAGTGTTAGGTTTGAGTCCCGTGTCATGCCAAAGAACGAAGAAAAACTGAACAGATTTACAGCAATCACTAGCTTGTCGGCCGATTCCCACGACGGGAAAATATTTTAAATATTTATATTTCTTACTTCTAAAGTAAATGCTTGAATTTGGGAATTTGTAATACCTCTGTGCACAGCTAATTAAAAAGTAAAAATAATAGAATAAAGTAATTATATTTATAAAACTACGTGTCTGTCTCTTTGTATGAACCAACCCTAGACAAAGAGCTTCTAGAACAGTAAAAATTTGGGCAAACTTCGGCGATGATTTTTTTCTTTCTGATTGTAAGATTTGATGTTTTTCTCTCTCGTAGTCACCAATAAAGTGGTGATGATAAAAAGAAATGAAAAACAAACAAACAAAGTTACATAGAGTATATCATTTCTTGTAATCAGTTCAAAAGGAATAGTCTAGTATTTGCCGAGATAATGAGACTATTAGAAGATAAATTATTCGTATTCATCCTCAGCGTACCGTGACCGATCGCTCCGACAGTCCCCGAAGACATGCAAAGCGTCCTTCACGGTTAATTATATCGTAATATTATCACTAAATCACCGTAGCTCAGATCTTCCATCATATTGTTGTCTCTTTAGTCGCATTCTTATTCATTGAAGGTCATATCCGCAGTAGACGCTAGCAGTAGGTTTTTTATAATTTTTTACAAGAAAGCCTTTGATTGCAATCACGCCTGATGAAAATTGAAGATGCAACAATATAAGATGGAAGTGGGCTTACTTGTTTGGAGTATATTGAAATCCGACCTTCTTTCGGTACCTACACGACATCTTACCAGAACGCTAAATCGTTTGGCGATACGTTTTTGTCGGAAAGTTGGTAATCTATATGTAATAATCTCGGTGTAACTGACCCAGCCGAGAATGGCCCCAACTCCGTCTTTTAAATCCTTTGCGCGTACTGCGCCATGGAGGCCGTCAAAAACAATAATTGAAATGTAGAGGTACCTATTTATATTTTTATTAATTTTAAATGGATTTCCTAACTGTAATAAAGTATGAAAATATCTAAATATAAAAAATAAATACAATATTTAAAAACACGTTTTTTAATATTGTAATTAAAAAGAACTGGTTTTTATCATGTTCAGTCCAAAACTGGTTAGAAGTTTGTCGCGAAAATTGACGCTTATAATGCAACAAATTGCCTGTTTATCAATTTTACAATGATAATAATTTTAAAATATAACTTTTTAAACAGAAAGGTTGAAAAAGTTATATTTTAAAATTATTGTACAAAAAGAAAAACTTAAAATGAAATTATCAAAATAAATACGTGATCCGTATTGATCATTCTTACTTATATCTATACTAATATTATAAAGAGGTAAAGTTTGAAAATAAAGATCTGTCGGGGCTAATCTTCGGAACTGCTGATCCGATTTTAAAAATTCTTTCACCCGTAGAATGCTACGTTATCGGTGAGTGCCATAGGCTTTATTTTATATTTGTATTGTATATATTAACCGAGTTATCACAGTTTTTGTCACGTGAGTCGGACCGTAAAAATCTGTTAAATCGCTTTATGCGCGTGCGCTGCTTTAACTATTGGGAATAATTGAATGCAGTGTATGGGAACTTTATGTATGTTAAAAAGCAAGCAGCATATATCTATTTTTTATATTTTGGCAGTAATAGAACTTTTTGTGTTTTAAAAAATCATTGATCAAAATTTGCCTATACAGTATGTTAATTAGTTGACAACTATAATATCCTTGTGATTATTAAACAATTTATTTTGATAAGGATTTAAGTTTGTTTAAACTGAGTTACTAAACTGTGTTTAGTTTAGGAGATAATACAAATTTTCTAAAAAGCGCGACACGCGATACGTACGTACGAGTACCTACCTACTGAATAGGCGTCAGCATTTTGGTAAGTATGCTGTTACATGTTAGAAACGATAATACGTTAATGAAGTTGAGAATTCGATCGTTGTTCAATTTATTTGCCATAGAAGACCATATCTATACTATTTATATAAATCGGAAGAGTTTATTCGTTTGTTTAAACAGGCTAATCTCTAGATCTGCGTGTCGGATTGTAAAATAATTTTTGTTTGTTTTGAAAGCTAGACTCAAGAGCCTTATAGACTATTTAATATCAAGCTATACATATCGGCTTGCCATAAATATATATTGTTAATGTTATTGTACTGTAATGTCGTACAATGTTAAACAAAAATGTATATCTTTAGTACACGGGACGGGGCGGAAGATATTGCTTTACGGGAAACTATAAAAAAAATTAAATTGAGAGGGGGAGCGGGGAATCAGCACACTTTGTATGAAAGTCTGTCTTTAAAATTGGATTGGTACCTAAGAAGTTTTCACCCGGACGAAGTCGCGCGCGACTACTAGTCTATTATAAAGACGAAAGTTTGTATGTACGGATGAATGGATGTTTGTTACTCTTTCACGCAAAAATTACTAAATGGATTTTGATGAAACTTCACTAAAATATGGCTTACATATCAGAAAAAAACATAGGCTACATTTTATCCCCAAAATCCCATTGGAACGAGAACTACGCGGGTGAAGTCGCTGGCGTCTTTTAGTACCATAGAAAAACTGAATATTCCATGAAACACCAGTAAGCAACAGACAGTCTTATACAAAATTAACGGTATTTTCCAAACAAAACATAATTTTATATCTAACAATATTTAACTAAAACAAACATTTGTTTTATAACATACAGACATCACGCCACAGATTAAATATTTAATTATAAATTATATGTACCTACTCTTAAAAATTTAACAAAAGTCGTGCGTAAGATTTAAATAAACAAATGAAATCTCAAAATAAACGGAATATTTTGTTTATTTTGGAAATGATTGCAGACGGTTGAGAGATATATGGCTAATGAGGTGTTTGATTTTAAAATTGACGTCATGAACCCAAAGTAGAGAAAACCCGGAAATGTTTACAAATAAAAAAAAGCTTTTCCTGAAAGCTCTTCTGGGTAGGTATTACACTATGATTTTACCTGTCTCGTTGGTATAGTGGTTAGCCTGTGTCTTGATCACGGGTCCTGTCGCGGAATAATTCTGAATTTTTCAATCTTCTTAGAAATTTTCAATACATTCCAAGCTCCGAGAACTTGGTGGTGTTATACCCGCGTGCTTCGGAGAGTACTTTAAGCCGTCGGTCCCGTTCACTATCATCAACATCTGAAAGAGATCAAAAATTATCATCCTAAGCTCGCCAACCCGCATCGGAGCAGCGTGGTGGTTCTCTGTAGGGTGCCGTTAAATAAGCTTATTATAAGTTAAAAAGCTAATATATTCTAAATAATGTTAATGTTTTTGCCGCCAAACAATTTAAACAGGAATTTTTGAAAAAGTACATTGCCGGCACTTAAGGCTTGAACTTTTGTCAAAGGTTGGCGGAGACAGAATAAGCTATCCCAGGCCAATGTCATAGTTAGGTTTCTTACTATGAAATTGGTAACTTTTAGGTGAGTGAGTAAATACCTAATGACTTGGATTTATCTAGAAACCAAAAGTCATGCATGATTTTTTGATGTAGGTATTATTGTGTGGAGGGTCGGACAATATCAAGATATTAGCTTTATTCACTTTTAGATAAATTACTAAATAATTCTAACTTCGTCATCATTAGTAGCAAAAAGACAATAAAGTTTATTTATTACAATTTAAACTAACGCGAGTATTTTCCATATTATTAAAATATGGAAAATATTATTTAAATTTTATTTTAATAAAGTTTATTTATTCAATAACATTAAATTTGTTAATTCAACATCCGACTAAACAAAACTCCCTGACACTTAACATCAGGTGGGTGATGTGCTTGCAATATTCCTATTCCTCTACCTCTAAAATGTACTTATATGCCTGTAGATAATCAACTCTACCATTGATAAGTATCCTACGAGTACTTGTTCGCTTTATCTCATGATAATACGTAAGTTGACCACGCTCACTTTAAGTGACGGATAGTCTTTATTATTATTTTTATAAAAAAAATATAACATTAATTTGGTTGCTCTGAGGCTTCGGCCATGACTAGTTACCCTACCGACAAAGACGTAACACCAAACAATTTTGCGTTCAAGTATGAAGTCGTAAAGATACTGGAAAGGGTATGGATTTCATTCAAAAATTCAGCCCGCTTCCATCTCAGATTGCATCATCACATACTGTCAGGTGTGATTGCAGTCAAGGGCTAACTTGTAAAGGATAAAAAGAAAAAACGTAAATATTTAGGTACGTATTTATTTACATTTATAGGAAGGTAATTACAGTTGACTTGGTTGGGCAGGGAGAATTCGGGCAGAGAAGGCGAGCGCAAGTCTCGTGCACTATTCGGCGATTTTCTTTCTACCACACGATGGACTCGGCATCGGAACGGTGAATCCATACAATGCTAAGATCTAAATAAATAATTAACAAAATGATTAGATAATAAGTAATAAAAATACATAATCTTAGATTCATAGTCACCGTACAAGAAAACATGGCAAGTATTATAAATTGCCAGCCGAAGGTCGAGTGTATGTAATATCTCACTCGTTTAGTAAAATGGCCATATAACGCCAATTTGCAGCTATATAATTGGTTTACAAATATGTTATAGATTATCTATTTTCAAAAGCCATTTTGGTTTTGTTTGTATTAAAGTGTCTAAAGGCCGATTGAGATTTTCTAGATTGATCCGGGTCTAGCTGGTGGAAACCCTCGGCCGTGGATAGTTACCATTGTACCGACAAAGACCAGAGCGGGAACAATAAGCACTTGTAGTTTAATTTAATTAATTAATATTTTATATAATTTAATTTCTTTTTGTTATTTTGTCACTTTTTGTTAAAATGTCTCTTTGTAACACATCTTTTTGTAACGAATATATTTTTTTTTTGTTGTTTGTAATGTATTAGTACAGGATCCGTGGCCTATTTTTTCACTTGATAACTATCAAGCTAATTTTCCGTGAGTAGCTTCATTTTGATAAGACGCCCAACAATTTCCTGTGCGAAAATTTTTGATTGTGGTAGCTAACAGAGGTAGCAATGATAAAATATGTCGATTTGATGATTCTTCAATATTTATTACTAACTGAATTGTTTTTATTAAATCTTAAGATAATTATCTAAATTATTTGAAAAAATATTTGTCCTACAAAATCTATGGTTTCATCAAAGAGTCCTCCCCCTCCAACATGTATTGATAACGAGATCACCAAAAATGATTACTAACCAGCTGATTTTTTTTTATTACTTAGTTAATATATATATAATTTAACAGCCATATTGTCCTACAAATTTCGTGGTATGTTATCCCGGTCCTACGCTCAGAAATTGTTAATACCATAAGACCATTTTTCTCATTACTAACTGTAGGACAAAAATATTACATAATAGGTTAGTGTGTTCAGTGCCCAAATAAAACAATGTCCTACAAAAAAACAGGTATGTATCACTAGTCCGACAAGAATTGTAATTTTTTCGTTTTCCTATTTCTAACATAAGATACAGTGAAAAAATCTTTTTTAAAATTTAAATAAGTTTATTTTTTAGGAAAATTAGGAACAAAAATTTGTGTATTGGTGTATTTATAGATAAAAAAAAATTAATCTTCATCATATTCATCTGATGAATCTTCATAATCTTCGCTACTAACATCGCTGTCATCTTCATTTATTTCACTTTCCTCACTCGTGATATCTGACTTTGTAATAACATGAAAAAATTTAGTAAATTATATAATAATGAATAATCAATCAATAAATAACAATAGTATAAATAGGGTACCTTGTATTTCAGAAGATAATTCTTCAAAAGATGGACTTTGGGGACCATCAAACCAATAATATTCATATTTGCCATCAATTATTGTCCATCCAAAATTTTCCGGCAATTTTTCCGTGGGGCACCGCATATGTGCGTTACACCATACATTGCAGATAAATGCAGTTCTTTTAATTTGTTGTAACAATTCTTCTTTTGTTGGTGGCAAACTGGAAGGATCATATCCTACGATTTTTTGTTTTAAAATTTCTTCATTTTCATTTTTTGATTTATATCCTTTTTCAAATAACTCGTACCGTCCTTTGTTGATATCATTTTTTGTTTTTAATGAATACACTCTGCATACATACTCTTCAATAATTTGAAATACCTCATTCAATGTTGTTAATGCTGTATTTTCAATCCGTAGGAGTTGAATAAAAGCCTCTTGAAATTTTTTATTTTTCTTTAAAATACTAAAAGGTCTCTTTTTTCCTTTACGAAAGAAAGCGGGATTATAATCATTTCCTGTAAAAATATGGCAAATAGCGAGTGAACAAGATAATTGATCCCCAAGTTTTTCACACATTTCATTTATGTTTAAGTACATTTTTTTTACTCGTGCTTAAATTAATTATTATTTGAATTTCATCTTTTAAATACTTAAAATTTGCCAGCATTATTATTGGTATATCAGAATCCGTACAATGTATCTGCACACGATAGTTAGTATTAAATTGACAAATGTGGTATACAATTTTGGTATCAGCTTCTTCATGATAACACGAGAGGTTATAGTCAATGACTCTTTTTATTTTATTTTCACTAGACACCTCATAAGTGTAACATTGATCATAGTTAAGTTTAACAGTTTTTCCTGTGATCAATGTAATAAATTCGTCCCTTTTTTAACTTATTGTTGAGTGAAATCTACCAAAAAGTCAACATTTTTTTTTCGCACGCTTGAGAAATAAATTGATTTTTAATTTCATGACTTTCCAATATATATTCAATTGGAGCACCGCAATAGCGTACCACGCTATTTTTACATCAAGGATCTGTACTACTACTTTTGACCGTAGGACCGGGACAACGTACCACGGAATTTGTAGGACAATATGACCGTTACATTATATAAATATTAACTAAATAAAAAAAAAAAATCAGCTGGTTAGTAATCATTTTTGGTGATCTCCTTATCGATACATGTTGGAGGGGGAGGACTTTTTGATCAAACCATAGATTTTATAGGACAAATATTTTTTCAAATAATTTAGATAATTATCTTAAGATTTAATGAAAAACAATCCAGTTAGTAATTAATATTTGAGAATCATCAAATCGACATATTTTATTATTGCTACCTCTGTTAGCTACCACTATCGAGAATTTTCGCACAGGAAATTGTTGGGCGTCTCATTAAAACGATGCTATTCACGAAGATTCAGCTTGATAGTAATTATTTTTACATCAATGATCTGTACTACTACTTTTAAGTGTAGGAACCGGGATAACATACCACGAAATTTGTAGGACAATATGGCTGTTAAATTATATATATATTAACTAAGTAATAAAAAAAAAATCAGCTGGTTAGTAATCCTTTTTGGTGATCTCGTTATCAATACATGTTGGAGGGGGAGGACTCTTTGATGAAACCATAGATTTTGTAGGACAAATATTTTTTCAAATAATTTAGATAATTATCTTAAGATTTAATAAAAACAATTCAGTTAGTAATAAATATTGAAGAATCATCAAATCGACATATTTTATCATTGCTACCTCTGTTAGCTACCACAATCAAAAATTTTCGCACAGGAAATTGTTGGGCGTCTTATCAAAATGAAGCTACTCACGGAAAATTAGCTTGATAGTAATCAAGTGAAAAAATAGGCCACGGATCCTGTACTATATGGGATTATTGCCTGAAATAAAGAAATTTATTATTATTATTATTATTATTAAAGACGTACTGTCAAAGACGACAAAGGCGTTCCGGTACGATGTACAATTTTTATACGACATCGTACCGGATATTATCTTACTACTAGCAAGTTACCCCGCTTCTATCTCAGATTGCATCAATACTTACCATCAGGTGTGATTACAGTCCAGGGGTAACTTGTAATAAATAAAAAAATGATAAAAATGTTGATAGTTTGCGGGGTGACAAAGACTTACCTCCCAACAACCTTTATTAGTTGGCTCAAACCCGGAGTCGAACCCGATTAACCACCTCACATAATGTAACTCAACAACCGGCGTCTTTGAAACACAACGACCCCTAAATTGCAATCTGATACTCGATAAACATATAATTACAGCACATAAAAGTATAAATTATACATAAGGGCATTCTATTTATTTTGAGGTGTACAAGTTTTTTTTCACACCAACTACAATTTAACCTTGTCGTGGTGAAATACATGTGTTTCCTGCTGACTGTACCTACAATGTATCTACAGTGTGAATTTCTTATCTATACTAATATTATAAAGAGATAAAGTTTGTAAGTTTTTAAATAAAGTCCTGTCGGGGCTAATCTTCGGAACTACTGTTCTACCTGTAAATTCTTTCACCAGTATAATGCTACGTTATCGGTAAGTATCATAGGCTATATTTTATATTTGTATTGTATATATTACCCGAGTTATCACAGTTTTTGTCGCGCGAGTGGGACCGTAAAATTTATTAAATCGGCGTAAATCGCGTGTGCTGCCTTAGCTATTGGATATAATTGAATACATTGAATACTTTATGCATCTTAAAAAGTTCTACAAAATAGTATGCGATAGCATATAGCTATCTTTTATATTTTGGCAGATATATAACTTTTTGTGTTTTAAAAAATCATTTTATTCATATGTTTACGTTAACGTCATTATTTATACAACAAAACTTAAATTCGATCTTTGATCTTTTCTTTCAATTTATTTGGCATTGCTGACCATATTTATACGAGAAACTTTGTTCGTTTGTTTAAACGGGCTAATCTCTAGATCTGCATGTCGGATTGTAAATTATTTTGTTTATAATGAAATCTAGACTCAAAAGTGAAATAGACTATTTAGTACAAGCTACATCAGCTTGCCATAAATATATATTGTTAATGTTAATGTACTGTAATATCGTTGTTAATAATGTTTAACCTAAATATAGATCTTTAGTACATGGGACGGGACGGAGGATATTGCTTCACGGGAAACTATAAAAAAATTAAATTAAGAGGGGTAGCGGGGAAAGAGAACACTTTATATAAAAGTCTGTCTTAAAAAAAAAAGGGTACCTAAGAGGTTTCACGCGGACGAAGTCGCGGGCGACTGCTAGTTGTAAACAAAGAGAATAGCACTTTTTAAGGCGTTTATGTATCACTAGACGACGCCCGCAGTTTACCCGCATAGTTCCCGTTGCCGTAAAAAATTCAGGATAAAGAACAATCAATCGCCTATGCGTTAATCCAGGGTGTCAGCTAACTCTATACCAAGTTTTATTAAAATCTCTCCAGCCGTTTAGTTGTGAAGAAGTAACAAACATACTTCGTTCAATCAAGTGTAACACACAAGCAGGTTTGGATTCTTTCACTCATAGAGCAATCTCACTATGGAACGCACTCCCTGATGACATAAGAGGGTCAAAATCGTTAGCGATATTTAAAAACAGTGTTAGACAGCACTATCTATCATTGTAATTTATTTATTTCATGTACAAATATATATTTATATTTTTGTATGTATTTATTAGTATTTTATATTATTTTTTTATATGTAGGTATATGTTTATTAATTTGTATGTATAATATATTGTACCTTTTCAATTGTACATTAATTTTTCTTTATTTTTATTGCAATTCCCCGTCACTCAAATGTAAAGGTCCGATATTCTAGGTTACCTGGAAGAGATCTCTTCTAGTGATTAGGTCGCCTTTTGCGCTTAAGTTTATATTGTAGCATTGTTTCTTTTTTTATTTGCAATAAAGATGTTTAAATAAATAAATAAACATACACACTAACAACTTTCGCCTTTATAATAGTAAGATGGTTAGACATCAAGCTAGATTGCTGGTCGATATAATAATTAACAATGTCTTATTAACTAAGCAGTGGTTTTTGACCAACGAAAAAACGGAGGAGGTTGGATAACTTTTAAGAGTATTCCGATAGATTAGCAAGAGGATTTCGATAATTCTTTTTTCATACAATATGGGTATACTTCCAAAATGGGCCTACAGTCATCCTGTTAGTATCTGATGATGGGATTAATTACACTTATCATTTACCTATATAGGCAGCTATGTGTTGGTCGACCCCCCACCAAGTGGACTGATGACATCAAACGGGTCGCAGGGAGCCGCTGGGCACATGCGGCTCAGGATCGTTGTGTTTGGAAGTCCCAAAAAAAGGCCTATGTCCAGCAGTGGACGTCCACTGGCTGATATAATGATATAGGTAGACTTTTTAAGTGACCTTTTTGACTTCATGTATAATGGTAGTCTTAGTATGAGTAGATTTCCCTATATTCGCTGACCTGTTGTGTGTGTATATTCATTTCGCTAATAAGTCCAAGATCCAAGGGTCCAGTCCTAGTCTTCGCAGTTAAACAGAATTTTAATGCAAACCTTATACGAGTAGTTGCGATGCGTAAACGTTATAATATTTTGTCTAATATCCATCCGATAATTTGCGAATTATTTTCACTTAAAGTCTGTGCTAAGGAGGATTGGGTCCAGTCCTCCTTTACCGACCCCTCCCCTTACCCCCTTACATAATTCATTAACAAATACGTAAGTGTTAACACTTGCACCAGTGTTTCTTGTTTACAAAATAGGAATGCTTATTAATTTCATGGCCTTTACATATTAATTAGGTATTTAATAACCAGTTTTTATATATTTGTTACCTTAGATGCAAGACCAAATTGATAAAAATTTATCACAGGTCATATCAAAAGCAAAAATTCAGTCCAACCTGAATTCATTTCAGTAATTTAGTCAATAAATTATTAATAACTATATGTGCTGTGCCCCGCAGTTTCTCGCTATAATCCCATTCCACTGAGAATATTACGATAACATGCGCTATGCCAGACTATAATTTATCCCTGAGTAAGAGTTAAGTAATCGCTGATCGACCATTAGGCTCTAGGAACAACTCATACGGCTATAATAATAAAATATATTTATTAATCATTGAGTCAAGGGTCGGATACAGAAAGTTGCGATTTTTGAGAAGGCGCGTATTGTGAGGAGGTTCCTCACTCTGGTAGCTTTGAACACCGGTTCTGTTACTATCAGAAGTTGAAGATTTGACCAGGGCCGACAGCTTAACGTGCACTCCAAGGGGTGCTACGGGGTGTATCTTCCCGATCTTGGAATGTAATGAAAATTTCAAAGAAAAATGAAAAACTCAGAATTATTCCACCCGGGATTCAGGTTCGAACCCAGGATCTCGTAATCAAACCCAGAGGATAACTACTAGACCAACGAGGCAGTCAACAATGAACAAATCACTATCAGCCTAAGCCCGCCAACCGCTATAGGAACAGGATGGTGGGTCTACGCTCCTTTACAAGGAGTAATATCTGACCCTAATGTGGTTCGTTAGGAGGCTGATAATGATGATGACGATATATATTAATCAACATTGTTAAAAGTAAAAGTTAAATGAGTAAAAAATATTGTTGGACGAATTATACGATGTGTCGAATCGGTAGGTATAATTCTAGTTTGTTTTAAATAATTTAGTAAAAAATGTTAAGAAATAATTTAAACATCTTTTTTTTAATAATAATTTTGTTAGATAAAAATCAGACCATATAGCCTTAAACTTTTGTTTTATTGATAACTATGAATTCTCAACCGAACGGAAGGAAGTGCATAAGAGTGCATTAAATACGATATCTACAACGCGGTTGATAAAAAATACTTCCGTTCATTAAAAGCATACCTGTGTACTCGGAGCTATACGAGAACGGATTAAAATATGTTCATTACGAACAAATAATATGTTACAGTTTCATGTCGTAGCCAGTCAAAATTATTTATTACTAGAGGACGCCCGCGATGTCACCCGTGTACTTCTTGTTCCCGTGGAAATTTCAGGATGAAATGTAGCCTACATATTATTCTGATATAGAAGCTATATTATTGTGAAGTTTCATCAAAATCCTTTCAGTAGTTTTTACGTGAAAGAGTAACAAACATCCATAAATAAAAACTTTCGCCGTTATAGTATTAGTAAGGATTAAGAAACAAGCTGTACCCCGCGGTGTCTTTCGTATAGATCCCATTACTGTACTAATATCGGCAATCAAATAAGACTATGTAATATGTCTGATTATAATATATATTTATGGATAATATCATGCAGATCCGTTTAACCATTAAGCCATGATTGAGCAAGAATCATCTATAAAATGTTACTAAAATGTCTAGTAGTAAGGATGTCAAAAATATTCAAGATCAATCGAACTTAGTCAAGTCTAATGTCGGGGACACTTGAACTGGTTATTTTAGTTAAGTTTCTAAAACTTGAGATACGTTTTGAATTGAGAATATTTCAATTTACCTGCATTCTTGATTAAGAAACCATTTAATTTCCGGTCTACTGACTCAAGCTTCTCTCTTTCCTGACAATTTTGAGTTGACTGGGAAATGAGTTTAGACAGTAACATGTAACTTGCACAATGATTGAGATTCATGTGACAGCTGAGGGCTGAAAGTCGTGTGTGCAACACAATATATTTTTTTAATGGATAAAGGTTGTATACATAATCGAAATTTTTAATACGTCGACTTACGTGTTGAAATAAAAATGTTATACTGCACTAGCGAATGCTAGCGACTTCATCCGCGTGGAATTAAAGTAAATAAGATTACGAAAATAAAAATAGCCTAAAGTTACTCTTATAACTTATTACATTAGCCCTCAAAGATGAATAAATTTCCCCGTATTTTTCCACATTTTCCACTGATTCTTCGTTCCTATTGGTTGCAGCGTGATGTTACATAGCCTAAAGACTTCGTCGATAAATGGAATATTCAACACTATTCAAAAAATAATTATTCTATTAGAACCGTAGTTCCTAACTTTAGCGCGTCAAACTCGTTGGCTTTATAATATTAGTATAGATTACCATGATTGCATTTATTATTTCATATTTTTCATATGTTGCGCCATCAGAATAGATAAGTACTTTTGATCTTCAACATCATTATATTAAATTAAACTTCATACACTACCTAAGTATCTACTACATCTTGTAAATTAAAGCTCGCCGTACCACTGAGGCTAGCAGTTAGCGACCAAGTCTCTAACTGCGGGCCTAAAAAGAAGGCTCAGAGTCATTCAGCGAGCGATGGAAAGAACAATGCTCGGAGTATCTCTGCGTGATAGAATCAGAGATAAGATCCGCAAAAGAACCAAAGTAACCGACATAGTTTAGCGAGTCGCAGAACTGAAGTGGCAATGAGCTGATAAAAATTGGGTGTCCAAGGTGCTAGAATGGCGACCTCGTACCGGAAAGCGCAGTGTTGGTGGATCCCCTCATTATATGGACTGATAATATCAAACTGGACTATTCTTGTTTCCACTGCTCAGCTTCTCGTTCAGATCGAGCGTAATGAAAAGTATTACATAACCAATATAAATAAGAAAAAGCTTATATTCTTAAACAAATAATTGATCTATTGGAGTGATACGGTTATGTCAACTGCGCAAATACAGTTTATCTAGAAGAAAGACTTTAGAAACATGCTATTCTCCAAAGGAATCATGACCACTACATATACTCGATAACTATCTTGTACTTAATGGGTTTCCAATTTTTCAATATGTATAACTTTCATGGCAATTGATATTTTGTGTAGAATTGCAGCCAATTTCTAGCAGGCGCCGAGTAAATTTTCATTTATTTAATACTTTAATCTTTTTCCAATAATATGTATAACTAGACTAATTTTGTTATTATTCATCTGTAGTTTAAGTTTGAATTGATGATTAATCTGTGTTCACACTGACTAACCAAAATATCATAAATGAAAAAACAGTAACACTCTGGACGAATATATACGTTTTTTCCTCGTGCCAGTAATCAATTATACTTTTCCTATTATTATATACTGAAGAGCATCAAAGAGGAAGCATATTTTGGACACGTAAACACATAACGCCGCTCCTCATATGATTGCTTTTTAAAAAAAGTAAATTATTAATTTTTTTTGGATAAAATAAACCATGGCTCAGGACATCGTGATCCACGATAACAGGCCACTATATAGGCTCTCAAGATAAATGTGTGTACTTTAGGTGTTTAAAATAAAAGAAGAAATTTCTTAAAACTAATGGTTTTAAAATATATTTTTTTATTAAAATATTATATTTTTACATTGGTAACATTAAAATATAAGTAATACGTAACAGTTCTCACAGTCAGTTCACATGTCAGTTACTTAATTAAATTAAATTAAGAGTAATAAGAGTCAGTCTTGCGTCCTCCGAAATAAAGACTGAAAATTATTACTGAAATCTCATATTTGTCTTTGTAGTTTGTTCACGTTCAAAACGTTACAATAACGTTATTTTTTGAATAAATAACGTCAAAAATACTGTTATTTTTGTTTCTTTTTTATTACAAATGAAACAATGATTTAAATTGTTTGTACTGTTAGTTAATATAATACTCTGTTGAAGCGATTTAAAATCTAGTGTTTATTATGACAGCCTGAACAACAAAATAAAAACCCTGAATTGAGGGCAGCACAAGTACTTTTTAACAGTTTGTACACAGTATGTTATTTAAAATTTAGTTCTACATTTTTCTTTTTTTTATTCTTTACAAGTTAGCCCTTGACTGCAATCACACCTGAAGGTAAATGATGATGCAATCTAAGATAGAAGCCGGCTAATATGTTAGGAGCAGGATGAAATGATAGCATTTCTATATGAAATCATATCGGAACGCTTAATCTCTAGGCGCTGTCAAAACGCTACCTAGGTTTTTTTTTATTTCTGGTCAGGCTATATTCATCAGATAACAGTCTATATTAGGAAGCTATACAGAGATCATGATAGATGATTTAAGGAAAAACTTGACTAATTTCAATTTGATTAACGAATTAGTCATAATAAATAGAAATAGTATAAGTTCTAGACATATTTATTAATCAAATTGAAAATGTAGAAAGACTTTTGTTAATATTACATTATCCTTATGACTCGTATCAAATTGTACTTCAATTTATGAACTCACTTTCCAAACGTAAATGCATTGCCAAGCCAGTCAAACTGGCTGAATAAATATTTTATAACAGTCTGTAAAATCACGAAGACGCGGTAGGCGCTGTCCTTTCATTAGCAATGGTCACAACGGCCGGCGTAACGTTATTGGGTACGCTACACGAAGCGTTATTTTGGGTATCGGTATTGGTAACGGTGTCCGCCGAATTCGAGCTCTGTGCTAGTGCAGTGGTGATCGGCTGCGTGATTGGTTGAACTGGAGGCTGGTAGTTTGGATAGTGGATGCCAACCACTTCTTCGTAGCTGGGTGGCGCCATCGCTTCTGTAACGAGGAAAAATAAAAATATGTTAATATTATTATGGAATATTATTGGCTTATTTAAAGATTAGTGTGCAACTTATAATAATGTCGTTGTGCTAATTAACGAATCTTCTGTGGATTATATTTTATTAATCGGATAAAATATGTTTAGAAACGCATTGAAGACAAGATTTACTCGCATGCCAATTTCCAACTTCCCTTTCCTACAAAATGTAAGTTTTATTATCGCCGCTATACTATATATATATTTCTCTCCCCATTGTGACTCGGCAATGTAAACTTTTTACAGGGTTAACTTTTTCATTTTAACGTATCTCTTTTAAGAAACAGATTAACAGTTTCGGGATAAAATATAACCTACCATTTTATCCCAAACTTCCCACGGGAACAAGAACTACGCGGGTGAAATCACAAGAGTCCTCTAGTTATCCTATAAAAATCAATAATCACGGTAACAAGTAAGGTAATAAACTACGATATCCTTTAAGGTCAGTGCTCTTACGTTAAACTGCGTCATCGTTTAGCAAATATGAATTCACAGCCACACGATAATTTATCATCGAGCCAAAATAAACAAATCAATGTAAATTGTAACCGATTAACATAATGTAGTAATTTTTGTCTTCGTAATACTAACTCTTTTTAAGTTTGCACATTTCTATTTTAGTCTATATTACTTAACATGTATAGAGAGTATAGAGTACCTACAGTTTTGCAGTAATTTATTAAAATAATACTAATTATGAGGCAACGTTGATTTTTAATAATATGTTATGTGTGTATGTGCCTAGGCTGGCATCAGGAAGCTTAATGGCAAAGAAATATCCTGCCTGTGTTGAAACACACTTTTCTAAATCGTCACTATTGACTCTGGAAATAACCGGAAGCTACAAAATAATTCTATATCTTTGCAGTATTAATCAGCTTTAAGGATCTCTATCACAATAAAACAAGATAAAAGTAAGCATAGCGTTAGTATTACCCCCAACGAATTCTTACACAGAGAGCCCTTGTAAATGCAGCCGTGATTCTTTCCACGTACAACCTAACATTTAAGCCAAGAGTGATTAGGTACCTTCTAGGCATGCGTGTGATAATCTAAACCTTATCATATCAGTCTGTTAACAAGCATTATACATTGTAGCTAAAATGTATCACCATGAGCCTATTTTTAACCATACTTGAAGACCACGGCTCTTGCAAGAAAGTAGACTTAATTTTTAGACCTACCACGCTGCTAAATGTAATAATATCGGAGTACAAGGTCCTGGTACTGGCGATACGTTGATGGTATTACAACCCCGGGCTTTGGAAAGCACGTTATGCCAGTCTCAGTCATTATTATTAATTATAATGTGACAGTGATCGTTAAAGAGGTAAAAACAATTGTCACTTAAAGCCTACCAATCTGTATTAAAGGCCTGTGGTCTTAGTTCCATATCTTCTTTTCTCAAAGAGATAGGTCTGGCCCTGTCAAGGTTTGGTACTCGTAATATACTGATGATAATGATGATGTTGATGATATCTTACCATATTTGGGCGGTGGGGGCAAGTTGGCCGGACTGACGTATATAGTAGGCTCTGTCTGCGACACCGACGGCCGCTGTCGAGGAGCAATGAACGTTCGCCTCTGCTGCGTGTTGCGAGTCTTTTGTCCTGGAAACAATTAGAAGACAGTGTTATTTACATATCAACAATCAATACTTAGATGTAATCATAAGATAATTCGATCGGTAAAGTACAATGCAGTCAAGTGCAAGATTAGTAATTGGAAGAGGCAAATTTTTATTGAAATTGCAATGCTAATGAATGTATATGCAATGCTATATGACTATACTTATATAAATTGTTTTTTAAGGCCTGTCACAATTTTTATTGTTTATTGTGCTAATATTATGAATTCAAAAGTTTGCAATAATTTGTAGTGTTTTATAGTTCCCATTGAACTGAATGTGATGAAAATTTATAAAAAAAAAGATAAGTCAAGAGTTGCTTAATACAACAAATCATATTAATCCTAACTTTTTTAATGCATTTTAAATGCTTATATGTTGTACTAAGAAAAATTTTAGGTTTTTATATCAAGTTAATTGTTTTAAGTTAAAAACATTGTATGTACCCATTTGTAATATTCTTCCAACAGCCATTAATATAACGACCACCACAAAACACACACACGACAACGTTATGTACCATACAAAATTAAGAAAGGGCTCGTTTGTTTGATCGTCTTTATCACAGTCAACACAACCGATAGGGTCTACAGATCCATTCAAATTAGATTCCATTTTACACTAACTAACACAAACAATAAAAATAAAAGAAATATTCGCGCAAAAACGCTTTGATAACACTTTATCTAGCTGTACATATCTATATTAAATAACCGTTATTTAAAAATCACATTTAGGAATAACGTTATGTTACACGCACACTTTGTGATGGTTAACGTATAAATAATGGCGTGCTTTGTAACTGTGTTTATATAAACATTGTATAGTGTTGGACTTTATCTACGATACGAGATTACATGCAATCAAATGGATTACTAAACAGTTCTTTAGGTATATCACTGACGTAGGTAGGAGCCTAAATTGCTTTTCTAATCTATTAGGTAAAAGAGGTTAACCTCATATTTTATTTTAATTTTGTTTTTGGTGCCAATTTATCGATATTATAAACGCTATTTTTTGCGTTATCTGATAATTTTGAACATCGAAAAAGAATTCTTTTTGGGTTACGATAATAATTGTCTGTTAAATATTAATATACTCAACCGGTTTAACCCATTATAACAATTCCTACTTCGTAAAATAATAAATGCCAACAAGTATATAAAAATTGTGAAATTCTTTTTTTATAATTTGTAAAGAGAAATTTTGATTGATACTGATTAAACTATGGGCTTATACCAAACTGCATAAAAGGTGTTATTTTTAAGTTCGACGTTAAATAAGGTACCTGGTTGACCAAGCTGCGCTTGGTATTTTATTTTAATTTCTACGTTTTCTTAATTTTTAGAAAGATCCTAACTAGATCGATTCATAAGATTTTATGAAAATGTTTGGAGCCGTAGGTAAGAGGCAATTAACATTCTATCTTATCCTGACTGAGCAGACAATCTTTTTAGATCTACTAAGGTAAAAAAGTTTTACAAATCAGAATTAGGGAGTGTTAGGCAAGGGAGTACAGTTAGGAGCACAACTCTCCAGATAATATGTTTACAGTCTAAGCAAATGAAATGAAATTTTATTCCATTACAGTAGTAATCTTGACTTAGTAAATGTTTCTTTAACACATTGCTTAGATAAATTATTGCATTGGCATACTGGTTCTTAATAATTTGTCCTTCCACAACCTACGTCACCCACACTTCAGTATAAATATATATAAAACATCAATAGTATATACAGTAATTCATAATTACAGATATCATCAAGTTCCTAATACGTACCTAATTACCTGTCATAGTATCATGTGACAGAACAGTGCTCTGTGACATCTAACTCTACCTCATACTAGGTATATCGACTTCCGAGATAACCAATGGATGATTAAACTTAGATTATTGTTTGAAGTTGAGTGCACTCTACATTTGTAACACAATAGATATAGTTTGCGACACGTAAAAGGAGTAATTTCAGACGGAATATCCTTAACATATCCTATAAATTCTTATTATTACCAAAGCGCTGAAAGTGTGAAAGTTCACTCTTAGCACAGCATTTACGAATAACCCTTAGCACTACACGTTTTTACCAGCCACACATATACAATCGTGCAAACAACACAATATATACAGCTCTAAGATGGTAATAGCAATGTTTAAAATAAAAATATTATATACAAAAAAATAATTGGTCGAGGACTCTGGTTCCCGACGAATGGTATTTCGGAATTAGAAAGGCAATTCATGTCTAAAAATGATGTTATATATTATTAAAATGAACATGCATGAGTAGAGAAATGGTGACTGTTGCCTATTATTTAGTAATGAAAGGTAAAATTACCTATAATAGATATTATGTGTAGAAATTCGCGTGATATTAGTTTTTGTTATAAGCTACAATATATTTTACTCGAATCGCATCGCATGTGCCTATAGCATAGAAATCATTTACCTACTGATCATAATATATTGAGATTATAACTACCTAGCTCCCCTTTTACACGACATGACTTATACATAGAACGCTTTTACATAATTTGTAACATAATCGCAAGTATTTTTGTATAAGTTGTAATGACTATAAACTATAACTAATTATCGTGATTAAGACAAGTGTCTCAGACGTAATTCAATGTACTCCAGTCATAAGTAACGTCACAGTCGATTCGTAACACTTATGAGTCAAAAATCAAAATATAGCATAGACGTCACATATTTCATCATCTGTTTACTATCTAAAGCATTTCATATCTACTTGTTGCAAAAACATAAATTTTTCAATAGAACTTATGAAATGACTTAATTAAAAATTTGAATCTTCAATTTTGATAAAATATGTAGTTAGTATTTTTAATAGTAATAATAATATCACTTTGATTATAGACCAGTGCAGTTAATTTTTAGGGGTAGGGGGTGAGGGTTTAGGGGTAAAAAACGGTTTTTCTCTATTTCCAGCAAAACTATAAGTGTTATTGAAAAGAGTTGAATGGCAAAGTTGTAGGTAATAAAAAGATCTAAAATTTTTGTATTTACACTTTTTTCTACATTTACAAAATGCATGTGAAAAATTCAAAAAACCAATATTTTTGTTTACAAATAAATTTTACTAATTAACCTAATTTTCAACCGAAATTCTGCCGTCAAAATATCAGTTTTTCCAAAAAGTCGGTGTGCTTCTTGCTAGTAATTTAATTTGTTTATCCGAGCACTGAAATCTCTTTATAAAATTTCTTGTGTCAGAATAAATGGGATAGGTGGTGAGGGTTTAGGGGTAAAAAACGGTTTTTCTCTATTTCCAGCAAAACTATAAGTCTTATTAAAAAGAGTTGAATGGCAAAGTTGTAGGTAATAAAAAGATCTAAAATTTTTGTATTTACACTTTTTTCTACATCTACAAAATGTATGTGAAAAATTCAAAAAACCAATGTTTTTGTTTACAAATAAATTTTACTAATTAACCTAATTTTCAACCGAAATTCTGCCGTCAAAATATCAGTTTTTTCCAAAAAGTTGGTGTGCTTCTTGCTAGTAATTTAATTTAATTTTCCTTTCATTTTTATTTAGTTTGTAAATAAAGATCTTTCGGGGCTAATCTTTGGAACTACTGATCGGATTTTAAAAATTCTTTCACCAGTAGAATGCTACGTTATTGGTGAGTGTCATAGGCTATATTTTATATTTGTATTGTATATATAACCCGAGTTTTCACATTGTATGAAAACTTTATGCATTTTAAAAGGTTCTACAAAAAAGTTCGCAATAGCATATATCTATCTTTTATATTTTGGTAGATATATAACTTTTTGTGTTTTAAACAATCATTTAATTCACATGCTTACGTTTACGTCCTAATTTGTACAACTAAACTGAAATCCTTATCAAAATAAATTATTTAATAATCACAAGGATATTGAGATAAGATTTGCCTTTTACAGTATGTTAATTAGTTATATAGTTTCGGAGATATTACAAAGTTTCTAAAAAGCGCGGCCCTGCCGCTACGGCGTCCAAACTTAGTTACCTCCTTCGTGTTATATTATACGTACTGAATAGAGGTTCAGCATTTTGGTACTTTCATGATAGAAACGTTGATAGGTACGGTGATGGATTAAGAATTCGATCTTTGTTCAAATATCTATATAGTACGAGTTTGTTCGTTTGTTTAAACGGGCTAATCTCTATCTGCATGTCGAATTGTAAAATTATTTTTGTTTATTCTGAAGGCTAGACTCAAGAGTGAAATATACTATTTAATATCAATTTATATCCATCAGCTTGCCATAAATGTATATTGTTAATGTTAATGAACTGAAATGTCGTATAATGTTTAACAAAAATGTAGATCTTTAGTGCACGGGATGGGACGGACGATAATGCTTGACGGGAAACTATAAAAAAATTGAATTGAGAGAAATGAGCACACTTTATATGAAAGTCTGTCTTTAAAATTAGAAGAGTACGTAAGTGGTTTTCACACGAACGAAATCGCGGGCGACTGCTAGTTATGTGTAATGTAGCTCTTTGCTGAATTTGCTATTGCTTTCTCATCAGGAGCTACAAGTTTTAATTTTGTTTAAATTATATTGCAAAATATCATTTAATTTTAAAATCAAGATTGTAAACTATTTTTTACATTTGAGAATTTCCAAAAACATAATACGTCAATTATATAGTGGCAGTATATTCCTAGGATTATATTTAATCATGTCTACCTTAAGTATTTTATTATTTCAACGTTAACTGCGCCTTATATAAAATAAAAGCAAAGTTCTTTAATTAAAATATTTGTGATAAATTAAGCAAATAATCACACTACATAATTATAATTAAGTTATGCAGGATGAAAGTAAAAGAAAAGATACAAAAAATAATCATGAAGCCAAAATCATCAAAGAGCAAAAATTTAAAAATTAGGCCTGTGCTGAGAATGGAAACTAGACCTTTTTTATCGATTTAAAAGCGAGTAAACGAGCATGTGGATCGCCAGTGTGCCTAGTGTGAGATTTCACTAAAACAAATCGAAAACTTCAGTTTTCTTATTCCGATTTAAAAATTGCCCTTAACGCGAATGTGAAGTTTTCGATTTGTTTTGGTGAAATCTCACACTAGGCACACTGATGTCAAGCGATTACCGCCGCCTATAAACATTTGCAACACTAGAGGATCTGCTACCTAAGTTGTCGGCCTTTGAGGAAATTGTTAATACGCCCCTAAAATAACCCCATATTAAAATTTAAAGTTAAGAATTTTACCTAACTAGTATCCAACTGCACTAGAAAGCTTGGTAATACTGTATCAGTAGCTTTTATCTTTATAAAACCGTCACAGCGAATGACTTAACAATTTGTTTGAAAAGTTTGAAACACAAAAAGATAGATAAGAACTGAAAATAAGATAAGAATCTTTCTTCAGTACTTTCTGTTAATCAATGATAAGGCTTATTACGTATTGCTATGCATTATAAGTAGTTAACGTTATTTCGTAGTAATATTGATTTAATGATCCTCAGAATGTTATCAAAGGTAAGTAAATCCCTGAGTTGACTCAACATAGCTGCACTTAAATGAATAACGCAGTATTTATAAATGTAACGTAATATCTTAAATATCACGGCCATTTTTGATGGCCTCTATACGCTATTTCCTGGGTTCGATTCCCAGCTGGGCTAAGATTTTCTAAATGGGTTCAGACTGGCTAGCAAGGAATTTTCGGCCGTGGTTCGTTACGTACCGCCGTTCCGGTACGATATCGAGTAGATTTCATACTGCTCTTGATAAGTTAGCCCGCTATCATCTTAAATTGCATCATCACTTACTATCAGGTGCGATTGCAAATCAAGTAAATATTATATTCATTGTTGGTATAGCTTATATTTTTATTAAACTAACGAGGCAAACCACGGGGTACAGCTAGTAAGTAAAAACTACTTAATACAAATTATTCCTTTTTGAATAGTCCGATACAACACCTACACTTGAATCATGTGACTTGTTATCATAGTAGGTATTATATCCAATGCGATAAAGCGGACAATGTGAAGCTTCAACTTAACCAATGGGTACATTTACAATGTATGTCTATATGTGTACAACGTGTTAGGTAAATACCCTATCAAACCGTCAACCAAGAGTTAGGGAGAGAGAATGCATACCTAGAAAAAAAAGATGTGTGGCAAAAAAAAACAAAGAAAAAAGAAATACTGCATACATAAAATAATAAATATATAATTATAATTGCATAAGTTGATAAAAAATGCTATGCAATAGCTTTACCGCGGCAGTCTAAAAGTCATTAAAAATTCTGGTATTTATCGATAGATGGAAAAACTAAAAATTATTTCCACTGTGCCGGTCGGAGTGGGGGGTGTTAGGTTTTTTTTCGTTACGGAATTTCTATATTCGGTCGGAGCTATGCAATAATAATATAATAAACTTCCTAGGCGAAATCCTGAGGTAGTTACGAGGACAACAATTTGCTTTAATCTTCAAACGGTTTGGTGCCTCATTCCTCATATGCACTGATAAAATTTGTAATGTTTACAGCATTAAAAAAATGATGTTATGTATGGAACTTGTGTGAATCATAACACAGATAAAAAAACTAGATTGATAGATTATATATATCTAAAATTACCTTATATCTGCGCGACAAGTAGGTATATAGCTATATTTATTTTACAATTTTTTATTTTGTCCATCACAATTCTTTGACACACACACCTCTCAAATTACCTAATGTGATACGCAATATCGAAAAGGTATACAGTGTCGCATCTAATTCTAAAACGACAAGACTAAAATAATAATTTTCTCTGGACTATATTTCGGTCACGGTAGCTGATCTTATATTTTAAGATTAGACAACTAACCAGAAGATTGGTAAAGTGCACAAACTTGTGAAGAAAGCCAGGTGCACATTCAGTTTCATCACCCTCACAGTTAAGTAGAAGACCAAACATGAACAAAAATATTAGCAGAACTAAAAGCTTTACTATCTATCAAAGTCATTTAATTCCACCGATGATTTAAGCTCTTCTTTATTTCATCACTATTGTTTGATGGTAGTGATGGTTGAGTATAAGAATATGAAATTTAGGAGATCCTCAGTATTATAAACAAATCTTTAGTAAATGTACCAATATCACCTACCGAAAACTCCATACTACTAATTTAAATTTTTTGTAAACTCTGCTAACTTTTAGGTTAGATCAAGTGCTTAAGACATTAGAAAGAATTAACTCTAGTCCCATATAAATAAATATATACATACTTAATGTCATAATCCTTAAGCAAAAGAAAATCAACATCCATATAAGGAGCATTGACACCAAAACCATCATGTACCACAAAGTCACTTGAGTTATCCCCACTTCCTCCCTCTCCACTTCATAATCATCATTATCATTTTCATAATAATCGGGAAAGTCAAAATTTGGGGGACCATACGGCGGCATTTTAAAACACTTTTAAATCACTTTTCCATCAACCCTAAAACCACTTTCAGAATGTTTGGATCCCAAACAAACTTAGTGCTTCACTTCGTAATTATGACACTCTTGAAAAATTGCTTTTGCAAATCAACAGAATGTCACTTTCCACTTTTATTTAATACGTGTTCACTTTTGAGTTAAAAATAAATTGTCCTTTGTCCATTTTGGGAGGCACAAAGCGAGACATGCTTATTTGGAATAAAACAAGTGGCTATAATCTGATCTGAAGTCTTTCAAAGTGGTTTATCTAACTGTTATATTGACATATCTTATATATATCTTATCTATCAAATAATAAGTACTCTATGACTGATGATCATCTACTAAAAAAACCCAAATGGAATGCGGCGACAAAGATCATTTATATTGGTACTCGTACAAAATCCTTTTTTCCTCTCGCTACGGCGTTATATCGGACTCTTGCCTACGAAAACCCCACACTGTTCCTACTCGTCGCGTGAAAATTGAACCAAGGGAAAAGCCACTTCCGAGATTCTCGTACAAAATTCTATCCTGTCTTCAGCAATTTTTTTACAATAGGTTTTGGTTCCTTGTGCTTTAGTCTAGACACAAAACCTTTATGCACCTAATATTGTGGTTTTGTTTTATGTAAATAAAAGGATTACCTAGTTAATAAAACTAAACTTATTATAAAATAAATAAATCTATTATGTAACCATAAACGTTAATAAAAGTTAAGATTTAACCACAATACGGTACAACAGTATGGTGCAGTGGTAACAAGATGTAAATCTAATCTTATCATGCTACCATTATAAAGGTTAAAGTTTGTGAGTGTGTACGTTTATTACTTCTTCACGTCTAAACGGCTGGAGTGATTTTAATAAAATTTGGTATGAAGTTAGCTGACAAGCTGGATTAACACATAAGCTGTTTTTAATCCCGAATTCATACGGGAACCAGAACGCGGATCAAACCGCGGGCGTCCTCTAGTGCCTATAAAATCTGAATCTCAGAAGCGGATCCAACTATTTTCATTAAATTTTTTATGCTGCGGGTTCCAGAGGTCAGGTTAAATCGATCTAGCTAGATTTCGTTTTTAGAAAGTGTGAAATTTTAAGAATCCTTCTGGTGACTGGTGATTAACCCGTTTAAATATAAATAAATCCATATACCTATACAAAAAGAAAGTAGGATTGGGTGTACCTATTCTTCTACAACAAGATGCCCAATTCAGTTTTAAATTTACCATTGCATAAGTTTAAACAATGTATTAAACTCACTTACTGAGTCAGGGTTATTATGCTATCGATGAATTTTTAAATGACAAAGATGTTCAAAGACAATTGGATCGGCTTTCAACTTCACACAGGAAGTGAAATTAATAACTTTATGTAACAACACGCTTAATATTGTAAAATTAATAATATTATAAAAAGAGCACCTGTTGAGTTTCTTGAAGGCTCTTCTCAACAGGGCCTGCCTTCCGAGCCGGTGGTAGAGTCACTACAAATAGTCCAATTTGACGTTTCAAAAGTGCTTGTAATAAGCCTACTTGAAATAAATGATTTTGAATTTTGAATCTCTTCCGCTTTATAGTGGTAGCATAGATAGTGTAGATTAGTAATGATAAAGGAATTGATATAGGTATGTACAATACAAGTAAAAAAATAAATACATGACATTATTAACTTGGATCACACTTATTTAGTATTACATAGGCATCGATTAAGCTATTTTTATAAAAAAAGATTTTTTGATTTCATACTATTTTGATAATGTAACACAGGTATTGTGATATAGGCAAAGCTTCATAGGTTTACCCGATAAGATTATTTTTATCAGAACTTGTCTTTTTTGTCATGGCTTATCGTAAATTTTTCCATTTCTAGATTCCAATATAGTACAAAGTACGTAAAAATATAACGGGTAAAATATTTTAGGTAGCTATTTAGATGTTTTACATTACTATTTTATATTATTGATACCAGATCCAGACGTTCATCGTTTTACTATACCTGTGCTCCTATCACAGGTATGAGTAATCAAGTTTAAGTCATTTAGATTTGGTGGGCAGACGCATAAGGCCCGTATTTTAATGGCCAACTTCAGCGCCAGACCTTCTTCCTAATCGGAGGGGGGATATGGAACTTAGCGCTTAGCTATCCCAGAACAGAATCTGCCATCTAATCCAAGCCGGTGGTAGAGCCACAACGAACAGTCAATCTTGGCGTTTCAAAATTGCTCGTAAACAAAGCCTACTTGAAATATACGTATTTAGATTTCTTTAATTTTCACAATGAGTAGTGGTAGCAGTTTATAAGTTATTCTTATAATACAAGAATTGCTTTAAAAAGAATTTGAATAAACGTAAAGCATTGACTGGAAAACAGATAATAGAAGAATCAAAATTTTATGTGTGAATTGTGATTACTCGAAAGTAGATATAATAAATTAATAATCGCTTAAAAATCAATCAAATCATTATTAGCTGGTATAGTATACCATCTATCAATATTAGATAGTGTAGTACCAATATCATCTTATATTTATTCAGGTCGATCAGCTGGCTAGTAAAACTTACTCATTGACGACAGCTTTACACACATAACTACAAAAGACATCACCAACAACGTCGAAAATATCGAAATGTATACAATAGTCGATGTACTTCCAGAGCTAGAGACTGGTTGCACTAAAGCATAATGATCCCGCACCATATTGATTGAGAAGAATCACTTTTAGTCCAAAAAAAATCACTTCTGTAATAACAAACCACTTTTGAATCAACAAATCACTTTTAATCTAACCAAGCTACGAAATTTTAATCGTGTTTTGAATGAAAAAAACCACTTTGTTAATTAACAAAGTTTCGAAATTTGAATAATCACACTAACAAGGTTTTTTAATTTTAATCTTTAAACTCTTTTTGAATTAAAAACAGTTAAAGTTTAAAATAATTTTTAGTCAACACTTTTAAGTTTGTTTAAACAAACTTATGGTGACGTAACTTGTCTATTTCCATTTTGGGCAATATTGAGACGTTTTAAAACCACATTGTTCTCTAGAGATGTTGTTCTTTACTATTTTTTTTCTCAATCAGTTACTGTCAGTAATGTAGATAAAACAAAAGACGTATTATCAGTCCGCGATTGAATATGTCATTTGTATTGACGTTTAGTACTTTGAAATCTACATTTATTTTTGGCCATATCATTTTTGATTTTACTTTCTATCTAACCCGTATTAAAAGAGAAGAAGATTCTATGTTCAACTCTTTGTTTTTATTTTATCTTTTCTTTTTTCTTTTTTGGTTTACAGTATAAAAAGTATTTCTAAGTTTGTTTTTTAATTATTCTATTTCATGTCGGTTGATTTAAATATATGTTAAGTGTTTATTTATTAATAACGCTAGTTTAAAATAAAAAGTGCTTCACAGCTTTAATATAAGCAGCTTATACAAAACGCCAAAATATTGTTTTTTTGCCTGCACCTGAACATTACCTCATGAACTTGATGATGCTCCGGTGCATGAAGCAAACGTACTTAATTGGGAATTTGGTCATAAGTTTTTGGCGTTTCCTAATAATATATTTGTCAATTTATTGCGGAAAATTGGAATATAAATATTATTTCTTCTTGAATTTGAAGAGGGAAAAATAAAGCAGTTACCCACCAAAACAATTTATAAGTGGCAATGGCATCTCAACATAATGTCACTGTAGTGCATATTATTAATAAATAAAATTCAAAATTAAATCATTTATAATAATGCTGTATAAGAAGCATTTTTGAAACATCAAGTCTGTCAGTAAGTAATGACTACTGCCGGTTCGGATAAATTCGTCCTTTGCTACACTCAAATGCAGTGTGTAAATGTGTTAAGATGCCATTTAAAAATAATTTACCAATAATAATATTTAATAGAAGTGATAAGCTAAGTACTCACTTATTTGCTGATAAGCAATTATTAAGACCAATATTATCAGAAAAGTCAACCAAAATATAAAAGCCGGATACATTCCAAATCAGGTTCTAACACCACTTTTGTTCACTTTTAATTAATTTTTGATAACTTTTAATTAATTAATTACACATCTAATTAAAATTAAACAAATAGCTTGTCCTTTGTTAAACGCACAATGTCAATAATATATTTTCAATTCATATAAATTCGTACCAATCTAATCGTAGTATTATCAGTTTAAAATATAATTCGCCGATAAATTTAATAATTTCTCCGATAAGATGACCGTAATTGTTGCTCGAGCAATTCAATTTGGTCTCTATTTTCATTGTGTTTGAGTTACATTTTGCATTCATGTACATTTTTTAAGTACTTATGACATCACTCGCAAATCATTATAAATCTTTCAAACAAAATTGTAAGGAAGCAAAATAATTTAGATTATTTTTTGTTTAATTGATATGTATTTTATAAATATTATATACGCGGCTGATTGATTTGCTTTTTTATCCGACTGCGTCAGAAGGAGGGTTATGTTTTTCGAGCGTATGTATGTATGTATGTATGTCCATTTCTTCGGCACGCGCTACAGCCTAAACGGCTGAACGGATTTTGTCATGTGAGGTGTTGTTGAATTTTTCAAAATTGTGGTAGTGACATAGGCTATATAAATTTTCAAAATGGCGGCTGTAAATGGGGGAAAAAGGGGGGATGTGTGTATTTTTTTCTTTTATCTTAGCAATATGGGTACCAATTGAAAGTGCGTAAAAAGACCATTTTATGTTCATATTACTTTTGGCAAAAAGTGTACTAAGTGTACCGTCTCATTTCTATACCATAAACTAAAACTAAAAAGTCTCAAATAAAATTATTATTATAAAAACAAAAAACCCGCCTGCTTAGAACAGGATCACTATATCTGTATAAAATTCTAAATACTTTATGGTGCTGCAGGCGGGGACAAATTTTGGTAGTTTGCAGCACCATAAAGTATTTAGAATTTTATACAGATATAGTGATCCTTGTTTTTCTTTTTTCAGTTCATAACTTCTAAGCAGGCGGGTTTTTTTGTTTTTATAATAATAATTTTATAAGTTCTATTGCTATAGTATGCTAATTTTATGCAGTTTTGGGGGGTAGACTTTAAATAACATTTTCTGAAATCGGAGAGAACTTTAAAATAAAAGAAGTCTGGCTGGTGGGAGGCTTTGACCGTGGTTAGTGATAAAGACGTACCTATCTTCCGCCAAGCGATATAGCGTCCCGGTATGATGTCGTGTAGAAATCGAAAGTTTATGTTATTCCTAAAAAGATAAGCTAAGCTTTCATCTTAGCTTCATCATTTACCATTAACTTTTCAATCAATTGTATGTTCCTGCTAAAAAAATAGTTCAGTGTTTCTATGCGGACGAAGTCGCGGGCGGAAATCTGAAACGATGTAGCAAGGTAACATTACTCTAATAAATATCTACCTATATTCGCAAATAAAAAAGATCATTACTAAACAGTAAGAGTTTGTTCCCACTTGTCGGATGTCGGACCCGGATTTTCATCGGATGTTCTAGTGGCAGTGCATTCTTGTAGGCGGCGAAACAAATCAGTTTCCGGCACTGTGAATTGCTACATACAAAATGCTCCGACAATGAAACATCTTGTAAAAATCCTGGCTCCCAACAAGTTGAGAATGAGCTAAAACATACACACACTCACATACACTTTCATAATATTAGTGTGATAATTAAAAAAATAATAAGCAACAGCGAATAGCTTAATAGACGTAATTGGGGGCCCAAAGAGCTAGAAGTGGTACACCGTACCGAAAAGCGCAGTGTTGATTGACCCACCTCTGTGTAGACTGACATTAAACGTGTCGCAGGGAACCGCTGGCCCCAGGCGGCTAAGGATCGTTGTGTTTGGAAGTCCTTAAAAAAGGCCTATGTGCATGTTCTTCGGCCGTTAATGATGATGATTATGAAGAAATAAGGGAGTAAGTACCCTAGGCGCTATACGTATAACAGAACTACATTTCGTAGATCACCAAACCGATAATTTGTGCCACACTACACTACTCTCAGTAGTGTAGTGTGGATAGTGGATCAAAGAACTTGTTATAGGGATTGATAACTTTACCACTACAGGGCCGGGTATCTCTCCCTATAGGAGGGAATGTGGTGCTTGAACCCACACCGCTCCATGTATGGCAACACATGGCAAGGATGGATATCAATGAAAGGTAAAAAAATGTTTGAAAGGAAAGCCAACGCGCACTTTCCTGAAACTAATCCAAGACATCAATAAAGGTCAGATCAAAAGTACCCTATATACACCAACTGGAAAGGGATTGATGAGGGATGAGCAAGGGAGGTATGCAAGGATCGTGGCAAATAGAATGGCCTGGTCCATGCCTACGGGGATGAAGCGTGTTGTTACGAAACTTATGGCAACTTTCTACATTGATATGATCGCTTTTTTGTAAAGGCCCTTATTACGCCCGATGGTAAGAGAAGATGAAGACTGCGGTGGAACGCGATTACCTAGAAGAACGCGCCTATTCACTCATGACTTGAAGGTACCCGCATTGTAGATGGTAGAGAAAACGAGAGCTAGAAGGGCATTCTATAATTTTGCAGCTCGAATCAGGAACATTTTGTACGCGTTTGCATTTTTAATGATAGAAATGTTAGAGGGGAACTAGATCGAAAACTTCAAAATATATTCTGTAGAAAACTGACAGACAGGCAACATTCCGGCGATGATCTAGTGTCTGCCATTTTGCTTTGCAGACATTAGATGAACAACGTGCTGTTTGTTGTTTATCTTTATGATATGGACACTTACCATAGTATCTGACGAGCAATCCATACAACACCCAGAACAAAAATATGTTCACCGCCATGAAAATCAGCAGACACGTCATAGTAACCATTTTGGTTAGAAATTTCGACAAATTTGTGGTATTTTCACTGGACTGAAGCGACAAATGGATGCTATTATCGGAAATAACAAAATTAAGAATTGTAAATTGCGATAAGTGGCGCAGTATCGGACGATTATGTCTCTGATATGATAAGTAGCGTCCAGAAAGACATAAGCGTTTTAAGCTGTGCATTATCTATGGTTAATATGTATACTTAATGTTATGAAGTCGAAGAGTTTGTTTGTTTAAACGGGCTAGCAATTGGATTTTCAAAATTCTTTTAATTTGTATGTGTGATAGTCAGAATTATGAGGGGTGACATAGGGTAATTTGTATCCAGATATTCCCACGGGAACAGGAACTACGCGGGTTCTAGTCCCATTTTAAAATGGGGAGGAAATACCGTAATATCTAATATACCCATTGACATATTAATACTATGGACTTCGGGTCAGCGCTAAAAAGTGTCCGAACCAAAAGAATGCCAAAACGCGAAAAAGATTCCAAATCGCATTCAGTCTCATATTAGCTGACTAACAGAATACACGTCAATAATGCCGTAATGTGTTATAAAAAACTTGTAAGAATTACCCGAGTAAGGTGAGAAAAGAAGACGGTGTACCATATTTTCAGTAAGTAAATATTTACTGATGATTTTAAAGTACTATTTTGCTTAGAAACAGGCTATTTTATTAAAATTTTAATAAAGTATAGAAACGAATTGCATAACCAACCAAAATGAATAAAAGTATCTATCTGTCCTTTTCCCATACGCTACCTGCATATAGGATAGAAGGAGTGCAATATGTTTATCTAATTAATCACATTTAGTTCGGATCTGCCGTGAGCAATAGAATGTTTTAGAACAACGACTGCATAGAGTTATTTTGTCGTTTAACATTTGAATTAATTAATTACTTAATTTTTGAATGAAAATAATTTAATTATTTACAATTCAAAATACCTTCCTAATCCTTATTCCTAATTACATTACATACCTACAGTTGGTAAATAACTTAAGTAACATAAGCTATTTACCATCAGGTGGGGCATTAATTTGTTACGTTAATAATTACTATAAAATGTGCCTAAATCCACAAAGTACATTTTAAGCTATTATTTATTATTAGCGATTATTTATTTATTTTTATTTTATTTTATTTAAACAATTTTATTACAATATACATAAAAAGAAGAAGGGAGGAAAGAAAAATTTTATGTGCAGCTTAAAGCAATATGTGCCATATGACCGTCCATTTGTATAGGTATCCTTATGCATAAACGTACATACATAGCATCACGCCTCATTCCCATAGGGGTGGGCAGAGACCACGTCCTTCCACTTGCCGCGATCATACCTCGTTCGCTTTCTCCAATTCAATTAATCCTTTTATACAAGTTTTTAGTGGTTTTTCACTAGAATATCCTAGATTTGGTCCAGGAAAGTTTGCTTTAGTCTTCCCCTACCAACATTATCTACCATTCACTCTCGCCTTATAAATCTCTTTTGTAAATCTCCTTTCATTTATTCTCTCTGCATGTCCAAACCATCTGAGCATACCTTCGATTTTAGTCACTACGTCTTCTTTAATACCACTCTGCATATAACACAAGCAACTATCTCTATAGCATGGAATAGGGGAGATAATATCTATTTGCTATTCAAAGTGGACAAGGAACCTTATCAATATCAATAATACAATAAATAAATTATTTTATTGCCAAACAACAACATAAGTTTTGTGGTATTACCGTAAGTATTTAATACTTCCCAGGGTGGTAATTAATATATTTCTAGAATGATGAATATGGAAAGGTGACAGATTGAAATCCACATCGGTTTCACCTGCGCAGTTCTGGGAATTTCAGGGTTAAATGTGGCCTAATCCAGGGTGTCAGCTAACTCCATACTAAATTTAATTAAAATCGCTCCAGCCGTTTAGTCGTGAAGAAGTAACAAACTAAATATTATGTAGTAATATTTTGACCTTACTAATGAACTAAGTAAAAATGGCTATGTGGTTAGTTTATACGCGGTAGAAATGGGTGCGGGAGGTATACCAGCGAAGTCTCTCTATAACCTGGTAAAAGACCTTGGCCTTACTGGAAGTGCAGTAAACTCAATATTAGAACGAGTATCCAAAGCTGCTCTAGTAGGGTCCTTCCGAATTTGACTGGGCAGGGAGAATAACTTGAACAGAGAACGTGAGTGTTGACGCGCTTCGCTAAGAGATCTCTTTTAAACCTACACCCGTGTCACAAGTCTCGGGCTCTGTTCGGAGTTTTTCTCTCAGCCACGCGATGGACCCGGCACCCGCACGGTGAATCCATGGAATGCTAAGATATTCGTCTCTCTCTGTGGTATAATTCATATAAGTCTCGATTTCCAACTGACTATGTAGATAGAGTATAAAGTCTGGCTAAATAGACTAACTAGACGATGTAAAGCAAGATGAGACTAACCAACGGCTTCCTGTTACATCACGACCACTTAGTGTAGTATAGTCAGTTTGTCGGTGTGTAGTATCAACCCACACAAATCACTTCTAAGGGAACTTCCACACCTATCAAACTGTATTCGCTCAAACACATTCACTATTAATGAAATCCATCGAACATGATTCATTACACTACCACTTGGAAGTTTAGTCTGTAGTTTTCGGTCTGTTCTCTACTATATTAACACAATATCACTTCTAAGGGTACTTAAACACCTAACAGTCTATAGCACTATATGTAGAATGTAAACGTGGACTCAATAAATGGACTAACAATTAGACGGTGTAAAGCAAGATGAGACTAACCAACGGCTTCCTGTTACGTAACAGCTAATTTATTGTATTGACAGTGTTTGTCGGTATGCATTGTCATCCACGCACTGTTCAAAGAGTTCAATCAGTGTTTGAACAGTGCGTGTTACCAGTGATGACATACGGATCTGAGACTTGGTCGCTAACTGCGTGCTTCATAAGAAGGCTCAGAGTCACTCAGCGGGCGATGGAAAGAGCAATGTTCGGAATATCTCTGCGTGATCGAATCAGAAATGAGGCGATACGCAGAAGAACCAAAATAACCGACATAGCTCAGCGAGTCGTAGAACTGAAGTGGCAATGGGCGGGGCACGTGGTTCGAACAGCTGATGGACGTTGGGGGTCGAAGGCGCTAGAATGGCGACCCCGCACCGGAAAGCGCAGTGTTAGTCGACCCCTTATCAGGTGGTCGCAGAGAGTCGCTGGGCACATGCGGCTCAGGATCGTTGTGTTTGGAAGTCCCTAAAAAAGGCCTATGTCCTGCAGTGGATGTCCACCACAGACGCTGATAATGACGATGATGATGATTGCCAATCCACATCAAATCACATCAAACGTTCTGGGCTTGTATTCACTCAATGATATAAATGAGGGTCAATGAACATAATTTCTTGGTGGTGTAGTCAGTTTTTGTGGATATGTGGCGTGTCAACCCACACTTAATTACTTCTAAGGGTATTCTCAAACCTAGCGTCCGTAACACTGTTCTATAACGATGTGTATAGAATAGTCTTGCTAATCATCTAAATTGCAATTTAAAATAAAAAACTTAAAGCTAAGTTAGACGTGAATACGCCCTAAAAATCCGAGGATTAAACGAATCAGAGTTTATAAATTGACATACCAAAGGGCTAATAGACATTGAACCATCATTTTTATTCACGTTTGTATGAAATCCCAAACCACTTATGAAGGACAAAGTCACCAGTATGTCAATTCTTGAAAAAAATACCTACATCGTACGAACATCTTGCTTTCGTATCGTCGATCGTCTCACGTTCGACTGTCGGTCTAATATGGCAAAATATCATTGGAGAATACCGATTTCTGTTACATGCTGCTTTGCAACCGTTTTACATCAGCTTCAAAAGTGACGATTTTTTTTGAAGAATCGACATATACAGTTTTTCACTAATGACTCTTAAACTGGAGATCCAGTTTGAGAGGCAGACCCTACCGAAAAATTTTATTAGCTATGTAAACTGGCTTTAAATTGATACTATTGGACATATAAATAAATCTTAAGTATGTATTTCTGATATTTAAATGCAATAGGAAGTGAAGATAATAAAATAATTTATGATAAGTGACTGACATTTTACACTCTTTTGTGACCACTTTTAAATTCACATCCAAACCACATCTTTCTCGTTAGATATATTTGTTTTCTACTATAACACTACATTATATATAGATAAATAATAAAACACTAGGTAATAGGGCAAATAAAAAAAAACAAGTCATCCTTAAAATTATAAATGCGAAAGTTTGTATGGATAGATGTTAGTTACTCTTTCACGCAAAATATACTGATTGGACTTTGATGTACTGATTGGACTTTGATGGCCACATTTTATCCCGAAAGTCCCACGGGAATGAACTACGCGGGTGAAACCGCGGATGGCCTAAAGAAATAGAAAATTATCCTTACGAAAGTAAATAATAGAAAAATGAAAACTTACGTCTGGTCACGCACGACCCAAAACAGAACCACAGCCAGAATAAATACAAACACATAAATATAAAAAGTCCAATCATAATAGACGATATTAAGTCCATTCCCATTTTGTAAACACTCCGCTAAAGACCACTTAATAAAACTGTACGCTATAATAAAATATCTTATCACCGATTATTTGTTTTATCTGTACATAATATTATATCGTGACGGGTATTTAAAAATTTGGAACGCGATTTCATATTTGAATTTAGAATTTACGGTTGGTAGTACTGAACGAAAGTGTGGTTGGTGACAAACTAAATACGTAGACTACGTTGGTGTTATGCGGTTTGTCGTATTACGCCGTTATAGACATTAGTAACCAACGGAAAAGAAATAGTACCTGTCGTCTAGACACGTCGATATGTATGTTTGTTTATGTGCTCTTATATTATAACTAGCTGTTGCCCGCGACTCCGTTTGCGTGAATTCAGAATTTATCACATAGGGGTGTTAACATAGCCTACGACTTATTCTCAGAGATGTGAAGTATATATTATACAAAAAAAATCATGAAAATTTCCTTAAAGAAAAACTTGAATTGGCCGAGAATCAAACCCATGGCCGCCATGTTATAAATACACATTGCACACAGAGTCTGTTAAACATCCCGGTTACCATCACCTACAGGTCCATCGAAAGGAGGGCAGGTGTCTCTCTTACCCTTGACCTTGAAACGCTAATAGCAATCGTTCGCCGTCAGTATCTCGTCGGGTGCAGTTATCAGGAACTGCACCCGACCCTGGGGCCATCTGCTGCACCCTTCACTGGAGGTAGTAGGATACATTATGTCTCACCAAACTTTAAATCCGTTATGTATACCCGCGCAGTGAACAAATTGATTTTGATAAGTAAAAACATTAAAATAAGTAATAATAGATAGGTATGCTTATGTAAATTCAAGCAACAAATTGACGCAATTCTTTTTTACTTTTTAGTGCGTTTTGCTTTACAGTTCAATTTCTTTTAAAATTTTTGTTTTCTTACTTTTTAGCGATTTGTCGATAGTGAATATAGGAAAATCTACTCGTATTAAACTATAAGAGTAAGACACTTATAGCCAAAAAGAACCGACACTTTAAAAAATATCAAAATCATGGCAAATGTTCCTTCGATTATCTCAGGAATCCATCATCAGATCCTAATGACTATGGGTCCCTTTCTAATAAAAGAAAATAACCAAAAACGGACTACTTTTAAAAAGTTATACCTAGTCACTGATCAAACAAAAAAAATATATCTGCGTCTAATCGAAAAATTCCTCCGTCTTTTCCTCTTTTAAAAATAGTCGTCTGCGCAGTTTGGCGTGTTGCAATTTCAGGGGAAACTCTAAGTCTGGTGCGAGTTTACCTACCTACGTAGTTTAGATACGTACTTCCAAATATTAACTGCGTAGTTAATAACATCTACATACGTAACTAAAATTTATTAAACTCTGACTAATACTCAATATTTTAATTATAATTTAATAATAAGGATAATCCTGTGTACATAAAAAACAACAAACGTAGGTACAAACTTACTAATGATAATTTATAAGAATATCTCTCTCGCTTCATTCAATTTCATCAATCCTTTCAAACAAGTCCTTTTAGTCTTCATTTGGGCTTTGCTAGAATGTCTTGGATTTGCTCCAGGATCATTCGCCTTGGTTTTCTCCTTCCAATTTATTCATTCATATAATATGCATGGATCGCGGCAAATCGAAAGTACCCTAAACTGACCTACATGTATGAAAGGTTTAATGAAATTGAAAGAAGCGAGAAATATATGCAAGGAGCGTGGCAAGTGGAGGGGTGTGGTCTCTGCCTATGGGAATGATGATTTTTTTTTATCGACTACAAGTTGGCCCTTGACTGCTATCACATCTGATGTTAAGTGATGATGCAGTCTAAAATGGAAGCGGGCTAACTTGTTAAGAGTGGGACCAAAATCCACACCCCTTTCGGTTTCTACACGACATCGTACCGGAACGCTGAATCGCTTGGAGATACGTCTTTGTCGGTAGGGTGGTAAATAGCCACGACGAAAGCCTCCCACCAGCCAGACCAAGACAAATTAAGAAAAATCTCAATCTGCCCCGCCGGGAATCGAACCCAGGACCTCCGTCTTATAAATCCACCGTGCATACCACTGCGCCACGGAGGTCGTCAAAATGATGGTATGTATGTATAATATAAGCGAATTACCACTTACTCATTGACTCATCACAATAACTATGACTTTACGCTCGATTTACTTAAAACTAAACATAGTTAAGTACTCATTTTATAATGCAGACGCTCACTTAGAAAGGATTTCTGGATATACCCACGGAAACGGGATCTACGCAAATGAAATGCGGGGCATAGCTAGTGAATGCATAGGACACAATTATCCCTTGACATCTGACCGCGTTACATCATTAGTTTAAACTAACGTAGGTATGGACGAACAGATGCATGATTTAGTTGATGTCCGTGACCTTTTCTGCATGCATATAGAATTTTCTTTTTGGGATAAAAGTAGTCCATGTGTTATTTCACCTAAATAGGTCCAGTAGTTGAGGTGTCAAGGAGTATTATTATTATTAGTAGATATTAGTATGGTGACGCCCGCCGTAGCGGATGCACTTCGACCCCTATGGATCTTTTGTACTCGCCCCCCTCTCACCTACCCTATATCAGTTCAAACACCCACTCTAAGAGTTGGATGGTTACTCTTAGGTTGGAGGCACACTAATCTTCTGGTAGTGGATAGGCTACCCCCAGGAGATCCATTCGCCTTCTAACCAATCCGTCACATTCACACAAAATGTGTTCCATCGACTCTGTGTCTTCATTACAAGCCCTGCAGATAGTTTCCTCAGAAATACCCATTTTGCAGAGCATAGACCTGGTGCTATAATGGCCTGTGTACGCTGCTATGGTATACCGTAACTGTTTCCTGCTCAGTTGACTTACCTTCGCTAGAAAACCTGCCTTTATGTTACTGATGAACTTTTTTGAGTGCCTTAGACCTTCTACTTTGTCCCATTCTGCCTTTGACATCTTCTCGGAGTAACAAACTATCGTATGTGATATGTTGTATGTGATTTTATTTCATTCCTAAAAGTAAATTCTCTAGTCGAGCTCATACATTACTTAAATTATCTACAACTATTTTAATTAATTTTTAAAAAGCTATATTGCTTTTTAAAAATTATGGTGGCCAAGTTTTTTCTTTTTTGGATTTTTAAATTGTTTTTGTCCTGTCGCGCTATTTGCAATGAGTTTCGGCTTCGTATCTATCTCTCTTTGTCTAAAATTGATACCGTAGGTAGCGAGAGAGAGAACCGAAGTTGAAACTCATACTGTCGAGTCTCGTTACAGAATTTCTCTACTGCCCACGATTTCTCAGTTGATTTTTACGTTAAAAAGAGGTGTTCTTAAAAAGAGTTTGACGTATCTGTCTACTATATTAAAGAATTCGTAACGAATTAACTGAGAAGAAACCGTCTTACCGATTTTCAAAAAAAATTACATTCCTAATAGATTTTTAATTGTCAAATCAAGATTGGACAAAATTACATACTAGTACTAAATTTTTTGTAAATTACTTACCACAGAATACTATAATAGTGAATCGTAGACAAACACACACAAACGCAGTTCCTACTATCACAATTGGTAAAAAGAGAAACGGGTAACTACTCATTTTACGAAACTAAATTAATCACTAGTTAAACACAAGCCACATTGTACATAAGTACCTACATAAGTGTTAACAATAGATAATAGGTTTTTTTTTACTCTACGTCTCTATAACACAAGAATTTCAAAATTCGAACGCACAAAATTACGGTAGTCATTACAGACTACGCTAAAACGAGGTAAGTACTAAAGTACTAAAGCACTTTTATATTACATAGCAATATTAATATCTTATCTTTTATATTTCGTATCGGGATACAGGATTTAGAAGTGCTTTTAGTGACGTAAGTCGGTTTATTGATGTAGGTGTGTCCTCGTGTGTGTAGAAAACCTCAAAATTTAAAAAAAACGTTGAAAAATTTTTTTTATTATAAAGGTAGGTTTTTTAGTATAAAGTAAAATACATTAATGTTAGATTTAATTTTTATGTAGCAGTAATTGTACTGTATTGCAGCAAGTAAAAAAATAAATTTATGCATTTAATAATATTAATTAAATACTAAGCATATTTTTAATCATAAAACAGCTTAAGATTTTTGTGTAAAAGGGTTTCAGGAAAAAAACTTTAAAAATTTTACTAACGCCATCTATCAAGTCATATACAAAACATTGTCACAACTATTCAACGCTAGATGGCGCTTATTGATTAAACAATTTTATTTAAACAGCACGGAGTTCCCAATTTGTGGGCGAGTTCTTTCTACTGAGAAATAAAAGAGTGACTTTTTTCTTATAAGGATGAAATGTTCCATATTTTATTGACCCAGGATATAAGCTTCTCATGATCCTAAGGACCAACAAGACAAAATTTGACGTTCATACTAAGGATGAAGACGGTATAGCGAACATACGCTAATGAAAGTAACAGATCGTCGTCCATTTTGTTTTTGTTTCTTACTTTATGTAAGCCCAAGTATGCTGCCAGCCAGTCGCGAACTAAATTCAACTTGCCGGATGAAAGTTTCTGATTCTGCGGCGTGGTATCAACGGGCGTCAGAAATTTTCTGACAGAAAAGTTTTTACAATATGCGGCCGGTCTAAAATTGCTTAAAAATGTAGTAGTCCCAGTAGTCTTATTTAATTAATTTTAAAGGGTTACATTAACTTTAAAAAATCTCGGAAATTAATCACTTAGGCCTGTGTGCATCAAGATTTTGGTTATCATAACCAACGGTTAACATAAGCTAAACGTAAAATTTACTGTTCACGACGTACGTACGCCGGTTAAGGACGTAAGCTCGGTTAAGATAACCACCCGGTTTACGTCCTTAACCGGCGTACGGGTTGTCGTGAACAGTAAATTTTCTAACAATTAATGGTGAAAATAAGAAACAAAATCTTAACTGAGTTCATGGTAGGTACTTCATAGAAAAGAAATACGGTTGACTTTCTTGGGTAGTTGAGGCTTCCATTATTCTTTCTAACAACAACATAATCCTATTACTATTATAAAGGCGAAAGTTTGTATGGATGTTTGTTACTCTTTCACGTAAAAACTACTGAATGGATTTGAATGAAACTTTACCACAATATAGCTTATACATCAGAATAACACATAGGCTACATTTTATACCGAAATCCCACGGGAACGAGAACTACGCGGGTGAAACCGCGGGCGTCCTCTAGTGATGTAATAATTTAACTAGCTGTGCTCAGCGGTATTACCCGCGTATATCCCTTTCCCGTGAGACTATCAAAAAATCTATTCTTATAGCAAGCGTCCATATCATGAAATGGGTAACAACTTACGCTTAGTTTCAAGTCAACCAAGCATACAGTTTTAGAGATTTCATGATAATCGATAATTAGTAAAAAACGATTTTTATCAACAGCAGTTTGGTTCTTTCTTATTTCGTCGTCATTTAACATCCTGTTCATCACAATTTTACTTTTCATCGTACTAACTATTAATATATCAATATTCTCATCGAATAAAAAATGAATAAAAATGTCACTTACTTGTCAAAATCGTGCAAATGTAGTTCAGAATTACCGCAACAACTATCACACAAGAGATCGTAGCGAAACATATAACATACCAACTCGTAAAAAGGTTATGTTTCTCGTAGACGTATATTTTATTTTCTATTACTAGTGACTCTTCATAATTATCCATTTGATCCATTGGTTTGATATCAATTAATATTGGTAACTATACTAAAGCCAAACTCCATTGAGAATGCTTGTCAACAAACAAATTTAAAATGAAGGTAGAAAATGCAACACATTTTGTGCCTAATAAATTTAAAATTATTTTTTGTTTTGTTATAAAATCTTATTTAAACGAAATTGAATATATTAATTAGTTTTAAGCTTACTAATCTAATTTATTGTCATGAATTCGTCATTAACAAGTAAACTAAAAAAATTAGGTGTAACAAGACTATTCTTTTTATTTTTTTAAATTAAAATTTTTAACAACACTTTGATTTTTTAACAAACTATGTATTGAGTAATATTATAACTTCACAAAAGTTCCTTTAACTCCAATACCTAAGCCTAAACTGTTGGATACGAAATAATAAAAATAATTCAACCTAACATATAATAGATTAAAATAAGGAAAAGAGTTATAATTATGTAGGAAAACAAATACCAACTAATTATTTCATTTGGAGTTACCCTGTATACCGAGAGTCCGCTGCTCAATTCTGCAGATACCTGTTTCTTAGATAAAACTAATACTACTATTCGACGAAAGTTCGTGAGTGTGTATGTTTGTCACCCCTTCACGCAAAAACTAAGGAATGGCTTTTGATGAAACTTCACAATTATACAGTTTATACAACAGAATAATACATAGCCACATTTTATCTTGACATTCCTACTGAAACGATAACTACGCGGGTGGAACCGCGGGCGTCCTCTAGTTGTACATGAATTTTGAGTGAGTTGTAGGTTGCCTATAAAAAATTAACTACAAACGCATATTATATTATTGTATGATTAACTTAGTGATAATAAAGATAATTATATGTGTGAAAGTACTTACGTCATTTTTAATGTTTAAATATGTTAGGAATCCAAAAAATGGAAAAGGAAAGGTCGCCAGTTGTAAGAAACTAACAATATGAACGTTATTAGCGTTAGTGGTTTTTTTTAATCAATTCTTTATGTACATCATTTTCATTTAAATGACACAAAATTTATTAAAAAAAAAACAACATGTAATTGCAATGTTATTATAGTAATTAATTAGTGACTTCATGATGGGTCTTTTCAAATAAGTTACAAACAAGAATTGGTCGAGGTTCGATAATTCAACCACTTGCTTTTCTTGAATATTTTTGTTAAGACTCAAGATTTTCATCACAGAAAGAAGCGTAAAACTGTATAGAACCTGAACAACTGTTTTTGATAATTTTTTACTGAAGGCTGAGCGTTTGAACAGATCATTATGAAAGGTACAGAGATAGATTATAGTCTGGTATAGGAATTGAAATCAACACGAGTGAAGCGCAAGTTATAGATAAAAAAAGAACTTACTATTCAGACACTTGCAAAGGACGTACAGTAGTATCGCCAAACACAAAACACATAAAGTTGTACCCAGAAAGAGTGACATGCCTTGCATAAAATACTGTATGTCATTATAATGCGTGTATTTAGCCTCTTCCTTTTCTATTAACGCTTTATAGTATCTATTTCGATCCATTTATTTCAAGGTTATAACTAATCTTTAATAATTTTCTTCTATTATATATCACTGTAGATTTCTTACAACAAAACTCGAAATTTATTCTTAAGTTATAATGCAACGTGGGTGATTATGTACTGTTTAAAACCAATACCTATAACTAACTGTTCAATATTTATAGTAAATTAAACTGAGGTTATTCGATTAAAATAAGGAAAAATGTTACATGTAGGAAAACATCTAATTATTTTATTTGGAGTTACCGAATATTGTTAACTTGTCCAATGTTTAATTAAAAATAGATCGCTACGAGTTAAATATTACTTAAGACATAAATTATTGTGATTAGTTACGTTTTCTAATAATATTAAAATCAATATTGCAAAATAGTAACAGTAATTTACTCGACAATAGATGGCGCCTACCAATGTATTTAAATAATAATTTGCAAATGAGGGTAATACTTTTGATTTAATTTCATTCTATAAAAAAAATTATAAGATATATAGTATTCTTAACAATTAATCGTTCAAAAAGAAGTGTCTATATATTATTAGTATAGATTAATTTTTAAAAAGCCAAGGTATTTAATGCAAGGGATACTAAATCTGTGAAAATTACGTAAAAATTAGTTATTTAGAATATTGAAACACAATATCTATAATTTTGTCGTAGGTTAGTTTAGAACTTTAGAATATAAAATAATATAGTGGCAATTAGGTAGCTATAAGAGCCAGGTAATTACAGTGTAATCTTCCACTATTCATGCGCAAACGACACAACGATTAGTTATTACCCAACTATGTGTCTGGATGGATGTTTGTTACTCTTTCACGCAAAAACTAATGAATGGATTTTAATGAAACTTCACAATAATATAGCTTACATATCAGAGTAACACATCGGCCACATCTTATCCCGGAATTCCCACGGGAACGAGAACTACGCGGGTGAAACCGCGGGCGTCTTATTTTACACCTACAGTTGGTACACATACATATTACATTGAAACGTTTACATTGTCAGTCACCGTGTGCCTAGTCACTTACAACACAACTTAAGTAACAAATATGGCCGGAAAACAATTATTTTATAATTATAATTAATATTAAAGGACACAAAAAGAATAACAGTTAACTATCTAACTAAGACACTGACTAGAAAAACATTTCAAAGTAACAACTAACTGGCAGTATTGAAACTCAAAGAGTAGTGGCTGACACTCTAGAACTGTTGTAAGCTTAGTCTTCTATGAATATACTTACATTTGTTTGTTAGTCCGGTAACACTTCCAAATTATGTAGATTAAAGAAAAAAAACTGATGATTATTGGCGTCAATATTAATTTAAGTGTAACCGTTGTCACAACATCGCGGGGAATTTCACTCGAATTCATTATCAAATATCTTCATTAGGCGGAATCACTTTAACGCCTTTGTCTTTTCCTTATTTAGTTAGTGTCACATAAAAAAAAATCTATTTTTCCTGATTTCTTGTTAAAGTCTTGAATTTATTACAGTAGATTATTTAAGATTCTAGCATAGAGCATTTGTTATTTTTTTATATTGTTTCGACAACTTAGCAAAAGGTTACAGTTAATCTGCCCGTGAATGAGGAAATGGTCATTTATCGGTGTTTTAACATTATCAGCTTTATCTGCATGTAAATGAACTAAATGTTTGCAATAAAGATTATAATAGTATAATATCTAATGGGAAAACTCAAGTACACATAATTTCACGTAGGATGTAGATATATAACTAACGGAGTAGTTTACGATGTAGAAATCATACTACTGTTACAAAGGCGGAAGTTTGTGAGTGTGTGTATGTTTGTTATATCTTAACGACCAAACGGCTAGAACGTTTTTATTAAAATTCCCTGACACCCTGGATTAACACATAGGTCATATTCCGAAATTCCTACGGAAATGAGAACTACGCGGGTAAAACCATTATTTTGAAAAAGTCGACTATCAGAATCCTACAGTCTTATATTAATGAGAAGTCTTTCGGCGTTATACGAAGCGAGACCAATGTATTATATGTGCCTACAGCAGCAAAAGACCGCTAAGGATAAATTGTAAGGGCGTTAGAACACATCTTTGAGTTTCCAAAATTTGATTTGAGGTTAGTCAACTTGAAATAAACGATTTTAAGTTTTTTCTTAAAGTGTAGATCAGAAGTGGGATTTTGAAAACACAGTACACTCTACTATTCTGCGCACGAAACAAATAAAGATAAAAAGATTGACCCTGGATTTGTGTCTCTGTTGAAAAGCAAAAGATTCGAACAATTTCTGGACCCTAATAGAGGCATCTGACATACGCACCTGAAGTCAAAAGTTTAAAAAGTACTAGAGGTAAAAATACATACATACATACATACATAGCATCACGCCTCGTTCCCATAGGGGTAGGCAGAGATTACATCCTTCCATTTGCCACGGTCCTTACATACTTCCTTAGCTTCTTCCACTCTCATTAATTCTTTCATACAAGATCGTCAGTTTAGGGTACTCTTGACCTGGCCATTATTTAAAATGTCCTGAATTTGGTCCAGGAACATTCGCCTAGGTCTTCCTTTTCCAACATTTCCATTCACTCTCGTCTCATAAATCTCTTTTGTTTATCTTCTTTTATCCATTATCTCTACATGCCCAAACCATCTAAGCATCCCTTTCTCTATTTTAGTAACTACATCTTCTTTTACACCACACTGTTCTCTTATTATACTATTGTTAACTCTGTCACTCAGTTTTATTTCGCACATACTCCTCAATGCTCTCATTTCTACTGCATTTGTTTACTTTTATGCTTCTTCTGCCAAACCCAACTTTCACTACCATACATAAGTGTGGGCACCAGCACACCTTTATGCACAGCCAGTCTTGCCTTCTGGGACACATTATGGCTATTCATAAATGCATGTAGAGCACCATTCACTATGTTTCCAGCATTCACTCTTCTTTACCATATCACTCTCACATGTTCCATCTTTCGTAAATTTACTACCCAGGTATACAAACTCTTTTACTTCTTCCACTTTCTCTCCATCTATCAAAATATTACAATCTGTCACATATTTATCTCTTTCAAAAATCATTACATTCGTTTTGCTGACATTCACTTTCATTCCTTTCCTTTTCAAAGCTACATTCATAATAGTTACGTAAAAATATCGGGATAAAAAGTTGCCTACGTGTTGTTCTAACGTATTATTGTACAGTTTCATTAATCCAATATTGATGAATTCGTTCAATAGTTTTTGCGTGAAATAGTAACAAACATCCATCCATCTTACAAACAAACTTTCGTCTTTATAAAGAGTAAGGATAAGGGAGACCTATAGATAGATACTGTAGTTTAATTAATAAAGGAGGATAAACTAACCTGACTTCCTTCTATGTAAGATTTACGTTTATTACGTAAATAGTTTTACGGTTAACTACAATCTTGTTTGACAACTGACGCAATGCCATTGATAAATAAACGCTTATTCGATCTTCCTCAAAACGTACTTACACCTAAACCTTGATCTTGAGAAGAATAAACTAAACAAGCTAACACTAGATACATACATCACCATACGGGCATATGCCTCCATTGCTATCACTCGTTTGTGCTATGAGTAAGTTCTTTGTCTGCTCATCTATGTAATATAATGTTTAATATTTCCATATTATGGTATAGTAAAATAAATAAATGAAAATAAAAAAATAAAAAAGCATTTTATTTCCCAATAACAATCATTTCAGTCTGTTTATAGTTTATAAGTAGTGCAGTATAAGTTGAGTATTTGGTTTTACAATGTGATGATATTTTTAATCTTGTATTGGGAACCCCCCTCGGGTGAAGGCCTTTTCCAAAGATTGCCATCTTTCTCTATTTTGAGCTATTCTTCTCCACTCTGGTCCCGCTATTTTTTTAACATCATCCACCCAGCGCGTACAAGGCCTGCCTTTACGCCGTTTGCCTGGAGGAGTCCGCCACGACGATACTGTGTCTGTCGGTTGTCCTTCAGGCGAGCCACATGTCCGGCCCATTTCCATTTTAACTTTAGTGCTTGTTGAAGAGCATCTAATGCTTTTGTCTTTTCTCTTATGTCTTTGTCTTAGTTTTTGTATTCTTTTAATATTCAACATGCTGCGTTCTATGCCTCTATGACATGTTATTATTTTATTTCTTGTTCTATTTGTGAACTTCCATGTCTGGCACGCATATGTTAAACATGCAATAATCCATCCATATTTATGGTATAGTAACATATTCAAATTATATACTTCTAGAGGTCGCTCGCGATTTTACCCGTGTAGCTCCCGTTCCGATAAAATTTTCGGGGTGAAAAATAGGCTTAGTGTTACACTGATGTTTATACTATATTATTGTAAATTCTTATCAAAATCTGTTCAGTAGTTTTGCGTGAAGGAGTAATAAACATCCAACCATCCACATACTTTCGCGTTTATATAATTTAATATGAAATAGGATAGTTGAGCCATCGCAACGTAGCGCGTAATCGCAGAAAACCAATGAATCACTATTGAAAATCTAACAATTTCTTCCGAGAGAAAAGGATAAACACTCTTCCGCTTTCGCTTATTGATCATTTGTTAACGTTTATCACACTAATATTATAAAGTAGAAAGTTTGTTATGCCTTCAAGTTGCAACTATAGAACCGAAGTGGCTAAAATTTGCTATGATTATATTATATAGATTATATCCTGGATTAAAACAAAGGCTAATTTATATATTCAATTAAAAACAATAAAAAGGAAATTTAAATTAACTTTATGTACCTATTTTAGCCTTACATAAACCATCGCATCGCCAATCAAAGCGAGACTAAATAATCTACCTTGGGTGTCCGCTATCTAAGAGATAGCTAAGGTATCTTCCCTTTCCTTAATATGGTTTAAGTTAAGCTAGGAAATTCCGTATGTCTTTGCAGTTGTTGATTCAAAATCACTAACGGGTTTTCCGAGATGATAGGATATCTTAGTACATCTTATCATTTATACCTTAATATCATTGCAAACTTATGTTACAGTATAAAAATCTGATAATTTCAAATTAACCGATATGAATTAAAACGTAAATATACGTAAAATAAAGTTATTAACCGACTTTAAAAAAGGAGGTTCTCAATTCTGACCGAAGACTTTATTTTTTTATATCAAACCTCATTCGCATAAGGGTAGGCAGAGACTACATCCTTCCAATTACCACTGTCCTTAGCTTTTGTCCACTCTCATTAATCCTTTCATACGTTATCGGGACATAAGTTCATCGGTTTCGGGTACTCTTGACCTGGCCATATTTTAAAATGTCCTGAATTAGAACTAGAAAATTTTTTAAATAAAAATAGAACCGACTCAAAACGCACTAAAAAGTATAAAATAACTGTGTCATTTAGTTGCTTTAAATTACTTAAGCATATCTATGAAGTCGGTACCAGCCAAGTTTAAGGAACCTTTATTTTACGTAGTAAAGCATTTTATGGGCTCTAGGTAACGTCCTTAAAGTGGAAACCTTGGCTGGCACCGACTCCTAGATATGCTTAAGTAATTTAAAGCAACTAAATGACACAGTTATTTTATACTTTTTAGTGCGTTTTGAGTCGGTTCTATTTTTATTTAAAAATTTTTATTTCTTACTTTTTAGTGATTTATCGCCACGTATCGTACTCGTACTATACTGTCATAGTGTATTATATGCCACTAGTAGCCAAAAAGCTACCGATACCGAGACAAAAATCGAAATCGCTGTAAGCGTGCCTCCAAAATTTGAAGAGTTCCTTCAATTTCCCCAGGATATCCTCATAAGATCCTAACATGATGACAATGGGACCACCTTGAAAGTATGCCCTTTCTAATAAAAAAAGAATTATCAAAATCGAACAACTCTGTAAAAAGTTATGCGTGGTCATACATAAAAAAAAAAAAAACAAAAAAAAAATATACGTGTCGAATTGAGAAACTCCTCCGTTTTTTTTCGTCGGTTAAAAATTCACTTAGGTCCTCTCCTTCCAACATTGCCATTCGCCCTCGTCTCATAAATCTCTTTTGTTAATCTTCTTTTATCCATTCTCTCTACATGCTCGAACCATTTAAGCATCCCTTTCTCAATTTTATTCACTACATCTTCTCTTACACCACACCGTTGTCTTAATATAATCAAGCCCACAATAAGTTCTAGTATTACCACCACAAATAATTTATTTTAAAAATCGGTTAAAATTTCTTCATCATTTATAATGAGTAAAAGCTTTATTGGCAACCCTCGTTATACCAATTCGAAGGTCGCTACATAAAACAAAGTTCTTAATTTGCTGACAGGGTCAAGTGATAAAAAAACAAATCATTCTTGGAAAGCAGTTTTTTAACTGACTGACCGATCAACTCTGATGAGTAAAAGCTTCATTGGCAAACCTCATTGTGTACGTTCAAAGGTCGCGACCCTATCAGCGGTCATACGACCGCATGTGACAAAGCTCTTAATTTGCTGTAAGGGTCTCGTGATATCGATCTCGATCACGCGGTAACAGTTTGTTATGGACGTCGAACAAAAAATATCCATTTTATCAAAGAACCTTACGTTCTCTCTGCACTGATTTATATCTTGAACCTATAATCTTACATTACAGTGAAATAGTCTGTTAATTGTAATAAGAAACTTGTGTAAATAAAACTTACATAAGCAGTCAAAAAGTTGCGATTTACTTTGCATATAAAAGGAAGAAAACAAAACAAAATAACGCTTTTTGCTGGGCGATATGGCAAAGTAATCCATATTAACCTATATTGATATGGTAGGCACAGGTCATAAGACTTTAAATATTAATAATTAGACAGAGAAAGCCTTAAACTAAATATGTTCCTTGCTTAAACTGCTATGACGTCATAGCTTGTAACCCCATAGTAGCATAATAAAATTTTCATTTGCAAGACCCCTACTCCTAGTTTTAAGCACAGTGTTATATTAAAACGCCTTTTTTGAAGTCGTTTAAAATGTAATTTTCTTTATATAATAGTCACATAAATTGACTTAAATTTTGGACATCAGGTTTTAATTATATATAAATAAAAAAATTCGAGTCATCTTTCCTATTAATGTAAGTATTTGACCATGAACTTGATCCTACAATGCATGAGTAGGTACTAAGTTATTCGTTACATACGTATACTTACGTCATAACATTGTGTACTTAACTTTGAGATGATCTTAAGGTTGAGTATGACGTAAATACCGGCCTAATACAAAAAATATATTGTCTCCGAATATTAAACTGACTAACAAATACATAGATAAACGTTGTGAATAGTATATTTTAATGTAAATCATGTTTACTCAAAGATAATTGTAGGTTCCTAGTTATACATAGTTTATGTTTTTAGTTTATGTCATATAAATTATGAATGTAGGTACTAGACTACGCCCGCGGTTTCACCTGCTTAGTTCTCGTTCCCATGGGAATTTCGGGATAATATGTGGCCTACCTATGTGCTATTCTGATATGTAAGCTATATTATTGTAAAGTTTCTTCAAAATCCATTCTGTACTTTTTGCGTGAAAGAATAAGAAACGTACATCCATCAAACTTTCGCCTTTTTTAATATTAGTGTAAATTAATATTGCGGAAAATCTTTTCCTTATGATGTCAATGAATTAAAATTTTCACTTTGATTGTTGAATAAGACCGCCATTGTTGCGTTCCAAAGCGAGGATGAAATGGTATATTCTCTAGGGGGAAAAAATTACTTTTAATCTCTTCTACGTATTCTACCGGAAAGATCACGTATTTTAATTGCATTTTATTGCGTATTTTAAGCCATTGCACAGCAACGAAATTGATAGTAATAAATAGAAAATATGTTCAGAGTTATAAATTGTCTTAATAACAAGGATATGAGGAGTTTGTCATTTACTGACATAACTTTCTACATACTTTGAAGGCAATCTTTTGCAAATCACTAGGTTACACTCAAAATATAGCGTTACCGATACAATACAGAACGATACAATACTTCAAACATCTATTCACACCTAACTAAAATTAGTTTTGTTCAAAACGGCAGTTATAACTTAAAATGGTTGTCCTTTGTTGGTTACAATTTTTATGAATTTACCGAGCCAGAACTGGAACCCAGGATCTCATGATCCGAAAGCACATAGGCTAACCACTAGACCAACGAGACCTATAATACAATTATAACAACAATCAGTAAACAACGTTTGTATCGACGGGGACACTGGAATTAAACACTTTCACTGACTGATATTTAACGATTTAATTCTTGAGGAAATGTTCTTACTAACTACGCAGAACAATAAAGCGGAGAAATCCGTAATTAGATGCATCCTCGGAGAAATAGCTCTACGTAGTTCATTTCCTGTAAAATCTCTGCATTTCCTTGTCAATGATTTGAAATATCAACAGAAGACGTATCTACCGCCAAGCTACTTAGGGTTCCGGTACGATGTTGTGTAGTAACCGAAGGGGTGAGGATCCTACTTCTAACCAGTTCGCCCGCTATTAGATTGCATCACCACTTACCATCAGGTGTTATTGTAGTCAAGAGCTAAGGTGTAATAAATAAAATATAAAACTAAGAATTGCTGCCAAATGGTTTTCCGATGCAAGCACAGACTATACTTAGGTACCTAATAGTACCTACACGTAAGTTAATTTGTTGAATATAAGCAGATTTAACTTTATGGGCGTTCATTATTATTAATTAATTTATATTAACCGAAAACCGAGAAAACTAAATGACATATTCGGTGACTTGCGTTGATCTACTTACCTACCTTGAATGCACTTAATTAATTTGCGAAAAACATTTTATCTTTCGACATGCAATTTAATAAATTAAAAACACACTAATTAAAAGAATATAATATTGTTAAGGTTATTCGAAAATGCAGTAGGTTTCATATTGAAAAGGGTATCAAAGGCTCCATTAAATTCCTATTTTTGGGCAGTAAGAAGCCCCGTAGACAACATACTTTTTATTGGGTGTCAGTTTGGTCTTTGTTAGTTAGAGAAAAGATGTATGTATGTACACACTTTGTAACGATTCGATCTTCGTACTGATTTAGGAACAGACCAAACTCTCGGTCAATAAAAAGTCTGTAGTCAGCAGGACCTCTTACTGCCCGCCTGGGCGCAAGCCGATGTATTGGCAAATCAGGCAGGAAATGGCAGCCTGCTATTTTCCATTAAATGAAAGATTGAAGTGAAATAGCATAGTGAACCTGTGCGATAGTGCAGAGCAATATTAAATGTACTGAACCGTACAAAACCTAGCAATAAAATAAAGCTAAACTCAGCAAAAAAGGAGATTTTGTGTGGACATACTCCTGCTATAGAATCAAATAGAACTGAATCCACAGACGAACGACACAATGTTTCATGATAGATTGAAGAGTCACAACATAACAGAGAGGAATAAAATAATTGAGACAATATTGTTATCAGAGTAAAAGAAAGACCGTACGAGTATTCGTACTCGTACAGTTATGATCTGATTGTATAGTGTGGTTATCTAGCCAAATATTTACAAATAAATGCTAATAATGATTATGCCGTTTATAATCCCAAAAACGCTCAGAATTTGGCTGTAAGACCAATGCAAACAAGCCATTCTTTTATCGTGCGTGATATCTACTTAAGCTTTAAAATTGAGGTCAGTTAGTTGCTACGAGTGAAAAACATTGTTGATTAACTTGCCTTATTTATTTTTTCTTATAGTAGTAATTGTAAGTATAATTGACTAGATTATTTACGAGAGACTTGTTCTGGCTTGACGCGGATAAATGATTTTTATTCTAGATTACTGTACCTTATTTTGATATATACTAAATCAAGATATACATAGTAGTTTCCGGGATTAGTTCGATAAAACAAAAGTGACTCGTTGTTACAGTGATTAGACTGTGTGGATTTGGAACACGAGTTCTTAGGTGTGTGTCTTAAATTGAATTGTGAAGTATCAATCGCGAAACGTAGTGAGTCTAATCTCCATATCCCCTCTCTTATAAGGAGGGAGCCTGGCTCTGTAGTGGGCCGTTAATAGGCTGATCGTGATGATTATGATGAATCTCTCAGGGTCTCAGGCAACAGGCGTAAATCAAATGGTACTGAAAACGGGTGTCTTTTGACTTCTGGCTCAATAAGTTTTAAGAAAAGAAGAAAGGAGTTGTTGTGAATTGGCGGTTTTACACCCCACGATCGTAGCCAGCCACATTAGAGCAACGTGGCGGATCTAAGCTCCATTGGGATTCCTGCCGTTGCAGTTTGGAAGGACGTTAAAATCCTTACTAATACTATATAAGCGAAAGTTTGTATATATATATGGATGGATGTTTGTAACTCTTTCACGCAAAAACTATTGAATGGATTTTGATGAAACTTCACAATTATATAGCTTCACAAGAAAAAAACATCGGTCACATTTTATCCCGAATTTCCCACGGGAACGATAACTACGCGGGCGAAACCGCGGGCATCCTTTAATAGTCTAATAAGTATTAATAAGTCTGCGCAAATAATAACATGATGAAATCTTACATAATATAACTGTAGGTATAACAAATCTAATCTTTCTCCTAACAGCATTATATTTGCATATAAATATTTACGGTTATTCTGTAAACTCATGCTCGCTGTTAACAGTATTACGGTTGCACAACGGTTGCATAAGCAGCCTTTAGCTGGTTGAAGTGTACACAGCGTTCTAATAGAAATCTTACAAGGGCCAAAGGAGTCATAAATTAATAAGAACTTAATAGTATTATGTTGGTAATTGGATGAGCGTAACCTAAGACTTGATGATCTTATAAGTCTTTACATTCTATGGGGAATTATTTATTATGTAATGGATGTCTATTAATTTTCATTCGGCTTTTAGGTTGATAACTCAGTTTTTAAATAAATAGCAGACGTTCTTATTGCTAAAAACACTTCTTTCTATTCCCTGCATTGTCTCCGTAGATCTGAAGCATAAGAGTGAATTATTATGGCATGCAATAAGTGGGCCATTAGATTATATAAAATAATAAAATGCAATAAACTTGTCACTTATGATTATCCTCATAATTTATAGGTATAGACAGACACTTCACAATATGCATTACATAATTAAATATTTTTATGATATTAAAAGTCTTAGGCTCAGCCTACACTAGCGCAGAGTCATAATGCGTCATTATTTTCAACAACAACACGTGTCAACATGCGACTACTATGCGTCTATGTGAGTTGAGCCTTAAATTTAAAGTGTCAATCAACAAACATTTCGATTGCATCAAAGATTCAATACTTAATACAAGCTCGCGAGGTCGTAAAAAGAATGGAATATTTTAGAAGCAGACAACAACACAGTAAATTCTACAGGCGTTTTGCAAACGGAGACATTTATAATAAATTATCGATAAAAGACATTGAAGAACTAGCCATAAAAAGTTTTTTTTAAATATAGAAATAGCGAGCAAACGAGTAAGCGGTTCAGCTCATTTTAAGCAATTACCGTCACCCACGAACATCTGCAACACCAGAGGAGCCACTGATGCGTTGCCCGCCTTTAAAGTGTTTATTTATTCGCTTCTACGAATAACCCTAAATTATATGAGTGAGGGAATACCTAGGATGGAAGCTATAATAATTATAATAAAAATCGTTTATTTTCATTCAGTTCATTTACATGGAAGGAGATTACATAATTATAAGCTGCCAGATCTACATCAGTATAAGTTAATTTACATTATATTATTATTTGATAACTATTTTACATTTTAGTCTGAGTATACATGGGTTAGCTGTAGATCAATTTAAAAAAAAACAGTTCTTTGAAGCTAATGTACAACGGTTGCAAAGCGAATGTAACAGAAATCGGTATTCACCAATGACATTTTGCCATATTAGACTGACAGTCAAACTGAAGGTGGGACGATTGACGGGATGTAAGTGAGAATTTCATACGATGTATTTTTTTCATGAATCGACGTACCTACTGTTTCCATAGCTTACATGTGCATAGTAGAATATATTTGTTGGCGCATCGTATCGTGAAAGACTGTGTCTACGTTTGTGGAGAGCCTAAGACCGTGAGATTTAGTTTAATAAATAGTTTGGTAAGTTAGACAAGCACTTAAAACTCTTGCAACATACGCCTGAAGGTCGGAGTATCACTCGTATCGTACATACGTTATTAGAGGCTTGAGAGACTTTTTGTGGGATAATTACTGCTCACTGGAATTTTACTGATTCGGTTTTAATTGAAAACATGTATTCGATTTGTTTAGATATCTAGTTAAAATGAAATATCACCACATAGACTTATAGTTTATTTTATAACTGAGTGTGGTGTAAAAGAAGATATAATGACTAACATTGAGAAAGGGAGATTAACAAAAGAGATTTATTAGGCGAGGGTGAACGGAAATTTTGAAAGGGGTAGACCTATACGAATGTTTCTGGACCAAATTCAGGAAATTTTAAAGAACAACCAGGTTAACAGGTCAATGGCCAGGTCAAAACTGACCTTACAGGAGTCTCTACCTACTCCTATGGGAATGAGGCGTGATGTTATGTATGTATAACCTCAACGGTCAAGGGGCTGGACTCAAGGCTGAAGGGCTTGGGTTCGATATTCACCGGGTGGCCTTCTGTAATAGTCACTTTTAAAACAAGCTTTGTTCCATAGTTGATGAAGGAAAATATAAATATTTTTTCTAAATATTCACTTTTATTTCTATTAGATAAACATCGACACCCGTCTTTGCGTTGTAGAAAAAACATGAAGTGTTTGTTTTGGTTAATTTCCGAAACTACAAGTAGGATTGTAAAATTATTTTTTTAATAAGATAACCAGACTCATGTGGAGTGACATAGATTAATTTTAGTCCCGCTATTTCCACGGGAACAGGATCCAGGCGGGTGAAACCACTGACTTCTATTGAAAAAATAAAACATTACCATAGAAACGTGATTTTATGGGGCCAACCTTTACCAATATAGTGAAACACCTACCGTAATACTTGAACGCATTCATTATAATATATGCATTTAATTCGGAATTTTAGAGTAAGGTCAGATCGATTATGTGATCAAAAGTCGATGTTCAATGTCTTCAAGTTTTTTAAAAAGGTGATCGATTTAACACAATGGGGATGACGACTATGTCTGTTCCAAATTCTAAAATTTCTACATTCTATCTCAAGACCCTGGGTTCAATGCCCGGCTGGATCGTTTGATATATTCGTAATCTGCAAGCATCTCATGGATTCACCGTGCGGTGCTGGGTCCATCGTGTGGCACAGAAAATCTCCGAGCAGAGCCCGAGACTTGTGACACGAGTGGTTTTATGGTAGATAGGCTTGCGCTTGTCTACAATCACGCCTGATGGAAAGCACTCTCCCTGCCCAGAATAATTTAATCAGAAAAAAAAATAAAAAACGATCCTACGAGATCAGCTTTGGATACTCGATCTAATATGGATCTTGCTGCATTTCTAGTAAGGCCGATGTAGTTTACCAGATTATAGTGTGATTTTGCTTTTTACAGTTATCCTTAATTAAGTTATCCTTAATTTAGTTTTACTTTGGTTATAGTGATTTTGCTTTTTACAGTAACGATTTTTTACGTATCTCTGTACATAAAATATCGTTACTAATTTTATTACCAAAGTAAAACTAAATTAAGGATAACTTATCTTAAGTTATCTAGCTTACAGAAAAAAGTAATATTAATGATGCTGAAGTTTCTTTATGTAACTATCGTACTTATTTTTAATCAACACAGCTTTATTTCAAATGACATCAAGTGAGATCGCAATTTAAAACAATCAAATACAGACTCAAAATAATAAAATGTCAACCTTTGGCTTTTCCCTATATTTTGGCGGGAAAATATAAAACAAGAAATATATAAAATGTCACTTACCACTAGATTTGTATATGACAAATATTATTCTCACGAACATAATTAACAATAAAACGAAAATCGGTAACATCCCCAAAATCCTTCCAACATCCATATTACTATCCGCACTGGGTTTACTGTCTTCAATTTCTAATACACTGTCGTTAATTTCTTTTATTAAAACGTCATCTACATCTATTTGCTCCATTTTCACTAAAAATTTTTCGAAAAAATTTTCAAAATGTTCCAATTATTTATATTCAAACTTTTTATTTACAAAATGTCTACCACAGCATCACTCTTTCTTTACAAAAAAAAGAAAACTGCAATTATTTATTTAAATTTTATTTAGAATTAAACATTCAACGATCACGCTTTCACTTTTTAATTTTATCAAAAATGAAACTGACTAATAAGAACTTTTTTTGAAGCCTTTTTTATTTTTTTATTATCTGTGCCGCGGAGATCAGTCTTTACGCGACACGCCTTTGAGACTATATGCCGCTATGAACAGAACGATTCGCCGCCAGTTCCCACATATTTACCTAACGCTGGCTCTTATCGGAAAATTGCTTTAAAAAAAGAAAACTCGATTCACCGATTTCGTTTTTGAACGATACGTTCACAAGGTTGATTAAGCTTTAATATAACGTCTACCTTTATTAAATCTACTCTAATCGACCGGGAAATTGATATAAAACCTACTTATATGACTAAAACTTGATTTAATGCCTTTATCAAAAACTCGCTTATCGCTCCAATCTTATATAGATAGTGTATTATTTTTAGACACATATAATTAATATATTTTGTATATCTCTAAGCAATAACATTATTAATAACAAGTTGTGTGACGTCATTAATTTATTGTCATATCAATTTCATCATGTTTTAGCAAATGTTTTGTCTCTAAGCAAAATCGTCTAGGTAGGTACTTGTATTATAAAATTAAGTAGAGTTAAATGTATTGACTATTTTTTTGCAAAATTTTTAGATAAATATTTTATGCATTTTACATATAAGGACCTTAGGTAAATTCTAATGAAAACTGCACTGCTTTATAAAATGCTTTGTTTGGCCAGAGGTTAGCCTAGTCCGACCTAGGATTCGAATCCTTGAAATATTTTGTTTTTATTTATTCAAAGAAGTAACCATTTGAATTTGATATCGTACCTGATTGTTTTTTTTATTTTTCTGAGGTTATTTATAAAATACGACGTAATGGTTTTATGAAGGGACGGAACGAAAAATCAAAATTCTATCTTTTCCAATAAAAGAAATTGAAAATTTATTGTCACATTTCTTGTACCTTCTTTTCTTTTTCGAATTGGAAACTTCTTCAGCATTTTTTGGAAGAACAACAATCATGGTAATCCAGTCATCGTCATCGGACGCTTCCCATGAGCCAATAAATTATTTAATGTCTATCGGCAGCCCCAAAGGTTGCTCCGCATTTTTAACCGACGAAAAAAAAACGGAGGAGGTTCTCAATTCGACACGTATTTTTTTATATGTATGACCACGCATAACTTTTTACAGAGTAAATTTTAAAACGTAAAAAATAACTGTGTCATTTGGTTGATTTAATTTACTTAAGCATATCTAGGAGTCGGTGCCAGCCAAGGTTTCTACTTTAAGGACATACTCGTACCTAGAACCCACAAACTGCTTTACTACGTTAAATAAATGTTCCTTAAACTTGCTGGCATCGACTTCATAGATATGCTTAAGTAAATTAAAGCAACTAAATAACACAGTTATTTTTTACTTTTTAATGCGTTTTGGGTCGGTTCTATTTTTTGTTAAATTTTTTTTTACATATAGACAATTACTGACACAAAAAATCTTGTTTAACAAATCGTCGTGTTGTCCTTTTAAAACCGACATCGCCTCGAAAATTAATTATCTAACAACATGTTGCAATAATAAAGAAATATAGATACATGTTATCGTGTCTCGACGACGGACTTTAAGACATGACGTACTTGTAGGCAAAAAACACGGCTATCTGATGTTGATTTCTATCTTGTAGTGGTGGTGCTCAAGCGCATCTTGAGCACGCTGTGACTTTAGTTATATATCAATTGATATGTTCACGCTTGATTGATTGTGGTAACAGCATGGTATAAAAGAAGAAGTGACTAAAATCTAGAAAGGTATGCTGAGATGGTTTGGTCATATAGAGAGAATGTAGAGAGACTTACGAATGGCATTTATAAGGTGAGAGTAAATGAGAATTTTGCAAGGGGAAGACCAAGGCGAACGTTTCTATACCAAATCCAGGACATTCTTCCAATTCTATTGAACATTTGTATCAAATGTTTAATAGAATTGGAAGAAGCTAGAGATATATGCAAAGATCGTGGCAGTTGGAAGGATGTATGTAGGTACGCTTGATTGCGATATTACTTTTTTTCTATCTCTCTCTCTCTCTCTCTCTCGCTCTCTAGTCTCTAGGCACGATGGAACTCTCATAGCTTAATATTAAGTTTATGATTTTGATAATATTCATGTGTGTGGTGGGATTCTTTTCAAACTGGGCGTGATCGAAATCTCTAATAATAATTGTATTAATTTCTAAACAATTATTTATCAATACAAAAAATTTCATTCAAATGACTGATTGTAATATCAAATGAAAAGCCTTCCCTAAATCCATAATTATGAAATTACGGTACATAGATAAAAAAATTTAATGTCTATCTGTTTGTTCCGGCTAATTTCTAAAACCCACAGACAAATATTTAACTTTGTACATGTAAAAATAATTATTAAATTTGTATTTATTTCGTATGGTGTTACATCCATATTGACCGGGCTATAACCTCTAACAATGTCAATAATAGCTGTTTCAATAATAAAATGGTGGGAGATAGTTCAAACACCTGCGGAATCGTGACAAGTGGGTCACAAACAGAGCAAAAAAAAACGAGCTGCAATTCTTATTATGCAAATGAATACGTTAATGAGTAAATAACATACCTATAGCTATTAAATACAAATAACTGACTTAATTGAGGCGACGACACGACTAGACTATGAATAGATGAACCTTGAATAGTTTTTAGGGTTCCGTAGTCAACTATAAACCTTTCACGGCCAGAGTGTTCTACCACTGAGATCAGCAGTAGGACAATCTGACTGCGCGACGTGGACTCGAATTACGTTTTGTATTACTTACGTTTATTTCTTAGTGTACAGAAAAATTAAATCTATTAGTAATAATCAGGCTATCAGATACTAAGACAGGAAAAAGAAAGAACATTACGGAAATCTTTTCATGTTTATGGCAAAAGTTGGGCGGTGCTGGTATATCCTCAGCAAGTCATTAAAATGTTTAAATTCTGAAATAATATCCAGGTCAATGTTGTAAAGTGGTCTGAAAGCTATTCGAATCACTATAGGTTGAAGTGCGGGGTGAGACAAGAGGGTTTAACCTCACCTAAGCTCTTTACTTGTATATAAGTGCGTTGATAGAGACATTTAGCTAACTATCTTATATTATTTATTGATTTTAAACTAATTTCGTGGTTGTTCGCCACAATAATATATTTTAACGGATACGCCTGAACGTTTTCAGCTTCGCATCTTGCGACGATCTTCGGTCCTTTCGTGACCACGATCCATCGTCGTTTATCGCGGTACGTACCCGTTAAAATGTTTTTATTTATTATTCATTTTAAAATTAGGTCGAGTTTTATTATGTCGATCAGTCATGAAATTACTTTAAAATCATTATCATTAATTATATAGTAATTAATGATTTTTAATTTTTAAGAATCAATTATAGTGTTTAATTAACTTGCATGGATACATGCATGTATAAATATTTGGCTAGGCATGCTGTCACTAAATGCGAACTCGATTCGGTGCAGTATCTTTATTTTTAACCGACGAAAAAAAACGGAGGAGGTTCTCAATTCGACACGTATATTTTTTTTTTTTTTTTTTTTATGACCACGCATAACTTTTTACAGTGTTGTCCGATTTTGATAATTCTTTTTTTATTAGAAAGGGCATACATCCAAGGTGGTCCCATTGTCCGCTTGTTAGGATCTGCTGATGATATCCTGGGGAAATTGAAGGAACTCTTCAAATTTTGGAGGCACGCTTACAGCGATTTCGGTTTTTGACTCGGTATCGGTAGCTTTTTGGCTACTAGTGCTATATAATATACTATGACAGTATAGTACGAGTACGCTACGTGGCGATAAATCACTAAAAAGTAAGAAATAAAAATTTTTACCAAAAAATAGAACCGACTCCAAACGCACTAAAAAGTAAAAAATAACTATGTAATTTAGTTGCTTTAATTTACTTAAGCATATCTAGGAGTCGGTGCCAGCCAAGGTTTCTACTTTCAAGGACGTTACCTAGAACCCACAAACTGCTTTACTACGTAAAATAAATGTTCCTTAAACTTGGCTGGCACCGACTTCATAGATATGCTTAAGTAAATTAAAGCAACTAAATTACATAGTTATTTTTTACTTTTTAGTGCGTTTGGAGTCGGTTCTATTTTTTGGTAAAAATTTTTTAAGCAAATCGTCTCTGCATGTTGTTTATAATGATAAAATAATTGTAAAACTAGTAATACATGTAATTAATGAATGAATTATATTCTGAAACATTTTAATTATTTCTTTTGAATAAATTTAAAATTCATTCGGATATCGAATGTACTTTATTATTAACACTTTAGGAACACAAACACATAAATATACATTTTTTTTAATTCGTCAACTGTTTCCATATCTTGCTAGAGGACGCCCGCAGTTTCACCCACACTCGTTCCCACGGATATTCCGGGATAAAAAATAGTCTGTGGTATTCGGATATGGAAATGTATTCGGATTTTGACGACCTCCGTAGCGCAGTAGTATGCGCGGTGGATTTATAAGACGGAGGTCCTGGGTTCGATTCCCGGCGAGGCAGATTGAGATTATTCTTAATTTGTCTTGGTCTGGCTGGTAGGAGGCTTTCGCCGTGGCTAGTTACCACCCTATCGACAAAGGCGTACCGCCAAGCGATTTAGCGTTCCGGTACGATGTCGTGTAGAAACCGAAAGGGGTGTGGATTTCATCCTACTCCTAACAAGTTAGCCCGCTTCCATCATAGATTGCATCATGACTTAACATCAGGTGTGATAGCAGTCAAGGGCCAACTTGTAATAGATATAAAAAAAATGTAAGCTATATTATTGTGAAGTTTCATCAAAAGCCATTTAGCAGTTTTGGCGTGAAATAGTAACAAACATTAATCTATCCGCATATACAAACTTCGCCGCACTCCCTCGTTGGTCTAGTGGTTAGCCTATCCGGCTTCGATCACGAGGTCCTAGGTTCGAATTCTGGGTCAGGTCACGAAATAATTCTGAGTTTTTCATTCTTCTATGAAGTTCTCAGTAAATTCCAAGCCCGGAGTCGGGAAGTTGGTGGTGATACACCCCCGTGCATCGGAGAGCACGTTAAGCCGTCGGTCCCGGTCACTGTCATCTACAGCTGATAGTGATCGTTAATAAATGAAACATTATCACCCTAAGCCCGCCAACCCGCATTGGAGCAGCGTGGTGGGTCTACGCTCCATATCCCCTCTCCTATAAGAAGGGAGGCCTGGCCCTGTAGTGGGCCGCTAATAGGCTGATAGTGATGATGATGATGATGATATACAAAGTTTCGCCTTTATAATATTAGTAAAGCTGTGAGTTGTGTCCTGTGGTTTCATCCGCGTAGTTCATGTTGTGTGCGAATATGGGTATAAAAAAATTTCACTCCTCTTAATGATACCTTTATAATAGTAATAGATATAGTTTCCTACTACGATTATTCAGTGGATTTATTACACGGAGGTTGTGGATTCGATTACCGGCTGCGTCGATTTAGATTGTCTAAATTGGTCCAATTCTGACTGATTAGTGACATTACAAGTAAGCCCTTTACTGCTGCCCTGCTATCACACCTGATGTTAAGTGATGATATAATCTAAGATGGAAGTGAGCTAACTTGTTAGAAATAGGATGATATCTACATCCCTTCGGCTTCTACACTGCATCGTATCGGATCGCTTGAACGCTTGGCGGTACATCTTTTTCAGTACGGTTGTTAACTAACCACGGTCGAAGCCTCCCATTAGCCATACCTTTTTTTTTCGCTGGGAAATGCGTTACGCATTCCGGTCGGAGGCTGCGCAGTTGTGCCTGCACAGTCTGCCTGCGCAGTCTGCAACCGGGTATGTGGGACTCGCTGGTAGCCAGAATACCTACTAGAACCCAGCGGAGCCGCCTGCGCCCTACTTGGGACGTCAATGGATCGGAGGTCACGGATTAAAATTAATCACGGCCCGGCGCGCGCGTCGGTGCATTCAATGGTGTCTACAGGGGTGGCAGGATATGTGCATAGCGGCGTCTCCTACCTCCCGTTCTTCATCTGTGGAGCGGGTGAGCATCAGCCGCCTGTTCTCTCTCCCGCTCCGAGGCCTCCTTTATGCCTATGACGGTCCTAGCCAATGACGGTCTCACAAAAGGAGGCAACGTGAGACTATTTTTCCTCGTTGTCGAGCATGTAATTGACAAGACTCGGCATCAAGAGGTCTACGTAAAGAGTAGTCACCGGTACCGAAACACCTGGGCGAGTAACTCGGCCTGAAATTCCTAAGGCGGGTCACCCGCCAGGAGGGTGGATGCCGTCCACGACATTATACGGTACTCCCCAATAGGGACTTCGTGAACCACTAGCCAGACCTGGACCAATTTAGAAAAACTCAATCAGCTCTGTCAGGAACCGAATCGACAGACAGGAAAAGAGGGCATTGTATAGCTTGAGTATATTTGCTGGGATCTCTTCAAATACAGCCTACGCAAACGTTGCGTGACAGATAGGCTATACATGACAATCAACCAATGAACTATTAACAGCTACTACAACTAAACAATGAACAATAACTTTTTGCTTTTTCTCACCACATATTGGACATACCTTGATAAATATACTTGTATAGAACATAAGCAATGATTGAAAATGTATTGAAAAATGTACCCTACCCACCAAGTCTGTTCAATGCGACTCGGCGTGCGTAGGGTAATAATGTTTCATTCTGTAGCGATCACTAAATATATTAATGACAATGACCCGACCCGTAATCTTAAGAAGTTTCTGAAAATTTCTTGGAAATTATTCGCAGTTGTATAAATTTTTATTTCGCAGTCCGAATCCTAAACCTCAAGATCATAAGGCACCAATGGACCAACAAGACAATTGACAACTACTAAACCCCTGCATAATCAAATCATAAATGAGGAGATTATGGATCTCCTTGGCTAACTCGGCTAATATATAAAATACTATTATAATATATAGCTCTCCCTCCCCGATAACGTAGCATTCTACTGGTAAAAAATGTTTTAAATCGTATCAGTAGTTTCGAAGATTACCCCCAAGTTTGTAAGTTTGTAAATGAGTTTTCATTTACAAGTTTACAAACTTTACCTGTTTATAATATTAGTACCTATAGAGTATGGATGGATGGACAAAGGCGGCCTTATTACTTGAGTCTGTCACACGTATTCAGAAGTCCTTAAAAAGAGTATTTCTACGGAAATTTATCGGCTGATTTGATGATGATAATGATGAAATTAGCTGCTGCATTTGCTGATTTAAATTGCTGCTGATTTGAATTGCTGCTGATTTGAATTGCTGCTGATTTGAATTGCTGCTGATTTGAATTGCTGCTGATTTGAATTTACGTCATCATCATCATTATCATTACCAACCTGTATACGACCACTGTTGGACAGATGGCTTTTTTAGGGACTTCCAAACACAACTATCCTGTTTTGTTTGGAAGTCCCTAAAACCGCCTGTTGCCAGCGGCTCCCTGCGACATGTTTGATGTCTTCATTCCACCGGGTTGGGGGTCGACCAACACTGCGCTTTCCGGTGCGAGATCGCCAATCTAGCACCTTGGGCCCCCAACGTCCATCAGCTGTTCGAACTACGTGCCCCGCCCATTGCCACTTCAGTTTTGCGACTCGCTGAGCTATGTCGGTTACTTTGTTTCTTCAGCGGATCTCCTCATTTTTTATTTGAATTTACGTGATGTAACAAAATTAGATAACTGTAGGTACCTCGTGTAATAGAAGAGAAGGCAGTGTTTCTCAAATCTGTTATCAGTGAATTACGTCAACAGACTATATTTTATTACACGTCATGACGAAAGAGTTAACATTGATAAGAGAACGGGATAAGGAAATCTTAAATATATTGTATCAAAATACGTCATCTCGTGCCTTCCGAGCCGGTGGTAGAGTCACTAAAAATAGATGAATTTGACGTTTTCAAAGAGCTTATAAAGTATCATTTACAGCCTGCTAAGGCCCAGGTCTTCCTCCTTGTAGAAGAGAAGCATAGACCCACCGCACTGTTCCAATGCCGGTTGGTGGATTTAGGGTGACGATGATTTGTTAATTAACAATCACTATCAGATGTTTATAGTAGTGACTCGGACCGACGGATTAAAATGCTCTGCAAGACACGGGGGTGTAACACCACGAACTTCCCGACTCCGGGCTTGGAATGTACTAAAATTTTATAGAAGAATGAAAAACTCAGAGTAATTCCGGCGACTCGAACCAGGAATCGAACACAGGACTTCGTGATCGAGCAATATAGGTTTACCACAAGACCAACGAGGCAGTAATTATAAAGTATGGCTACTTGAAATTAACGAATTTTGTTGTTGATGTAGGTAAGTATACAGAGCAAAGTTCCGGTCACTATTATCAACATCTGATAGTACTCGTTAATAAATGACACATTATCACCCTAAGCCCGCTAACCCGCATTGGAGCAGCGTGGTGGGTCTACGCTCCATATCCCCTCTCATATATAAGAAGGGAGGAAGGGCCCGGTAGTAGGCCGTATCAATAGTCCCAAGATATCTTTGTCATTAGGAAAATAATGCAATATCCGTGACGTAGTAACAACAGTATATATTATACAACAATCATAATATTGCAAACGATATCATACAATATCGCAAGATAACATCAACACTACGTCACTACTTAATTAAATCGGCGATTTGAATCTTTTGTTCCCAGCCAAGGGGTCGTTATATCTTTTATCTTTTATCTAATAATACTTACGCAAAACCCGTGTAACTGTTTTTGCAGCTTTATCTTTATTTTTTGTTAGTGATATTTATAGACAAGCAACCTTCCACTATGGTCAGTGTGGTTACGGATCTTGACATCCTAGTTTAGGTTTAGTTCTGAGGCAGGCTACGAATTTTTTATTTATTTTAAGTTAGCCATTGACCGCAATCACACCTGATGGTTAGTGATGCAATCTATGATGGAAGCGGGCTAACGTGTTACGAGTAGGATTGAATCTACACCTCTTTCGGTTACTATACCACATCGTACTGGACCACTAAAACGCTTGGCAGTACGCCTTTGTTGTATTTTTTTTATTATTATTTATTAACTACAAGTTGCCCCTTGACTAATATCACATCTGATGTTAAGTGATGTTACATTGTTATGAGGGTTCCATGTAAGGTTGAAGTGCAAGCGAGAGCAAATCGCTTGCGGAACGTAGCGTGGTAACTAGCCATGGCGAAAGCCTCCCACTAGCCAGACCAAGACAAGTTAAGAAAAATCTCAATCTGCCTTGCTGGGAATCGAACTCAGGACCTCCGTCTACCGCACATAACACTGTGCCACGGAGGTCGTCATAAATCGTCGTCGTGTTGTATTGTTTGTGTAGTCAATATATTCAAATTTTTCATTAAAAATTATATATTTAATAAATATAATATATTTATTTTAAATTGATAAAATATTAAATTTTTTAAATCTAAATCAATTATTTTATTATATACTTTAAATCGCTAATAGTTTAGTAACCATATTAACATGCTACCATTCTGTCATATAAAATGATTTCCTAAGCCTATAGTCGGGTGTTACAGGCAGAAGGTTTCCGAGTCAATCAGTTGATAACTACAGTTTTAACCTAGAGGGCGCCGGTGAATTCTTTATTTAACCTGAATGACATTATTGTTTATTTGGCCTAGGTACTTCACGCGCAAATTTTGGACCTCAAGTTTATCTCTTCGTAATAACTCTACGTTTTTTACTGATTAAGAAGTATTCTGTAACAAATGTACAAACAAACACGGTAACTGTTTACTAAAATAAATCGTGTGCTGTTAATATAATATTTTGCCACGTATGTTTAACACATAAGTGTAGGATTAAATCCACACATCTTTCGGTTACTATACCACTTCGTACTGGACCACTAAAACGCTTGGCAGTACGCCTTTGTTGTATTTTTTTTATTATTATTTATTATAAACTACAAGTTGGCCCTTGACTGATATCACATCTGATGCAGTCATCTAAATGGAAAAAGCGGGAACTTTTCAACAAGTGTGTTAAGACGTAACTCAGGAAAATGAAATCCACATCCCTTTCGGTTTCTACACGACTTCGTACCGAAACGCAGAATAAAGTAAAGAATATTTTAATGACTGTTAAATTCTGTAATATAAGATTTTACATAGTGAAAAAAAGGTCGAAACTTTTAAACGGGCAAAATTTCTATGTTATGATTTATTTTCGTTACGTAATAATTTATGATCTTGCAGTGAATTTATCGTAAAATATAGATAAGTTTGTAGTAAATATGTTCAAGAATAAGATTATAAAAAATATTTAGTGCATTAATTGTTTATAAATTATAAAAAAACCTAAAACAAATAAATAGCTAATAATAAGTAAACATTCATAACGGCCATTTTGAATATTCAACTGTAACGAAGTACTGGACGCATTCCAATGTCACGTGACATCGTGTGATTTTGTACAGTCAGAAAAGAATTACACATACATAAATTGCGAATATATTAGAATTTCATTTATATAATAAAAAATGTATTAATATCTATTATTATTGATGATTCATAAATTTGATTTCATATTTTTTTCAGTATTTTACTATAATTACAGATGCTTTACTTTATTTGATTTTTGCCAGATGATACATTACTTTTATCATAAATAATATAATAAAGTCGATTTCATCGACCTTATTGACTTCGAAAAATTAAAGACCATAATTATGGAGGACTTGCGGATGGCCGTGACTCCGTCCGTGTGATTCTTTATATATATATTCGATCTGATAGGTGAAACAAAATGTACCTGTTCCTCGAGACTATGCTTTATCGACCTATGGAAGTGGCAGAATCCGTTCGCAAACTTACAGTTTTGGTGATTTTTTTATAGCACCCCGAAAATAAAATGACCTTGCCATTTTAATACCTATCTTACTGGCATAATTTTTAGTATGTGCCGGCGTTATCGCCCTGCATCCCGTTCCCGATCAGCCACGCCTATCCCAAGGTCATCACAGGTTTCAGGCTTTGCACCCTCCTATCGTCAAGAACCTCGTAGAAAATAGTAGTGGTGTACCGGAAGAGCAAGATTATTATATTGAATTTTTTACTTACTTCAATCGTAATAACTTATACATAAAATCATAAACCAATAATAAAATACGTTTAATTAAATAAATTATATTAAACGAATTACTATACACATTTTTTTTTGGTATTCAAAAGAACATTATTCGTGTCAACTGTACTTACACGCGTCAAGGTTAAAATGGCGTTCAAGGACAACATTTATTAGTTTTCAAAAATTTCGTTTGCCGTCGGGAAGATAATGGCGCGCGGTAAAAATTAAATTATGATTACAACGTTTTAAAGCAATTTTATGATGTGATAGTGTTACAAATGATTAGTAGAAAGGTAATCCTAATTATTTTGCCAATAATAAATGTGTTTTGTGTGTTCTATTTAGTGTAATATTGCAAAAACTCGACGAGCTAGGAAGTGAAAAATCAAAGGTACAGATTCACGACTTTATTTTTACTATATACTACATTTATAATATTACAATCTTTATATTATCGTATAGGAAATATTGTGCAGTTTCCAATAATATACGATTTATATTGAAAATTTTCAAAACAAAACCCTAATAAAATGAATTATCTTGCGGAAGTGTGAAATATCAAGTGAACTAAAAGTGCTGGGGCGCTCAGCGACCGATAGGCGAGCTAGGCTCGGACGCGTGATGGGTTAATTCCCTATAAAGATATTATTTTTGATAGATTATCCAAATCTACCTACCCATAACTAATCAGCTTACATTTTATCCATTAATCAATTCAGTATTATCTAAGGTAACTTCCTTAAAACCTATTTAGTACTTAATAAATAACACCCATGTTTTAAATTTTTATCAAATCCAAAACGGAAATTTTCGTATTCCTAATTGTAATTACGTTGATTAAATAAACTTTTCCTGTTGATAACAAAAGGTGTATTATTGTATATTAACGCCATCTATGTTTTACTTTAATTAATATTACATTGAAAGTTCTTCTATTCCACACTAGATGGCAGTTTTAATTTTAACCGCTTGACGCTAGATGGCAGTATATATCTCAAAGACAAATATGTTATAATAGATTTTAGATTATAGTAACAGCTAATAATATTTGACTAAAACCATTTTATTAAAAAAAAATCATAAAATACGCTCAAAAATAATTTAATCAAAATGGTAAAAGGAAAACCGCTATAGATAGTTGATACTAACCTACGCAATGATTAGTACATAATTGTTCAAAACACCTATTAAAAAAAGATACTTTACACTTGTCTATGGTATTTATATCTATTAATTAATTAGAAAAATAATTAAATACCAAGAAACTTACATAATGATTTCAAATTTTAAGGAAAAAGTGAAAAAATATTAAGGGAGTATTCACTCAATAAGTAGGTAAGTAACCATGTCATATACCTATAAAATATAAATAGTAGGCACTTACCAAAGAACTCACAGCAATGCAAACACATACATGTCAGTCCATAAACGAACACAAGCAAGAAAAATGGCGCCAACAGCACTAAATAGTCCATTTTACGAGTAAATAGTCAGAAATTGAAACAAAGGTGTACTGCAAAGGTACCTTTATCAAAAAAAAACAGCACACAACTGATACTGGCCGGTATCTATCAATACCTGTAGAAGATTTGATAATATAATAATTAATGGAATAATGTTGCGGTTAGACTGTCGATTCAGATAACGCGTGACGAGTCTTGGTTTACAACGAAACGAACTGATATTATTACTATTGTCCAGTTTATGAAGTAACAGAAAATCGTTTTGTATAGATAAAGATAATATAATATACAGGAGAGTTGTGTGTTAAAGAGATCTAACTATGACAACCTCTTTTTAATTAACACAAGTTGACCCTTGACTGTGATCACACCTGGTGGCAAGTGGGATAATGTCCACACCCCACACAAATTATTACAATTATAAGGACAATTTAATTACAATATAAGGGAAAGTGTACCAAAAATTAAACGTATCTTCTTGAGCTTACAGTGTCGTGGAAAACAAATATCCTTAAAGATCATACATTAAAGTGAATAAGTATTATGACCTTACAAATGAACTAACAGAGAAGGGCTAGTTAGTTAATATGCAGTAAAATTGGGTGCGAGAGCCCGAGAGCCAGCAAAATCTCTACAAACTGCTCAAAACCCTTGGCCTAGAACTGCAGTACCTTTCATTCTAGAAAGAGTGTCCAAAGCTGCTATAAAAGGATTCTACCAAATATTGTTGGGCCGGGTGAATAATTCGAGCAGAGAAGACGAGCGGGCGAGCGTTCACAAAGGGTACCTTTAAGCCTACCAGCTCCCGCACGGTGAATCAATGGACTGCTAAGTTATTCGTTTCATTTTTTGATACAAAGCAGATAGAGGTACTAGTATTACCTACTAGAAAACCAGCGCTGCAGTGGCGGACATTGTAGCAACATGCTGAGGCAGTAACCTTTTTAGCTCAGCTGAAATATGTATATTTTAGTTATTTAATTTAGCTTTATTATAAGATTTATTAGATTGATCTTTTTTAAATAAAATATTTTATTATTATTATTTATTATTTACTCGTATTGGACTTGGATGTTCAACAAAAGTGTTAAAACTAAAATAACTGCATGCCAACGGACAACTGAACGCAGCCTCTTAAATATAAAAAAATGTGAAAAGGTTAAAGCATCCGATATACGGCCTGAAACAAAAATGATAGACTTTCTAAAGCAAGCAGTCTTTAAAATGGAAGTGGGCTGGATATATTGCTAGGTAACAAGATGACAGATAGACTCTAAAGGTTACTGCATGGAAAGGGCCGCAAGGCAAACGACATAGCAGCCATTGCTGGCGCAAAATGGAGAAGATCGGCCAAAAACAGGAAATACTGGTCCGTTTTGGAGGAGGCCTACACCCGTGAGGGTTCTCATCTTCATACCAATAGAAAATAAGGTTAAACCAATGACTGTATATAATGATTATTATTTAAGTAAACCTAGTAATACAGGAAGAACTGAAAGATAATTTGATTAAATTTTTTTTTTAAATCTTTTTTTAAAATGTTATTACATTATTTTTTTTCATTATAATTTATCATTATAATTATCATTAATATACTTTCATTTAATCATTACTATTTTTTATTATTGTATACTTTGTAAAATTTCTAAAACGTCACACCCATTCAGTTTGTTAAAATTGTGAAGAAGAGAAAATAAAAGGCTTATTTATTTATATATTTATTTATCGTCCAATATTTTACACGCAAGGGCTCGGTATTCAGTCAAATAGTCTGATTTACTGTTACCATCTACAACAAAGATAACATAACACATATTGTGGCTGTATCGAACAGTTGTTCTACGACATTAAACCAATCAATCCATTAATAAAGCAAAAATTCAAGTCACTAATCCTCCGATAGATCATTAGTTAGCGTGATTGTGACAGATGACGTCATGGAGTCACTATGTGGGGAAATCCGAATCTTTCCACACATGTTTAATTACTGAAATACTAGGGAAATAATGGCATACATAAAGTACAATTAAACTGTTACATAGACTTTTCATACAGGGAAGTGTTATTTTTTTTAAAACCGGAAAAGTTCGAGTCGGACTAGCCCTATTTTTTTTTGTTCATTACAAGTTAGCCATTGACTGGAATCACACCTGATGGTAAATTATGGTGCAATCTAAGATGGAAGCGGGCTAACTTGTTAGGAGTAGGATGAAAATCGACACCTCTTTTGAATTCTGCACGACATCGTATGACCGGAATCCGAAACGCCAAGGCGGTACGTCTTACGTCGGCAGGGTAGTAACTAGCCATGGCTGGAGCCTCCCACCAGCCAAACAAACATGGGTTTTTTTAAACAAAGTAAAGTATTGTTTTTGTTTAAAAACCGGATAAGCGCAAGTCGGATTCGATTCGAAGCAAGATTTCGTACTTTAAATAAATATTATATTTTCATGGTTTAAATAATTACAAATGTACCTATCGTTTTAGATTTCTCTATAGCTGTCGTTACAGATTAGCTAATGATAAGTCTGGCAGCGGAGCTTGACCAAAGTAAAGTCTATGCTGGCAGTATAATATATGATTATCTTAAAAAAATATTTCCTGAGATTGCACACCTCACGATTATGGAGATTCTTGGCGTTTAAAAAACCACGTCCCCTCCACCTGCGCGGGAGGTACAGTCTCATTACAGATAAACGTGGATGATGCATCCGGTATGACGTCAGCAGTTTGCGAACGTTACAGTCCAGTTTGAGTCCACTTTAAAATGCTAAAAGTGTAAGGGCATGACCCAGCCATTGAAAGCATCTGATAAAAGACTTTTTAGGACTTTTATTAAGCAGCTAAAGAAGCGTTCTTTCAATAACTACTTCATATTCTCTGGCATTTATTTTTAAAAGTTTTATTAGTGATGATAATAAAAAAATTTAAATATACTCACTGAAAATCTTAAAGATGAACCTTCCAATAACGAAATCACACACTTGCAAGTAAACGAACACCAATAACAACACCACGACAAAGAAAAGCAAATAAGAAATATCCTTTATATCGAAATACATCTTGAGCAATTACTAGAGATACAGGTTTACAGGGAACTTTTAATGTACTGAAAATTCAAACAATGCTAAAAGAATAACTCCTTTATCATACAAAACAAACGCTACAATGAATCTTACTGCATACAAAACAAAGTTTATTTTTCTCTGAATTGTGTAAGAAAATTGGAAAACTCTTCACGAGATAACATATTGTTTTCAAATGAAAAACTATCGCGGCTTAAGTTAATACATGTGTGTAATCTTACTCTTAACGCATCATTGCATTTCCGATCTTATTTTACAATTTTAGAGTCTAAATTCCTTTGAAGCTTATTTATACTAATCTGATAAGCTTATCATTTAACTATCCAGTATAAATTGAGCTCGCATATATTTGAATTGCATGGGAAATATCGAAAATTGTACCAGAAGCAATATCCTTACAAAGGTCATAGTTAAATGGGTAGGTAGTCTAAATTATGAAGGTCGGTCATATGAGATTTTTGACGCATTTGATGTTACTCCGCCTGTGAGTTTGTTATGACGTATTGGAGACGTAATAATCACGCTTAGGATTACTACAAAGTAGATACTGAAAGCCAATGACATGATAAAAAGTCGTTGTGATATTCTTGGAAATTTTGGCAAGAATTACGTATTACAATTTGTATTGTAATGGGCACGTATGAAAAGCACTATAAAATCCCAGAAGACTTAGCTATTTCGACATCTAGACCTAACATTATTATTTTTCTAAACAAACTAAACTTTTAATACTCGTTGAGCATACAGTGCCGTGGGAAACAAACATTTCTAAATACCATATTGTATTAAAGTAAATAAATATTATAACCTTACTAATAAACTAACAAAAAATGGTAATGTGGTTAATTTATACACAATGTAAGAGGAGGTATACCAGCAAAATAACTATAACCTACTAATAGATTTTGGCTTCACAAGAAATGCGGCAAGCTTCATATTAGAACGCGTGTCTAAGGCTGCTAAGTAGAATTTTCCAAAGTCTGGGCAAGGAGAAATAATAAGAGAAAAAGAGGTGTCCCGCGTTACTAAACGTACACTCATATCACAAATCTCGGACTCTGTTCGGAGTTTTTCTCAGCCGCGTGATATATTACCCATTAGTGTCTCCATGGATTGCTAAGACATTCGTCCCTATCCTTTGTCTTTTTTTAGGAACTATTCCTTAAATAGTTGATATCAACATACGAAAAATAATTGAAATCTCGTATACATAAGCCCTTTTAAGTATTATACAAGAAAGAAAATTAAAAGAAATTATTAAACAACTAGATAATGCCCGTACCTGCGTAGCTCTCGTTCCCGTGGGAATTTTAGGGTTAATTTAGGCCTATGAGTTATTCTGATATGCAAGCTGTACTATTGTGAAGTTTTACCAAAATCCATTCAGTAGTTTTTGCGAAAGAGTAACAAACACCCATCCATACAAACAAACATACACCTTTATAAAATTAGTAAGGATCTTACGATGCCTTCTGAGTTATTATTTTTGGATATTTTAAAAGAAAACGACAGCAGACAATTTTAAAATATGACGTGACGAGCGGCCATCATCGAACTGTAATTTGGGATTGAAGAAAAAGTCGATTTACTTGTGATGAACACAAATTTGACTAATGCAATAATAATGTGTTGAGGATAATTTTAAATTCGATTACGTGATACATTAATGTGTTCAGAGATGGGTTCTGGGTAGAGACTTCCAATTAGATGTGTAGATCATTAGTTCGATATTGCTCACACTTTAGTAAATATTCGAAGTTGTTTTGATTTAACCAATAGGACAGACGATTTATATCAAAATACCTATATCCCGTATAAAGGACTTAGACCTACCGCACTACTCCATTGCGGCTTATAATAATAACATATTTTTATAAGAATTGTTAAAAATTAAAAAAAAGTTGTATATAAATGTATGGAAAAATTACAGAATGATCACTCTCAGATGATGATGATAGTGACTTAGACTGATGGCTTTTAATTGCTCTTCTAAGCCCGTCACGGGATAGTTGTGGTATAACACCATCAATTTCACTACTTCAGAAATTTTACTGAAAACTTTTTTCCCAGGTTATGTATGCAGATTTATGGTAGGATAAAATGTCCTTACTAGAACTGAGGACGATTATCCTTAAGTCTACATAGAGTCGAGCACAACTGCCGTTATAACCTCTTTACTCTGCCCATATACCAGTGGATAAGTGTGTTTTCGCAATCGTTATTGGCATTGAATTTTGTACGTGTTTATGTCTTCGTGAACTATAGGTTTCTTTGTAGGTATTGGTGTATTTCCATGTTGCGTGCAAATCGAAAGCTTAGAAGAAATATGAAGCTCAGAATTATTCCACAACATTATTTAGGATTCGAATACAGGATTTCGTGATCGTAGCTATGTACGCTAACCACTAAACCAACGAAGTAGTCCTATCCATCAGCGTTAAACTGACCAAAAAAGAGATCTGCCTTTGTTGACACTAGGGCAGAAAGTGATCCCACCTACACAAAAACCATTTTGCGTCACATATCGCTAATAACCGACACAACAGTAGCGAACAAAGAGTACTTTTAATTATACTCCCGGCACAGCGCCTCCTACACAGTCTACCGTCGACGAGAGTACTGTTGGAGGTAACGATGCAACTTTGTATTATACAATTATTTTATTTTTCATGATTTAACTATCGCTCTCCTCTCTCCCTCTCTCGACAAATTCTCCTGTTGCTAATTATATTGCTTAAAAATTAAACGATTTTACACGTTCTAATGGACACAAGTTAGGATTTTAAATTTTCTAAATTAGCTATTGTGATCGAGGGATTCTGCCCTCTATAGGAGCTTAAAAATGTAGATCTCTTCTTTCTTTCTGGATTTTTTCGCACTTGACCGTTGGGTCTCCCGCTAAAGTGTTAAAATGTTAACATCACACCAGAAAGTGCAAGTTAAAGCAACACTATTAAACCCCCCGCCAGATAGATCTATGACAACAGGAAAATATTCAATTTTAAATACAGGTCCAGTATGGTTATATTTAGAACTACTTATAGTTATAGTTGTATACTAGGAGACGTTCAAAGGATGATGATAACAGTGTCAGTGGAGATATGTATATGTGTATTAATAGAGTGACGAGAACAAACGTACTGGATTTCGATCAGACGTCCCCATATTTCCATCCATCATATTGGTGACCCTGACGTGATATGAACACCCAACTATCATACCTTACCCATTACTAACGCAATTTTGATCTGTGGATTATAATAAGTAGATACATGGTTAAGCTTTGCTCGCCTTTTTATTACTTATATATTTTCCAAAAATGAAAACAAACAGTTTAAATATGTTTTAGACTCATTGAACCGAAATACGAGAATAATAAGTTCTGTTTTTTGTTAAAAATAAAAAACTTGCATATTTTAACAAGCCCACATTGTGATGCGTTCGGTACAACGCAGTTTATGCTAATGAGAGCACTTATTTATCACCAATTGTGTTCACTGAAGGTCTTATTTTTGCTTTTGGTATAACTAATTACGAAGAACTTCTGCAATTTCGTACGAATTTTTTTTTTTACTTTTTTTTATTTTTTTTATGGACAGGCTTGCGTTTGACTACAATCACGCCTGATGGAAGGCAGTGACGAGGTCTAAGTTCAAAGGCGCTTACCTAGAAGATGCCTATTGACTCTTGCTTTGAAGTTATTCAGATTGTAGGTGGTAATATAGCAAAAAGTAATACAACGGTTTTGGGAACTTTAATTCTTCGAATTCAGCATCGTACTGCAACGCCACATGAGCCATAGCCGATAACTTCCAGTTCTTCCAGGTGGAACCTGAATTATTCTAAAAACTATAAAATCCTAGACTCGTCGTCTCCCACTAGGTGACCTGACGACATCAAACGTTTCACTGGCTACAGTCGGCAGGATCTTTATGTTTGGAAGTCCACTTGAAAAGGTCCTAACAAGGCCTTCGTCCAGCAGTGAACATCCACCGGCTAGTAATGATGATGATGATGATCGAACCAGAGACCTCGCTCCTGTTTAACAAGGCAACTGTTAGCTCCCTAGAGATCTTCTGACTATAAATTTCATTACTTAAATTAATTTTCATAATTAAAGAAGCGTCACTCGTCACTGGACCAGCGATGTCCAGTGATATGTGGTTTTGAATAACGATGTCCTGGGTTTGAGTCCTGAGTTGGGTTACTAAGTTTTTCTATCTTGTTTCAGTAAAAATCCTGAGCTCGGAATTGAGCAGTTGACGGGCTTATCCCAATGCCTCGAAAAGCACATTAAGGTCTCAGTCCTGGTTCATTGTTATAAAACTTTGATCTGATCGTTAAAGATGATCGTTAATGTTAGATCATTATCACCCTAAAGCTCTTCATCTCGCATTGGTGCAGCGTGGTGGGTCCAAGCTTCATATTCGGTCTTTTTAGATGCCTGTCCTTTGTGGTCTGTTAATGATTATAGGAGCGTGAGTTACAAAACGAACGTCAAATATAAACAAAACATAATTTATTAGTCCAGGGTCGATAATTTTTAAAACCAAAAAAAATCATAGTAGGATGAAACCCATTTCAAAAGGAAGATAATGCCATAAAAATGAAAGGAAAAATAAATTACGGGCGATTTGAGGTCGGGAAGGGGTAGGGGTTGAGGGTTTAGGGGTAAAACACGGATTTTCTCGATTTCCGGCAAAACTAAAAGTCCTATGGAAAAGACTTGAATGGCAAAGTTGTAGATAATAAAAAGATCTAAAACTTTTGTTTCTACACTTTTTTCACATAACCTCAAAATTTGTGTGAAAAATACAAAAACCAAATTTTTGGTTTTATATTTTTATCTTTTACAAATAAAGTTTTATTTTCATAAAATTTGGTGAAACCTTGCCTTCTTATGTCCCAAACACGCTATAATTTATTTGATTTGAAATATTTATTTTTACACCTTATTTTGAATGAATATCGAAAAAATAACCTAATTTTCAACCGAAAAATTGTCCGTCAAGATATATTTTTTTTTCAAAAAATTATTGTGCTTTCTGTTCGTTAAAATCTCTACTTTCCGATGGGGAAATAATATATATATGTTACCATAGTAAACCTTCTCAGAAAAGGCAAAAACTAGGCTAACGGTTTTTACTACTTCTACGTAATAGCAGGTATGTAGTAAGGCCCAGTTGAGGGTCTGGCTCGGTGGACGCTGCTAATTAGGTTACGGAAGATTTACGATGCTCCCGGCACCCAATCACCAGACGATTGGATGGAACATCGCTTGGTTTTAGCAGGTATTCCGGTTGGTTCTCAGCCGATGAGTCCTACATACCCTCTGAGAAGTTAGCTGCCCTATATCTTTGCATGAACACATTTCTCAGTGTTAAAAAAAAAGTATGTAGACCCAACAAAGCTCAGATCCGCCTAGCCCCGTCTCCACTTTTCTATGTTGACATTGTAATGTGACCTTTTAGTGGGCTAAAATGTTTCGTAGGTCACTCAGGTATATACCTGAGCGACCAACATTATCTTAAAATAGTAATAAATAGGCATCTACGCCTGCATTTTCATTGCACCTGTAAAAACCGTTAGCCTAGGTTTTGCCTTTTCTGAGAAGGTTTACTATAGTAACATATATATATTTTTTCACCTTCGGAAAGTAGAGATTTCAACAAACAGAAACCATACCAACTTTTTGAAAAAAGCTGATATTTTGACGGGTGAATTTTCGATTGAAAATTAGGGTGTTTTTTCGATATTAATTCAAAATAAGGTGAAAAAATAAATATTTCTAATCAAATAAATTACAGCGTATTTGGGACATAAAAAGGTAAATTTTCACAAAATTTCGTTAAAAAAAAAAAAATTTGTAAAAGATATAAATAAAAAACCAAATACATGGTTTTTTGAATTTTTCACATAAATTTTGAGGTTATGTGAAAAAAGTGTAAGAACAAAAGTTTTAGATCTTTTTATTACCTACAACTTTGCCATATAACTCTTTCCCATAGGTCTTTTAGTTTTGCCAGAAATCGAGAAAATCCGTTTTTTACCCCTAAACCCTCACCCTCTACCCCTTCCCGACCTCAGATCGCCCGTAATTTATTTTTCCATTAATTTTTATGGCATTCTCTTCCTTTTGAAATGGGTTTCATCCTACTGTGATTTTCTTTTACTTTTTATTATATTTGAGGCTATCTGCACTGGGCTATATTGTGTCACTATTATAATAAATGAAGGAATTCAAATATTGACTATTGATTTAAAATATTTACACGCACGATTTGTTTGTTTGCATTAAAGTATACATCTCACTGAAAGCTTTACTTATTAAGAACTATAAATATTTTTATACATATCTGATAAAACACACATTCTTTACAAATTTTAGTTACTAGCTGTTGTTTGCGACTTCTCCCTCATCAATTTCTGTTATATCCCTGAAAGATAATTTTTACGATGATTGTCCTCGTTATTTTCGCTTTTACCACTGATTCTTCGCTTCTATTGGTAACGTAATGTCATATAGCCTAAAGCCTCCCTCGATAAATGGACTTTCCAACACAAGAAGATTTTTTAAATGAACCTGTAGACGCTGAGATTAGCGCGTTCAAAGAAACACACAAACTCTTCAGCTTTACAATATTGTACAAATTAAAAACATTAATCAATATAACAGGTGACCCTCGGGCAGGCAGCTTCTTTACACAACGAATTGGTATCTATCGCAATTCAGCGCGGAAAGGCTGCCTACGTAATGGTACCTTTTTTTTAACGCTGGGAAATGCCTACGTAATGGGCACCCTACCAAAGTGGCAAAATTTAGTTATATATTTTATAGTTCAGTTAGTTAGTTCTTTTAATATTTTTATTTATTAGATATAATTTAAACGACTTCAAAAATAGAAGTTTCTCAGTCATTCGACCGTATATATATATAAATTTTTTTGTTACCTATTAAATTGTGATTAACTGAAGTTATTTTGCTGTCTTTACCTACTCTACGTTCTTTTATAAAATAAAAATCAAATGTAAACAAATCATTAATTATCCAAACCAAAGTTTATAGCTATATCATTGCATCGCATTAAGTGGAATTATGTACAAATAAATATTTTTTATGAAGAAAATCATTGTCAGTAAACTCCCACAGTAGAAGGAAACTACGATATTAAGAAGTCGAAGAGTCGTTAGTAAGCCATAAGGCCGCGTTTTGTACCCCTACCTCCTTCATGATATTATTTTTGTTTGTTTTTTGTTTCACGTCATACTAAAGAAGTATAAATAAATATTAAACCGAGAAAATGAAAACTATATGCACTCTTGTATTAAGTTATTATCTAGTGGGTATGTGGAAACTTTTTTTATTTATTTAACGGCCTAGAATCGAGTTCATTATGTCCGTGGCCTTATTAAATTAAAAATTAACACAAATTATATAATAGGCATTACATTATATATGTACTTGACAAATTAGTTAGTCTAGTCTGTCCATTTTAGCGACTCTACCACCCGATTTTTGTAAAGACGTATACTTGAGAACTTTCTAATCTTTTATCATAATAAAGCAAATAATTCAGGAATTAATATTTGAGCTTTTGCAATAAATCTAGATTAACAAAAATTATAATTATTTTTGGCAGAGGCATTTTTCAACAAAAGGCTAAAAATGTCAATATCTTTTGGTTTTACATATATACCGTAATGATATTATGCTTTTTTTCTTTTCTCACATCTTCATCACGACGGCCGAGTGGCGCAGTGGGTAGTGACCCTGCTACTGCGTCCTAGGCTGTGGGTTCGATTCCCACCTTTGGAAAATGTTTGTGTGGTGAGCATGGAAGTTTTCCCGTGTCTGGGTGTTTATCTATATATTATAAGTATTTATGTATTATATATATTAAAATATTCATCAGTTATTATAGTACCCATAACACAAGCTACCTAAGTTTACTTTGGGGCTATATAGCGATGTGTGTAAATGTCCTTTAATATTTATTATTATTTATTTATTTATTATAAAACTGACCTTTTATTTCAGCATCCATGCATTCAGCGAAATTTTCCTCCCCACCACTCGACATAAACAATAATATGGACAGGAATGTGCAGGAAATATGTCCTTGGGTTGGTGTATTAAAAGTTCAAAAAGGTTAGCAATTTTTTTTGTATTGTATTTATATTGTTTGTTATTTTTGACGGCCTCCGTGTATACGTGGTGGATTTATATTTTGGCCGATTTACTTTTCTAGTCCGGGTCTGGCTGATGGGAGGCTTTCGCCGTGGCTAGTTACCACCCTACCGACAAAGACGTACCGCCAAGCGATTTAGCGTTCCGGTACGATGTCGTGTAGAAACCGAAGGGGTATGGATTTCATCCTACTCCTAACAAGTTAGCCCGCTTCCATCTTAGATTGCATCATCACTTAACATCAGGTGTGATAGCAGTCAAGGGCCAACTTGTACTAGATAAAAAAAAATATCCGAACATTCCCACGGGAACAAGAACGTCGCGGATGAAACCGCGGGCGACCGCTAGTATTAAAATAATTTAAACTCTTATCATTTATATATTTTTTCAGGTAACACAGAAGCACTGGCCAGACTAATTTTGATAGGAATACGTAAAGCAATTGGAAATGCTATAGAAATCTCAACGCTAGACAAGGTTACTTTAAGGTTGTGCTGTTGTAAGAATTTCTGCATAAAATTGTTTCTAGACCTTATTTATAGGCCTAGTTATATGACCTATCATTTGTTAAAAGCGAGTATACCTGCAGATAATTTCAATTTTAAGGGAATAATAGAGAATAGAAAGTAAAGTGTTTGTGCTTTCAGAAGTTCTTCGAAAGCTATCTTTTTCGAAAACAACGTGCCATGGTACAGTAATATATCTGATTATTTGCTTCATCCCGAGTTTCACAACAAAACATTCAATACTATTGCGATACTAGACTTGAGTTGTGAAAGAAAAAAATGTGAGTAACAATTAAAATATTGTTAAAACATAAAATGCGAAAAATATTAAAAATACGAGTATTTAACCAGTTTTGACGATCGTTCTGGCGCTGTTTGTAACGCCTTGGCTTACTGTAGAAAGGACCTCGATTCGATTCCCAGCACGGGTTCATTTAAGATTATATGTGTCTGGTTTTGTAGTAGGCTTCAACTGTGGCTAATTACCACCGTACCAGCAAGGACGTACCGCTAAAAGATTAAGAGTTCCGATGATGTCTTGATGATGAACTATACTGTAAAAGGGTTTTCACACCCTTTTAAAGTATGGTTTTATAAAGATAAAATATATTTCTTTAGTCAGCCTGCTGTCATTTTAGATTTCATTGTCAATTAACATCAAGTGAGCCAACTTGTCATTGTTTAAAAATACACACACAATTCCATACACAGTTACAATTTTAAAAAAATTACTTTATCTCTGTTTTAATCTGATATTTTAAAGGAAATGTAGTTTCAGGGTTTACAATACAGTTGCCGATAACAAAATATTATGAAACGAGTGTATATGCTATTGGAATTATTGATAGTGAGTAAAATCAAATATTTTGATGGATAGACAAAAGAGGATTTATTTCAAAAAATAGGTCTCACTTCCAGTGTAAGAGTACCTAGGTACAACTCATAATGATTTCGCTACTATGCGTTAAATCTCTCCTGTCTCATTTTCCTCCATGCAGACTCTGGACACAGGATTGTCAAATAATCAATTTAAGTTATTTTTTTTTCGACTACAAGTTAGCCCTTGACTGCTATCACACGTGATGTTAAGTGATGATGCAATCTAAGATGGAAGCGGGCTAATCTGTTAGGAGTAGGATGAAATTTCGGTTTCTACACGACATCGTACCGGAACGCTAAATCGCTTATATATTTTCTATGAACACTTATTCAAATAAAGGTGTTTGTTTAGCATGCGAGGATCTTTAAAGTTCTATTGTACCACGCGGTTTCGCCCGCGTAGTTACTGTTTTCGTGGTACTCGTATATCAGGATACAAATTAGCTCACTAATTCAATCCTCAGACTCAAACAGAAAAAAAAAATATTTATTTATATAAGTACCGTACATACTTCCTATGGATTTAGTGAATAGTTCAATTAGGAATTACAAACAAACACTTTTATTTATTTGTATAGGTACTCGTAGAAAATATACAAACATAAATTGACTAGTTTTCAGTCGATTATTCACAAAATATATTGTTAGCAACATTGAATACTGCGCTTCAAACAGCTAGAGTCTACGACTACGATTAGACGAGAATCATTAAAAATAAGAATGTACTCTGTGGCATTTTTGGCTTATATAAAAGGACGGTTTATTAAATTACGGACATTATCAATTCCAGTTCTAGCATAGGCAGTTATGCTGCCAGTTAATTTTGTTAAAAGTTAAATTGTAATTACCGTCAGATTGTTTCATTTTGATTTGATTTAAGAAAGTTTGTAATTAAAATGTGTTGATATTTTGTTTAATGTGGTTTTCCTGCTCGTACCTTTTAACCCCTTCTGATGATGTTTCTAATAATATATTTATTTCCTACATTTTGTATGTTTAGATAGCAGAAAATTAGAACAATCTATGTTCAGAATGAGTCCAATAGATGAAATCACATGCAAGGATTTTTATACAAACGAAGGGGTAAGATTATTGAATTTTCGTTTTTGTATTAAAAGAATTCTTCTATGTTCCTACAGTCAAGTTCAACTGCAATTTATAATAGTCATCTCTATTTTCAAATGGTTAAGGTATATGTTGCATTATTCAAATACGGGAAATTTAAAAATGGTGCCATGCGCGATTGACTCAAATGACTCATGACTCAATTCAATTCTGTTATACAACTCTATACTTTAATGCTGGTAAAAATGATGACGCGTCATTACGATTCGCCTCTGCACCAATCTCAATTAAACCGTAGTTGTAATTGTATTTTTATATCACATCATTATTTCTGAATGTTATACTCGTCGAACTTGTCCATCATCATTAATACGTAGACGTTCACTGCTGGACATAGGCCTTTTTTAGGGACTTCAAAACACAACGATCCTGAGCTCGCTTTACTCTGAATAAGTTCATGATTAAGTAGGTACCTCCAATGGGTCGAAAATATTTACAAAGAAAACCGTTAAGTTTAAATTTTAATTTTAAATTTCTTTACTAACCAACAAAAAAATTTTTTTAGTTAGATTTCAAGAACTACTGGCCAGAACATTTGTTATGCTACAAAGCCGCTGACATGCAACGTTCGTGTGTTTTTGATTCTGGAATGGCTCTTGCGATTAAACTTCAAGGGAATTGGACATTAGTAAGTATTCTAAAAGAATACAAATAAAATATATAAAAAACACTTCTCATAGGTCTCTGGCCACATATTGTAAGAATTTTTCTGTCAGAAAATTTCTGACGCCCACCGGACGCACTCCGTTTATTTATTTTGATGTGGACCCCGATTACTATCAGAATTCTGACGTGTCTGATCCGAATGCAAACGATCGCACGTCAGATGATTTTCTGATCCGAAACTCAGAGGGCGCACTCTCTATAAATTTTCTACTACCCCCCGCACACCTATCAGAAATTCCCATCCGATGTTGTACGGACACCGTGGAGGTTGCACGTGTTTATTTTCTACGGCAGGACAAGATGGCAAAGATGAAAAATTAAAAAAAAATAATATAATAGAAATTAACAAAATCCGGATAGTGTCTCATTTCGACGTTTTATTTTCCTTTTTTTTAACTAAGTAGAACAATTGCGCTCATAAAAGTAACTGATTGTCGTCCATTTTGTATTTTTCTTAAAAGAAAATAACCTCAGATTAAATCAGTTTATTCCTATTTTTCAGATAGGCTTAGGCATCCTAGGCCCTGGCTGCGGGCTACCCTCACGATATATAAATCTTCTTCCATATGTACCATGGCTCAACCTCCATATGGATAAAACCAAAAACGAGAGACGCCATTACAGACCACTACAATATAGAAGTAAGACAGCAATAGATCCCTCCAAGAAAATAGTGAGCGACTCTGTCAGAAATAGGGACGACTTCCACGTGCATCTACTAAATGACTCAACTATGGTCTTGCGACCTGGTGAGTTAACTTGTACGTATTATTTTTTAGTTATCTCTTTACAGCAATCACACCTGATGGTAAGTGACGATGCAATTTAAAATGCAAGCGGGCTAACTTGCTAGGAGTAGGGTGAAATCCACGTTTGGTTTTTAGACGACATCGTACCGGAACGCTAAATCCCTTGGTGGTTCGTCTTTATATTTATTATTTTATTTTTATAACTATCAGCCTACTAGCGAATGCCAGCGACTTCGTCCATTTGGAAATAAAAATGTGGATTACGAACATAAAAATAGCCTAGTTTACTACTTGTAACTTGTTATATTATATCAAAAGATCCTCAAATATGAATCATTTTCCCTGTAATTTGCACGCATTTTCGTCTCTCCTATTGGTTGCAGCGTGATGTTATATAGCCTAAAACCTTCCTCGATAAATAGACTATCCAAGACAAAAATAATTTTTCATTTCAAACCACAATATCATAGAAAGTAGTTTCTGAGATTAGCGGGTTCAAACAAACTAACAAATCTTCAGCTTTATAATATTAGTATTGATTAACGGCCCAGGGGATATGGGTCTTAGACCCACAACGCTGCTCTAATGCGGGTTGGCAGGTTTAGGGCGATAATGTTTTTAATTCCTTAATTACTACTTCAATATCATTTAAATCGCAGCTAAGGTCGGTGCGGCGCCAGTTCATGGTAACTGTGCTGCACACGAAGGCACTGTGATGTACAGGGACTGGGCTGTATTGAAAGCGCTTGGAACTACAGGGATAGGCACTTATGTGGTAAGAAGCTTTTTTATGACAAGTTAGCCTTTAACTGCAATCACACCTGATGGTAAGTGATGATGCAATCGAGGATGGAAGCAGGCTGACTTGTTAGGAGTAGGATAATATCCACACCCCTTTCGATTTCTACACGACATCGGGTATGTCGGCGTAGTTCCATTATAATTTTCGTTGGGATTCATATTATATTAATACAACCAATTAATTAAACACAACACAACACACAACACTTGACTTTTATTGTATTTCGGGCAGAGTAACAGCTTACACTACGGTTTGAACAATAATGCTCGCTCTTGGGTGGCGAGTCGGCTTATATAACAACAAACAATCTCTTCTCCCACCACTTCCGATGAAATAAACAATTTAATTTAAAATACATTTATCAAAATAATTCACATTAATTAAAAATATTGTTTTAATTCTAGATTTTTATATAAAAATAAATTCAAATAATATTGATAGCATTTCATTATTTAATTTTAAATCATAAGCCGATTACCGGAAGGTGTGAAAATAATTTAAATTTATCGAGTCTTTTTAACATGTTTTTATATAATTATATTAATTATTATATTTTTATAATTTTCAAATTAATAAATTAATTAAATTATACATTTGCCGCCCATACGGCCATTCTGATCCAGCGCGCTCTCTGCGCTGTATCAAAGTAACATTACAGATCTTACAAGCTATTACATAACATAACACGTGTAGAATAGAAATTTAATAACTTAATACAATCACTAGGCATCACGCATCTATGGATCTAGCTTACAATCAATCAGGCGTCATTATTATATAGAACTTATAAACTATTACATAACGTAACACAATATGTAGGATAGAGATTTAATAACTTATTAACTAAATACAATCACTAGGCATCACCCATCTAGGGATCTAGCCTACAACCAATCAGGCGTCACCCATTCCGGGATCTAGCCAACACAAATGAGGCGTCACCCATTCCGGGATCTAGCCAACACAAATTAGGCATCACCAATTCCAGGATCTAGCCTCCAAGACCGGGATAGGAAACGCGTGGTGGCCAGCCAGCGTTAAGGAAGGAAAGGTGGAAAAGGTTTAAATACAGATCTTAAATATAACATTCTTACATAACTATGACGCAAACAACAACAACAACACTACATCTATTTTGATTCTATCACATCATCCGCCCATACGGAAGGTTCATCACTATCATCAAACGGATCTGTCTGTCCAATAGGAGCAGGTCTTAAATTGTCGTGACTTGCGATCTTTTCAGAGCAACCGCGTAAATTAATATGCTTTAATTTGTATCGGTCATTAGGTAAAATTTCTAATATTTCCATTGGGCCTTCGAATTTAGGTCCCAATTTTGTAGTATGGCGTTCATGAGTGCGCATTAAAACAAAGTCTCCAACTTTAAAGTTTTGAATTTTTGCCTTGCCTTTATCAAAACGAATTTTATCCTGTATAGATCGCTCGTCCATCCTTATTTTACAAGCATTCCTAATAGACATAAGGTCTTCTACTTGTTCATCGTCATCAATTTGGAGAAGCTTAATAGCTGGCGGCGAACATTTTTTGCCAAGTAATAATTCTAACGGACTTTTTCCAGTGCTTTTAGAAACTGTACAATTTATAGCTAATTGTAAATCGTGAATCGCCTTATGCCAAGACTTATCAAGCTCTACCACTGCCATATTATCTTTAATAACTTTCATCACCCTTTCCACCTGCCCATTCGCTCTACTAGCGCCCTTTGCCACCACGTGATGTTCTATACCGAAATTTTGACAAAATTGTTTAAAATCTGTAGACGTCATGCTTTTATCTTGATCAGTTATTAATCTTGTAGGGGTGCCAAAAATGGAAATGACTTCGCGAAGCATCTAATGGCTGAATCTGATGTACGATCGGTTGAATAAACTAAATGAACATATTTAGTGAACGCGTCTATGAAAACGAAAGCGTATTCGGATTGATTACGTTTACCGTTCATTTGGCCAGTAATATCTGCATGCACGGTATGAAAAGGTATTGAAATTTTGTCAATGGGGTGTAGAGAAACTTGTCTAGCACCTGAGATTCCTTTCCTTACACGACAACTTACACAATTCTCAATGAACTTCCGGACTAATTTTGACATGTTAGGAAACCAGTATTGTTCACGTATTTTTGCTAATACTTTTTCCCAGCTAAAATGTTGTAATGAATTATGGTAATGTGAAATAAGATTCCAGCGATAATTTCGGGGAACTATTATTAACTTTCGCGTTTTATTTTCTATTTGTACTTTGCGTCTCAACAATTTATCTTTTAAAATTATGTAAGTATCTGCTATGTTTTTAGGGATTGAGTCAGACTGTAATTGATCTACTATATTCTTAAGTAAAGGGTCGCGTTTCTGTTCAAGAAGTAACCAGTTGTGATCGAGAGCGGAGGTATTGATGGAAAAATGCAAAGTTTGTACTGAGCGCGACACATTAACATTTTGAGCCACAAATTGTTGTTTTTGCGAGCTGCTAATATCGACTGGATTTCTACTAAAATAATCCGCGTGGGCTAGTTTTTCTCCTTTACGGTATTCTACTTCAAATTGGAAAGACTGTAAGAACGACCACCAACGGTGAACTCGAGGCGTTAGTTCTTTCTTATGTCTAGAGGCTTTAAGTGAATTGCAGTCTGTCACCACTTTGAACGAACGACCATACAAGAAATGCCGAAAATATTTAATTGATTTGACTACAGCCAGTGTTTCGAGCTCATATGAGTGATATTTACTCTCTGCACTGGTGGTTCTCATACTAAAGTAACCAATAACATGGGGAGTCTGATCTTGTCTCTGTATCAATACCGCACCATAGCCGATGGCACTGGCGTCAGTATGCAACTCGGTCGGTAAGTCAGGGTTAAATATGGTTAACAATGGTGAGGATGTTAAACGATTAATTATCTCTGTTCTAGCATTTTGTTGAGCTTCAGTCCAGTCCCATTTTACATTAGATTTAGTTAAGTGATATAAAGGCATCATGATTTTAGAAAAATTTGGCACAAATTTTCTAAAGTAACTTGCTAAACCATTGAATTGACGAAGTTCTTTTACATTTTTAGGGACAGTAGAATTAGATAGAGCTTTTATTTTTAGAGGGCTCGGCTTAACAGTGCCATTTTCAACTACGTTGCCTAAAAATTCAACTGAGGTTTTCAAAAAAGAACATTTTGTGATATTTAACGAGAATCCGGCTTCGGTTAAACGTTTGAGAACAAGGTTTAAATTGTGTAGACCTTCCTCGGGGGTCACTGACATGATCAAAATATCATCGATATAAACAAGAGCAATTTTATCTTTGTAGTCATCTAACGCTTTATTGATCGCTCGTTGGTAGACGGACGGTGCATTACAAAGCCCAAAAGGCATTCGCAAGAACTCGTACTGGCCGTCGGGTGTAACGAAGCCAGTTTTTTCTATGGAATCTTCGGAAATAGGTATTTGATGAAACCCGGCGGCTATATCGAGACATGTAAAGTATCGTGCCTTGCCTAATTTATCTATTTGGTCGGCAATCAATGGTAACGGATAGTGATCTCTTAGCGTATTGGCATTGAGCTCTCGAAAATCCACACAAAGTCTATCAGAGCCATCTTTTTTCTTCACTAGCAAAATCGGGCTACTAAAAGGAGAAGAACTATCGCGAATTATGCCATTACGCTTGAGGTCATCTATAATAGTCTTCACTTTCTCACGTTCTAAAGGGGATAATCTGTAGGGTCTGCGCTGCACAATTTTGTCGGGGTTTTTAAGTCTAATCGTTAATTCACCTGTGTTTATTTTAGAAATATTATTTCCACTTGTAAAACTTTCTCGATAGGTTTCTAAAATATTCTTTAATTTTTCAAGTAACGTTAAATTTTTAATGTCGGTATCAAATTCGGAAAAAGATTTTAAATTTGTGCATTCATTTACTATATTTGCAATATTATCGTTGGATTGGTTCACTGAAATTCCGGAGTTTGTCAAAGTAACGCTAAGACCAGGGATTTGCAAGAGATCATAACCGATCAAAATATTAAATTGAGTTTCAGTGTCTCCAACTACGTAAAATTCCAACTCTACACTAACCTCATCGATCTCAACGATAGTTGTAATTGTTTGCGTAGAACGCACCGGACAACCACCAATACCCGAAAACACAACATCAACAGCTTTCCTTTTTCCAGGGATCGAACCAGAAAAGCTAAACCGAATTAATGAACAATCGGCACCGGTATCAAATAAGCAATCGTAAAGGTGGGAACCAATTTTGATTTGAGTTGTGCTGCGCTTCACTGAACTACAATAATTTACAGACTTATTTTTAAAATTACGATCGTCATTTTGTTTTCGAAAACAGTTTCTTTCTAAGTGACCCATTTTGTGACAATATTTGCATTCTACAGACTTGACTTCTTGCTTGACAGATTCACTAGGAACGCCATTAGTTTTGGAGGAAATTGGTTTTATATTTAAGAGGGAAGAGGTGCCGTCCTCTTTGCAATCGCGCATACGATGGCCAGGCTTATTACATTTATAGCAAGTAAAAGTTTGGTTATTTCTTGTAAAGGTTTCAGAAATTCGCGGCTTTTTAATGATACTATTGAAAGGTTTTTCTGAACTGTCAAATTTTCGCTTACGATATGTTTTTAATACCGAAACTAACTTAGGCAAAGAGTCAGGCGTGTTTCGTAGTAATTCTGATCTAATATGCTCAGGATAAATACCTGTTAACAAAGCATCGATCACCTCGGCATCCGATGCCTCCGGCCGCACCCGCTTGAAGAGAGTCCATCCAGTGGTAGCGTAGCTGCGCCACTTGTGAACGTCATCAGCATACCGGAACTCCTTTCCAAATGTTCGTATTAAATCATCCTTCACTTGTTGCCACGTCGTCGACTGGAGTGACCAAGTGTCGGCCCAAGTCTTGGCTCGTCCCTTCAGTTGGAGTATAGCCTTCATTCTTGCTTCTTGAGGTGAAATATTGAAAGTATTTATAGTGTCGTCAACATTAGCACACCAATCTCTAATATCGTGTGAGCGGACGTCGGGGTCGAACGGCGGCAGGTAAAAGTTGCTGCGGTCACGTATTGTAGAAGAGCTGGACAGTGCTGCGGTTACCGCACTGGCAGCTGCTTGTTTTGTCACACTTGTCAGCAAATTCATCACTTGATCCATCGAAAAGGTAGGGCTGGCTCGAGAAGGCTCGCCTCTGGAGGTCTCAAGTATAGGCGATCCCACCGCTGCTGTCGGCGTAGTTCCATTATAATTTTCGTTGGGATTCATATTATATTAATACAACCAATTAATTAAACACAACACAACACACAACACTTGACTTTTATTGTATTTCGGGCAGAGTAACAGCTTACACTACGGTTTGAACAATAATGCTCGCTCTTGGGTGGCGAGTCGGCTTATATAACAACAAACAATCTCTTCTCCCACCACTTCCGATGAAATAAACAATTTAATTTAAAATACATTTATCAAAATAATTCACATTAATTAAAAATATTGTTTTAATTCTAGATTTTTATATAAAAATAAATTCAAATAATATTGATAGCATTTCATTATTTAATTTTAAATCATAAGCCGATTACCGGAAGGTGTGAAAATAATTTAAATTTATCGAGTCTTTTTAACATGTTTTTATATAATTATATTAATTATTATATTTTTATAATTTTCAAATTAATAAATTAATTAAATTATACATTTGCCGCCCATAGGTACGATGGTGTGCAAGTTTTTAACCGACGAAAAAAAACGGAGGAGGTTCTCAAATCGACACGTATATTTTTTTATGTATGACCACGCATAACTCTTTAAAGAGTTGTCCGATTTTGATAATTCTTTTTTTATTAGAAAGGGCACACTTCCAAGGTGGTCTCATTGTCATCATGTTAGGATCTGATGATGATATCCTGGAAAATTTTAAGGAACTCTTCAAATTTTATAGGCACACTTGCAGCGATTTCGGTTTTTATGTAAGTATCGGTAGCTTTTTGGCTACAAGTGTCATATAATATACTATGAGAGTATAGTACGAGTACGTTACGTGGCGATAAATCACTAAAAAGTAAGAAATAAAAATTTTTAACAAAAAATAGAACAGAGTCAAAACGCACTAAAAAGAAAAAAATAACTGTCATTTAGTTGCTTTAATAATACGTTTTGAATCGGTTCTATTTTCTGTTAAAAATTTTTATTATACAGGGTTACATTTTCAAAACTTGCAATATTTTCGGAAATAGTTCAATATTGATAACACTTGATTATAAAAATCTTTTACATTCTAATTTGGATTTTTTGTTAGCTAATTTTCCGCAAAAATACACAACACTAAAACCCAAGATGGCCGCCTCGTAAAATGGAGAATTACTATTTCAACTTAATCTTGTGACATCAGATTTCAAGTCTATTGCAAATTGTTAAAGTAAGTCGGCTCGAGACGTAATTGAGTTTAATAATATTTATTTAGCTCTGACCACCGGTTGCTTGGGACCTCAAAGGCCCTGCAAGTGGAGGAGCTAATTTTCAATAGTGTTTTTATATGTTTTTGTAATACTATGTTAAAAATTTAAAAAAATGTAATTAAAATCTTACTATTAAATTCAAAATTTAAAAACCCCGACTAAAATCAAATTAACCTTTTTTTTGTGGTGGCCATCTTAGATTTAAAACTTTTCATAGTGTAATATTCTTCTATTCAACCAAGATTCTACATTAAACCAAGATACACATTTTGCAACAAAATTATCGATTAGATTTAAAAAAAAATTAATTAATAAAAAAAGAAATTGCAAGAAAAACCGCATAAATAGTCTGTCAATGGCATCTGTTAAAACAGAGGAATTATTATAGTTCAAGGTGCTATGTAGCTATAAAGATTAAACTTTGGTCATTCTTCACCAAAAATATAAATCGGTTTATCCGTTTCATTCCGGCATTCCAGGGTTCATACGCCACGTCCCATTTCCAGCATCAGGTCCTCGTCAATTAGAAACATGAAAAGACCCAGTTAAGACAAATTCAACGAGCCCAAACTCTATGGGTTTACTAAAAAGATAGACCGGGGTTACGTCACACACATGCTTTCAAGGAAACTGAGCGTGAAACATTTCTATCACATCTAACAAACGACCTGATGACCTTGAAGACCTGAACTGATTTCCACCAAACATAGCTAAGAACTCTCGACTGATACACGTTTCAAACAAAAAAAAACGCATTAAAATCGGATCATCCGTTTGGGAGTTACGATGTCACAGACAGACACATACACATACATTTATTTACACAGACACGTCAAACTTATAACACCCCGTCGTTTTTGCTTTGAGGGTTAAAAATAAATCAATGTAAATATTTATAATTATTTCGTGCGTATTTTCCAGCTATCAATCTACGACTTTCATTTCAACAAAATAACATGCGTGACGTTGACAGTGAAGTGCAAGGCTCGGAGTATCACCAAATTCTGGTTCCAAAAGGGATTTGGGAGGGACGACCTCTCCCAATTCATAAAGATCGTGCCCCATCCAAAGAGGGTGATAGGGGAGGACGCGGTTCCACCCAAAATACTATACCTGACAGATTACTTACACGATTATGATAAGATCACCACGGCAAATATAGTGTTCTTTTTTGAATTTAAAAATGAAGCAACTATTGATGTCGATTTCTTTGGGACTCCGGTGCAATTTGAAGAGAGAGGTCTGGACAAAATTAAAGGAGGCCTTTACCCCAGAATCGGTTCCTATTAATGGTAATAAAGATAATGGTAAAAAAATTACAATATAAATAAAAATACATTCACCACTTTATCTAAATAAATAAATTAATTAATTAAATTGGAGTGTCTGTTTGTGATTCGACAAATTAACTGCTTTTACTAATTAATACATCGTGTGAAAGTAATACGGTATTTACCTACATATCTTTTATTTTTGTCTGCCTATCGGTTTTTCAGGATAATATCTTAAACGGCTGGATCTTTGACGGGATTTTCTCTTGCAGATAGCCAAGGAAAGTTACTTAGGCAACTTTTATTATAGAAATTTTACACCATCGTTTTCTAAACCATATCGTACCAGAAAAAAACTACTACATCGCTTGGCGGTACGTCTTTGTCCTTAGGGTAGTAACTAGCCATGGCCGAAGCCTCCCACCAGCCAGACTTGGACCAATTTAGAAAATCTTAATCCAACCGGCTAGAAATCAAACCCAGGACCTCCGTTTTATAAATCCTACAGGCATAACACATTGTGCCTCAGAGGCTATATTCATGCACGTCATCAATATGCAAAACCCTCTAGACCTCTACATCGACTATGGAGACTTAATGACACCATTATCTCAAAAACGAACTAATGAAAATGCTATTGTAATAACAATTTAGAGGGACCTCGTTTTGTTGAGTGCTTTTCTTAATTAAGCGGTCTCTAAATGCCTATAGAAAGTCCCTAATTTCCGTAATATAATTTTATGGTAGGACACTTTCAAAACACATTTGAAACTCTAACCATTTAGTCCTCAATCTAACGTTCAATGGGTTTGTGGTACTGCTGATGGTCCACCTGATGTTAAGTGGTAAACCGTTGCCTGTACTTGTACTTCACTTAAACTGAGAAAGGGTGCTTAGATGGTTTGGGCATGTAGAGAGAATGGATGAAGAAGATTAACAAATGAGATTTATGAGACGAGGGTGAATGGAAACGTTGGAAGAGGAAAGCCTAGGCAAATGTTCCTAAACCAAATTCAGGATATTATAAAATAGGGCCAGATCAAGAGCATCTTAAGCAGCAGTACGCCCAGTAAGTCTTGGTAGCTTAGTCATAAAGAGCCGTATTAAAAGCCAGCTGTTAAACAACCAGGGCTTGTCAATCGCACTAGACCTCTGCTGTTTCGTGGGACACGTGTTTCGTACTGCCTGCTGTTGGACGTTGGGGGCCCAAGGTGATAGAATGGCGGCCCCGTAGGTACCGGAAAGCGCAGTGTTCTACGTACCAGTGGTCTACATACCACTAGATGGACTGACGACATCAAACGTGTCGCAGGGAGCCGCTGGCCATAGATGACTCAGGAAATTCAAAAGAAAGCTGTTAATGATGAAGATGACGATCATTTAAAAAATCTATTTTATGTTTTTCCCTTACAAAACGCCAATTTCATATGTGAGGATCTAATATCTGTATTCTTCTTTTCTTAATTATCTATGTGTAATCTTATTTGGCCTTATTTTTCTACCTATTTGTAACTGTATGTATTTCTAACTGTACGCTGTTGATTACAATAAAATAAAAATAAAAAATAAAAAAAAATATGATAAATACGAAGCTAAAAACTAAATGGTTATTATAAGATCGAGAGCTCGATCTATGTTTAACCACATATGACGATGTTTATTAACATATTGACGTACTGACATGATTATGAAAGAATCTTGATAAGTTATTACCCCCGGGCGTATGAAGATGTGTTCTAAAATTGATACGGTATTCCCGTTATGGTAGATGCATTAGTCGAATTATTCAACTGTTTACGAATACGTAAAATTTAAGTATATGTTTGTAATTGTAATTCGAATTAACAGCATTTTGACGTGACAACGTCTTATAATTCGATAGAGCCGGCTGCTCGGACGAAAAAACATGACGTCATGCGTCGTTACCTCGCTTTGAGGCGTTCCATGTAAGGCTTGAAGTGCAAGCGAGAGCGCGGAACGAGCGACAAAGAAGCACAATCGGCCTTTGCGTTCGGCAGCGTTCGACATCCGTCTATTAAATATAATTAATATATTTATTATAAATTTAATTTAAATTAATATTTATAAAAATATTCTTAAATTAAAAATTTTTATAACCAATGAAATGCTACCATTCCATCAATATTTTCTTAAGACATTGTCACGTTCAACTATCGTCAGTAAACCGATTTTACAGACAACCAATTTTTTTTTTTCAAGAAAGCGCATTTTTTTATTTAGTATACGTTAGCCTTTGACTGAATTCTCACCTGGTGGTAAATGATGTCGCCATTTAAGATGGAAGCGGGCTAACTTGTTAGGAGTAGCATGAAATACCACACCCCTTTTGGTTTCTACACAACTTCGTACCGAAACTTGAAATCATTGGGCGTTACGTTTGTATCGGTAGGGTGGTAACCAGCAACGGTCGTAGCGTCCCATCAGCCAGATAAGATTCAATTACGAAAATCTCAATTGGTCCAGCCGGGAATCGAACCACGGAAACAACGTGTATGTAAATAAATACGTTCACAATTTAATCTATAAAAGAGTATACGGTAGGTACTTACATCAAATAATCAATGTTTAAAATTGATGTCTGTCGATCTATCCATTTGTTCCGATTAAGCTCTAAACGTACTAATCAGATTGTAAAAATCATTTTGTATATGATAGCCAGAGTGACTTTAATAACCTTTAAATAGGCTTTTAATAACCAGAGTGGGCTTGTTTTTATGTAATTTGCCTGATATTCCTACGGGAACTAGAATTACGCAAGTGAAACCGCAAACGTACGCTAGTAAATGATGTAATTATTACTTTGAGTTTATTTATAAAGCTTAATAAATATACTACCAAACTATTTATGGACACATTTGTTTGAACATATTTATTTGTTTATACAAAAAGTTTTATTCAGTATACATTACCGAGAATGTATGAAATGAATGATTACTATACCTAATAATATGCAAAATGGATGCGATACGAGCTTCAAACGTTTTATTTTATGTTCGCTTCATGTTCACGTACAATGAACACACAAAGTGTTCGATAAATGTATTACATTGTAGAGTTGATGTATTCCTAAATTAATTACAATGAATAACTTTACTTACAAAACAAATTAATTTTTCTATATCTTGCGATAAACTGAAATGAGTCTATGATAAATTCTGGCTTTTGAAAAATTTTAAAATCATCTCCATGGCGCAGTAGATTTATAAGACTGAAGTCCTGGGTTTGATTCCCAGTGGGGTCATGTGAGATTTTCTTAAATGGTTTAAGTCTGGTAGGAAGGTTACTACCCTGCCGGTAAAAACGTACCATGATGCGATTTAGCGTTCCGGTACGATGTCCTTTTCGGTTTCTACACGACATCGTACCATTTGTGGATTTCGTCCTACTCCTAAAAAGTTAGTCCGCTTTCGTCTTAGATCAAAAATCCATAACTCCTGTAGATGCTGCTCCAAATCTGATGTCATAGTGACACTAATGTTTGCGTTGCTTATCATAAAAGTGTTACAGTCAGGAATCGAACTCATGACCACTATATGCCCGGAAATCGTAGAATTTTATACACTGTTATTCGTTAATTTTCATTTTTAAATTATTTTCACAACTCTCTTAATGTGGGTATCAAGTACAAGTGAAAGGGCTTGACGATTGGAGGTCTTTATTTCAATTTTATCAATTTATGCATTTTAAAATAAAACAAGTTAGTAATTATTAGTATATTTCTTTAATTTCAGCTGTCACAGATTCGATCCAGGGCAAATACGGCATGACATCTATAAAACGGCTGGGCGCGTAGCATCCTGGCCCTTTGATGCCTAATCCGATCTGAAAATATTAATAACTAGTGGACTTTCGACCCTTCTCTTAAGAGACCGGTACTGATTTTCGGGATACATATTATTGGCTTCGTTACTATTTACCCGACTGCATCAGAAGAAGGGTTATGTTTTTCGAGCGTATGTATGTCCATTTCTTCGGCACGCGCTACAGCCTAAACGGCTGAACGGATTTTGACATGTGAGGTGTCGTTGAATTTGTCAAAATTGTGGTAGTGACATAGGCTATATAAATTTTCAAAATGACGGCTGTAAATGAGGGAAAAAGGGGCAAACAAAAAATGGCAAAAAGTGTACTAAGTGCACCGTCTCATTTCTATACCATAAACTAAAACTAAAAAGTCTCAAATAAAATTATTATTATTATAAAAACAAAAAACCCGACTGATAAGAAGGTTCCCCGCAGGTTAAAGTATTTTGTCCCAGTTTGCAGCACCATAAAGTATTTAGAATTTTATACAGATATAGTGATCCTTGTTTTTTTTTTTCAGTTCATAACTTCTTATCAGTCGGGTTTTTTGTTTTTATAATAATAATAATTTTATTTATTATATGTATAGATAGATTATCGTTAACGTGCATAGCGTAGATAATATATTTTAGCTAATGGCCTAAGAAAGTTCATAGACTAAGTGGGTGATGGACAAAAATATGCTTATATAGTATTTTTAGGTAACCTATTCGAGAGCATGTTAAGCCGTCGGTCCCGGTCACTATCATTAATAAATCGTGATCGCTAATAAACGAAACATTGTCAACCTAAGCCCGCCAACTCGAATTTAAGCAGCATGGTGGGTTTATGCTCCCTTTTTGGAACGAAGTTCCTTATCGCACGTTGTGAAAGGGGGCTAGACGGAAAAAATTCGTACGAAAAGTTGTCACGACACTTTTTGATCAAAGGATCTTGCCGCCGCCTTTGATGTGTGTGCGCGTGAGCGGCGGGGGGCGCCCGCGCTGTATGCTGTCTCGCGCTCTCGTGGCGCCCTCTGGTGTTTCGGTGTACAACAACAATTATTATTATGACTTAAAAAAAATAAAATTTTATTACAATTCCTTCACTGATTAATCGAAAGGAACTTCGTTCCATCCGGGTGTCCCTTGACACCTCTCAACTTTTTTTGTCTTATAAGGAGGGATGCCTGGTCCAGTAGTGGGACGTTAGTAGGCTGATATTGATGTCTTACCAAAACCCAGGGTCCTGATGAGTTCGAAGCTAGCGCCATGCCGTTGTCCCACTCACAATTGTATCTGTTATTCTTACCAAACACACAATGGAAATTTTTTGGTGTTTTGATTTTTTTATACTGAAATAAATAAATAAATAAATATCACAGGACAATATACACATCACTATACAGCTTCAAAGTACAGTAGTAAAGTAAGTAGCTTAGGTTACTTGTAGTGTGGGTGCTTTGATAACTGATGAATATTTTTGTATATTTTATACATAAATACTACATACATAACACACAATAAACACCCAGACACTGAAAAATATCCGTGGGAATCGCGACTTTCGTGGAATTGAAGAGTTCCTTCAATTTCCCCAGGATATCATCAGCAGATCCTAACAAGACGATAATGTGACCACCTTGGATGTATGCCCTTTCTAATAAAAAAAGTATTATCAAAATCGAACACCACTGTAGAAGTTATGCGCAGTAGCAGGGTCACTATTCATTGCGCTACTTAGCTGTCAGGTCTTGTCTTTAATAGCTGATGAATAGTTTTACATAAATTAACATGGCGCCAGCACGAAATGTCTGGCGAGAACGCTTTGCTCGCCATCATTTGCAGCACCAAGTATGAACGACGAACCTCCAATAAATAACATCCTCAAATGCCGAGCATAGTTGAGCGAGTCTGCATCCAATACCTGGGCATTGCCCTAGTTATTGTAGTCTAGTTTCAACAGGTCACTTTTGGCATATCATTCATAGAGAAGTGAAGAATGAATCGATAATGCGTCCCGTCATGATTTTAACCTAAAGCTCTATTTTCCCATTATATATAAACTTGTATACAGAAATGACTCCATTCCTCATAAGTACAACACAACTTTGTACCTTAATGGTTTGAAAATAGGAATAAATATTATAATTCGCAGTTGACAAACTTGACGCATCGCTTCGTTTCGGCTTCAAAGCTTCGTTGAGGCTACAATTATAAAACTTACTCTAAATATAACTCGATCGTAGAAGTCTTCGCAAAGTTCTGGGGTAATATTTGTCATACTATAGAACACCTTTTCCAGGAGCTTATGTTCTGAAAGCAAAGAAAGACAAAAGGAAAAAAAAAGTGAAAGTAACAGTTACAAAAGTGAAAGTGACAGTTACATATACTTTAATTATAGTTATGTTCCCTACCATCGGTGTATCCCATAGCGTAAAGATGCCCATTAGGACTATAATTTTTACCAGCCAGACAAATCGGTGTTAGCATATCTGAAAAATGTGTATTTATTTGTGAGAGAAAGAAATAAATTTTTAACAAAAAATAGAACCGACTCAAAATGCACTAAAAAGTAAAAAATAACTGTGTCATTTAGTTGCTTTAATTTACTTAAGCATATCTATGAAGTCGGTGCCAGCAGTCTATTTAACGTAGTAAAGCAGTTTGTGGGTTCTAGGTAAATTCCTTAAGAAAACTTGGCTGGTTCTGTTTCTACACGACATTGTACTGGAACGGTAAATCACTTGACGGTACGTCTTTGTCACAGGCGGAGCCTCCCACCGGTTAGACCCAGACTAACTTAGAAAATCTAATACCGGCCATGTCTGGAATATAACCTCTATTTTATAAGTCCACCACACATGTCATGACAGATAACTATTATGCACTAAAACATAAATTTTTATAGGTATATTTTTATAGGATAGATACTCAGGCGTATGCCTTGTTGTTAGAAAGGAACTTCTGACAGACCTCCCTCCTTATACGGGATATGGAATTTAGACCGATCACGCTGATCCAATGCGGGTTGGCGCATCTACGCACTTTTTATTTTGGTAAGATCTTCATCAGGTAAGACGGGAACCAACTCCGGCTTTAGGGTGGGGCTCAAGAGTATTCGGTGCATCACACGTTAGTCAAATATCCAGAGGGGGAGGACCCAAAAGCACATTCGGACGTCAATTATTGGTGGAGATATGTCGTTGCCGACCATAGTCAGTGCTATAATCGGCAGCGAGACGGCGGACGGCCGCGATGGAACTGTGAGACGGTAGTGGGTGGTAGTGGGCGGACGGTAGTTAAAGAAGCAGAAGAGCGGATACGGGAAGCAGACCCTGATGCTCCTATAATACGTAGAGAAAGATGGAGTAGAATGAGGCATTGCTATGCTCAGCTACTCCCGCCATTGGTTAGGTCGTAGCAACATGGACGCATAGTATCAAATGTGCGTAAACGTCAAAACGTCACAGTAGCTTGCGAAAGCGATCCTGTGTTATTCGCTGGGTTTTACTGGATATTCCGGATTACTGGTCCCAAATACCCTTTCTGTGCAAACGCATTTTCCAGCGGTGAACAAAATCTACGCACCGTTAATTTGCACGTCAAGTTCCAACAACGCTATATCATTGTACTTTGTTTCATAGTCCGGGTGAGTGATGTAGTCCTTTACTTTACACGACCACTCTACGTTATTCTTAAGGTTGAACATAGCTTTGCCTTCTTTTCTGTAAAAAAGTTTTGAAAAAAATTAAAAATAATTACTAATTAAATGACAATTACATAAATAATTTATACTAAAGGTCACTCGCAGTTTCACCCGCGTTGTTTTCGTTCTCTCTCGTTATTCTGATGTACTCGTATAAGCTGTTATTTTTATTAAATTGTTATTATTGTTAAATTTCTTCAAAATTCATTCGTTAGTTTTTGCGTGAAAGAGTGACAAACTCAAACTCAAAATATCTTTATTCAATGAAATCTTTATGTTTATTATATCGTCAATTTTTAGATTATGAAAAGTAATGGTGATAATTAAAATCGGAGAGTTAAAATTAAAGCTACGAGGATTCCAAACGAGCCCTGGTCCTAAAAGAGCCCACAACAAACTCAGACAGGTTATTTATTAACAAACATACACACTTACAAACTGTCGCCTCTCACTACGTAAAACAAGTAGTATTCAATTCTGCACAGAAATATTTAACTGACTTGAAAAACTTCAACATATACTTACTTTAAATAAAATTTTGAAAATTTCGCAACGTCTTTTGCATTTACAATGGCATACTTCCTCTTTATTAAAACAATTCCCGTCACTCCTACACCAAATTTCTTTCCTTCATCTGTTGAGATAATAAGTCATTTATTGTTTACCATACCAGCACATTCATTCTGGCTTGTTTTTATCCCTTAAATGCATTTCACTGGCAACCATGCTCTTTAGGCTGAGACATTGATTTGCTTGGAGATATAAATAAGCATAACGTAGATGATATACATAGCATAAATAATGCAATCTAAGATAAAATCTCACTAACTTGTTAGGGGTAAGATCACACACCTTCGCTTTCTACACGAAGTTGTACCGGAACGCAAAATCGCTTGACGGTATCTCTCAGTCGGTAGGGTGGTAACTAGCCACGGCTGAAGCCAGCCAGACATTGACCAATTTAGAAAATCTTATACGGTCCAGTTGGTGATCGAACCCAGAACCTACGTTTCATCAATCCTGCGTATACCACTGCGCTACGGAGTCTCCCACCAGCAAGACCTGAACCAATTAGGAAATTTAAATCAGCCTAGCCGGGAATTGAACCCGGGATCTCTGTTTTTTAAATCCGCCCTAAAGCCGCCATGAAGGCCGACAAAATTGCAAGAATCTTAACAGCATACGATTGTAAAACAAGACATCCAACCGGGATTGATATTTACATTACTGCACGCTGAGTCAAACAGGGAATATGATAAGATATTCAAACAATACAAACTGCACTCATGACTCAATCACATTAAGAGCCTGCATCGCCAGACCTTTGTCTTCGCTAGACATTTTATAAAAGTTTAGGAAGTTGGTAGATTTATTGGGTTCATATCATTTAGTAGTTTTTGCGTGAAAGAGTAACAAACATACATCCAAACAAACAAACTATCGTCTTTATAATATTAGTAAGCATCACGTGTTCTACTGACATGGTTTAAGATCTGAGCGGTACCGTGCTGACCAAGAAGTAGAGGGAGGTTATTTTAATCCGTGCGAGTCCGACATACCAAGATCCGTACGGACGTACGTATGTCGGACGTATGTTGCACGTACGGATCCATAAGTCCGTAGGGATATTTCCTTCCCCAAGAAAAATAAAAAACAAGATTTGGACTGAGGATCCAGAGCCTCAACCATGCAACCCGGTTGTCTTCTAATGACACCATGGTGCAATTTCCATAATTGTCCACTCAAGTATACCTACAGCTGGTACACATACATATAACATTAAACGTTTATATTATCAGGGGGCAGTCACCTACAGGTACACACAAGCTACGTGGCCAATACGGCCGAAAAAAAATTCATTAAATATTAAAAATCTTTTACAAATTAAACAAAACTAATAAAGAAACTAACTAGAAAATACATGAAAAAGTGACAACTAAATGACTGACTTGGAACTTAAAAATCAATGTCAATGACAAAGTTTGAGCTTTTATAAAATCACGAAGGTCTGGCACTGCAGGCTCTCGCTCTATAACTATTTCGCTGTCTTCCCGTAGCCTTGTTATGTCTTTCATCTGAATAACCCAGCCGTTCACACACGTACGCCCAATATATTAAGATCTAGCTATATAAGTCGAAATCGTGCGATTTTATTTAAATATCGCACGACCCGGCTATAATTTACGCCGCAAATGAGATAAAACAATTACATTCTGTCGAATAAATCTACCGCCATGGATATGTTTTGACACAACGACTACAACCTATTTATCAATTAACGGTATTATGATATTTATCGTACACTACGCAATCTCCGCTGTTGTTCTACGAATAAGATATTTTACTTTGCTGTGGTATTAAAATTAATTTACAGAGTTCATGCTTGCTACATCGGTGTTTGTGTTGAGTAATAAAAAAAAATTGGTTTTCTGTAAAGTCGGTTTACTGACGATAGTTGAACGTGACAACGTCTGAAGACAATACTGATGGAATGGTAGCATTTAATTGGTTATTAAAATTTTTAATTTAAGTATATTTTTATAAATATTAATTTAAATTAATAAAATAATTGATTTTGATTTTATAAATTTATATTTTAAATTTATAATAAATGTATTAATTTATAAATATTTTAATTGTTAATTTAAAATTAATATATTTAATAATTATATTTAATAGACGGATGTCGAACGCTGCCGAACGCAAAGGCCGATTGTGCTTCTTTGTCGCTCGTTCCGCTCTCTCGCTTGCACTTCAAGCCTTACATGGAACGCCTCAAAGCGAGGTTACGCCGCATGAGTCATGTTTTTTCATGCGTGCAGCCGGCTCTATCGAATTATAAGACGTTGTCACGTCAAAATGCCAACCCGCTGGTCCGATGAACTCAAAATGGTAGTGCGAAGTTGCTGGATGAGGAAGACAGGATTGTGTGTGATTGCGCGCTCTCGGAAAGGCCTATGTCCAGCAGTTGACGGATACAGGCTGATGATGATGATGATAATGAATAAAAAATGAGTAAACGAAAATTAATTGTGATTATTTATAGCAGTAATTGACAGAAGCAGAAGGTCTACTTGGTAAGTGGTAAACGTACATACATATCGATGGAGTAATGTATTGATAAAAGATCACATCAATTCTCAAAGCTTGAAATTGAGTAGCCATTTGCAACAATTTTTTTGAAATATTTGAACAGTTGTTACCTCGCGGTCGCACCTACAGTGGACTTTCAATGTGTCTGGCAAGATGTAAAAACCACGAAAACTGTCCGGCTATTGAGGTAACATCTTTATATAGGCCCCCAAGTAACATATATAAAACTTAGCTTTTATACTATAACGAAAGTATAATTGTAATTTATCAAAGTTTAGGGGTGTCTGGCAAGGAGTAGCAACTATCATAAGTGTCCGGCAATGGATAACGAGATTTCTACAGTTATCCCGAAGAAAACATAAAAAAATTGAGCTTTATACTCTAACAAATTTTAAGTACTATTTTATACACCTTTACTACCTGTTACATGCTCAAGTAACCACAACCCAAACTCTAAAGTCGCTGGTCGTTCTTACCTGTATAGGGGACATGTACAGAGAAAATTTCAACTTTTATAAAATAATGAAGGTCTGGCCGTCGCAGGTTCTTGCTCTAATACCGTCACGCCTCATTCCGTTAGGGGTAGGCAGAGACCACGTCCTTCCATTTGCCACTACTACCACTCTCTCGCTTCTTCCCACTTATAATACTTACAGTAATATACTCTCAAGACTCCGAGCCACGGAAAAGTTTTATTTTGTCCAATATTTCCCTCGTGCGAAACCGTTGCCCTTGCATGGTCACATACTGACTGTATTCGTATAATTGATAAAGTTATTCTACCTGGAATGATACAGTTAAGCAAATTATAAAATGAATTAAAGAAATCTGATCAGCTGATGAGAGCCATGGGCCCAGCTGTATTGGCTGCTCTTTCGCTGCTCATATGTCAAAATCCGTCGAGCCCTTAAGGCTGTAACATGTGCCAAAGAAATAGACATACAAACATACGCTCGAAAAATATTACACGCAGTCGGGTAAAAATTAAGGATTGATAAAGTTATTATACCTAGAATGGTAAAGTTAAATTAAGTTAACTTAAGCAAATAATTATAAAATGAAGTAAAAAATCTTGAAAAAATATATACACGGGTAGCTGATGAGAGCCATCGGCACCGCCATATTTGCCCTGGCTTTTTATTTTGATTTTTATGCGATAGAGAGACAAAAAAATTGAAATGAAAAGGAAAAACATCACTTTAACAATATAATTAACTAGAGCGCGCCTGCGATTTCATCCGCGTAGTTCCCGTTTCCGTAAAACTTTTGAAATAAAAAGTAGTCTATCCAGAGTGTCAGCAAACTCCATACCAATTTTTTTTATCGACTACAATTTGGCCCTTGACTGCTATCACACCAGATGTTAAGTGATGATGCAATCTAAGATTTTATTAAAATCGCCCCAGCCGTTCAGTTGTAAAGAAGTACAAACACACATTCACAAACTTCCGCCTTTATAACAGTAGTATGATAATAATTATCCACGTTTTATTATTTACTTTTTTAAAATTTTGAGTTTAATAAAACAACATCTAGAATGATAATCATATTAAACACTTAGTTGAAATAATGTCTCACTATTTCAACTAAGTATTTCATTTTTGAGTTAAATGTAACAAAATACAACGTAACTAACATAACAGAAATAATATTGAGAAAAAGATATATTTTTTACGTGACATTTGACTGAAATCCAAAAGTTGATTAAAAGGAAATTATTTTTTAGCTATCCATTTTAGATTGAGCGTATAATTAATTTAATTTCAATGTACGAGTTGTTCACTAGAGAACGTACGTGGTTTCACCCGTGTAGTTCTCGTTTCCGTGGGAATTACGGGGTAAAATGTAGTCTATGTGTTATTCTGATATCTAAGCTATATTATTCATCAAAATCCATTCAGTAGTTTTTGCGTTGAAGAGTAATACACATCCAGCTATAGATAGAAACTTTCACCTATATAATATTAGTAAGGATTAACGGATATGGCCGAAGTATGTCTTATGACACCAATTTACCAATATTACAAAAAAATAAGTTTTTTGAAAAATGATAACGTTGAAAACCAATTAGCCATTTAAAAAAATGTTCCAGCGACCTTCTTTAGACCACACAAGAATTTCGTGTCAAAAATCACTACACAGTTTATTATTTCCATTCCATTGTAATTGAAATAGTATCGAAACTGGCAGTAAATTTTAACTTGTTTGCAATTGTTGCTCAGTTCTAAATCAGGAAAGCCCTTATTGATGATTACAGCGAAGAACTAAACAATGTAACTACGATTACTGGTACACTTGAGTTAAAAATTGATACGAAGCAGGTATTTGATGCGTTCCGCTAGGGCCTGGAATTTATTGAGATCGTAAAAAAATACGGATGCAAATTAAATACGGTTTTAATTTGTAATTACAGTTCCTTACGTTTCGATTTGTTTATTTGTTACTAAAAAGAGCTAAAATACTTTTAAGAAAAAAAAATTTAAAACCTTAAATAAAATTTTAGGCTTCAGAAATGTACTGGAAGACTGAGTTATCTTTATCTAGGGTTTATCAGCTACGGAATCGAAATACAGCATCATCATCATTATCAGCCTATTAACGGCCAACTACAGGGCCAGGCCTCCCTCCTAATAGGGGAGGGGATATGGAGCGTACACCCACCACGCTGCTCCAATGCGGGTTGGCGGGCTTAGGGTGATAATGTTTCATTTATTAACGATCATTATCAGATGTTGATTATAGTGACCGTGCTCTCCGAGGAGCGGGGGTGTAACACCGTCAACTTCCAGACTCCGGGCTTGGAATGTACTGAACATTTCATAGAAGAATGAAAAAGCTCAGAATTATTCCGTGACCCGACCCAGGAATCGAACCCAGGACCTCGTGATCGAAGCCACATAGGCTAACCACTAGACCATCGAAATACAGCTAAGTCTTTAAACGCAATATGTCAAAAAAGTAAGCGATATTTTCAATTCCTCAACATGAGATAAATGGCTAGTGTCGCATCGTAGGCTTACAAGTCTGCTTAAAAATAGATCCAGTAGCACTCGAAGTTGAAAAACACTGTACAGATATCATAATTATAAAATTAAACTTGTGTATTATTTATTGACGCGCTATTTTGAGTGGTAGGTGAGAAAATAGAGACTAAGATGGCAACGATATGGCTACAGGTAATCCTATAATGGGGATAGGCTGTACAAAGTGCCTGCAAGAGATAATTCAATTAGTTAGAAACTACATTAATTAGTTGATGACTGAATCTCTGGAGAGTGATAAGTATTTATGGAGTAATATGTATTTGTCGAAAGAGGAATTACCTTTTGGACGCAGGTACAAAGACTGGAATCAGAGACACTGAGAGAGTAACTCCGAACGTGGCTGAGAGAATAACTCCGAACATAGCCCGAGACTTGTGACACGGGTGTAGGTTTAAAAGAGATCTCAAAGTCACGGCCGTCAACACTCACCTCCTCTGTTCTAGTCATTCTCCTTGCCCAGCCAAATTTGTCAAAAGAGTGTAGGACAGTGTCAATAAATTAGGCCTTTGTATTCCAAGTAATTATAACTAAACCACAAATAGATAACTGAAAGAATAATTAAGAGAACCCCAAGACACCGCGACTCAAGCTGAGAGTAATAATTAATTCGTTTGCACAAATTAATTATCAGAGTTGTCTAGGTTAAGCGATAAGCAAAGTACAACGTCTGCACCGCGCCACGCCAGAGCCTAGATTGCCCACCAGTTGTAGACCCGCTCCTTTTATACAACTTAGAACGACTCAAGCAGTGGGGCGAGTGGGGGCATCGAACGATGCGCAGCCGCAAGAGGGCGCAGCTGGTACACGTGCAGTTCACAGACCTCCTTCCAGTCGCGTACGATGACGCAGGCGCCGTCATATTTATTTAATTAGGCATATGAGATTAGAACTACATTATATCAATGATATAGGATTGGAACAGAGCGGAGTACAGTGTGGAGTGTAATTTACAAGGACGGACATCCGATAGCGCGAGTCGTCGGTCCACGCCTCAGACAATACACGAGTGAAATTCACCATTGTTAAATCTATACATAACTAGTTATTGACCACTGCTTTGCTCGAATTAGTGTTTTTGTTACTTGAGTTTGTACGGGGCCACTAACTTATGTGTATAAATAAAAATATTAATGAGATCATCATAATAAGCCGATGGATGTGCACTGCTAAGGCATGGACCGTTTATAGAACTTCCAAGCACAAGATTCTGAGTCGCTATGGCCAGCGACTCCCGGTGACGCGTTTAACGTCTTCAATCCACCTAGTGTCAACCAAGTGTCAATTCTGCGCTTTTCGGTGTGCGGCAGCGATTCCAGCACCTTGAAACCCCAATGTGCATCATCTGTTCAAATTATAACCGCTCCATCACTTCAGTTTTGGGACAAGTGGAGCTAAATCGGCATTTCAGCTGCGGATATTTCAATTTCTAAAGAGAAGACGCAGATATACTTTACTTTGAATGACTCTGAAGTCAAATATATAAACATTATTATTTTTTCTATTTTCCTACTAAACATCATATCAAACAACTGTCTAAATGACAAAGTCAAAAAAAGACAAAAAATGTATAAAATGACAAAGGTCTGACTCTCACATGCTCAGAGTAATAGATCATAATTTTGAAACTTGAATTTAATATATGTCTCATGCAGTGATTCATAAATGCATAAGCACACTGCCTACCCTGAGGACACGTTACGAACTAATATTGGATACGCAATTTTCCATTTCTTGAAGTTAGTACCCATAGTGCCTACCCTAGTTATAAACCTTGTGCACGCCACTGGTCCCAAGATTATTAAGATTAATTTAATCATAACTCTACGTCGAATTAAATAATTGCCTTACCTCACTTAAGCCGGTCTAAGTCGCTTAGTCTTTTTGTGTAATTTTGTCCTTATTTTATCTTTTTCTTTTTATTTCACACACAATAATTTATTATTTTGTGGATTATATAATTATTATAAAATAAATATTTTAGCATAATACACACTATAATAAACTTTTTAAAAATATTTATTACAAGATTGCATCCTGATAATAAGTGGTGCAATCTAAGATGGAAGTGGGCTAACTTGTTAGGTGTAGCAAGAAATCCACACTTCTTTTGGTTTCTCCAAGACATAGCACCGAAAAGCTAAGTCGCTTGGTGGTACTATACGTCTTATGATTTGCATTGTCAGCCGAAGTTTCCCACCAGCCAACCAAACAATATTAAAGCACCCTTACGCAGTTGAACGAGTATAATATGCATTCCTTTATATGCCGTGTACGATTCCAAGATCAGATATAATTTTTGAGTTAACTCATATCATACTACTGTATGAATGGATGGACGTTTGGTGCTCTTTTACGCAGAAACTACTGAATGGATTTTGCTGTAACTTCACAATAATATAGCTTATATATCAAAGTAACACATAGGTCACACTTTATCCCGAAATCCCCATGGAAACTACGCGGGTGAAATCGCGGGCGTCCTCTAGTATTTAATATGTAAAAATAAATTTTATTACCTTAACAAGGTGTGCACGATAAAATTAATTTTGCATAAATGATCAAGAACATCTAACGTTTAAAAACAGAGTTCCTATGAAATAGAATATTTTCGTACAGTCAAGAATCTCAAACTGAGATCTCTAAAGAGCAATTATTCTCATTTGGATAAATAACGTGTAACCAGAAGTTTAAAGTTCTGAGTTGGCAAGCTATTCGTAAATTCACTATTGTAAAAGATTCCGAGTCTCGTAACACCATAACTAACGTATAGGCAAGGGCCCCCCGCGTGGAACAAATTAATGCAAACCATAAGTCCACGTCAAATTAACGTAAAACCACACGGACGACATGTCGCACGACTAAACTGTCGAGTTTCTTTCTGACCTTTGTAGTGAAAGAGTAATTATTATTATCCGGATAAGCAATACTATCAGAACGGATACTTTGTTCAGTCATAAGCTTGTTCACACATCGCGATATAAACTAAACTACGAGCGTTGTGAGCTGAATGTAGCGCGTGTTTTGATGTAATAACCTTTGTCGACTGATATTCTTAAAGTTGTGACTTAGATCGCTTATTTTTTAGAAAATATAATTGTAATATAGAAATAAATACCGTCCAGCAATATCTTTGTGCTTGATCTGAAGGATTTGCAACGAAGATGGTTCGGCAATTAAAATAAGTGCATAAGTATGTTGAAAGCCTTGAAGAGCGCATTGTAAGACATGGTCCTAGTTAGTGAAGTTCTAACGGACTAGACGGAACTACACAAGGTCTAAAGATCAGCCTGAGTATTTCCTAACTTTATTGTTTTTAGAAAATGAATATCATTGATCTCGCGTGCCATTAAATTATAACTCAATGAAGTCACAATATAAGACATACAAATACCACTAACGTACCACAAAGACGACAAGACAAGAAGTTTCGAAACAAATTGTCGTTATTGTGGTCATACGCGCTAATGCAAATCATAAGTCTACGTCAAATTACAGTCGCGATCAAGGAAACCTCTCGTTTGTACAACAATGTGCAATTTAAAGCACACGATAGAGGAGGTATGCAGATTGCTATCTAATGTACCCGCACTTACTTACATGCGCTAGGAATGCGTATGATACGAGTTTCAGACTTAGGTACCATAAACTCTCGGAATATAATATACCTAAGAGTATATACCTCCTTATAGGAGAGGGGATTTTCAGCTTAGACCTATCACGCTGCTCGAGGATTAGCTAGTTTATCGAGAAAATGTTTATTTCATTTAGTTGTTTTTATATCAATAATGTTTATTTTATTGTTTACAACTATTAGATGTTGATAATGATAACCGGGACTGACTGCTTAACGTCCCAGATAACGGGGGCGTAACACCGCCAACTTTCCGACTTCGGACTTCTATTTCTATTTCTTAGAAAAAGACAAACAGGATTTGAATCCAGGAACTCGTGTTCAAAGCCACAGCCTTACCACTAGATCAACGAGGCAGATGTACCAAGTTAAATTCTAATCCTTATGAAAACAATAAACCAACGACTTAATCCGTGTGGAATCCCATTTTTTTTTCGGATAAAATTATCGACTCCATGTTTACCCGTGGTCCATTAATTATGCAATTAATAAATTCAAAACTGAATTAATAATAATCTGGAATGATGATTTATAACTTGACAGTGTCATTTACGGTTTCGTTTCTAACTCTCTCTATCTATAGAGTCATGTTAGAAAGAGAGTCATATAGAACAATGGACTCGAATCACTGTCGAGTTACGAAACATCGGTGCAGAATAGCACTACAATTCGAATACTTATACACTATACAACTATTACAAGGTATATCATCATCATCAGGTACCTTCTTCAAAATAAAGTTTGACAATCAGGTGGAGAAAAGTCTTTCAGAAACTTGTGAAACAGTTGCAAACTTCTTATAGCGAAGCTTGGTCATCTCATTGTCTCCCAGATGCACGTTTTTCGGTTATCTTGCCTTCAAAAATCAAAGAACATACACTGGATCCTTAGGAAGTCCGGTGAAAATATCATGAAGGATCTTTTAAATCCATAGTGCAGGTGTTCTATATAATTCTTGTTTATTGCATAGCAATGTCTAGGATACAGATAAATACAATAGAATCGCCCATAACTCCAGTCGTATAATGTGCGCATAAGTGCAGCTATTCACACACATGCACAATTACCCTGTCTTCGCCGCATGCTTAGCGTCCCACTACACCGTTAACACTGATGATCTTGTAAAAGCTCCTACGACTATAAATTACCGCCTACGTCGTACATTGCTAAAATTCAACAATCATTGCGCCCAATTATGTTTACATGTGTCGATAACTTTAAATGCAAACTAGAGGACGCCGCGGTTTCGCTCGCTTGCTTCTTGTTTCCGTGGGTATTTCGGGATAAAATGTGGCCTATATGATAGTAAAAAATGTCAGCTAACTCCATACCAAATTTTATAAAAATCGCTTTAATTATGAAGAAGTAACAAACAAACTCACAAATTTTCACCTTTACTTTTACGGTGAGCGGGAAATTGAGTATGTTAACAAACAGCCAGAAGGGAATAAAACTTAAAACACAAAAAGACAAACTTAATAACAATTTATTTACAAAGACATCAAATATGATCAAAATAAAGCATTCTTACAGTAATTACTTAATTAAACATTACGCGCACAGATTCTTACAATAGTTAAGCAGCACGACAGCACAAGCCTCGGACACTAACGTGAATAACCACAATATTCCATAGGGGCATATTTTATAGCCTACCGCCCGCCATTTTTGTTGGCCGAGTACCGCCCCTAGTCTATTATCTATAGTCTAAACGCGGTACCACAATACAGCAAATAAGGCCACTATATTATCTATAGTATTTACAAACAGAGTATACAATGCTGCCAACAAGTAAAATCTTTGTCGGTCTTTTTTCCCTACATAATTTTAGGCGTCATATTGTATAGTCAATCTCCTGCCTCATTAGCCTTGTGAATGCCTCGTTGATCTAATGGTTATCGCTTGGCTTCGATCACGATGTTTTGGTTTCAAATCCTGGGTCTGGTTACGGAATAATTATTATTGTCATTCTTGTATGAAATATTGAGTGATCGTTAAAGAATCTAATATTATCACTCTAAGCCTGCCAACACAAATTGGAGCAATGAGGTAGGACCAAGCTCCATATTCCGTCTCTTAGAAGGAGGAAGGCTGTAGTGGGCTGTTTAAATAATACGATAGTGATGATCCCGAAGGAGATGACTTCATTAATGGTAAGTGAGTGATTAAAGCGGGCAAACGAGCATGCGGGTCACCTGATGTTGAGTGAATACCGCCGCCCACGAACATTTGCAACACCAGAGGCACTGCTAATGCGTTGCCGGTCTTTAAATAAATTGTTTATTCGCCCTTTAAATACCCCCATGATAAAATTGGCAGGAAATACCTCACGTTTATAAAATTAGTAATGCAAGTACTTTTTGGAAAATTGTTAGTAGGTATACCGCATCAGCGGAAGGATAATACGCGAGTGTTCCACGAAGCGATTACTAGATAATCAGCGTTAACAATAAAGTGTAGGCAGGCGTATCGCCTAAGCGTTTTGTGAAGACGCCGTAATAAGTATGATGGTGGTTTATGTGGGAACATGGTGCTTACGCGCTCATTACCTCGTGAGTTATGGTCCATTTTATTGCATTTGCTGATTTGAGAGTTCCGGGATTCGAATTGGATGTAATTAATTTGTTATTCATTATTGTACATGCAATTTTTACATAATTTAGCATTTTTACATTCATTTATACTGCACTGAGTCCTAGTGTACGCGCGGGACAATCGAAGGCGTCTAATTATACAACCTACAGTTCCGGACAAACTACCGAGGTTACCTTCCCTACATATTAGAAAAACAAATTTCTCCGTTGCGTGTGTGCCTGTCTGTTTGTTGACGATAAATTCGAAGACTTCTGAACGGACTTCCATGCAGTTCAAACTGATAGATAAAGCGATTCCTGACAAACGTTTCAGTGTATAATTTGTTAAGTTTATGCGTAAATCAGTTGAATTGTGACGATAGTTGTAAGAGAAAACGAAAAAATTTAAGCCGCTTGGGAGCTTTCATCGAAAACACTGCTTTATTCGTTTGAGATATAACAAAACAATGTATGGTGGGTTTGTCACTCTTTATTAGTTTTAGTTCATAATTCCACATTTTTAAATTATTTACGCTGCGTTGCGTCTTAGTCTACGCGCGACCATCGCAGGCGACTAATTTTTATATCCGGGTAACAGACAGGTTTGTAGTAAAGCTCGTCATATCTTAACTTATCCGAAGAAGTAGGTACTACCACCTTGCCGTTCTACTACCGAGCAGCATTGCTATGTACTTTTCTGAGGGTGTTCTAATCTAATCTTAATAGTTTTGACAGGAGCAATAAGAGTCCTGATGACCGCATATGCTGTGTTCATCAGGACTGCGCTGGTCTTCCATGAGGCCCGTAGGGAGCCTATTCCTAGTAGGTAGTTCCTCTCAATCCCTAGTATATTCTGCGTTTGTTTCAAGCAGATTGTTTAAATTTAATTAGAATAAGTTTCATATTTCTCTGTAAATGAAAATGTAAATATTTTTTTAAAGAGAAATAAAATATTCTTTAACCTCAAATACCTTCACCATAGACCATCTGTTTTTTTATTTAACTATTATTATACACAATAAAAAAACATTGTTAAAGGATATAATATCACTGATTTAAATATTATGGTTCAATCTAGGATAATAATTAATATAAACTATACAAACTTCATCAAAATCTGTCGTATATTTTACTCGTAAAACTTAAGGTTTATTCTAAAATATTATAATGTTAGTACAAATAACAGATAATTGGAGAATCCTAATAAATAATGCATTATGTATAGCAAAATTAAACATAATTGAATAAATAAAAGCAGTAAAATAAATGTAAACTTAATTGTATGTTCTCCAGAATAAACGGATCACAATTTAAATTCATCCAGAAAAACTCGAGCTTCACTAACTCGAAAAAGCTGATGTCAATCAATTGTTACATCCAAGATAAGTCAAAGAAAAACTTTTGCTGTCAATCACAGTTTGAAATTGAATATTTGTCTCCCAAAATGTTGTTCAAAAAACTAAGTAAGCACATACGAGATGGCGCAATGCTTGCATGACGCTATAAAAAACTGAGATGCCTTCAATCACAGTAAAAACAACAAGCAACGTGCTAAAAGATTTAAGAGAAGAAATGGTTTTATATATTATAATTATGAAATGTTATATGAAATTGCGGGGCGCACACTACTGACCTGTGAGAGAATCTCAGGGATGAGGAAAATGTAATGGAAAGTCGCGTCGCCGCCACTTTTCAATTACAAACTACACTCATTATGCCCCACTACTACTGTGGTTTCTTTAAACAAATATTTAAAACCCCGTCTCGTAAATATACTTTTCACAATTTTCTCAAGATGGGTATCAAATGAAAGGGCTTGACTAGAAGAATACATTATGAAAGTTTCTAATCCAAGATGGATACATTAGTGTCGGGGGTTTTTTAAAACTTTAATTTAATATTGTCTTCTATCTAAACTAATCACACATTACTATCATATCATACTTGTAGGACTGACTTCAATTTTGTTACCTAGTTCAGAAATGCTATTGAAAGATATATAGTGACCATCGTAAAAAAACTAATTGTTGAGTAAGTAGTTGCAATTTAAAACTGTTTATAAATTCTTAAAAAAAAAACGTATCATTACTCTTTCTACTAATTTGTTCTAGAGTTCTAGACCAACCGATCCATTTTTCTGACAAACGGAAAAAGACAACGTATAAACGCCCCTACTCGTAGAGAAAGTACGTGTTACTTTATGCCTTGAACCATCTTTAAGATTTGAGCTTGTTAAAATTGTCGTATATGGTTCGTAAAGAATATATACATGCTTGTAACGAATTCTGTACGTGAGATCCATCCTAATGTGCTTATATTTATAAAAATATGCTTACACGAATTTTGGTGAACACATTTTACAAGTATTACATAAGTAATATTAGCCACGTTTAGCTTAAAGTTTCTTTACTGTCTCGAAACTGGCTTACTTCTTGACATGTTTTTTAGATAGTGCTCAGGACACTTAACTTGTAGTTAATTGTTAAACTGAGTGACAGAGTCAAGAATAGTATAATAAGAGAAAAGAAGATGTAGTGACTAAAATTGAGAAAGGTATGCTTATATGGCTTTGGCATGTAGAGAAAAAGGATGAAAGAAGATTAAACGCTGAAAGGGAAGGCCTAGGCGAATGTCCCTGGAGTAAAATTTTTTTTGTCATTCGGGGAACCATTTTAAAATGAATTTCCTGAAATAAGTGTATGACACCGAATGTGACCATAATCTTAAAAACTTGCAATTATTAAGATTTAAAAAATAAGTATAAAACTTGTGTCTTCTTGTAGTTACCAAATTGCTACTCAAATTAATTTTAGGTAATTAGGTAACGTATATCTCATTTTCGTTTGATCCATTAATTATGGGAAACCCTTTGTTGCATAAAACATAAAATCGAGAGTGAAATTTTAATGTAGAAACATTCATTCGTAAAATAAGAAATATGAAATATCTGAGAACGCCTTCAGTTTCATCCGCGTAGTTATATAATGTGGCATATGTGTTAATCCAGGGTGTCAGCTAACTCCATACTACAATTATTGAAATCGCTTCAGCCGTTTAATCGTGAATAAGTAACAAACATCATCATTATCAGCCTATTAACGGCTCACTACAGGGCCAAGCCTCTCTCCTTCTCGAGAGGGAATATGGAGCGTACACCCATCATGCTGCTCCAATGCGGGTTGGCGGGCTTAGGGTGATAATGTTTCATTTATTAACGATCACTATCAGATGTTGATCACAGTGACCGGCACCAACGGCTTCACATGCTCTCCAAGGAAAGGAAGTGTAACACCGCCAAGTTCCCATCTCTGGGTTTGGAACGTATTGAGAATTTCATAGTTGAATGAAAAATTCAGAATTATTCCGTGACCCGACCCAGGATTCAAACCCAGGACCTCGTGATAGAAGCCAATTAACCACTAGACCAACGAGGCAGTCATACTTTCGCCTTTATAATAGTAGTAAGTATGATCATATTGAACTAAAAGCCGAATTCCGTGTAATAGAAATAATAAGTAAGTAGTCAGTAGTTTAATTATAAAAACGTTTGGCTATTTACAATATTCCCACAAGCATAACCTTTCCTCGATCATATTGTTTCCGGCAAAAATATTGTTTATAATGATAAATAATGTAATTCGTTTGACAGATTATAATGATCTTAAGGTCTGAGAATATATCATACTGAACTATCAACTACTTAATGATTTGTTATGATTTATTAGCTGTTTGCACACAAGTTTTAAATGCCGCCAATAAAGAATTTATTGTTTTTGCAATGCATATTAATGGAATGGAAAAATATTTGAAATATTTGTGAATAAAATATTATATAGATCAAAGTGTGAGCCTTTTTCTTGAATTGCTACTTCTATCGAAGGTCAACGATCTTTGTAGCAGTATGAATTTTGGACACTGCTCTTATATTATAAAATCACTGGTGCAGATGTTTCAACCAGCATGTTTTTTTTTCCCAGGCACCTTTTGCCTTGTATCTTCACTGAATAATTTGTAGCAATTGGTCTATAAATTGTATTAATTATCGGGTGTGATTGTTGTCAAGCGCAAGCCTATCTACCATAAAAAAAATAAAGAAAAAACTTATGTCCTAGATATTTTGACGACCTCCGTGGCGCAGTGGTATGCGCGGTGGATATATAAGGCGGAGGTGCTGGGTTCGATTCCCGGCGGGGCAGGTTGAGATTTTTCTTAATTTGTCTTGGTCTGGCTGGTGGGAGGCTTTCGCCGTGGCTAGTAACCACCCTACCGGCAAAGACGTACCGCCAAGCGATTTAGCGTTCCGGTACGATGTCGTGTAGAAACCGATAGGGGTGTGGATTTTCATTCTTCTCCTAACAAGTTAGCCCGCTTCCATCTCAGATTGCATCATCACTTAACATCAGGTGTGATAGCAGTCAAAGGCCAACTTGTAATCATTAAAAAAAAAATATATTCTTCCTTTTTCTTCTTAACAGTATTTAGTATCTTCCGATTTTCCCAGCTCGTTACAATACAATTTATCTCTCATGTTATCTTCCCAATACCTACATATCTATAGAAAACCAAATAGAAGACAATAACCAATAGTAGAAAATAACATTTTAGTCAAAGGTTTATTTTTTAGAATGTTATTTTTAGAAGAACTCTAAGCAGTTATTATAGATTGTTTGCACCACTGCAGTCTGATATTTTATTATTTAATAAATAATGAAAAAATATCAATGGTTTACGTGCTCTTCAAGGCACGGAGGCAGTCGGTATACCAACATCAACTGCCTAACTACATCCCTGACGTTGTTCGTGATTGATTGGTGTCGCAAAGAAATTCTTCGAAAAGAACAAATATGTAGAATAATCTAGGTTATAATTATCTAGTTCTCAATATCAGAACAAAATATAATAATTACTGAGCAAAAGTTACACCGCAGGGATATTATATTATGTTATGAGAAATCAACCGCACTGTTTGTCATTTGAATTATATATGACCACAAGAATGCCATATACATTACCTATATACTTAGTGTGTTGTAGCGGCCATAGAACGGCCGTCCTTTCATTTTTGGAAAAACTAAAATGTAACCACTTTAGAAAAAACAATTGTAGGATGTTTTGCCGGCTACGTGGCGCAGTGGTATGCGCGGTGCATTTATAACATAAAGGGCCTGATTCGATTCTCGGTGGGGCAGATTGAGATTTTTTTTAATTTGTCTTGGTCTGGCTAGTGGCAGGCTGTCGCCGTGGCTAGTTACCACCCTACCGACAAAGACGTAGCGTCAAGTGATTTAGCGTTCCGGTACGATGCCTCCCACCAGCCAAAAACCCCAAAAATGAAGCTTGTTCTAAATTTCTAGACTATTAATACTATTGTTCGTCAATAAAAATGTTGTTGGTTGCCATTCACATATGAAAGTTTATAGCTCTAATAAAAATAAATAGAATCAATATTGTAAAAAAATAAAATTTAAATACAAACCTTGAATGGGGCGCCATTGTCCCAGTTAATTATGATATCATACATCAACTCTACAATGAGCTAGGAGAGAAAGAAATAATACATCAAATAAAATACAGGCTCAGAGCTGGCCGACGAATCTCGTAATCGTTTATTTCGAATGTAAATATCAAACTTCAGGTTCAGCAAAGGTTTATATACTTGAGTCATCGAAACGAAAGAAACGAACTAATCATTCCAGAAAAACTGACATTTTTGCTTTTGATATATAAGTACAGTGATAATACTCGTCCTCTTTCACATGTCGGTCATTTGATTACGTTTATTCTATGGATAACATTGAACTTACTTATTTCTTAATTAATTTGCTAATATTAAAAATTTTTTAACAAAAAATAGAAACGACTCAAAACGCACTAAAAAGTAAAAAATAACTGTGTCATTTAGTTGCTTTAATTTACTTAAGCATATCTATGAGGTCGGTGCCAGGAAGTTTAAGGAACATTTATTTAACGTAGTAAAGCAGTTTGCGGGTTCTAGGTATTAATGTCCTTAAAGTAGAAACCTTGGCTGGCACCGACTCCTAGATATGCTTAAGTAAATTAAAGCAACTAAATAACACAGTTATTTTTTACTTTGTAGTGCGTTTTGAGACGGTTCTGTTTTTTGTCAAAAATTTTTATTTATTACTTTTTAGTGATTTATTTATCGCCACGTAACCACGTAACGTACTCGTACTATACTGTCATAGTATATTATAGGTACTAGTAGCCAAAAGCTACCGATACTTTCACAAAAACCGAAATCGCTGCAAGTGTGCTTATAAAATTTGAAGAGTTCCTTCAATTTTCCCAGGATATCAGCATCAGATCCTAACATGATGACAACGAGACCACCTTGGAAGTGTGCCCTTTCCTAAAAAAAAGAATTATCAAAATCGGACAACTCTGTAAAAAGTTAAGCGTTGTCATACAAAATAAAAATATACGTGTCGAATTGAAAACCTCCTCCGTTTTTTTTTCGTCAGTTAAAAATCCATCACGAATCTAGGATTATCCTTTACAATATGATAATGCTAGGAACAGTTGGCAAGCTTCTTACTACTAGTTCAACTAATCTTAAATTCTGCTTAATGTTAAAGTAGCAGTGTTGTATATTCTAAAACGACAGGCGAAGAATTTTTGTAGCTACTGACATTTACCTACGTGTTCTAGTAGACAGTCTCTTACACTAGTCAAAGAGTTGTTAAAAATCGGCCGGCGGTTCGGGAAAGAGGAAAAAAGTCGATAACTCAAACAAATGGATTGTATTATTACCGCATTATTCAAAATCTCAACCCTCGGGAGGAAGTATTAAGTGTCAGACATATTAGTTACGAGTTTGAAAAGAAAGTGACTGTTCTCGTTGTACAACGTCACGACAAAACAAGTATTGACGGTTGGAATATGATTTGTGATGCGATATCTAGATGTTGTGGTGGGGTAGGAGGAGGTGGTGTATGTTACCATTATAATGTAATTTTTAAACATAGTAAAAATATTAAGATAAACGTTTAAAAAATAAATTAAATTAAAGGTTAAATTGCATATTCTATTTATTAAAATTTTGTAATGCGTTTTTTATTATACAAAGATAAACGTACGATATATAACTAATAACGTTATTTAAATATATAAATTACATCTATGGGCTGGAGCACCTGAATGCCCACTTCTTCCACTGAGTTGTATTCTAAATAATATATATTATTATTATTATTTATTGAAAATAATACAAAATAATAAATATTTTTTTTTCTCTCATTTATATTTATTTACATATTTTTTAAAAATTTTTAACAATGTTATAAGTAATACAAAAATATACATAAAAACACTATTAAAAATTTATAAAAAAATCTTCTCCTCCGTTTGCGGGGCCTTTGCGGATCCAAGCAACCGGTGGTCAGGGCTCCAGAGTGAGGAACCTCCTCACAATACGCGCCGTTTCAAGGACTACTGCCTTCTGTATCCGACCCCTGATCCAACAATTAAGCGAAAGCTTCTTAAGGTGTTGATCGAAGCTTTTCGCAAAAAGACCATGGACTGAAACGACTATCGGAACAATAATAGTTGACTCAACATTCCACATGGCGGTAATCTCGTGAGCAAGGTCCAAGTACTTTGATACTTTTTCCTTTTCGGCTTTCACGAGGTTATCGTCATGAGGAACAGTAATATCAACAATTATTGCACGGCGTACTGATCGATCGACTATCACTATATCAGGTCTATTGGCTACAATATACCTGTCAGTGATAATCGTTCGATCCCAGTAGAGCAATGCACTGTTATTTTCAAGAACTGGCGCTGGGTCGTACCTATAGTCTCTCTCTGCAGTCGTTTCTTCATGACTGAATATCGTGGTCCTGGTATGATCCAAGTCTCGAACGAGTCCACGCCTTCCACCTGCTCCTGTTGGTGGCCATCTTTGCTAGCGCATAGAATGACTGCTTGGACTCACTCAGCTGATCAGCCCATCGTGTTGGGGAACGGCCTCTAGCTCTTTTTCCGTCCGTGCTACCCGTTATTATTAGCTTTTCCAAATTACTGTCTTCCCGCCTCATGATGTGTCCAAAATAAGCCAGAATCCGTTGATAGCAGATGGATGAAAGCCTGACCTTGATTCCGAGCTGCGACAGAATAGATTCGTTCGTGCGCTTAGCTGTCCAAGGTATTCTGAGCATGCGCCTCCAGCACCACATCTTCTTGCCTTTATGGTCCAAGTTTCAACTCCATACATAAAGATGGAGAAAATTAATTTGATATGCCTCGATTCCTCCAGATTTTATTCAGACGTGACATAGCGCTCTTTGCCATTGCTATGCGTCTCTTTATCTCTGGCGCACAGTTGCCGTCACTGCAAATCTGGGATCCGAGATAGACATATTCCTGTACGATATCAACAGATGGTATGATGTTGGTGTTGAGTAATTTCCCCGCCCGATCAACTATCATTAGTTTAGTTATACGTACCTATAGTAAGGCATCTCAAAATCGACAAGGCCGTACTGAAGAGCAAGTTGTTGGTGGATTATCCTGGCTACTTGATTATGTCTGTGCAAGTATTCGCCGTTAGCAAGATAAGGACATCCGGAAACTATATGCCTGAGGGACTCCCCAGGATGATGACACGCTCGACATATGTCTAGAGTGCCATCTTTCATAATATGTTTCCGGTAGTTTCTCGTCTTGATCACTTCATCCATAATTGCACAGACAAAACCCTCAGTTTCCCCAAAGAGGTCACCGAATTGCAACCAAGATACTGATGTTATTTGACCTTGTAGAATCGTCCATGCAACTCCTTACTCTTCCATACCGCCACGCGATCTGAGTTACTAATTACTTTAGGCTTGCGCCAGTTCTCTTTGCCAAGGGATAGCGGGGTGAGACCCTTGTCCACTGCAACAACATCCTTATGCATACACACATTCATCTTGAGGAAATATTCCCTGAGATTGCACACCTCACGATTATGAAGGTTCTTGGCATTTAAGAAGCCACGTCCACCACACTTGCGTGGGAGGTACAACCTCATTACAGATGAACGTGGATGGTGCATCCGGTATGACGTCAACAGTTTGCGGACTTTACAGTCCAGGGAATCTAGTTCAGTTTGAGTCCACTTTAGAATGCCAAAAGTGTATATGAGTAAGGGCATGACTAAAGAAGCGTTCCTTCACTGCCTGTTTCATATTCCCTGCCTCAATACCAAGTGCTTCTGACATTCCAAGGTTTTCTGAAAGAACTATATTCTCTGAGCTCACAACTCTGCCTCGCTCTACATTGATTACCGCACACTTGTCTACACCAAATTCCATCCCTATGTCATTGCTAAAGTTCTGAGTAATCTTCAGCAATGACACAAGGTCTGAACGTTTCGATGCATAAATATTATTATTATATTTATATTATTGTTATTAAAAGCGAGCAATTTGCTTTGTTGACAATTCCAAGCTCACAAACTAGTTAGAGAGCTTAAAACACTGAAGAGACATTTTTTCTTTTCACCTACACCATCTGGATGGCTGGTTATCTACAACCACCATATTTTACAGATCGATTCTATTGCGCATTTGTAAACTACCTACCTACCAGGCTCTGGTGTTGCGAATGTACATGGGCGGCGGTAATCACTTAACATCAGATGACCCGCATGCTCGTTTGCCTGTTTTAATAATGTTTTAATAACAGTGTGCAACCACTGCAGCAGGTAGTTAGTTCATTAAGTTGTGTGTACGTAGACAAAATTATTAAGTAAATAATAAAATATATTTCTCCGTCATCCGTTGATGTAAATTTGAAAGGTATAATGGAAACACTTCCACCGTGACAATAGCCCATACAAATATGTACACATCTCAAACCACATGGGTGATCCCTTTATGCCGTTCCTAATAATATCTCCGACTTAATTATACGATACTAGCTTACTTCAGGAACTAATTTCTTTTGTATGAAATGTAGATCATACAATATCTATATATATCTATATATAATATAGTACCTAGGTACCAATAACATTATAACAAGAAAAAAAATTAGTCCAAAAATACATTATAATATTTGAAGTCCTCAATAGTCAAAATATTTATATAGTGCCTAGTACCTACGGAATTTAAGTTTAACAAAAAGTAAAGTTAAACTTCTGCGTGGTTAGTTTGGCAAGATAACGGAATTTAGAATTGAACGGGAGGAAGACCACGTTAAGAAGTCAGCCATTATCACCTTAAACCCAGCAAACCGCAATGTAATAGGTCTTGTTAAGTCCCATATACCTTATACTATAAGAGAAAATGCCCTCCCTAAAAATAATAACAAAACTTACTTGAACTATCAATATCATAAAAGCGTCAGAATAATTCGGCTTTAACTCCAAATGACCATTTTCGTCAATCAAAAGGGTTCTGAGTACAAGCGCGGGATCTTTTTTTGTCACCGTGGTCCTATTGTGGCTTATCCATGGGCATAGTAACCTCGTAAATATGTCATCGGCCTCGATTATAGCATTCCGGATAGTGACACCATGCTTCTATAGACAATTCCCGGCTGATTTTATGAAAAAAAAACGATTTTTGATTTGATTTTAATCAAAGTGCATCACAATTCTGTGACAATTCCTTATTTAATTATTAATTACAATCCATTGTAACTTGAACATAGTTAAACAAATACTATTTTTAATCTTAGTTGCGCTGTATACGTGCATTGTAAGGCGGAGGTCTTAAGTTCGATTCCCGACCGATTGAAAATTATTGAATTTATCCGGGTCTGGCTGGTTGGAAGCCATGGTTAGTTATCCTCCTATCGACAAAGAGATACCGCTAAGCTATTTAGCGTTCCGTTACGATATCGTGTTAAAGGGGTGTGAATATTATCTTACTCCTAACAAGTTACTCCGCTTCAATCTTAGATTGCATCACCACTTACCATCAGGTGAGATTGAGGGCTAACGTCTGCTGTAAGACTCGGACCTTTGAAGGGCCATTACAAATGGGTGTGGGCGATAAGATATCTAACATCACATCCCATCCGTAATCGTGCACATGGCGACCCTACGCGTCGTCCTTCAAGCCAAAGGCTCGATATTATTTACAGAGATTTATGGAATAACAACACAATGAACGTTAGTATATCTTTTGTATTCGTTCGTAGTTCACCGCCGATGCAGTCGGTATTGGCGGATCGTTTCTTATTTTTGTTTAATACTATGTAGATAACGTACCCACGACTTTTCGAGACTTCAATCACTTACCTTGATTTTGTAGCTAATATTACCTATAAGCTCCGACATCGCTGCATATGTGCCTGTAAAGTTTGAAGAGTTCCTTCGATTTATCCAAGATCTCATCATCAGATCCTATCATGATGACCATTTTGAAAGTGTACCCTTTCTAATAACAAAAGAATTTTCAAAATCGGACTTGTACTTGTAGTTCCGGAGATATGCGAACACAAGCATAGTATTTGGTATATTTGTTCAGACGCTGATATAGACTAACATTATGCGAAAACTGGGCTGTTCTGGAAATATTAAATACATACGAGTCCAATTCTCTCCTCCTCCTTTGAAGTCGGTTAAAAAAACATTGTCATTTTTTAAGCTATATGTACCTAAGTTTAAAATGTATTTTTAGGCAGTTGATTCGACATTAATAAATATGACATTCGTAAAGTTTAGAAAAATTTGCCTGTCGTAGTTATTATGACAGGTTAATTTTTCTAAATTTTTCTAATTCCACGCGGACGGGGTCGCTGGCAAAAGCTAGTAACTCATATTGCTGTCTCAAGCCTAAGGTTTACGAGTAAATAACCAATTCATACCTTTCATAAGCAACTCTTCCTGCTCAAGCAACAACCGAACAGAATTGTTACAATCTTTATTGAAATCGGCGATAATTTGTTAAAGATTAACGTTACAAATTGTTTGTTACAATCTTATTTGTAACATTTATCCCTTGGCTTGATTACGTCGGTTCCTAAACCTTTGTATTTATTCTACAAACGACTTAGCGGATTCCTTATAGATTAAATCAGACCAGATAAATATAATAATAGATCAATGACTAGTGAAAATTCTTTGGATGATATTGGTTATTAGGTGAGGAAACATGAATTTTGGCGGTCTCCGTGGCGCAGTGGTATGTTCAGTGGGTTTATAAAATGGAGGTCCTGGGTTCGATTCCCGGCTGAGCCTATTGAGAAGGTCTGGCTGGTTAAAGGATTAGGCGGAAACTAGTTACCATCTTACCGACAAAGACATGGCGTCGGCGATTTAGCGTTACAATGTCGTGTGGAAACTGAAACGGGTGTGGATTTCATCCTACTCCTAACAAGTTAGCCCGTTTCCATCATAGATTGCTTCATCACTTACTAAGTACTCATTAAGTATAAGGTGTGATTACAGTTAAGGGTTACCCCTTGACTGTAAATGTACACGCCTGTAATAAATAAAAAAAAAACTAAACGAATTTGTGAGCAGTAATATTGCGATTGATGAAGAATGCGTTTCTATCATCATTATCAGCCTATAAATGGCCCACTACAGGGCCAGGCCTCCCTCCTTACAGGAGAGGGAATATGGAGCGTAGACCCACCACGCTGCTCCAATGCGGGTTAGCGGGCTTAGGGTGATAATGTTTTATTTATTAACGATCACTATCAGATGTTGATGATAGTGATCGGGACCGACGACTTAACGTGCACTCCGAGGCACGGGGGTGTAACACCGCCAACTTCCTGACTCCGGGCTATGGGATTCTATAGAACGTAAATTTCCACAATCTTTATTAGTTTCCATCGGTTTATTGAATCTTACGAAGCGGCCTGATCTAAACATCATATATTATTCTTTATTCATTACAAGTAAGCCCTGGACCGCAATCTCATCAGACTGCAATCATCAAAACAATCTCAAAGGAATGGAGATTCGAGATTTTCCGACACTTTTTTAAATTGTTATGTTTCAACCAATTTACACAAAACGTTGACAAATTATTTATTAAAGCATTCCTCCTGACAAGTATTAACGAAAAATCAGGCAGACAGACAGACTAGCGTGGTGGAAGACTGTTTTATATATCTTCAGTATTCTGAATCATCAATTGAAGGAAATTTCCAATAGTAAGCAAACTATTGGCGTTAGGTGGTACAATACTCAAGGAGAATGGTGGATATTCTGAAGCGCGTATAAATAAGCGTTTATTGCATTTTGTCTCGTAAACTCTGCCACTGTGCCAATGTCCCACAGTGTAGAGATCGCAGTCTAAACCGAACGAGCCACTTGTAAGCGCACGGTATATCCGTAACAAATACTTCTCTCTCAATAAGATCTAATTTTTTGTTAAATGGAAGTTTATACACAACTTAACACAAGGAAGAACGAGTCACTTAATTGTAAGCGCACGGAATATAACACTAATAATATGTTGATTCAACAATGATTGTTCCTATAGTCGTTTCAGTTAATGGTCCTACAGCGAAAAGCTTTGACGAACATCTTAAAAAGCTTTCGCTTAATTGTTGGATCAAGGGTCGGGTACAGAAGGCAGTAATTCTTGAAACGGCGCGTATTGTGAGGAGGTTCCTCACTCTGGAGCATGAATTTTTTTATAAATTTTTAATGGTGTTTTTTTTTATAATATTATAAGCGTTGTTAAAAATTTTAAAAATAATTGTAAATAAATAAATAGGTGAATAGGTAAAAGCGAAAGTTTATGAGTGTGTGAATGTTTATTACTTCTTCACGTCTAAACAGCTGGAGCGATTTTAATAAAACTTGGTATGGAGTTAGCTGACATCCTGGATTAACATATAGACCATATTTTATTCCCACAGAAAGCAGTACTACGCAGGTAAAACCGCGGGCGTCCTCTAGTCGGTAAGAAATGCTTGTCTCTTACTCTTAATAAGTTCTATATTGTTAAACGGAAGTTTATGAAAAAAACCATTGTTATAGGTCTCATAATTATTGGCATTAAATTTTCATCAATCGAGTAATCTTTTATACTTAATATGATTCTTGCTTTAATCATCAAGAAAGCCTACACTTTTGACTACCACTACAGCAGTTCGAAGTATTCGTTATGTTCGAATGGCTTCTATCAACATCGATGCAGCTGGAAGAAATTGTTCAAGGAAAGTTGTATGAATGGGATTTATCGGTAATGTCATGTTTGGTTACCGAATTTATTATTACAACCTTTGGTACAACTATTTACTTACGAAATACGTCAAACAAACGTAAAGTCCTAGATTCAATTCTGAAATAAATTGGCTTTAAGGCAATATTTTAGATTTCAAGTTATGAGTATTTATTAAACTTTTAAAAATGGATGGATGGTAGGTATTGATAATGCAACAATAATTTTATGTTTTGAAAATACAATACAATTTTTTGTTCATCTGCTTTTTCCGACAAGGAGGAAAAAATCCTTTCGGACCTCTCCGTCTTACAAGGACTAAAACAATCTCCTCTGGAATCTAAGGTTGGCACTAAACCGCAATGCATTAGTTCATTCCTCCTCTCTTATGTAATTTCTCTCTTCTTCTCATCTTTTTCCATTTCCTCTCTACTCCTCATTATGTCTGCGTTTAGGCGTTATATATTTTATAATAATTTATATCTAAATACTTGTTACAGTCCTTATAAAAACCTTGTTAGAGTCTTACACGAAACTATACGAAAACAAATTACTCAGAATAATCTTCTTAACTTCATAAACAGTAATAATAATACATTAGTAATATTTATCAAATATTTATTTGTATTGAAATAAATAGTCGATGTAAATTCGCGTCTAAAGTATTTAATTTAAGGGAATGTGTCCAACTGTGGGCGGTTATGGGCGACGATAAACCATAGGCGTTTAGCAAACGTTATAGTGTGGTGCGCTTACTACATACTAAACAAAGAAAAACGTGAAATCGGGACAAAGGCAGAATAATCGGGATAAGAATGAATGGTAAAATGCTATTAAGTGTGAAGCGTTACACCTAACAGCATTATAATTACTTCTATTATTGTGCCGGTATAATGTACAATCCTTTCAAACTAGCGTCATTTAACCTCACATCTGAATACAGAGAGCAGGTATTCTATCTATGCAAAATCGGAACGTAGAGTCGAAGTAGAAGTAGGCTTAAGGATTAAAGTAGAGTAGCGTTGGTGGAAGACAGTTAAATTTTATGAACGCCACTTGCCTCTTTGACGATGACCTTCGGGCGATAGACAAGGGGAATCTGTAGCCCATGGGAGATAAATCCTCGAGTTGGTAAACATTTTTTTGTATTTCAGATGTATCTTCAAAAAGGCAGACGTTAGGCGGTAGGAGTCGAACATAACCAGTATGTCTCGTGACAAAAAGGTATCCATGAGGATTTCCCCAAGAAAGAAACAGAAAGCACAGTATTTGATAATAATGTGTACACTACCTTTGCAGGACAGTGCTTGATTGAAAGAAAGTAGGTAGGTACACAATCGGGACATAAGTCCTGACTTTGCCCAACACTAGTTTATTAGACTAAAAGGTTTGATACAAGTTTATGTACTACAAGCGATAGTTTATGAGATTTCGCTACTTATTGCAATTAATGGCAGATTAGTTCTGATTTAGATTTTAACAGTTTTATCTCAATAAGTTTAGGTATTATCATTTCACAGAGAATGTGCGTACGAATTCACTTAATTATATCTGTTCATTTGAATACTACTAGATATTAGTTGGTAAAGTAATTAGTAATGACTCCACGGTTACGGTACTCAAATCCGAAATGTCTTGGGTTCAATTGTCACCCGTTTTATTTTGTACTTTTAAATCTTTTCAACGCTCACTTGCTTCACTGGTGGAACCTACATACAAAATTTCAAGTGAATCCATCAACAAAATAAATTTTTCACCCCCTTTTCTCCCCCTAGGGGGCAAAAATTTTCAAAAATCCTCCCTCAGTGGTCACTTGCTTTACTGGTGGAACCTACATACAATATTTCAAGTGTATGCATCAAAAAATTAAAATCTTCACCCCCTTTTTTCCCCTAAGGGAGGAAAAATTTCCAAAAATTCTCTTTCGGTGGTCACTTGCGTAACTGGTGGAACCTACATACAAAGTTTCAAATAAATCCATTAAGAAATTAAAATTAATTTTTTGTAGCCCCTAAATAAATCCTTTCTAGTTAACCAAAGGATTTTCTATATATAGATTTTTAAGTCTTTTTTTGATTAGTATTTTTCCCCTTCATTACTCATTTTTTGAAAAATTTTTGAATTTATTACTAAAAATTTAATTATAAAAAAACAACAATTTTAAAACAAAAACAGGAAGAAAAAAGCACAAAAATTACTGAAGAGTTACATAACGAGTTTCTTTAGGTGCAGAATGAGGTCAATGGATATTCATTTCTCTTTATAAACGTACGTTTACTTACATAGAAACATTAAAAACTTTATTAGAATAAGTTCTCGCTCGGAACAAACATTTTTAGTTACATTTTTACTATTCACCTTCAAAGCTCACGGTGCGGAATCCTTACCACAGTGTAAGTATTACTGGTAATACCACTGTGATTGGGTAATAAGTCTTCTTAGCTTATTTTTAAATATGCTCAACGTTTTTAAATTTTTCACATCGACGGAGAAATTATTATGAAGATTGGTTTTTTGAACCTTCGAAATTTTGATTGGTTTTATTAAAAAAATAATGATTACTTTAATGGCGGTTTAAAATGAACACAACATTATTGTTGTAACTGAATAAACGTTAAAGCAAAATGTCTGCAAATTCACCTTAAAATCTATTTCCATAATGACCGGTAGTAGACGCGACCGGTTCTATAAAAACGTGCTAAACATCGGCCATTAGGCGACACATTATCTTATCCTTTTATCTTTGAAAAATTTAGCAAATTAACAACGCCGTTCGACCATTAGCATTGCATAATACCAACGCATGCATCAACATAAGCTGCTGGTTTTATTAATGAAGTGTAGCGGCGAGCGGACTAAAGTTTAGCTATTGAGTCCTGATATATAGACAATATATTAATTTTCTTATTGTTCTCTATGGCTTAGACAGTAACAGTACAGTATTTTATATGCATAAACCATGCTTACTAGAGGTATATTAACCTATTTTCAGAAGCATGATATTTTCAGTGGTATAGACATAAGTATACAACGTTTTCGGTATATACCATATAAAGTCGTCAATCAAGAGTTGGGGAAAAAGAATACACGCCTAGAAACAGTAAAATCTTAGTAGGCAGATTCATGAGAGTGATGTTAGGACTTCAAGAATTTGCTTAAAACTTTCAGGTGGCTTCCCTTTTTCATCGTGGGGAAATCCTCATGGATACCTACCTTCCCTCTCGGAGAGACGAGGAGGTTATATCGGACTCTTACCGACTAAAACTCCACAGTCTTCCTACTCGTCGCATGAAAATAAGACCATGGAAACGAAAAGCCGCTTCCGAGATTCAGGTGGCATCCCTACCTCAAACTCTAAGTCTACATCCGTGCCGCAAGTCTCGGACTCCGTTCGGCGTTTTTCTCTCTGCCACACGATGGACCCGGTACCCGCACGATGGATTCATGGAGCGCTCAGATGTTTATCTCTAGGTAACAGAAATGTTTTAACCTGATAAGACCAATTACCTAAAAGTAATTCTAATGGCATTAATTTTTAAAATCTGAACTGCCTTATCCCGCACGCAAGTTTGAAGGTTTAAAAATGTTAAATATAATTTCCAAAAAATGCCCTTAGAAACGCAACGTTCACTGTGTCCAGCCCCTCAAAGCCGTCCATACAAAAAGCGCCGGTCGCCAAAGCGGCAGATCGTCGCGTCGAGTGATAAACACGTCAGCGCGCATATCGGTTGCAGTAAAACGCGTGACGGATCGCTACTGGCGACAATGGGGTGACACCTTTTTGGAGATCCCTAGGAAATTTTCACAAATTAGAGTAAGTGATCAGAGTAAAGTAGAATCTTAAATGCGAATTTTCACTGAAAATATTTGAAATAATGCGTATGATAGCCATTTTAGACAGCCTTCGTAGCGCAGCGGTAACCGCGGTGGATTTGTAGGACGAAGGTCCCGGGATCCATTCCATGCAGGACCGGTTTTCTTAATTGATGTTGGTCTAGCTGGTGCAAGGATTTGGCTGTGGCTTGTGCCTTGCCGGAGAAGACGTACCGCCAAACGATTGAGCGATCCGGTATAATATCGTGCAGAAACCGAAAGGGGTCTGGTTATTCATCCTGCTCCTTTTCCATCTTAGATTGCATCATCACTTACCATCAGTTGTGATGATTTAAATGAGTCAATGGTTAACTTCTAATGAATAAAAAAAACAAAGATTAATAACTAAAAATTTTTCTTTCAATGATAAGCTTCTTTATCGGTCTAATAAAATAAATTTATAAATTTATAAATGGTTATGAATAATTTATTGTAATCGTCCAATTAATTTCGCATACGTTTAACAAATTATTATTTTGTAAGTTAATTTTGTAATACTAATTTAGTAACTTGATACTAAGATTGTGAACATCTAGATCGTTATCTTTGAACCTTGGACGACATTGGCGAAGAAATTGAATAGTAATTGACTAATTATATCTTGTAAAATTATTGTAATAATAATTTTGATTTAATTTAAATGTCATGTTACTAATTAACACCTGGCCACTGTTCATTTAAAATATTAAAAATATATAATGTATTGTAGGTAGTCTAGTATTTGTACAAGACCAGTTTAAAGTTTAAGGATAATCTTAAATAAATCTTTTTTTTTGACGGCCTCCGTGGCGCAGTAGTATGCGGAGGTCCTTGGTTCGGTTTGCGGCTGAGCCGATAAAGTTTTCTAAATTAAATAAATTAGTCCAGGTCTCATTGAATATATTTACATAATATTATTACGGCATGTACCTTTAGGAAATTCAATTCGGCTACTCTTGATGTTTTCAACCCTAGAATAAGTTTAGTTTAGGCAATAATAAAATATGCTTATATTTATATAACACCGTCTGTTCCATTTAAAAGAAAAATACGAGCTGGGATTCGGTGACTTAGAATTTAATTCATGTTTTATGCAAAGAAACAAATGACTACAGAACCCTTCATAAAAGCGAGAACAAAATGTTACAAATACGGGCAAAAAACAGTCGCCCCTTCCCGTGCGGCCAGCGGGCACGCTCATTGTTTTGTGAGGCCATTTGTTTACAAATTAATTGACAACGAGTGTACTTTCAGACCCTTTTATACTAATCTCACATATAAATCACTCGTTGTCTAAACTGGACATTTTTTGTAGTGTGAACTGTCCCGTATTTACCTTTAAAATTTTTTTCATAAAAAACTTGGACGGACTTCAAAACGCACTAAAAAGTAAAATATAATTGCGTCATTTAATTGTTTTAATTTACTTAAGCATGTCTATGAAGTCGGTGACATCCAAGTTTATGTAATGAAAAGTTTATTTAACAAAGTAGCAAAGTAAAAAGCTTAGGTATTTACGCATTTAAAAATTTACTTTCAATACAATCAATAAACACCGTCATATTGTAATTACAATATAATTTATTCACTTGAGGGTAGTTTCGCGCATCAATTTTCCCGCATTAATGCCCGCTTGGCTTCAACATGGCCAACGATATAGAAGCTAGATGCATTTTCTGTAGCCTTACATTTTTAAATGCAATAAACTTTGATTCAATATTTAATCTTAAGAAGTTACATAGAGCTTACAAAAAAGCAAAACAACTTAATAGCCAATAACCCCAAACAAAACGATAGTAAATAAATTTAAAAAAAACAAGTATTGTAATGACACTAGCGCACGCTAGCGTTCGCCCGCGGCGAGTCCTCTCATTACCGGCCCATTACCGTGTCGGTGTGTCTGGCTGTCACAAAAACATACGATTATTATCTTATGGGGCTCGTGTGGGAATTATGATTGTTACGTTCGCTCGTTCGCCCGCGGCTGAGGCAGCGTTAAAATCAATCTATATGTTAACATTGTCATTAAGGGCCGGCGCATATCTGGCGAGAAATTTTCCAGGAACTCATCATCAGATTCTAACATGATGACTATGGGACCATCTTGGAAGTGTACCCTTTCTAGTAAACATAGAATAATCAAAATAGACAACTCTGTAAAAAGTTATGCGTGGTCATACATAAAAAATTCGCGTCGAATTGAGAACCTCCTCCGTTGTTTCGTCTGTTAAAAAATAAAACGCTCTTCATCTCTTGGGAATTAGAATGATATCGCTAGATATGCCTTGGTCTATAAGATTAAAGCAGTGTTGAAATAAATCTATTTTATTATAAAAGAAGTGATTTGGAGGTCAGACACGCGACACTATCGTACTAATATCTATCATATATTAATATTGTTTGGGCTTAACCTGTTCCTTTCATGGATGTAACACTTCTCCTCTTTAGATTGCTATTAAGAATTAAAAACCCAATCGACGCCTGTGTAGGTCGCGTTTTGTTCGTTATAAAAAGTTTGAAATAACTGACATTGTAAGTCTTCAATTAACGTACGCTCGCTTCACAGGGATTAGTTATCTTGTTTTCGCCAGATATACTTCGGCCGTGAGTGTTGTAATCGATGCGTTTTCTTCAAATCAATGTAATAAATGTTTTGATGTCTGTATAATCATCATCACTTTGTGCTATCTAGCCCTAGTATCTTCCCTTCCAAAATAACTTTTGGAAAAGGCAAACTGAGCACCTCTCTGCAGGTGTCCAAAGAAGCTCAGTTTCCTTCGCTTGATAGTTAAAAAGTTCTCTTTTGTCATTCATTAATTCCAGTACCCTGATATTTAGTGTAAAGCTGTTCCAAGAGGTCATGAGCATTTTCCTGTAAATTCACATTTCAAATACTGTATCATATTTTCGCAATATGTCAGTAAATATAGCTAATCTCTATGCTATCTGTTGGGTGTAGGATAACACATTTTATGTCATAATATGCCCTGTAGTTCGTTGTCTATTCTAAAAAAATATAAAATGAAATCGATAATAACGTCAATTATAGTTCCAGAATGGACAAACTGATCTATTCAGATGTCATTTGACACTAAGATAGATTATAGCCTAGAATAGCACACGGACTGAAAGAGTAACTATACAGGTTACCTAGTATGCTGTTGTAAGCAGAGAATAACAATCTGCCTACGTACCTATCAACTTTACAGTATCTAAGTACGAGCATTTGGTCATAAAACATGGCTGACCTTAACAAGAGGTTTTATAGGTAATTCAATTAAGGTAGACAGAACGTAAAGAGACCGACCGAGGCGTGTTCAAGGGATATAAAATAAAATAGCTCGCTATTAATTGGTGAGCCTGAGATGTTTTAATTGTGTACTAGCTTTTGCCCGCAACTCCATCCGCGTAGAATTTGTTGAATGTCATATTTATTCTAACTACTGCCTAAAAAGACGTTTTAAGCTTCTAGCTTTAAAAATGATGGTACTTTCATACAACATTTCATCCCCATTATAACCCCTTACTACCCTTTTTCGCAATTAAATGTACCCTATGTCCTTTTACAGTCTCTACACTATCAGTGTACCAAATTTCATATAAATAGGTTCAGTAGTTTTAGCGTGAAAGCAAGACAGATAGACAGAGTTACTTTAGCATTTATAAATATTAGTTAGAATTATGTAACGGTTGTATAATGGCAGTTGTTCGAATTAAATCAAATAATTTATTTCGAGAGGGTTTTTATATCGTCTTCTATAAAGCTGTATGATAAAAAGTAATAACAACATATGTTCTTGCTCTGTTAATTTTTCATTTGTTTTCTGATATTCTAGAGCAATAATCGAAAAGTGTTTTTCACCGGGGCTTAATATTATTATAAGAGAACGATGAAAGGGAAATTAAAAAACCAGCTTTTCCCTATTTCAAAAATTTCGTAAAATCTAGGAAATAGATGCTGTATGTTTTATTCCAAATACCAAATATGCACTAAGAAGAAATATTGTTATTTATTGCAGCGGTGGTGCTGGTTAACGTGTATTGGAGCAGCGTGGTGGCTCTAAGCTCCATATTACCGGCTACAGGTATATTACTATAGTGGGTCTAGCCTACATCTTATAATGACTTACTGTAGGGTCTACTAAGGTAATGTTTAATTTGTCAACGACGCATAAGCATCTAGCAGTGATTGGTTTCAGTTATAATCTTAAAACAACAACCAAGATCGACACCTTAACATGTTATATAAGACATGTAATATATGACTGTTACAGCATAAATCGAACCACTATTGAGAATTTTTCGGAAGAGCCATTTAATATCAAAGCTACGGTCGAAAATATGGCTCACTTTCGTTGCGTTGAGATGAAAGTGAGAGCGATATTTTTTTTATTAAATACGAATTAGGACTTCACTGCAATCACATCTGGTGATAAGTGATGGCGCAATCTAAGATAGAAGCGGGCTAACTTGTTAGAAGTAGGATGAAATACACACCCCTGTCGATTTCTACATGACATCATACCGGTACGCTAAATGGTGGTACGTCCTTATCGGTAGGGTGGTAACCAATTTAGAAATACTTAATCAAACCCCGGACCTCAGTCTCAATGTACCACAAGACTGTCCTATTATCAGATATCGTCAATTATGCCGCTATTGATCAACAATATTTTTCTCACCGCTAGATAATATGTCTATGTGTAACATCCTAGTTCATATAAGCTAACAACTTATAGCCAACGAGCTTGGTCATATTCTTTTATTTTTTTATTTCTATCTAGGTATTTATCGAGCCCGTAATTCATTATGCTCTTGCTCTATTTGTCTGTGCGACATCGCTCGCTGCTATCAGTAGATCTCGCACGATCTATTACGCTCGCACTAAAATCTCGGAATCGAAAGGACAAGTTCATTTCCTTTGAATCATTAAATACCCGCTGTAATATATAACACGTTTTGTTGAACAACCGATGATTTAAATCAAATAAAAGAAACAAAAAATGTGGTATAAAAGATGAAGTGACTTAAATCGAGAAAGGTATGCTGAGATGGTTGAAGAAAAGGTTTAGCGTTCCGGTACGATGTCGTGTAGAAACCGAAAGGGGTGTGAATTTCGTCCTACTCCTAACAAGTTAGCCCACTCCCATCTGAGATTGCGTCATCACTTAACATCAGGTGTTAGCAGTCAAGGGCCAACTTGTAGTTGATAAAAAAAAATAAAATGAATGAAAGAAGACTTACGAATGGGATTTATAAGGTGAGAGTGAACGGGAATGTTGGAAGGAGAAGATCAAGGTGAACTTTCCTGGATCAACTATAGGACATTTTGATTATAGGCCACGTCCAAAGTACCCTTAATCGATGTACTTGTCTGAAAGATTTAATGAAATTGGAAGAAGCAAGAGAGATATACAATGCCTATGCCTCTTAATGTTTTCATTTTCCCTATTACCAATAATGATGAAGAAGAAGAAGAAGAAGAAATATATTTATTCATACCTTATGCCACACATCACAATTCAGTTGAGTATATTTACAATACCCTGATGATGAATTGATGTTTTAATGAGTCAGCAAGTTAACCTCCTTAAAGAGCAGTAATGCTTTAATTTATTAATTACAAATAATTATGAAGGTTAGGCAACACAAGTTGGAACACAAATTGTAGTGTTAATACTAGAAGACGGAGTATAACCCAAAACACCGCAAAACAATAATCAGAGGCGTTTCGAAACAAACCGAACAACTCGAGAACAACCGAGCGGGGTCGGGTTACGCGCAGTGTTGTTTTGAGACGATCTGGTAGCGTTAGAAAAAACAGTAGGTACAGAAAATTCTTTAAATCATTTTAAACTAGAGAACGCCTGTGGTTTCACCCGCGTAATTCATGTTTCCACGAGAATGTGGCATATGTGTTATTTTTATATGTAAGCTGTATTATTGTGAAGTTTAAATCAGAATCCATTTTAGTAGTTTTTGCGTAAAAGAGTAACAAACGTACAACAACTCACACACAAATATATGTTAAGTAATGAGAATCTGAATTTGAATTGCTTTTATTCACTCACACAGGTGTGTAGAAAAATTATTCATTTTAAACTAAATTTTAAAAAAATTGACAAGAGTAAAATAAATTTCATTGTTGTTGTTTCCAAATTTACCTTTTACCTGGTTTTAATATATTGTTAATTAATTTCCAGCCTTGAACTTGAACTTGATCATAGACACGAAAGATATTGATGAGCAGAAGCAGAGGTTGGAGGAAGACAAGCTAACTGTACTTACTTTTGTTATGGCTATTCTTTTACAAAAGATAAGTATTGAAATTTATCTAAGCACGTAATTTTTTTTGAAGCTCCGTATACTGAAAGAAGAAAACAAATTTCGTTGATGATTCAAGCTTGTTGAGTAGAGGTACTTCCTTTAAAAACGTTAGCACAATCAACTAAATCTTGTTTCTCAAATAATTTTAAAACTGTAGTTTTACCCCACATGAAAAATGCTGATGTTGTGTTGCCAGCCAGTTTGAATACCTATTATGAAGAACACAAAATTTTCAACTGTTTACATCGTATATGGGTTATGGGACCGTTCAAGTATTACGTAAGCACTATAGAGGGGTGGGGGGGTCTGTGTATTGCTTATTTTTGATGACATGGGGGGTGGGGGGGTCTAGATGATGATTACGTCATCGATAGTTATTTATTTTTTTACACGAATAGCAAAAATTCGTGAATTCTCTATGTTGAATACTGTATCAGTAAAATCCAATCTCTACACTAAAATAATTTTCTAATTTTTAAAATTATAATTATGACAATTATTAAAAAAAAATATGAAATTTATAATTGAAAAATGTTTACGTAAGCATAGGGGGAGGGGGTAGGAACTTTTCTTACTTTTGCTGACAAGGGGGGTTGGGGGGTAAATATTTGTAATAAATCTGCTTAAGTAATATTTGAACGGTCCCTATCTCCGAAATGGTGATTCTTAGGGAAAAAAGTGTTAAGACATTTATATTGAGAATTTTACGATGAATAATTTTTATTCTAGCTATTTCATGATAAAACTTACTGTTTAGCTGAAAAATGCAAATAAACAAATTTTGCAACATTTGACCTTGACAATTTTTTTTTGCACACATCGGATCGATGGGGACTTTTCACAAATTGCTTGTAATAGTCGTACCACCATTCATGCCAAATTGCAGCTTTGTGCGAATTAATGTAACCTTACCCCTATTTTTGAAGCTAATTCGACCGGGCTATTAATACAAAATTTATAGAGTCATTGTAAATGTTCTAAGCGTTACCACTAACAACGTAAATGCATTTTTTATAACAATCGGTTAAATATTTAAGGCGAGAAAATATAATAAAACTTACGTAATGACATTCGCATTTACAATATTAGCTAGGATGTGTAATTTTAGCAAAACGAAAGTAATGGTTTTCGAAAGAGATGTATATGTGACAGATTGTAATATTCTGATAGATGGAGAAAAAGTGGAAGAAGTAAAAGAGTTTGTATACCTGGGTAAAATTATGAAAGATGGAATGTGTGAGAGTGATATTGAAAGAAGAGTAAATGCTGGAAACTTGGTGAATGGTGCTCTGTATGCATTCATGAACAGCCATAAAGTGTCCCAAAAGGCAAGACAGGCTGTGTATAGAGGTGTGTTGGTGCCCACACTTATGTATGGTAGTGAAAGTTGGGTATGGCAGAAAAAGCACAAAAGTAAAATAAATGCGGTAAAGATGAGAGCATTGAGGAGTATGTGTGGGCTAAAACTGTGTGACAGAGTTAAAAATAGTATGATAAGAGAAAAGTGTGGTGTAAAAGATGAGAAAGAAGATGTAGTGACTAAAATTGGGAAACGAATGCTTGGATGGTGTGGACATGTAGAGAGAATGGATGAAAGAAGATTAACAAAAGAACACAAGGCGAGGGTGAATGGAAATGTTGGAAGGGGAAGGTCTAGGCGAATGTTCCTGGACCAAATTCAGGACATTTTAAATAATGGCCAGGTCAAGAGTACCCTAAACCAACCAAATGAAAGGATTAATGAGAGTGGAAGAAGCTAAGAAAGTATGCAAGGACCGTGGCAAATGGAGGGATGTGGGCTCTGCCTACACCTTTGGGAATAAGGCGTGATATTTATGTATGTATGTGTAATTTTTTTGTTACAATTAATGTATTTTGTTGACTTTGGTAATGAATGTATCTTGTTTTATTTTGGAAACCCTTCGGTCACCAGTTGGCCAGTAATAAGTTCATGTCACATTATTAAAGTAGAAACTTAAAGTCACTGTAGTCGGCGTATGCCTGACTAGTTTCGAACCTATACGAAGCTCTTAGTCATGAGCTCGTTTGATTTTGTAACACGCTGCACCATATGGGCTCGATAGTAGTAGGGCGTACTCTAATAACAGTAACGTCGTTGCGATTTCAATATTATGGAAAATACTCGCAATAGTTTTAATTGTAATACAGTACATGTCACAAAAAATAAAAGAATATGAATTATCTTTTATTTTTTTCTTTGAAAACAGGCGTAGGTTAATGTAGCAACATCTTCGACAATTTTTTCGTTGACGGTACCCCAGATATTAGGGAAATCTGCGGTCTGTGGCTGAAACGGAACCTTACTGAGTAACGGGGTAGAATGCATAAATTCATGAGATAAGTTCATCTAGACGGACGAATAATTTTATGTTCATTAACATTTGCATGAATAATTATTCATTATTCATTCATAAGTATTTCGCCGGAGGCGCTACTAACCCATGAATATCTGGACCATAATATATCTACATTATAATTGTAATAAAATTGATGGATATAGTGAGGGCAACGATCGGAAAAAACTACATATCGATTGATGTATTACATGTTGTCCCATAAATTATTATGTTTATTACAAGTTTATTAATTCAGCTTTTAATAAGTGGCTTTAATAATGACGGTTGATTATGAAATACTAACGGACGACCGTGACTTCGCGCGGACTTCTTAATTAGGTTGGAGAAAGGAAAATAAGTGTAGTAGCAATTATACATTGACTGAGAGGATAATTTGACTTACTTTTTCCTGTTAACATTCCATGTACGTTTAATCGGTAGCTTTGCGTGCTCTTCGCAAGAGATAGGTTACTTACCACTATAAGTGCTCTCCACATGAAAAACTTATACTTTAAAAGAATATCATTTTTTCGTTTATTTGGGAGTGACAAACCTACACAATTATAATTTTTTTAATATAAGATTTATCCGTAAATTAACATTATATTAAATAAAAATAAATTAGAGTCCCAATAGCTCTACAATCAAGGAGTGAGGTGTACTAGGCCATTTGAAATAATTTACTAATGATAAATAGGAAAATAAATAAAGGTAGGCAGTAGTGAATAATGTCGGTATTATAATAGCCACTAGTGTTCATTACTAGAACTTGACTGTTTGATATTTCGACTTACTACTTTAATATTTCGAGTACTTGGTGGATTTTCTTTCTTGGTCACTTTTGGTGAAAATAATAAAATTTTTGTCGTATTGATCCAACGTTGTCGTTCAATAATGTGTCACTGAATTGAAAATGTTTGACATTTCATTAAAACATTTTTATGTATAGTACAGAGTTCTATGTTCTTGCTTAATTCAATTTGATAATTTTAACCACATATACATTTAGTGTAACGAATGCACGTCACACGAAATCACCATTGAAAAACATAAATATATCAGAACTTAGAAGCTCTTTTTGGGAAGTCGGTTAATAAATGCCAATTGGCTTGCTGTGAAGAGTTTATTAACACTTGTCGAAAGCTACGTATGTAATACACCCGCACTTATGACATGTCCTTATCGAGAGCAAATCTTCTAGCGAGAGCGAACTGCAATCCGAAGAATCTATTGGTTATACCTATCAGGTATAGCAGTGTCTCTTCAAAAAACCTCGTTTAAAAAATTAACATTATTTATTGAAAAATAATAACCATATTTCAAATTTTTATATTTATAATTTCATAAAACATGTTAACGGGTTTTAAATACTGTACCAGTGGGAAACGAGAGCTGATTATGTTACCGAGTGGTTCAATTTACGAGTGAACAGTTACAACCAGTTGTAGAAAAGACATCAACGGGCGTTCAGGACCGCTAGCCCACAAATTGCGTTTCTCGTATTCGTGTCGGTGTCGATTATTTTTTTTTAACTTTAGATTTTTATCGATAACTGGTTTGCACATGACTACCATCTCATCAGATATCAGTGATGGAACATAGATATTTACCGGCAGATGTCATCGTCATAGTCTTTTTGTGTCTACTGGGTACTGGGATACAATTTGGGGTTATTTAAGAGACATGTAGACAAACCCTCCAAAGACCGGCAATGCATTCGCATTAAGGGAGCACAGCTGTCAAAACAGCTGTTCTTGTCTTGTTAACGGCGAATCCTTGCACAGACTTAATCAAGTAGCCAAGATAATCCACCAACAACTTGCTCTTCAGTATGGCATCGTCGATTTTGAGAGACTATAGGTACGACTCAGCTCTAGTTCTAGAAAATAGTAGTGCATTGCTTTACTGGGATCAAACGATTATCACAGACAGGTATATTGTAACCAATAAACCTGATATAGTGATATTCTATCAATCAGTGCGCCATGCAATGATTGTAGATATTACTGTTGTTGTACGTGAAGATAATCTGGTGAAAGCCGAAAAGGATAAAATATCAAAATACTTGGACCTTGCTCACGAGTTTACCGCCATGTGGAATGTTGAGTCAACTATTATTGTCCCGATGGTCATTTCAGTCAATGGTCTTTTTGCGAAAAGCTTCGACCAACATCTCAAGAAGCTTTCGCTTGGCTGTTGTATTAAGGGTCGGATACAGAAGACATTAGTTCTTGAAACGGGGCATATTGTGACGAGGTTCCTCACTTTGGAGTCCAGACCACCCGTTGCTTGGGTCTCCGAGCCCAGCAGCACTAGCAGAGCAGCAGGCGGATTGGATTTTTTTTTATTTTTTAATCATGTTTTAGGCTCAACAAAATCCCGATTGCATTACTGGCAATACATTATGTACGAAATAAAGCCGTACAACAAACAGAGACGATTTTTCAAAAATACTTATCAAATTATAATAAGGATAAAAAAGTAGAATAAAGCTAAAAGAAAAATTAAATAGCATAATTTTATGAACAAATTAAAAGTATCATACGTTAGACAATTCAAAAAATTATACATAAAACAATTAATTTTATTTATTAATTATTAATAAAACTTTTAATGTTAGCGCGAACCCTACTACTTGAGGATAAAAGCCTCCTCCGAAAATGACCAATAGACTCTGCCTAAGGCTTTCTCCCTCCACAGTTTTCCAGCCGTACCTTCAATGTCATCTGCCCATCTACTTCCTCCCTAATACACATATATAGTTTTAATATTATCCACTTTGTTTTATATTATCCGTACTAAAAGATGTTTGCGTCATTAAATCAACAAATAAAATTGATAAGCACAGAAATCGAAAGCTATCACAAGCGTTTAGATGCGATTAACATTATACTATGTTATTCACACGAACAGGTTGGGTGAGCAAAGTGCCGCGCGATGATAAAAAGATAAGCAGCCACCTCGGGCGTTGGAGATTACCATCAGCTGATGTTGATATGACAACCGCGCGTATGCGTAAAAGGGTTTATGTTATAAAGCTGAGGATACATCGGTTTATGAATAAATATTTCTTCTTTTTACCGACTTCAAAAAAAGGAGGTTATCAATTCGACCCGTATGTTAGTCTATATCAGCGCCTGAACAAATGTGCCAAATTTCAAAAGTGTATGTATGTATGTATGTATTTATGTTTGTGGAGGCATATCTCCGGAACTACAAGTCCGATTTAAGTAATTCCCTTTTTGTTGTACTAGGTATTGTTCAACTTAGGGTACACTGCAAGTTTCATCAAAATTGGTTTAGTAGTTTGTGAGATAGGGACTTTTTGGATAATGGAAACATCTATAGTTAGGTTTGATACAAAAACTTTAGATTTAACTATAAACATTTAGGTTTCCCCATACTTAGAACTTAAGCTAATTTTTTTTTTTCATCAAACCCATTAATGTGTGAAATATTTATTATATTTTCAAATATGATTTAACGTTAATATAATTTTCTTTTCAACCGAATATACAGTTTGCGCGAGAGACACAACCAAAGTGGTATAATATCTCAAAGGCTATCCGTTTACAGTCTGCAGATCTTAAAGTCCAGGTTTCAGCTATCGTTAGTTACAGAATCTCAATTTCAAAGTTTATTTCAAGTAGGCTTAGTTTACAAACGACTTTTAAGCTATTTATATTGACTCTACCACGGCTTGATAAGCAGGTTCAGCTGAGAAAAGTTGACAAGAAACTCAACAACTTTATTTTCTTTTTTTAAACGTTTATTTCTAATAGGCTTAGTTTACGGTTTTCGAATGTCATGTTATTTTGTATAATGTGACATTTTTTTTTCCGTAGGGGAGAAAATCCTCATGGACACTCTTGGGTAGTGCCGGACTCATACCGGCTAAAAACCCCACCTACCTTTAAGACGTTAGTGTTCCTGCTTTTCAGCCCACCACTAACGTCGCAGTCAATTCACATCTGTTGTCTTTCATCTTTCTCTTGTCTTTATTATATATTCTAAATAGCTCCCGATCAGCTCCCATTTCTCAATTGATTCCAACATTCACTCAATTAAACTATAAAGTATAATGTGACATTACAAATAGACTTAAATGTTGCTTTTTAACCAACTTCAAAAGGAGGAAGTTATCAATTCATTTTTTATAGTAAATCTGAATCTAGGTCATCCTACGTCGCTTCTGCCAATCTACTTCGCTCATTCGAACCTACCGGTGAAACTGTTGTATAGCAGCATAAGAGCTTATAAAATAAAACACAAAAAAATACACATAATCATAAAATTAAATAATGAATTTTTATGACATTAAAGTTTCATGTCAACTTATGTTTGTTTAGGAACTAAAAATTCGTTTTTTATTCAACGTAATAACTTTCATTTCAGGAAGCTGAGGTTCAAGTGTCACATGCTTTTGCGCTCACTCAAGCCGTCTTTCGGCATCACTGCGGTCCCATACAAAATACCTTATCAAAAATTCGTGTCACCGTTCCATCAGACACAACTAACTTATTCCAGTTATTTGATTCCGTAATAACTCATTTTTTCATGGGCGTATATTGCCAAAAGATCACTTTAACTGTTTAGTTAAACTTTATACGAATAAATTTTGGATTTAAAATAAAACATCTATATACTTATTAACATAGCGATATCAATAAAACTTTAAAACGTTATTTATCTGAATTAACGGCAACATCCATTGCCGCTATAACACAAACACGTAGAAATTACTATGAGAGATAGAGCAATGAACACAAAAGTCTACGAGAGCAATAAAGTAAATGACACGATGCGATTCACTCCGAGTCACTCTTAGTGGATGCTGAGAGCTCGATAGGAACGCACGCGTGACCCGAGCTTTACGTTTACCGGCACGTAATTTACGTAAAAACTTTTACGGAAACAATTTCAATAGATCAAAATTCCGTACGCGTTCACAAATAAATTCCGTACGCAATTGACTTTTTATTTATAAAAAAAAGTGGACTGAAGGTGACTGTGTTGTTGTGACTTTTTTCTTTTTTAATTTTTAAAGCGTTGAGGTAAAATCATATTTGAAGACGTAAGTTTATTTTATTTTTTTGGAATATGTATGATATTCATAATATTCCCATTGTTTAAATCTTTTAATTATCCGGCCATTAAAACATATTTCTTTATATCATATTAATTAGAGCCAACAAATTACAGATATAAATGGATTATTTATTCAATAAATTAATTAAATAGAATGCATTAATATTAATATATAATTTAACTGCAAATGACTGAATATTAAATATATAATTAATATTTGAAAAATTAAAAAAATTGCGAATGCGCGCAATATCGGTCTTCTAATATATTTATTATATTATTGACTATTAATACAATAATTTATATTTAAATAATAAGCAAATGTTAAAAATGTAAATAAAAATATATTTTGTTCATTTATACCTCCTCGTGAAACATAGCTAATCTAAGCTTAATGCATCATCAAAATCTGTTTTCGGAGATTAGCATAAGCAAATAGAGAAAGAACAACGTAACAAAGCATAAGTTCCAGAATTGAATATTTTTTAAAATGCAATATTATAATTTATATTTAGGTATACAAAATCTTATTAAACATGTCTAATCCTTTTGTCCAACTTTATAGACACCAAACCTTCTTCATGGTGGAAATAGTCAAATTGGTTCAAATAATCTATACTCAAAGTAATTTACAATAAAACTGAAGAGTTTTTTTGTAAAAAGTGCTAATCTGAGAAACTACAGGTTCGAATTGAAATATTATTTTAGTAAAATTCTTTCAGTGTTGATATCACATTAATTGTGGAAGGCTATATTAGCTAATTACTACATATAAATAAAATGGAAGTATCTGTTTGAAATGTAATATTTAAATAACCGTTTTTCACTACATACATATATAATATGAATAACATATACGGTACATACACCAAAATAATTTTTTTTACAATATTTGTCTGTCTGTTTGTTCCGGCTAATCTATAAATTATTAGACGGATTATAAAAATTCTTTTTTTATATGACAGCCAGGAGAGACATAAGCTAATTTGTATCCTGATATTTCGACAAGAACAGGGGTTACGCAGGTGACACCGCGGGCATCCGATAGTTTTTAATATAATTGAAAAAGATAGGTTCAATATATTTACTGATTTTTAAATGTTTTTATGAGAGAGTTGTTTTCCGTCTTATTTTTACGTACCTATATGACTCAAATATAATTTGCTACCAAAGCAAAATTATAAATAAAAATATTTGTATCACATTTTCAAGCAACGCTATCATGTAGTAAAACGTGTAACCTAATAATCAGCTTGTTTTACTGCGTATGCGCACTTTTATTTTTGGTTTAATGCATTTTGTCTATAATTATAAACCTCCTTGTTGATTCAGTAGTTAACATGTACGGCTCGGGATTATAAAAGATTCGAGAGATCGGGCTTTAAGTTAATGAATTTTTCTTTCTTCCAATAAATTTTCAGTGTTTTGACGGCCATGGAGGCCGTGCAGTGGTTGCGCGGTGGATCTATATAAGACGGAAGCCCTGGGTTCCCGGTGGAGACGATTGAGATGTGCGCTTTGGTTTTGGCTAGTTACCACCCTGCCGACAAAGACGTGTCGAAAAGCGATTTAGCGTTCCGGTACGATGTCGTGCAAAAACGGAAAGGGATATTGGAGGCTTCTAAGTTTAGAAGGTTTAATTTAAACTTTACTTATCACTATTTTACGATAATGTAATAAATAATGCATTATCTACTTAAACTATACTTTCAGGTTTTTATTAAATATTAACAGTACATAGTGTACCCTCCTTAATTTTATTAATAATATAGCTCCCAAAAGTGAAGAAATTTTTCAATTACATTCAGTAGTTTCAGACCATTACAAACAAACAATCAAATCTATCTCCTATATCATAATATCAAACCTATAGATAATAATTAGAAATTATAATAAGATTCCTAAATAATAATGTATTTTTTTGGACAGGCAAAGATATATTAATGTTAACATCGTTGTACAATAAAAAAATTAATATAAGAACATAGCTGAAAATTTATAAAAATAAATCTAAAATGAAATTTATAATAAAATTTTTTAACAAAAAATAGAACCGACTCAAAGCGCACTAAAAAGTAAAAAATAACCGTGTCATTTAGTTGCTTTAATTTACTTAAGCATATCTATGAAGTCGGTGCCAGCAAGTTTAAGGAACATTTATTTTACGTAGTAAAGAAGTTTGTGGGTTCTAGGCAACGTCCTTGAAAGTAGAAACCTTGGCTGGCACCGACTCCTAGATATGCTTAAGTAAATTAAAGCAACTAAATGAAACGGTTATTTTTTACTTTTTAGTGCGCTTTGAGTCGGTTCTATTTTTTGTTAAAAAATTTTATTTCTTACTTTTTAGTGATTTATCGCCACGTAACGTACTCGTGCTATACTGTCATAGTATATTATACGGTACTAGTGGCCAAAAAGCTACTGATACCGAGACAAAAACCGAAATCGCTGTAAGCGTGCCTCCAAAATTTGAAGAGTTCCTTCAATTTCCCCAGGATATCGTCATCAGATCCTAACATGCGGACAATGGGACCACCTTGGATATATGCCCTTTCTAATAAAAAAAGAATTATCAAAATCGGACAACACTGTAAAAAGTTATGCGTGGTCATACATATAAAAAAAAAAAAAAAAAAAAAAAAAAATATACGTGTCGAATTGAGAACCTCCTCCGTTTTTTTTCGTCGGTTAAAAAATAATGCTTCTCCGGTTGCGGCGCTTTTGAGTGCTCTATCAACGGACGGTCAGGGGTCCCAGGGGTCTCAGAGTGAGAAACCTTCTTCAATACGCACCGCTTCAGGGACTGCCTTCTGTACCTATCCGACCCTTGATCAAACAGCTAAACAAGCTTCTTACTAGTTGGTTGACTGAAACAATTGACTCAACATTTATTATTAATCTTATTACTTATGACTTACAAAATGTTCATCACTAGAGGACGCCCGCGGTTCCACCCGCGTAGTTCACGTTCAAATGTGGCCTATGTATTTATCCACAGCTGGCCACTCCTTTCCCGCAGTCGCCTCTATGTCGTCTATCCATCGACCTCTCGCTGTTGTGCCACTTGGTCCAGTCCAATTCAGCACTCTTACAGTCCATCTGCTGTCCTTGCATCTGGCCACGTGACCTGCCCATTGCCGCTTTCTTTTAAGGGAGTATGTTAAGGCATCGGTAACTTTCGTTTTTTTGCATATTTCCTTGTTTCTCGGGGATAGGTGGAAATCCTTGGAGGAGGCTTTTACCCTTAGGGGGTCAATATAAAAAGAAAAAAAGAAACAATATAAAACTTAATCATTTTGTATTACTTTTTTATGTGGAATTAAATAAAGCTTTACTATTATAGTTTATCCAGGATGTCAGCATACCAAATTTTATTAAAATCGCGCCAGCCGTTTAGTCGTAAAGTAGTATATATATAATAATAGTATGATACGGAACACTCTATGCTAGTTAAGACTTGGGATTATTTTTTATACCAGCCGTCAAACCGCAGTTAACAGTTGAGTGTGGTTTTGACTCGCTCCAGTTAATCCGTAAGCAGTTACCTTCCATTGACAGTCAAGCGACACCTTCGGCTTCAATTGCTTTCTATACTCGTATAATTATAATTACTTTTGAGTTTTTATAAATACATTTACTTTTCCTGTGGGTAAATGGGAAAATGTGTGAAGAGTTTGTCCTACTGACCTTATTAGCGGAATCCTTTGGATATACCTAGCGTCCGATGTACTTAATATTACAAATGTAAGGAAGATTTTTTTGTTTATTACAATTTAGCCCTTGACTGCAACACCTGATGGTAAGTGATGATGCAATCTAAGAAGGAAGCAGGCTGAATTGTTAGGAGTAGAATTGAAATCCACATCCCTTTTGGTTTTAAACGACATCGTACCGGAACGCTAAATCACGAGGTGCTAAATATTTGCCGGCGGCCTAGCCACAACCAGAGCCTCCCACCAGCCAGACCATTACTAATTAAGAAAATCTCAATCAACCCAGGAATTCCGTCTTTTAAATCCACTGCACTTACCACTGCGCCACAGAGGTCATCACAACTCAAATCCTGCAGTACTCAGTACACTCACACACTTAAGAAGCAAATATTTAGGCATCAGTGTGTCGCAGACTTTACATTGCTCTCTACTATGTTAAATTATTGTAATAGGTGTAAAAGTTAATGAAAAGTCAACAAATAAAACAACTTCACACGCAAAATTTGCATTCGTAATAGACAATTTATTTAAATTCGTTACCATTTTGTCAACTCGCGAGTTAGTTTGAGACGTTTTGAATTGATTTCGGCTTCTGATAACACGCTCGGAACACGGTTAAATTCAAAGTTTATGTAAAACGTGGACGCCCGCATTGAACTCGTCTTTTTTATAACGTTTTTTCAAGTCTTATCTTAATTAAACAAAACCTATAATTGTATTTTTAAGAATAGCTTAATCCAATTGGGGAAACCGCTTGGAAATCCGCTCGCATCCTCAATTCAAAATTTTTAACTATAGGTATAAAAGTATTTAAGAAAAAACATAGTATCAAAAATTGCGAAACCGATGGGATTCAAACCCGCGTCTCTCTGGCAATCCGGGCACGGATGGATAGACGGACGATGACGTCGGCCGTATACCTGAATATCAAAAATATTTAAAGCACAATTTCGGCACCGAGGTCATCGAGATTGTGGCCCAGCGGTAAGGTGCTCTAAGTGCCCGGATTGCCAGAGAGACGCGGGTTCGAATCCCGTCGGTTCCGCAATTGTCGATATTATGTTTATTCTTAAATATAAATAATCCCAAAACTGTAAGTAACACTTTTCAATAAAAACTAAAAAATATGTATAAAAGTTTTTGTGTATAGGGATTAATAAATTTATTTTGCTATTCATTCAAAATCATCGGACTGTTGCGTAATTTAAAATATCTCTACATACAAAAATAAAAGTACCTTGTAGTTGTTGATAGGTACGCTGTGCTAAGAAGTTGTTATTGAAAAGAACAAACAAAATATAACTATAAGTAAAAAATATAAAAGTAAGTAGGTATAATGTAACATATTAATATTCAAGTATTTGTAATGATAAATAAGCTGAAACTCCCTAAGTAATAGCTAATTTAGATTCCTACATAAGGGTCTTAGTTTTCTAATTAAAAGGGCACATTTGGACTCCGTGAAGATACAAGCTCCCTGTATATGTTAATATTGCATTATCAATTTATACAAAGAATCTAATCTAACTAACTGCGGGCCTCAAAAAATGGCTAACAGTCTCTTAGCGGTGATGGAAATAGCAATAGTATCTCTGCGAGATCAAATCAAAATTTAGGAGATCCCGCAGAAGATGTCACAGAAGTGAAGTGGCAATGGGCAGGGCACGTGGTTCGAAGAGCTGATGGACGTTGGGGGCCCAAGGTGCTAGGATGGCGACCCCGCACCGAAAAGCGCAGTGTTCGCGCAAGACTTACGACAACAGACGTGTCGCAGGGAGTCGCTGGCCACAGGCTGCTCAAGTTCGTTGTCTTCGGAAGTTCCTAAAAAGGCCTATGTCCAGCTGTCGACGTCTATCGGCTGTTAATGATGATGATGATGATGATGACCAACCGAAATAAAAAAATAGTTCTAATTTTTAAGCTGCTTTAATACCAACACTTCAACATAAAATAAAAGCTGATAATGAGCTTTTTACGAACATCTTTCGTCAAATTAAGCGAATTCAAAAATTCGTTAACAAGTGCAGATTGCGCGAGGAAAAAACGCTGTAATGAGTTCTTTTCCGTCGTCGGATCATATTTTTAAACTCGTTTTATTAATTAAGGCTCACCGCACACCTGTCGCCGCGAACTTAATTTTGTCAATTAACCTTTTTTTTTTAATTTCCTCATTCCGTTACAACACGGACCAGATCTACCGAGTTTCATAACAGGCCGTTTGATTGGGTTTAACGGTCGATTAAAACTAATGAACAGTATTTTTACGGTTGTAACCACGTTTAAGAATAATTTCGGGGTAATTATAATTAGAGTATTTAAAATTTTGTTTATTTTCTTTTTGATTAAGGTTTGAATACAGTTTTATCCAGCAAAGTGTCTCTGTGCAAGCCATACGTCAAAAAATAAAAAAATTATAACGCAATTGGTATTTTTGAAATTGAAAGAAAAAGTATGTACATGAGCAATTTTATAATAAATGACGTCCATTATGTCAGTAAACAAACTAACGGCTTGGCGTATTTTAATATTTGTATTTTAAATACTTACCTAATAATACTTATAGTGCTACAAACTTATCTGGTACCGTAAGGGTGTCGCTGTGGTTGCTGTTTCTGTCAACAACAACAACAACAGTTGACAGAAACCAAATAAATTTCCAGGTCAGATAAATTTGTAGCACTATACATAAAAAATTACCTTTTAAACATTTTGCCTGTTTTCGGCTAATATCTGAAACTGATGACCCTAATTTGACGAAACTTTAAATCACAGATAGGTAGCTAATCTTATTAGACAAAACTTTGGCAACTTTTATTTTAGAAATTTTATTAATTTTGTTCCACTAAGTCCGCTATTTATTAATTATAATATATAGGCCAAACATAAAATTATTACAAGGTGCTTGTTAGATTTTAGGTAACATAGATTAAATAAGATAATGAACAGAAGCAGCCATTTTCAACTAATTGCCAATAAAACTTTACAATACAGAAGTGATTTGCGCAATAAAACCTTAAACGTATTAAGTGGGCTATTAAGTTATAAATCGTGGTAAATTAATTTTCATAAATCTATAGGTTTTCAATAAGCCAATAAAAATTAATTGGCGGACATACTTTTTTGGGATGTTGAAGCTAGCTTGACACATTGCATTTTTATAACCTTCTCAGTTAGCATGTAAGATTTTATTTTATTTTATTTTATTTTATTTATTTATTTACTTATCACTTTTTGTTGTAACATTTGTTATATATTTTGTGTTTCTTTTTTACTTAACATGCACATGTACTGGGTATTTTTGCCTTTAATAAAAAACTATTATTATTATTATTATTATTATTATAAACATTATTAATAAATTATTTATGACTGAGTTATTAAAAAAATGGCTTGTTTACGTTATTTTTTATTCAACTACTTATAACAAATTGAATTTTATAAAATAATCTACAAAATTTACTTCTGGGTAGGTATATAGATCTATTATAAAGGCGAAAATATATAAGTGTGGATGTTTGTTACTCTTTCGCGCAAAATCTACTGAGTGGATATTGATGAAACTTCACAAAATTATACCTTACAACACATAGACCAAATTTTATCCCTAAATTCCCACGGGACCGAGAACTACGCGGGTGGAACCGCGGGCGTCCTCTACTGATGAATATTTTGTAAGCCACAAGTAATAAAATTAATAATAAATGTTGAGTCCAACGTCCTCTAGTGTTTTATTATAACTTTCGTTATTATCACACTAATATGACAAATACACAAGTTTGTGTGTGTATGTTTGTAACTCCTCACGCCGCAACAATTGATCCGATTTGACTGACATTTGGAACGTAGAGAGATTACCACAGAAACGGAAACTACGCGGGCAAAAGCGAAAGGCCAAACGAGTAATGATAATATTTTTATTTTATATGAATATAGATTATAAGTTCCGTCATCTATGGTTCAGCTCCATCATCAGATCGACTTCAGAATTTCTTATTGTAATGCTTTAAAAAATTAAATGCAAAATTAACAACTATTGCACTAGTTGTCCCGACAATCGTGGGCAGATCCCCTCAAGTTTTTTCATTTTCTCCATTTCTGAGGATCCTATTTCTATATTATATATTTTTTATACAATGTTTTCAATAATATCCAATAGTTAAGGCAACGCACGCGCATAAAGCTGATTTAATAAACTTCACGGTCTGACTCGTGCGACAAAAACTGTGATAACTCGGCTAATATATATAATACAAATATAAAATATAACCTATGACACTGCTCGATAGTGTAGCATTCTATTTGTAAAAGAATTTTTAAATCGGATCAGTAGTTCCGAAGATTAGCCCCAACAGATCTTTATTTACAAACTTACAAACTTTAGCTTTTTATAATATTAGTATAGATTTTTTTAAAAACTATCAGTTACGGTTCTACCCATTATATCTACCTAGTAGTAATCCTCACATAATTGCAATGATTCATGAAGATGCTGATGACGAAAACGTCGATTAAGAAATACCTGGCTTTTATTATTCTTAAATACAGGTGTATAAGAGTGCAATAAATTACGAATGTCATAAAGATCAATTGAATAACAATTTTAATTAGCACAGACGGAACCGGTAAACAACGAGTGGTATAAAAGTAGAAATATTCCAGAGTACAATAAAATGATACGATGAATCACTTAATGTAGTATACCTACCGAATAAAATTTACAATCACTTATAGCACCTCGTTAGAATAGATCCACCGATTTATTGAATTAACGCTATAAAAAGAAATGATCTATGAATCATTTAGAAAAAAACTAATATAAAATTAAACCGACTTCAAAACGCACTGAAAAGTAAAAAATAAATGCGTCATTTAGTTACTTTAATTTACTGAACCATATCTATACACTCGGTGATTTTTGATAATTTTTGAAGAATTATTTAAATCGGACTTGTAGTACCGGAGATATGCCTCCACAAACATAAATACATACATACATACACTTTTGAAATTTGGCACATTTGTTCAGACGCTGACATATGCGAAAACTGGGCTGTTCTGGAAATATTACATACATACGGGTCGAATTGATAACCTCCTTTTTTTGAAGTTGGTTAAAAATAGAGAAATCCTCTATTCGATTTTTAAGCTATTGCATAGCTTCTATCGCGGGCCCTGAGCGTGGAGACCGAATCTATAAATTCCGTAACGAAAAACCTAACACCCCTCACCCGATCACCGAAGTTAAGCAACATCGGGCGCGGTCAGTTCTTGGATGGGTGACCGCTTGGATAGCTTTACCGCGGCAGTCTTCGAGTGCCACACGTCTTTTTTAAATAATTTCCATAACTTTTAACTAATATATATGATCAACTAGAGGACTTCGCGGTTTCACTCGAATAGTTCTCGTTCTCATTGGAATTTCAGGATAAAATGTGGCCTTTGTGTTAATCCAGGGTGTCGACTAAATCTATATCAAATTTTATTAAAATCGCTCCAGCCGTTTAGTTTTGAAGAAGTAACAAACACACACTCACAAACTTTCGCCTCTATAATTAGTAGTATGATATTTTTTATATGAAATAAGTGATTTAAACACGATCTCAACTAATTTTAAAATTAACCTAAGATTGAAAGAGCTGGCCAACAAAATGCCTGCCTAATTTTGTTTTAAAGACATCCAAATTGTAAGAATCAGAAAAAATTGTCGTAAAGACTTTGCTACGACACTTGCACCTACGACCTCTCGGTGTCAAATCCGGCCCTTTAATAATTATCGCTTTCAAGTATATAAAAATCACTTACATCTCTGAAACCATACGACTTGTTTAATAAAAATATTTTTTTTGACGTGACACTACCAACTTACTGACTCCGGGCTGAAAACTTTCAATAAAAATGAGAAGGTAGAAAAAAGTCACATTCTATAGCTCGATTCATAACTTGAACCCGTGACTTTAACCGTTGGACCAGCGAGCGAGTCTACCTTCGTATAATCCAACCAAATAATACGAGGGCCCTTTCTTTGGAGTGGACACAAAAACAATTCAACAGGATGAACCTATAACGGTTCAGAGTGGCAAAGAGTAATAGCCATGTATGAATAAAACCCATAAATAAAATACACAGACGTAGAAAAAACAGAGGTAAATAATAGGTTATTAATAAGATCAATAAATAACCATTAATTAGTTTATTATGCAAAAAGCTCTCCAATCTGTAGCTGCTCTGTGCTTAGTGCTCTGCAACATTCACAACACAACAGACAATTAACATCGCGGCGGGGTGCCAGCTCTATCAATTAATTACACTGTGGTAAACAACACTGATGTAATGGTGTTTCTACACGTCCGTGATGGACAGATAGGAACAATCTGTGTAGCAAATGATACTACATGAAATGTATAAAGAAAAATAATACTAAGCAATGCCAGAAAAAAAGGATGCTACATTTGCTGGGTAATAATTAAAATGCCTTCGAATGTCTTTTATTTTTTTGTGGTAACCGATAGCTAATATCATATTAGATATCATATCATATTAAATAATATAAGTATAAATATTGATTGATGACACACAAACATACCATTATGCCCCATTCCTATAGGGGGAAACAGATACCACGTCCTTCCACTGCCACGATCCTTACAATTGTCTCTCGCTTCTTCCAACTTCATAAATCCTTTCATACAAATATTTCTTGAGTACTTTTGGTTGATGACAACCTTTTATAATATGACGACGACGACTTTTATAATATGAACATGACGGCCTCCGTGGCGCAGTAGGTAGTGACCCTGCTTCTGCGTCCTAGGCTGTGGGTTCGATTCCCACATCTGGACAAATGTTTGTGTGATGAGCATGGATGTTTTCTAGTGTCTGGGTGTATATCTATATATTATAAGTATTTATGTATAATATATAAAAATATTCATCAGTTATCATAGTACACACAAGCTACCTAAGCTTACTTTGGGGCTATATAGCGATGTGTGTAATTGTCCTATAATATTTATTTATTTATTTATAAAGTTACTTTAGAAATTGTAGGTATACAATAAAAAATCACAATATTCTTGCTACAGATGTCACTATAGCGATGTGTCATCAAATCGAAGCAAATCTGTAGCGCTATTCTGTAATGGCCTTAATTACACTGTGCGTTTCAATTTCAAACTGTCTCTCTGTATCTGTAGAATTGTATTAGATAGAGAGAAATAGAGACTGAGTGCCACTGTTAAGATTCGATACAAATTTATAGAATAGCTGTACCATCCATCGTGTATGGAAACCATTAGAAGGTTTTCACCCGACGCTTGCAGAAACAAAGAAAAATAAAAGATAGAGCAACAGATAATAGCTAATTAATTATTTATAAAACAAACAAGTTACAAATTGCACAACTTTGTTAAGTTTACAACAAAACACCGCGGGGCGTCTTTTACTACAAATTAATTAGACCTACACTAGGCTTAACACATTTATGCTTTTATCAAGGCAAAAGTTATTGACTGATCTCAAATGTCTCTCATCTGGTCTATTCTTTTTTTTTTGACTGCCTTGTAGATTCAGTGCTTAGGCAATATGGCTTCGGACCATGTGGTTCCTGGGTTCGAGGCCTAAGTCAGGCTTTGAAATTTTCAGTGAAAATTGTCTTTCGGGATATTGGTTGTGTGACGTTCCGCTGTCACAATACATTCACACATAATAGTGATTAATAGAAGGGTTTTAAATTTTAAAGAGAAATATTAGTTTTAACCCCAGACCTAAAAAGTGGTGTGTTATACGTTTGACGTCGATGCTATGTGTGTATCTATCTCTAGAATCGTAGCGCTTAAATGGACGCGGATGCGGTATTTTTCGTTTGAAAGCCTGGCGGTGATTCTTAGCTATGTTTTAGTTTTGGTCAGCAGTGTTAGAGTATAAGGTCCTTTTCAAAATGATGTAAGGCTTTTTGAATAATGATTACTCGATTAAATATTTCACGCGTGCCAAACTTGTTAAATGGTAATTAATTGATAAGTTCGACCTAACGCTGTGTGTTTGTGTGCATGTTTGAGTGTTTTTGATTTTGTATTTTTTTTTATTTTAAAAGTGAATCGCTAGCTATGTATGATGAAAATCAGTCCAAATTGGCCGCCGCTACAAAATGGCGGATTATATATTTTTTCACAACTCCCTCATGTAAATACACCATGTTATCTAATATCCTTGTTGTAATATGCTTTTCTGATAGTTTAAAATATGTTATGATTTTTATAAGTTCAGCGATAGAGCGTCGTGAATTTATACAATAACTAGAGGACGCCTGCGTTTTTACCCACGTAGTCCTCGGTCCCGTGGGAATTTAGGAATAATATGTGGCCTATGTGTTAATCCAGGGTGTCTGCTAACTTCATACTAAATTTTATAAAAATCGCTCCAGCTGTTTAGACGTGAAGAAGTAACAAACATACACACTTTTATATCTACTACAAGTTGGCTCTTGACTGCTATCACACCTGATGTTGTGATGATACAATCTAAGATGGTAGCGGGCTAACTTGTTAGTAGTACGATGAAATCCACACCCCGTTTCTGTTTCTACACGACATCGTACCGGAACGCTAAATCGCTTGGCGGTACGCCTTTGTCGGCAGGGTGGTAACTAGCCACGGCGAAAGCCTCCCACCAGCCAGGCCAAGACAAATTAAGAAAAATCTGCCTTGCCGGGAATTGAACCCAGGACCTCCGTCTTATAAATCCACCGCGCATACCACTGCGCCACGGAGGTCGTCAAAACTTTCACCTTTATACTAGTAGTATGATATGTTCAGATATGATCATTTCTGCAATGCTATTTTTCACCTAAAAATTAAATTAAATGTTCACGAACAGACCGACAAAAACACAAACCGCTACGTATCAATAAAATATTATAAATCCAGTTACAATTGGCTCACAATAAAATCTCACTGTAGATGGTAAAAATACATAAAAGATGTCTGTCTTACACAGATCCGCTGGCAGCGGGTATAAATCACATCAAGCTATGTATTTATGGACGCCATTACCATTTTATGTGTCGCAGTGATAGGCCGTCAACACAGCAGTGACATAACCTTAAGGGAAGGAAAGCATGCATGTGAGAAAACGGTAAAACCAAGAGTACTTAGTAGTGCAGCTCTTTGTGATAGAGGTCGCCCGCAGAAAGTAAGTTCTTTTTAAGCTATTGTATAGCTTTTATCGCGTGCCTCGAGCGTGGAGACCGAATACAGAAATTCCGTAACGAAAAAACCTAACACCCCTGAGTATCAAAAACATAATATCAAAAGCACAATTTCGGCAACGATGTCATCGGGGAACGTGGCTTAGCGGTAAGGCGCTCTAAGTGCCCGGATTGCCAGACCGACACGGGTTCGAATCCTGTCGGTTCCGAATTTTTTTTTTTTCAAGCGTGATATTTCAAAAAGACATTTTTTAAAAAAATTAAAGACTTTTTGCAATAGCACGCTTAAAAAAAATTGCGGAAACGACGGGATTCGAACCCGCGTCTTTCTGGCAATCCGGGCACTTAGAGCGCCTTACCGCTAGGCCACGGTCCCGATGACGTCGGTAGGTAAACATAAGTTGATAAAAAATGCTATGCAATAGCTTTACCGCGGCAGTCTCCTAGTGCCACACGTCTTTTTTATTTATTGCAAGTTAACTCTTTACTACAATCAAAAGTAAATAAATAAATTAAATTAATAAATAAATATTACACGACAGTTACACACATCGCTATATTAACCCAAAGTAAGCGTAGGTAGCTTGTGTTATGGGTACTATGATAACTGATGAATATTTTATATATATTATACATATATACTTATATCATGTGAGTGACATATATACTTATGTCACTCCGTGACATCTTTTTGTCCAAAATTCCTCAGTGCCTGAAGACGAGAGTCTTCGAACAGTGCGTGTTGCCAGTGATGACCTACGGATCCGAATCTTGGTCGCTGACTGCGGGCTTCTTAAGAAGGCTCAGAGTCACTCAGCGGGCGATGGAAAGAGCAATGCTCGGAGTATCTCTGCGTGATCGAATCAGAAATGAGGAGATCCGCAGAAGAACCAAAGTAACCGACATAGCTCAGCGAGTCGCAGAACTGAAGTGGCAATGGGCGGGGCACGTAGTTCGAACAGCTGATGAACGTTGGGGGCCCAAGGTGGTAGATTGGCGACCCCGCACCGGAAAGCGCAGCGTTGGTCGACCCCCAACCAGGTGGACTGACGACATCAAACGTGTCGCAGGGAGCCGCTGGCAACAGGCGGCTCGGGATCGTTGTGTTTGGAAGTCCCTAAAAAAGGCCTATGTCCAACAGTGGACGTCTACAGGCTGATAATGATGATGATGATGATACTTATAATATATAGATAAACACCCAGACACTGGAAAATATTCACGCTCATCACACAAATATTTTTCCAGACGTGGAAATCGAACCCACAGCCTAGGACGCAGAAGCAGGGTCACTACCCACTGCGCCACTCGGCCGTCAAATCGCAACTAATAGTAAATGAATGAATCTATGGTGGAAGCAGGCTAACTAGTTTGGAGCACGATGAAATCACCACCACGACTGTCGTGGTGGTTTTTTCATCGTGGTGCATTGGTATACACAATGGTTTTATTAAACGAAGGTTTTGAATTCGATTCTTGATTTTCTAAATTAGTCAAGGTCTAGAGGGAACCCGACAAGCAATTTAGCGTTCCGGTACAATCTCGTGTAGAAACCGAAAGGGGTGTAGATTTCATCCTACTCCTAACAAGTTAGCCCGCTTCCATCGTACTCGTATATTGCATCATTACTTACCAGGTGTAATTTCAGTCAAATTTGTAGTTATTAAAGAAAGGCTAAATTTGTTATTCCTACGTTAATTCCTGTAATATCACCTGATCTCAATGTTTTTTGCATCTCATCTAGTATTCAAATTCCTCTAATATTGTATCTACGAAGAGATTTCATTACCAACGCAATCTATTTGCAGGTACCGTAAAACAGAAGTGCTAAAATAATGTAAGCAATCAAAGCCAGTAGCAAACTAAATCAATTTGCTAACGGTGGCTGCCACGTTTATTATTTCTGAGACCTAGAAAACAGATGAACGTTTTCCAAATGTCAAAATAATGATAAAATAAGAGCATTTGGTATGCAAGCGGCCACTTCAGATAAATATAGGGTAAATGAAAGACGTAATCTTCGCACTCGGACTGACGGTTGTAAAATTTATTTTTAATTTTTATGGTGGTAAACTGCACTTTGTTTTATGGTTCTAAAGTTTTCGAAACTGAAATGCTGATTTTATTATGGCGAAGTTTCCTAACTTCGAGGAAGTAACCTAAATAAGAATAATAGTCCTCTTTAATATTGGTCATCTGGAAGAGATCGTTCATTAGCGATAAGCCCGCCAACTGCACATTATTTTTCAACCGACGAAAAAAACGGAGGAGGTTCTCAATTGGACACGTATATTTTTTTATATATATATATATATATATATATATATATATATATATATATATTATATATATATATATTTATGTATATAAAATATATATATATATATATATATATATATATATATATATATATATATGTATGACCACGCATAACTTTTTACAAAGTTGTCCGATTTTGATAATTCTTCTTTTATTAGAAAGGACACACTTCCAAGATGGTCCCATTGTCATCATGTTAAGATCTGATGATGATATCATGGGAAAATTAAAGGAACTCTTCAAATAGTACGAGTGCGTTACGATAAATTACTAAAAAGTAAAAAATGAAAATTTTAAACAAAAAATAGAACCGACTCAAAACGCACTAAAAAGTATAAAATAACTGTGTCATTTTGTTGCTTTAATTTACTTAAACATATCTAGGTGCCAGCCTACTTTAAGAACATTACCTAGAACCCACAAACTGCTTTACTACGTTAAATAAATGTTCCTTAAACTTGGCTGGCACCGACTTCATAGATATGCTTAAGTAAATTAAAGCAACTAAATGACGGTTATTTTTTACTTTTTAGTACGTTTTGAGACGGTTATATTTTTTGTTAAAAATTTTTATTTATTACAAGATAGTTCTTGACTGCAATTACACCTGATACCTAAGTGATGATAGAAGACGGATGCGGGTTAGCGTGTTATGACTAGGATGGAATCCCTATCGGTTTCTAAACGATATCGTACCGGAACGCTAAATTGCTTAGGTATACGTATTTGCCGTTAGGGTCATCATTTATTACAAGTAGGCTATTTTACAAACACTTTTGAAATGTCCAGCCTGTCAGCACGTAGTGTCTCTACCCCTGTTTCGAAGGCAGATTCTGCGAAGAAGAGCCAGTAAGAAACTCACCAGATACTCTTTTAAAAGTCATTATTCAGCAGATGCTCTTTTAAAAGCAATTAGTGTAATTTACAATTTTGGATTTCCCGTGTAGAATCTTCCAAGAATCTTTGTCATTATAGAAAGCTACCGATATTTTCTGATACTCATGCTTCAAAACCAGGATCCTTCGGCTGGTGGACCCTACCGACAAAGACGTACCGCCAAGCGATTTAGCGTTCCGGTACGATATCGTGTAGAAACCGAAAGGGGTGTAGACTTAATCCTACTCCTAACAAGTTAGCCAGCTTACATCTTAGCTCTCACACCTGATGTTAAGTGGTCATGCAATATCATCACTTAACATCAGGTGTGAGAGCAGTCAAGGGCCAACTTGTAGTCGATAAAAAAAAATCCTGAGAGACGTATAGGCTAACATTATAACAGTAGTATAGTTTTAGGTATGAAACATTAGCTGCAACATTAACTGCATACATTAGCTACAGTTCAATAAAGGTGCCATATTAATATGAGCCTAGTGACTCTATAATGTACCAACATTGACCGGCTCCCCGCTGCGCTAGGCGCCGTAAACTAAATCAAACTAAAAGCTATTTTATGTGCTAATCTAATAATTCTTAATCCACAATAGCTCGAACAGGACAGACAGGTTACAATGTACCGAGAGGTCATAGGTTCAAACCTCAGTACCTCAACGAATAACAATATTGCTACTAGTAATTTCTATTACAACTTCAATTTTTTTGTTATCATTACAAGTTCGCCCTTGACTGCACCTGATGGTAAGTGATGATGCAATCTAAGGTGGAAGCGAGCTAACTTGTTAGGAGCAGGATGATATCCACACCTCTTTTGGTTACTACACGACATAGTACCGGAACGCTTAATCGCTTAGTGGCACGCCTTTGTTAGTAGGGTGGTAACTAGTCACCGTCGAAGCCATCATCATCATTATCAGCCTATTATCGGCCCACTACAGGGCCAGTCCTCCCTAGATCGATAGATAGAGAGGGGATATGAAGCGTAGACCCACTGCTCCAATGTGTGTTGGCAGGTTCAGGGTGATAATGTTTCTTTTTGGCGTGGCGCAGTGGGTAGTGACCCTGCTTCTGCGTCCTAGGCTGTGGGTTCGATTCCCACATCTGGAAAAATGTTTGTGTGATGAGCATGGATCTTTTCCAGTGTCTGGGTGTTTATCTATATATTATAAGTATTTATGTATAGATATATAAAAATATTCATCAGTTATCATAGCACCCATAACACAAGCTACTTACGAGTATGCTTACTTTGGGGCTATATAGCGATGTGTGTAATTGTCCTATAACATTTATTTATTTATTTATTTTATTATTTTTAAATATTAACGATCACTATCAGATGTTGGTGATAGCATCCGGGACCGATGGCTTAACATACTCTCCGAGACACGGGGGTGTATCACCGTCAACTTCCCGACTTCAGGCTTGGAATAAACTGAAAATTTCATAGAAGAATGAAAAGAATCAGAATTATTCCGTGACTCGACCCAGGATTCGAATCCACGACCTCGTGATCGAAGTCACATAGACTAACCACAAGACCAACGAGGCAGTAATTGATATAGCTAACCTTAAAAGCCCCCCGCTGCGATAGGCGTTATAATCTAAATCAAATTTCGCGTTCTAATCAAATACCAAGCGCAGAACACGATCGAATATGTATACAACAACTTATTTATTGAACAATGCACATAAATATGACTCAGCCCCACATATGGCGCTCGATCAAACGTCTGTTCCGATCACTATCAGTTATATCTGATTGGTACTAATCACTAATCGCGAATGCAACGAGATCGACGAGAAAAAAAAATGTATAACTATATGTGCATATTCTGTCAGTGTAAAGGTCAACACGATTTATAAATTAAACTAATCCTAACTCTCGAAGATCTTTCTACGAACTTTTTAGGGTTCCGTCGTCAAATGGCAAAAACAGAACCCTTATGGATATGTCTGTATGTCATAACCACTTTTTTCTGAAACAAGTTTTTTGAAAAAAAAAAGAAAAGCAAATTGAACGTGGAAAGTAGATTTTTACCCAAAATAAAAAAACAATAATTTTGGGAGCTCCCCATACTTAGAACTTAAACTTAAAAACTTTTTTTCATCAAGCCCATACGTGTGGGATATCTATGCATAGTTCTTTAAAAATGATATTGAGATTTATATAACTTAAGGGATAAGATGATAAACCACGTACAAAACTTAACAACAGAACAGACAGTTCTATTTAGAATTTTTAAGCTATTGCATAGCTTCTATCGCGGGCCTTGAGTGTGGAGACCGAATCCAGGAATTCCGTAACGAAAAAACTTAACATCCCCCACTCCGACCGGCACAGCGGCTACTTTTTAGTATTTTTAGATTGTCTTGTTCGCGCCTTTGTACGCCAACGTCCATACCATGTTGAATACACCGGTTCTCGTCCGATCACCAAAGTTAAGCAACATCGGGCGCGGTCAGTACTTGGATGGGTGACCGTCTGGGAACACCACGTGCAGGCTTTTTTAAATTTTTTTTTTTATTTAAATTTATAAATATATAATTATAATTGCATAAGTTTTTATCAACTTATGCAATTATAATTATATAGTTATGAATTTAAATTAAAAAAAATAATAATAAAATGAATAAATAAAATAATAAATGAAAAAATAACAAATAAACCGAACTAAAAAAAATTAAAGATAAAAATTTAAAAAAGCCAACATCACACGGTGTTCCCAGGCGGTCACCCAAGTACTGACCGCGCCCGATGTTGCTAAGCAGATGATTTGTAAGTTTTAGAAATATTTCAATTTCCGGTATTCGTATTTCATCATCATCATTGACCGATGGACATAAGCCTTTTTAGGGACTCCGAAACACAAGCTGAGCCGCCTGTGGCCAGCGACTCGCTGCGACACGTTTGATGTCGTCAGTCCACCTATTAGGAGGTCAACCAGCACTGCGCTTTCGGTGCGGGGTTTTCATTCTATCACCATGGGCCCCCAACATCCATCAGCTATTCAAACCACGTGCCATTGCCACTACAGCTCTGCGACTCACTGAGCTATGTCTGTTATTATTATATTAATAGTTAGATTGCCTAAATTGATCAGCTGGGAATCTAATGCAGAACTTATCTGTTTTAAACAAATCCGGCGTTACAGAGGCTATCAAATTTATCTCACCCACATCTGATCGCCAAATATTTGTTTCTATTCTCTATAATATTTGAGACCTAGCAATTTAACAATGTATATAAAAAACTAATCGTCTGTCCGTCAGACATCGGATTAACTTAATTGGACACGTCGGAGTACCGCTGTATTGTTTTTTGCTATTCCATGGTGGTCTCTCTATAAACTATTGTTGGTGTAATCCGGTTTCAATTCTATTTTTTTTTTATTTTTTTATCGACTGCAAGTACTACTATTTTAATAGAGTATAGGATGATCCTGGTTTTTGATCTATTTGAAAAAAATATATAATAACTTCAAAAACTACGTTAGGAGTCTGGAATCACTTTACCTTACAATAGAAAATTTTGTTTTTACGATTAAACCGTTCTTTTTTATTTTTGACTAGAGCACGCTGGGTTTGACCCAGGTAGTTCATTTTCCCGTGGGAGTTCCGGGAACAAATGTGACCAATACGTTATCCTAATCCTAACTAACATTATAAATGCGAAAGTAACTCTGTCTGTCTGTCTGTCTTGCTTTCACTCTACAACTACTGAACCGATTTAAATGAAATTTGGTACACAGTAAGTCTAGAGCCTGAAAAAGGACATAGGCTACTTTTAATTGCGAAAAAAGGGTTGTAAGGGGTTAAAGGGGGGGGTGAAATGTTGTATGAAAGTATCGTCATTTTGAAAGCTTAAGACCTATTTCTTAGGCAGTTGATTAGATATTAATAAATATGACATTCAAAGCTTAGAAAAATTAGGTTGCCGTAATAACTAATTCCACGCGGACGAAGGCGCGGGCAAAAGCTAGTTTTTATATATTTAAGCTATATTATGGTGAAGTTTCATCAAAATTAAATGAGAAGTTTTTGCGTGAAAGAGTAACAGCGTCCTTCCTTACTTACAAACTTTCGCCGTAATTTTTCATGCAGTTTTAGCGGATAGATTAAGCCTGGCTTAGACGGTGTTCAAGCTAGAGAGACGAATATGTTAGTTTCCATGGATACATTTTACGGATGCCGGGTCTATCGTGTGACATAGGGGAAAACTACGAACACTTGTGATACTTGTGACACGGAAGTAGGTTTAAGAAGCTCCCTAGTCAACGCTCGCCTTCTCTGCTCCAGTCGTTTCCCATTCCCAACCTGGTAAGATCCTACTAGAGCAGCTTAGGTCACCCGTTCTAATATAGAACGTGTTACAGTTCCAGTCAGGCCAAGGTCTTTTAGCAGATTGTAGAGAGACTTATCAGGTATACCTCTCGCACCGTAGGTCGTTAGGTACTAAAATTGGACGTAAAAGTTTTCTAAAGCTACAATATGTATCTGCCTACTTATCAAGTATGTTTTGCGAACATGAAAATGATAAGTGTTATTAGATAAACATGTCATTGATGTAGAATCTATGATTAATCTAACATTAATCATAGATAAAGGTTAGGTTAGGATAATTGGATAAATATTTTCGGCCGTCACTTTATATTGATTTTATCATAATGTTGGATTAATTTGAAATTAATGAAATAAACTAGCTATTACGACTGGCCTAAGATTTAATGATAACTCGTTTTTATTTCGGAGAAAAAGAGCCAAAAAAATGATCTTTGTTCTTTAAAGACTAAGTCTATCTCCTCATATATAAAACGGGATTTGCAGCTTAAACACACCACGCTGTTGTAACGCAGAATGGCGGACTTGGGATTATAATATTTAACTCTGTGACTATCACTAATTTAATGATATTGACCGTAACCGATCTCTTAATGTACTATTGACGGCCGAGTAGCGCAGTGGGTAGTGACGTGCTTCTCCGTCCTAGGCTGTGGGTTCGATTCTCACATCTGGAAAAATGTGTGTGTGATGAGCATAGATGTTTTCCATTTTCTGGGTGTTTATCTATATATTATAAGTATTTATGATTGTAAAATATATAAATAAAATATTCATCAGTTATCATAGTATCCATGTCACAAGCTACCTAAGCTTACTTTGGGGCTATAAAGCGATGTGTGTGTGTTTTTTTTTATCGACTACAAGTTGGCCTTTGACTGCTATCACACCTGATGTTAAGTGATGATGCAGTCTAAGATGGAAGCGGGCTAACTTGTTAGGAGTGGGACGAAAATCCACACCCCTTTCGGTTTCTACACGACATCGTACCGGAACGCTAAATCGCTTGGCGATACGTCTTTGTCGATAGGGTGGTAACTAGCCATGGCGAAAGCCTCCCACCAGCCAAACCAAGACAAATTATGAAAAACCTCAATCTGCCCCGCCGGGAATCGAACCCAGGACCTCCGTCTTATAAATTCACCGCGCATACCACTGCGCCACGGAGGTCGTCGAAATATATAATATTTATTTAATTATTTTATTGAAGACATGGGAGGAGGGAGGAGGAAACTCCCGACTGCTATTGAGAATTTTTATAGTCGACACATTTTTAACTGAGTCGACTATCGGTTTCGGACATACAAAGTTTCAACCCCATTTTAATTTAAATTAAAACAATTTTTATTTTTATGGATACTACGATACTGAACAAACTTCATAAATATTTGGTAATGTTATTGAATTTTTAGCAACACAACTACGCGTGAAGGAATCGTTGGCATTTGGACCGTAAGTTATTAACTGTTATTAAAACTCCAATTTACACTTCATTATGAACGCAATACAGATTTTTTTATAAAATTATTTCGATGTGAAACTGAGAAACGTAACGTGTAAATATTTCTTTTAAATAAATAGATACCTATTATATGCCTTCCTTCACTTTATTATAACTGGGCTAACCCGTAGCTACAACTGAGAATTAAATAATTAGGTATCAACTCCCCGTACTTCGCCCCTCGTCGCGCGTGTTTACCTACTTGGCATTTTTACTGGTTTTTCTTCTTTCGGTTAGAAAATTTGAACCGGAAGTGAATATTCTAAGCAATTTTATATCTAGAAACATTTTAAATTCAACAATATCATCAAAAATATGCATTGTTAGGGTGTTTTAGTCAACCGGAAGTGGATGTAAATTGTGCTGCAAGTAGACAAAATATTTTAACCTGCGGGAACACTCCTCAGACTTTTTTTCCAAATAAGGATATGATATTTATATTTTTGAAATGGTCTTTTTACGACCTTTCAATTGGTACCCATATTGCTAAGATAAGAAAAAAAAATTGACACATCCCCCCTTTTTTCCCCCGCTTTTACAGCCGCTATTTTGAACATTTATATAGCCTATGTCACTACCACAATTTTACTTCATATCGAAATCGGCCAAGCCGTTTGGGAGTTGTAGGGGAACATAGGACATACATACATACATATATACATACGCTCGAAAAACATAACCCTCCTTCTAACGCAGTCGGGTAAAAAGTGCGGGCAGACAGACAGACAGACATCAAGAATTTAAGCATTCCGCAGAAAAGTAATAATCAAAAGCGCATACTAACTACTGGACGAAGAGGCAATTTATTGTTAAAACATTAAACCGTTTATAATTCTTTGAAATTAAACTATTGAAATACTAGTAGCCTCAACAGTCACATCAAAAGAGGTGTTTGATTGTTCAAATTTTAAACTTTTAATGCCATATTACCAGTAGCTCATAAACATTTTGAACAGTACAGAAACACGTGTTAGCCGCGTCTACATTCATTAACATGTAAAGATCCCAGCTCACGATACAGTTGAAATATTAACCACTTAGAACTGACTTTTGGTTCAAGTGTTTAATACAACCAATTTATTCGTTTAAAAGCCAGCATTAATCCACCTTAATGGCGCTAAAAACAATATTATTAGTCATTTTGCTAAATTAACTAATGAAGTTATTAATTTTATCGAGTTGGCCAACAGTTTTACAATTATTTAACCTTTTAACTCTGTATTTGAATAAATTTGCAATATTCGATGACATTTATAATTCTTGCTAGTAGATGCCCGTTACTCCGTTCGCTTGGAACATCCTGACCCTTCCTACCTTAAAGAACAGACTCTGTTAAGAGGTTTAACGCCCCATTTTCCCGCGGCCATCTTTTGAACAGTTTCCAGTAAAAATAATTCATATTTTAGCCTTTTTGTCAAATTTCAAAGTTTTACCAAATCCCAAACTACGAAGCAGATTTAATGATTTATCTATTTTATAAATATGAGAGATATTAAACTTAATTTTAATTAAAAATCTTTAAATTAAAAAAATGTTTTGATTCGATCCACTATTAGTCTAGTTCACAAGTGCCTTTTAGGTCAAAATTTTTGCGCCTTCTTCGAAAATTATGATTGAGTTGTCATTCGATTCGGAATGGCATGTAGACAGTTTTTGAGAAAATGCTAAGCCCGCTCGCAAAAATTGCAATAGTTATAAACAATTAAGTGAAAAACAAAAAGGGGGTTTGGTTTTTCGTTAATATCTCAAAAACTATTTGAGAAAATTTAAATTTGAAAAAAGATTCAAAAAGAGGAAGAAATTTCCTAAAAAAAAGTCTCGACTCCCGAAATTGTCGGACTAATGTTTATAATTTTCCCAGAGGGTTGAAAATACGCTCGAAAACGGGTACTCCGGCTTGCGCAAGCCACGCCCCCATCGGACCTTTAATGAATAAATATTATTTAAACTTATTAAATATGAAAATTAAAAATTGAAAAAATTCAGGCGCCTGTAGGATAGATCAAGGAACAATAATCCGTGATCAAAAAATTTTTATCGCGATTTTTCAAAAAGTTATCCATTCATTAATTAACAATTTTTTGTAGCATGAACATTAACATTGCAAGTGCGATAATTGTTAAACTATTAATCTGAGATTTTTTTCCTTTCGTGGAGCTATTTTTCAAAGGTCTTAGAATAGATTCCCGTTGGAAAAATTCAAAAATTGTTAATTTTCGTTTTGTTATTAACAATTTGCTGAGGGAAGAAATTATAAAGCTTAATTAAACATTGAAAAAAATTTTTTTTTGCAATATTATTATTGGTCCATTTTCTTATGATCAGAAGCTACTTTTAAAATGATTTTTAATAATTTTTATCTCCTATTGTTTAAAAAATTGTTATAAACAAATGCGTTGTTTATGAGATAATTTAAAATTTTTTTTTGATAACATAATCTTTGATGATAATTATGATTTTTTTAAAAAAAATCGTTTCTTAAAATTTTTTTTTATTGCTTAAAAACGCATTTGTTAAATAACAAGTTTTTTTCACCACTTATTATGAAATTAAGGAACCATTTTTTTTTAAATCATTATTTATCTTGATCTTTGATATTAAAAAAAATCGATTATTATTTAAATTTTCATTGTTTATTTAATAAACAATTTGTTATAAACAAATTAATTATTTCTTTGTATTTTTTTTCTGTTTCTACTTAAAGAAACAAAAATAACCACGTATTATTTTTTGAAAAAAAAAATTATTTATATTTTTTATTGAACTTTCAATTTTCTGTTAACTTTAATTTCGTCACTTTGACCTGGTTTTTTATGTTTAATTTTATTATAACTTTTAAACTAATGATGATACAAAGAAAAAATGTAGGACTTATTTATTCTTTATTATTAAACAATAAATTAAGCCTAAATTTGAAGCTCTGACTTAATTATTTATTGAAGTTCTATCATTTGTTGAAAAAAAAAATCCTTGAGAAAATGTTTATTTATACTTTTATGTCTAAATATCTTATAAACTAATATAATTATCAACTTACATCTTATGTAACTTTTTATTTAATGTATATTTATGTACAATTTCAGCTTATTAATTTTAGTTTTGCTCGGTAATTTTTTCAATTATGAATAAAAATTAATTAGAAATGTTATTTAATTTAAGTAAGTTTATTTATAAAATATTGTTTACAAATAATATAATGTATTTTTTTAATTATGTTTTACATTAGAGTTTTTTTTTGGGAACGTTTTCAATCGGTGGCTCATAAAATTAAACATAAAAAACCAGGTCAAAGTGACGAAATTAAAGTTAACAGAAAATTGAAAGTTCAATAAAAAAATAATACGTGGTTGTTTTTGTTTTTTTGAGTAGAAACAGAAAAAAAATACAAAGAAATAATTAATTTGTTTATAACAAATAGTTTATTAAATAAACAATGAAAATTTAAATAATAATCCATTTTTTTAATATCAAAGATCAAGATAAATAATGATTTTAAAAAAAATGGTTCCTTAATTTCATAATAAGTGGTGAAAAAAACTTGTTATTTAACAAATGCGTTTTTAAGCAGTAAAAAAAAATTTTAAGAAACGATTTTTTTTAAAAAAATCATAATTATCATCAAAGATTATGTTATCAAAAAAAAATTTTAAATTATCTCATAAACAACGCATTTGTTTATAACAATTTTTTAAACAATAGGAGATAAAAATTATTAAAAATCATTTTAAAAGTAGCTTCTGATCATAAGAAAATGGACCAATAATAATATTGCAAAAAAAAATTTTTTTCAATGTTTAATTAAGCTTTATAATTTCTTCCCTCAGCAAATTGTTAATAACAAAACGAAAATTAACAATTTTTGAATTTTTCCAACGGGAATCTATTCTAAGACCTTTGAAAAATAGCTCCACGAAAGGAAAAAAATCTCAGATTAATAGTTTAACAATTATCGCACTTGCAATGTTAATGTTCATGCTACAAAAAATTGTTAATTAATGAATGGATAACTTTTTGAAAAATCGCGATAAAAATTTTTTGATCACGGATTATTGTTCCTTGATCTATCCTACAGGCGCCTGAATTTTTTCAATTTTTAATTTTCATATTTAATAAGTTTAAATAATATTTATTCATTAAAGGTCCGATGGGGGCGTGGCTTGCGCAAGCCGGAGTACCCGTTTTCGAGCGTATTTTCAACCCTCTGGGAAAATTATAAACATTAGTCCGACAATTTCGGGAGTCGAGACTTTTTTTTAGGAAATTTCTTCCTCTTTTTGAATCTTTTTTCAAATTTAAATTTTCACTTAATTGTTTATAACTATTGCAATTTTTGCGAGCGGGCTTAGCATTTTCTCAAAAACTATCTACATGCCATTCCGAATCGAATGACACCTCAATCATAATTTTCGAAGAAGGCGCAAAAATTTTGACCTAAAAGGCACTTGTGAACTGGACTATATTGGCAAACAAACAAGCAACCTACTGGCAATTATGTATAGTAGGTACCAGTGGTGAAATATTACATATATACATAACAACACGCCTTATTCCCATAGGACTAGGCAGAGACTACATCCTTCCATTTGCCATGGTCCTTGCACACTTCCTTAGGTTTTGTCCACTCTCATTAATCCTTGACCTGACGTGGCCTTGATCTGGCTATTCCATAAAATGTCCTGAATTTTTTCGCCTAGGCCTTCCCCTTACCAACATTCCGTTCACCCTCGCCTCATAAATCTCTTTTGCTAATCTTCCTTCTTCCATTCTCTCTACATGCCCAAACCATCTAAGCATCCCTTTCTCAATCTTGGTTACTACATCTTCTTTTACACCATACCGTTCTCTTAGTGAATGGTGAAATATTGACTCAACAATTTTTTAAGTATGCTGCAAATATGCGTAAAAGAAATGAAATAAAAAATTATTATTATAAAAACAAAAACCCGACATCGACCCTCCTTCTGACGCAGTCGGTTAAAAAGGAATTCAGTGTGGACTTTATCGTGTCAAATAGTATGTTTTAACATCACCTCAGGGATTCTTCTAATGTTTTCCAAGAGTACACCACAATACTATATTAGGCTATAGTCTGTCCGCACAATCAGCAACAATACAGTGAAAGCTATAATTACTTGGAGTTATTATCAGCTAACTGGGTTTATAGCTTGAAAGTCGCTCCGTTCACAAATAGATCCAGGAATGTGTTGTGTGCTTAGACTCGTACACGATAACAATTTATTATGTTAATTTGTTCTCCCTATACACAACTTGCTCTATTCTTAAACGTTAGGCTCTTAAATACGAGCTTGGTTTGTTTACAATTTTGCTCGATCTTTGAAAATATTTTTCTTTGCGTTATTTAATTATTTTCTATGACTTCGTGGAGTGCTATGCGCAGTGTACTTGTAAGACGGAGGTCCTAGGTTCGATTCCCGACTGGGCCGATTTTCTAAACTGATCCAGGCCTGGCTGGTGGGAGGCTTTGGCCGTGTACCACCCTACTGCTTTAAAATTTAATTACCTTAGTAGTAGTTTATAAACATTTTGAACAGTGAATGAACACGTGTTTTAGACTACATTCATTAAAAGTCGTACCGGAACGCTAGTTCCGGTACGATGTCGTGTACAAACCAAAAAGGGTTTGGAATTTATCCTACTCCTAACAAGATAGCCCGCCTTAGAATTCGTCAAGATATCAAGTTACATTTTTTTTATCAACTACAAGTTGGCCCTTGACTGCTATCACACCTGATGTGATAAGTGATGATGCAATCTAAGATGGAATTGGGTAACTTGTTAGGAGTAGGATGAACTTCCACACCCCCTTTCGGTTTCCACACGGCGGTTGGCGGTACGTCTTCGTCGGTAGGGTGGTAACTAGCCACGGCGAAAGCCTCCCACCAGCCAGACCAAGACAAATTAAGAAAAATCTCAATCTGCCCCGCCGGGAATCGAACCCAGGAGACCTCCGTCTTATAAATCCACCGCGCATACCACTGCGCCACGGAGGCGGTCAAAAATACATATCGAACAACTTTTGGTTTTACCAGGCCTTGCAAGCTGTGAAAAAATACAAATTATTATAATTGCATGAGTAGTTAAAATTTAACAAACAAACAATTTAACATTCGCATTAGTTAGGTTTTTGATAGCAATTTAAAGTTTAAATTGTAGGTACACTCATAAAATATGTCATATATTTCGCATACTTTTAATTTTAGCATATTTAAAATGACAATAAAATATTTTATAGTCTTTTTTATCGTCTATAGCGTCTGTGTTTTAAATTTTAATTAAAAAGTTTAAATTTTATGTATCATAATGGGTTTGTGAATTATAATAAAACTTATATATTTTTTCTATGCTGCTTACATTATTAAAATAAGGTTTGCAGTATGTTATGAATCAAAAAAGAAATATTTAATAGTAAAAGCTTTATAAAATGCTACAAATGATACATACACAACATAACACCTCATTGCCATAGGGGCAGGTAGAGACCATATCATCTTTGCAACGATCTTTGCTTCTCTGTCGCTTCGTCCAACGCCCGCGGTTTAACCAGTGCAGTTCTTGCTCCCGTGGGAATTTTGGGATAAAATGTAGCCTATGTGTTATTGTCATATGTAAGCTATATTATTGTTAATTTTCATCAAAATCCATCCAATAGTTTTTGCATGAAAGAGTAACAAATATCCCTCCATCTATACAGACAAAAACTTTTGCCTTTATAATATTAGTAAGGATTCTTGTGGTGATTTAAAATATTTTTAATTTTATAAGCTTTTAGATGGTGTATGTGTAAGCTAAGGAGAAGGTCCTTAGCTTCGTTACTAAAACTAAGCAGCGGTAAGTTGCTAATCAAAACCAACGAGGCAATCTATTACTAGGTAAATGTAAATAATTAAACAAGGAAAATCTCTACTTTATTTCAAATTCAAATTCAAAATCATTTATTTCAAGTAGGCCAATTATAAGCACTTTTGAAACGTCAAATTAGACTATTTGTAGTGACTCTACCACCGGCTCGGAAGGCAGGACCTGTTGAGAAGAGCCGGCAAGAAACTCAACAGTTGCTCTTTTAAAATTATTAATTTTTACAATATTAACTGTATTGTTACATAAAATTAATTATTCTACTACTTGTGTGAAGCTGAAAGTTGATCCAATTGCCTCTCAACTTCTTTGTCATTTAAAAATTCATCTATAGTATAATAACCTTGACTCAGTATAATAACCTTTTTTAATTCATTTTTAGACTTTTTTAGAGGAAGTTTTTTCTTTTTAAATTTTACTTAGTAGAATTATAAAATTGATATAAAAATAATATCTCGCAGTATACAATGTGCTTATAACATTTAATAATAAAGTGTCTGTATTCCGGTATCATAACATATCATAAAAAGATCATAAAATACTAAAGTGGAAATGGTGGCGCTTATTTATTTATATCACGTTTTCATTTTGCGACACACTCAATTAAGAGGGTAGTCGGAAATGTGTAGCAAGTTTGTAATTACAGCATATCTCAGGGTGTCCATGGTAGCACTACCGAAATCGAGATGCGTATGAAATATATTTGAACCCCCAACGTAGACTAGTTATAGTATAAAAGAGCGGTAATAATAATTTGGCGTGTCTGTCTGTGTCTTAACGAATAGAACCGAAAACTATGTGGTTTTTTAAGAGACGTTCATTTTAATTTGTTAATTTTTGTCAATTTAATTGACAGTAATTGTATATATTTCAAAATGTCGAAGCACGAAATAAAAATAAATAAATCAAAATTTGGCTTAGGTTACAAGTATTTTTTAAAATGTCAAATTCATTTGTTTGTAGTGACTCTACCACCGGCTCGGAATGTAGGCACCATATATTAAAACATGAACACGTACCTATACTGTTTATAGCTCTAAAATGGAAATAAGATACCTTCCATTTTCCGTCAATAATGTAACGACATCCAAAATCAGGTAATGTCCCAAAAAAATAAAACAATTGGCACCCTACCTGTAGCTTCATTAGTGTTTAATTACCCGTCCAGCACTAGCTGCAGCGGGAATCGAACCCGTATTCCGTGGTCATACAAACCATGACACTTATTGATCGGAATCGCCTTCGCGTCAGAAAAACTTGGCTTCTCGGTATACCCATATCAGTCGCACTTAAGTGGATGCTATTGTCAAACAAATTTAGACTCTATTGTTTAAACAACAAAGTTCTAAATATGTTTGTGTTTTGCTATCTGATTGTTGAATTGATTTAAGAAAATCTTTTATATACTGGTAAGCGATACGTTGTTATTGTCCAAGTATAGAAAATCTCGAGTCGTAAAAGAAATGTAAGGTTTTCAGTTATGTAGATAACATCTGTTTGTCCTGTGCTCCATCAATAGATAGTGTTATAAACTGCACTTGTGTACCCTAGATCTAGATTTTACATCTCCAACTCGCAATCTTACTAAATATCTAGGTAAAAACATTAATATAATTGAAGTGTCTATTTTTAACGGCAATATTCTGCATGCTCAAGTATCATTTGCATAGTCTGCTAATAAGTTACAAGAAATGGTAACTATAATGAATGTTGTTTTGAAAAGGCAATGAATGAAAGTGAATGACAACAAAACGAAAGTAATGATTTTTGAAAGAGATCAATATGTGACAGATTGTAATATTTTGATAGATGGAGAAAAAATTTAAGATGTAAAAGACTTTGTATACCTTGGTAGTTAATTTACGAAAGATGGAACGTTTGAGAGTGATATTGAAAGAAGATTAAATGCTGGGAATACAGTGAATCGCGCTCTGTATTCTTTTATGAATAGCCGAAATGTCTCCCAAAAGGCAAGACTGGCTGTGCATAGCGACTTATTGGTGCCCATACTTATGATATGTATGGCAGAAGCATAAAATAAACACAGTAGGTATGAGAGCATCGAGCATGTGGATTGAAACTGAGTGATAGTGTTAAGAATAGTATAATAAAAGAGTGATGTGCTGTACGAGAAGATGTATTGACTAAAATTGAGAAAGGGATACTTATATGGTATTGGTATGTAAAGAGAATGGAATAAAGAAGATTAACAAAAGAAATTTGTGAAAAATAAGTATTATGGCACCTCACGACTTGACGAAATTAATGACACCTCAATATATTTTAAGCTGTTAATTGTTTTTGACTGCGGAGTGAAACAAATTCTGATATTATAAAAGTGAAAGTTTGTGAATGTGTATCTTTGGTACTTCTTCACGCACAAGTTACTGAAAGGATATTGTTCAAACTTCCCAATAATATAGTTTACATTATCAAAATATCACTTAGGTCACATTTTATCCCGAAGTTTCCAACGGAATAAGAACTACCTACGCGGGTGAAACTGCGAGCGTCCTCTAGTATTAGAAAAAAGCGCTTGACCAAATATAGACTCCAAACTCTATGAGTGTATTTCAATTAGCCAGGACGTAAAGAAAAAACATGTGAAAAAAGCGAATTTAATGCGGACTACTTCGTAGGCGTACGTTAAAATTATCGCGCGAGATATCTACGAGCAAAGCATTCTCACATGCATTTCGAAACCCAACCAATTTGTTTAAACCTTAAAAGTAAGTTCTTTTTGATCAATGAATGCGAGTTTCATTGCATTCAATTAATCGTTAATTGTATAATCACTATGTTCTCTTTACTGATAGCTCACCAATTATCAATTTGTTTTATAGGTTGCCTAGATAGGTGATTAGGAGTAGTGATTACATTCTTTGTGATCTTTAACTTCTCTAGATGTTTTAGGCCTAAAGACTTTAAAGGTAGTTCTGTAGGCGTTGTTTTTGTCTACCTTGCGTATTTCGAAATTCTAAATCATATGAAATAAGCTCGCACTTGACCACGATCTCACCTGATGAAGACTCTAGATGTGGTCTAAGGTGGGACGCGCTTGCTTAGAAAATGCCTATTCACTTTTATTTTTAATCAGTGGCGGATTTAACCTTTTGCCGCCCGTAGGCTATTCAATTTTTGCCGCCTCTAAATTTTGATATCTTAGTCCACAATCATATCAATTTTCTATCAATAAAATTCCAACTTTATAATTTGTGCCCCATCATCCTCGTTACTTCAACTTTTCCCGTATAGTTATTATTATTGAGAACTATGGTACCGTGTTAGATCCTTGATTATTTTTACAGCAAAGAATTATCAAAAAACATTATTTTAAGGAAAAAATATCTCAATCGTATACCACTTTTAAAGTAAGGTAAGGTATGTCTTAAAACTATACAATACTTAAAATTTTTTTTGGCATTTTCTGAAAAAGTTGGCTTTGCGAAAAAGTTATCAAATATGCTGACGTAAGCATTTAATTAAAATAATTCGTGTACGACACGAGCGCTTAAGGCCTGCTCATTTGAATTTTCCAAACTTTTCCTTACTGCAAATAAAATAATTAACTGATAAAATGTATCAATTTTCTAATGAGCAAATTGTCTCACTTCATATTTTGTGGAGGGAATTTTTTTATTGTCAAGTCACAGTCGTTTAACTATCAGTTATTTGATTAATATGATCTCTATAAGATATTGAACTAGTTTTTTATTTAATAAAAAATAGTCAATTTTAGTCAGTATTTTTGCTAGACCATCGATATTATATTGATTGAATTGGGTAAGCAGATCTCATAATTATTAGGTACACGGAGAAAAAATTATAGCAGTTATCAGTGAAGAATATATGTAAAAATTACTAAATTTCGATTATAATATCGAATCGCGATATTCTAAAAGCTCATAATCATTATTGTATAATTAGTAAAGCGTTTAGGAATTGTTCATGCAGAGATGTTGAAATATTTATTAATTAGCACTGTATATGAGAATATTTCGATTTTTGTTAAATATTTCAATTTCTCTCCAATTTTCGAAATTCGTATTATGTGTGTGTATAATAATTTTTTTTTTAATTTGTAAACCGAAATAATAAATTTATGAAATAAATTTGCCGCCCCTTAAAATTTGCCGCCCTAGGCTCCAGCCTACTCAGCCTGCTGGTAAATCCGCCACTGTTTTTAATATACCCAATTGCAGAATAGGATAGTAGGAATAAGAAAACCCCTCGCAAGAGCTTAACTAAGTGCATAATAAAAGATGGCGCACATCACACCTGATCGTAAGTAATTATGCAATCTAAGATGGAAACGAACTATTCTTCAGATATGCAGCGGCCTTAATGCCATAAACACTATCACAGCCCATCACAGGTGATAATAAGTTACTGTGTAACATAATAAATGACTGCAGTACGCAATAAAGTGATGATACAATACTTCAATCTAACGCCATATATTAGCAGAGCCTCATTATAAATGGCTTAGCGAAAAGATCAATCTAAGAGTATCGTAATATTATGCGAATTAAGTATACCGGTCTTACTAAGAAATACCTAATTTTCCGAATGGTTATGGCAGGTGGGCAGGTCGGCCGTTACTAGTTAAAACTCTACCGACAAAGATGACGACGACGACGCGACGATTTATAAGGCGGAGGTCCTGGGTTTGATTCCCGGTCGGGCTCCCTGGCTGGTGGCAGGCTTTCGCCGTGGCTAGTTACCACTCTACCGACAAAGACGTACCGCCAAGCAATTTAACGTTCCGGTATGATGTTGTGTAGAACCCGAAAAGGGTGTGGATTTCATCCTACTCCTAACAAACTAGCCCGCTTTCATCTTAGATTGCATCATTACTTAACATCAGGTGTGATAGCAGTCAAGGGCACACTTGTAGTCGATAAAAAAAATGTACCACAAAGCGGTTTAGCGTTCTGGTACAATGTCGTATAGAAAATGAAAGGGTATGATGTTATCCTTCTCCTAACAGGTAAGCTCGCTTCGATATTAGACTGCTTCATCACTTACCAGGTTTGATAGCAGTCAAGAACACCCTTGTGATTAATAAAAAAACTTATCCCATATAACTTCCCTGCGTACAGAGTGGCGGGCGTCCGCTAGTCACCTTAATAAATGTGAAGCTGGGTTAAAAATAATTGTACCGACTTCAACCCACTTGTATTTAGAAGCATAATTCAATCTAAATCCGCATGGACACGCTCACACGACCGGGAAATCGAACCCGCGTCTAACGAAGCGAGGCTACTATAAATCGACACTCAATACTCGCTACAATATTGACTATCACTATTCATAACCGAAGCTAAAGAGATCGGATATCTTTGCTGTTGTAAATTTTAGTGAAATCAAACCTAGTTTGATCCGATACGATCCGAAACTTTGCTCTTGTTTGCTTAATTCTTAACAGACTTTATTTTTAAAGAGGCGTCACTTTTTTAATCATTACAGTTAGTCCTTGACTGCAACCACATCTGATGGTAAGTGATGATACAATCTACGATGGATGCGGGCTAACTTGTTAGGAATAGGATGAAATCCACACCCCTTTCGGTTTCTACACGACATCGTACTGGAACGCTAAATCGCATGGCGATATTTCTTTGTCAATAAGGTGGTAACTAGCCTCGGCCAAAGTCTGGCATTTCCTCATAAGTCCATGAACCCATGTGGGCTCCTAATACCAGTGCCGTAACTAGGGCAGTGCCAGCGGTGCCCAGGCACAGGACGCATACCCTGGAGAGACGCAGAAATTACCAGACCATATACAAACAATACCTATTTGTTATATTTAGAGTCAGTTACAAGTCTGTAGGGCGCAGTTATCACGCTGGCACAGGGCGTAAATAAGCTGGTTACGCTGCTGCCTAATAATTACACATTAACCTATTTTTAACCTAATTGGACTAGTGGAGTGGTCAGATAACTTTATATGGGGAAATGTGAATGTGCTAGCGATTTGTCTGCACTAGGACTAACACCTATAAGTTATTCTATATTTAAATAGAAAGCCCTGTACAATATATCATGCTTAACTGAACTGTTATTGGGCAAATTACGTTAACTGTAAGTGTGAAAGGGTCGCGTGTATCAACGATTACCGTCTAAATGTCCAGGCCTTGCCTAATGCCTTGTGGAACATATTTAGGTCCTTTTAAAAAGTCTCAGGTTCAGGACAGTACGAAAAATCAAGTGCCTTTAACCAGACAATGATTATCGGGGCACCCTTAGAAATTTTTAAAAGGATCTACGACAGACGGAAACACAAGTGATCCTGTAAACTAAAATATACTATTTTTTCTTATGTATTTCCTACCAGCGAAAGTAGAATCACTACAAACCGACAAACTTCACACAGTGCTTCTAAAATTACGCCTAATTAACGACTCCCGAATACTGTATCGTGGGTATCGAGTCGACATACTTTGACAGTTTCCAAATGAAATCTCTCAAAATAACGGCCTCCGTGGCGGAGTGGTTTTATTAAACAGAGGTCCTGGGTTCGATTGCCGGCTGTGCCGATTAAGATTTTCTAAATTGGTCCACGTCTGGCTGGTGGGTGGATTCGGCCGTGGCTAACTCCCACCCTACCGACAAACAGTACTTTCAAGTAATTTAGCGTCCCAATACGATGTCGTGTAGAAACTGAAGAGGTGTGGATGTTATCCTACTCCTAACAAGTTAGCCCACAATCATCTTAGGTCATGTTACATCTTGCATCGTCACATACCCTCAGGTGTGATTGTAGTCAACTTGTAATGAATAAAAAAATCGGGCGTTAACAGACTTTTATTTTTTTTTGAATAATTTATTACAAAAAAAATTTAACAAAAATTAGAACCGACTCAGAACGCACTAAAAAATAAAAAATAACTGTGTCATTTAGTTGCTTTAATTTACTTAAGCATATCTAGTCGGTGCCAGCCAAGTTTAAGGAATATTTATTTTACGTAGTAAAGCACTTTGTAGGTTCTAGGTAACGTCCTTAAAGTAGAAACCTTGGCTGGCACCGACTCCTGGATATGCTTAAGTAAATTAAAGCAACTAAATGACACAGTTATTTTTTACTTTTTAGTGCGTTTTGAGTCGGTTCTATATTTTCTTAAAAATTTTTATTTCTTACTTTTTAGTGATTTATCGCCACGTAACGTACTCGTACTATACTGTCATAGTATATAATACGGCCCTAGTAGGCAAAAAGGTACCGATACTGAGACAAAAACCGAAATCGCTGTAAGCGTACCTCCAAAATTTGAAGAGTTCCTTCAATTTGCCCAGGATATAATCATCAGATGCTAAAATGAAGACAATGGGACCACCTTGGAAGTATGTGCTTTCTAATAAAAAAAGAATTATGAAAATCGGACAACTATAAAAAGTTATGCGTGGTCATACATAAAAAAAATATATATATATGTGTCGAATTGAGAAGTATACTTACATCTGATTCAATTCCGAAAATAGTTGACAATAAGATAATATGCACTTTTTGACCAAGTACCTAGCATTTACAAATTCAAAACTCACCTCTATAACTATGTGGGCCCATTACTTCCCCTACTGCGATATAGAAAACATAACTTATACATTTTATCAGCTTATAATAAGACTATTTGAAGACAATGAGCACTTTAATAGCGCTTGTAAAGTCAATATTGTGTCAGTACAACCTTCAGTTTAGGGGTCCCGAGAGTAAAATAACCTTTACCCGACAATGAAGCAAAGAGGATGGTAATGATTTTAACAGTGGATGTAGATATGTGTAGATAGGTATGGTATGTGATTTTATATTTAAATAGGTGTGTTGCCGAATGAAATGTACCGATTGTAATAAATAAGGAATCTTCTGATTAGTCTTAAGCAACTGTTGAGTTTTCTGCCGGTAGATTCTGCTTTACAAACCGGTGGCAGTGTCATTATTAACTTGTTAAGGTATTGTTCACAGTGACACTAGCACCGGACCATATGTGACGTTTTAAAACTACTTGTTAACAAAGCCGTCTTGAAGTAAATGAAAAAAAAAGTAAATTAAAAGTTCAAATCCTGGGTCAGGTCGTAGAATTCTTCTAAGTTTTTGTTTCTACTTAGAAATTGTCCGTAAATTCTAACCCCGGATCCGGATAATCAGTGGTGTTAAGCTTCCCTGCCTCAGAGAGCATTGGAGAGGCGTGGAGGGTCTAAACAACATATCCCCTTAAAAGGAGGGAGGCCTGGCCCATATAATAGGTTGTTAATAGCCCGATGATGATGATGGAGGCTATTGACGTCAATATATATAGAACCCTCCATATAAAAGTTTCGTGATTGACCATGACGTTCGTCGGCTGCACACGATCCTTGTAAACTTTCTACAAGTTACAACTGTTGATAAGAAGAACATGAACAATATCGATATCTCCTCTCGGTAAAATTGCTTTTATTTATGTGACTTATTGAAGGACATTGTTTCTTGAATGTCTTTTAAATGATGCATAATATATTTCACTTGGGGCCCGCCCTGGCTTTGCCTGAACTAATGGAGTTAGTTTAAAAGATAGTTAGAGTTAGGTTTGTTAATGACGGCTTAGGTAGATCCTGGGTTCGGTTCCCGGCTGGGCCGATTGAGATTTTTGAATTGGTCCTGGTCTGGTTGGTGGGAGACTTCGGCATTGTCTAGTTCTCACCCCTACCGGAACGCTATATCGCTTGGCGTTGGGTGGTAACTAGCTACGTCCGAGGGCTCCCACTAGCCAATCTTTGATGCATTTCGATACAAATATCATGGGATCCTATTTTTTTTCTCTACATTATTTTTGTTTCCAAAATTTAAAAAGCTCTCATTAGTGTTAAACTTCTATCCAAAAGCAACCCGTATGCAAATTTTCGTGGTAGTCAATAGTTTGGACTTGACGTTGAGATGTCAGTCACTCAGTCAATTAGCGGACTAAAGTATCCAAATGGCGAGTTTAAGTGTCTCGAGCCTGGGGATATTTATATTTCTAGTACGAGTAATGAGTTTTTAACCGACGAAAAAAACGGAGGAGGTTCTCAATTCGAGACGTATATTTTTTTTTATGTATGACCACGCATAACTTTTTGCAGAGTTGTCCGATTTTGATAATTCTTTTTTTATTATAAAGGGCATACTTCCAAAGTGGTCCCATTGTCATCATGTTAGGATCTGATGATGATATCCTGGGGAAATTGAAGGAACTTTGGAGGAACGCTTACAGCAATTTCGGTTTTTGTCTCGGTATCGGTAGCTTTTTGGCTACTAGTGCCGTATAATATACTATGACAGTATAGTACGAGTACGTTACGTGGCAATAAATCACTAAAAAGTAAGAAATTAAAATTTTTATATAAATATAGGACCGACTCGAAACGCACTAAAAAGTAAAAAATAACTGTGTCATTTAGTTGCTTTAATTTACTTAAGCATACCTAAGAGTCGGTGCCAGCCAAGGTTTCTACTTTAAGGACGTTACCTAGAACCCACAAACTGCTTTACTACGTAAAATAAATGTTCTTTAAACTTGGGATTGCAAAATGCATCACCATCAGGTGTGATTGCAGTCAAGGACTAACTTGTAATCAATAACATTCTTTATTAATGAGACGAATATCTTAGCATTCCATGGATTCACCGTGCGGGTGCCGGGTCCATCGCGTGGCTGAGAGAAAAACTCCGAACAGAGCCCGAGACTTGTGACACGGGTGTAGGTTTAAGGGTACCGTTAGTGACGTGCGTCAACACTCACCTCCTCTGTTCAAGTTATTCTCCTTGCCAAGCCAAATTCGGAAGGACCCTACTAGTGCAGCTTTGGACACTCGTTCCAATATAGAGCTTACTGCACTTTTAGTAAGACCAAGGTCTTTTAGCAGGTTATAGAGAGACATCGCTGGTATACCTCTCGCACCCACTTCTACTGCGTATAAACAACCACATAGCCATTATTAGTTAGTTCATTAGTAAGGTTATAATATTTATTCACTTTGAAAACAATATTAGAATAAATCTGAAAAATTCAGCGCGTTAGTCCCATACTATTTACTCTTATTACGGAATAGCGTACCGCAATATTTTGTTATTTCGTTAGCAATGTTTAGCATGTTACGTGTGCTCAGCGTTACGTTACGTATAGGATAGGAATATAGGCTATACCATTATCTTCATTTTTTTAAACATTTGCCATATGTTTTAACTTGAGTGGGATGACTGAAGGGTCGTTAGCCAAGTGGATGTGAAAATGAATCAAAGCTCTCAGCTACGTCATTCTGGAGAAGAGATCTAAAGAAAATGAACTGAAACTGTCAGCTGTAGAATGTGTGTTATTCTCGAGAAGAGATCAAAATAGAATGCATTAGCTGGAGCTGGAAGAAGATTTTGCTCTTCCTACTTTTCAAAAGCAATCTATGACAAGTTTAAAAATATTAAACTTAAGCAAAAATGTAGCCGACTGGTTGTTGTAAAACTTGAAACAATTAGACGTATTAGAACACCGACAATTTTTTTTTTTTTTGAATAATATAGGACAATTACACACATCGCTATCGTGTTATGGGTGCTATGATAACTGATGAATATTTTTATATATACTATACATAAATACTTATAATATATAGATAAACGCCCAGACACTGGAAAACATCCATGCTCATCACACAAACATTTTTCAGATGTGGGAATCGAACCCACAGCCTAGGACACAGAATCAGGGTCACTACAAACTGCGCCACTCGGACGTCGAATTTATTTATTTATATATTAAAAGTATTTATTTATATAAATACTTTTAATATATATACACATATAAAAGTACACAATTTATTTATATATTAAAAGTAAAGGACGCCCGCAGTCTCACCCGTAGTTTTTATTCCCGTAGGAATATTGGGATAAAGTGTGGCCTGTGTTATTCTGATGTATAATTGAAAGTGAAACTATGTTGGGGCATCCTTCATTATCAGCCTATTAAAGGCCCACTACAGGGCCAGGCCTCCCTCCTTATAGGAGAGGGGATATGGAGCGTATACCCACCACGCTGCTCCAATGCGGGTTGGCGGGCTTATGGTGATAATGTTTTATTTGAAGTTGGTGCTGTTACCCCTGTTTTGAAGTTGGTGCTGTTACCCCTGTGACTCGGAAAGCACGTTAAACCGTCGATCCAGTCACTATCAACATTTTTTTTTTTATTAACTACAAGTTGGCCCTTGACTGCTATCACACCTGATGTTAAGTGATGATGCAATCTAAGATGAAAGCGGGCTAACTTGTTAGGAGTAGGACGAAATCCACACCCCTTTCGGTTTCTACACGACATCGTACCGGAACGCTAAATCGCTTGGCGGCGCGTCTTTGTCGGTAGGGTGGTAACTAGCCACGGCGAAAGCCTCCCACCAGCCAGACCAAGACAAATTAAGAAAAATCTCAATCTGCCCCGCCGGGAATCGAACCCAGGACCTCCGTCTTATAAATCCACCGCGCATACCACTGCGCCACGGAGGTCGTCAAAAAAACATCATGATCGTTAAAAAATGAAACATTTACACCCTAAGCCAGCCATTGGAGCATCATGGTGGTTCTACGCTCCATATTCCCTCTTGTACGAGGAGAGAGGTCTGGCGTTGTAGTGGGCCGTTAATAGGCTGGTAATGATAATTTACTTATATCCTTAAATAAAACCACTCGATCAGAATAAATAAAAAATATTTTAATCATAATGGAATGGTACAAAAGGTAATAAATTACCGTAAATGTAATAGACAATCAACAGTAAAATAAATAGTTACAGTTATATAATAATGTTATGTAAAACTATCACGCTATTATCTAAGTTCTATATGCTTCTATACTCTATATAAGTAACATTAACGTACTCTCGTGTCTAGAAGAGCACGTTAAGCTGTCGGTATTGGTTTGTATCACTGGTCGAATTTGGCAGTAATGGTTACACAAAAACAAGCATTTTTAAACGGTTTTACTTTCACATAAGCACGCCTATCTGCACTGGCGCAGCATAGTGGGTTAAAGTCCTATATTTCAATTTATATCTTTGTCCAGTAGATCTGGACAAAGATATAATAGATCCGCGAAAATAGACTGATATTGATGTATGCGTCAAATTAATTTTTTGTCTAAATATTTTTACCTCAATGCTTTAATTAACAAAAGGTTAAATTATAGAGTGAATTCGTAACTAATAACGACTAAACAATATTATGTTAAGTGCACAGTGGTCAAGGGAAAAGGTGCTGGACAAAACAGTGACAGTGAACATGTGTTTAGAGAGATAAAATCGCCACAAATAATTAGGATGTGACGCCATGTTGGAATGCGTGCGTCGCGCGAGCCCTGTGGTGCGCGCGTCGACATTTGGACACAATCGCTTCCGAACCAGGCTCGTCTTTTTGCTGGTGCCCTTCATTATACTTTTGTCTGTGAGGTAAGTTTAGTTTGTACCTTTGGCTTTAACAATAATTGTAAAATAGTTTTGTTACGTTAATATTTTAACATATCTATTAAGTCAGTCGCATCCAAGGTTTATCATAACCAATATCAGCCTAAAAACGGCCTACTACAGGGCCAGGCCTCCCTCCTTATAAGAGAGGGGATATGGAACGTAGACCCAACACGCTGCTCCAATGCGGAACCAGCGGGACGGGCACAATAGTGACCGGAACCTAGGGGTTAACGTGCTCTCCGAGGCATGGAGGTGTATCACCACCAACTTTGAATTCCTTGAACATTTCATAGAAGAATGAAAAACTCGGAATTATTCCGTGACCCGACCCAGGATTCGAACTCAGGACCTCATGATCGAAGCCACATAGGCTAACCACTAGATCAACAAGCCAGTTAAGGAAAGTTAATTAGTGCCAAAGCAAATGCCATCTAAAATGCAATCAATTTGCTTAAAACAGTCGTTTATTAATCGCTAACTCAATAAATAGAGAGAAAAAATCCTGTAAATCTAACTCTCCCCTTTTCATTTTGATACAAGCTACCAAATAATAATGTAAAAATAGAAAATTACAATTCTCTCAGAGCAGCGTGGTAAGCCGGCTTCGAATTATAGTCGGTATTACTCCAATTGGTTGTACGTACCTATCTGGTTATTCTTATACCTATTACATTGTATCTAATAATGTGCGCAACATTGAATAATACATTTAACTAACTATAAAAAGTTCTAAAAGATTTATTTAATTTAACAATTTTAAAATAACTACTGCAGATTGAAAGATCCATATCATAATATTATACTTGATGAACGTTGTTGATTGTGGATAATTTTCAAATTATCCTCCGAGAACGGTAATAAAATGGTAAAGCGTAACTAACCCAAATGCCAAATTATCGAGCTCATATATCATATCTTATTAAAGCAACGACGGAAGGTCGACGAAAAAAGAATTTAAAAAAGGCTTATTCTTTATTTCAACAAAGGAAAATGAGACGATAATAATACTATACCCTGTAATTACGTTCAATAAATCTGCGAATATAAGGCGAAGCGGACAAAACCAATTTTCTATACGCAGAACAAACAAAAAACAAATAATATGAGATCAAAATCTTTGTGAACATCAAAAGCTATTAACTCGGAACATGCGAAGTGAATAGAAATGATCTTGTTAGCGTACAATTTTGTAAAGATTTTGACGTAATTTTGACCAAGCTTTGCCTTTACGGAATTTTTGGAAGGCGGCAGGTAGATACATGTTCCTTAGCTTAAAAGAATGTATAGCAGTTCAGTTAAGGTAATTTTATTTTAAATTTGCCTAAAGAGGAGCCTATCACAAAATTAGTTTATAATTCATAAAACTTCTTAACAAGCAATTTTATAGATACCTATAATAAAATCTATAAACTAGGTGCACAACAAACAAACAAAGAATGTTAATTATTTAATTCCTTGACACAAACTCTTGCAAACTTTGGGACTAAAGAATTTTAAACTATTGTCGGATATTGTAGAAAAATGAAGACATATTTACTGTAAGCGCGCCTCCTTCCATTAAATGCCCAGTATTAAAGATCATCTATAAATTGATTAGTCATTCGTATTTAATACTTGTTTTTCGATATATTAAGCAAAACATAAGACACATTAAGACAAAAAGCAATATTATTTTTGTCTTTTTGCCTTTTATTTCCGCGGGGAGGTAGAAAACCTACCTTCTATACTACCTTGGTCAGCACGATACTGCCTAGCATTACTGGTTTTATTGCTCCCGCGCTTTTTTTTCCTTTCTTTCCCATTCTTTTTTCCGAATCACCACAGTTCAGAGCAAGTCTTTGCTTGCTCCTCGCTTTTTAACATACGAGTAACGAGGTTTCGCGTATTCAACTCCCCCGGTCTCTGAGTCACTGCTCTGATATCTACACTGCCTGGGCATTCAAACAAATCATACTTTGGAGTGTCTTTCTCTCCGCAAGGTGTCTACCCTTTCTATCTCAAATAAAATATAATAATTTATTTCAAGAACCCAAGAGTCATTTTTTAGTAACAATTATTACTTATAACTTAGTAACTTACGTACTATAAGTTAGTAACTTAAAATCTATATATACCTTACGAGAACGTTTTATGACGATATTTAAGTATTTAAGACAATGTCAACAAAGTATCATTTACATTTAGTAGGAATTAGAAATCCTATAATTTGAGATTTTCTTGCAAATCCACGTCTAATACAAATATCATCAACATGTATTGAAATAAATCTTAACATGAATGAACAATACGACGTGTTACACGAAACATACACAGATGATAATGTTGTACGAATGCGAAATAACTTCAAAGGCGTCGACAATGAAACAAGCAAGTAACCGCGTGATCTTTCCAAAGGTAACTTGATGCTATCAAACCCATTATTACTGCCAATCCTGTTAACCTGCCATAACCACTTTACGTGAAATCACCTCCGTTTCGTACGCACAAACGAAATGACACCGTGTGTCACTACATTTAAAGTAAAAATTAGTGATGTATTTATTTTACGAAATGACAGCTGATAGATTCGATGTAGATCTTTGCACTCCTCCCATCAACCTACAGATATTTTAAGTTATTTAGACATATTTAATTTGTGATGTTGTAACCTACCGAAATAATATATTTAGGTAAGTAGGTACCCAAAAATAATCGAATATTAATAAATTATCCGGCGAAAATTGTTAACTAGATATTATATACAGTCTATTTGGGAAAAATCGTTACGTCGGAAGAAACATTTTGACGTACTAGGTTACGAGGTCACCCGCGATTTCACCCTTTTAGATCCCGTTTCCATAAAAGTCGGTCTAAAAATTGTTACTATTCTATGTATTATTCTGATGTATATTATTATAAAGTTTCATCACAATCCATTCAGTAGTTTTAGCGTGACAGGGTAACAAACATCCATCCATCCATACGGGTGCATCCCAGTAGTACCTTCTAATTTTAGTTCTATAGAACTGTTGATACACCATATTAGAGTGTAGTGTCCCATTAGTTCTATATAGAACTAAAGAAATGTCGATATCAACATCTTGTTTGCACGTTACATATAAATTACCTAGTTTTCATAAGTATAATATGGAATCACAGACAAAAATCGGAATCCTTATAGATTTGTAAAGTCTTTCTGTCCGTCTGTATGTAACAGCCACTTTTTCCGAAACTATAAGAAATATACTATTGAAATTTACTAAATAGATTTATTCCTTCACACAACATTCATACTTACTTACAAGCTTTCGCGTTTATAATACCTACTATAATAACGATTATTAATAATAAAATCTTAAAGTTTAATTTAGTTTTCTCCTGCACAGCGAGCTGTTTTATTATAGTTTATTTTTAGCGGTGTTTTTTCCTGAATAAATATTTTCTTTCTTTCTTTCAAAAAACAGAAACATTAAATAAGTCGCAGGCTGTTACTAATATTTACAAGATTGATATATTAATATTTAACACCTCTATATTACACTTAAAAAAGCTTTTGAATTATTTAATTCTGCTTGATTTCAAGTCCATTTAACTTTATCAAAAGCACAAAGTAAGTTGGAAGCATACACAAGCTAGTTACAGTAAAATGTAGCGGCGACGCGAGCTGGGAGGATGTAAATGGGATGTCGAGGTGATTAGTGCCGTCACTCAACATCCACGCTGATTGCGTTGAATGACGGCAGATATGTTAAGTCACGATGCTCGTATTAGTTATCTGTGATGCAATTGCTGTAAGTGTAAACGTTTAATGTTGTTAGGAAGAAAGTATTCTAGTTTCGTGTGCGACCTTTTTGATCTTTATGGCTGACCTTGGAATATCAATATTTTTATTAACCACTGAGTTTCTTACCGGATTTTTCTAACACACACATTCAGTGTGTCTCGTACTGGTCAGTCGAGCCACTATGAACAGTCAAAGTTAATTAAATCCACATGAAATAAATTTAGATTGTTTTATTTTTTGCTGAAATCTTCTCTTTAAGAAAACTTAATATATTTAAAATTATAATGATTATTATTAACACTAAGCATAATATGTAGGTAATTTAATTGGGAAATAATAGTAGGAATACCTATTTGATTTTTTACTTTATTTCTCCTGATTTTTCTATATAGCTTTTTATACTGTTAATCGTTTTATTTGTTGGCTAATAACTTTGCTTATTCTGCTATTTTTTGGTGGTCTTCTTTACTTTTCTTTCGTCTTATAAGTTACTTCCGTTCCTGCAGTAATTGTCTGATTGGGAGTGAGACTTCTTTTTTAACCGACTTAAAAAAAGGAGGTTATCAATTCGAAAGGTATGTATGTAATATTTCCATAACTGTCCAGTTTTCATATTACAGTAACTGTTTGCTTTTCTAGTCACGGTTCCTAGTTACTTTAGTAATTTAACGTATTTATATTGTATTAACAAACATTCCTCTTTCTCGTATTTCTCGTCAACGAATGATTTTTGGAGGTTTTGGAGCAATAATTCTATATGACCTGATATCTGAGTATCTAATATAGAATCGTCTTGTTTCCTCGTGATGTATTCCTATCAATGTAGCCCGAACGCTTAAGAAAAACATTTATTTTTTATACCCACAAACTTTTGTATACTAAAACTTTTAACGGTCGAACGGTTAAATCGGTACGTTATTCAGCTATTCAGTTTTTAGAGACTTCTCAAAATCTACGATTAATTGTAGCAAAAACTACCTTAAGCGGCCTCTTTCCTTTTCAAATACCTAATCTCTATCTTCTCGGAACTCATCAAATATTAGACTTAAATGCCGAGGTATAAAAATTCCTTGGACCATTGTGATTCATAGGAATAAGCATCTAAAATAGACTCAACTAATGCGTATAATTTGGCTAACGGTGTTTAGCTAGCTGCTGGACCAGGGACTCATAATTGAGTTTGAACAAAAAATTTAAACCGTTAAACATTTGCAGTTCGACGACGGCTATTTCGACGACCTCCGTGGCGCAGTGGTATGCGCGGTGGATTTATAAGACGGGAGGTCCTAAGTTCGATTCCCGGCGGGGCAGATTGAGATTTTTCTTAATTTGTCTTGGTCTGGCTGGTGGGAGGCTTCCGCCGTGGCTAGTTACCACCCTACCGACAAAGACGTACCGCCAAGCGATTTAGCGTTCCGGTACGATGTCGTGCAGAAACCGAAAGGGTGTGGATTTCATCCTACTCCTAACAAATTAGCCCGCTTCCATCTTAGATTGCATCATCACTTAACATCAGGTGTAATAGCAGGGCTAATTTGTAGTCGATAAAAAAAAAAGTTCGTTTTTATAAGTACAGAAGATAACTTCATAACTTATTTCAAAACAATGTGGTATCTTTTCCCAGTTTTAAAAGTCATTTGTTTTAGACTAGAGAACGTCTGCGATTTCACTCGCGTAGTTCCCGTTCCCGCGGGAATTTAAGGATAAATTACGACCTATGTGTTATTCTGATAAGGAAGCTATATTATTGAGAAGTTTCATCAAAATCCATTAAGTACTTATTGCGTAAAAGAGTAACAAACACCCATATATACATACAAACACTCGCTTATAATATTAGAAAGGATTGCAAATCAATACACATAAAGGACTTTGGTCAATTTTATATGAAGTCTGTATGAAGTATTATAAAGACTAGTTGTCATTCAAAAGATGTGAATGTGAATGACCCAAAAACGAAGGAATGCATGAATGAATTAATTGGAGACTGAAGTTACACAAACTTCATTTTGTTGGTTTAAAAATATTGTTAAAAATATATTTTTTTATTATTTTCACAAGCTTTTCTTTAAAATAATGAATAAAATTTAAATTAACACAGATACCTATACTAGTATTGTCAATTATTGTTTGTTAAAATTTATGAATCTACAAACTTTCTTCTAAACTACAGTAGATAACTGGACGTCCTAGGCTGTGGGTTCGATTCCCACATCTGGAAACATGTTTGTGTGATGAGCATGGATGTTTTCCAGTCTCTGGGTGTTTATCTATATATTATAAGTATTTATGTATAATATATATAAAATTATTCATCAGTTATCATAGTGCCCATAACACAAGCTACTTACGAGTATGCTTACTTTGGGGCTATATAATGTGATGTGTGTAATTGTCCTATAATTGTGACGTTCATGCGGGAGAGATGAATGAAACGTCAACACGATTCGAGAATAAATATATATTAAAAAAAAAAAAAAATACAAAAGTTTTACAAAAAGTTAACTAGAGAGAGGGCCGTGGGTAAAGTGGGCCCTGCATTTATTTTTGCTTCCGTGTACGGTTGAGGGTCAGGTACTCCCCTGGTTTGCTCTGGGGTGTGTTCCGTGGCACAAGGAGGGCGGAACACCAAGGGCCCAGGTCAGGACAGCGCGCGTCGGTCGAGATGCCGGCACGCTGTCGTAGTAGGTAGGTTGCACGCGGAGAGAAGTAGGTCGCGCTCAAACACGGAGTAGGTAGGTAGGTAGACCCGGTGTTTCGGCAGGCGTGGCCTTGGACTTGAGGTTGGGGCCCCGAGGTAAAGTGGGCCCTTAACTTGAGTGGGTCCGAGGTAAGGCGTAGCCGTAGACCTGGCTCCTGGAATTTACATCCAGCATGTTAGGGTGTGTATTAAAGCCTTCTCCGTTGGCCGAACCGCACGCGCAAGCAAACAAGGGTAAAACAAAATGGCGGTGCGCTTTTCGGCAGACGGAGTTTACAAAAAAAGGAGAGAATATAAGCGTAATGATCGATGTTAAATGAGATGAGTTCGAGTAAGTATGTACCTATTAACAATGCACGTAATAATCTACGATTGGTGTTAACAGGTACCTACTACAAAAAAAATAATAATTATATCTAGCTACAACAACAATTTAGGAATCTACTCAGAAAATAAACGTAATTATGTTATAATTACGCTAATAATTATCTAAACAAAACTCAAACAAAAGTATTAGGTACATACTGGAATTAAAAATTAGAATTTGAACAATTAACGTATAAAATTTAAATGTAACTACTAATGAAAATGTTTATGGGTGAATCCTGTGCAATAATGCAATAAGCTTAAATCTAAACGCTAGTATAGATTGCTTCAACACTTACCCGTTATATTACGGGAATTTAGGCGTATTAAAATAATATGCACGATAAGTAGCACTCCGGGATTAATTAATTCGACACAGTTGTCGGCAATCACGAAATTATATGAATGATCGAGATGCGAGTCCGACCGGCGCATAGGTCACCGCGCACCGCGCACCGCGCACACCCCGCGCACCCCGCGCTCGACTCCTCCCAGCTCACGCGTAGATCATAACAGGTATTTTTTATGAAATACCTGCTTTTTAAGTGATTACAACGTTACATATCCCCCTCGCCTACCAAGGATTTTATTACCTTTAAATAAAATCCGCTAAAACGCTATAACTGGGATGCAAGTACAATTAACCTTTCACAAAGCCTTCCATAAACTTCCATACTTCACACATTCAATAAAAGCAGCAGTATTTATAGTTTGAAATACTGACGCATCCTTTTAGGGGAGGAGAGTCAAGGGTTGTAAGAGTAAACCCATGACTCTTGTACGAGATTAGCTATCAGGTGACAAAACAACAGGCACTGGAGGAAACGCAACTGAGAACAAAAATTCAGAGAGGAAAGTATAGAGGGAAAAATGAAAAAAAATTAACTAAGCAATTTAATTGATTTTAGGTCTTTGATATGCCAGGTACCTAGATTTTTGCCTGACATATCTTCCAAAACATATACTAGAGGAGATTTCTTCTGAATAATTTTAGTCTTAATAAATTTCGGAGCCAGTTTTTTAGAGAACTGGTTCTCCTTATTACTAAGAAAATAAGCTCGCTTCATAACAATGTCGCCAACGTTAAATTCTGCAAATTTACGGCGTAAATTATAGTGAGATGAATTCTTTTTATGTGCCTGCCACAACCGAGATTGTACGGAGTCAAAAATTTTTGAAAGACAGCCTAGGTTTTCTGCGTAGTGATCGCGTGGTAGAAACAAGACTTCATCTCCGAGATCGTTATCGATATAGTGAGAACCATTAGTCACGAGTTCACGACCATAAACTAGGAATGCAGGTGTGAAACCAGTCGCTTCATTTACGGAACTATTGATAGCAAACTGTATCTTAGGGATAAATAAGTCCCAGGACCTATGATTATCGTCTACAAAAGAAGAAATGCAAGTTATTATGGTTTTATTATATCTCTCAACTAGATTGACTTGAGGGGTATATTTCGGAGTATAGTAAACGTTGGGGATTTCGTACTTTTTAAATAGAGTCTCTGTAACTTTCCCGCAGAACTGAGTTCCATTGTCCATCATGATTGTTTGTGGGATTCCGTGGACAAGGAAAACATCTTCCTCTAGGATTTTAGTGATTATTTCTGCTGTTGCTTGCTTAATTGGAAATATTAAACAATATTTTGAAAAACAACAAGTGACGACGAGAATATAGTTGTTACGTGACTTAGTAGTAGGTAAAGGACCCATTAGATCGATAGAGATCATCAGGAACGGACGCGAACATTGTTTAGGCCGACCCATCTCTCCGAGAACTCGATGGTTTTGAGTCTTGTATGAAAGACACTTGTCGCAGGAACCAATAAATTTGACAACGTCTTGATGCATTCCTGGCCAGTAGTATCTTAACGTTAGACGATGGTAAGTTTTAAAAACGCCTAGATGACCCGCTATTGGTTCGCTATGATTTTCCGCAATAACTTGATCGCGAAGTTCTGAGGGTACTACTTCCTTCCAGGAGAATTCATTTACGAGTTGGCATTTGTTTTTAGATAATCTAAAGAGTGAAAAATTTTTAATTTGAAAGTTAGGAAACTTCAATGGTTCGTTTAGACAACCGTTGTAGATATTTTTATACCACGAGTCTTTAGTAGTTAAGTGAGAGTTAGAAATGTTAATAGTACTAACTGGTATGCTTCTAGAGAGAGCGTCAGGTATGACATTATCAACACCGCGTCTGTGTTTTAGCACAAAGTTAAATGCAGATAGGCGAACGCCCCATCGAGCTAAGCGACCAGTAGGGTTACTTATTGATAAGAACCATTTAAGTGCGCTATGGTCAGTATAGACGGTAAAAGGCTGACCGTTTTCAATGTAGCAACGCCAATGTTCGAGGGCCAAAACGACAGCTAGGGTTTCACGTTCAGTTATACTATAATTTCTTTCAGCAGTTGTTAGTGATTTGCTCATATAAGCAATTGGATGTTCTTTACCTTCTATAGTTTGAGTTAACATTGCGCCAATTCCATAGTTACTAGCATCTGTATGGACCTCGAACGGTTTACTGTAATCTGGACAAGATAAAACTGGAGCAGTGACGAGACACTCCTTAAGTTTTTGAAACGCGGATTCGGCTTCAGTAGTCCATTTAAAATTAGTTTTACCACCTTTGAGTGAAGTTAATTTGTTCAAAGGACCAGCTATAGTACTAAAATTAGGAACGAAACGCCTATACCAAGTTGCAGTACCCAGGAAACGTTTTAAATCTTTGCGGCAAGTTGGTGTAGGAAAGTTGAGTATCGCGTCAACCTTACTCGGATCGGTCCGCAAACCATGGTTGTCAACCACATAACCTAAGTATTTAAGTTTAGAAGCAAAAAAGTTACATTTTTCGAGATTTATAGTTAAATTAGCTTCTTTTAACTTATTAAATACTCGCAAAAGCAGAGTCACATGACTATTAAAGTCCTTAGAGATTACGATTATGTCGTCTAGGTAGGCGAATACTTTAAGATCAAACTCAGCAAATAAGAGATCGACGAGTCTTTGTTGAGTCGCTGGAGCATTTGTTAACCCGAAAGCTGTCCGTTTAAAACGAAATGTGCCTCTAGAAGGAACAAAGAATGCAGTTTTGTCGCGATCTTCAGAAGCAATTGGTATTTGCCAAAAGGCTTTCGACAAGTCAATACTTGATAAGTAACGTGCATCTCTAAGGTTGTCAAGAATCTCAGATATATACGGGAGATTATAAGCATCGCGTTTGGTGACTGAGTTAAGCTTACGGCTATCAAGACAAAAACGTGGTTGGCCGTTCTTTTTGGTTACTATTAGGACAGGTGATGACCAAGCACTCTCGCAAGGTTCTATAACGTCGAGTTGTAACATTTCATCAACCTGTTCAACAAGAATACGTTGTTTCTCGGGTGATAATCTGTAGTAACGTTGGCGAATAGGTTTAGCCTCACCAGTGTCAATATGATGAGTAACAAGATTAGTAATACCAAGACCTTTGTTTTGAAAAGAAATATCTTGATATTGTTTAATAACATTATCAGACAGCTGTTTTTCAGTATCTGACAATTTCGCGTAGCCCTGTATAAAGGTTTGATGAGAAGCACCAACTACACCATTGTCATTACAATTGTTGTCATTAGTTGTAAGAATGCTGCTAACATATTTTGGGCACAGTTTGAATTTACGCCAGAAATCTATGCCTAAAATGAGGTCTGGTTTAATTTCCGGTATTATAAAAGCTTTTAGAATGTGAGATTGTCCTTCAAAATCTACTGGAATATTTATATAGCCTAGCGTTTGTAACAATTGGCCTCCAGCTGCAGTAACTGAAGTACCACTGTCCCTGTTTAGAGGCCACCCAAGGCTTTCAAGTTTAGTGTGGATGCCGTTACCTAGAATTGTAATAGCAGAACCAGAGTCCAACAGACCAGAAAAAGATAGTCCGTTAATTTGGATGACAGCATAAGGCCTATTATCCTGAGTATAATTTTTGTCGAGAATTGTGTGAATCTTATAGGTCTTAAAATAAAAACTTATTGTTTTGAGCCACTCTTGCCAATCTATTTTATCAAAATTGTTTGTCACACAATTCTCCGAAATTAGTTTTTTGATTTAGTAACTCTGTTTTTAGCACATTCAGGACAATCAGGTGTTTTAAAATTATCAAGGCCACAAACAAAACAAAATATTTTAGATCTGTCAGCAGTGCAAAGTTTAGTACTATGTGTGTCACTACGGCATCGCACGCAGTACTGAGGCCTTTTACTATTATTAATATTATTATTAGAATTAATGGAATGAACATAATTATTATCAGATGGAGAATTCTTACAACTAGAATGTCCTTGGTTATTATTATTTGATTGTGTTCTATTAAACTTATAGTTATTAAATTTATGATAGGAGTTAGACGTAAATTTACAAGTTGAACTACCAGAATAAGCAAAGTCAGGTGCTAAAGTATCTGCTGTTGCTCTTGGTGGTTCCTTAAAATGGGCAAGGCGCAATTGAATATTTTCGTAATTACGACATAAGGTCCTTAATTCATCGATGCTATTTATTGACGAGACGGAAGACAAAGAGTTTGCATAACACGGTCTAATATTGTGAAGGATAATTTCAAGTTTTTCTTCTTCAGATAGTTGTTTAGCAAGCCGTGAGAATAAACCAGACATAATTGAGAGATAAATAATTATGTTTTCTTTTTCGCCTTGCGTACGAGAACGAATTTCCATAAGTAGTCTATAATCGTAGTCCGATTGGCTAAAGTCACGCTCCAATAAAACTGTCAAGTCATCCCAACTAGTTATTGAGTCCTTGATGCTACGATACCAATGAAGAGCATCACCTGTAAATACTTCGGTGGCATTTCTTAGAACTTTATCGGTTTCTACATTCCGTGCTGTGCAGAATTCACTAACTCGTTGTAGGAAACCTCTAACGCAAGATTTACCATCAAATTTCAATTTTGAGAATAAGCCTAAACTATTGCCCTCGCATGAAACCGATATGTTTATTGGTGCAGATGAAGTGCATGGAGCAGCTGAGGAGACAGAATTGGAAAGAGCTAAGGGGTCCGAGGCGGAGTCCATCATCGGATTGATTGTTGTCAAATAGCTTTTAAAATTTTTTACGCATTCCTCATAAATAAGTTTCGTTTTTTCTGTACATATTATGCGATTTAATCTATGGTATATATGACTAATTAAATTTTGAGCCCTTTGTAAAGTACTTCTATCGCACTGAGTTGATATGGTATTTTTAATTTTTTCGAGGGTAGTAGTAACTCCTTCTAAATCCTCTGATGGCTCGAAAGGACTGGTTATGATGTCCTCTGAGGGATAGAGTGGACTACTCCTAGCTATTTGTTTCCTCAGCTCCATTACCGTAGCCCCTGGAGTGTCACCTCTAATAGCTACCTCATACTCAAGTTCAATCTTTTGAAGCGACATAAATTTTATTTCGTATGCCATATTGAGAATTAGAAATTTAGAATTATCAAAATATTAAATAAATAAAAGTAATACTGACAGATAAGCGTGAAACAATCTATAACCTAACTAACTACTCCGTCTGTTACAATAATAAAAGAATCTACTTAACGTTTTGGTTATAAAAAAAATATTAAATGAATGAAACGAGTGTGATGATGAATGCAACCAAAAAATAAGAAAACATGAAATAAATAAAACAAAAAAGCAAAAACAAAATTAATGCAACTAATGAGTAGGTACGTAATAAATTTTCTAATAATTAGGGTATGTCAAAAAAAAAAATTACAAATTAAATATATGGACACAATTGAAGTTAAGAATTAACAATTAAAGTACACAGGTATATTTAGAGGTGAGACCTTAACAGAGTAGGTACCTCCTTGTTATGCACGTACTCATCAGTTGCTAGCAACCAAAAAAAATGAAACGTTTTACAATGAAAAAAAAAAAAAAACGCCTTCACCAATTTTACCCATTCAACCTCGGAAGCAAAAAAAAATGACTATAGAATCCACGTTGGGCGCCAGTGTGACGTTCATGCGGGAGAGATGAATGAAACGTCAACACGATTCGAGAATAAATATATATTAATAAAAAAATTAAATACAAAAAGTTTTACAAAAAGTTAACTAGAGAGAGAGAGAGAGGGCCGTGGGTAAAGTGGGCCCTGCATTTATTTTTTGCTTCCGTGTACGGTTGAGGGTCAGGTACTCCCCTGGTTTGCTCTGGGGTGTGTTCCGTGGCACAAGGAGGGCGGAACACCAAGGGCCCAGGTCAGGACAGCGCGCGTCGGTCGAGATGCCGGCACGCTGTCGTAGTAGGTAGGTTGCACGCGGAGAGAAGTAGGTCGCGCTCAAACACGGAGTAGGTAGGTAGGTAGACCCGGTGTTTCGGCAGGCGTGGCCTTGGACTTGAGGTTGGGGCCCCGAGGTAAAGTGGGCCCTTAACTTGAGTGGGTCCGAGGTAAGGCGTAGCCGTAGACCTGGCTCCTGGAATTTACATCCAGCATGTTAGGGTGTGTAGTTAAAGCCTTCTCCGTTGGCCGAACCGCACGCGCAAGCAAACGAGGGTAAAACAAAATGGCGGTGCGCTTTTCGGCAGACGGAGTTTACAAAAAAAGGAGAGAATATAAGCGTAATGATCGATGTTAAATGAGATGAGTTCGAGTAAGTATGTACCTATTAACAATGCACGTAATAATCTACGATTGGTGTTAACAGGTACCTACTACAAAAAAAATAATAATTATATCTAGCTACAACAACAATTTAGGAATCTACTCAGAAAATAAACGTAATTATGTTATAATTACGCTAATAATTATCTAAACACAACTCAAACAAAAGTATTAGGTACATACTGGAAATAAAAATTAGAATTTGAACAATTAACGTATAAAATTTAAATGTAACTACTAATGAAAATGTTTATGGGTGAATCCTGTGCAATAATGCAATAAGCTTAAATCTAAACGCTAGTATAGATTGCCTCAACACTTACCCGTTATATTACGGGAATTTAGGCGTATTAAAATAATATGCACGATAAGTAGCACTCCGGGATTAATTAATTCGACACAGTTGTCGGCAATCACGAAATTATATGAATGATCGAGATGCGAGTCCGACCGGCGCATAGGTCACCGCGCACCGCGCACCGCGCACACCCCGCGCACCCCGCGCTCGACTCCTCGCAGCTCACGCGTAGATCATAACAGGTATTTTTTTTATGAAATACCTGCTTTTTTTTATTTTTTGTGAATGCAACGTTACATATCCCCCTCGCCTACCAAGGATTTTATTACCTTTAAATAAAATCCGCTAAAACGCTATAACCGGGATGCAAGTACAACTAACCTTTCACAAAGCCTTCCATAAACTTCCATACTTCACACATTCAATAAAAGCAGCAGTATTTATAGTTTGAAATACTGACGCATCCTTTTAGGGGAGGAGAGTCAAGGGTTGTAAGAGTAAACCCATGACTCTTGTACGAGATTAGCTATCAGGTGACAAAACAACAGGCACTGGAGGAAACGCAACTGAGAACACAATTTCAGAGAGGAAAGTATAGAGGGAAAAATTAAAAAAAATTAACTAAGCAATTTAATTGATTTTAGGTCTTTGATATGCCAGGTACCTAGATTTTTGCCTGACATATCTTCCAAAACATATACTAAAGGAGATTTCTTCTGAATAATTTTAGTCTTAATAAATTTCGGAGCCAGTTTTTTAGAGAACTGGTTCTCCTTATTACTAAGAAAATAAGCTCGCTTCATAACTATGTCGCCAACGTTAAATTCTGCAAATTTACGGCGTAAATTATAGTGAGATGAATTCTTTTTATGTGCTTGCCACAACCGAGATTGTACGGAGTCAAAAATTTTTGAAAGACAGCCTAGGTTTTCTGCGTAGTGATCGCGTGGTAGAAACAAGACTTCATCTCCGAGATCGTTATCGATATAGTGAGAACCATTAGTCACGAGTTCACGACCATAAACTAGGAATGCAGGTGTGAAACCAGTCGCTTCATTTACGGAACTATTGATAGCAAACTGTATCTTAGGGATAAATAAGTCCCAGGACCGATGATTATCGTCTACAAAAGAAGAAATGCAAGTTATTATGGTTTTATTATATCTCTCAACTAGATTGACTTGAGGGGTATATTTCGGAGTATAGTAAACGTTGGGGATTTCGTACTTTTTAAATAGAGTCTCTGTAACTTTCCCGCAGAACTGAGTTCCATTGTCCATCATGATTGTTTGTGGGATTCCGTGGACAAGGAAAACATCTTCCTCTAGGATTTTAGTGATTATTTCTGCTGTTGCTTGCTTAATTGGAAATATTAAACAATATTTTGAAAAACAACAAGTGACGACGAGAATATAATTGTTACGTGACTTAGTAGTAGGTAAAGGACCCATTAGATCGATAGAGATCATCAGGAACGGACGCGAACATTGTTTAGGCCGACCCATCTCTCCGAGAACTCGATGGTTTTGAGTCTTGTATGAAAGACACTTGTCGCAGGAACCAATAAATTTGACCACGTCTTGATGCATTCCTGGCCAGTAGTATCTTAACGTTAGACGATGGTAAGTTTTAAAAACGCCTAGATGACCCGCTATTGGTTCGCTATGATTTTCTGCAATAACTTGATCGCGAAGTTCTGAGGGTACTACTTCCTTCCAGGAGAATTCATTTACGAGTTGGCATTTGTTTTTAGATAATCTAAAGAGTGAAAAATTTTTAATTTGAAAGTTAGGAAACTTCAATGGTTCGTTTAGACAACCGTTGTAGATATTTTTATACCACGAGTCTTTAGTAGTTAAGTGAGAGTTAGAAATGTTAATAGTACTAACTGGTATGCTTCTAGAGAGAGCGTCAGGTATGACATTATCAACACCGCGTCTGTGTTTTAGCACAAAGTTAAATGCAGATAGGCGAACGCCCCATCGAGCTAAGCGACCAGTAGGGTTACTTATTGATAAGAACCATTTAAGTGCGCTATGGTCAGTATAGACGGTAAAAGGCTGACCGTTTTCAATGTAGCAACGCCAATGTTCGAGGGCCAAAACGACAGCTAGGGTTTCACGTTCAGTTATACTATAATTTCTTTCAGCAGTTGTTAGTGATTTGCTCATATAAGCAATTGGATGTTCTTTACCTTCTATAGTTTGAGTTAACATTGCGCCAATTCCATAGTTACTAGCATCTGTATGGACCTCGAACGGTTTACTGTAATCTGGACAAGATAAAACTGGAGCAGTGACGAGACACTCCTTAAGTTTTTGAAACGCGGATTCGGCTTCAGTAGTCCATTTAAAATTAGTTTTACCACCTTTGAGTGAAGTTAATTTGTTCAAAGGACCAGCTATAGTACTAAAATTAGGAACGAAACGCCTATACCAAGTTGCAGTACCCAGGAAACGTTTTAAATCTTTGCGGCAAGTTGGTGTAGGAAAGTTGAGTATCGCGTCAACCTTACTCGGATCGGTCCGCAAACCATGGTTGTCAACCACATAACCTAAGTATTTAAGTTTAGAAGCAAAAAAGTTACATTTTTCGAGATTTATAGTTAAATTAGCTTCTTTTAACTTATTAAATACTCGCAAAAGCAGAGTCACATGACTATTAAAGTCCTTAGAGATTACGATTATGTCGTCTAGGTAGGCGAATACTTTAAGATCAAACTCAGCAAATAAGAGATCGACGAGTCTTTGTTGAGTCGCTGGAGCATTTGTTAACCCGAAAGCTGTCCGTTTAAAACGAAATGTGCCTCTAGAAGGAACAAAGAATGCAGTTTTGTCGCGATCTTCAGAAGCAATTGGTATTTGCCAAAAGGCTTTCGACAAGTCAATACTTGATAAGTAACGTGCATCTCTAAGGTTGTCAAGAATCTCAGATATATACGGGAGATTATAAGCATCGCGTTTGGTGACTGAGTTAAGCTTACGGCTATCAAGACAAAAACGTGGTTGGCCGTTCTTTTTGGTTACTATTAGGACAGGTGATGACCAAGCACTCTCGCAAGGTTCTATAACGTCGAGTTGTAACATTTCATCAACCTGTTCAACAAGAATACGTTGTTTCTCGGGTGATAATCTGTAGTAACGTTGGCGAATAGGTTTAGCCTCACCAGTGTCAATATGATGAGTAACAAGATTAGTAATACCAAGACCTTTGTTTTGAAAAGAAATATCTTGATATTGTTTAATAACATTATCAGACAGCTGTTTTTCAGTATCTGACAATTTCGCGTAGCCCTGTATAAAGGTTTGATGAGAAGCACCAACTACACCATTGTCATTACAATTGTTGTCATTAGTTGTAAGAATGCTGCTAACATATTTTGGGCACAGTTTGAATTTACGCCAGAAATCTATGCCTAAAATGAGGTCTGGTTTAATTTCCGGTATTATAAAAGCTTTTAGAATGTGAGATTGTCCTTCAAAATCTACTGGAATATTTATATAGCCTAGCGTTTGTAACAATTGGCCTCCAGCTGCAGTAACTGAAGTACCACTGTCCCTGTTTAGAGGCCACCCAAGGCTTTCAAGTTTAGTGTGGATGCCGTTACCTAGAATTGTAATAGCAGAACCAGAGTCCAACAGACCAGAAAAAGATAGTCCGTTAATTTGGATGACAGCATAAGGCCTATTATCCTGAGTATAATTTTTGTCGAGAATTGTGTGAATCTTATAGGTCTTAAAATAAAAACTTATTGTTTTGAGCCACTCTTGCCAATCTATTTTATCAAAATTGTTTGTCACACAATTCTCCGAAATTAGTTTTTTGATTTAGTAACTCTGTTTTTAGCACATTCAGGACAATCAGGTGTTTTAAAATTATCAAGGCCACAAACAAAACAAAATATTTTAGATCTGTCAGCAGTGCAAAGTTTAGTACTATGTGTGTCACTACGGCATCGCACGCAGTACTGAGGCCTTTTACTATTATTAATATTATTATTAGAATTAATGGAATGAACATAATTATTATCAGATGGAGAATTCTTACAACTAGAATGTCCTTGGTTATTATTATTTGATTGTGTTCTATTAAACTTATAGTTATTAAATTTATGATAGGAGTTAGACGTAAATTTACAAGTTGAACTACCAGAATAAGCAAAGTCAGGTGCTAAAGTATCTGCTGTTGCTCTTGGTGGTTCCTTAAAATGGGCAAGGCGCAATTGAATATTTTCGTAATTACGACATAAGGTCCTTAATTCATCGATGCTATTTATTGACGAGACGGAAGACAAAGAGTTTGCATAACACGGTCTAATATTGTGAAGGATAATTTCAAGTTTTTCTTCTTCAGATAGTTGTTTAGCAAGCCGTGAGAATAAACCAGACATAATTGAGAGATAAATAATTATGTTTTCTTTTTCGCCTTGCGTACGAGAACGAATTTCCATAAGTAGTCTATAATCGTAGTCCGATTGGCTAAAGTCACGCTCCAATAAAACTGTCAAGTCATCCCAACTAGTTATTGAGTCCTTGATGCTACGATACCAATGAAGAGCATCACCTGTAAATACTTCGGTGGCATTTCTTAGAACTTTATCGGTTTCTACATTCCGTGCTGTGCAGAATTCACTAACTCGTTGTAGGAAACCTCTAACGCAAGATTTACCATCAAATTTCAATTTTGAGAATAAGCCTAAACTATTGCCCTCGCATGAAACCGATATGTTTATTGGTGCAGATGAAGTGCATGGAGCAGCTGAGGAGACAGAATTGGAAAGAGCTAAGGGGTCCGAGGCGGAGTCCATCATCGGATTGATTGTTGTCAAATAGCTTTTAAAATTTTTTACGCATTCCTCATAAATAAGTTTCGTTTTTTCTGTACATATTATGCGATTTAATCTATGGTATATATGACTAATTAAATTTTGAGCCCTTTGTAAAGTACTTCTATCGCACTGAGTTGATATGGTATTTTTAATTTTTTCGAGGGTAGTAGTAACTCCTTCTAAATCCTCTGATGGCTCGAAAGGACTGGTTATGATGTCCTCTGAGGGATAGAGTGGACTACTCCTAGCTATTTGTTTCCTCAGCTCCATTACCGTAGCCCCTGGAGTGTCACCTCTAATAGCTACCTCATACTCAAGTTCAATCTTTTGAAGCGACATAAATTTTATTTCGTATGCCATATTGAGAATTAGAAATTTAGAATTATCAAAATATTAAATAAATAAAAGTAATACTGACAGATAAGCGTGAAACAATCTATAACCTAACTAACTACTCCGTCTGTTACAATAATAAAAGAATCTACTTAACGTTTTGGTTATAAAAAAAATATTAAATGAATGAAACGAGTGTGATGATGAATGCAACCAAAAAAATAAGAAAACATGAAATAAATAAAACAAAAAGCAAAAACAAAATTAATGCAACTAATGAGTAGGTACGTAATAAATTTTCTAATAATTAGGTATGTCAAAACAAAAAAAAAAAAAAAATTACAAATTAAATATATGGACACAATTGAAGTTAAGAATTAACAATTAAAGTACACAGGTATATTTAGAGGTGAGACCTTAACAGAGTAGGTACCTCCTTGTTATGCACGTACTCATCAGTTGCTAGCAACCAAAAAAAATGAAACGTTTTACAATGAAAAAAAAAAAAAAACGCCTTCACCAATTTTACCCATTCAACCTCGGAAGCAAAAAAAAAATGACTATAGAATCCACGTTGGGCGCCAGTGTGACGTTCATGCGGGAGAGATGAATGAAACGTCAACACGATTCGAGAATAAATATATATTAATAAAAAAAATAAATACAAAAGTTTTACAAAAAGTTAACTAGAGAGAGAGAGAGAGGGCCGTGGGTAAAGTGGGCCCTGCATTTATTTTTGCTTCCGTGTACGGTTGAGGGTCAGGTACTCCCCTGGTTTGCTCTGGGGTGTGTTCCGTGGCACAAGGAGGGCGGAACACCAAGGGCCCAGGTCAGGACAGCGCGCGTCGGTCGAGATGCCGGCACGCTGTCGTAGTAGGTAGGTTGCACGCGGAGAGAAGTAGGTCGCGCTCAAACACGGAGTAGGTAGGTAGGTAGACCCGGTGTTTCGGCAGGCGTGGCCTTGGACTTGAGGTTGGGGCCCCGAGGTAAAGTGGGCCCTTAACTTGAGTGGGTCCGAGGTAAGGCGTAGCCGTAGACCTGGCTCCTGGAATTTACATCCAGCATGTTAGGGTGTGTATTAAAGCCTTCTCCGTTGGCCGAACCGCACGCGCAAGCAAACAAGGGTAAAACAAAATGGCGGTGCGCTTTTCGGCAGACGGAGTTTACAAAAAAAGGAGAGAATATAAGCGTAATGATCGATGTTAAATGAGATGAGTTCGAGTAAGTATGTACCTATTAACAATGCACGTAATAATCTACGATTGGTGTTAACAGGTACCTACTACAAAAAAAATAATAATTATATCTAGCTACAACAACAATTTAGGAATCTACTCAGAAAATAAACGTAATTATGTTATAATTACGCTAATAATTATCTAAACACAACTCAAACAAAAGTATTAGGTACATACTGGAATTAAAAATTAGAATTTGAACAATTAACGTATAAAATTTAAATGTAACTACTAATGAAAATGTTTATGGGTGAATCCTGTGCAATAATGCAATAAGCTTAAATCTAAACGCTAGTATAGATTGCTTCAACACTTACCCGTTATATTACGGGAATTTAGGCGTATTAAAATAATATGCACGATAAGTAGCACTCCGGGATTAATTAATTCGACACAGTTGTCGGCAATCACGAAATTATATGAATGATCGAGATGCGAGTCCGACCGGCGCATAGGTCACCGCGCACCGCGCACCGCGCACACCCCGCGCACCCCGCGCTCGACTCCTCGCAGCTCACGCGTAGATCATAACAGGTATTTTTTATGAAATACCTGCTTTTTAAGTGTTACATAATATTTATTTATTTGTTATAACTTCACAATAACACTTTCAAAACCAAAAAGTTCATCAATCGCAGTATCCATTTAATATTATTGCAGCACATAAAAAATAAATGAAACACGTTAAAATTTAATGAAGTCTTCTCGGCAGAATCTTGTTAGCGAGTGACGCAAATGGCGAAAAGTCATAAATCTGGAATTTATTGTGGTCCGTCCACTACTGTATACATACTTATGTTTGTTTCACGTTTATTTCTCCCTAAGCGAGCGTTCACATGGAAGGCGAATTAGACACTGATTAGGAAATGGTCACTTTCGGCCGTAGGGTGACGATGTGAACTAACTGCATTTTTATGTGACCACATCTTTATATTTTTCCATTGTGAGAAAACTTGTTGCAGTTATAAAATATTACAAAGACTTCTGAATGGATTTTGATGAAACTTTACAACAATATAGCTTACATAATTATCATAATAACACATGACCACATTTTATACCAAAATTCCCAGGCGAGCGATAATTACGCAGGTAGAACCGCGGGCGTCTTCTATTAAATTATACAGCGCTTAGTATCCTAATATAATAATAGATACAGTCAATATACATGCATTTGACGGCCGAGTGTATGTAGGCAGTGGGTAGTGACCCTGCTTCTGCGTCCTAGGCTGTGGGTTCGATTCCCACATCTGGGAAATGTTCGTGTGATGAGCATGGATGTTTTCTAGTGTCTGGGAGTTTATCTATATATATTTATATTATAAGCATTTATGTATAATATATATAAAAATATTCATCAGTTATCATAGTACCCAATAACACAAGCTACCTAATCTTACTTTGGGGCTATATAGCGATGTGTGTAATTGTCGTAAAATATTTCACAAGCACACGTTACTGCGAGTTACAAGAAGGACCGGAAGTAGAAGGTAACAGATTAAAAAATATAGAATGAATATATCAACACAGTTAAAGAAACAAACTATCTGTTAACATAACTCGGAGGATTCCAATTACATAGTTTAGTTATTTGATGTTACTTATTTCTAACAATTTATTTAATATTTATTTAAAAAGAGATTTATTTACAAATCTATCTCTCTTAGTGTAAACAAAAACTCAAATATTATATGTAGTGAAACGAAACCAGCTGAAAGTCGGCAGCTTTGCGTTCAGTGTGAGCGCCGCCTTAATCGAAAAGTTTATTACGTTCCAGACATTCACAACTCTTCACTTTAATAACCTTAATGGAATTAAGTACTTCGTAAATTGAGTGAAGATTTCTTTATTAATGGCAAATATAAGTATAGGTTCTGTCACATAAAACGAACACTGAAATTCTACCTGCGCGAGGATTCCTAATTATTTTCTATCATTTTTAAAGATTTATATTAGTATATGATTTGCCCGCGGTTTTATCTGCGCAGCTGCCGTACGTATTTTCGTAAGAAATCGATGATGTGTAAAAGAAGTTGTAGTGACTAAAACTGCACAATTGAAGATGGTTTGGGCATGTAGAGATAATGGATGAAAGAATATTAACAAAAGAGATTTATCAGGCGAGGATGAATTGAAATGTTGGGAGGGTGAAGCCTAGGGGATCGTTCCAGTACCAAAATCAGGACATTTTAAAGAATGGCCAAGTCAAGAGTACTCTAAACCAACGAACGAGGTTTGTATGAGAGGTTTATAAAAGTGGAAGAGGCTAAGATAGTATGCAAGGGACGTGGTAAATGGAAGGATGTAGTCTCTATCTACCCCTAGGGGAATGAGGCGTAATGTTATGTAAAAGTTGCGCATTAAACAGTCAAGGATATAATCTACCTCTATTCCAAATTTCAGCTAAATTGGTTTAGTAATTGCAGCGTGACGGAATTACAAACATACACACACAAGTTTCGCATTAATAATAAGTACTATATTACTCTAATTGTATTTTTCGTACAGTAATCTTTCACTGGCAACACTTAAAGACTGTGCTTTTCAAACCATAAGGTTTTCAGGCAATGCATTTATTAGATACTAGCAGTCGCCCGCGACTTCGTCCGCGTGAAAACCTCTTAGGTATCCTTCTAATTTTAAAGACAGACTTTCATACAAAATGTGTAAAGGCACATATAGTGTGCTCATTCCCCGCTCCCCCTCTCAATTTCATTTTTTTATAGTTTCCCGTGAAGCAATATTCTCCGTCCCGTCCCGTGTACTAAAGGTCTACATTTTTATTAAACATTGTATGACATTTCAGTACATTAACATTAAAAATATATATTTATGGCAAGCTGATGGGTATAAATTGATATTAAATAGTATATTTCACTCTTGAGTCTAGCCTTCAGAATAAACAAAAATAATTTTACAATCCGACACGCAGATAGAGATTAACCCGTTTAAACAAACGAACAAACTCTTCCGTGTACTAAATAGATATTTGAACAAAGATCGAATTCTTAATTCATCATCGTATATATAACACTAGCAGTCGCCCGCGACTTCGTCCGCGTGAAAACCTCTTAGGTATCCTTCTAATTTTAAAGACAGACTTTCATACAAAATGTGTAAAGGCACATATAGTGTGCTCATTCCCCGCTCCCCCTCTCAATTTCATTTTTTTATAGTTTCCCGTGAAGCAATATTCTCCGTCCCGTCCCGTGTACTAAAGGTCTACATTTTTATTAAACATTGTATGACATTTCAGTACATTAACATTAAAAATATATATTTATGGCAAGCTGATGGGTATAAATTGATATTAAATAGTATATTTCACTCTTGAGTCTAGCCTTCAGAATAAACAAAAATAATTTTACAATCCGACACGCAGATAGAGATTAACCCGTTTAAACAAACGAACAAACTCTTCCGTGTACTAAATAGATATTTGAACAAAGATCGAATTCTTAATTCATCATCGTATATATAACATAGATCTAAACTCCCCTCCCGCACGCGCGCCCCCGCCTTGGTGACGCTCACTTCGCAACGCAGAAATAGTAATATTTTAATTTCGCCATAACTTCTAAACCAAACGTCCAATTTTAATCTTTTAAATACTAAATATTATCTACATAAACTGTACTTAGTGATGAAATTATTTATTTTGATAAGGATTAATAGCATGTGTAAAATAAATGCGTTTAAATGTAGTCCAAAAAAAAATTAAGATTTTTAAATAAAAAAATGGTTGTTGTGCCTCACTCGACATAGATAGATATAGTGTGTCGCGGACTTTTTTGTAGATATTTATAAGATCTCCAATTAGTTAGAACATTTTATGGTTCTATCTTTTATAGTTTACGCAGCGTACGCAAAATAAGTAACTTTTCTGGTTGATTTTTTACACCTTGTGTCCGAAAAACCCAAATATTTTACGGAACCCTAATTTTTTCCAAAATAAAATTTAGCCTATGTTACTCGTGGATAATGTAGCTTTCGAATGGTGAAAGAATTTTTAAAAACGGTCCAGTAGTTTTTGAGCCTATTCATTACAACCAAACAAACAAACAAACAAACAAACAAACAAACAAACAAACAAACAAAGTTTTCCTCTTTATAATATTAGTATAGATAGATCTAAACTCCCCTCCCGCACGCGCGCCCCCGCCTTGGTGACGCTCACTTCGCAACGCAGAAATAGTAATATTTTAATTTCGCCATAACTTCTAAACCAAACGTCCAATTTTAATCTTTTAAATACTAAATATTATCTACATAAACTGTACTTAGTGATGAAATTATTTATTTTGATAAGGATTAATAGCATGTGTAAAATAAATGCGTTTAAATGTAGTCCAAAAAAAAATTAAGATTTTTAAATAAAAAAATGGTTGTTGTGCCTCACTCGACATAGATAGATATAGTGTGTCGCGGACTTTTTTGTAGATATTTATAAGATCTCCAATTAGTTAGAACATTTTATGGTTCTATCTTTTATAGTTTACGCAGCGTACGCAAAATAAGTAACTTTTCTGGTTGATTTTTTACACCTTGTGTCCGAAAAACCCAAATATTTTACGGAACCCTAATTTTTTCCAAAATAAAATTTAGCCTATGTTACTCGTGGATAATGTAGCTTTCGAATGGTGAAAGAATTTTTAAAAACGGTCCAGTAGTTTTTGAGCCTATTCATTACAACCAAACAAACAAACAAACAAACAAACAAACAAACAAACAAACAAAGTTTTCCTCTTTATAATATTAGTATAGACATATTTTACTGTATTTCTATGTTTATGGGCTCAATTCAAATAATATTATCCTTTAATGATCGCCAAGTGAATTAATCTTGTTCATAAAGGCTGGAATATGAATAATTTTGTCATTATAAACACTGTATAGAGTTAATAATCATTCGTAATCATTCGTAGCTAGTAAATATAAATGTCATTTATCACACGTTTTATTATTTGTGTACCACATTTTGATTCGTTGAACGTGAGAACAAAGTCGTAACTGTAAGTTATTGCGAATTAACTATTCCATAATACAACATAAAATCCATAGATATTATTGTAGGAATTAATAATGTTCAACGTTCCAAGATTGATATAACTTTGTTTAGTATACCTACAGGGCGTTTAGTCTACGCAAACAATTTTAATTTAATTATAACATAATAACAACCTATATTAAAAGTTAGCACCAATTGGTGCCTAAATAAGAGTATATATCTAAAAATATATTCCTAATAATGCTAGTGTATATTGTAGCCTGTATATAATAGGCCTGATAAAGTGATCATTGATCGATCAGTGCGCCGTGCAATGATTGTTAACATTACTGTTCCACATGACGATAATCTGGTGAAAGCTGAAAAGGAAAAAGTATCAAAATACTTGGACCTTGTTCATGAGATTACCGCCATGTGAAATGTTGATTCAACGATGATTGTTCCTATAGTCGTTTTAGTCAACGGTCTTATAGCGAAAAGCTTTGACCAACATCTTAAAAAGCTTTCGCTTAGTTGTTGGATCAAGGGTCGGATACAGAAGGCGGTAATTCTTGAAACGGCGCATATTGTGAGGAGGTTCCTCACTCTGGAGGCCTGACTACCGGCTGCTTGGACCCCCGGGCCTTGGCGGACTAGATTTTTTTATAAATTTTTAATAGTGTTTTTTTTATAATTTTTATAAGCATTGTTAAAAATTTTAAAAAGAATTGTAAATAAATAAATGATAGAGCAAGTATTCCTCATGGTAATAGCGAACCCGCACCAGTAGTCGCGGTGTTGGTCGACCTCCACTAGGTAGGACGACATCAAACGTGTCGCAGGGAGCCGCTGGCCACAGGCGGCTCAAGACCGTTGTGTTTGACAGTCCCTAAAAAGACCTATGTCCAACAGTGGACGTTTATTGGCTGCAAATGATGGTGATGACGATGATGATGATGATTCCTAATAAACGTGTAGTTTATGTATTACTTACGAAAACTGAAGTCTATTCTTTTATAATTAATCGAATAAATAAAAGAGAAGGCATAATAAAAATAAGGACTGGCTTAAATTGGCCCTAAAGAAGCATCGCAAAGGGACTACGCAGGCGATAAAAAAGACGCATAAAATGTGGAATTAAAGCTTTTTGGTGCGATCCTTATGAATCTTTCAATACATTATATAAATTTATTGTTTCCAGTAAAAACCAATATTTTTCGGTAAATTCGAATTTTTACTCGAAACTGCCAGAAACTCATTATCAGCTTATTAAGGGTCCAGCAGGTCCAGGCCTCCCTCTTTATTTAAAATGTAATATGGAGCTAAGACCTCCCACGCTGCTCGAATGCGGGTTGGTGGGCTTAGAGCAGTAGGGTCCATCGTGTGGCAGAGAGAAAAACGCCGAAGAGAGTCCCAGACTTGCGGCACGGATGTAGGCTTTAGGATACCCTTTGTGTCAACACATAATATTATATTTTCAACTAACGATCACTATCAGATCTTTCTGATAATAGCCAGGACCAACGACATATCGTACTCTCCAAGGCACAGGTGTGTTAACACCACCTCAAACATAGTATTATTACATTGCTCGATCTGGGACTTGAATCCAGGACCTCATGCTCAGAAGCGACGTAGGCTAACCACTAAACCAACGAGGCAGTTATAAATTTAAGTAGGTAAATCGATTGTGTTCCACCTGCATCAACCTGCATACATTTGAATGATTGTAATGCAAGAAAGCATTAAATGTTTAGTGTCAAATATCAATGTCAGTCAGTGATCCAACTCTGCCTCGAATTCAGCGTCTGTCAATCACTTTATTCTCAACCGATAAACCGTGATTAACTTTTGATTTGTATACCTTCATTTAAATATGAAAGAAGGACTATTACTTTCATTTTTCATTTTTGTTGTAACTACGGGCGCTCGTAAGTTAGGTTAGTAAGAAGCTAAGCCCCGAAGCCGCTTCAAAAAACGCAGACTTGACATCATAAATTCTGACATGAGAGTGAATCAACTTTAAAATCGGATGGCCAAGACCGGGCAAAGTGGGCCTGATTATGATAGAAAGCAGACCCCATCTAATAGGATAATATAATATAATATATAATATCTTATATTAGGCAATGAATGAAATATTATGTACAAGTATAAAATGCTTATACGTAAATTCGAAAACACGAGCGTAACGATTATTATCGATTAAGATCGATCCTAGATAGAGACGATCGATTCATGGAAGGATTTTAAAAGTTTAATAATTTTCGATCAGGTTCTAATCTAATCTGATCGATTTTAACACAAGCCAAGCTCCTAAATTGCCATGTTATTACCAAGTTAACACGTTAACATTAAATTGGACGAGAACTCAATTTACGAACCAATGAAATCGATGTCATGATATAAATTGTAATCGAATAAGTAGTTGTACAAACCGATTTCATTGAGATCTCAATACTGAATAGCATAAAGCTACCTAAGTTGGTACTATGTAATAAATTAAGTTCATCGCTATTATAGCACATATATTACTCATAAAAAGGTAAAAGTTTTTATGTCTAAGTGTGCGTTACTCCTTTGGCTGAAATTTAGAATGGAGAGAATATTCCCTGGATTAACACAGGTGTGTCTTATCTCAGAAAACTATGATATCGACAGTGAAATTTCTAAATACTTGGTGACGAAGCAGCAAAGATCACGTTGATATAAAAAGCAATACAACTGCCACTTGTCACATCTAGACCACTGAGAGACCACACATGGCTACCTATCTGTAATCATCGATTAAGTATAGGAAGTCCACATAGTGAGTTCTAGTCTTCTAAAAAGCATCGTGTTAGCAAATATTATCTGTAATAATTAGCACGGCCGTAACAACACAAGGCTCGTGCAAGGCTACGGATGATTACGTACTAATAATAAATTACTTATTTAATACAATCGTTAACATTACATTTACGACTGTTGCCTTGACTCTATGAAATTATACTCATTGTTTACACATTAAAAAATTTTTAAAATTGACGTCACAAAGTGCATAGAAGTGATTTATAACATATATTTTTGTATTATTACATATTCCCTCGAAGCCCGCTAACTCGCATCGGAGCAGCCTGGTGGTTCTACGCTCCATATCCCCTCTCTTATTAAATCTAGTCCAGGAGTAAGCAGCTAATAGGCTGATAATGATGATGACAATGCCCTCTTAAGAAGACACGGCCTCCGTGGCGCAATGGTAAGATTGTATGCGCGGTGGATTTATATTACTCAGGGCTCGTGTTCGATTCCCGGCAGAGTCAATTAACATTTTCTGAATTATTTCGTGACTGGCTGGTGGGAAGCCTCGGTCGAAGCTAGTTACCACCCAACTAAACAAAGATGTACCGCGAAGCTATTTAGCGTTCCGGTACAATGTCGTGTAGAAACCGAAGGGGTGTGGATATTATCCTACTCCTAACAAGATAACCCGCTTCCATCTTAGATTGCATTATCACCTACCACCAAATGTGATCACAGTCAAGCACTAACTTGTGGTAAATAAACAAAAGGACGCAAATAACTTCATAAAAAATGTCAATTTTTTAACATAGAAGCCCTTAAAAAACATAAGACGTCTTAATACTTTTTAACCGACGAAAAAAAAACGGAGGAAGTTCTCAATTCGACACGTATATAGTATATATATTTTTTTTATGTATGACCACGCATAACTTTTTACAGAGTTTTCCGATTTTGATAATTCTTATTTTATTAGAAAGGGCATACTTCCGAGGTGGTTCCATTGTCATGATGTTAGGATCTGACGATGATATCCTGGGGAAATTTATGGAACTCTTCAAATTGTATAGGCACACTTGCAGCGATTTTAGTTTTTGTGTAAGTATCGGTAGCTTTTTGGCTACAAGTGCCGTATAATATACTATGACAGTATAGTACGAGTACGTTACGCGGCCATAAATCACTAAAAAGAAAGAAATAAAAAATTTTAACAAAAAATAAAACCGAACAACGAGCCAAGGTTTCTACTTTATGTTAAATAAATTTTCCTTAAACATGCTGGCACTGACTTCATAGATATGCTTAAGTAAATTAAAGCAACTAAATGACACAGTTATTTTTTACTTTTTAGTGCTTTTTAGTCGGTTCTATTTTTTGTTATTTTATAATGCAACGTAATAGGCTTACAAGTTTGATAGCACCCTAATCTTTCGTATCTTTTCCTTTTATCGTGTTATTAACATGACAACCGAACAACTTAATAGATGGCTCCGGGCAATCTGTTAAGTATTTATAATCTTCGGGATCCTATGAGCTCTGGTATTAGAAAGTGGTAAAAGACAATCCTTATACTAATATTATAAAGGCGATAATTCGTGAGGGTGTATATTGTTACTTCTTCACGACTACACAGCCAACGCGATTTTAATAAACTTTCGTATGGAGTTAGCTGACACCCTAGATTAACAGACAGGCCACATTTTATCCCGAAATTCCCACGGAAACGATAAATACGCGGCTGTAACCGCGTGCATCTTCTTGTAATATTATAAAGGCGAAAGTTTGTATGTATGGATGGATGTTTGTTACCTTTACGCAAAATTTACTGAATGGATTTTGCTGAAATTTCGCTGTAATATAGCTTACATATCAGAGTAGCACATAGGCCACATTTTATTTCGTATTTCCCACGGAAACGAGAATTACGCGGGTGAAACCGCGAGCGTTCTCTAGTTATATAATATATATGGGCGTATTTACCCGACTGCGTCAGAAGGAGGGTTATGTTTTTCGAGCGTATGTATGTATGTATGTATGTCAATTTCTTCGGCACGCGCTACAGCCTAAACGGCTGGAATGACGGGATTTGGAAATGTGAGGTGTCGTTGAATTTGTAAAAATTGTGGCAGTGACATAGGCTATATAAATTTTCAAAATAGCGGCTGTAAATGGGGGGGGAAAAGGGGGGACGTGTGTATTTATTTCTCTTATCTTAGCAATATGGGTGCCAAACAAAAAGGTTGTAAAAAGACCATTTCAAAAATATAAATATCAATATAAACATGATATGTTTATATTGCCGTATTAACAAAAAATGGCAAAGAGTGTACCAAGTGTACAGTCTCATTTCTATATCATAAGCTAAAACTAAAAAGTCTCAAATAAAATTATTATTATAAAAACAAAAAACTCATTACCATAGGGTACACAGAAAATACATCCCTCCACTTGCCACGGTCCTTGCATACTTCCTTAGCTTCTTCCCCTCTCATTAATCCTTTCATACAAGTTCGTCGGTTTAGGGTACTGTTGTTAAAAACCTTCTAATATCAAGTTCACGTACGTAATGCCACAGAATGTATATAATAACGCATAATGAGCCAGTGTCCGCCTCACGCAGACCGTGTCGCATTGTCAGTCCGTCCATCCGGTTACCTCAGTAATCATATACTATTATATCGTATCGGGTTTCGAGCCGCTGTTTTTGTGTAATAAGCGACATTTTTAGTATTGTGACAGTTGTCAACTGTATTTTTTCGTAAGTACTGTCGCGAGTGAATGAAATGCTTTTTGTTTTGTTACGGAAAGAATGCTATTGATGTTTTAAACTAGTGAACTGTCCTGGCTTTTCACGGGTAGAGAATTATTAAATAGCATTTTATACCGCAGAGAAATTACAGATAATATACCTTAGCGTAAGATGGAAGGAAATTCTCGTTAGGTGAGTAATGTTTTCAGTCTTTTTAAAACTAAATAGCGATGAGTCGTGAAAAAAATGAATCATGATTTATGAAAATTACTTTAATAGGGTATTTTTGAAAACAATACTTACAAATTTTTCTTTTATTACATAAATATAATGCCACTTCCCATTCATCATCATCATCATCATTAACAGCCGATGGGCGTCCACTGCTGTGTGTTCGGCCTTTATAGGGACTTCCAAACCATACTGAGCCGCCTGCGGCCAGCGGCTCTCTGCAACACCTTTGATGTCGTTAATCCACCTAGTTGGGTAGGTCGACCACATCTCATTGTATAATAATAATTAGTAAAAAAATAATATGTTCGTAGACATGGGTAATACATAGTTTACCTACCCATATAAATTTAATTTAATATTTAAAAAGAACGAGATAAAAATAAAGTAAGAAAAACTTTTTAATTTCTTACAAAAAACAACTTTACATTGTATACCAAATACAGTCAATCTTCTGGACGCAAAAAAGATATTTAAAATTACCCATTTATGAATTCAAAATATTTTTAGTATCGATAGTTAAACTTAAATTAGAACAGGTTTACCAAAGATTTACTGCATACAGCGATAGTGTGTTAATAATACTTAATAATAAGATTATCCGCGTCTCTATCAGACAAACCCACACAAGTACAAAATATATTCCCGTATTATCATATCATTACCCTAATGTTGGGTGTAATTTGTAGTCTATTACACGCTTGTACGTGTTTACATAAATCAGGGGAGCCGTTTTAATGAGATCCGATAATTCCTATATCGCCCTAATGATAATATATATCGTGGGTCCGAACCGATACATTCCTTGCTTCGTACTCCCATTGGAACTTTTGAGTAACATGCAATCCTAAAATAGGTTTAAATTCTTACTAAATATTTAATTAAATAATTATATATATTTAACTAAATAATTAATTAAGAAGCTTTCGAAAAAATCTGTATTTAAATATGAGAGCTATCTCAAATCCATTGACCGAATTCAGTCCTTTCTCAGGTTTGCTATAGACTTTACTTTTCTTATTTCTTTCAGAAAATATGAAGGAAATAATTATTGGACTATTGAAGATTTGTATCTATGAAACGTGCTACCAACCTAAGGTAGCATGGAACAAATAGTTTATTACGATACTTACTTGTAGCAGAAGCATAAACTAACAAACTATTTATTTACGAAGTCGCGAAAGTTTGGTCATGAATCATGATAGGTTTGTGATGTCTCGAACCAATATCGCTATTCTGTACCGATATTTTTATAACTTGTTTGCGTAAGATTTGAATTCGTCTCTATCTCTCTCTATTTAGTAAGGTGTTAGACAGAAAGAGGTAGAAGGAGATCGAAATTCACGCTGGGGGCGAGTCAAATTGTAAAAACGTTGTTACAGAATAGTGCTACAACGCATACCTCAATTGTAAGTTTGCGCCGGTTAAAGCGACTCGGTAACAGTGTGGAACAAACCAAACCTTACATAATGCTTTATCAAGAAGTCCGATTCACATGTTTTCTGTGTATACGTACAGACCTCCGCCTCGATCCGTTTCAACTTATTTTATTGGGCCCGAGGACTCTTCAGAGATTGGACTATTTGCATGCCTCGGGGGGAATGTTTCCGATGACTTTGAAGATTAGCCCGCTTTGTCTGGCTCGGACCGAGGATTTTGAGGAAAAAAAATATGTTTTTATGAGTTATGAAAACTTGCATTCATAATAAACCAGCCAAATTTCGACGTGAAGGCCAATCTTATCTTGCATCTACACAGGTTTATGGGTTAGACTTAGTTTTAGTAGGTACACTACTCATCTCTAAATGTACAGAGTATTTAGTTGGTACAAGTATATACGAGGATAAAAAGTGCAAAGTTCAAGTTATTTTAAAAATTCTGTTTAAGTACTTGTTTTGTTTTTTCAAGCATTATAATAGGCATACAAGAAAGGACCAACTTTAATGAGATTTTTCAAAGTAGATAAAACAAAGCGTGTTTAATGGAAGTAAAGTTTGTAGTAGGCAAGGAAATAAATCATCTACAAAAAATATATAGACGCGGCTGAAGTCTCAGGCTTCATTCGTAAGCTATTTTTTCATTCATTACAAAGTTAGTCCTCGACTGCAATCACACCTACTCATAAGTGATGGTGCAATGTAAGATGTAAGCGGGCTAACAAGTTAGGAGTAGGACAAGATCCACACTCCTTTGGTTTATACACGATATCGTACCGGAACGCTAAATGGCTTGGCAGCACATCTTTGTCGGCAGGGTGGTGAGTAGCCACGATCGAAGCCACCAGCCTGATATGGGCCAATTTAGAAAACCTTAATCAGCCCAGCCGGGAATCGAACCCAGGACTTCCGTCTTATAAATCCACTCATTCCACTGCACGATGGAGGACGTCAATAAAAAACTAATACAAATATGTTATTATTGATAAGCATTTAAAAATTCTTAAACCCCATAAATCCTACGTAAATTGTACATGGATAAGAATTTGTACTTAGATGAATTCGCGGTAAGCAATAAGCAATTCCCAATTAAAGTTTCCACACAGAAATTACACAAACACTAGACGTGCAATTAAGCACGTCTAGTTTGCATAAGACAAATCGTCTTGGACCCCAAAATGATGAATACAGAACATTATTGGTAGGAGATAATTAATAATTGATTTATAGTATAGCTTAGAAATTAGGCCGAGCTATTTAAGGCCGTTGAACCCGTATTGGGGTCAGTTTGGACCCCCTGCGGTTCGCTGAAGGTGTAGTGAGATGAATTTATGTATCGAGGTGTCATTTTGGTCGAGCTGGATATGGTATTGCTATACTAGCGTGAAATTTATGTGGAAAAATATGCCACTTAAGTATAGAATTATGTGATCGATTCTGTTCCTGATTTAGTATCTAAGCGATTTCTGAATTAAGGTTAATAAATTGTTTGACATATGTTATTACAAAAATAACATCGATCAGTTTACGCTGGTAGTATCTATATTTTTATTAAAAAGCTAGAGGACGCCCGCGGTTTAACCGGGTAGATATCGTTCCTCAAACATCCATTAATACATACAAAATTTCACCTTAATATTATTATAGTACTTTTATTCATAAGCCAATTAAATAAAAGCATTATTATATTTATTCGATATTTCTAAGTTTTTAAAAATGTTCTTTGCTACACTTTTTTCAACAAACATAAATTAGACTTCAACGGGAGTAAAGTTGCACACGAAAATTAACGCACACGAAAATAAAATAAAAATATAAATAGTGTTAACGTCAAGTTATAACCCGATTTTGGATTTAGATAAATACTATTTTTAATCTGTGTTTTTTTTACTATATTTTGTGTCTATGTTTGGTTTATGCATTATTTCTAATTTATTGTTTCGGTTTATATATTGTATAAAAAAAATAATGGACACACTCAACTAAAATTCTAGCCTTTTTTACAACGTACCTGTATCTTTCATTTTAGAGAATCTATCAAGTCAAGTCTTTTTAAATGACCGACAAATAGCAATAAATAAAAAACAGAAAAACTAAAACTAAGAATGCAAGTGTTTAATACTTCTTCATTCTGAAGATTTGAATCGCGGATCCCTGTGTTACGTGCAAATTAATTTTCATCATCATCATTATCAGCCTATTAACGGGCCACTACAGCGCCTCAGTGTGGGTTAGCGAGCTTAGGATGATAATGATTTTGATAATAGTGACCTAGAGCACGTTATTCTCTCCGAGCACGGGGTTGTATCACGACCACATTCTCGAATCCGTGCTTTGAAATGAAAATTTCATAGAACAATGAAAAATTCAGAATTATTCCGTAATCCGACCCATGATTCGAAACCAGGACCTCGTGATCGAAGCCACATAGGCTAACTACTAAACCGAAAAAATAATTTTACTGTGCCTACATTTAATATTTACAGTGAAATAAATATTTTATTTATATAATATTTATTTTACATTAGATCTTAAGTTGCTCCTTTTCACCATAGACTTTTTGCATCATCATGGACGGAATACATTGTAGGCAATATTTACAATGTTAAAACACGTCCATCGATATCAAATTATCCAAAAAAAATTAAAACACACGAGATACATTTAAAGGGCGCTTAAAACGCGTTATCTTAATGTACAGATTAACAATTTAGTGGTATTTAACAAAACAAATCATTTACCAACATCCCCGGGCATTACCCATTACTCGTAGATTACTTTGATTCTGAGGAATCTGAGGGCGAACGTAAATTTTTACGATTCTAATGACACACGGTCACGCAGCGCCTCGAACTTATTACTTGCGATTCATTAATACTTTATTTTTGAAAAACTGTAAGTCGATTCTTGAAAAAAGTCGTCAGTTTTGAAGCTGATGTACCATGCGGATGTAACAGAAGTCGGTATTCTCGAATGAAATTTTGTCATAATGGCCGACAGTTGAACTGAAGGTGTGATGATTGATGAGATGTAAGCGGGATGTCTGTACGATGTATTTATTTCCAGAATTGAGATAGAGTTTGAATTTTCCAGTTTTGTGATTCTGGGCGACAATTCCCAGGGGCAGAGCTCTATGCCACGCGTCGCGGTTTGCGGATAGCGATACGGCCCGTAGATATAGGGGTTAGCTGCGAATATCAAATAAGCAGTCGCGGACAGGGAGCGGTTCATCGGAGAGTCGCTGGGGAGCTTGTGGCGGAGTGTACCCCAATAAATAGCGTCAAACTCGGTGATGATGAACGTCAGTGGCGAGTAAGAACCGCCACTCAAAACTAAGTTCTTTGCTCGGGGAGATGGGCCTCGTCAACCTTGGCTGGTAATCCATCTAGGAGAAGGTCAACTCTGATTTCAAAAGACCATACAGGGGTGGGAAACTTGGGGAAACATTTGGATGGCGGCACAAAAAAAAGTGTATACACTACCCCAGGAGGGTCCCGACTGCTCCGCGGAAGGAGAATCCCTCACTGACTATATGTCAGTCTGCCCCACGTATTCTGGGGGGGGCAAAGTCCGCTCACCCAAATTCACACTAGAAGACAGAAGAGAAAAAGAAATGAAGAGACAAGAAAATGAAGAAGAAGAAAAAGAAGATCCATTTAGGAGAAGAGGATTGCAGAGGACACCTCCATCTACAACTACATCATGCAGCAGTAACAGGAAACTTATTCAGCAAGCCTTCCATCCTAGCTTGTTCTTATCACGACCAAGACCAGCATCCGTAAACAGCAGCCCTACCGAAAATCTTAAGAATATCAAGGCAACTGAAGACAGTCCTGCAACACTGTCTAAGGATCTAGCCACAGAACATACTGGATGGCAAAAAGACCATATACCAGTTGAAAGAAAGAGGAAGAGGAAAGAAACGAGCCCTAGTCAAATTGAACAATCGCACAAACTGACAAAGAACAACTTGCAATTTGCAGTCCCTACCCAAAATCAATTTGATATACTTGAGGAAGTAAAAGCAAATGAAGGAAAAAAAGAGAGCACATATATTCCAAAACCAGAGCCAATATTTGTCACTGGAGTTATAAAAATTGCACCTCTTAAAGAACTTTTAAGTAAAACTGTTGATTCGAAAACATATACATTAACAACACTTAGATCAGGACACATAGTAAAAATAATGCCACAAACAATTGATACATACAAAAAAATAAGAGACGCTTTTACTACAAATGACGTCAGCCACTACACATATAAATTGAAAAGTGAAAGAGCCTACAGAGTAGTTCTGCGCGGCCTACACTCATCTGAGTGTACCAACACAATAGCAGCTGAACTCAGAGATAATGGACATGAGACGAGACAGATAGTAAATGTCCTACACAAAAAGACAAAAGAACCTTTGCCACTCTTCTTTGTAGATTTAGAACCGAAAGCAAATAACATGGATATATTTAAAATTAAAACTATCAACTATACTAAAGTTTCCTTTGAAGCACCTTACAAAAAGAAGGAGATCCTCCAGTGCAAGAGATGCCAGAGATTTGGCCATACTAAAAACCAATGTTTTAGACCATACCGTTGTGTCAAATGTGGAGGAGACCACCCAACAACAACATGTAACAAAAGCAGAGAAACAGATGCCACATGTGCAAACTGTCAAGAAAAGCACCCGGCTAGTTACAAAGGCTGTATTCAATACAAACAGTATAGAGATAAAATACTTAATATAAAAGCAAAACCTAAACCACAACAACAAGAAAATACAAAACAACAACCAGCTTCTTCAAGTACTTTTAAAACTTTTAAACCAACCAGCTATGCTGAAGCAGTAAAACTGGATCAAGACTTTGTGAGACAAGCAAATGTAAAATCAAATAAAAATAACATCTCATACGATCCAGACAACTTAAGCACAATGTTAGACACAATGTTTAACAAATTCCAGCAAGTCATGACTAACATGATAGACAGCATGATGGATCGAATGATCCAACTCTTCACGACCCTTTTAACTAACCAAGCAAAATAGGTAGCTTACGAATCGCTACATGGAATGCAAATGGGTTGAGAGAACGCCGGCTTGAACTTGAAGTATTTTTGAATACTGAAGATATTGACATAGCACTTATTAGTGAAACTAGAATTACTGCTAAAACCTACATAGATATAAAAAATTATTCAATATACACTACTAACCATCCATCTGGAAATACCCACGGTGGAACAGCAATAATAATAAGAAAGAACATAAAACACTTTGAAATGGAAGCCTTTTGTACAGAAAAGATTCAAGCCACCTCAATCAAAATTGAAAGTAACAACACATACATAAGTATCTCAGCTGTATACTGCCCCCCCAGGCATACTGTTACTGCTGATGACTTTAACACATTTTTCTCAACTCTTGGTTCCAAATTCATATGCGGTGGGGACTGGAATTCCAAACATATCTACTGGGGATCAAGATTAACAACAACTAGGGGACGTCAGTTATATAAATCACTGAAAAGCCTTGGTTTAGAACATGCATCATGTAACACTCCAACATATTGGCCAAGTGATCAAAACAAAATTCCAGATCTTTTAGATTTTTACATAACAAAGGGTATAAGCTGCCAATACCTCAAAGTAGAAACTTGTATTGATTTATCTTCAGATCATACTCCGGTGCTCCTGAATTATAGCAGCAGGATAGTATATACTAGATCTATCCCAAGATTGTACAATCGAAAAACAAATTGGAAATTATACCAAGATATACTCACCTCCATAATAGACCTAAAAGTTGCATTAAAAACAAAACAAGACATTGATCACAGTATTGAACAATTAAACATCTACATACACACAGCAGCTCAAGAATCCACCCCACCCCTTAAAGACTCTGAAATCAGACCCCAATTTTACCCAAAGGACATAAAAGACCAAGTTAGGAAACGACGAAACCTAAGAAAAGACTGGCACCATAGAAGATACCCAAGTAATAAAAAGGCTTTTAATGAAGCTTCGGAAAAATTGAAACACCTTATCAAGACCTACAACAATACTAACCTCCAAAATTACTTGACGAGACTAACACCTACAGCAAATACTGATTATTCCCTATGGAAAGCCACCAGGAAGATGAAGCGCCCTAGCACTCACATACCACCAATTAAAAAACAAAATGGAAATTGGGCCAGATCAAATATTGAAAAAGCCATTGAATATGCAGAATATCTAAAATGCGTCTTTAAACCCCACGAAGGCTTGGATCTAGACCACGAAAGCGAAGTAGACGCATATCTCCAAACTCCCTTCCAAATGTGTCTACCACTGAGGAGCTGTTCTCCAAAAGAAGTCACTCGGTCTATAAGATGCCTCAAAGGGAAAAAAGCCCCAGGATACGACCAAATAGATGATCTACTGTTAAAAAAATTACCACACAAAGGGGTCATGCTCCTAGTCACTATTTTTAATGCCTGCATTCGTCTAGGCCATTTCCCAAGTCAGTGGAAAATTGCACAAGTGGTCATGGTACCAAAGCCTGGTAAACCTCCTCAAGAGACATCTTCATACAGGCCAATTAGTCTTCTTTCAATATTAGGAAAGCTGTTTGAAAGAATTCTATTAAACAGACTACTACCTTTTCTGCAGGAGTCAATTCCGATCCATCAATTCGGTTTTCGATCTCACCACGGCACTATAGAGCAGATCCACCGTCTAGTAGATACGATAGCTAGAACCCTGGAAAACAAACAGTATTGTTCTGCAGTCTTTATAGACATTGGTCAGGCTTTTGATAAAGTCTGGCACAAGGGGCTTCTTTATAAAATTAAAAAGATTCTTCCACACTCCTTCTTCTCCCTTCTTGAATCCTACCTGTTTAAAAGAGCCTATCAAGTAAAATGTCATGATGAAATATCACCATTATACGACATCAATTCAGGCGTCCCACAAGGAAGTATTTTGGGCCCAGTGCTGTACCTTCTGTTCACTGCCGACTTGCCAATGCAAGGGAACACCACAACGGCAACACACGCTGACGATACTGCAGTTCTGTCAGTGCACGAAGACCCAGAAATTGCTTCATTAAACCTGCAAGCTCACCTTAACAAAATCGAAGTTTGGCTCACAAAGTGGCGAATACAAGCTAACCAAAATAAGTCCACACATATAACATTCACCCTTCGAAGAAAATCATGTCCACCGGTGCAGCTATACAATGAAGAGCTGCCACAGGCAGAAGACGCCAAGTATTTAGGCATGTACCTTGACAGACGGCTGACATGGCGAAAACACATTTGGACTAAACGAAGACAGCTCGACATTAAACTAAGAAGCTTGTACTGGCTGACGCACAAAAAGTCCCAGCTCAGTCCCACCAGCAAACTGACTATATATAAAGTTATACTAAAGCCCATATGGACATATGGAATACAGATTTGGGGAACAGCCAGTACAAGTAACATTGAGATTCTGGAAAGATTTCAGAACAAGGCCCTAAGAAGTCTATTTAACGTCCCGCCATACATTTCAAATAAAAACATCTTGACAGACCTAAATATTAGAACAGTTAGAGAGGAAATACAGTCCTATAGTTATAAATATCAAAAGCGATTAACGGTACATGCCAATTGCTTGGCAAATCGACTGGCAGGAGATGGCAGCCTGCTATTTCGCAGATTAAAGCGAAATAGCATTATAAACCTAGCAAAAAATTGAAGCTAGATTCAGCAAAAAAGGGAGATTTTGTCAGTGGACATACTCCTGCTAAAAAAATAAACAAAACTAAACCCACAGACGAACGGCCCAATGTCCCAAGACAGATTGCCGAGTCACAGAAAAAACAGACGAAAAAAAAAAAATTGTAAACTAAAGGAACGTGAGAAAAACAGGGCGTGCGAAGTGTGAAGCATTTGATATAGGAAGCGCGTAACATCAAAACCTATTTACCAAATATCAGACAATATAATTTATAAATGTGTTTCTGTTTTGCTATCAACGCATTACACCGTAGTCAAAATGTAATGTTTGTAAGAATTTAATCCAAATAATATATTTTAACGGGTAGCTCGATAAAATGGAGGTGTTTTACTTCGTCAATATTTCGATTCAGTGATCCAGTCTAAATTTCACCATACCACTCCATATTAAAATATATAGTTAGAAACGGCAGAAGCGGTTTAAAAATAAAAATACAAAAGAACATTACAGAGCAAAGAAAAGGACTTTAATCAGATCAATTATTTATTTACAGACATCAACAAATCTAACAAAAATGAAACAGCCTCACGGTGAATATCAAAGACTTATTTTACTGTAATCAGCGCTTATACGTTTTCATAAAATAAACTAGCAGAATAACGGGACCAGAATACCGACAAGAATGCTCGCATTTAAACAGGTTGACGTTTATATAGCCTAAAGAGACGCATTAATAGCTTTATTGTCTATGACTATCCTCTCTCTACTTTATGAATTTTAAGGGGGGGTGTAGAATTCTGCTAAATATATTATCATGTCGTACAACGACGAAATTAGTTTAAAATCATTAATGTAACTCACGGAGAACATTATACGCTATGATACAATTAGAGCGTGGTGTAATTAGGGTGAGTAAGGCCGTGTAGAGTTAGAATTTACACTCCATGAGATCTGATAAGTACAGTGCAAGACATTATTTTACGCAAAGATATTTTGATAGAACTGATAATAATTTAACTCGTAAGTATCGCTTGAAGCCAAGCATTTGTTAGCCGATGGCGGTAACTGTGTGTGGCCAATAACAAGATTAATGGGATATTTGGATCGCGCGTGTATCTGTAACACGATGTAGTTTATTGTAGAGCATTTGTTTGTCGGCTCTTTGACGCTCTTCACGTTACTGGGAAGTTATATAAGAGTTTATGAGCATGTTGAAAACTTGACTACAATCACTTCTGTATATGTTTTACTAGTCCAATACAACTAGGTACGTAAGGATTTTAATGACAAAATAATAAGACAGCGGATTTTTTTTCTTTTCTGAAGTAGAGATGTGCTAGTCGTTAAAGAATTATTCAACAAAGTACTCCAACTTCTTACTTTAGATATATTTTTTTTTACAAAATTATGTAAAGGAGATAGAGTATTACACAAAAGAGATTAATGTTACAAATTAATTTATGATCATATTATATTAGCTGCACTAACGACTGTTTCATAGACATGCACAATGGGTTGAAAATTGTGGATAGCCGAGGTATAAATATTACAGGAGGCTCGCTTTGAAAGACGTACCACCATTTCTCTCTTCTTTCTTTAACGTAAATGCTATCAGCGACGTTTCAGGTAAATTTTGACGGCCTCCGTGTCGCAATGGTATGTGCGGTAGATTTATAAGACAGAGGTCCTGGGTTCGATTCCCGGCGGGGCAGATTGAGATTTTTCCTAATTTATCTTGGTCTGGCTGGTGCGAGGCTTACACCGTGGCTAGTTACCACCCTACCGATAAAGACGTACCGCCACGCGATTTAGCGTTCCGGTACGATGTCGTACAAAGCAAGGGGTGAGGATTTGCATCCTACTCCTAACAAGTTAGACTGCTTCCATGTTAGATTCATCACTTTACATCAGGTGTGATAGCAGTCAAGGGCCAACTAAAAAGGAGATTAAAAAAAATTGCCCAAACCACGATCGTTTTGTCAAAAGTCAAAGGCGAAATTTGTATGTATGGATGGATGTTTGTTACTCTTTCATGCAAAAGCTACTGAACGGATTTTGATCAAACTTCACTATAATATAGCTTATATATTAAAATAAATGATAGGCCACATTTTATCCCAAAATTCCCACGGGAACGAGAACTACGCGTGTAATACTGCGTGCGTTCCTTAGTATTAAATACTTGTGTATATTGTGGATTATATGGATACTTTATAAATAAATTCTATTCAATATTTATTCAATATTATTTATCTATTATTCTAATTGAGTAAGATAAGTCAATTATAAACCTTTTATTGTAATTAATACCACCCATTTATTTGTTTGTACAACATTAATGATACAATATTAATCAATGCTGTATAATGACTATGTAACATGGCGGACGGCAATTTGTTTCATGTAACAAATTGGACTTTATCATTGACATAATATTTACTTTAATGGATTGCATATTTGATATCATTAATCCATACTAATAATGTAAATGTAACAAGTTTGTATGTTTATTACACTTTAAATTGTTAACTATTTAACCGATCTTCTTAAAATATTGCATACACATTAGCACGCATATCATTAATTCTGAGAGACGTTTCTGCAGCACTGGTGCCACCATAGACTCGTACTCGTAAATAACATTATATTTTTCAGATTTTTCGTTTTGTAAACTAAGTGGGTGCATCCCAGTAGTACCCCATAGTAGTTCTATAGAACTGTTTGGATATTTTCCGACCTGTCAAATTATATCCCAATAGTAGTTCTATATGTAGTATAGTTTTTGCTCTTGACTTTACTTATAGCATATAAGTTATTAACTTTATATTATTTTAATTCATATTTCATTTTGTTTTTAACAAAAAAATGTCCCTTGCGACAAAAGCTAAGTCGTTAAAACCAAGTAGTAGTTGTGTCTAAAAAAATATTCTCTTATTTTAGACGTTACAGGGGGACACACATTTTACCACTTTGGATAAAATTATATTAAAAACCTCAATACCATTTTAAAGACGTTTTGTGCAATTTAAGCAAAGCTGTATTCGATATAGTATGTTTATAGATACTTTCAAATTTAAGTGGACATTTATTATTGCAATCAAAAGAGATTCCATATTATACTTATAAAAACTATAGATATTTTATATGTACCGTACCAACAAGATGTTGATATCGACATTTCTTTAATTTTGGACACTAAGCACTGATATGGTGTATCAACAGGTGTATAGAACTAAAATTAGGGGGTACTACTGGGATGCACCTAACTAAGTGACGCAAATGAATTAGGGTTTTCAAAACACAAAAGCATGAAATTGGAACAATCAAAGAGGAGATAGATATTTGAGATCAAAATAGCCAGCTAGATACCACAAAACCTCAATTTCACATGTAAGGACCTAATATTATAGACTAGAGGCCCGCCGTTTCACGTACGTAGCTCTCATTCCCATCGGAATTTCGGCCTAAGTGTTATTCTGTGAAATAATACTGTGTGTCTAAACTATATTATTGTGAAGTTCCATCAAGATCCATTCAGCAGTTTTTGCGTGAAAGAGTAACAGACATCCATGCATACGTACAAACTATCGCCTTTATAATATTAGTAAGGATACAGGCTCCCAATTACAGAGAAGAATCCAGAAGGTGCTCGAACCCTTAAAGTAAATTGTCACAGAGCTTATCTCCTCAATTTATTCATAGATATTTAAAGTTAATACAATTTAAAGCGATGTTACAATAATAACGCGTTAAGAGGTCCTTTATCCTGCCATCACATTCGAATAGGACTTCGGTTGTGTCGAGACTCGTCTGCTACGTAACAATGTCACCCGGGCGGTACTTGGTGACGAGCGAAGCGGAAAATAAATTTTCAAATATTAAATTGAATGAATTAAGAATACTTTGAGGTAGTTCATTATGAATTGATGAACACTAAATAATAATTGAGACGTTGAGATCGATACTTCATATTTCAACATTGTAGAGTCAATATAGTCTAAGGATGCGGCATTTACGTATTAATATTTATCGTGAGTTTTTCGCCGGTTCTGAATAGCTTGTTTTTACGGAAAATAGCAAAATAAATGTATCAATGTTTATAATTAAATAAAAAAGATATTAATGCACCTGTACACTTGAATATTTGAACAAATTAATCTAGGCTCGGCGGGTACATCGTGTTTTACAGAGGCCGAGCAAAATAAATCTATCACTGTTCATAATTAAATAAAAAAGATATTAATGCTCTTGTACACTTGAATATTTGAACAAATTAATCTAGGCTCGGTGGGTACATCTTGTTTTACAGAGACCGAGCAAAATAAATCTATCACTGTTTATAATTAAATAAAAAGATATTAATGCTCTTGTACACTTGAATATTTGAACAAATTAATCTAGGCTCGGTGGGTACATCTTGTTTTACAGAGACCGAGATCGATATTCACCGTAATAATTCAAATAAAAATATCCGGATTATTTAAAAAAAATGAACGATATGCCACGAAATACTTCCACTGTAATAATGACATATTTTAACTATAATTAATGTGACGTGTATATAGTAAAAATGTGACTAAACTAATTAATGAATAAATATAATTGAATAAAACCTATTGCATCCCAGCGTAATACTAATGATGTTTTGATCCACAATTGTAAAATCACGAAGGTCTGCACTCAACTTTTACGATATACTCGCTATGTCACTATAGGAGTCTCTTCCTTACTCGTGGCTCGTCAAATGCATTCTATCTGGCGTTCTGTAACGACGCATAATTTTATACAGCGCTTACTTCAGCGATGTTCGCTTATCGTACAGATAACGAACGATACATCGTATTATCGTACACTATTACAGACTATTACCATTCTAGTCTGTAGTGTAGTATCTATATTTTAGTCTTAGGCGTAGGCTAAGCTAAAGCCTTAAATTTAAAAGATAGGTTGTTACTCTTAATAATGTAAGCTATCATAAAGAAAGAAAAAAACATATTTAAAAGAAAAGAAGAGAGAAGCAAACTCCACCTTTAAGGCTGCATCATCGATTCCCATCAGGAGTGATTACAATCAAGTTTAAATCTATATTAAAAATAAAATCAAACAAAACACAGTTTACTTAACTATACAGAGTAATAAAAAAGGTAATTAACTTATTAAAGTATCTTTAATTGACTTAAAATAAGTACCAAGACATGATGAAGAAAGCAGAGGATCTTGTGTGGTGGCACGCTCTCGGAAAGGCCCATGCCCAACAGTGAACTGATAGAGGCTGATTATGATGATGATGAAGTATCAAGACTTCTCAAAAACCTAGAAGTCAGTTAAGGTAGACGACTAGGATCGAAAAGCCAAGTAACAATACCACAACTACCTCAGCTCGATACTACAGCTATATAGATATTTACTATAGTGCTTGTTTACGCTTACGCGCATGACCCCGGTAAGCTCACGGGCTGATCGAAAACAATACATTATACCTCAAATATTTATTATTCTCAATTTATATTATTTTTTTTTATTTGGTATGGAGTTATTTTTTATGATCTTCAATACTCTCGAAGGTTAAATGTCGTTAGGCAGGCCATGTAGCAAGAATGAGCGATTATCGTTGGACCTCAATACTGACATCGCGGTCCGGCCCCCCCAGGTCACAGGAGAGTAGGCAGACCTTTCGGCAGATGGTCTGACGGCGTAAAAAAAGTCGCTGGCAAGAAGTAGATAAATCTAGCTAAAGATAGACACAGATGGGCTACTTTGGAGGGGGCCTATACCCTCAATTAGATGGGTTCGGATTAATATATTTTTTCATATTATTTGTTCAACAAGAAATAAAAGGCTTTTTAGTTTTGTTATCTAATAGAAAATACATATCTTAGAATTCCCATGCAGAATATGCAAGACACTTTACATCTTCTTGTACACTCGCAGACCTTAAGCGCTTGTTAAACGTCTATCAAATGACCACTCTAAAGTGCTTGTATATGACATCGTTGCATAGAAACGACATATTATTCTGTGCCGTGATCACTTCGCCTCATTTTAGGTCATTGATTCCCAAAGTTTTCCAGGTGAACCTTCAAAGGTTCACGTAGACTCGTCGGAGATATAAGGAAAAAAAAGGGTGCATATTTCGTTAGTGGGGGGCCACGAAAATTTGTTTGGTCTCATAATTAAGAACTTCTTAAGTTATGTGAGAATAGGGTATATGACTCGGAATTTTTTATTGTATCAGTATAAACCGAAATAAAAATACAAACCGAAATAATATGACTTACAGTGAAAATAAAAGTAAATTCTGACAAATATGTACAAAGTTATAGGCACTTTAATTTTGGAGTTTTTTCCTTTTTCTCGCAAAGTGATATTTAGTACTGAGTTATTGCTTATGTATGACGTCACGCAACTATAAGACCGTTTTTGTTTAATCTCAATATTTAAACTCTTGTAACTTTTTTGATGACTTTTTAAATAATTGTCTTTGTTATTAAGTTTTCCTTTCCAAGATTAATTTTGGAAGGAAAGCTACAAGAGAGCACCAGGTCGTCAAAGACAAAAATGGTTGGACGACATTAGAGAGTGGACCGCACTCAATTACCCACATCTAAACAGAGTTGTAGAAAATAGGAGAGCTTTTCGCATAATGATCGCCAAACTTCGTTTAAAGGATGGCACCACGTGATGAAGATGATGTTATTAAATCAAGATTTTAAAAAAGTTTTTAAATAATCATAATTATTTTGATATTTTGATTGGTGCTTTGTGCTGTTAGTATATGTCAAAAAAGTAAATGGAATCATTCTTTTGATTAGCCAACTTGACTTTTTTATAGCACAATCGATTAATTTCTTAACTTCTTAATTCATGATTGGATCTTAGTCGCAACTCAAATGTCCATAGTTAAATCTTGTTTCATATTTTTTGTCGAGTTTTGATATAAAAATGTAGCAGCTAAATGTTATAAGTGGTCTATGAGAAAATAAGTTTGGGAGCCTCTGGTATAGCCCGAGAATAATATTGCTTATCTAATAGCAGATAAATATGAATCGCTGCCTCTCACAGCAATGGATATCGACGTTCAAGATTACATTAACTGTCCTATAAAGCTCAGATGATGATTAGATTTTGTTATCGGACTATTTTATGGATATCTCTGAGCTTTAACACGAATGGCGTGCGATAAACGTTACGCTCACTTTATTCACTTGTAACGGAAATAGTTTCAATATCTATAAATTTCCCTGTAGAAAAATGAATATCTATTTCGCTTGGTCACGCCGTAACTTGACAACGACTGAATGGATTTCATAAATATTATTTGTTTTCTAATATTTCGTAAGAGATTCTCAGAGATGATTATGCTTAAAAATTGCGTAGAAAATTGGATAATTATCATTATGAGCCGATGGACGTCAACTGCTGTCCACAGGCCTTTTTTAGGGACTTCCAAATACAACGTTCCTGAGCCGCCTTTTGCCAGCAGCTCCCTGTGACACGTTTGATCTTATCAGTCCACCTAGTGGGAGGTCGAAAAACACAGCGCTTTCTGGTGCGAGGTCGTCATTCTAGCACCATGGGTCCACAACGTCTATCAGCTGTTCGAACCACGTACCCCGGCCATTGCCAATTTAGTTCTACGACTCGCTAGCTATGTCGGTTACTTTGGTTCTTCTGCGGACCTCCTAATATCTGATTCGATCACGTAGAGATACTCCGAGCATTGCTCTTTCCATTGTCCGCTGAGTGAATCTGAACCGTCTTATGAAGCCCGCAGTTAGCGACCAAGTCTCAAATCCACAGATCATCACTGGCAACTCGCGGTGTTCAAAGACTCGAGCTCTAAAATCGACATTTCTACGCGACATCGTACCGGAACGCTAAATCGGTTAAGTGGTAACTAGCCACGGCCTAATCAGCCAGACCGAGACCAATTAAAAAAATCACAATTGGCCCAACCGAGAATCGAACCCAGGACCTCATTATAAATCCACCGCGTATACCGCTGCCTCATGAAGCCGTCATATAACTTATATAGGTATTATCCTGAAACAATAAACTATGTAGGTTTATATCGCTAAATATTTCTATTTGTCGTAATTTAGTTTAGTAAATTGAAATATACGTTTCATAGATAAGCTCAGACGGGTAGCCCACGCGGGCCCTGCGCCAATTACTGCGTGATTTATTTGTATTGCTTTTAAATAATTGTTAAATAGAAATTTGTAATTATAAATGGAAATCAAAGTTAATTATAGACTGTGAGTATTGGACACGGAAGCCCGGACAAATGCGGACCCAACCTGAAAATATTTTTGTAGTTTTCAATTTTTATTTTATTATTTAGCGGACAATAGAAAGCGGATCTAATTAACTTTAAATGGTCAAATCAGAATTATCTAAGTGTAGCTAGCGGTTGGCATATGTGGCTTCAGATTCAGTCCTGTGTTCGAGTCCTTGGTGGGGATGATACTATGTAAGCTTTTCTTCCTTATAAGAAATAAAAAAAAAAATCAGGGTTCGGATCATTCGATACAGGTTGATCAAGGTCTAAACGATATGAGTCTTTGTCTGACATCATCATCATCAGCGTGGGGATACGGAGTTCAGACCCACCACACTGTTCCATTGCAGGATGGCGGCATTAAGCTGATATTATTGATCCGGGACCAATGACTGAATGGGGGTGTGACACCACCTACTTCTGAACTCTCATAAACAATACACACTGAAACATTCTTAAAAAGAAGTTCATTATCATTCAAAGCACAACTTAGAATTCGATCCCAGGCACAATGCACAATGACCAGCAGTATTTATTTGTAAGTTGTCTGCAATCAAACCTGATGATGAAGCAATCTTAATCTTTGGCAGGGTGATAACTAACCGAGGCTAAGGTCTCCCACCAACCAGACCAGGACCAATTAAGAAAATCTGAATCAGCTCTGCCGGGAATCGAAGCCAGAACCTCCGTCTTATAAATCCACTGCACACACCATTGCGCTACGGAGTCCGTCTTTTAATGAGACAGTGCGTAAATAATATCTGACGAGATTTTATATTTACTTATTAATTAACTGTAAGGCCTCTATTCCACTAGCGTTTCGCGAGCGTCCCGTTCCTTCAACGTCTGCGCATCGTCGACGTCGCATTAACGCAAGTCAACGTTGCAAGAAACACTACTCAACGAAAATAACGTAAAAAAAAAGAAATTATCATCGTCAGTTTTGGGAAAACCCTATATAGTACAATCGATTACAAGAAAGTGAATATTTCACACTGTACTCTGATAGTATTCAAAATAACATATCTGAGTTTTATAAATATTTGCAAATGTCGGAACTACAAACGGAAGAGAGGCTTATTTTAATTTTGAGGTAAGAAAAAAAAATACATTTAAAGTCATACAGGTTGTTAAAACATGTACATGATTGCACTTGTTTTCGACGTTGAAGGAACGCTGACGCTCGCAAAATGCTGGTGGAATAGGGACCTCTTTTTTTCGTGGGAAAATCCTCATGGATACCCTTTCGCCAGGTTGGGGGAGCGAGAGGGTTATGTCGGTCTCTTACCGACTAAGCCTACGGTGTTCCTACACGCCGCCTGATAAACTGAACTACGGGAACGAATGCACTCTACCGTAATCCAGTCAGCGATGCCCAATGTAACTGGCTCGTCACTGTTTTATTAAATGCCTTAAAGGCGCACTGGAAACATTATGTGCGGGTGGAATAGGGACCTTACTTTACTGTCTGTTTGAAACTATTACGAATAGCTTATCGACAGACCCACTTGCCCAACGCGCAAACCGTAAATTATGATTGCTTTTATTAAATTAGATATTAACAAATTACAACATTGAACATTACATCCGGTACTCGTAAAACATCACAATGATAATATTTATCCCGTTTATCAGTTCAAGACGAGCAACACGTCCTTCGTCTTTAGAGAGGAGACTTAAGTAACTCTACAAATTGCGGACTATGTGGGCAAGAAATACAGTACTAAATAAAATACAGAGCTTTTCTTTATTCTTCCATGAAATTTTCAGTAAACATTGCTTGCTTAGAGTCAGGTAGTAGGTGGTGTTAAGGCAATCGTATTCGTAAGCAAGCAAACCACCTAGACATCGATCCTGCTGAAAATCAGCGCTGCATGATCTTTTAGAAGATTGTGTAGCGAGAATGCGAAGCTGAGTACATTTTCTAGGTGAAACCACACTTCGCAGGCTATTGTGTAGTACTAAAAGTAATTGTGATGTGTGCCCTAATGTAATAAATAAACACATTTTATTTCTTTCTTCTTTCAAATTATTACTGACCGACCGCTCTCTGCTGCCCGTACCTCGCTACGCTCGTCTTTTGTAAGTATGAACGCATGAAACTAAACCGACATAAGCTCGTAACTATGCTTGGCTGATCGAGATCAGACGATGCTTGGTTCGGTTAGCTCGTCACAGTTTTATTCAATGCCTTAGAAGCGCACTGGAAACATTATGTGCGGGTTATGTTTCCTGACTCATAATTAGGTGGACCATATTCTTTCTATATAAACCTGGACCTGTAGTTTTATAACGATTACGAATAGCTTATCAACAGAGACACTTGCACAACGCGCAAACCGTTGTTGTCAAAAATTATAACTGGGCTACTTTATTTAAATTCAGATTTATTCCGGAATATGTAACAAATATAATAGCCATATGAATATTACCTTTTTTTATACCTACTGCTATCACACCTGATGTTAAGTGATAATGCAATCTAAGATGGAAGTGGACTAATTTGTTAGGAGTAGGATGGAAATCCACACCCCTTGCAGTTTCTACACGACATCGCACCGGAACGTTAAATCGCTTGGCGGTACGTCTTTGTCGGTAAGGTGGTAACTAGCCACGGCGAAAAGCCTCCCATTAGCCAGACCAAGACAAATTAAGAAAAATCTCCATCAGCCCCGCCAGGAATCGAACCCGGGGCCTCCGTGTTATAAATCCACCGCGCATACCACTGCGCCACGGAGGCCGGAGATCAAACTCGTGACAGACTCTCGTGCTCTCTATCGGCTCCAGACACACCTCCCAGTCCTAATACAAACTGCACTCATGGTTACACTACTCCTAATGTACTGTTCTATATGACACATTGATAAGAGAAAACACTTGCGCAAAAACTTAGAGAACTGATAATAATCTGTACTTATAAGTTTAATGAGCTATTTTTCTTATTATTTATAAGATTACCACTTTTATTGCACTGATTGAACGAACACTACTTACTTCAACCAGCATGCAACGGCTTGCATCTAAATCCGAATCAATTTAGAACTTATTTTAAAAATAATTTTAATACAAACATTTAGGTTAGGTTAGATTTTTTCGTAACTTGATAATGATTCAAGAATCGTCTACTGCAGTGATTCTCAACCACTGTGCCGCGGCACTTTTGTGTGCCGCGAAATTTCAAAAATGTGCCGCCAAATTTTGCAAATATACAATAATGTCAATATTATTAAATTTTCATTTACGGGTCTTGGTGTATTTAAAATTTTTGTCATAAACTATTTATGCAGTGTTTAGTTGTAGTAAGTAAATAATTTTTATCTTTTTCTTTGTGTGCCGCCAAATTTTGTAATCATGAAATATGTGCCGCAACAAAAAAAAGGTTGAGAATCGTCTACTGACCCACTAAATCTAAAACAAAGTCTAGTTATAGCTTTAAGTCAAATTCGAAGTTAGTTTACGAAAATTCTAAGCCAACGATGCTTAGAATTACGGAAACTAACTTTGAATTTGACTTAAAGCTATCACTAGGCTTCGTTAAGATGGTTCTATGCCATTTTAAGAAACTTGGAGTGGGGGAAGTAAAGTGAAATCTTGAATGTAGATACGATTACAGTCGCCACATAGTTACAATATTTATGTCTATACATAAACCTTGCAAAGACCCGCTCAAGCACAAATAAAAACTTCATCAATATTGGTCCATCCGTTCGTTACTGGCCTTAGATACAGTTTTCATTTAATGGAAAATGTGAGTTAAGCTGTACGTAATAACAGTAGTACACTAATTGATTCTGCCAATGAATTTTGTGCATAGAGACTGGACATTCTATATTGCATGTTTGTGGTACAAATCAACTAAATTTAGGTAGGACTGACTGACTAAGATAGACACTAACATAGGCAAACACGACCTCATTGTCTGGAAAGCCAAAATGTCACTAAGCCGAAATCACTCATATTCGAGCTATAATGAACTTTAATAGCAAAAAAATAAGAATCAAGATCGCACAGCTCAGCGCAACAGGTGGCATAATATCGTCACCAATACTTGTCTATAACAAATAACAATTTTAAGCAACTTTGAACTCTATTATAAACAGATCAAAAGTTAAAATACTTTATAACAATATCCAATTAAAATGTAAGGAAATATATTCTTTGTGACAATACAGAAGGTGCTATTTTCGCGTGTCAATCAACAATGGACGTGTAAGCCGTCGTCTCATTAATACGTTGACGGTAATGACATGTACCAATTAACGGTGAGCCGCGACAGCCCGACAGGCAATTCACACAACTCCTACACACATGTAATGCAATGGACGTAATCGAATAGGAAAATTAAATTTCTATGCATTTATTTTTATGAGTGTCTTTGGAGCAATTGAAAGGTTGGACTAACAAGTTTCAATTCATCGAAATGTCTAAAGCATTTATCTTTACATTGCATTACAATGTCGTTCACAGCTTTCTTTCTATTGAAACCGATAGATTTCTCAATCATCATCATCATCATTATCAGCCCAGGCCCCCCTCCCTAAAGGGGAGGGGATATGGAGCGTAGACCCATCACGCTGCTCCAATGCGGGTTGGTGGGCTTAAGGTGATAATGTTTCATTTATTAACGATCACTATCAGGTATTGATGACAGTGACCGGGACCGACAGCTTAACGTTATTTCCGAGGCACGGGGGTGTAACACCGCCAACTTCCCGATTCCGGGCTTGGAATGTACTGAGAATTTCATAGAAGAATGAAAAACTCAGAATTATTCCGTGACCCGACCCAGGATTCGAACCCAGAACCTCGTGATCGAAGCCAGATAGGCTAACCACTAGACCAACGAGGCAGTTTCAATGGATTCGAGGATTTCTCAATGTAAGCCCCTAAAATTATACATAGTTAACAATTGGTTTTACCGTTGAGACTTATCCCACCAAAAACATAAATGTGAAATAGGGATCAAGTTCAATGTTTTGATTTATGTCTTGGTTGTTGACTTCAACAACAAAAAAGTGAGATCTAAATGGGTGCCAAGTTCAATGGTCAGTCCCGTTTGTTTTTAAACATACTTTCTTCTTAAAACTTAGAATTAAAGATTGTAGCCTAAGGTTTAACTTGGCGAGTTTTCATATACGTTAAAATTTATATTATAGCTTTTGCAAGTTTTAAACCAGGTAGTCGTTGGTTCTTATTTTATTATTCTGAAAATTTGGGTTGAAAATAGCCAACATAAGCCAATATAATAACAATAAACATGTTGCTGCGCTCCAGTTCTGTTCCTTGAACTTGGCTTGTCACGCTACGACGTGTATAGAAAACCAATCACATTGCGGTACTATTACATGTAGTTTTAGAGGTTTTTGTAACAGAATTCGTCCTAGGTAATACCCACTACAAACGTTTTTATTCCGTCCATGTAGAATTGCTGTGTTAGGAAGGATGTGGTTGCATGAGACTTAGGCCTGTGTGCACCAAGATTTTGATTATCATAACCAACGATTAACATAGGCAAAACGTAAAATTTACTGTTCACGACAACCCGTACGCCGGTTAAGGACATAAACCGGGCGGTTATCTTAATCGAGCTTACGTCCTTAAGCTTATGTTAACCGTTATTATAACCGAAGTCTTGGTGCACACAAGCCTTAGCATCTAAACGTCTGATTTATGTGTGCAGAACGTAATAAGTTTTAAACTCCTACTTAACATCGATTAGATCATCTGCTTTTTATTTTGAAAATTATGACAAAAAAATAATGTCAATAACGAAATGCAAAAAACATCTAACAGGCTCGTTGATCCAATAATAAGCATGAGTGGCTTCAGATCACGAGATCCTGAGTTTCATTCTAGGTAAATTTTAAGCCCACAGTTCGAAAGTGGATTGTTTGACATGTCTGTGGATTAGAGAACACGTTAATTGTCCTTGTCATTGTCATCGGTCCTTGTCATGGTTTTAAGTTCTAAATTTTAAAGCCCTTTTGTATAAGGAGGGATACCTGGCAGTGGGCCGTTAATGGTTGATGTATCTATCTCAGATTTTTAAGTAAACATTGCCGAAGTTTTTAATTATCACAAACGTGTAAACTAAACCATAACAATAAAGCAACCAGCCTATCACTCGTTACCACAGTCTCAATAATTAACGTAACCCAACGGAAGTGGTCGTACGTATTGTGATGACAAAATTTAGCGTCGCAACGACTGTTTGTCAAAGCAAATTGTGTCGTGCCATTTGTGTTCAATGACTGGCAAATGAGTGTTCCATCAATCCATTTGTTTTGGGAACTGCGGTAGAACTCGCTTCGGTGCGCATTTAGATCACGGCTACATTTAGATGTAACTGTAATTACAATGCTTGTATTATTTTTGGATTAATCGTTGAGCAAATTGATTAGCTAATTTCAATAAAGACTGACTAAGCAGTTTTTTTGGTAGGAGGGAATTCTCATGGATAACATTCGCGTTACCCGAATGACGATGTCCGACTTCAACCGATATCTTCGATGCACTACGGACTAAAACCTTCCTGTTGTGATCATTACTTCAGGAAGGGGCTGTCTATTCAGGAGTCAGTAATTTTGTGCTTTCCCATTCTGTCCTGCACGCGTCTTTTCATAATATAATGGAACATTTCTGCGCTCTTGGTCGACCATTCTTTACTCGCCATCATATAGGGACTAACCAGTTGGATTCATTCACATGCGATCCATGTAATCCTTACTAATATTACATGGATCGCATGTGAATGAACTTTCCCATTTCCTGGAGCTCCATTACCAGGCTTTGAGATGATTTGGATCGGTATGTGTTCATACCTAATCTTCTTGTCTCTTGTAGCAAAATAATATGTATCCCCTATCCTATAAGGAGAGAGGCCTGGCCCTGAAGTGGGCCGTTAATAGGCTGATAATGATGATGATTATTGTTGTTGTTACAGGAACAGCGCATCGGGCGGAGTGTCTCTGGGCGCTCACCTGGTGTGCGCGCGTGTGGCCGGCCTCACCGACAAGCAGCGCGCCATGTGCCGCGCCTCGCCCGCCGCCATCGCTGCTGTGGGCGACGGACTAAGGTGTTTATTGTTTATGATATGAAATAATAGCGCATCGAGTAGACTGTCCATCTCTACCTCCTCTGTGCTACCCGTTTAATCTCTTCGGTCCATCTAGTGGTTGTCAACGAACACTGCACTTTACGGTGCCAAATCGCCGTTCGACCCCTATGTGCATCTGCTCATTTACCTGTGTATCTACCCACTGTCCCTTCAGGATTGCTATCTTAGATCCTAATTTTATTTAAGTTAAGTTAAAGTAAGTATTATAATATTAGTATTTTCTTATAGAATGGCGTACACGGAGTGTCGGTCTCAGCTGGGCGGCTACAGGTGGAACTGCACCGGTATTGGAGACGGGAACGACTTCGGACACGTAATGCCTTTAGGTAAGCTCCAACATTGTACCTACGTACCTATATCTATACCTACTATTTCGTTTAATTTCGGTCTAATTGACGATCCTGTAGTAGAGTATTTATAGTTACTATCTGAAAGTCATCTTTTTTTATTTTATCGATTACAAGTTGGCCCTTGACTGCTATCACACCTGATGTTAAGTGAAGATGCAGTCTAAGATGGAAGCGGGCTAACTTGTTAGGAATGGGACTAAAATCCACACCCCTTTCGGTTTCTACACGACATCGTACCGGAACGCTAAATCGCTTGGCGATACGTCTTTTGTCGGTAGGGTGGTAACTAGCCACGGCGAAAGCCTCCCACATCTCGTATAAACAGAGTAACGCATTAACGCGACATTCAAGGAAAACTCCTAAATAAGTGCCGCCTTGTGTCGAATAACCTGTGGCATAAATGTTCAAATCTTCAAATGACAAACGTTTACGCCACAAGTTTTTGGACATACCTATATAAGAAAAGGCCTACCATAAGCGATTATCACCTACAATATCGGTATTAAGTCAAGAGTGAATAGGCATCTTCTGGACCAGCGCGCACCGTATGCTACATGATCACTTACCATCAGGCGAAATTGCAGGCACGTGCTAGCCATTGCTATAGCATTTAAAAAAACCTAGGAATTAAAAAGTTTCCGATTAAAGACAACAATCCTACATTTAGCTGGCTTCGTTTTGGTGCAATCAAAAAAACAGCTTGGTGGTAAAAAATTAATCAGAATTGCTTTTCTATCTAAGCCTAGTTCCTGAGGGACAATCATCAGCTCACTTACATACTTTCAAATTATAAACCCATTAGAGTTTTCTTCGTGGGTAGCCTCTCAGGCTCGGCTATAGATTGTAGTTTTACGATCTGTTCACAGTAGGCAATCCGGTAATTGATTGTACGGCCGTTAAAAATTTAGGATATTACGTAAACAGACTAATCGAAAAGATAGACGAACTACTAATGTCATTCCAATGATTATTTGGTACTTGATACAGTGGTTATCCTTTTAGGTTTTGCATCATGAAGCCTGGGTTGCATAATAACATACTAGCTGAGCCAGAAAACATTGTTTTGCTGTATCATCACTACATAGTATAAAACAATGTCGCTTTCTTCTGTCTGTCCCTATGTATGCTTAAATCCTTAAAACTACGAAACTGATTTTAATGCGGTTTTTTTATCTGATAGAGTTATTTAAGAGAAAGGTTTATGTGTATAATATATGCATAATATAGTAGAGAAACATTGATAATTTTAGAGATTTCTGATGTGAAGTCGTAAATTATGTCGCTTACATGGCTAAAGCTAGCTAAACCCTACGAGATATATCAAAATAATGTACCACGGTATTGCACACCTCAAAAAGGTCAACAAAAAAGTCCGCGATGGTATATGTGTATCTTTTAGGGATAACACACAATAACAATTTTTTATTTTTTACTTTCAACCAAAAGTTTAAACCAAAAGGCTTTAGTACCAGCATTGCAACCGTGCGAAGCCGGGGCAGGTCGCTAGTTTGATATACAAAATAGGGATTGATCTAACAGGGGTGAAAATTTAGGATTATATGTAATTTTAAATGATGTAGGTATCATAAAAAAATACAAAAAAAAATTTGTTGTCTAAGAAATATAAAAAAATTAAGGGCGGAGCACCCTATTAACATTTAGGGGTTAGGGTAACATTTAGGGGGATGAAAAATGTATATATCAGATTGAGCTTTTGGTTCTTTGCTATGGTTGTACCTATGGTTAAAATGCTCAGTAGCAACTTCAGCTAGAAAGCAGGTGGTGCAATACGATATGTCTCAGGGACTTTTTTTTGAAAATGCGGATACTTCGCAGCAGGTATTTGGGACTCGCTGGCTGACAAGCAGCTAGAATACCCCCTAAAACCCAGCAGAGCGTTCTATTAGGGGCGTGAAAGGAAAGCCTCAGGGACTACGTTAAGCTATAACTCACGGACATTATCATTACCATTGTTATGGTTACATAATTACCCATAACTAAACCCACCAACCTGCATTGGAGCAATTTGGTGCGTCTATGATCCAAATCCTATACCTAAGGCCACTCCCTTATTGTAAAGGATTGTCACTTTATTTTAATGTCTCACCGTCCAAAAGTTTTTGTAAATAAATATGAAATAAACAACAAGTAGCCTACTTGAAATTAACAAAATTTTAATTTTGATTTTCAACCATTTCAATTTCAAAAATATTATCACAAATATGACCGTACAAACTCTCCCGATATAGTAAATAATACCAAATTTACCCGTTACCGTACTTGCTAGTAGTTAACTCTATTGATATCGTATCTCCACATACAATTTGATAGTATGATATTGTAATAAGATGTGAATAAGGATAACATTATATTACATATTATGGCATAATATGTAACAGATCTATCTTTTCTACTGAGTCTACGTAAAAGACGCAATAAAGTTAGTCGTAACAAAGATGTGACTCTCAGAAACAATAAAAACACTAAATATTAGTCGGTCGTGCGCAGCGCCATACCGCTCGTGATCGGGAAATACTATAGCACTGATCTACGGCCATTGGATATAGGATGATTTATTCCAGCAACCTGCCAGCTAGCAAGTTAATATTTAAAATAAAATTTATAAAGAAAAACAAAACAACCGGTGGTCAAGGCTTCAGAGTGAAGAACCTTCTCACAGTACGTGCCGTCACAAGAATTACCGGCTCCTGTATCCGACCCTTGGATATTAATTGTTGGTATTCGTTATTCATGATTTAGAACAAAGAAACAGAAATTAATAAATTTTATTCTATTTCATAAATCGACTCACTTTTAAAACATATTTAATCCTACGATATGGTACCTTATTGGTTAAACCTACTGTTTCTATAAATCCTCCTAAATTATAATATTACGAACATCCTGTAGAGCTCGGTAGCAGGTTTTTATATCTCAGAAGCGCAGGTTATTGGCCTGTATGGCAACATGCAAATAATCGGCTTAGGCGATAAATTTTTTCCTAGATTTATGTCTTAGACAAAAACTATTTTGCGATGAACAACGAGAGAACGATAACGTAATCTTGTGATAATACATTTTAAAATGGAAATTTCTGTACAATTTTTTAATCAAATGTTAATGAATAATAGATGATTTATTTTGTATTTCAAAAAGTCAACGCTTAGTCAGTAAATTATTATAAAGGCGGAAGTTAGTATGTATGGATGGATGGATGTTTGTTTTGTACGCAAACACTACTGAATAGATTTTGATGAATCTTCAATAATGTCACAACAATAATATAGCTCACATATCAGAATAACACATTTTGTCCTGAAATTCCCACGGGAACAAGAACTACGCGGGTGTAACCGCGGACGTTTTCTTGTGTTATTTAAATTGTAATGACCACCGACTCAGACGGCTTATTTTAAAGATTGGCAATCCTGCCGGAAATATGATCAAAAAATATAATTAAAAGTCTATTCATAAAACTCCCCTTACGTTACACAAACAGTTAATCAAGGGATAAATAAAAAAAATAAAGCCTCCAACAAAACGCATCGAAAGCAAATATACGTCGCGGTATCACACCCACATTGACAGCGGTGATTTATACGACACGACTAATTGACTTGTGTTTGTTTAGTGCACTGCCTACACGGCTTTTATACATTAAGATTTGATTATTAAGATATTTACATCTCACGAGTGTCAGCAGCTCCGCCCCCGTGAATTATATTCTACACTAGCAGTCGCCACTACATTCGCGTGAAAACCACTTGCCCTTCTATATTTCTATGAGAAGACTTTCATACAAATTTTTTTACCTATTGCTCTCTCTATGTCTGCTTCTGACAACAAGGTATTTATTCAATGTTTCCGGCAAGACGTTTCGTTGGACACATGATGTTCAATGTGTTGATTGGCGAGGCGTATCTAAGATGGCGACTGCAGTTTGTTTGGAAATCGCTGCATTAGAATTTGACGAAATTTTCCTTCATCCGAATTTTACGGATATATCTTGTCGATTCGAAATCAATATTTTTTATGTTTTGTTATTCATCTATGGTTTCGATCGAGTCTACCGTACCCCTTGACGAAATTATGAATATAGATACTTGATCTCAGCTCAATGTGATATTATAATAATTGTTTCTTTCGCGAGTTCTCTTTAAATACAGAACACATAATAGCTCAAGTAAGTCCATGAATATTTACGTCCAGTAGATACTAATTAATATTTGTGGTTATAAATATATAAAATGAAATAAGGTTTTAGAGACGAATATCTTAGCATTCCATAAATTCACCGTGCGGGTGCCGAGTCCATCGTGTGGCAGAATAACGCCAAACGGAGTCCGAGACTTGCGACACAGCTGTAGGCTTAAGAGTACCCCAATTGTGATCGGCCAAAGCTCGCCTCAGCTTGAATTACTCTACCTAACTAATCTAACCCAACCAAATCTGGTAGATTCTTGCTAGAACAGCTCTGGACACTCGTTTTGTTTTTTGCTGGTCTTGCTATTGTATTGTATTTGCTGGTATACCTCTCAATAGCCATTTTTTATCACTTCATTTGTAAGGTCATAACACCTATTTATTCACTTTTAATATAAGCTCAGTACTTCAGTAAGCCAGTAGGTACTTCAGTTTAATTTGTTTTGAAAAAAGAAAATGTCTGGTCTAGATGTCGAAATAGCTAAATCGTCTGAGAATGAATTTATAGTGTTGTTCATACGGGTCCACTATCCACTAATTAAGTCCTATCAGGTACAGTGCTTAAGACTTTTATAATTTATTAATAATAAACGCTAAGCTTATAAAATTTATATAAGATAAAAATACGAAATCCCTGAAGATAATACAAAGGTCACAAGGCTGGGTATCGACTTATAAATAACATTTATCGTCATATTCGATCGTGGCTTACTTTAAAAGCCTACTTTTTATTCACGACTATATTAATATAGAACAATACAATAGTCGTGAGTAAAAAACCCACGACCACGACACGATTTCAACAAAGTCGTGGCCCGTAGCCCGTCTTGTCAAGATTATTTATTTTATTCAACGCGACGTTAATTGACAGAGAGATTCAAATGCATTCCAAATAACTTTTGTATGGCCGCCATTTTTATTATTAGTTCATTTTATGATGACAGATTGTTTTGGCGATAAATTAGATGGCATTTGATTTGAGCTTATTTGTCGAGAGAAATGTTTATTCGAGTTTATAAACCGTGTAATTTATATGCAGTTATAAAGTTATTTTCGACATTCTAATGCATAATAAATAAAGGTTATTTGTTAATCGTTTTGTTAATGAGCGTAAATTTTTACTTTTATGGTGGGCGCGTAAAATTTATGTACATGGGTACTAATGGGTTTTTAATTAACAAATATGTACCTTTGTCGTGTCTTTGTAATAACATACATAATGAACTAATAATGGATTTTGTATCGACCTGCATACTTAATTGTATTTGATTGGACACTTATTTGTTTGTGTACCAAGTAAAAGAAACTTATAGTTCTAAAATAAATCGAATCCTTGCCGTTCGGAAGTTAGGCTAGTTACCACTTTGCCAGCAAGGACGTAGATATCGCTAAGTGATGTCGTGTTGCAACAGGAATAGGTTTTGTAGTTTTAATCCTACTCTTTACAAGTTACCCTGTTTCCATCTTAGATTTCATCATCACTTACCATAACATGTGATTGCAGTGATGGGCCAACTTGGTGTAATAAAAAAGAGGATAGAAAAGAACAGTGTGGAGGAAAAGGAGATGAAGTGACTATGCTTAGAGGCATGTAGAGAGAATGGATGAAAGAAGATTAACAAAACAGATTTATAAGGCGAGGGTGAATGGAAATGTTGGAAGGGGAAGAGTGTAGAACTAGGCGAATATACCTGGACCAGGACATTTTAAATGAAGTCAGGTCAAGAGTACCCTAAACCGACAATCTTGTATGAAAGGATTAATGAGAGTGGAAGGAAGTAGGTATGCTAGGACCGAAGCAAATGGAAAGATGTAGTCTCTGCCTACCCCTTTATATATGTAAAAATATATTCAAATTCCTAAGGCAAATATGGTGCACGAATATCTGAATCTTTCATCAGTTGTATAAATGATTATTTGACATGGAATCAAGTAATAAGACAGCACTGCACTGTACGCGTTTGAATCAAGGTGTTTGAATCAGATCATTTGAATATTAGACGTAATCGGAGGCACGAGCTCTAATTGAGTTATTAGTCGCAGGAGACGTGACAAAGTGAAGATAAATATCAGTTGCATAAGCTTAGAGCCCCTTCACACTGTAAACACGAACGCGTGTTTAGTTTGTGACTTCCCTGAGTAACAAATGGTAGCGTGGATCTTTGTTACTTGATATCCAATAACGACTAAGCACAATTGAATAAAATTTGGTACTTTTGTAGTTTGTTACGTGGATTAACACAATTTTTTTTATCAACTACAAGTTGGCCCTTGACTGCTGTCACACCTGATGTTAAGTGATGATGCAATTTAAGATGGAAGCGGGCTAACTTGTTAGGAGTAGGACGAAATCCACACCCCTTTTGGTTTCTACACGACATCGTACCGGAACGCTAAATCGCTTGGCGGTACGTCTTTGTCGGTAGGGTGGTAACTAGCCACGGCGAAAGCCTCCCACCAGCCAGACAAAGACAATGTAAGAAAAATCTCAATCTGCCCCGCCGGGAATCGAACCCAGAACCTCCGTCTCATAAATCCACCGCGCATACCATTGCGCCACGGAGGTCGTCACATTATTATGGATTAACACCTTTTTAACACGGTACATTAGTTAAATTACTTTTAGATAATTAGAAGTCGTATCTTCTATTTTCGTTTGATCTATCAAAGGACATTTCTATTAAAGGCAACTTTCTGATCGATTTCAAGCAACGCCTGAATGGATTACACTGAACTTTCTCACATATAGGTAATATGATCGAATCATGCGCTAAGAAAGATTTTTCTATAACTCACCTTCACTGACTAATACGTACTGGCCAAGCGTTTTAGCGTTCCAGTACGATGTCATGTAAAAACAAACAGAATAAATAGGGTGTGGATTTCATCCTACAAGCAAGTAAGCCCGTTTCCATCAACATTTATTAAGTGTGATCGCAGTATTGGGCTAAATTGTAATAAAAAAAATAAATGAAACAGGGTTGAATTGTTGAATACTCAAACCCCCCAGGGTTCGAGATTTTTTCAGCCAGGCCGCTAGTTTATATACTTTTATGGCGTATAAATTACAATAAAGAATATTTCATTCAATCAAGACATTTACATTTCCATTTAATGAAATTTATATAGAAAATGTTAATTACAACTTTCTAGTTCTCGTTGATATATTTTGTAATCAGTCATTACCTAAGTGTCGTTTTATAGTTAATAAGATTTGTTTATTTAAAGCCTTTCACTGCAGGCGACTAAATAGCTTTATTAAAGTGATATTTATCACTCAGCTGTCAGTGCGACAGACGGGGGCTGGCTGCAGCGGTCGCTCTTATACAGGTTAATAACTCAATTAATGTTTCTGACTATCACACTCGGAACATTAAATGCTTTTGATATTTTAATCATAAACAAGCTTGGACTGAACATTAATCTAATTCATCATAATCAACAGCATATTTTTAATTATACAACGTGTTAGGTAATTGGTATAATATCCCGAGAAGTACCGATATATTTCGAACTTGTTAACACAATTCTGTGTATAAAATAATTATTTTATATCAAAAAGATCCATACTAACATAACAATAATCTTGAATTAAGTCAATTTTATTTTTTATTCTTGGCATGTATTCTCTCTAACTAACTCCTGGTTGACGTCTTTATAAGGTATTTACCTAATAAGTACGTTGTTTAAGGAGAATAGATAAATAAGTTTAGAATCACAACGTTTTTCCAGAATCTATTTAAATGTTTGGGTTGATAATGCTCGTAGCTTTAATTTTACGTTTCCCATCCTACATTACGACCATTTCATTAGAGCAATACTTTAACTTGACGTTAAAAATCTTAGACTTTGACTTCAAGCTGAACAATGTTCACTTTTTAAGCTATTGTATAGCTTTTATCGCGGGCCTTGAGCGTGGAGACCGAATACAGAAATTCCGTAACGAAAAAACCTAACACCCACTGAGTATCAAAAACATAATATCAAAAGCACAATTTCGGCAACGACGTCATCGGAGAACGTGGTCTAGCGGTAAGGCGCTCTAAGTGCCCGGAATTCCAGAGAGACGCGGTTTCAAATCTCGTCTGTTTCGCAATTTTTTTTTCAAGCGTGATATTTCAAAAAGTCTCGATGACGTCGGTAGGTAAACATAAGTTGATAAAAAATGCTATGCAATAGCTTTATCGCGGCAGTCTCCGAGTGCCACACGTCTTTTTTTTGTCAACTTGTTCAATGTTCAACATTCATAGTATCGTGCCTCGTCCCCATAGATGTAGGCAGAGTCCACTTCCTTCCACTAGCCATGTCTTTCCTTGCATATCTCTCTCGCACCCTCCAATTTCATTAATCCTTTCATACAAGTTCATCGGTTTAGTTTTTACTAGAATTTGGTCCAGGTGCGTACGCCTTGGTCTTCCCTTTGCAAGATTCGCATTCACACTAGCCTTATGAATCGCTTTCATAAGTCTCCTTTAATTCATCCTCGCTACATGTCTAAATCATTTGAGCAGAGATACCTTGCTCGATTTAGTCTCTTCATCTTCTTTAATACCACACAGCTCTCTTTTCCTCCCCATATTTCTTTTTATCATTAACTCCGTTACAATTATTAAGATAAATAGGTAATTAAGTAATCTAATTTAAGAAAAACTGACACGTTAGTAGGTACTTAAGCGGAATGTTACTTTACATTCCAAGAGCATATTATTTGCAGTGAAAATGTACAAATACGAACAGCACTCGGTCGCATGAAACGGTTGTTAATTTCGAAACTTTTAAGTGATAATTGCAATCATTACGTTTACGGTAGTCTGAAACTATTGGTGTAACAGCTAAAGTGGATTTACATTAAGGGCTTCGCTAGGGACATTAGGGCCCAAAGCGGCAAAATTTTTTAATAGTCAGCAAATAATCCCAAACTGCTATGCTTTTTTTTTAATCGATTACAAGTTGGCCCTTGACTGCTATCACACCTGATGTTAAGTGATGATGCAATCTAAGATGGAAGCGGGCTAACTTGTTAGGAGTTGGATGAAAATCCACACCCCTTTCGGTTTCTACACGACGTCGTACAGGAACGCTAAGTCGCTTGGCGGTACGTCTTTGTTGGTAGAGTGCTAACTAGCCACGGCGAAAGCCTTCCACCAGCCAGACCAAGACAAATTAAGAACAATCTCAATCTGCCCCGCCGGGAATCGAGCACAGGACCTCCGTCTTATGAATCCACCGCGCATACCACTGCGCCACGGAGGTCGTCGAATGCTGCTATAATCAACAATTTACGACGATAAGTTTGCTTTTATTTTTCAATTATTTTCTGCAAAATATTTTACAATAGATAACTGACTACTTATTTTAACTTACTGATATTGTCATTTTAACTGGCTTGGTATTCAAAAAAAAGAAAAAACAATCATTTTTGCCTTTATTCAACATCTGAGTAGAGTCCCACACTAGCTTTTTTATACTTAGATTTACTTTTTAGATCTCGTGTAACTACTACGCTTATATTTTGTTGGTTAAATAGGTATACTATGGATAAATTTTACTTTCATTATTATTATCAGCCTATTAAGGGCCTAAAACAGGGCCAGGACTCCCTCCTTATAGGAGAGAAGATATGGAGCATAGACCCACAACACTGCTCCACTGCGGGTTGGCGTGCTAATTTTACTTTATATATAAGCAACTAGCTTTTGCCCGCGACTTCGTCCGCGTGGAATTAGTTATTACGGCAGCCTAATTTTCCTAAGCTTTGAATGTCATATTTATTAATATCTAATCAACTGCCTAAGAAAGTAGCATATGTCCTATTTCAGGCTCTAGACTTACTGTGTACCAAATTTCATTTAAATCGGTTCAGTAGTTGTAGAGTGAAAGCAAGACAGACAGACAGACAGAGTTACTTTCGCATTTATAATATTAATTAGCATTACTTCAGGCGGAGGTTACAAGTCACCTCGTGTATTTTCGGAAAATCCCTTGGAAACATAAAATTCCATGCAGATAGGTACTAAACCATAATGATTTACTTATAAACGGATAGGGAAAATTAATAGAAATGTTGACGTAACAACTAAGTATTGCCTACGACTCGTGCAATATCATTTGTTTTCTTTTCAGATTAAATATTTAATATCGTTATCTTGGTGAATTATGAGTTCTCCATCTATCATATCCCCTTATAAGTTTTAATTTTGGATAAGAACTAAACATATCAGGTGAGCAAAGTGCTGGTGCTTATTTGGCCTTCAAATTCAGAGCGGAAATAGCGCCAGTGTGATGGGCACCTTGCCTTTGGGTGAGCAATTAAATGGCTTATGCTTTTGTAAATATATTCTTTTATTTTACATTTTATTTGTTTTCTTTCTCTTTCTCTTATCTTTTAAATATGTGATTGTATGAAGAAAAAAATATTTTATCGTCAAGTCTAGAAAAGGAAAAAGAACAAAATGGAACCTAAAGCTTTTTTTTCAATGTACAATATTTTTGTGTACCTTAAATTCATAGAAATTAGAAAAACTCTCAAGCAATTCAGGCATGAAATTGTAACCAGCACATTAACTTGCGCATTTATAATATTAATAAGAATTCAGCAACACTAAGTTCCGCGAACGTATCCATTTTTATATCGAAATACGAAGTAAATCCACACGTTGAATATTAAAGATAAATAACATATATCTAGTATTGCATTCGACGACAGCATTAGCATACTAGAAGATGTATGGACCCGATGTAACGCGGCTGGATAAATAAATAACAGGATAGAAGTCATCGCGCGCACGATATCTCTTAGAGAATAGCTTTTTGTGAATAAACATGCTTCCATGCGTTGGCTCTCATATTTTTTTCGAAAGGTTTTTTTTTATTTATTGACAAGTTAATGATTGAATGTTCATTTTAGTTCACATGTTCAACATTATCGGCCTATTAACAGGGCTAAGCCGTTCTCTTCATAGGAGAAGGTATATTGAGCGTAGACTTACCGCGGTGCTCCAATTGACGGGCTTAGGGTGATAATGTTTCATTTACTAATGATCATTATCAGATGTTGATGATAATGACCGTGGCTGAAGGCTTAATTTGCTCTGCGAGACATGGGGTGTGACACCAACAATTTCCTGACTCCTAGTCAGTGAGTACATCTTGGTACATAGAAAAATCAGATAGATAATACGTGGCTAAATAGGTTAACCTCTAGCATGAGGCAGTTAAAGATCTCTCATCAATAGTACAGTATTAAAAGCTTTGTAATTTTGTATCTATTACGTAATATCATTACAGTGTCAATAACAATTTGTTGCAGCGACCCGAGAAGCGGCGTTCACGTACGCGATAACATCGGCTGGAGTCACGCACGCGCTCAGTACGGCGTGCGCGCGCGGCGACCTGCCCGCCTGCGGGTGCTCCTCCAACAGGTAACTCAGACAGCTCAAAGTCATTCAACAGGTGATGATAAGCTATGCTCGGAATATCTCTGCGTGATTGAATTAGAAACAAGTAGCAAAACTGAAGTGGCTCTGTTTAAAGAGAAGACCTTGAGTTCCTAATGACGACCCCGCATCAGAATACGCTGTATAGGACAAAATCGAGCCGGATGCATGAAAACGCTGGATGCTGGATTTAGATCGTAATGTTTGAAAATCTTTGTACTAGCGGTGCAGAGCTCCAGAGGTGATGATGATAATAGATAAACATTACTGAGGCCTAGTACGCATGCTACTACTAGGTACTATACACTATACTACTACTATATAGGTATGTATATATATACCAAAGGTGCGAGGGGCGCATCATCATACGTGCATCTATCGTCGCACATAGGCACGGACTTATATGCGTGTAAGCTCTAGAACTCCATAACAATTACCTAATAACCTATTTGTTTATTAGACGGCGGTCCCCAAGTCCAACAGAGCAGTTCCAGTGGGGAGGCTGTGGCGAAGCGGCGTATGGCGCGCGGTTCGCGAGGCGGTTTCTGGACTCACGGGAGATGGAAGCAGACGCCCGGAGCCTCATGAATCTGCACAACAACCGGGTCGGCAGGAAGGTGAGCGAGGTAGCTACGAGATCATGTCTATTAGAGAGACCTTGTACTTGCGAAGAAATGCCTTCTTGAAGTTAACTAGAAAATGTTTCAACGTTTCTCAAAATAAAACAATCTATTCGATTTGATTACTATGTGAATACTTGGTCTATTTATTTCGGCTTTTATTATTTGAGATTATTCGAATCGCCAAATTTTTATGAATTTATGTTGGTAGGTACATACATTTGAGATTGATTTCACACTTCTCTAAATATCATCTTGACTATTTTTCTTTTGCCCACTTTTTGTCATAAAAGTAAAATCTAAAACACATTCTAAAAGTTGGTATGACAGTTACCTATCGACTAACGCCTAACCACTAGTCCATTCGACTTCGAAGAAACCCTTGACTTTATACATCTTGAATGTCTCAAGCTGGCGCCCAGGATCCTGAATACTCGGCGTCGATTTACCTATGTCATTTTCTACATTAATTCATATACCATTCACATACATTAAGGATGCATTTGAAGAAATTGCCCCGACATTACGACTGCTACTGCAGAAATTATGCTAATCCATATTAGCGTTTCAATTGCGATTGGAATGAGGTTTCCTACGTTTAAAGAGATCACTCATCAATATTAAACAGTAATTTGTAAGATTGTACATGTTACTGCGGTCTGGAATGTCGATTCAATAAGATGGAATTATGTGCTGGCAGAGACAGGGTAGTGTTGGTTGTAATGGGAATTTCTCCATTGGTAACCGTGTTTCGTTTAATTACAAATATTTTATGGATGAACAGATAAGTAGTCTGCTGACATTCTATTCTGCTTATCTTAATGCAGCCCGCTTGTATTCTTTCAGCATTTTATATTGAGTAATTGATATAGGATTTGCAGGTGGATTTTGAATGAACTGAAAAGTTTCCCAGATGTGATTCCTAGGGATGTAATTTAAAAAGTCGCTACGTGTTATAGCAGAACTTAATTTAGACGTAGGAAATTCTCCTACAGAGAAAACTCTAGAGTTTATTCGAAGAGGGAGATAATTTCTGGGCTGGGTGAGTTACCTAATCCTAATGCCCTCGTCCAAATCCAAGTTCAGAGTTATTGTCATTTGTAATTATTGAATAAAGTGTAAACATAACGTATTTTTATTAAAATATCGCTGTCAATAAACGTTTTATACTCGTACAATCATACTACTAGTATAAAGGCGAAAGTTTGTAAATGTGTGAGTGTGTGTTTGTAACTCTTGACGGCCGAGTGGCGCAGTGGGTAGTGACCCTGCTTCTGCGTCCTAGGCCGTGGGTTTGATTCCCACATCTGGAAAATGTTTGTGTGATGAGCATGGACGTTTTTCAGTGTCTTTATCTATATATTACAAGTATTTATGTATAATATATATAAAAATATTTATCAGTTATCATAGTATATAATACAAGCTACCTAAGCTTACTTTGGGGCTATATAGCGATGTGTGTAACTGTCCTATAGTATTTATTTATTTATTTATCTTTCACGCAAAAAGTTCTAAATGGATTTTGATGAAACTTTACAATAATACATAACATATAGGCTACTTTCATCCCGAAATTTTCACGGGAACAGAAACTACGCGGGTGAAATCACGGGCGTCCTCTAGTAATATATAATATACATTATTATGTTTCATACAATGTAACATAAATAACTAAGTGTATTGAATGTAGACAGTCACTAATCAAACATCAGAGTATTATATTACGTCTGGTTTTCTACAAGTTTCCACGAAAGAACCTGCGGGTCCAATTACGATATTGAGCCAAAGTATAGGGTATTTTCTGTAGCAATACCGCCGCAGGGTCGCAGGGAACATCGTGATTTCGGTTCCCATGTTATGTAGGTAATCAATTTCCATTTCAAGGTGGCCATTTTCAGCAATTTTGTGTTAGTTCTGCTGTTAGGAACAATTTTGTTAAAAACATGAATCTTTATAGTAAATGTGAAGCATCGGTGTATATTGTACTAGACGACGCCCGCAGTTTCACCCGTGTAGACTGCAGTTTTCTTTCCCGTGGGAATTTCGGGATAAAATGTGGCCTATGTGTTCTGATATGTAAGCTATACTTATTTTTGTGAAGTTTTATCAACTTATTATGTATATTATTCAAAAGCTTTTGCGTGAAAGAGTCTCAAACATTCATAGGCTGTGGGTTCAATCCCCACGTCTGGAAAAATGTTTGTGTGATGAGCATGAATGTTTTCCAGTGTCTGGATGTTATATCTATATATTATGAGTATTTATGTTTAATATATGTATTACTATAATTCAACAGTTGTCATATTACCCATAACACAAGCTACCTGAGCTTACTTTGGGGCTATATAGCGATGTGTGTAATTGTCCTATAATATTTATTTATTTATTAGTGAGGATTTCATATCGTTTAAAGAAAGCATCAATGCTTTAAGAGCTTTTAAACCTAATGAGTTGGTACCTAGTTTAGAAGATATTCTACAGCAAAACAGTTGACACAAAAAGGTAAAGTATTAACATTGACAGTAGTATAACCGTTGGTAGAATCACTACGTACTGACAGAGATGACGTTTCAAAAATGCTTGTAAAACAGCCTTCTTGAAATAAATGATATTGCATCTTAATTTTGAAATATTCCATCTCCAACTTCCTATCCAAAAAAGATCATTTAGTATCGCCAAAAACTCTTTTAATAGTAAAAGGAAATGAAAATAATCGTTTTTTAGATTAAATAAAGCTTGAACCCAGAGCCGTGAAATTAAACACAAACAAAATTAGCTGATTTTTTACAGAGCGTCAATGATTAAAAACTTATTATCAACGAGAGCTTGCATATTTGAATATTAAATTTGTTGAAAGCACTCAAGATACTTAAGTTTACGTACACACATTAAGTTTTTATTACACGCTGTAGGCTTCTGTTCAATTACCGACATACTGGTTTCTTTTTTTTTATTTCCAACTCGCAGCACGCAATGATCGTCTTTTCAACAGCCTAACAAATTGTGGTGCTTTTTAAATAATTTCTGCTGTTTCCTTTACAAATGAGTTAATATTTTTTAATCGGGTAAAATTATGTAGGTACCCTTGCAATTTTTGTGCTGTTCAGGACCACATTAATCGGATTAAACTTTAAAGGTCTCTGGCGAAGGATTGCCACGAACCCAACCATGAGCTTCATTGCACCCACCCTCTTTTTCTTTATCCAATCTCTAGCGACTGAGGCTTGATGACCTGATTTCAGGTATTATCTCGAGGATAAAACAAAAAATTGCCTGTTGAAGTTATGTGTATGGTAATTGCCTTCACAATTTTATGTTATTCTAACACTGCATACGTTTTTACAGATGGTAAAAGACCTAGTGCGGCGAGAGTGCAAGTGTCACGGCGTGTCGGGCTCATGCGCACTGCGGACGTGTTGGCGAGCCTTGCCGCCTTTCCGCGCGGTTGGCGCCGCGCTGAGGGACAAGTACCACAGAGCGAGGCTCGTCACGCCGCACCCGCCGCCGGCAACGCACGCGCCACAGACACATCTCGTTATACGAAGGTAAAGTGTTACCCTTGCCGCCCTTCCGCGCGGTGGGCGCCGCGCTGAGAGACAAGTACCACAGAGCGAGGCTCGTCACGCCGCACCCGCCGCCGGCCACGCAAGCGCCACAGACACATCCCCTTCCGCGCGGTGGGCGCCGCGCTGAGGGACAAGTACCACAGCGCCGCACCCGCCGCCGGCCACGCAAGCGCCACAGACACATCTTGTTATACGAAGGTAAAGTGTTACCCTTGCCGCCCTTCCGCGCGGTGGGTGCCGCGCTGAGGGACAAGTACCACAGAGAGAAGGTAAAGTGTTACCCTTGCCGCCCTTCCGCGCGGTGGGCGCCGCGCAGAGAGACAAGTACCACAGAGCGAGGCTCGTCACGCCGCACCCGCCGCCGGCCACGCAAGCGCCACAGACACATCTTGTTATACGAAGGTAAAGTGTTACCCTTGCCGCCCTTCCGCGCGGTGGGCGCCGCGCTGAGGGACAAGTACCACTGAGCGAGGCTCGTCACGCCGCAGCGTCACAGACACATCTCGTTATACGAAGGTAAAGTGTTACCCTTGCCGCCCTTCCGCGCGGTGGGCGCCGCGCTGAGGGACAAGTACCACGGGCTCGTCACGCCGCAACGTCACAGACACAACTCGTTATACGAAGGTAAAGTGTTACCCTTGCCACCCTTCCGCGCGGTGGGCGCCGCGCTGAGACAGTCGTCACGCCGCAACGTCACAGACACAACTCGTTATACGAAGGTAAAGTGTTACCCTTGCCACCCTTCCGCGCGGTGGGCGCCGCGCTGAGGGACAAGTACCACTGAGCGAGGCTCGTCACGCCGCAACGTCACAGACACATCTCGTTATACGAAGGTAAAGTGTTACCCTTGCCGCCCTTCGTGCGGAAAGATAACGCTTAAGTGTGAAAGGTGGTTTTGTTACGATACATGGAAGTGGGGACATAATTACAACGTCTATATCTATCGTCTCGTCTACTGTCTATAATTTAGTAATGTTTTATATAAAATGATTAAGTGATCATAATGTTTAACTAACATCTTTATGCAATCAACAGGTCGAGACAAAACGCCGGTGTGGGCAGGCAGCCCCGCAAGTCTGAATTAGTGTTCCTGGAGCCGTCGCCGTCTTATTGTGAACCTGATCCTGTCTCTGGCTCTATGGGCACTCACGGACGACACTGCAATAGAACCTCGAGGGGTAAGCAAACACAGCGGATTTATAAGATGCAGGTCCTGGGTTCGATTCCCAGCAGAGCATATTTTTACTTGAGTTTTATTTGATTGATTCAGTTCTGTCTGTTGGTTGATTCCAACCCGACTATTTACCGCCCACTGGCCGAGACTTAATATCGCCTAGTGATTTAGCGTTCCCGTACGATGTCGTGTAAAAACCGTACCGGAGGGGATGTGGATATTGTCTCACTCATAACAAGTTAGTCATCACTCATCATCAGCTGTTATTGCTGTAGGGCTCACTAACCTAACCTAATTTTATATATAGTAAAATTTTCTTGGAAACATACCAATTGTATTCCTTTTAATATATTAAACGGCCTGAAATCAAGTCCCTTAATTTTAATATAGTATTTCTATTCCAGGGGAGGAAGGCTGTGAAACTCTTTGCTGTGGTCGCGGCTACAATACTGTACGGACCGAAGAGGAAACAAAATGCAATTGTCGTTTCCATTGGTGTTGCCGTGTGTCGTGCGATAAGTGCATCACTCGTACCGAGTTACACGTTTGCAAGTGAACGCCATCTAGCGATCAGTAGCGGCAGTAGTATAAGAATAAAATACAATAAAACGTTAGGCAACTAACATTTTTAAAAATGTAAAATATCATAACTCTACTTAATCTATACTTATAGAAATTTGTGAAATCAGATACGTCCTCACTTTTTATTTTAAATGATCAGAATCTGTGAAACTATACCTATTGTTATTCAAATTACTAGTATTTAAGTTGAATTTTAGTTTTTTATAGTGTTTCCTGTACTTAATTTGACATTTTGTAAATACATCACCAGTATTTTATAGTTTAATGACATATAATATTAAAACAAGCATTTAACTTAAGACTCGGCGGCTTTAAAATTATTTTACATTTATTTTAGATCGTATTTTGTTAAACTCATAATGTAATTGTCCACTTACATAATAACTATGTTTTAATATTTTTTAGATGATATTAGTTGAGTTAACTTATGTACGAGTACAATTCTGGTTTAAAATATGTAACAGATTATTTAAGTAAAAATATCACTGTGTAATTATAAAATTTCTTAACCTTTTGTATCAATATATTAAAATGTATGTAACATCATTTAATGTTGGCACTGTAGTAGCAAATGACTGCAACAATTATTTTTAGTACGCCATCTATCGACGAGTAGCTTATAACATTTACAACATTATTATTGTCTCAACATCAAATATATTTAATTTTCACAGCAGTACCTGCGTAACTTTAATTATTGGTCACAAGTTAAGTTAAATTATAATGAAACTTAATAAGTCAAAATTAATAGAGTACATACTATTAAGTAGTCCGTTTAAAATAATATAAGAAACTCAATTTGTTACATTATAAGTGACAGTTAACGAGTTTGTATGTACTTACACATTGATAGTGATAATAATATTAAATAGTGACTTAGTTTACACAAAGACCTTAAACATATTTAGTGGACAGATATCATAATTAGTAATTATAAAATTAATGCATTCCTTGTAGCATATAAGACCTAACTTATTCATATCACATTACGATTTTAAATAAACTTTTTCACGTGCATAACTATTTTGTTTTATTTCTATTTTTAACTTCCGACGCATAAACAGCGGGATATTACAAGTTTGACGTGTCTGTGTAAATGTATGTGTATGTGTCTGTCTGTGGCATCGTAACTCCCAAACGGATGATCCGATTTTAATGCGGTTTTTTTTTTTGAAAGGTATATCAGTCGAGAGTGTTCTTAGCTATGTTTGGTGGAAATCGGTTCAGGTCTTCAAGCTCATCAGGTCGTTTGTTAGGTGTGTTAGAAATGTTACACGCTCAGTTTGCTTGAAAGCATGTGTGTGATCTGACATTTGAAACACTAATGTCTTCTCGAACCACTGAGCTGGTCTAATGATAAGGTTCGAAGGTAGGAGACGTAACCGTGGTCTTCCTTTTTAGTAAACCCATCGAGTTTGGAATTTGGGTCGGGGGTTTTTTAAATTTTTAATTTAATGTTATATTACTTGACTAGAGAAGAACGAACGCCTGATACAAACGCCGATATCAGATGAATGAAGCATTGATATTAAAATGGTTTAAACCCCACAGCTTTATAACACATTCTTAGAGCGTGAAAACGAAACATACAAACATATTTTCATTTGTAATATATGTTATGGTATATTTACTATTTATCTAATTTTTCTATAATTTATATTCATTGTGTCACTGAATTAGTAAGTAAAGATAGGTATTTTAATCTGGCATTTCGTACTTTATCCTTGTCTACTAGAATAGAAGTATTCCACAATTTCATTTAGCTCTCAATATAGTAGTTTGAAACTTTATTACATGCGATTTCATTGATTAAACATCCATCCCTTCCTTTTTTATCTCCATAACCCAACCCATTTACAAATTATCTAAATAAAACTATTTAGTAAAATAAACACAGTATTTGAGATTTTCTCATGGCCTACTTCATTATTGAAATATACCTTTGATAGTCATCAACAAATGCGTAAGTCGTAACTAAGAATAAATCTTGCCAGGAAACTTTTACGAGTACCTCCTTTCGTTAAAAGTTCTCGGAAGAGGCGTACGGAAATCCTGGGACAATGGCTGAGAGCAATGAACTAGAATTGACGTGTCAAAGTAAAGTTTTAATGATCGAGGCGATAAACGAACAAAAGTCAGGTTACTCTTGTCTGGCAGCGATCAATTTAGGAGTGGGATATTTATAAAAGTAAGTATGAAAATAGAAAAAGCTGTTTCTACTTTGGGAAATTCTGTGAACTACTAATTATATTTCGATACTTTTAAAAACACCTTACGACTTGGGCGCTGTTGCTATATTTTTCTGTCTGTTTCCTACGTTGCAATCTTTAAAATGTTTGAGAATTATTGACGTGACAACGTCTTATAATTCGATAGAGCCGGCTGCACGCACGAAAAAACATGACTCATGCGGCGTTACCTCGCTTTGAGGCGTTCCATGTAAGGCTTGAAGTGCAAGCGAGAGCGCGGAACGAGCGACAAAGAAGCACAATCGGCCTTTGCGTTCGGCAACGTTCGACATCCGTCTATTAAATATATTAATTTTAAATTAAAAATTAATATATTTATTATAAATTTAAAATATAAATTTATAAAATCAAAATCAATTATTTTATTAATTTAAATTAATATTTATAAAAAGTGTCGTGACAACTTTTCGTACGAATTTTTTCCGTCTAGCCCCCTTTCACAACGCGCGATAAGGAACTTCGTTCCAAAAATATACTTAAATTAAAAATTTTAATAACCAATTAAATGCTACCATTACATCAGTATTTTCTTCAGACGTTGTCACGTTCAACTATCGTCAGTAAACCGACTTTACAGACAACCAATTTTTTTATTCAAAATTTAATAGGTAGATAAATAAATATATTACTATTTTTTCATTTATATTTATTGATTACAAGTTAGCCTTTTTCTGCGACCTCACTTGATTATATGTGATGATACAATCTAAGATGGAAGCGGGATAACTTGCTAGGAGTAGGATACAATCGCTAAATTGCGTGGCGGTACGTCCTTGCCGGTACTGTCCTTGGTGCTAACTAGCCACGTCCAAAGCCTCCCACCAGCATTCGTGTTATCAATATGTAGGCAAATTTGTTTAACTAAAATGAAATTATTAAATCTATAAATTATATAAATATCTTAACCGAATAAATCAGATGATAGAGCTATCAACGCCTATAACAAAACCCAGCTTCTACCAACCTAAACCATTATAATGTAATTCCACATAACAAAACGATTTTATAGTAGATATATAACTTAACACTAAGGTTCTAGCAATAACTAGGGACAAGCACTTCATGAATTAACTGATTTAAACGTAAAATATTATACATTAAGTTCCGTAACTTAATGAAATTTCTGATTTACTATACAGAGACGCCCGCGGTTTCATCCTCGTAATTCTCGTTCCCGTAGGAATTTCGGGATAAAATACCCTATGTATTAATCCAGGGTGTTAGATAACTCCATACCAAATTTTATTAAAATCGCTCCAGCCGTTTAGTCGTGAAGAAGTAACAACACACTCACAGATTTTAATCTCTATAATAATAATACGATTAATCTGATGATTCTACATAACTCGAAAACCTAGAGTAAGAAAACAGGAAAAAGGGTATTATCAAAATGTAGAGATAAATCTGATTTGCTTTGTATTATTACCCGACTGCGTCAGAAGGAGGGTTATGTTTTTCGAGCGTATGTATGTATGTATGTATGTCCATTTCTTCGGCACGCGCTATAGCTTAAACGGCTGAACGGATTTTGTCATGTGAGGTGTTGTTGAATTTGTCAAAATAGTGGTAGTGACATAGGTTATATAAATTTTCAAAATGGCGGCTGTAAATGGGGAAAAAAGGGGGGGATGTGTGTATTTTTTTCTCTTATCATAGCAATATGGGTACCAATTGAAAGATCTTAAAAAGGCCATTTCAAAAATATAAATATGATATCATGTTCATATTACATTTTTAACAAAAAATGGCAAAAAGTGTTCTAAGTGCACCGTCTCATTTCTATACCATAAACTAAAACTAAAAAGTCTCAAATAAAATTATTATTATAAAAACAAAAACCCGACTGCTTAGAAGTTATGAACTGAAAAGAGAAAAACAAGGATCACTATATCTGTATAAAATACTAAATACTTTATGGTGCTGCAGGCGGGGACAAACGTAGTTTTGGTAGATCTTTCTTTCCCCGCAGGTTAAAGTATTTTGTCCCTGTTTGCAGCACCATAAAGTATTTAGAATTTTATACAGATATAGTGATCCTTGTTTTTCTCTTTTCAGTTCATAACTTCTAAGCAGTCAGGTTTTTTGTTTTTATAATAATAATTTTATGTACAGTCATATGAAGACATCGGCTTTCTCAATTTTTGCCAACCTCTATTGAACCTTTCAAAATTATACAATTTGGTTGCATAATTGATCCTCTAATCACAGTATCATCGTCAAATTGATACTATAAAAGCAAAAATTTGAGTGTGTATGTTTGTTACCCTCACGCCGTAACTATTAAATCAGTTTAGCTGTAAATTTTCAAAAGTCTATTCCGGAAATCTAAAAAGATCCGCGGAATAGCCAAAACTCTTAATTCATTCATTCATTACCGAAGTCACGGGTGTTCGCCAATCATCATTATCATCACTTGATGCTATCTTTAGAGCAAAATTTGGCGGCCAAAGCCAAAAACTTATATGTAAGTGAAGTTACATTTTTACTCATTATAATTTAATAGGTATGTATCTAAGAAAAATCACTTCGTACATGATTTATTTTGTCTGTCAAATTGTTCACCGAATTGAGCCCTAATAGGTATTGGAAAGTTTTAATACAACTCAAAATTGGCCATTTCGATTGTATCGAATGCTTAGCTTCTATAATCAGAGTAATGCATAATCATTTAAGTTATCAAAGCAATGTTTAGGTACCATTGCTTCAATAACCTTCGTGTTATTTTATATTTGCTTATTAGTTTATATCATTATCCAAATTTCGGCTGACAGGAACCGTTGCAACGTAAATTACGTGCAAACCAAAATCCTATAAATCTCAGTTTGTGATAGTTGGTATAATAAATTATTCGTGACATTTTGTCGCTATAAACTACGCGGTAAAATAAATTCACTTGACGTGTAATCAGATACTAGCCGTAATTTACCAAAACGAGATTTATATGCAAATTAAATGTGAAATACAAGGGATTTAGCTAGATTTCATACATCTTGTGTTTAGGACATTGAGCTGAATTAAAAAACATATTTTTTGCTATTCGATAAAAGATGGCAGAGCGTATTTTGTCATAAATGAAATATTGAATATTTAATTAATTTTAATTTACAAAAAATGTAAATTAAAATTAATTAACTTATTAAATGATAAAATTCAAAGAAATATCATTTAGTTCCAAAACATAAAAAAAGTGATTGACTATTTTAAATTCCTCTGATATAATTCGATAGTTGACACCATAGACCTTTATCTCTAGACTATAGTAACTGACAATGAAAATTGACATTTGTCAACAACAACAAACATTAAATTGCATTCGTTTATTTTGAGATTTGATCTATTTTTTAAATGAATTTAAGAGAAACCACAGCAGAATTTTGATGTGAAGATTTTTAAAATGCCAAAACCAACTTGTGTTCAGTGCAGCTCGAACGACTCTTTGCTTTGGCGAAGCGCAGAGAACGGACAAATATGTAATGAGTGCCATTTATCCAACACGGCTAATAAAGAAATAAACGCAGATGTTGCTGCGATAAAAACTGAAAACGAAGATAAAGAAGACGCTGAGAGTAAGAATGAGAAACCGGAAGGTGAGACCACACCTGCTAAAGCAACGGGGAAAGGTACTCGAAAAAGTACGCGATCGACTAGGTAAGTAGTAACTAGGTAGTAACAGACAAGAGAACTTCATTTTTGTAAATATCTATGTGTCTCTCGCAGTTATACCCGCGTAGTTTCTGTTCCCGAGGGAATATCGTGTTAAAAAGTTTTAGAGTACAGTCTTTCGCTTTTATAAGTATTAAGTTTGGCCATGTTTTGCTTATATTTCCCGTTTGCTATCATAGACCTAACAAAAAATATATCGTCATCATAATCAGGCTATTAACGGCCAATTACATGGCTAGGCTTTCCTCCTTATAGGAAACATGAATTCATTTTATATAACATTTTTTAAATTTGATTTTCAATCAATCTAAAAACAGAAACATTTTACCGTAGGCGGCTAAAATAAACAAACTATTTAGCTAATATATATTTAGCAGATAAAACAATTTATAGAATTTTATAATTAAACTCAGGTACAAAGCTAAGACACCAGCTCCTGCACCTTCGAAGCCAGCAGCCCCTCGAGGTCGAGGCAGACGGAGCATCTTCAAGAGACAGCCGTTGAAAGCTCCTACAGCCACAGCCACTGTAGTTACAAGTGACTCTTTGTTTTTCAAGGTATGTGGATAAAATAAAATAAACAAAATCTTTATTCATAGGTATAATAATAAAACTGTATGGATTTATATCTAATGGTTTATACCATAGAATTTCTCCTCAAATTTCTAGTCAGCTCTGAACATGTCGCCAGTGACTGTGTAGTGTACAAATTGATATTGTAGTATAAAATATTTCTCAGCACACCCATTAAACCTGCACAGTTTGGCATGTTGTTTCTGCAAAACTAATTAGAAATTTGGCATGAATTATAAGTGACATTTGTCATATATTTAAAACCATCAGAGTGACAAAAACTAATTTATTTCAAACAACAATGTTCTTTTCACTAGAGTTAAAATATCTCTACATTCTTTGTAATTGTGAATGATTTTAACATAATAAAGAATTATACCTACATACCAGAATAGTATTAAAAAATACATGTTTTTGTTTATTTATTAAGACACAGCTTTTAAATTAAAGGTTTAATTTTTTTTTTTCATTAATATAATAGGCTTTACCACATAACCAATGGCGTAAGTTTTACTAATTTAAATAATTTTTACAACCAGGGTTCATACATGCAAGTTGGTGACATAGTATCTATGTTAGATGTTGATGGTGGCACATATTACGCTCAGATCAGAGGTTTCCTCACCGATCAGTACTGTGAGAAGAGTGCAGTTGTCACCTGGCTGTTGCCTACTAAGGCTAGCCCTCCCCCTGAGAAGGGATTTGATCCAGCTACATACATTATTGGTAATTGTTTTTAATACTGAATGATCGCAAGACAGGTAATATGTTAATGAAATTGATAACAAACTATTGAATTATTTACTTACTATTACTAGTTTAAATAAAAACCAGTCGGTTTTGCTGGTTCAGAGTGAAGTAGCCCCAAGCTTTTGTTTGCTCACAGATCAGGCATGACTAAGCCCGCCTCACATAATTTATATCCTCCTATAAGTTAGCTAGCCTAGGAGTGATCACTTTTAGTGATAAATTCGCCATTGTTGGTTACTTTGTTCATAAAAATTGTTAGGAGTTCATTTTATTTAACTCTTTGTTTTAAGGCCCAGAAGAAGATCTACCTCGAAAGCTGGAGTACATGGAGTTTGTCATGCATGCACCGTCAGATTACTATAAAGCGAGTAACAGTCCCTATCCACTCACAGACAATGAAGTGAACAATTACAATGGATTCATTTGGACAAGCCTTGAACCTAAAGATAGAACATAGCTTATTGCTAGGTATATGTTATATTTTAGGTATATGTTACTGTATTTACGTAATAAAATAATTTTGTTCAAATTATTGTTTCTTTGTGTATGTACATACTCTTAAAACATAAGTAAAGTATTAGTTAAAAATAAAATAACAAGTTGCAATATTGTCAAAATATACTACTAATGTTTATCTTGGGCTACTCGTCACTAGGTGGCGGTTACGTATTTCAAATTGTTCATAACTAGACTGCTATCATACAAAAAAATTATATAATTTATTATTATGTGTTCCGTTTGACGTCAGAAGTCCATTATGAAGAGTACATCGTCTTCTTCCGCTAGAATTCAAATCTTTTCCGTTCGATCCCACGTCACGCGAATTCTGCGAACTAATTCAAAAAGCAGGAACAAACGCCGCCATCTATTTTAAAATCATTGTTGCATTGTTCTTCAACTACGCATAACCGTTAGAATTTTTGTTAAAAATCTTTTGAGATATTAAAGTAAAAAGTATTTTTAACTAGCAGATTTTTTCCGTTACGTAAGTTTTGTGTACACGAAATGGAGGAAATACCCGCGTCATCGGAGATCGAGAAAGTTCGATCAGAAGATTCTTCTAGTGAGAATGAAAACTCGTCGGAAGCAACACCGCCACCGTCGAAAAGAAAACGCCGCAGCGCGGGGGACCGTAGCCGCTCAAGGACCCGCAGCCAGTCGGAAGAATTGGATCGCAGGTTTGAGTCGCTTACTCAACAATTGGTAAGTCAAGTTAATAATTTATTATGTGCTCAACTGCCAATGCAACAGAATTTACCAAATTCTACAGCTGTATCAGATCCATTTTCACGGTCCCCCGACAAGATCGACATTTCGAATTTAGCGGTTTCGATTAAAGAACCATCCGTTCAAAAAGCAAAACCAGATCGGATAAATAAAATATCTTCTATGCAAAGATTTAATACTGCAGATTGGAATGCGGTGCGATATAATGACGCGCAAAAGAAATATGTGGCGTCCCCAGCTTTTACAGAGTTGCATATTAATGAAGAGTTAAGGCGTTTTGAGGATTCTTATAGCTTAGTGAAATGGGTTAAAATGGAACGTAGTTTTGCGGCATTGTCAAACGCGTTTCTGGCTCAGAACGAGTTACTAAATGAGGCTTTACAATCAGTAATCGAATGGTCTTCTAAAGCTGGTACACAGATCTCTTCAATTGCATTGTATGAGAAGCTTAGACAGTTATTTGGCTCGGAGTCAAACTATAAAATTGTTTCGCATGATATCCTGCAGATTATATGCGGTAAACGTGCAGAAATTATAGAATTTCGTCGAAAACAACTTTTAAAAGAATTTAAAGACAAATTTATTCGTGAAGATTTAACAAAAATACCTCCTTCTGAAGAATATATTTTTAATTCTTTAAATTTAGCTCAATATTTGCAAAAAATTGGTGGTGTTGATAAACTTCAAAGGAGTCTTAAAACTCCCACGCATTCTCGGGTAGATTCGAAATCACCGTTACCGTCTACTTCGCGTGTCCTTAATTTTCGTCCGCAACAAATCAAGAATAAGCAGCGAAAGGACGGGAATAGAGATAGGGACTTTGCTAATAAGAAAAAGGGGGGACGAAAGGATACCCGTTCAAAAAATAGGAGAAAATGACTCGGTTACTTTTTCGGGCGGCTGTTTGAAAAAATTTCGAAACAAGTGGCTAATTTTCAAACCGCCCAAGATTATTTTAAAACTAATTTCGGGGGCCCGAATTCCTTTCAATTACGCCCCTCCGCTAGTCTTTCCAACCTTGAAAGTTCTGACAGAATATCGGACCCCAACCTCAGAGAATATGACTTTGGAAATTTTGAAAATGTTGAAAGCTCGGGTATTAGAACCAGCTCCTCCAACGGCATCCTTTATTTCCCCGCTTTTCATAATACCAAAAAGCGTTGGAAAAAACAGGGTGATATTCAATCTAAAAGCTTTGAACAAATTCATGATACCGAAGCGTTTTCATCTGTTTCACCACCATCAACTGCCAAAATTTTTACAACCCAAAGATTGGATGGTCAAGATCGATTTGAGTCAAGCTTATTATCATATCCCAATAAAGAAAGAGCATCGACGTTATCTGCGAATCAGTTACGAAGGTCGTTTGCTACAAATGACTTGTCTACCGTTTGGTCTAGCAGCCGCGCCAAGAATGTTTGTTTCCATAACAAATTGGACTGCACAAATATTACGCGACAAAGGACTTCGCCTAGTGGTATATCTGGACGATTACCTCATTGTTCACCAGTCAAAGGAAACTCTGAGAGCACACGTCCATATGGCAATAGATTTCTTAAGCAGTCTGGGCTGGTGTGTAAACCACGGGAAATCAGTCACAACACCGACGAGAGTTCTGGAGTATTTAGGAATAACATGGAACACGCAACAAAACTGCAAGTCTTTACCTCCAGAGAAAGTAGCGAGAATCCGTCAGAGTCTGCAGTCTCTCCTTGCAATCGGCAGTTGGACCCTCAAGCAAGCGCAACGCCTCTTAGGGTATCTCAACTTTGCGACCTTCATCACCCACCGGGGAAGGTTGCATTGCCGTGTTCTGCAACGTCACCACAAGTATCTACACCGAGGTTCACGAAAACTCATGCAATATCCGGAAGAGGTGCGTGTCGAACTACTTTGGTGGCTAGAGAATCTTTGTCAATCGACTCCAATTCACCAAGAGAGAAGTTTTACAAATTATCTTATAACAGATGCATCGGACATACAATGGGGTGCTCTTGTGAACAACGACATAGTGACGGGCTCATGGAGTCAACAACAGAGAAAGTTCCATTGCAACTTGAAAGAGATGTGGGCTGTGATTGCTGCAATCTCAGCCAAGGCCCTAATACTGAGAGATTCTACAGTAGTTTTACAAAGCGACAACAAAACAGTGATTTCATACATAAAAAACGAAGGAGGAACAAGGTCGAAAAGGCTTCTGGACTTGACAAAGGAGCTTTTCACTCTGACGGACAGCCTGAATATTGTACTTCTCCCTCATTACCTTCCGGGAGTGTACAATACCGAAGCCGACAATCTATCGCGCAATCGCGTGGGCTCGGAGTGGCATTTGCTAGAAGGAGCAACATCTCGAATTTTCAACGTATGGGGAACGCCAGTCATAGATCTGTTTGCGTCTCAAAGAGCTCACGTCGTTCAAAATAATGCATCTCTCGACTTGAGCGACTTGAACGCCTCCTTTCACGACGCGTTCAGCAAATTTTGGATGTACGATCTAGCTCGGATTTTTCCACCGCCCGGACTACTTCCTCGCGTCCTGCAACACCTAAACTCGGCAGCAGGCAAATACGTAATAGTGGCACCCAAGTGGAAGAAGCCCTTTTGGCGCCCGGATTTGAAAAGTCGTGCTCTAGCACGGCCTATAAAGATTCGAGATCTAGACAAGACACTAATAGACTCGACATCGGGGCGTCCACCAGCTTTCATCGAGTCGCTGAACTTGGAAGCGTGGCTTATTTTGGGTGGGACAGTTTAACGGAAAACTGGTCTGAAGAGGAGAAAAATCTTCTTTTATCTTGTTGGAGACCATCGACGCTTAAAACATATGCCCCCATTTGGAGAAAGTGGACAGATTGGTGTTTATTAAATAAAGTAAATTTTCGTTGTCCATTACCCAGTGAGGTGGCTAGATATTTGGCAAAATTGTATTTAGAAGAAAATTTAGCTTACCGTACCATACTCGTACATAAATCAGCTATAGCTTCTATTTGTGAAACAATTTCAAATATAAATATTTCATCAAATCATTTAGTTAAACACATTTTGAAAGCAGTCTCGTTAGCTATGCCCATACCTCCTAAAATCCCCATATGGGATGCAAGAATTCTCATTAAGTATTTACAGGAAACAAATCCTTGTCATAGTAACTTATATGAAGTATCAAAACGTACTGCTGCAATTCTTTTGCTATCATCTAGCCGTCGAGTTCATGATCTTACATTGCTACATTGTGATCCTCAACATTTTGTAGATAAGAATAATTGTATAACCTTGCACCCCGTTTTTGGTTCGAAGACAGATTCCGCTACATACCAGCAGTCAAGCTGGACTTTTACGTCCTGTCCAGTACAGAATACGAATCCTTTGTTTTGGCTCAGAACTTTAGTTAATGTGTCTAATAGTGTTAGAGGGTCTATGACAAATTTGTTTATTTCCACACGAGAACCATACAGACCAGTCTCTGCAACAGTTATTGGTGGTTGGGTTAAGAACCTTTTATTAGAGGCTGGCATTGAGGCTACGCCTGGTAGTTTCAGATCTGCAGTGTCGTCCTTAAACTGGGTTGAACATTATCCCGTAAATGATATTTTGTCCAAGGCAAATTGGCGTCATGAGAATACTTTTAGACGATTTTACCATAAGGAAATAGATTTTAAAAATATTGATTCAAATACTAAGTCCCTTTCTCAGTACTTTCTAGTTTAAAGAATCATATATTTAATCTCATAATAAATTATTAGTTTTTTTTTTCGAAACATGGTAATTTATATAATATACACATACTGATTATAGTTTTATTTTATTTGTTCTGTATTATCATACTTCTTTTGTTTTTAATTTCTAAAATTACAATATAAGAAATAAATTGTCTTAATCACATTGTTGCATTCTTTTTAGTACACGCCGCCAGGAGATAACAAACAGTTCTTCATAATGGACTTCTGACGTCAAACGGAACACATAATATGAAAATTTTACCTTGAAATAAAATTTGTATTATGTTTCCTAAGACGTCAAAAGTCCAGATGATGTCTTCCTGGGGCTATTATTCCTCAGGGACATCTTATTCCGACAATGATTTTAAAATAGATGGCGGCGTTTGTTCCTGCTTTTTGAATTAGTTCGCAGAATTCGCGTGACGTGGGATCGAACGGAAAAGATTTGAATTCTAGCGGAAGAAGACGATGTACTCTTCATAATGGACTTCTGACGTCTTAGGAAACATAATACAAATTTTATTTCAAGGTAAAATTTTCATATTTTATTCTTAAATTGGATACTTTTTTCTAGAAGTAAACCCTTTTTTATAATATACGTAAAAATACAAGTGATCAGCGTCTCTTTGTTAGTCTGCTGCATTTTTATCTGTGGCAAAAGGCAAAATATGAATATAGTCTGTGGTTTGTTTTTGTTCTACCGGTGAAGTGTTTTCTTTAATAATTTGTATTTTTATAATCTCAACAAATTAAAATACGCACCAGATAAGTGAATCGTAATCAAATTAGACGTTGGAATTATATTTGCGAAAAACGTGCAAAAATGAGTCGTAAAGAAGCTCTGTCGTCGTTTATTCAACAAATTCACGGCCGTCCCGTAGTCGTAAAACTTAACAGCGGAGTTGATTACAGAGGTAAACAAGTAAATAAAAACTCTTCTTAGCAAAACTACCTATTATTCCGTTTATTTACGTAATTACATTACTTTACAATTTCTTACATGTCAAAAGTAAGGTTAAGTTATTCTTTCATGTAAATATTTATTTCGTACTACTACGTTCTGTGTTTTGTGTGTTCTACGTAAACGACAAACTCGATGCGATGCAACACGATGCTACGCCACAGGCCACAACGCCCATTATGTCGCGTCGTCGTTGTGACACCCCGTAAACCTGCTTTGACTGTTCTCGCTGGGAATAGTTAACTTATAATTTCTATTCTGCCTGGATTCTTAAATATTGAGATAGTATTAAACTAAAAGGTATCAATGATCCGCCACTGCGTCTACCTTGAATTGAATTAATTATTATTTCTTATACAAAGCTAAGATACTTGGCATATATGGCATAATATAAACAGTTAAGTTCAATAACACCTGTTAGGTTACAGATTACAAATTCTGGGATTTGAGTCCTGGGTGAGACTTGGAAAATGATACTAGTGATACAGCTCATGTCTTGGAGAATATGTTAAGCTGTTGGTTCCAGCTAATATTATCCTCAAAAGAAGATTATTAAAAATTTAATATAATCACTCTTATTATTGTTCTGTAATAGAATAGGCGCATAGTCCTGTGATCCTGGGTGTATACTATGAAAATTTAAGAAAAGTTAAATTGGTGGTGTTCTTATCACTATCATTAACAACTGATAGTAATTGTTAATGAATAAAACATTATCACCCTGAGCCTACCAATCAGCATTGGAGCAACATGGTGGGTCTGTATGCAATATCATCTCTCCTACACAACGGGAGACCTGGCCCTGTGGGCTGTTAACAGCCTGATAATAAAAATGATGATGACACCCAACAACCATACATTATATACATTGTAAGAGTATATATAATGAGTAGCATGATAGGTCTAGGCTCCAAATCCCCACTCCTATAACCTGTGATGGCCTGGCGCTGTAGTAATCCATAAAAAGGGGTGATAATGATGTAAGTGAGCTAAATAAGTGATGGTGATGGTGGTGGTATTCTAAGATGGAAGCTGGCTAATTTGTTATGATGAAATCCACTCCCCTTTTGTTTTCTACATAACATCATACCAATGCTAAATTGTTTGGTGTTATTTCGGCATATTCAGTATGGTTGAAGTCTCCCACTAGCCAAAGTACACGTAGTTACACATGAACATGCTATGAATAGCATTAAGAGTCGAGTTAATTTTTTAAAATAAGTGAAGTATGTAGTCTCAGACATGCAGGCTTCTGAATTATTAAACATTTGCACAGTGACATCAGCAGGCAGTAAGCAGTTCTCAACAACATTGTGTATATTTATTATTGAAGTAAGGCCAAACTTTATTGCCTGTCCATTAGCTGCTACGATGTACATAAATTACATTATTGTGGCTTGAAAGTGACTTATGTGAAGATTATGATAATTACTGTCCCAAGTTTGTTTTACAAATTAGTCAAAAATAATATTGCTATAATTGGTTATTAGTAATACTATGATATGGCTATTACTTGATTTTTCTTATTAGTTTTATTTTTATGGCTTTGCTCTTTACAGAATATGAACTTTTATTTAATTACATCTATCCTGGTGTGTTTTAAGTTAAACTTGACCTACTTTCCAGTTTTCCCATGAGCTGAAATTATGTGTATGTTCGTGTGTATATGGGACACAAAGGATCCAAAATAATTTAGTTGGGACTATTTGCCCCCTGGTTCTCTTGCAATAATGAAATCCATGAATACCTGAAAATTCCAGCATTCTGTGAGGAAATTCGAAAGTACTGTAGAAAGCACAAAAAACGTAGAATGAATGTAGTAGAGTGATGGCTCTGCTATCCGGAACAGCTCAAACAAACCTACAGTTTATTTACTGATTGTAAAATTATATAATTTATTATTTTATTCTTAAATTGGATACTTTTTTCTAGAAGTAAACCCTTTTTTATAATATACGTAAAAATACAAGCGATCAGCGTCTCTTTGTTAGTCGGCTGCATTTTTTATCTGTGGCAAAAGGCAAAATATGAATATAGTCTGTGGTTTGTTTTTGTTCTGCCGGTGAAGTGTTTTCTTTAAAAAATTTTATTTTTATAATCTCAACAAATTAAAATACCTACCAGATAAGTGAATCGTAATCAGATTAGACGTTGGAATTATATTTGCGAAAAACGTGCAAAAATGAGTCGTAAAGAGGCTCTGTCGTCGTTTATTCAACAAATTCACGGCCGTCCCGTAGTCGTAAAACTTAACAGCGGAGTTGATTACAGAGGTAAACAAGTAAATAAAAACTCTTCTTAGAAAACTACTTATTACACAAAACCATATTATTCCGTTTATTTACGTAATTACATTACTTTACAATTTCTTACATGTCAAAAGTAAGGTTAAGTTATTCTTTCATGTAAATATTTATTTCGTGCTACTACGTTCTGTGTTTTGTGTGTTCTACGTAAACGACAAACTCGATGCGATGCAACACGATGCTACGCCACAGGCCACAGCGCCCATTATGTCGCGTCGTCGTTGTGACACCCCGTAAATCTGCTTTCACTGTTCTCGCTGGGAATAGTTAACTTATAATTTCTATTCTGCCTGGATTCATAAATATTGAGATAGTATTAAACTAAAAGGGATCAATGATCCGCCACTGCGTCTCCCTTGAATTGAATTAATCATTATTTCTTATACAAAGATATGGCATAACATAAACAGTTAAGTTCAATAACACCTGTTAGGTTACAGATTACAAATTCTGGGATTTGAGTCCTGGGTGAGACTTGGAAAATGATACTAGTGATACAGCTCATGTCTTGGAGAATATGTTAAGCTGTTGGTTCCAGCTAATATTATCCTCAAAAGGAGATTATTAAAAATTTAATATAACCACTCTTATTATTGCTCTGTGATAGAATAGGCGCATAGTCCTGTGATCCTGGGTGTATGGTATGAAATTTTAAGAAAAGTTAAATTGGTGGTGTTACTTATCACTATCATTAACAACTGATAGTAATTGTTAATGAATAAAACATTATCACCCAGAGCCTACCAATCAGCATTTGAGCAGCATGGTGAGTCTCCATGCAATATCATCTCTCCTACACAACGGGAGGCCTGGCCCTGTTGGCTGTTAATAGCCTGATAATAAAGATGATGATGACACCCAACAACCATACATTATATACATTGTAAGAGTGTATATATATATATTATATATATATATATATTATATATATATATATTATATATATATATATACTGAGTAGCACGGTCTAGGCTCCAAATCCACTCTTATAACCTACTGCTATGGCGCCTGGCACTGTAGTAATCCATAAAAAGGGGTGATAATGATGTAAGTGAGCTAAATAAGTGATGGTGATGGTGGTGGTATTCTAAGATGGAAGCTGGCTAATTTGTTATGATGAAATCCACGCCCCTTTTGTTTTCTACATAACATCATACCAATGCTAAATCGTTTGGTGTTATGTCGGCATATTCTGTATGGTTGAAGTCTCCCACTAGCCAAAGTACACATAGTTACACATGAACATGCTATGAATAGCATTAAGAGTCGAGTTAATTTTTTAAAATAAGTGAAGTATGTAGTCTCAGACATGCAGGCTTCTGAATTATTAAACATTTGCACAGTGACATCAGCAGGCAGTAGGCAGTTCTCAACAACATTGTGTATATTTATTATTGAAGTAAGGCCAAACTTTATTGCCTGTCCATTAGCTGCTACGATGTACATCAATTACATTATTGTGGCTTGAAAGTGACTTATGTGAAGATTATGATAATTACTGTCCCAAGTTTGTTTTACAAATTAGTCAAAAATAATATTGCTATAATTGGTTATTAGTAAAACTATGATATAGCTATAACTTGAGTTTTCTTATTATATTTATTTTTATGGCTCTGCTTTTTTTAGAATATGAACTTTTATTTAATTTCATCTATCCTTGTGTGTTTTAAGTTAAACTTGACCTACTTTCCAGTTTTCCCATGAGCTGAAATTATGTGTATGTTTGTGTGTATATGGGACACAAAGGATCCAAAATAATTTAGTTGGGACTATTTGCCCCCTGGTTCTCTTGCAATAATGAAATCCGTGAATACCTGAAAATTCCAGCATTCTGTGAGGAAATCGGAAAGTACTGTAGAAAGCACAAAAAACGTACAATGAATGTAGTAGAGTGATGGCTCTGCTATCCGGAACAGCTCAAACAAACCTACAGTTTATTTACTGATTGTAGATACAATGACGACCTCCGTTGCACAGTGGTATGCATGGTGGATTTATTAGATGGAGGTCCTGGGTTCGATTCCCGGCGGGGCAGATTGAGATTGTTCTTTATTTGTCTTGGTCTGGCTGGAGGGAGGCTTTCGCCGTGGCTAATTACCACCCTACCGACAAAGACTACCACCAAGCGATTTAGCGTTCCGGTACGATGTCGTGTAGAAACTGATAGGGGTATGGATTTTCATCCTACTCCTAACATGTTAGCCCGCCTCCATCTTCGACTGTATCATCACTTAACATCAGGTGAGATAGCTGATGCTGGAATATAGCCATAGGAATTCCACAATAAAATGATACAACGCTGGCAAGTTTGAGCTTGTATGGTCTTGATGAGTAGATAACCTCTTCCTAAATACTATTGCAAAATAAAAGCTTTTAATTTTAATTTATACTTTTTGAAGAAAGTAATGAAATTATTGAGAAATGAATGTAACCTAATCTTAGATTTAAACCAATCAATCAATTAAGTTGCACCACATAAAACTAATTAGCAGTTTAAAGTTAAATTCAAAATGTCTGTTATACAAATGAACACAACATATAGCTTATTTCAACTGTTATAAACAACATGGAAGGGCTTTATAATCTATAAGGATGTTCATTAATCTATTATAAAATAATTAGTACATTCACCTTGGCCCTGCAGCAAATATTCACTGTAATCCATCACAAGCTAAGCACTTGTATACTAAACTATACTGATTTTACACAGCTGTGTTTATCTCACATTAAACTCAAACCAAGGTTTCACTTACAAGTGTTTGTCCACTAATAGGGCCGCAGTTTGTATGGTCGTTTAAACCTGAATTATGTATGGAATGTTGTATTGTGCGACGGCCTCCGTGGCGCAGTGGTATGCGCGGTGGATTTATAAGACGGAGGTCCTGGGTACGTCTTGGTCTGGCTGGTGGGAGGCTTTCGCCGTGGCTAGTTATCACCCTACCGACAAAGACGTACCGCCAAGCGATTTAGCGTACCGGTACGATGTCGTGTAGAAACCGAAAGGGGTTTGGATTTCATCATACTCTTAGCCCCCATCCATCTTAGATTGCATCAACACGTAACATCATGTGTGATAACAGTCAAGGGCAGACTTGTAGTAGATAAACAAAAAACTAGATGACCCGGCAAACATTGTTTTGCCATGTATATTATTTCTAGGAATCATTTAAAAAAAAATAGGGGTTTATCGTAAAGGTGTGACAATTTAGGGGTGTATTTTTGTATGCTGTATCATAAAAAATAAATACGATAAATTTTGTCTAAAAAATAAAAAATATCTAGGGATGGTATCCTTAACATTTAGGGAGATCAAAAATAGATGTCCGATTCTCAGATCTTAACCGATATGCACACAAAATTTCACGAAAATCGGTCGTGCCATTTCGGAGGAGTTTAATTACAAACACTGTGACATAAGAAATTTTATATATTAGTTAACAAGGTTAGCTTAAAAAATAAAAAGGTACATAATATGACTATACATTTTAACACTAAACAATAATATTAAAGTAACAATAATAATTTTAGATTATTGTATTGTACAGAACTGACACATTTACAAATCCGTCGCGCGTACCTGCGCACTACAGACTTGTAACTGACTCTAAATAAGGTATTATTTGTATATGGTCTGGCCATTTCTGCGCCCCATGCCTGGGCACCGCTGGCGCTGCCCTATTAACGGCACTGGTAGCAATACATAATATTACATATAGATTTAATTATCAATACAAAGCTTCTGATATTTAAATTGCATTTATTCATAGACCACTACAATGTGGACAAATGTATTGAGGTAACCGGAAGAAATTCATAAATTACCCATGAAAAAATTAAATCAATCATATAAAAATCAACCACATCTGTTCTTTTTGTTTAAAAGCTATAATGCCCCAGACAGACATAATAAACTTATAACAAACTTTTTTGTGTTGGGGATTTAATACAATTTTTTTTATATCAGGGATTGCAAATTTAAGGATTTTTAGGTAAATGATGATAGTTTAGAAAAATGTTCATCATCATCATCATTATCAGCCTATTAACAGCCTACTAAAGGGCCAGGCAACCCTCATGGTATATATGGCATGGACCCACAACACCATCCTAATTTAGATAGGCAGGCTTAGAATTTCATATTTTATTTGTTTTTGATTGAAGATAATTTTTATTTTAAGCAATACATTTTTTTGTTTCAGGGGTGTTAGCCTGCTTGGATGGGTACATGAACATAGCGCTGGAACAAACAGAGGAATATGTGAATGGACAACTAAAAAACAAATATGGCGACGCATTCATCAGGGGCAACAACGTTCTGTACATAAGCACGCAAAAGAGAAGGATATAGTATTTAAGAAATTAATATTGTAGTCAATGCACACTCAAAGAAAAAAAATGTTACGAGTGATTCTAAAAATTAAAAATAAATCTTATATGAGATCATATTTTATTCTGTAAAATCTATATTGTCTTTGCCTAATAATTCCTCCCAGGTTTAAGCAAATATTAGGAACTAATCTTGCAATAAAATATAGCTTTCCCAAAGTTCTTTTAAGAAACTGTCAGAACTATTTTTTTTTTTTTTTTTTTTTTTTTTTTTTTTTTTTTCTCTCCTCTATTATGCAATCAGCCACAACAGCTATAAGCAAATTTGTTGAGGGACTAATGATATTTGTAGCTGGTCTTCCATTGAAGGCCATGCCACTTTCTTAATTTCTAATGTGTGCAATGTCATTTTATTTGTTTTAAGAGTCCCATATAAAGGCGCGTTTTAGCCTTCTCACGCTTATCGGGTCTCTGAGGGATGTAGCCAGTTTATTGCGATGGGTGGCAATGCGATTTTCATAGCTCATTGATCTGAGTTCAACTTCTTCTTTTATAGTTTTCATGCCCAGATACTCATGCAGCTCAGAAGTCTTAGTGAACCATGGGGCATTTGTGACAGTTTTAAAAACTTTATTTTGAAATCTTTGCAGTATTTCAAGATTTGAGTTCTTGGCTGTTCCCCACAGTTCAATTCCGTAGGTCCACACAGGTTTAATTATTGTTTTGTAAATAAGCAATTTGTTGTTAAGCGACACATGCGAATATCTTGCCATGAGCCAGTTAAGTTTTCTGAATCTCTCATTTAGTTCATCACGTTTCTTTGTTATGTGGGTTCTCCATGTTTGTTTTCTATCCAAGTGGATGCCAAGATATTTCGCTGTATCGCTTTGAGGAATGACATCGGTTCCTAGTGTGACAGGGCTACAAGCTTCTTTACGTAGGGTGAAGGTCACATGTGTTGATTTAGTTGAGCTAGCTTTGATACGCCATTTAGCCATCCATGAATTAATTTTGTTTAAATGGTTTTGTAAAATATTTGAAGCCATATTTGCGTCTTTGTTGTTGCACAATACAGCAGTATCGTCAGCGAATGTAGCGGTGAGTACACTGTTCGATACTGGGATATCAGCAGTGTATAAGAGATAGAGGGTTGGTCCTAAAACGGATCCCTGAGGAACACCTGCTTTAATATCATGAAAATTCGAGTATGCGTCATTAGCTTTTACACGAAATATTCTCTGACCGACATATGACTTTAACAACAAGAAAAAACTGTGTGGAAGATAATTTTTAGCTTTAAAGAGCAATCCGCTGTGCCAGACCTTGTCGAAAGCCTGTTGTACGTCCAAAAATACAGCAGAGCAATATTCTTTACTTTCCAAGGCGTTTCGAATTTGTTTGACTACTCTGTGCACTTGTTCCACAGTAGAGTGTCCGCTCCTAAATCCAAATTGGTGCTGAGGAATAATTTCTCTGTCGTGAAGTATAGTTTTAAATCTAGATAAAGCTATCTTTTCGAATACCTTCGACAGTGTTGGCAATAGGCTAATTGGTCTATAGGATGTAACCAAATGCGGTGGCTTTCCAGGTTTTGGTATCATAATAATTTCCGAGATTTTCCAAATATTTGGGTAGTGTGATGTTCTTAAGATCCCATTAAATAGTTGAGTTATAAACACGATTGCTTTTTTTGGGAGTTGTCGTAATAGTTCAGGCGTTATTAGACAAAATCCTGGTGCTTTGTTAAGGTCAAGCTCGTTTATTGTTCTGTAAACCTCCTTAGGAGAGCAGCTCTTTATCGGTAAGCTAAGTTGTAAATCACTGTCCAGAAACTCATTGATTTCTTTTTCCGTGTCTGAGTCGCCGATGTTTGGCGTAAATACTTCACTAAGAAACTGAGCAAAAGCTTCTGCGCGTTCACTATCTGTCCTCGCCCAAGTACCATTTTCTAGTTTTAGTGGATGTCGTGTATTAGTAGGTGCATCTTTGTTTGTCTTCACGGCCCTGTAAAGTGAATACTCATTGTTCGCCGACGCAGACAGATTTACCAATTTTTGTTGTAATGTATCGTTTTCTATCTCTTTTAAATATAATGTTAGATTTACTGCTGCTTGTTTAAACGCCCTTTTGTCCGACGGATGACGGCTGTTATGCCAGACTCTTCTAAGTCTTCTTTTCTCTAAGACCCTGCCTTTGATGTCTTTGGGCAAGTTAGCACTGCCTGGCCTGTTACTTATATCTGGAGTAGTAATCCACGCTGCAAACTGTATTATGCGCGTTATGGTTTCGGCTGCTTCATCAATGTCATCGTTTGTTTTGAGTGCAATTTTTAGTGATAGATTAGTATCGATAAATTCTCTGAAGGCATGCCAATCTGTTTGTTTATTGTACAGATATTCTTTAGAGGGCCTTTTGATTATAGTTGTACTAATTGTACCTACTACTGGTGTATGGTCAGAGCTGCTGTCATGGCAGCTATCTACACTGACGTACAAATGTGATAGCCCTTTGTATACAAAGAAGTCTAAGAGGTCCGGTACTTTGTTGGGATCTGTAGGCCAGTATGTTGGTTCGCCCGTGCTTAAAATATGCAACCTGTTTTTAATTATGCTAGAATTGAGTTCTCTGCCTCGAGGAAGCGTCAGGCGTGATCCCCATTGCACATTTTTGGCATTCCAGTCCCCACCACAGATGAATCTATGTCCGAGCGTTCTAAAATAGTCTGAGAATTGGTTCTCTTTAGGGTTTGGTTTAGGGGGGCAATAAATAGCAGAAAGAGTAAGTGAACCTTGACTATCGTTGAGTGAAATGGTTGTAGCTTGTAAGTGGGGTGTTTGGTACTCTTCTAAGATGTCATGTTTCAAAGATTTCCTTACGATTATAGCTGTTCCAGCATGAGCAGTTCCGTCTGGATGTCGGAACTATTTAAATAAAATTAATTTCCTTTGTTGAGTGTGCATTGACAAAAACTAAGATAATTTTGTACTTTTAAAAATATAAAATAAAGTCTTACTTCTATGTATAAATTCAGTGGTTTTAAATTTTACTTTCAATTCATATAATATAATAATCTAATCTCAAAATAAATTCAAACAAATCCTAAACACTATTAGAATTTTCAATTAAAGCAGACATAGACATCTGCTTTAATTGACTGCAATTACACCTGGAAGTGGGCCAACTTGTTAGGAATAGGATGACATTCTCACCCCTGTCGGTTTTTACAAGATATCGTACCGGAACGCTAAAGCGCTTGGCCTCCCACTGGCTAGACATGGATCAATTTAGAAAATCTTAATCGGCCCAGCCGGGAATCGAATCCCGAACCTCCGTCTTACAAATCCAATGCGCCACAGAGGCCGTAAAAACAAAGAATTAATAATTGATTTATTTTAATGGTCGCTTATAAACTCCACAAATCTATTTTACGATGCACTCTAAAAACCTTATATTTCATCGCGAAACTGGATCGTCCTCGGGAGATGTTGATTCTATAATTTTAAGCAATTTTTCTTTTCTTATATATTTTTTAGACAGGTAACTATGTTCTGTAAGCTATATGACTATAACACTTACACAGCCATTAATCATCAATAAGGTATATTATTATTATAATTATTTCGAGTAAGGCAAGTAAGTATCTTCATTTTTATCAGCTCCATCATACGTGTATGAAAACTTAACGTCGCTGTATTCCTGAAAGAAAACAAATATGATCAATTGCGAATTTTTACTTATTTTTTTGAACTGAAACACGTAATTTTACAAGAAAATTTGTAGAATTAATAAATACCAAGAATGAGTAAAGCTGCTCTGGCAACATCTTTCCAAATTTAGCTGGGCAGAGAGAATAACATGAACAGAGGAGGTGAGTGTTGACGTGCGTCTCTAAGGGTCTTTTAGACCTACACAATTAGTGTCAATAATCTCGGACTCTTTACGGAATTTTTCTCTGCCATGCAATGTACCCGGCACCCGCACAGTGAATCAAGTGAATGATGATATATTTGTCTCTTATTAAATTTATTTTGTTGAAATTAAATGTCACAACTTACAAGAGTAAAATAAAGAAAGTGGACAAGAAAACACATATCTTTAAGAGATATTTAACAGTGAACATTAGCGGTGGGAGAAGATTAAAGAATGACGAATTGATACAAGAAATAAAAGAAGGAAACCGTATACCTGTCTGTGAATAAAATAATATACTACATACCTACTTATAATAATTTTTGCGGTGTCTCTAGTAGTACTTGTAAATAAATAGATAATATCAAAGCACATCGAAATGCGAACTATGAAATTTAAAAAGAAGGTATCGTTAAAATCGGTTCAGTATTAACCGAAACAGGTGAACTTTTTTTTTTCTTATATTATTTATCCGTTTGTATCCTACCTTATCACTTGACGGTCCTCTGCCGTTACCAAAAGCAGCGATCAGTTTTTCTCCTCTGTAGCCATATTTTCTGTTATATTCCGCCCTGTCATATTTACCAGCATCAGGGTTGAAAGGTATATCCACTTTATAGTTCAGAATCCTTGGATTAAACAAGGGCGCCCAAAAACTCGAAAAAGGCAAACACTCGTAGCAAACCAGTGTTGCTACCACAAAAAATACTTTTATCAACATTGTTTTTTTTAAATTCAATTTTTAACTAAAAAGAGGTTTTAATTATACGAGCGGTTGTATAGGAATGATTGGTAGCAGGAAATACATGCGTTTTAGACTCGTAAATGATATATGGTAAATATACGGTGTATTACAGTTTACGCGAACAAATAAGTTTTGTTGAACGCGCTAAGAGGTTTCAAGGATTAGCGTAAAGGTCTTTTTGTTTTCTTAAGGTCCAACGGAACGGATTAATTAAGCAGATAATTGTAATTAACTATAGTTTAAAAGCATCCTTAATTAAAGAACAGGAGAAAATATGTATGAAAAGAATTAAATTTTTTTTAAGTATTTTTTGCTATGGTAAAGGTACTTACTCATATAAAAAGCGAGCTCCGGGTAGGTAGATATGAAATTCTGAAGGCATCCGCGCGGTGAATTTATAAGACGAAAGTTCAAAGTTCGGGTTACGGCTGGGCGGATAGAGATGTCCTAGTGGAAGGCTTCGATCGTGGCTAGTTACCACCCTGGCGACTTAGACATATCACCAAGACATTTAGCGTTCTTATCGTTTTCTTTTTAGATTGCATCATTACTTACTACCTGGTGTGCTTAAAGACAAAGGCAAACTTGTCTAAAAAAGAAAAAAGAAATGAGCACAGAGGAGAGCTAAAATATTCTGTAATCTTATTTTCTCGGCGGTTTAATCTGTGTATTTCTTGTCGTGAAGGATGTTCGTTTCATCGAGTTTCAAATTAAAACATTTTTAAAGAAGTTACTCCAAAAATTAAACACCAACCAGCTACAGAAAAATCGACACTTGTAGTTAATTCAGATTAAAATAAATAAAATTTCTAAAATAAAAGTAGCCTCAGTTACAGTACGACATTACTGTAAAGTCCGGTTAAAATAGGTCCAGCTGTCACAGATTAGGCGGAACTAACAGACAGGTAGACAAAAATTTCAAAAATAGTTTTTTGATGTCTCATATAAACTTTTATTACAACCAGACACGTTAATTTTATTTATGTGTACAGAATTGTTTCCCACGCGGGCAAAGTCACGGGCGTCCGCTATTGAAGAAATATTTGTAAGTATCGAAAGTGCCCAATGCAGTCGAGTGTGAATATAGTCGAGGTCGGACATAAGAGTCACTTCCGAGTAATTGCCCTAATTTGAAAGTCACTACCACATTGTACATTTAAAGAACCTCGGTTTTCAATCTGTCCAGACTTTACTGACGTCCATAAAGTAGAATATTTTGTCATTTTTAGGGGTCGACAAATGACAAAAAATAAGCCGGACGGAACCGAACGGTTCGATAAATCTGTGTGTCTGACCGTCTGGATGCCACACTCACAGCCAATTTTTTTATAATCTACTAGCAGTCGCCCGCGACTTCGTCCGCGTGAAAACCTATAATCTTTTAATTTTAAAGACAGACTTTCATATAAAGTGGTCTTTTCCCGCTCCTCTCTAAATTTAATTTTTATAGTTTCCCATGAAACAATATCCTTCGTCCTGTCCCGTGTACTAAAGATCTACATTTTTGTTAAACATTGTACTATATTACAGTACATTAATATATATTTATGGCAAGCTGATGTGTATAGCTTTTAATAGTCTATTTCACTTTTAAATCTAGCTTTCATAATAAACAAAATAATTTACAATCCGACATGCAGATCTAGAGATTAGCCCGTTTAAACAAACGAATAAACTTTTTCGTATATTATATAAATATGCCAAATAAATTGAAAGAGAAGATCAAAAATCGAATTCTCAAAAAATATCAGTACCAAAATGTTGACCCCTATTCAGCACGTATAACATAACACGGAGGAAGTCAACTCTATCTGGACGATATAGCGGCATTGTAATGTTTGTTAGAAATTTTGTAATCTTTCCGAATCTATTTAACTAATTAACATACTGTAAAAGGCAAATCTTATCTCTATAATATCCTTGTGATTATTAAATAATTTATTTTGATAAGGATTTACGTTTAGTTCTATAAACAATGACGTAAACTTAAGCATATGAATTAAATGATTTATTACAGAGTCGCACTTTTTAGAAATTTTGTAATATCTCCGAAACTATATAACTAATTAACATACTGTAAAAGGCAAATCTTATCTCTATAATATCCTTGTGATTATTAAATAATTGATTTTGATAAGGATTTAAGTTTAGTTCTATAAATAATGACGTAAACGTAAGCATATGAATTAAATGATTTTTTAAAACACAAAAAGTTATATATCTGCCAAAATATAAAAGATAGATATATGCTATCACGGACATTTTTGTAAATTTTTTTAAGATGCATAAAGTTGCAATGTTTTCAATTATATCCAATATCTAAGGCAGCGTATGCGCATAAAGCTAAATTTAATAAATTTCACGGTCCGACTCGCGCGACAAAAACTGTGATAACTTGGGGAATGTATACAATACAAATATAAAATAAATAGCCTATAACAAACGTTTTAACGCTTTTTTATTTTTCAAAAATATGTCGTGTTACTATTTTTACTATTTTTGAAATGCAATGTCGTGGTGTTATGTTTCAGCTCCGGATCTTGTTGTTCCAAAGAAAAATTAGCCCCGACAGAGTTTTGTTTACAAACTTTCAAATTACCTTCTTTATAATTATTACTAATTACATGAGTTGCATCATACACTACATAGCATCAGCCTTTCCCGGGGTAGCAGGTCAATACAATTTGCAACACATAATTTGAGTGCTTCCATTCATTAATCCTTTTACAAAGTTTTAACGCTTCTGCCTTATTTAATTCCCAATTTGGTCCAGGAAAGAACATTCACCGCCTAAAATTTCTTTTGTTAATTTTCTTTCATCCATTCTCTCTACATGCCCAAACCATCTAAGCATTCCTTTCTCTATTTTAGTCACTACATCTTCTTTTACACCACACTGTTCTTTTGTTATACGATTGTTAACTCTGTCACTCAGTTTTATTCCGCACATACTTTACGTACATACTTTAAATATACATAACATACATTATCGAACCTTTTTTGGCTTCTAGGAGAATGGTCTCACTAAATTTGGCTAGCGGCAGACTTTAGCCGTGGCTAGTTACCGCCCTATCGACAAAGACGTACCGCCAAGCGAATTAGTAATAGAAACCGAAGTGGTGTGGATATTATCCTACTTTTAGTAGCCCACTTCCAAATTAAATTGCATCATCTGTTACTATCAGGTATGATTGCAGTCAAGCCAACGTGTAGTAAATAAAAAAATAGTAACCAAATTAGGGAAAGCATAAAGGAAATTGTATCATCACGAAATTTTCAAAAATTGTGAACTTTACTCTATTGACTTGACTGCAAACAGCTGGGCACAGCTAGTTCCATATTCTTTTGTGAGTGTGTATGTTAGTTACCTCTTCACAACTAAACGACTGGAGCGATTTTAACAAAATTTGGTATGAAGTTTTTGACGATCTCCGTGGCGTAGTGGTATGCGCGGTAGATTTATAAGACAGAGATCCTGGGTTCGATTCCTGGCGGGGCTGATTGACATTTTTCTTAATTTGTCTTGGTCTGGCTGATGGGAGGCTTTCGCCATGGCTAGTTACCACCCTACCGACAAAGACGTATCGTCAAGCGATTTAGCGTTCCAGCACGATGTTGTGTAGAAACCGAAAGGGGTGTGGATTTTCGTCCCACTCTTAACAAGTTAGCCCGCTTTCATCTTAGACTGCGTCATCACTTAACATCAGGTGTGATACCAGTCAAGGGCCAACTTTTTCTTTTTTTATTATTATCTAAAAAATTTTAAGGGAAAATTCAACATGAATATGTCAGCCCCATCGTATCCTAATTTACAATCACAATGATTAAATATAAACAAAAAAACAAAAGTTAGGTACGTCGGAGCTTGTAACTTAAACTATACAATTAAAGCAGCAAAAACATAAAAATATACATGAAACAAGGGCCAACTTGTAGTCGAAAAAAAACCCTTGATTAACACAGACTACTTTTATCCCGAAAATTTTACGGGAACGGGAAATAAGCGGATAAAATCGCGGCCGTCCTTTAGTTGTAGAGTAAAATATTATTGTATATTTATATAGAAGTGAAACGTTAATTTTTATTCGTCATTTAACCTTGGCCATAAAAAGCTTAATAAATATCAAATTAATAATGTTAATTTTGGGTACAGGAAACGTTCAAACGTATCAAGTTTTAATAAGATTTAAGATTATGATTGTAATATTATTGTAGGCATATTTTTGTCGGTGTTACGTTATATTTTATAATCATGATATATACCTATTTATATTCTTATGTAAGTGTTGTTTTTCCGTCTGTGCGTAGGTACATGCCAATGTAAAAAATCGACCACCACAAAGGCTTATATATATAATTACGTATAGTGGAGCCCTTTTGATATATGTACTTTATAAGATCCTGCGGTAAATTTTCATAAAAGTTCATTAATTTCTTAATTATGATTTTTTATAACTACTGAAAAATCATAGATCTATAGATAGATAGAAATTTCCTCCACTTTAACGAGCTTTTTTTAAAATTGCTTAAATTTTAATATTTTTTAAGTTATTAATAAAAAACGAAATATAATTTTTTTTTCATCTTATTTTGTTAATAACAATTGCAATTTTTAACCTGCACCAAAATCCTTCAAAAACATTTTTCTAGAGGTGATTCCGAATCGAATGAGCCATTGCTCATATTTTTAAGACCTTTATCTCTATTTTTCACGTTTTTGAACTTGTTGATTAGAAAAGAGCAAACTTCAGATTCATTGAAGTCAAAATCAGAAAATTTTGGAGTCATATTATTAAATTATACACTGTTGAAACTCATGTCACTGTTGTCGAAGTAGGTATACCCGACTAGTATGTATGACTGTATGTAGTATGAGTTCTAAACTAGTCGGACATTCTCCGACAACAGTCATGTGAGTTCCAGCCGTTTTTAATTGAAGATGGAAAATACTCGCAATAGCTTAAATTCTTTGGTGTCAGTACCTTTTGGAACGAAGTTTCTTATCGCGCGTTGTGAAAGGGGGCTAGACGGAAAAAATTCGTACTAAAAGTTGACACGACACTTTTTGATCAAAGGATCTTGCCGCCGCCTTTGATGTGTGTGCGCGTGAGCGGAGGGGGCGCCCGCGCTGTATGCTGTCTCGCGCTCTCGCGGCGCCCTCTGGTGTTTCGGTGTACAACAACAAATATTATTATTACTTAAAAAAAAATTTATTACAATTCCTTCACTAATTAATCGAAAGGAACTTCGTTCCATCCGGGTGTCCCTTGACACCTCTCAACTTTTTTTTTTTATCGATGGGAAATGCCCTTACGCATCCCTCCAGAAAGATTTCCTTCCGAAGGGTATGTGGAACTCGCCAGTCAATCCGGAATACCCACTAAAACCCAGCGGCACCCGACCGCGCCTTAAGGTGAAACGTCACAGGTTCGCGATTGCAAGCTACGGTGACGTCTCGATGTTTGCTCTCAGGTGTTCTTTGCCTCCTAAGTGTGCTAAATACACAGTATTCTTAATTTATAACGATCTTGAAGTCAGCACCTAGACCTACAAAGAGATCCAAGAATTTAATGCAGGTCGATTAAATTAAAAGAAACAAAAATTCCATGCGCAGTCGCTAGCGTCCGCTAACAACTTGCTACGCATAATTTATTATCTAGATTTCCTATAGGTAGGTACCTACTTCATTTTAGATTCGATTAGATTAATTTAATTTCCTAAAAATCTTTAAAACGTCGTCTATGTACATTAAGAATATGGGGATATAATAAAATATGCCTAAGTTTTTTGGTACGAATTTATTTTTAATTAAAATATTTACATTTTTATACGCAATAAATTCTTATTCGTCTAAAAAAAATTAGTGTAGTGTTTACACCATTTTTTATTTAAATTAAATTGCTTTGTAAAATCACAAAAAAAATGAACTATTAGGTATTTAGTGGATGCCTTCAAGAGGGGAATAAGATTTATACTGGAAAAGTTCGGGGCCTCCGTAGCCATATAGCAGCTTTCCTTTGCCATTTTCGTCGTAGTATGGATACCGGTATTTTGGTCTGAAAACAAAAACGTAATATCATTAAGGTACTATTTTCTAAATGATAAAGGAGATGTAGTGACTAAGATCGAGAAAAGTATGCTGAAATGGTTTGGTCACGAGAGAATGAATGAAAGGAGACTTACGATTACGAAAGGAACTTATCAGGCGAGAGTGAATGGATGGAGTGAATGAATACGACAAGTATAAAAGGTTTAATGAAATTTGAAGAACCGAGAGAAGTATGCAAGGATTATGACAAGTGAGGAGATCCGCAGAAGAACCAAAGTAACGGTTATAACTCTGAAATTTGAAGAACCGAGAGAAATATGCAAGGATTATGACAAGTGGAAAGACGTGGTTCCTTTCCACCCTTATGGAAAATAAGAAGCCCGAATAAAATATCAAGAGGATGAATTACGATTAAGTAATTAAAATAGTTTTAGACAAGATCTAGTAAAAAGTTAGTCTAGCTAGATCCTTAACCACTAGGTTTCCATCGCCCGCTGAGTATTTTTGAGCCTTTCTTTTAGGCCCATAGATACTTAGTTCTTTCCGTCTGAAGTTAAATACTAATATTCATATATGTTTTACCTCTCAAAGTATTGGAAGTTAGGAGCCCGTGGCTGTGGGACTGTGGACTCTGCAGCGATCAGCATGGACAGGATCACGACGAGCTGAAATACATTCTGCATTTATACTGCATTTTGTACAAAAACCACACATCCGCCTTGGAGCAGCGAGGTGGGTCTAAGTACTAGGTAGTAGATGATGTGAGTAAAGCAGTTCTAATTAATGCCATCCAAAACAGGATGCATTCGCAGTTAAGTGCGAGCGGTTTAAATTTTTTTTTATTAAAAGTTGGACTAACTTGAAATGAAATGATGAAATCACATCTGATGGTAAGTGAATCAAACATGGTAGTGTAACTTTGTTAGAAGTAGGATAAAATCTTCACTCCGGTTTCTAAACCAAATTGTACCAGAACGCTAATTCATTTGGCGGTACTTTCATTCTTTAATAATTTCACATTTACATCGTTGTGGGTAGGGTGGTAACAAGCCACAGCCTCCTCCTCATCTTGCCTAATTTAAAAATCTTAATCGGCCCAGCCGAGAATCGAATCCTGGACCTCCATCTTATAAACATACACCATTAACAAATTGAAAAAATCTTGAATTATAAATGAATCGTAAAAATAATTTACCTAGTTACCTAGTAGTTATTACTTACTGAAGACCGTATAATTATTATAGTATTTATTTAATATAATTATGATCATCAACCTGTTTAAATGACCAAATTACTTTTCCTATTAGGTGAGGCCGTGCTAGACCCGCCTCGCTGCCTTATTGCTCGTTGGTAGCGTACGAAAATATTTGAATAAGTAACGATCAATATCAGAGTGTTAATAATAACCGGCTCGAAAGGCTAACGTGCTCTCCATGGCAATGAAATGTAACACCACCGGGTTTCCATTTCCTGACTGCTATTGAGAATATCTTGGAAGAAAAAGTCTTAATATACCATATTCCGAGCCTGAACTCAAACCTAGGACTTCTTATTCCGAAGTCACATAAGCTAGCGGTCGAGGGTGATTTATAATAACAGTAGAGTTAATTTAGCAGTCTTTACTACATCTATATATTATAATAAAATAGCAAGGAAGTCAATTCTGTACATTGAATGTTTTTTAAAAAAAAAAAATTTGTCTGTTTGCGCATCGCTTTGAAACCACTGAACCGATGTTCATACGGTTTTCTCAAATAGATTAAGCTTAGCTCTGGGCAGGCTTGAGGCTTTGTTTCATATAGATCAGAAGTAAGAAAAAAGTTATTCCAAAAAAAACGAATTCACACTAAGGACGTAGCCGCGACGAAAGTACTGATGAATTCAAATAAAACTTGGCACGATTAGAGTTCATATTACGAGGAAAGATATAGGATACTGTGTATCCCAAAAATCAACCTTAATATATGTATAGTCCACGCAGATGAAGTCGCGGGCGTCCACTAGTCTTACATAAATATAAATAATTTACTTATATATTATTATGTAAGATAAATAAAACATCCAAATTAACTCGTATGTCCTTGCATACGTAAATAACAGTTTTGTTATTCTCTATTTAAACTTCTGACTAAGAGCTTCATCATAGACCTAACTAATATTAAATAGGCGATAGTTTGTATATAATTATGAATCATCCATCCATAATTATATACAAACTTTCGCTTTTTTACTGAATGGATTTTGATGAAACTTCACAATACAGCTTACATATCAGAATAACATATAGGCCAAATCTTATCCCGAATTTCCCTCGGGAACGAGAACTACGAGGGTGAAACCGCGAGCGTCCTGTAGAAATATATAACAGCTTCATCACATTTCAAATTTGAATTCTCTTTCCTGCCACTCAAGTTATACTCGTGCTTGGTCTGTGTTCGTGCCTATTATGGCTACACGTCGCCATCTAGTGTGAAGTTGTATTACTTTAATTACTGCTAATCCTGCCATCTGTTAGCGAATAGCAAAACAGGTTAACATAATTCTGTGAGATTGCTTATGGTTCATTTACAATCAAAAATGCAGTTGATGATTAACTAATGCATTTTTGTAAATAAAAATTAATAATGAAACCATATATTTGCTATTATCGAGTTGTAATTTCGTTAATATAAAAATAAAATGGGCACTTTTTACTCACTGTAAAAATTAAAAACCTCCAATATTTTTCCATTTTGACAAAAACAACTTCCAAATTCACTAGGTTTTTTTTTAAATTAAAACTTGTACAACGGAACTGCCAAAGAGGAATGTCTTCTTATAAAACTTCTAAATCGTAACACTGCGAAGATAACTACGTACGGCTTACGTGCGACGGTGAATGTAGCGGTTACAAAACTGGCTTGGGACGTTGGGAAAGTGTGTCTCGAATATTAACGATTCCTCGTAACCCACTTGTCCAGAGACTAATGTTTCTTTGACCTTGAAATACATACCACTTGCCTATTTACCATACCTAGTAAAGTTGCTTAAAGATCCAACATAAACAATGAAGTTTCAAATAAGTTCGACGGACTTATATTATATAGCGGGGAACATGGTTGCAGTATTTAATTTTGAATAGTCTTGATAATTACATTGTTATACCGTTATACATAGAAGTCGTAAAAGCCATTTCGTTTTGACAAAACTGCGATAATTCAGGTGACTTATAGAAATAAATAAAATTTATGTGACTGTTTAAATTAACAGCTTCTCTCTGAATGTAAAAGTTAAAGTGTAAAGTGTTATAGTCGGTACTTGCATCAAAAATCAATTTAAAAATTTTTGTCTGACTACTTGTTCCTGCTAATCTCTGAAGCAACCAGTCGGATAGTATAAAATCTTTTCTAATATAATAGCCTATTTCTTATATATATATTTATATTTCTTATATGGAGCCTAATTATAAGCTAGTGGTGTAAAGTAAGCTAGTTATCATCGTTATATTCCCACGATAACGGAACTGTGTGAGCGTCTGACATTAATAAATTAATCCTTTATTCTGTCTATTTTAGGTTTAAGAACGACGTACATTATTATTGTCAATTCTGTAAATGGTGATTATCACATAATATCTACCTACTATATAAGTCATAATTAAGTACCAGATTAGTGGTTGACTATAGTTGCATGTTAGTTACAAATTCTAAAACTTAAATAATGATTTTTGTAACGCAAGTTGCTACATGATTTGTATATTGGAATGTTACTTATTAAATTAGTTAGATTAATACAATAAATAAATAAATAAATGAAAAATTGTATCAAGTACCAAGATGAATCAATCCACGTATATCACCAGAGTAGTGCAACATCCATCGAAGTGAAAGTTGAACCGTAATGAGCTTATTACATCACGGCTCTAGAATGTTCCCGTCTCTGTTACACCTATACTTTATAATACATATTTCTTCTCGCTTTGTTACATACAACTTTTAATTTTAATTAGCAAGACAGATTTTAATTTTTGCAAAATATAATGAATTTTTGTCTGGTTTGTTAATAATTTTTAGGTAAAATATTTTGGGTATTAACCTACCTACTAGATTCTGTTATATCAAAATTTGTATACATGCACCAGGATTTTATGGTTTTAAAAATAAATGAAGTGCAAAAAAGTATTATTAATTAATGATTTTTTTTTATTAAAATGGAGTTCACATTGAGACATCTATAAAATTAACGTTTCACTTCTATAATAAAAATACAATAATACAATGTATAACTAGAGGATCCCACGGTTCTTTTTTCGCTTTCAAGTAAAAAATGAAGACAAAAAGAATCCTATGTGTCCAATCGATCCAGCCGTTTAGTTGTGAAGTAACAAACACACACACTCACAAACTGTCGCCTTTATAATAGTAGTATGATATAGAAAAATATAAGGATAATAAAATTAAACACAATTTTATTTTACAACAGATATTATATTTCTTTGATAAAATTACAAATGACTAGAAATAGACTGCATAGCTGCGGTACGTTTAATTTATTAGCTCTAAAAAGCCTTTACACAAACCTCAACTAACACTATAAAATTTATTTTTTTGTATGATTCCAAGTATAAGATTCATAAAATTATTTTTTTTTTGTTCATAACAAGTTAGCCCTTGACTGCAATCACATCGTACCGGAACGCTAAATCGCTCGGCGGTAAGGTGCTAGCTAGCCAGCCAAATCTGGATCAATATAGAAAATCTTAATCGGCCCAGGACCTCCATCTTATCCAATCCTTAATCCACTACGCATACCACTGCGCCATGGGAGGCTATCAAAATATGCATAATAAATTATAACAATTTTAATATATATTTTATAACATCTTCAACATCAACATCAGCATTTCTAATTTCTAAATATTTTTTCTTAAAGGCAAAGTTCTCTACAATATAATAACTACAGCTAATAGTGAAGATATATGAGAATGTTCAAAGTTGATACATACAAGCTATTTCATAGCTCAAAATTAAACTATCTTATCTATTAAATATTTATAACACAATAAATTAAATTTTAAAAGTATCAAGAAAGTACAAGTCGTACTATACTATAAACAAAAAAGTATTTACTCTATTTCATTTTATTAAACCTTGCTTATAGATGGCGCCACTTGTACTTTGGAAATCAATTCAACGTACAAATTAAATTGTATAGTTATCAATTAAATATTTATAACACAATAAAGAAATTATTAAAAGTATCAAGAAAGTACAAGTCGCACTATAATAATAAAAGATATTCATTTTTTATTTTACTATACCTTGTTAATAGATGGCACCACTTGTACTTCAAAAAGTCAATTTACAGTAAATCAAATTCGATTTATACATATCACAATACAAATTAATGTGTACTATTTAAGGCGCATAATTACACTTTATAAGTGCTACAACAATTATATACATCACACAAATTAGTAGATAACAGTATACATACATATATAACATCACGCCTCATTCCCATAGGGGTAGGCAGAGACCACATCCCTCCACTTGCCACGTTCCTTGCATACTTCCTTAGCTTCTTCCACTCTCATTTATGCTTTGTTTATGGTACTCTTGACCTGATTTTAAAATGTCCTGAATTTGGTCCATTCGGTAGGCCTTCCCTTTCCAACATTTCCATTCACCCTTGCCTTTCATCCATTCTCTTTACGTATGCTCAAACCATCTAAGCATCTCTTACTCAATTTTAGTCATTACATCTTTTACACCACACTATTCTCTTTTGGATAATAAATGCAAGAAAAATCTAACCAACTAATGTAGGTGAAGATAATCCTGCCCTAATTATACGATAATTATTTATCGATATATAATATAATCAGTAGTATATGCTATGCGTCAGTTCGCATGGTTGGATAATGGAGAAACAGAGACTCTTTATAAAAAAAAATCAATCAACCAAAACTAATATCAAACTATAATACTCTCTTATGTTTCTAACTCGAACTCTGGATTGAACTACGATTCGCATTTCGTCAGTTATACTGCCATATAGATTGGCAAAAAAGGGCGTTCACCCCTCGAATACAATCGAACAATGTGGGTTCATCGCACTTTATTGCCAATATATATGTTCCCAAGTATAGCTTGGGTGGCACCTATCAACTTACATCGGTAATACAAATATATTTATACCAACTTACTACTCTCTCTCTCAATTTCTCAGTTCTCTCTATCTCTCTCTCTCTCATGTTCCAATATAATCAGCAAGACTCAAACTTTTGCCGATTCGCGTGAAGTCAGTTAGCATGGGTGACACCCATCAACTTACAGCGGTAATACAAAGAATTCATACAAACCAACTACTCTTTCTCTCTTCTATCATTCTTTCTCTTCCTCATTTTCCAATAAAATCAGCAAGACTCAAACTCTTGCCGATTCGCATGACGTCAGTTAGCATGGGTGACACCCATCAACTGAGACCGGTAATGCACGTAGTCCATGATCTTCTGGGAGATGGTCCTCTTCCGTGTCAACATGGCGGCCGCTTGTTCAAACTTGTGCTGATTCCTTCTTATGTAGGCCATGGTATCTGTGACCATGTTCTGTAACTTTTGAGGGTTTATTTCGTCCATCGCGCACTCCTCCATCAGTGGAGGGTTGAAACGGTAGTAGTTGCCTGGTGGGAGTAGATCGTTGACGACTAGATGGACACCTTTGGAAGGAAAAAGGGTAATAAGTATCTTGAGTGTTGACTTTAGATGGAATCAATTGATAAGTGTTTAGTCTACATTTATTAAATTTTGAGAGCCTTCGTGGCGCAGTAGTATGCACAGTGGATTTATAAAACGGAGGTCCTGGGTGCGATAACCACCAGGGCCGGTTGACGTTTTCTTAATTGGCTCGGCTAGTAAAAGGCCGATCGACCGATTAAGACGTGCCAAGCGATATAGCATTCCTGTATGAACTCGTGTCGAAACTGAATGGGTGTAGATAATATTTTACTCCTAACAGTTTAGCCCGCTGCCATCTTAGATCACATCTTCACTTATCTACCATAACGTGGGATTGCAGTCTGGACTAACTTTTAAAATTAAAAAAAAAAAGTTGATGTATTTATGTTGCTGAATCTAAAAAACCAGTCAAGTGCGAGTCGGACTCGCGCACTAAGGGTTCCGTAAATTTTAAGGTTTTCGGAATTATTCCTAAACAATGCTTGCGAAGCGAAATTTCAAGATTCTAGGTCTTGCTGCGAGTAGTAGAGAGTTTAATATGCGGCTTATGTTGCTATATCTTTTGATTGTGTTGACATAGAAGTTATATTTTGTTACAGCTTAGAGCCAAGTATTTGATATGAATTTAAATTTAATACCTTTACGCGTTCATGAGAAAAGGGGGTAAGTGTAAATTATTAAAAATATTTTTATTACATGATGTAACTGAAAATTTACAGATTTCGTAATTTTTCCATTATCTGTGCTATATGACGTTGCTTCGTACCAAATTTCAAGAAATCGAAAATTGACATAGAAGTTATATTTTGTTACAGCTTAAAGGTATTACAGAGCCAAGTATTTGATATGAATTAGAATTTAATACCTTTACGCGTTCATGAGAAAAGGGGGATAAGTGTATTATTTTATGTTGGCCTTGGCCTAGAAGCTTGATTTTTTCACGAGTCTAAGGGATAGCAGACTTGAGTATTTGATATAAATTTCAGCTTGAGCTACGCGTTCCTGAGGAAAAGGGTCTTGACAGACAGACGGACAACGAAGTGATCCTATAAGGGTTCCGTTTTTCTCTTTAAAGTTCCGGAACCCTAAAAATATTACTTTAGGCTAGGCTTAAGTCAAAAATTAAATTTCACTTTCAAAGAAAAAACTCAAAATTGATCAGAACTTCTTTTGTCTTTCATAATTTTGTTTGAATAAATATTTGATATTTTCATTTATTTAACACCAAAGGCCTTTAAAGTTATTTATTATTGTATCAAAGATTCTTTTAATAGAACAACTTAACTTTATTTTAATTCTTTTATTATGTTGTGTATATTTAGTAGTATCCGCCATATTAAATTTGTCATGACGTCATAAAGTAAAACTAAAACACTTAATTCGTGTAACAATAGACTAAACTAATAATATAACATAACTGTACCTTCAGTATCAGTAGCAGAATCCAAGATCTTGTTGAACTTGTCCTTCCAGCTGGTGCCGGGGGACTCCTTGGCTAGCCCCTTGCTCATCAGCTCGTAGTCCAAGTGCTTATTGAGAGCTCGCCCGGTGCCCACGGATATCACTGTGCCGTTCTTGATGGTGTCACCGAATAACAGCTTGGCTTCATGGAGACCCACTCCAGTTGGGTTGTTCACCATTATGCCACCATCCTAAAAATATGTATCTTGTATTTGAATGGGTATTTCTATTGATACAACAAACGTTATTTTGCTTTGTTACATGCTCTGGGCAGGGGGTAGATCAAAAAAAGTGTAACAAGAATTTTTCCAATACTTACTCGCTTGAGTGGGTGGTCGGTTTTGGGCAAGTAAGTAAGTGCATCTTGGTTCATAAACTTTTAATTTGGTTTTCTGATTATTATTTCTCCTAATTTGGTTCGAATTATATAAAGTGCAAACTCCACTTAGATTAACCTCCGAATACTCAAATGCAAATCCAATTTTATTTATAGGGCTCACGTGCCCGTCCTACATGGGAATTCAAATGCATGGTGATGGTTTCGCACTAGTAAAGAGTATGTCTTAAGTCAATATATTTTCACCGAATTCTATTGCAAATAATCGAAGTAAGGTACTCGAGACGTACTTAAATTTGATTTTCGAATGAGGATTCGGGCGCGATTATATCAGTTTTGAGAGCTTACCTGGTGCAGCAAGCCCTGCAGACGGAACTCGGTGAAGTACGTGGGCGCGGCGGCGGACGCTCTCACAGCGTGCCACAGCTTGGCGCGCGAGCTGCCCGCGAACACGGAGCGCACGCGGAACCCGCACTCGTATGTGCGAAACAGAAACGGCGCCAGGCGCGACCCAGAGTTTACCACGCACGACACCAGCGCCATCTGTGCATTACAGTGTCAACAATCTTAAAAAAATTGTTGTCATAGACAACATTTTTTTTTTTGGTTTGATTGCAATCAGTGGAGACCAATAAACAGTTGTATTCCAACCATGTACCAACCTCAGAAAATTATTTGTTGGGTATAGACAATAGTTATTTTTTCTTTTGGGTTTATCTGCAATCTGTGGAGAACTATAAACAGATGCGTTCCGTGTGCGGACGCATATACAACGTGGCTATATACTTTTATCGTTCTCTAGTCTATGCCACATAGGCTATAGAGCAGATCTTTGTAAATGTAAAGTCCTTCAAAATAAGGTAAATTAAAGCGACGCTACTGTAGAATAGCTGTAAATACACTCTTCACAATTAAATATTCAAAATAAGAATTTCCAACTCAACAGTTTTTCCACAATTTCAAGTTCTATCCTACCCAGCACCATTCTGGGGTCATTATAATGCGGATGGTCTTACCTTGGGTGTGTCATGCCTGTTGCACTCAGTGAGCGTGCAGTCCTGCAAGTTGTCTTGCAGCATCTTCTCCCACGCGTCCGTGTCGTAGTACGAATGCGTCCACACTAGACGAGATGTACCTGCAACAATGTATATTGTTTAAATCAATTTTACTTTTTATCTGCATACCTTCACTTTCCTTTTTGTGGGAGTGATTTTGTGTAGAAGAACTAAACAGTGTAGTGAGAGCTTTATGATTTCATAAATAAGCACGATTTAAATTTGTTTTTAATGGCAATATTTTAAAGAAGCTAATACAAATGATATATTTTCTAAATTCAGCAATGATAGCTTACCACCGATGAGCGAGGTGTTCCCGAACATCTGCTTAGAAAGTGTGTGGTACATTTGGTTGGCTGTGTCGAGGTTGCCCGCGCCGCTAGCTGGTACAACAACGATAATTATTAAGTACAATAATACGATAATTATATTATGACGGTAACAGCTAACAATTCATTGGAGCAACCTGAAGTATGTTCTAACTCACCGATCACAGCAGCAATGATGGCCCCAGTGCTGACGCCGACGATGTAGTCGAACATGTCCTGCACCCGGCGCCCCGTCAGCCGCTCCAAGTGCCTCAGGATCTCTATCGCGATGATGCCTCTGATGCCGCCGCCGTCTATGGAGAGTATGTTCGGCCCTCTACTCTTTGTTGGGCCGGTGTAACCCATTAGTGCTAGTGCCTGGAAAGAAAATGATTTGTTGAAATGAATATTTGATAGAAATGTTGACGGCCTCCGTGGCGCAGTGGTATGCGCGGTGGATTTATAAGACGGAGGTTCTGGGTTCGATTCCCGGCGGGGCAGATTGAGATTTTTCTTAATTTGTCTTGGTCTGGCTGGTGGGAAGCTTTCGCCGTGGCTAGTTACCACCCTACCGACAAAGACGTATCGCCAAGCGATTTAGCGTTCCGGTACGATGTCGTGTAGAAACCGAAAGGGGTGTGGATTTTCGTCCCACTCCTAACAAGTTAGCCCGCTTCCATCTTAGACTGCATCATCACTTAACATCAGGTGTGATAGCAGTCAAGGGCCAACTTGTAGTTGAAAAAAAAAAAATGACACTTATAAATGAAGAAGCTAAGGAAGTATGCAGGGACCATGGCAAATGGAAGGATGTAGTCTCTGCCTAGCCCTATGGGAACAAGGTGTGAAGCAATGTATGTATATAAATATGAAGAAAAAGAATATAAATATAAATGAAGAAAAAGCTCAGATGTTTACCTCATTGACAATCCCATTGACTTGTTTGGTGGTTGGATCTGCATTTTCCAAATTGCCCTTCAACTTGTGTTGCACCCTCAACAGTGCCCTGACAGCACCCTCCTGAAAGATAAATGATATACATCTTATATTACTCATTGTTTATACTAAAAGTAGGGTACCATGCATGTGTGTTTGTGTGTTAGTAACAAGATTTGCCCATAATTACCTTGATAGCATAGTCCCTGGCCTCTGGATACTGTTGCAAGTGCTCTATGAAATGTTCCGTCCTTCTCAACAAACATTCCGGAGTCTCTGCTGTCACTATGGCAGATATCACATATGCAGTGCGGGAATGTATGGAAGACTGCAACAAAACCAAAAGTTCAAAAGCCACTTATATTTATTGAGACTTACGTAATTCATTAATAATGTATAATTGATTTAATTTGCTATTCTGTCTGAATGGCACTGACATATCACAACAGGTTATCCCAGTGGGTCCACAGAGTAGCAAGGAGGCAGAAAACATGCAAGAGGAATAAGTATCATCCATCAACAAGATCATTAACATTTTATTAACAGGCGGCCCACTGTAGCACCAGGCCTTCCTCCTTATCAAATAGGAGTTATATCAGTCATACTAAACTACTATTCCCTTTTCCCCACAATTTCCAATTAAGGAAAACAGCAATAATGTGATAGAGTGCAGATATGTCAAGCTATTTTCTTCTAAATAAATATTGTTAATGAAAAAAATAACTTTAATCTACCTATGCTGATAACATTCATACATATTTGTTTCGCTAATATAATTTAATCTCAATGTCACTCATACTCTTGTGTGGCAATTTTGTATCTTAAATATGAGCATTTGCAGTATGAATTCATTATTAAAAATTTCAAGTTGAATTTTAATTAAAGGCCAAGTCAAAATTACCCAAAATCAACATACTTGTATGAAAGAAAAGGAAATTGGAAGAAGTGAGAGAGATATGCAAGGTTTGTGGCAAACGGAAGAATGTGGTCACTACAGTGGCTTGCACAAGGTTTATAACAAGAGTAGGCACTATAGGTACTAACTATACAAAATGGAAATTTCCTTCTCAAATACTGGTTCCCAATGTATCCTCAGGATAGGCAGTGCCTTTATGCATTTATGAAGAATGAGGCATGATGGTATGTATGTATTCAATTTAATTATTAATTTTATTATTGGTATAGTTAAAACTGAGGTAACAAACAAAATCAACGCAATTTCTAAGACTGGACACATTTAAAATTGTCACATCTTTTATTTAATAGATTTCTCCTTAAGTTTTATATCATCGCCAAAAATATCAAGTATTCATTAACACATACAATGTATTCTCACCATTTCTACTGTTATACAATGTAAAAGTAACTTACATCTGCTAACAACAAAAACATATGTTCTACTTTACAATGCCTGATAAGAAATCATGCTGATACTTAGATAGCATAGTTCGCCACATGTTTGGCACGAGCTCAGAATACCTACTTACATGTATCAGAACATTATCATAATTCATCATTGTTATAGAATGAATACATATCTAAATAAATTGTAGGTCACTAGATTATTAATAAACATGATTGTTTGCACATGTTTTAAAATAATATATAGATAAATATGTCCTCTACAACAGCTGTACACTAAACAAATACTTCTCGTCATAAAAAAAATCATGTAGAATATAGGTATGATTTACTTTACAAATATTTCCAAGTTTTATTTTTTAAACATCCGTTGTAAACTGAGGTGTTATAAGTTAGATGTCAATGTCTGTCTGTGTATGTATGCTTCTATCTGTGGAACATAGCACTGAACCAATTTCAGTGCAGTTTTTTAATTTGAAAGCCAGTTCTCTTGTTTTATTAATAGACTATTCAAAATGTACCGAAAATGGGCGTATACGGCGAAACATATATCAAAACATTGTGTCTCCTTCATACTTTGGAACAAGGGAGACTATGTACAAGAGGATAATTTGTATGCCCACCAACCTGTTTCAGGACAGACTTGTGGGCCTAAGCTAAGATGCTATTAACAATGAGATGATGATAATAATGTGTCTAAAGTTAAAATTATTTTCCCTTAATTAAAAAAATAATAAGAAAAGTATACAAACCTTTGTAATAATAGGCTTATTAGCTTTCCAGCTTGACTCAGATATTTTTCCAAAATGCAGATCCTTTTTTAGTTTGAAACCTTCCCAAAGACCTTCTAAGGTGATCTCCTTCGCCTCAGACCCTACAGTCAGACCTTCTTGGGATATTTTCTGTTCGACAGGCTCAGTTTTGTCTTTGACTCCCAGTCTGTCTGTTACTTTGTCTGTTTGTTCAACTGTGGTGGCATTTACTCTATGATCAATTGCTTTGGGTTCCTTCTTAACATCTGTTTGGGTCAATTTTATTGATACTGCTTTTTCAAACTTCCTTATTAAATCTGAAGGAATAAAATAATTTATTTAATTTTAAAAAATAATTTAATATAATATAGTGTTATAAATTAAATTAATAAAAGCATAGATTAATAGATTTGTGTTCACATTTTTTAAATGAAAATACCCAGAAAAAACAATAATGCATATTATCTATAAATATCATTTATTTATTTACAATATACTTATTAAATTAAGAATATTTGGTTTATTTTATGATATTAAACAAAAATATTTTTTAAAATTTCATCATTTAAGTGGAGAAACAAGAATTCGAACTTAATAACTTAGCTTCAATATGCAGTTAATTAGCAAAATAAATAACAACATAGTGACAGTTAGCTCACAAGTTATGTATTATATCATCACTTTCTAAAAATAGGAGTGATTTGCTAACATGTAGTTCATTCAGTTCAACAGTTTAATGTACTTTTTATTGAATGTGTTTGAAGTTAAAACTCTTTATAAACATCGAGATCAACACACTCGATGACTCAAGGCATTGTTTATAAGTTATTCTTTATACGAAATACTAGTTTTATTTGTATCGAAAATTACAACAATGTATGCAAAGTTTTACACCTATTACCATTTACAAATAAATAAGAAAACTGACTAAAATTTATGGAAGGTGTGTTTATACTTACTTTCCCATTGTTCGGGTGAGGCTGGCTTAAACTTCTGCACCAATTTCTCTACCTCAGCGTTCAAATTGCTCATAGAGAGGTAGTGTCTAATAACACGCCACTGTCCTCCTAGGGACGACATTTTCAACACTTTGTTTAGATAAAACGCCTTCAACTTAACTTGTTATAGTTTATTAACACAATAAACCAGTTCTAACTAAGTATTTAAGCGATAATATAGAATAACAAATCGCGTCCGAGCCCAAGTCACGTACGCAACTTAGCACTGCAATTAAGTCCAAGTAATTAATCTTTCACGGAGTTCTAGTGTCACAGTTATCACACCCAATTCTAGATCTAGCTATCTATGTACGAAAAACACTACAGTTTCGCGCAAAACTCAGTCAAATAAATTAAAATTCGCCGATATATAATATAAATAGATCAATGACAGCGCAATGACGTCAAATCGCACGATCAGTGTTACCAACAGCAGCGAATCAAAACAAACAATGCGACGTTCACTTATGCCTCGTTTGTCTTTATCACTGAAGTATTTCACACGAGATAATTAAACTTGTTATTTATGCAAGAGTAGATTGTAGACTGGATCGGCGCGTGTACTAACAACAAGTTTTATACTTGAATAAAAACATGTTTGTGTTGCGAATCGTGCGCGAATCACGAGAGTGAAAAGTGGCGACGTTATCGTCACACCTTTCGTCTGGGTCAATGAAAATGCTCCAAATTGTAAACAAACATCGTACGATCTTGTTTGTAACAGTTCCAACTTTATGACTAGCTGCTTCGGCTTGATCTATTACTGGCTACGTGTCTAATTACGCAAAAGTCTAGTGCGAACGCAATACATAGAGAACGCAAAATGTTTATCTTTTTCTACCTCGAACCTACTTCTATCATTTAATATACTTAGTAAATAAACACAAAGAATTACTAACCGTTGCTCTTTGGAGTCTGGAGATGAATTTATTACAACAAAATATGATTCAAGTTTAAAGTTTTTAAAACAAAAAATATGCTTTATGTAATTTCAATGTATAATTAATTTGTCTTATATTTAATAACATCAAATTCTATTTGGCTGGACCGATTTCGATATGACTGTTACAGAAATGTAAATTACTTACTCGGTGTAATGCATGTTACTAAGTAGGTACATGCAAGGATAGTCACGGGTCGCTGATAGTGATATGAAATATTGATAAGTCATTTGTATTACAGATGCAAGCCAAGTGACATAATAAAAACTTAAGCATATATTGCGTATATTGTTTATTGATGGCATAAGTGCAGTTACAAATACTCTTCAGCTGTTCAATCATTTTAATTATTTGCGACTGTAAGTTTGTTTGCTTATTACGTTAATAAGTCTTAACTTATTACTATGAAACGTTTGACGGCCTCCGTTGCTCCAATGGTATGCGCAGTGAAGTTATGAGACGGAAGCCCTGGATTCGATTCCCGGCAGGGCCAATTGAGATTTTCTTAATTGGTCCTAGTCTGGCTGGTGGGAGAGGAGCTCATCCAGGAAAAAGATCTAATCCTAAAAGCAAAATACATATTTTGCTATTAAAACATAGAAGAAATCATAGAAAATAAATTATGAATAAACAGCATTTCTTATGCAATGTTGTTGTTTTTATCTTAATATTTTTACAGGAACGAGATCTACGCGGGGCACTGCTAGTTTATTATACTACTATAATAAATGCGAAAGTTTATGAGTGTTACTTCTTTTGCGATTTTAATAAAATTTGGTATGGCTAATTTTTGGAACGGGAACTACACGGGCGAAACCACGGGCGTCCTCTAGTAATAAATAAATAGGCAGATACCTAAGATTATGTACACTGTAATAAATTCATTTAAGTAGATACATTGTTAAAGATTGCACGCCACGTTATTATTTTAATTGTAATTCTTATCTTAACAGTTGTTGTGTTTTGCGAAATGCACGTGACAGTATGTGCGAAGATAATAATGTTATTGCGTACCTGTTATTACTCATGTTATCTTCCTTTAGGTTCAGGCACGGTAGGTAATATTATTATATATACAGTATTCCAACTCTATACAAGCGGACGCAGCGTGAACTACACCTACGCGCTACGCGTCTCGGACATGCAATACAGTTACAGCCTCGGCAGTGCCACAGTGACGAAACTAAATGGAAACACAAAGTAGGCAAATGTAACTTAAATGCTGGAGGCGACAGCCCTAGCATGTTTACGTACAGTACGCTGTACGCGGTACAGCTGCGGCTAAATGCTAAAACAACATACGTAGGTATTACCGTAGCTCAGGTGATGTCTAAAAGCTTATTTTTGTTTATATTTTGATAATCTTTATACGCCTCCATGTGTATGACTACGGTGTTTGTTTCACTGACTACTTGGCTTATGTTCAAAATTGCGACGTTCAGTATTTATTTTGATATTTCAAATTATTTTAGCGACGTAGAGTAGAATATTGTGATTCAAAAAATTCTATATTTTTAAACTTAATTTGTCTTGGTCTGGCTGGTGGGAGGCTTTCGCCGTGGCTAGTTACCACCCTACCGACAGAGTCGTATCGCCAAGCGATTTAGCGATGTCGTGTAGAAACCAAAAGGGGTGTGGATTTTCGTCCTACTCCTAACAATTTAACCCGCTTTCATCTTAGACTGCATCATCACTTAACATCAGGATAGCAGTTAAGGACCAACTTGTAGTCGATAAAAAAAAACGTGTATGAGGTAATAAGATATTTTTTAAAACAATTGGGTAGGTATAACTTAGTCGCAGATCGCAGATATCTTATTATTTGTAATCTATACTAATATTATAAAGCTGAAGTTTGTTTGTTTGTTTGAACGCGCTAATCTCAGGAACTACTGGTTTGAATTGAAAAATTATTTTTGTGTTGAATAGACCATTTATCGAGGAAGGCTTTAGGCTATATAACATCACGCTGCAACTATTAGGAGCGAAGAAATAATGGAAAATGTGAAGAAAAAAAAACAGAGAAAATTATTCGGTTCAAGATACCAAGAATATATGTATGAAAGAATTATTTCTCTTGAAATGAACTAAAAAAATGTCCACGATAGTATGTCTATCTTTTAAGATTAACTCACTAGAACCGTTTTCATGGTAATCAAATTTGGTCGAAATTAATGCTTTTGTTAAGAGTTGTAAATATATGTATATTGTTAATGTTAATGTACTGTAATATCGTACAATGTTTAACAAAAATGTAGATCTTTAGTACACGAGACGGGACGGAGGATATTAGTTGACGGGAACCTATAAAAAAATTAAATTGAGAGGGGTAGCGGGGAAAGAGCACACTTTATATTAAAGTCTGTCTTTAAAATTAAAAGGGTACCTAAGGTAAGAGTTTTCACGCGGAGGAAGTCGCGGGCGACTGCTAGTAAAAAAAATATAATGACAAGACGAAACAAAAATTACCTACTTAAAATTAGTTACTGATAAAAAATTTAAGGTTGGTAGCCTTGTGATTTCGGATGTCTGTGAACAATAACTTAGTTTTCTCGTATCTTGTTTTTAAACTGTTACTTTTATAGATCCCGAAAAATACAACTACCCTATATAAGTATATATGTATTCAGTTTATTTTAAGAAAATAACCACTTTAGGTGGTGTGGTTGTTTAAGATTTTGACGAATCGAACGAGTTATTTTAGAATGTTCTATTAAAATTTCGATGAAAAACAATAAGGTACCGTACAGGGCCAGGCCTCCCTCCTTATAGGAGAGAGGATATGGAGCTTTACAAACGAGGCATGGAGTACTTACATTCCACCTTACGCAAGTCCTTACGGGGCATGGCTGCTTCGGAAGGTACCTGTGGAAAGTGGCTGGTAGAGAGACAACTCAGGAGTGCCACGAGTGTGGCTGCGCCTCAGATACCTCGCAGCATACTCTGGCTGAATGCCCGAGCTGGACAGAGCCTCGTGAGGCACTCGTGGCAGTTATTGGTCCAGACCTATCTCTGTCAGGTATCATCAAAGCCATGACGGATAATGAAAAGGTCCTGGGAAGCGGTTTATTTATAATATCCTTCTGCGAAATTCTAATGTCGTTGAAGGAGGAGGCAGAACGGTTGAGAGAGGTTGATGTAGACTCTGATCCTATTCGCCGCAAGAGAAACGGACGTAGGCGGGTTGCTCACTGTTTTATATTGCTTATGAAAAAAATGTCTATGATGTATGTATAATCTGTATCAAAAAATGTAATGGAGGAACTTCCCTCTCGTCCGTACATCTAAGAAAATTACACATGGCTGTAACATAGAAAATGGCTTTTTATTTGAACCCACACGAAGGACTCACGACCGCCATTTACCTCCTTGACGTGGACCTCCGGACGATAGGTATGGGGAATCTATCACCCAACGGAGATAAGCCCTCAAGTAGGTAGACGCTGTCTGAGTTCCCGTAGCGGCTTTAATTAATGAGGTTTCCATAAGTCCTAGAGGAGAGCTTGCTTTTGTGGGTGACGCTGACTGGTTTATGGTAGTAGTACTAATGTTCCCGTAATGCAGTCCCAGGCGATGAGTTGGAACACCGTGAGGTTTTAGTCGGTAGAAGTCCGACATAATCTTCTTGCCTCCCCATGGCGAGAAGGTATCCATGAGGATTTCTCATTTAAAAAAAGGGGATATAGAGCTTAGGCTCATCACGCTCCTCCGATGCGGGTTATTGGCGTGGCATATTTGTGGCGAGTTTAAAGTTGACTTGAGATACCATAAAACTATGGGAAGGATATGTCTATTTTTTAAGGATAGCTTGATTTTTTTACTTTTTTCAATGTACCTAAGTAAAGTTTTTTGTGTTCTTGGAAGATTGCCATCCATTATTGCGGGTGTCTAATCTATAAGAACATCTATCAAGAAACGTAATGACCCAATCTCTTTCCTGACAGCTCACCGTCAACTAAAAAGCGATTTTTTTTGGTGGATGACGAAAAGTACATTCACTCCGAACAGACGAATAATTTATTTTATTGAATTTAAAAGAAGCATTAAGGAAGCGTAAAAATATTTGAAACGATAAGTATCTCGCACGGAAGTAAAGCCGAGCAGAGATTATGTAATGTTATCTTTAAATACAGCGCTGCGCATTTGCCCTCAAGGACATCTAGATAGTTCAAAACAAGTTTTACTGTTTTATTTCGAGACAGTTCAGTTGATATACCGGTGAAAATTAAGCAAGCAATTTTTCTATCACTTATTTACTAACATTTTTTTTTAATTTTCAACAATGCTTATAATAATTTAAAAAAACACGATTAAACATTTATAAGAAATCCAGTCCGCCTGCTGTGGGGCTCAGGGGTCCAAGGGTCGGGAGTTCAGAGCTCCGGAATGTTCCTCACAATACGCGCTGTCTTGCTGCCTTCTGTACACGACCCTTGATCCATCAGCCAATCGAAAGCTTCTTAAGATGTTGGTCGAAGCTTTTCACTATAAGATCATTAACCGAAACGACTATAGGAACAATAATCGTCGACTCAACATTCCATATGGCGGTAATTTCATAAGGCAAATATTTTGATATATTTCCTTTTCGGCTTTTACCATTTACTTTTAGATTGCATCTTCACTTAACATCAGGTGTGATAGCAGTCAAAGACCAACTTGTATTTGATAAAAAAAAAACTTTTTAACAGCGCTAATTTTCATTTGATTTTTACCAGCTTAAAAAATCTTCCTTTTTTGATAGGTTAGAGGATAAATAATTTGTAGATACCTGCTGAAGGATACTTTACAATAAAAGAATGTCACCTTTAGATAAAATAATTTATTAGGTTTAAGATAAAATAATATATTAAAAAAAAGTTCGTATATAAAATAATATTCTTATTATCAATTATTTAGGTTGTACTTATCACACACTTTCCTCAAACTGAAAATGTACCCTGTGAGTGAGCGAGACCTCAAAAGATTTTTGATTAATAATATTATAAATACTCTTTCACGCTTACATAACAGATAACACATAGTCCACATTTTATCCAAAATTTCCCACGGGAACGAGAACTACGCGGGTGAGACCACGTTCGTCCTTTAGTTTTTCATATAATATATCGTTATCGTAATTAGTGATTAGAAATTAGCGCGACAGTATTCGGACAGTGTTTTGAGATCGTATCGAATGTTATTTGGTCCTCTGTGGTTTTGCGCAACGACGCGCACGTTGTACCCGCTGACGGCGGCGTTGATGTGCGCGTTGTGCAGCTCCGCCACTTGTGTGGAGCACGCCGCCGCCGGGTCGCCTGACGTAGTTAAACTACCGAACCTGGTGAGAAGAAAGAGAGTATAAGTACTGCTTCTGCACGTTGGTACCACCTGCCAACATTATATTCTCACCACCACTCGTTGCCGGGATGCGCGTTGCTGTCCCAGGGGTAGGTCATGACGAGCAGTTTCCCCGCGTGCGCGCCGCCCAGCCGCGACGACGGCTCCCTGTTCTGCATCTGCACGTTTATACCACCTGCCAACATTATATTCTCACCACCACTCGTTGCCGGGATGCGCGTTGCTGTCCCAGGGTAGGTCATGACGAGCAGTTTCCCCGCGTGCGCGCCGCCCAGCCGCGACGACGGCTCCCTGTTCTGCATCTGCACGTTTATACCACCTGCCAACATTATATTCTCACCACCACTCGTTGCCGGGATGCGCGTTGCTGTCCCAGGGGTAGGTCATGACGAGCAGTTTCCCCGCGTGCGCGCCGCCCAGCCGCGACGACGGCTCCCTGTTCTGCATCTGCACGTTTATACCACCTGCCAACATTATATTCTCACCACCACACGTTGCCGGGATGCGCGTTGCTGTCCCAGGGTAGGTCATGACGAGCAGTTTCCCCGCGTGCGCGCCGCCCAGCCGCGACGACGGCTCCCTGTTCTGCATCTGCACGTTTATACCACCTGCCAACATTATATTCTCACCACCACTCGTTGCCGGGATGCGCGTTGCTGTCCCAGGGGTAGGTCATGACGAGCAGTTTCCCCGCGTGCGCGCCGCCCAGCCGCGACGACGGCTCCCTGTTCTGCATCTGCACGTTTATACCACCTGCCAACATTATATTCTCACCACCACTCGTTGCCGGGATGCGCGTTGCTGTCCCAGGGGTAGGTCATGACGAGCAGTTTCCCCGCGTGCGCGCCGCCCAGCCGCGACGACGGCTCCCTGTTCTGCATCTGCACGTTTATACCACCTGCCAACATTATATTCTCACCACCACTCGTTGCCGGGATGCGCGTTGCTGTCCCAGGGGTAGGTCATGACGAGCAGTTTCCCCGCGTGCGCGCCGCCCAGCCGCGACGACGGCTCCCTGTTCTGCATCTGCACGTTTATACCACCTGCCAACATTATATTCTCACCACCACTCGTTGCCGGGATGCGCGTTGCTGTCCCAGGGGTAGGTCATGACGAGCAGTTTCCCCGCGTGCGCGCCGCCCAGCCGCGACGACGGCTCCCTGTTCTGCATCTGCACGTTTATACCACCTGCCAACATAACATAAATTATAATTACTCTTCATAACATCACTCGATTTGATGACATACTCTGTAAGGTTTAAAAATTACTTGGCTTTCGTTTGTTATTTTTTATACATTACATACAACTGGCATTAGGTAATTACAGGTTTGTAGTGATTAAATTGAATACATTATTGTTATTCAATTAATAAAATATCTGGAACTGTAAAATTTTCAGATGTTTAAAATTCAACGGTTAATCCACCTGCGACTGTGTCGTCACCTTTAGTTACATTAAGATGGTTCTCCTTCTTTTCGTTCTGATGTCCTGAAGGGCACTGCAAAATGCTGAATGAGGACGTTTTTGGGATCACATTACTTTCACATCCTGCATATCTGTATTACTAAATTTTATTTTTATTATTGTTTTTTTTTTTAAATAAACATTTCTTTCCCTCTTTCTTTTACCCTTCATAGTTGCAATACCTAGCGCATGTTTACTTTAAATATGCTCAATAAAGGATGTTACATCTATACTAATATTATAAAGAGGTAAAGTTTGTAACTTTGTAAATAAATATGTCGGGGCTAATCTTCGGAACTACTGATCCGATTTTAAAAATTCTTTCACCAGTAGAATGCTACGTTATCGGTGAGTGTCATAGGCTATATTTTATATTTGTATTGTATATATTACCCGAGTTATCACAATTTTCGTCGCGCGAGTCGGACCGTGAAATTTATTAAATAGGCTTTATGCGCGCACGCTGCCTTAGTTATTGGAATTGAAAACATTGTATGAAAAGTTTTTGCATCTTAAAAAGTTCTACAAAAAAGTCCGAAAGATAACATATATCTATTTTTTTATATTTTGGTAGATATATAACTTTTTGTGTTTTAAAACTCATTTAATTAATATGCTTACGTTTACGTCATTATTGATACAACTAAACTTAAATCCTTATTAAAGTAAATTATTTAAAAATCACAAGGATATTATAGAGATAAGATTTGCCTTTTACAGTATGTTAATTAGCTATATAGTTTCGGAGATATTACAAAATATCTAAAACACATAACACTGCCGCTATATCGTCCAAATTAAGTTGACCTCCTCTGCGTTATGTTATACGTACTGAATAGGGGTCAACATTTTGGTACTGATATTCTTTGAGAATTCAATCTTTGATCTTTTCTTTCAATTTATTTGGCATGGCAGACCATATTCATATAATATACGAAAAAGTTTGTTCGTTTGTTTAAACGGGCTAATCTCTAGATCTGCGTGTCGGATTGTAAATTATTTTGTTTATTATGAAAGCTAGACTCAAAAGTGAAATAGACTATTTAAGCTATACACATCAGCTTGCCATAAATATATATTATTAATGTTAATGTACTGCAATATCGTACAAAGTTTAACAAAAATGTAGGTCTTTAGTACACGGGACGGGACGGAGGATATTGCTTCACGGGAAACTATAAAAAAATTAAATTGAGAGGGGTAGCGGGAAAAGAGGACACTTTATATGAAAGTCTGTCTTTACAATTAAAAGGATACATAACAGGTTTTCACGCGGACGAAGTCGCGGGCGAGTTCTAGTCTATAATCTTTACCTAAACTTAGATGGCACCGACTTCATAGATGTGGTTAAGTAAAGTTTTGAAGGCGTTTTCATTTTTTGTTAAAATTTTTTATTTCATACTTTTTAGTGCTTTATCAACAACGAACATACTAAAGAACCTACTCGAACTAAATAAAAAATAATCACTGAATGTGTTGCTAACCCCAAATATCGAAAACAGCTGAACCGATTTCGCTAACTCTTTTTTTGGAAGAACAAAACCTAAGATAGTTACGCAGAAGATTAGAAAATATAAGAAAACTTAACGATTGTTTTATGAATATTTTTTACTTAAATGTACCAATTTCAATGATATATGGCACAGGTTATTCACAGAAACAGGATCTACGCGGATAAAACCGTGGGGCACCGCTAGTAGTTAATAAACATTGTTATAGAACAGTAAAAAGTATCTTATAACTCTTCATTTAACAACAACTCTCTATAACGCTAAAAAGGAAAAAGCTAAAGCTTATTATATAGGGTTTATTAAAGTTTACAAAAATAAAAAAAAACTTGCCGTTGGGATGTTCTTTGTCTTCAATGAAAAACCATCTTCTTTTCGGAGTTTTGTCAGTCGCAGCCTCTATGTTTGAAAATATTTCTAAAAAGAAAACGACAAATTAACTTAAATAAAATACCTACATGTACTATTAACCTTATTCTTTAATTATATAAGTACACCCTAACATACATTGTAAAACAAAGTCTACCGCCGCGTCTGCGTTCGCAAGAAACTTAAAGGCTACTGAACAAACTGTCCCGAGCTTCACCAATAGATAGTGGTTCCTAAGAAAAGCTTTAGTATATAAGTTGTCTAGGTTTTGTGTACATTGGATGAAATATGACGATAATAGTTGGAGTTTCATCGGGAACGCTGCTTTATTTATAATTTGTTTGAGATATTACGAAGAATGTATGGAAGAATTGTTTATCTTTATTAGGAATACAAAAAATTGAGAGGTGTCAAGGGACACCCGGATGGAACGAAGTTCCTTTCGATTAATTAGTGAAGGAATTGTAATAAAATTTTATTTTTTTTAAGTAATAATAATATTTGTTGTTGTACACCGAAACACCAGCGCCATCGAGATTGCGCGCAGCCTCTGTGTTTGAAAATATTTCTAAAAAGAAAACGACAAATCAACTTAAATAAAATACCTGCATGTACTATTTACCTTATTCTTTAATGTAAAACAAAGTCTCCGCCGCTCTCGCGTACACACATCAAAGGCGACGGCAAGACCTTAATGATAGTAGTTCAAAAAGTTTCGTGACAACTTTTCTGTTTTGTGTACATTGGATGAAATATGACGAATTTTTTCCTTAGCCCCCTTTATTACAATTTATTGCGCGATATAGGAACTTCGAAGAATTGTTTATCTTTATTAGGAATTCCAAAAACAACTCACCCAACACATCCTGGCTAGTCTTGATGTACGCAAAGTTAACGTCCGCCACTTGGTCCAACGCGCGCGCGGCCACTAACGCGGCGATGCGGTTCAGAAACGTCAATACATATACGTCCGCTTGGTGGCCCGATATCATCCACACGCCGAGACCTGGGACAAAACAACATCATATAAAAATAAACATAATACTTAGGTAACTAGGATCATCTTGCTCCTCCCTCCCCTTTCTACCACAGAACACCTAACGCAGTGAACACTGGCACCCTTACGTGGTAGATGTCCAGGCAACTCGTACCAAACGTCCAAGGTGAATCCACATTTCTAATACGCACGGCAAAGGTGTGGAATGCTCCCAGCTTCAGTGTTTCCTAACACCTACAATCTGAACATCTTCAAGGCAAGAGTGAATAGGCATCTTCTAGGTGAGCACATTCCAACTATGACTTCATCACTGTTTTCAATCAAGCGTGATTGTAGTCAAGCCTATCCAGCACAAAAAAACCACTTCTTAACACACCCCCCCCCATACCACATGTAAAACCAATCTTAAATTTGCTAACTTTTTTTTGGGTTCAGCGTCTTTTATTGCTAATTTATATGGTTCGCACTAAGGGAAGTATTCCGAAAATATTTAATGTAAATTCAAGTTTCATGTTTTTGACACTTACCGCAACCTACAATATTAACAAAAGCCATCTTCCCAGCTTCCCTCGCTCTGTAATCTGCTTCCAGCAACGTCGACTCTGCTATGATAGTAATCCTCCTAAAATACGCTTCGTTGTCAAATATAGGGTACGTATACTTGAGATTCTGTATAGTGTAGTATCTCTGCTGATATGGTTTCTGTTCATCATTTTCGGCTTGGGTTTGCCGCGATATGTCTTCAAAGGTACTGTTTGGAATCTAAAAACAATTTGGAAACTTAAAAATATCGTGATGAAGGCAGAATGAGACAAAGTAGAAGGTCTAAGCAACTCGAAAAAGGTCATAAGTAAAAAAGGCAGGTTTCTAGCGAAGGTAAGTCAACTGAGTAGGAAAAAGCTACGGTATGCCATAGCAGCGTACACAGGCCATTATAGCATTACGTATATGGTTTGCAAGATGGGTATTCTGAGGATCCTGCAGGGCTTGCAATGAAGACACAGAGTCCATCTTGTTTTTATAAAAAGCGCTTTTGTCTTAAAGTCGGGGCATCCCTATGACCCTACCCCGCTTGCGTCGGTATACATTCATAATTCATTCAATCAAACTCACGGCGGTTCTCTTGATTGATGATACACCAAAACCCAAATTGTAAAATGAAACCACACACTTGAGTATTATCTTAGAATGCTTGTATAATAAGCGCATTATTTTGTTATTTACAAGGCATATGTTGCGCCTATTGTACCTGCTTACTAATCGATAGTCTACCACAATATTATGTTGTTGTGTAAGTGTAACAAGAATAATTTCGATGGCGGCGCCTCTATTGTCTTGGCGCCTGTGTGCGCCGCACACTTCGCACATAGGGGCGGCTCGGTTTCTCACTGTCCTTATTTCATACAAGTCAGCTGAAATGGTGACTCCGCATTTTTGACAAAAATAGGATTGTTGTGGATGCATTAAAAACTCACGCCATAAAACTCCGACCACATTCGTCTCCACATAAGCTTCCGTTCTCTTGCGTCCTTTGACCTGAACACGTCTAGTAACGTCCATCCCTTTATCCCGTAGCCATTTTTGGGTATGTTTTGCTCTTCCGTTATGAGGATATCTTCGTAGTCCATCTTGCCGCGCCGGTGAAAACGAGGGCCGATGACACCTTTGAAATGCAGTATAAAGGATCACACCACTACACGGTTTTTAACAATGTCCTCCGCCTTATCTAAATATCTGTTCTGCGGTTGATACTGGAAAATAGAGTGATTCCAGAGGAAGGTTTCAGAATAGGATTTGTCAAAGTTTTGTCAATTGGAAATGAAATATGACGACAATAGGTGGAAGTATCAAAAAAATTCAAGACATCTGGGAGCTTTCATCGCAAATGCTGGCTTATCCCTTTCAAACAATGTATAGTAGGATTGTTTTTCTTTATTAAGACTAGAAAAAGATCGCGATAACAATGCTCCAGGGTGAGTGGCGCTTTTTCGAAGACAACTTCCACCCACCCACCTATGATGACAGCCTGGTGTTCGACGTCATCCTCCTGCACGAGTCCAGCGTTGCTCCTCGCGCCGCTGTTGATGCAGTGCGTGTACCCGCTCACGTACACCATCGCCGACAGCTTCATCTCGTCGTAGCTCAGACAGTGCTCTAGAGTCAGTGGCGGCTTCTCGTGGACATCCTCCTGCACGAGTCCAGCGTTGCTCCTCGCGCCGCTGTTGATGCAGTGCGTGTACCCGCTCACGTACACCATCGCCGACAGCTTCATCTCGTCGTAGCTCAGACAGTGCTCTAGAGTCAGTGGCGGCTTCTCGTGGACAACTTCCTACCCACCTATGATAACAGCCTGGTGTTCGACGTCATCCTCCTGCACGAGTCCAGCGTTGCTCCTCGCGCCGCTGTTGATGCAGTGCGTGTACCCGCTCACGTACACCATCGCCGACAGCTTCATCTCGTCGTAGCTCAGACAGTGCTCTAGAGTCAGTGGCGGCTTCTCGTGGACTGTTCCTACCTCTTCCCAGCCTGATGCTCTGAAGGAAAATGGCTTATATAATGAAATCATTCATCTCCACTATTGGTGTAATGTCCCCCTTACACCTAGGCTAGTATCAGTTAGCCTACCCAAATGTCAACCTCACCTGCACGCGGTGTACCTTACAGACGGTCTGATGAAGCTTTGGCGACCGAAGAATTGTGGTAACCATTCCGAATAGGCTTGGGTATAATTATAATGAAGCCAGTGAGATGTAGTAGTGTAACTAAAAATTTTGGATTTAGCAATTTTTCCTTTATTTCTGCTATAAGATAATGCTTGATACCAAATTTCTGAGTTCACGAAAAGTACTCTGTAGATTTTAATTTTCGAACATTAGCAGTAAGCGGGAGTATCTTAGGTTTGCGTTGGCTTAGAAATTTGATTTTTGCAGTGTCCGATGAGACAGTAGATCTGAGTATTTGATATAAATTTCAGCTTGATACCTCCACGCGTTCCTAAGAAAAAGCGGTTTTGACCTCCATACAGACGGACGTGCTACTAAACGGAATCCTATAAGGGTCCTTTCGAGGTACGGAACCATAAAAAGAAGTCATGGAAGACAGTTAGACGGGCCGTCCTATATGTGAACACCTCCACATAAATATACAAGCTACGACACTTTAAACAGCACGACAATGTGTCGTCACGGCATCGTGGGAACGCGTCTTAACACATGTTTCTTAGAACTTACGTACCCCTCTTCGCCAGTCAGCAGTTTGTATTTGTCGTAGGGGCCCACGAAGCTGGCAGCGCGCTTCTTCAATATCCTATCTATTAGCTCACACACCGACATACTCTCGTAAAGTTGCTTCTCAACGCTCGTACCATATTGTCTGCAAAAAAATATATAGATATTTATGTACATGCAGTCCTGGTGCTAGTTATAAATGCGAAAGTGATTGTTGTTTTTTAGGCTTTCACAATACATAGCCAACATAGCTCTTTTGGACTTCCCTTCTCAAAAGTCCTAAAGCATCTTTTATACTTGTTAAATAATATTTTATGCCTCGTTGACTAAGTACATAGACTATGTGGGTTCATGTCATGGTCAAGCATCAAGCTTATGCGATATTAAATATATTTATACAAACATTGTTATTGTAAATTAATTAAGAAGAATATTGTAAATTAATGAAAGCAACAAAATAATATAAGTTAAGTTAATGCTAACAGACATATTATTGTATCTACCTTTTATATGTAAGAAACTTTGCCATCAGCATAAGAACTCGTTCATGAATCAAAGGATAAGTTGATGTTATGTTCCTTTGCAATGTATGTAATGGTATCCGACTCTTTAGTTCATGCATCCTGAAAAATACATTATTTAAATTATTAGATGCGGCATGTAGATGGTTTGGGCATGTAGCGAGAAGGGATGAAAGAAGATTAACAGATAAGATTTATGAAATGAGCATGAGTGGAAATGTTGGATGGAAAAGGCCTAGCAGAATCTTCCTGAACCAAATTCAGGATTTAAAAATATGGCCAGTTTGTCGATTCTTGAAATAAACGTCAGTTTTGAAGTCGATGTACAATGGTTGCAAAGCCGATGTAACAGAAATTGGTACTCTCCAATGACATTTAGCTATATTGAACTGACAGTCAAACTAAAGGTGCCACGATCGATGAGATGTAAGCAAGATGTTCATGCGATGTATTTTTTTCAAGAACCGACATACAGATCAAGAGTATCAGTTTCTCTAGCACAGAGACGAATATATTAGCATTCCATGGATTCACTTTGTCACCCGTGTCAGAAGTCTCGGGCACTGTTCAGACTTTTTCTCTCAGCCACGCGATGGACCCAGCACCCACACGCTGAATCCATGTAATGCTAAGACATTTGTCTCTAGTACTCTATCGTGGTGGTGTGAGTAAAGACCCCTGTCCAGGAGCACCTTGCCTTGCGGTGCCCACTGCCTCACCACAGGTATAGCAAGGCTTTTCCCCATCTTACTAAGTGCACTCAGCACCCATAAGCGTACATTTGTGTATAAGACTCTATTTGTAGTTTTTCTCTCTATCACACAAAGGACCCTGCACTTAGAAGGTCAATCCAAGGAATGCAAAAAGTATTGGTCTAACATAGCTGGATATTATAAATATTTATTTACCTCACTGTCTCTATTGGAAATGGTATGGGAAAAGCTTGACTCTTTTCAATGATAGTTTCCACACTTGGTAGTACCTTATCATCTCCAACTGTCACACTTTCACACTGTTGTAGCAATTCCTTTGCCTCTTCATTGAGCGCAGGATATGGCCATTCATCCTTGCACCTTTAAAAGACAAGGAATAATACAATAAGTAAATATCATTTTGATATAAATAAAATCATAGCAGTCTGATATCTACTTAGAGAGTAGATTAGTGTCCTTAGTGCCCCAATGCAATTTAAATTCTGGTGTGTGACTGCCTTAGGTTAGTCTGATCTTTTACCCATGGAGCCATTGAGGTTTGCTTAAATATTCTCTATTACATCCCTCTCACATTCAGTCGGATGGTTAACCAACATGATCAAAGTGTGTATAAGAGAAAAAATTAAAACCACAAGAATTTTGAATAAGGAAATACACTTTAAAGAACTTTCTTAAACCAGAGAGAGAGAGCTTTTAGAGAAAGCTCTTAATGACAACTAAAATACAGTAATACCAAAATATTGTTGTGCAATACAGCAGTTTGTTACTTACTAATAATATTGCTATTTTAACAATTTTGAGTCCTTTTATTAATAAATTATAACAGAAACTCACCAGTTACTTATACTATGCCGAATATCTTGCATGTTCTCCATTGAATATATTACGAATTGCAAAGATATCTAATAAAAAACAAGATTAAAGTATAGTAAAAAATTGTTGACGAATTGTTTTACTACAACTACAACTTTTTTAGAACAGTTCTACAGCACTTATATAAACCGAATATTCTAATTTATTATTTGAACATACTGTGTAATTAAAGTTATAAGGATTTAAGGAAAATTTACTATTATCCTTACAATTTTCCTTATGAAATTTAAACGAGTCCGCGCAAATTTAAAAATAAACAAATGTCAAACACGTTGTCGTCTGTTAGTTACTAGTGATGTGCTCTGTAGGATTATTTGCTTGGATTATATATTCCGATTTTTTTGCATCATGACGTGAACGTATTTCATGATTCATAAAGTCATTCGTTTTCCACCATTGACATACTTTCCACTTATCATTTGACATCGTGGAATCGAAAACGTGTCGCAAATATGCTGTAACATTTGATATGTGTTTTTATTGAGGAAGGTTTTGTACCTTATCTTTTTAGTAATTTATAATTATTATAATAATTTTACAATAATTACCATTCACTGTATAGGTATAAGTATAGGTTCACTGTAACAAAAATCGCAAATTCTTCAGTCAATGACTTCTGGGATTTAAAATCTTTGATGTCTGAGATTGTTCACGGCAAAAGTAATATGTACAATTTGACTTTTTGAGAATCTGTGAACGTGACATCTGTACGTGACATTACGAAAGTGACGTTTTGTGATTTCGGATTTTCTTTGCTATGGATTTTGTAATTGCATATCTGCAAAGTGTAAAGGAAAATTATTTATTTTATGAGTACATATAAATGAATGTTTTCATTTAAAATCTCATACTTGAGTATACATGCGATTCTATAAAGTTATAGTACCAATTGCGTATTGTGTTGTATATCGACAATTTGTAAGTACACTTAACATAATAAACCATTAAAATACGTAAAAAACATTGATTTTTATCACTTTTACTGTAATACACTAATAGTAATATGTTCTCGTCTACTATTTAGTGTTAATAATCAGAGGTTTCGCAGGTACAATCACAGAAAATGGATATTTTACGTCATTTTCAAAACATTTCTTGGTAAGTTAATTATTATCATCATGAAATATGCCCGGTATTTAAGTGACTTACTACTTCTGCCTATTTTTAACATTATAATGAACAAATGATGATGAACCAACAAATAAATAGTGTAATATTCATAGGAAATATGAGATTACCCACTTTTGACGTACTTAAGCCTGGAGCTCCATTCATTCATAGATATATATCCTGGTCCTAAAAAAATCTAATTTTATTAAATGAGCTATCAAAAGTTTAGAGTGGGACCCATTACAAATTAAATACCTGACATAAAATTGGTTAAAAGCCATGATTATGTTTGCGGACACCCCCTACTTCGTCTATAAAAAATTCTGTTTTGGGATAGTTTGACAGAAAATAGCCTGAGGCTCTAGACTATTTCTGTACCAAATTTTATTTAAATCGGTTCAGTAGTTTAGACTTGAGAAAAGAGATCACCCATAGTGTTAAGGCTGCTTTTTGCCTGTTAATGTTTTCATGTTTTTTACTGTGTTTTGTTTAATGATATGCAATAAAGTTATTCAAATAAAATAGATCAAATTTTATTAATATTTTCTACTTAGAGTCTAAGATTTACTAAATAATTTCCATTCAGGTGCAAACCAGACTGGTGCTATCCCAGTATGAGCAAGGAGACCAATGAATTGCTGCACCAGTGTATAGACTTGCCTACTATGAAGCTATCAGATGATGTTGAGGAGATCATAAGAAAGAGCAAAGCATTTCCCATACCCTTCCCAATAGAAACTGTTAGGTATGTAACTTGTTTTAAGTTTGAGCCATTATTTACACCACATTATTATTAGGTGTTACTTGAGACGAATATCTTAGCATTCCATGGATTCACTGAGCGGGTGCCAGGTCCATCGCGTGGCTGAGAGAAAAACTCCGAACAGAGCCCGAGACTTGTGACTCGGGTGTAGATTAAAGGGTACCCTTAGTGACGCGCGTCAACACTCACCTCCTCTGTTCAAGTTATTCTCCCTGCCCAGCCAAATTCGGAAGGACCCTACTAGAGCAGCTTTGGACACTCATTCCAATATGGAGGTTACTGCACTTCTAGTAAGGCCTAGGTCTTTTAGCAGGTTGTAGAGAGACTTCGCTGGTATACCCCTCGCACCCACTTCTACCGCGTATAAACTAACCACATAAGTTCATTCTGAAGTATGTAATTTATTGTTCTTCTACATTTAATCTGCTATCAGTCTCAAGAATTTAAGCAATCTGTTGCGAGAGCCATGTAAAATGAATCCATTTATTTTATTATTAACTGAGATTTGCATTTTGTTCTTTTTTGGACACATTAGTTGTTGAAAATTGGTTGCTAAACCATAACCCAGAAGTAATATTACTTATGGCCAAAGATAGGAAGAAATGGAAAAGGATGGAGAATAGCTAAATAATAATATACTACAGTTTTTTAAACTTAATGTCCCATTTTAAACCAGTGCCGATAATTTTTGAAACGAAAAAAAATCGCTGTAGGATGAAACCCATTGCAAAAGGAAGAGAATATAATAAATTTTTTTTTTCTTCTGAGTTTATCTGCAATCAGTAAGATACTATGAGCAGATTTGATGATGTTGATGATCGTTAGTTGAGTGTGTTCTCCAGTGAGAACATCTCCTCCTTTATTCCTGACTATCGCAGGCAGTAGGTCTAGATAATGTTTTTCCTTTTGAGTCTGTTCTGGTAGGATGCAATATATAAATATTTAATTATATATAGAATGCTGAAGCAATCCATATATAATAAAAATGAAAGGAAAAATAAATTACAGACGATCTGAGGTCGGGAAGAGGTGGTGAGGGTTTAGATGTAAAAAATGGATATTCTCGATTTCCGGCAAAACTAAAAGTCCTATGGAAAAGAGTTGAATGGCAAAGTTGTAGGTAATAAAAAGATCTAAAACTTTTGTACTTTTTTCACATAACCTCAAAATTTTTGTAAAAAATTCAAAAACCTACTTTTTGTTTTTATTTTAATCTTTTCCAAATAAATTTTTATTTTCACGAAATTTGGTGAAAACCTACCTTTTTATAGTAAAAACTGTTTACTATAAAAAGGTAGGTTTTTGCCATAGGTTTCATCCAACTGTGATTTTCTTTTACTTTTTATTATTTTTAAGGCTATCTGCACTGGCCTATTTGCCACTTCAGTTTATTTCTCCTTGACTTGACAATGTTGATAACAAATATATAAGACTTAATAAACATTGAAAACAACAACAACAACAATGATATAACAATATGTCAGTTTTGGCCTGTCTTTGATGCATTTGTATCCACTGTCTAAGATAATATCCTCAGTCGTAATACATAACAATTTATGATCAGTTTACAAAAGCACCATTGAAATAAATATCAATGAGACCACTCATACTCATGGAAAATTTATCACTCATGCTTGAATGTTTGACGTAAATTAAGGTATTGAATGTTGTATTAAGGGTTGTGCGATCATTCGACGGGTGCAAACAAAAAGTAGGGTATATTTGGAAATACTCAAGCACGACAGATGAACATAAGGGAGGATACTGTTCTTGTTGATCTGTCTCTCTTATATACATAAAAATAGATAACCCCTCATTTCCGATGAAAATGATATTCAAAATTTAATTGTAGATATTAATTTTAGTCTATTGACGAAGTTTTCTGTAACATAACCTTACAACCGGTAAAATTTCTTTAATAAGACAGGCACGGTGCCTGTAGCGTCGGATCAGGGTGCACGGCAGTGCCCCCGCTAAGTCGAGCGCGAAGCAAGCACTGCCAGTATACCTTTACAGGAACCAACTGGCCGCATTTTCAGGCCCTATTTTGAGAACCTTTGGAAAAGACTAGAATGCTGAAATTTTCGTCATCCAGTAAGCTACAATCACATACTTAAAATCCAAAATTTCAAATCTATAGGTCATTCAGTTCCGAAGTTAAACGAAAGCAAAGTTTCGCATTTTCGACACTCACTCATGATCATCAAAATCCTGCTGTTGAAGGGTATAAAGTAACTTATAAAGAATGTTCAACGGCCAAGTCACACAACATTAACTATTATAATAAAGAAATCGCAGTAAGGAACCTTAGACTTGGCACGACTTTGTCTAGATTTCATTACTTTTTAGAGATAAACAAGCAGCTCCATCGAGGCTTAGCTTTTTTACAGAATGTTTTTAGTGGGATATTCTTTACTTGGATCGGCGTTACTCCGGATGTGCACTAAAAGAGGTCAAAGTTCAAACAAAATGTCTAACAGTTATAAAATTTTTGCAGGCTGGAGAAGTTAAAAGTGCGCAAACCAATCGAAAAATTGAAAAGAAACGTAGTATCAACATACCCTTTGATACATGAAAGGGTTCTGTTGTTAATGACACACTTCCTTATCTACAAAAGGTATGAAAGAGAACCTTTACTTTTGTTATATAATCTCTATCAGCACAGTTAAAGCTCCTTACGGATATAGTTTGTATATTGTAATTGAATATTTTAAATTAAAATTACTTGGTGGATTAAATTAATTAAATATCCAATAGGTCTTTAGTACTACGCACTCTTGTTACAAATGCTCGCGTGCTTTGTCAAGGGTTAATGCATTATTTGTTTAAGTGTACCTCTTGGAATACAATGTGTTAGCTAAATGGTACAACAACCTGAAACATACCGGTATATTGAATTAACGTAATTCTATTATGTAAAATAATTATTTTAAATAAAAAAAAATTCATACTAAAAACAAACTACAAAACTACTACAAGAAAAGCACCTTACATCTGAAGATTTAAGTAAATTCTTGTCCCTCAGGATTGTGCCTTGGAAGCTCATTTTTTTTCTAAGCATATATTCTCTCTCCCCAACTGGTGGGGTATTTACCTAAAACATTGTATAAGTATGCATATATAAAAAATGTATTCTTTACAGAGAATTTGGATCTAATATAGAAAAGCTGTTCTATAAAGACATGACAGTGCCAGAATTCATAGAGAGGATTCTCAAAAAGCGTGCCGTCACATTTATGAATGAAAGCGATGATTACATTCTTCTATCTGGTGAAAGAGAGTAAGTTCAATATATTATATTAACATGAATATATAAACAGAGGTGAGTCAGTTACATAATTAAAAACCCCATGACTGCAGGATGGATCTCAGTGAAAGGCCATGACCTAGTTCCAAAATAATTTTTAACCTATGAAAAAAAACAGAGGATGTTCTCAATTCGACACATATATACATTTTTTTTATGTATGACCATGCATAACTTTTTACAGAGTTGATGATGATTGATTGATTGTCCGATTTTGTTAATTATTTTTTTATTAGAAGGGGCACACTTCCAAGATGGCCCCACTGTCATCATGATCATGTTAGGAACTGATGATGATATCCTGGGAAAATTAAAGGAACTCTTCAAATTTTATAGGCACACTTGCAGCGATTTCGGTTTTTGTGTGAGTATCGGTAGCTTTTTGGCTACCAATGCCTTATAGTACGAGTACGTTACGTGTCGATAAATGACTAAAAGTAAGAAAGAAAAATTTTTATAGTAAGAAATATTAATTATACTAAAGTATTTAGGCATAGATTGCGGTGCGTCGTTATTGCATTGTTTGCATTACATTGCGCGCTCAAAAATATCAAAATCGGTAACCTCTCTTTTCCAACATAAGTAGTATACATCAATTGTAGCTTCTTCGCGAAATTCTCGTTAATATGTCTCTTACACTATGTATATTCTCAGTCACGACGGTTGGGAACAAGTGGGTACCTTGCACCAAAAGCCGCCTTTGCTACTGGAGAACTGTTTGAGCTACGACGAGATGAAACTGTCCGCAATGGTGTACGTGAGCGGGTACACGGAGTGCATCAACGACGGCGCGCGGACTAACGCCGGCGTTATCAGAGAGGACGTCGCGGAAGAGGACGCCGTTATCATTGGTGAGACTTTACTACTCTACTGCTAGAGAGCTGTCTGAGCTACGACGAGATGAAACTGTCCGCCACGGTGTACGTGAGCGGGTACACGGAGTGCATCAACGACGGCGCGCGGACTAACGCCGGCGTCATCTGAGAGGACGTCGCGGAAGAGGACGCCGTTATCATTGGTGAGACTTTACTACTCTACTGCTAGAGAGCTGTCTGAGCTACGACGAGATGAAACTGTCCGCCATGGTGTACGTGAGCGGGTACACGGAGTGCATCAACGACGGCGCGCGGACCAACGCCGGCGTCATCAGAGAGGACGTCGCGGAAGAGGACGCCGTTATCATTGGTGAGACTTTACTACTCTACTGCTAGAGAGCTGTCTGAGCTACGACGAGATGAAACTGTCCGCCACGGTGTACGTGAGCGGGTACACGGAGTGCATCAACGACGGCGCGCGGACTAACGCCGGCGTCATCAGAGAGGACGTCGCGGAAGAGGACGCCGTTATCATTGGTGAGACTTTACTACTCTACTGCTAGAGAGCTGTCTGAGCTACGACGAGATGAAACTGTCCGCCACGGTGTACGTGAGCGGGTACACGGAGTGCATCAACGACGGCGCGCGGACTAACGCCGGCGTCATCAGAGAGGACGTCGCGGAAGAGGACGCCGTTATCATTGGTGAGACTTTACTACTCTACTGCTAGAGAGCTGTCTGAGCTACGACGAGATGAAACTGTCCGCCATGGTGTACGTGAGCGGGTACACGGAGTGCATCAACGACGGCGCGCGGACCAACGCCGGCGTCATCAGAGAGGACGTCGCGGAAGAGGACGCCGTTATCATTGGTGAGACTTTACTACTCTACTGCTAGAGAGCTGTCTGAGCTACGACGAGATGAAACTGTCCGCCACGGTGTACGTGAGCGGGTACACGGAGTGCATCAACGACGGCGCGCGGACTAACGCCGGCGTCATCAGAGAGGACGTCGCGGAAGAGGACGCCGTTATCATTGGTGAGACTTTACTACTCTACTGCTAGAGAGCTGTCTGAGCTACGACGAGATGAAACTGTCCGCCATGGTGTACGTGAGCGGGTACACGGAGTGCATCAACGACGGCGCGCGGACCAACGCCGGCGTCATCAGAGAGGACGTCGCGGAAGAGGATGCCGTTATCATTGATGATATTTGTGAGTCATTATTGTAGCCTCGCCTTCTAATTAAACAAATTGCGTGTCGCCTTCGAAGCTATGCCTTCAGCTGGTTATATTGAAATTGACCTTGTAATTTGAAAAGTTTTGATTGGTCAGGGAGCGCGGCTCGGCCGATAAACAACGATGACTCACTGCATTTTTAACGCGAACGATGTAGTTTGCAAGTTAAGAACGCAGTGAATAATGAAAGGAACTAATAGTGAACGATAACCCATCTTTCTACTTCCTGTGTTCAGTGCTAATTATACGTTTGCTAGGTTTGATCGGGCCACGTTTCGAGAGACGCGGCCGCATGGACTACGAAGACATTCTAATAACTGAACAACAGAACTGTCTGGAGAACGGCTACGGGGAGGAGGTGACGCCTACGACGTGTCTGAACGTTCTGAAGACTACGTATGTCAGAAACAACCAGTCAGCCAAGCATATGTGGAGGCAAATGTGGTCAGAGTTCTATCAGGTCAGGACCTTTTTGTTTATCTAGCCGGCAAGTTTAAAAAACGTGGAAAATAATGGAAGGATTTTGGTGCAGGTTAAAAAATGATATTTCGTTTTTTGTTAATAACTTAAAAAATATTAACTTTTAAGCAATTTAGTAAAAGCTCGTTAAAGAGGAGGAAATTTCCAATAAAAAAGTCGTAACTCTTGGAACTCTATCTCCATTATTTTTTAATAACAATTGCAATTTTTAACCAGCACCAAAATCTTTCAAAAACATTTTTCTAGAGGAGATTCTGAATCGAATGAGCCATCGCTCATATTTAAGACCTTTATCTCTATTTTTCACGTTTTTGAACTTGCCGACTAGACTAGTTGATTCATGAACATTCTATCTATATCTCATATTTTTTGTCTAAACTTATACTTTTAGTTTAGTTGTTACTTTGAAGAAATGCATATTAATGGTCAATTACGAACAATTAATTTGCTAAAATTATGGTCGACAACACGAACAGACTGGGGACAGTCATTGGGAAATGATCTTAATTGAGAAACCATTGTCTGCAAGAGGCTGACACGGAAAAATGGATTGAAAGATTTTTGTCCTTATCAAACTTAATGGCATTATTGTTATGTGGCGAAATCCAAATTTGTGAAGTAAAACTGTATTTTACAATAGATAGTAATGATTTTAAAGCATTTGTTGCAGTTATAGATATGATATATTGCTGTATTTTAGGTTTTATAATTTAATTATTATTTTTAATTATTAATAAAGTTTTCTTATTAACAAACAAAATTAAGATGGTATGTTAAACGATTCAAGATTTGCTTTTCTTATGCACACTAAATTTAGTTGGATTACTTTGTTAGTCCCTTACTCGGAGACTACTAATAGCACCTCTATAAGATACTTCCTCTATAATTGTCAGAGTGAAACACAGCAATAGTCTTTGACAATTAAAACAAACATTTCGACCATAGATCTCTGTCGAAAAACACCCGATACATATTTCTGCGACATGTCTTTTAACTTATTTCCAGACACAGGCAAATAAGAATGCAGTTTATGTATGTTATAGGTTCACAGCTACACATACGAGGAACTAACATCATACATAAACATCCAAGACAAGGACGAAGACAAGCAGTATTTGGACAGATACGTCAAACAACCGTACACAGATAACATATTCGACAACGAAGTGTATTACAAGAGACTGAGCGTGCTGGTGGAGACCACGCTGTTGGAGGCGGAGTACAGAGCTGTGGAGAGCGGGAGGGATGCCTTCGTCAACGTTATAGGATGTGGTAAGTCGAGTTATCCACTAAACACAACTAGTTAGCTGGCATTTTAGTCATATGTGGAACACATTTTAGTCATAAGTGGAACACACTTTAGTCACACGTGGAACATACTCGTACTTTAGTCACACGCGGAACACAAATAATTGGGTTGGGAACTAGGAGTAATGTGTATTACAAGAGACGGAACGTGCTGGTAGAGACCACGCTGTTAGAGGCGGAGTACAGAGCAGTGGAGAGCGGGAGAGATGCCTTCGTTAACGTTGTAGGATGTGATACTCCACACTTTAGTCATAGGTGGAACACACTTTAGTCATATGTGGAACAAACTTTAGTCACATGTGGAATAGAAACAATTGGGTATAGAACTAGGAGTTTGGTGTATTACAAGAGACTGAGCGTGCTGGCGGAGACCACGCTATTAGAGGCGGAGTACAAAGCTGTGGAGAGCGGGAGGGATGCCTTGGTTGACGTTATAGGATGCGGTGAGTCTAAATATTTAAACAGAGCTTTAGTCATCATAAGTCGCAAGAGTCTGTTTTTAAAGGTTATCTCGAGACATTCCGCACACAAATACAGATTCACAAGCACACACACGCAGTAAGTGCATACGTACGAACGTACGCTCACTCTCGCGTAGTATTTGAGTTTTTGGAGATTGCTTTTGAGGTCCAGCCTAAATTGTGGTATTCTAGCGGCCACAGATACTCCGATAATTTCAGGGTGGGCCATGTTCTTGTCCTCTTACTCTGACCACTAGCTGAACGAGGGGTCACCACTTTGGAGGTGAAAAGAACAAAGGATCACGGAGGTACTGTGTTCTGCTAGGGCTAGATTATTAAATGAATAATTGATAGTTGGTGTTTGTGTGTGTGTGTCGCAGCCACCACAAGTTTATCGTGAACAGACAGATAGGCACCGTGTAGTGATAGGACAACTAATTTTACAAGGAAATGGACTTCCTCTCGCGATCGGACAATTTAACTGAAACATATACCACCTAAACATTTAAAATATTTAAAGCTTACATCATTGTAGGTCTCGGCGTGTGGAAGATAGCACCGCACCAGCCGGACGTGTACATACTGACGTTCCTGGAGCGTATCCGCGCCTTCCTCAAGAAGGACCTGCTGAACCATGTCAGCGACGTCAACTTCGCGTACATCAGGACGAGTCGCGGCATACAGTGTGAGTTGACTCTAACACTAAATCACATCAAAATCCTAAGACTTGAGAAACTCCTTTTTGGAGTCGGTTAAGTATATCACTTATTGACCAATCTCATAATTTTTTTTCTTAAATAAATAATTTATGATTGGTGGAATCTGCCTTCCGAACTGTGATAGAGTCACTGCGTACTGACATACTTGATGTTTCGAAACAGTTTGTATGCAGGTTATTTGAAATAAATAAATTTTGACTTTTTTAAAAAACATGTTTGTATAATTCCAGCATTATTCACAAATTCACCGGAGCACAACGACCAGTCACCCATTGAAAAGAGGATTTTCTTTGAATGCAAACGACATCCAAAGGGTAAGTGCTATACCTTACTTTCTCAACCAATGTCATCGCAGTCATTATCATACAGGGCCTGGTCTTTCTTCGGCCTGTCTTAGAGGGTATGAACTTGATCAAACTTGACTTTGTGTTTCCAGGTGGTATAAACGTGCAAATTGAGAACAGAGAGCCGTCCGCGAAGCTGAAGGGAGAGCACGAGGGCAAGCTGCTCGTCATCACCTACCCCTGGGACGGTAACGCGCATCCAGGGAACGAGTTTTGGTGAGAATGTCTTACATTTCAAATGCGTACATAAATTATTTTAAATTATGCTTTAGATTTTGAACATGCGTTACCAAGATTTTTTTAAAAAATAAAGCAGGATAAGGAAATTTTTTACAGTTTCTGTTTTTATAGGTTACATGTTCGTTACTTCAAAATTTGAGCTGTTAACGAATTATCGTTCAGGTCAAGTTAAAAAACTGCAGAATTAATAAAAACACCACGAAACAACACCGAAACACAACACAAAACATGAGACGTCAGTAAAGTGAATACAAGCGCAAACGCAAGTCGCAAAATCGGTATTGCCATCACACTTTTTAACTTATTACCAATGTAACAAGTTAAAAGTTCTGATTTGTGTAATTCTATATTTTTAATCGGATTAAATTTACAATAATAATAATTGGACAATATTGATAAAAATAAACGATTTTTTGGATAAGTGTCTTTAATTAGTGAAGTGAATCCAAATGGACATTTATTGATATTGTCATCATATTTTTAGCTTAGCAGCAATCTTTTGGTTTTGCATAATTCATTATTTTAAACAAGCACAATTAATTAAAATAATAATTGGACAATATTGAGTGAAAAATATAGTATTTATCTGCGTTACTGTAACTTCTTAAAAATTTTGTCAACATGCTTTTCGCCATAGCTCTTTATGTGCCTGTTTGTAATATTTGTAGTTTTAAAGTAGCATCTTTTCATTAAATGCATATGAAAGTATATATAGTACTTACATCAAAAATTATATTTAGGATCTCCCATACTTAATGAATCAAATGAAAATGGGAGATATGTCATCTAATTGTCTAAAACTACTAAAAATAACCGTAGGAAGTTTTACAGATTTTTAAATTTTTTCTGTCTTATAACATTTTTCAATTATTTTTCATTTTAATTGCGTTTTATTCTATTAATTTTTTTGATTTTCCGGACTATAAACCTACCTATAAACCTTCGGAAAACTTACAACCCTATAATCTTAACCCTACAGGATGGGAAGTCTATCGGGTTCCGGCGACCCGGCGGCGGCGTGCTCCACACAAGTAGCGGAGCTGCACAACGCGCACATCAACCCCGCCGTCAGCGGGTACAACGTGCGCGTCGCGGGCCGGTACGGCATCAACACGCTGGCGGAGTACTCGCGCTCTCTCACCACGTAATACTGAGGGACAGAGACGGGTATTACTCCATCTAGGTAATGCAGGGAATACTCTAGGTAAAGCAGGGGATACTCTCTCTCTCACCACGTAATACTGAGGGACAGAGACGGGTATTACTCTATCTAGATAACGCGGGGGATACTCTAATTTCCATATATCTATGTAACGCAGGGGTTGGGATCGAATATAACACGAGTATTCGCGCTCTCTCACCACGTAATAGTGAGAGATAAAGACGGGTGTCACTCTTATTCCCATAATGAAAAGCAGAGGTTGTAATAAAAGATAACACACTGACTCTCTATGTCACAGTAAGGGACAGCTAGGGTTGTACTATGTATCTAGGTAATACAGTGGTTGGGATATAATACGCTGACTATCTCTACGTAATAGTGATGGATGGAAAGGGGTATACAATTCCTTTACACCTCAGTAACACAGGAAGGGGTATATAGAACACTGGCAGATTATTCGTGCTCTCTCACCGCGTATTAGTGAATGAAAGAGAGGGGTATACTCTAGTTCCCATTAATTTATATAACGAAAGGGATGGGATTAATCAACCGTCTTTCGAACTGAATATTAAAGGAACACGAATACTTTGATGACGTAATTGTGAGTGAGACGGATGTATTCTCTTGAAGGTGATGGATATATGAGGTGTAAAATGTACGGAATTATTTATATAACTAGAGACAATCTAAAGTAACACTGAATTTCGTGACACTAAACGTGAATTAAAAAGATGTGAGGAAATAATGTTTTCCTAGTGGTTGCACAACAATGACAAAATAAGTTTCCCCTATCATGTATTGTGGCAAAATAGCTTTAGTGTAGGTAGCATTGTATCGAGACTACAACGCACATGTATAATAAATAAGTTACAGTATAACTATGTAGACCGCGTGTGAGTTGTTGGCCGAGTCTTTACGTGTGCGGGCAGATTCAACTTTCTTCCTGTAGGTCCAAGATAGCATTAAAGATATCTATCGTGAAGACGTATTTCAATTAATTATTTTAAACCGATGAAAAAAAACGGAGGAGGTTCTCAATTCGACACGTATTTTTTTTATGTATGACCACGAATAGCTTTTTACAGAGTTGATTTTGATAATTGTTTTTATATTAGAAAGGGCACACTTCCAAGATGGTTCCATTGTTATCATGTTAGCGATAAATCACTAAAAAGTAAGAAACAAAAAATAGAACCGACTCAAAACGCACAAAAAAGTGAAAAATAACTGTGTCATTTAGTTGCTTTAATTTACTTAAGCATATCTAGGAGTCGGTGCCAGCCTAGGTTTCTACTTTGAGGACATTACCCAGAACCCACAAACTGCTTTAATTATTTAAATGTTTATTAAATAAATGTTCCTTAAACTTGCTGGCACCGACTTCATAGATATGCTTAAGTAAATTAAATAACTAAATGACGCAGTTTTTTTTTACTTTTTAGTGCGTTTTGAGTCGATACTATTTTTTGTTAAAAAAATTTTAACTACAAATAAATAAAATATTGTCCATTCCTGCGACTAAGTACATTTAAAGTACACGCGCCCACGTTGGCACCCGCATTTGCAGGTATACTTGCAATTCACAAAGGCGAGTGAGCTTTACTTGTAGTTGAACGTGTATATGCGCATTGCTGTGTGCGTCTGATGGAGCGATCAGTTGGGGCTTTCGGTCCGGTCGTTGCAACGGTTACTTGTGTTATTTCCACGACGCTTATTGACAGTACTTCGCCTATTTAAATTGCAAAAAGTATACTCTGTTTTCCCCTTAGGCAAGGCCAACAAATTGCGCATGTTATATAGGGATGGCTTTTTTCAGAACCAAACTTTGATACGATATAACATTTCGAATAGGAAATACGCTCTTGTATATTGTGGAGGGTGAAACATATAACTGTGATGGATGTATATATTATGTGTACGTAACGTAGTTGTAAGGAATGTATTATAGTATAAGACACAAGAAATATAGTGAAAATCTAAAGTTCTTTAACTCGAATACATCTCCCGACAAACAAAAGCAAGATTCTTTGTGGCCAAAAGCTCTATATAATATTATGACATACAAAATTTTTATTGAGCTTGTGTGCCGTCCACTCTATTTGCTCGATCATTTAATTTCAATAAACTTATAGGCCAGGTAAAGTAAATCTGAAATCAAAATTTTACATACAACTGCATTTTCGATAAAATGTCTTGTACAAACTTAAATAATTAGTAAAGTTTTTAATCTTCGCAACCCTCGGAAGTAGAAAAAAATAAAATTTATTTAACTGAATTACTTTTTTTTTTACATTTAAATATGTAATATTGTAATATGTATTAAATTCAATATTTACAATTAAATAAATAAAAAAGTAAAAGCTTAAACACTACAATAACCTAAACTATATTTATAATATATAAAACAATTAAAAAAAAACAATTACTGAATTAGTTGCGAACATTAAAACCTTTACACATTATTTTATTTTTTTTAAGAGTACATTATATCCAAAATGCAAAGATGTACCCAAAGTTTTCATTTCAGACCTAATTTGACTGGATATATTAAACAAAAGCTTACTTGACCGAAATCCAAAAATTACTTTTATGATTTTTTGATATTTCTGATGAAATAAATCCCAATACATTTTCGTTCCGGTTGGTCAAAATACCTGGAACATAATCTTTCATATATTAAACTGAATCGGTATAATATGAATGAAGGTAATGTAAATCGAATCACCAACAATATAAGCAATTTTAGTTTTAGGTCTATTATCTTGCCTATTGTACCGTGGTAACGTAGTGGTGAATGAGTAACGGTGGTGTATGATGAATTTTTAGCCAAAATTTAAAATACGGACAAATGTATGAAATAATGAATTATTTTGTGTAATATAAATTGTAGCGAGCAATATTTATTAATTGTAAATTGTAGGCAAAATGTACCTTGTGTATTTGATAGGTAATTTTCAGCATAATAGTAGGGCACACCACATAAGACCACGCTAATAAATTATTTATAGAGTAACTTATGATTAATTTGTAATTTATGTTTTATAATTTTCTAATCGAACTATTGCAATTAATTAAATATAGTTTCAAAAGCTGGCCTGGATTTTATTCAAAAGCCAACTTAAACATATCTTTTTTTATAAGAAGTAATGAATGAAATAACTATAAGTTACGTTCCAGCCTTATAATAAAATCGTTACACTGTATTGAAAAACTACACTATAAAATAATGCATGCAGAAAGACTACCAATTTTGAAAATTCTTATTTTGACTACCATAGAAACTCATGAATATTAGGTATTTATTTGTAAGTCTCGATAGAGATAAATAAATTAAAAGAAATGGTTTGCTTAGATTAGAAAAATAAAATACGTTTTTTTTTAAATTTTGTGTTGTGGTGTGCCCGATGCGCGTGCGCCTTAGCTAACATGTTATACTTTTAATTGACATTGTATTAAATCAATCTGCTAAAATCAATTATATCTAGTAAAAATTTACACGTTTCTATGTAAAACGACATCTTGAGTTAAATAATTATGTATTGTCTCAATACTGTAATAGGTATGTACCGTTGAATAGGCTAATACTCAAATTATTATATTTGTTACGTTTATTTCGTAAGAAATATATCCTAATGTTTTATTAAAAGTCCTTTTATTTTCTATATCCTACTAGGGAACGCCCGTGACTCCGTCCGCGAGAAATTCTGCAAGCGGTTCAGTAGTTTAGGCGTAATTAAGTAACAAGCAGACAGTTACTTTCGCATTTTGTGCTTCTGACCAGAACTTTGTGAGTTCTAACCCTTGGTCAGGCTATGATAAATTATACTGAGTATTTTTTTCTAAGAAATGGTCTGGCTGGTGGGAGGCTTCGGTCGTGGCTAGTTACCAGCCTACCGACAAAGTATAACGTACCACCAAGTAATTTAACGTTCGGGTACAATGTCGTGTAGAAACCGAAATGGGGTGTGGATTTCATTATATTTCATTTTAGATTGCATCAGCACTCACCATCAGGTGTGATAGCAATCGAGGGCTAACTTGTAATAAATAAAACTGTATTATGTATCCCCAGTGTTAGGAAGTTGGTGGTGTTGCACCCCACGTTTTGGAGAGCGCGGTAATCCATCGATCCTAGCTATTAACGACAACATCTGATAATGAACGTTAAAGAATCAAACACAGTCCGCTTAAGCCCGCCAATCAGTAGTCTCAGGTAAATCAGGTAGTCTCCACTCACTCGCTCACTCTATAAGGAAAAAGTTGTTCCTTACGGTTTAAGCAATAGTAAGGGTCGACCGATATACTTTCCAGAAATTCTAAAAACCAATATTTGTAGATTGATGACGATGATATTGCCTCGTTGAATCACTAATAGTTGAATAGTACAATGACCCGGCTCAGAAAGTCAACGTTATGTAAAAAGTAAACAATACTCTTGAATGGTACAATATATTTGGTAAATAAGTACCGTAAGTACATGTCAATACTCAAGAGGTCATTGATTTGAGGTAACTTGAACGGCTACATCATGCATCATCGTCATTAAAAAACCTTGTTTTTTTTTCTCTATATATCTACCTAATATAGAGAAAAAACCGTTATGAGCTCTGAGGAATTAGTTGGCAAAGAAGTTATTTTAAGCTATCATTGATCTCTTCTCAATTGTTTCACTGCTCTTACGGCTTTTAGTGACACAAAAAGGTATAGTTACTCAAAGTGCCCACATAATAAGGCCCGTACCTAGTATACTTCCTCTGAGCCCTTAATGCTGTGGCATCGTAGACAGAGAATTAATCATCGAACTTTTTTGTCTATATTAGCGCTGGTGTAAACTGTCATGTGTCAAAACAAGTATTTGATTTTGATTATTCATTCTTTTTCCTGCCATGCATCTGTGGACTCGATTTTGCGAGGGACAAGTTTAAAATTTAAATATCGAAGTTATATTTCTATAAACTTGTTAAAAGGTATAGAAAAGAAAACCAAGACATACTGAATTTTTTTAGCTATTTACAAATTAGAGTTCGGAGAGAAAATATCTGCATAAAATGGACTTTTTGCAGCAATTAAAAAATCTTATTTGGTAAGTTGGAATAATTATTTATTAGTTAATCCTACACAAACCTATGTACCTTAGGTTTGTGCAGGATTAACTCAGTTTTTCTAAAATAAAGAATATCAATTTCCAATGCCAATGAGAGACGATTGGAAAAAAGAATTAGAAATTCACAAGATTGCAACATATTTGGTAACTACAGCTTATTTAAATACCTATAAGTCTAAAGCAGATGTTACTATGCGAACCTAGTGACATATATTTATATACTAGTTAATCATAAATATCATCAATGAAAGTAAAGGAACTCTTATCAAATGTTTTGACAATTCATGAAATACATAAAAAGTCAATTTAGCAAGTAAGTAGGTACTTAGAAGTTTGATTACCTCGCCAACTTTAAGAGAATATTTAATAATTTTAATCTTAATAAATAAATGTTTGAAAAGAAATAACAATGCTGGCAACAAAAAATTTATTTATCTTTGTCACATGTATAGTCATTTTTTCTCTAAATAAATCTAAGGAAAATGTGTATGCATAATTCACTGATTGATTATGTAGTTAAGGTGTAAAAACAGGCTCAAATGGGAACTGAAAATATCCGTGCCGCTCAGAATCTGAACTTTATTTAGGACTTGCGGTACTTGGCATAATACTTTGAAGTTAAAGTAATTTTGATCCAAAAACCTTTGCTGGCATACTCAAAGAAACTCCGAGAGTCAAAAAAGACATTCACTCTTGCATGATAAAGTTAAGATGCCATTATGACACCACATTGTGACATTATTATTATTATTGTATGGTGAAGGCCCCCATAGCAGATGCACTTAAACCCTCTTGGATCTTTTGTACTCACTTTTTGTACCATGTCCTCACCTCCCCTGTATCAGTTCAAACACCCACTCTAAGAGTTGGATGGTTGCTTTCAGGGTGGAAGCACAGTAATCCTCTGTTAGTGGATATATCCACTCCCAGGAGATCCATTCGCTTTCTACCCAGTCACACAAAATGTGTTGCATGGACTCTGTATCTACATTGCAAGATAGTATCTCAGGAATACCCCCCCATTGTGACTAATATCAATATTTATATTTTAGGTTTAAGCCTGATTGGTCCCAACTAAGTGTGACAAAGGAGACAAATGAGTATCTGAGTAAATGTGTGGATTTACCAGATGCAAATCTTATAGATAATGTGGATGACATTATTGAAAAGAGTAAGGCGTTCCCTATTAAATTCCCTGTAGATACAGTAAGGTAAATCGTCCTTTTACAGTAATATTGCAGTATTAATCATACTACTTAAAGGCTTTCGTCTGAGTTTGTGTGTGTTTGTTACTTCTTCACAACTAATGGGCAGTATAAAATTTTGTATGGAGTTAGCTGACCCTGGATTAACACATAGGCATAGGCCTAAGAGAGACGAATATCTTAGCATTCCATGGATTCACCGTGCGGGTGCCGGGTCCATCGCGTGGCTGAGAGAAAAACTCCGAACAGAGCCCGAGACTTGTGACACGGGTGTAGGTTTAAGGGTACCCTTAGTGACGCGCGTCAACACTCACCTCCTCTGTTCAAGTTATTCTCCCTGCCCAACCAAATTCGGAAGGACCCTACTAGAGCAGCTTTGGACACTCGTTCCAATATGGAGCTTACTGCACTTCTAGTAAGGCCAAGGTCTTTTAGCAGGTTGTAGAGAGACTTCGCTGGTATACCCCTCGCACCCACTTCTACCGCGTATAAACTAACCACATAGCCATTTTTGGTTAGTTCATTAGTAAGGTCATAGTATTTATTCACTTTGAATACATGGTCTTTAGGGATGTTTGTTTCCCACGGCACTGTAAGCTCAACAAGTACTATACGTTTGATTTGTTTGGAGAAAAGAAATATGTCCGGTCTAGATGTCGTAATAGCTAAGTCTTCCGGGATTTTATAGTGCTTTTCATACGTCCATTAATATAGTCCAATCAGGAGCAGAGCCCAGAATTGAATAAGGCTTGCTGGTGGAATTTGTACTTGAGCCTGCTTTAACGAAGTTAGTTTGTCTTTTATTCGTCGTTAACCCTTTTTGAGCCCTAGCTACTGAAAGGCTTATAGCTTCACGTATGATTTCTAGTACTCTGTCGTGGCGGCGTGAGTAGAGACCCCTGTCCAGGAGCACCGTGCATCCTACCAATAAGTGCCTTGCAGTGCCCACTGCCTCACCACAGGTATAGCAAGATTTTTCCGAGGCTTTTCCCCATCTTACTAGGTTACTCTGATCTGGGAGAGTCAGTTGAAAGGCATTAAGATAAAATTTCAATAAGGCAGGGGACCAATCGTACAGCAAGGCGCGCCACTTCAGAGCCAGAGGGATGCAGAACTCGCCTAGGTTTAACCACTCGTTTTGCATTTCTAGGTTCATGGCATGCACTTTGTAGTTGTCGTCCTCATCTTGTTTAAGAAAAGATTTTATTATGTCTTGGTCTTCCTTTTTATGTCTTGCACCCAACCCGGTTCTATTTACCTGAGCCCCTGCCATAAATTGTTTGTAAAATTGAAGCCTAGAGTCAAGTTTTCCGGCACCCTCGTCTTTAGGAAGTGATGCAACTAGTTCGTCCTGGGACTTAACTAGAATGTGCGTTCTGGTAACCCTGAGGTGTTTATAGAGTTCCGATGGCCTTTTTAGTTTTAACCCAAAATTATTGTAATCTCTGAATAGAACGGAACGAGAACCTCCTCCTTCCCTAATTGTTCCTTCCTCTAACCTTCCTCTAATTGTTAACCATTTTTAAAAATAGAGATATATATTTTTAATTTTTATCGATATTGAGCCAGCTAATTCTTAAATTTTTTCAGGTAAAATAGATGTTATGTATATGTTTCAGATTAGTGCAGTTAAGGTCACGGAGACCTATTGAAAGATTGAGAAACAATATTGTATCTACATACACTATAATTCATGAAAGAGTTCTGATTTTGATGACACGTTTCCTTGCATACAAAAAGTAAGCTTATTGTACTCAATGCATTTTTTTCAAAATAAATCTACACATGTGCAAATTTCAAAAACAATAATATGTCTTCTAAAAATAAATAATACATAATCCTCTTCTCAAATTAAAAGCCTGCATAAAGAGTGGGTACAACAATAAACCTGCAGGCAGAGCCGTAATCAGCTTTTATTGCACCCTGTGCCTGCGTGTGTAACTGTGCCCCACTAAATAAGTAACTGACTCTAAATAAGGTACCTATTGTTTGTATATGGTCTGGTTATTTGTGCGCCCCTCTAGGGTCTGCGCCCTGTGCCTGGGCACCGCTATGCCGCAACTAGGGAGTTGCGGCACTGCCTGCAGGTGGGTGTTGTCAGGACTATATATTGAATTTGAATCTCATTTCGTGTTAAAAGCCTTAATTTAATTAAATATTATTATACTCATTCACAAGACTATTCTTAATATTTTAACTTTCAGGGAATTCGGGTCAAATATTGAAAAAGAGTTGTATCAAAATATGACCCTACCAGAATTCATTGAAAGAATTTTGACCAAACGTGCAATCAGCTTCTATGGGCCTAGAGATAGATATCTACTTATTACTGGCGAGAAAGGGTAAGCTAGAAACTGGACCCTCTTTAGCTTAGCTTGTTTGTTTTTTTTTAAGCTATTGTATAGCTTTTATCGCGGGCCTTGAGCGTGGAGACCGAATACAGAAATTCCGTAATATCAAAAGCACAATTTCGGCAACGACGTCATCGGGGAACATGGCTTAGCGGTAAGGCGCTTTAAGTGCGTCGGAAGGTAAACATAAGTTGATAAAAAATGCTATGCAATAGCTTTACCGCGGCAGTCACCGAGTGCCACACGTCTTTTTTCTATCATTTATTCTCTCTAAAGAATTACTGCCTTCTGTATCCGACCCTTGATGCATCAAGCGAAAGCTTCTTAACTGAAACGACTACAGGAACAATAATCGTTGACTCAACATTCCACATGGCGGTAATCTCATGGGCAATGTCCAAGTATTTTGATACTTTTTCATTTTCAGCTTTCACCAGATTATCGTCATGTGGAATAGTAATATCTACAATCATTGCACGGCGCACTGATCGATCGATTATCACTATATCAGGTCTATTGGCTACAATATACCTGTCAGTGATAATCGTTAGATCCCAGTAGAGCAATGTACTGCTTATTGTTAATTTTGAAGACCTGAAGGATTAAAATAATAATAATTTTTTTACTGAAAATGGAAAAAATCTTTGGAATAAAATTTCTAAACATTTTAGAATGAGTGGTTGGGAGCTAATAGGCAGCTCGGAACAAAAACCACCTCTCTTACTGGACAACTGCCTCAGTTATGACGAACTTAAGTTATCTTCTCTAGTGTACGTGAGCGGGTACACCGACTGTATCAACGATGGTACTCGGAAGAATGCTGCTGTTGTGAAAGACAAGGACATTGAAGAAAATGCTGTTATGATTGGTTTGTGACAAATTTTCACTGGCTTGTATTTCTGCGGAATGCTTTAGATTTTTATTGTCTGTATGTCTGTCCGCACTATTTATGTTCCCTTACAACTCTCAATCGGCTTGGCCGTTTCCCGATATGATGACATATTATCCGTATAAGAAAAAGTCTGACGAGTGAGTTCTTAGCTACTTCCGCTACCGGAAGTAGGTTAAAATTGCGAAAAAATCCCTAACAATGAATGGTATTGTTGAAACGAAAATGTTTCTAGACATAAAATTGTTTAGAATATGCACTTCCGGTCCTGAGCTTATTAGTATGAAACGTGTGAGAAAGCTTTGCCGATATTTTCAAAATGCTCTAAGTAAAAAGAATTTCAATGGCGTACTTCGTTCATCTTTATCAAGGTTTAATCGGCCCACGTCTTAAACGCCGCAGCAAAATGGACTACGAGGACATCCTTGTGACCAAAGAGCAGAACATTCAGGACAACGGCTACGGAGATGAGAGTCACAAGCCTCATCAGCTGAGACAACATATGTGGAGGAAAATGTGGTGCGAATTCTATGACGTGAGTTAGCACAGCTTAATAAAATAAAAAATTTTAGTGATTTTAAAATATTAAATACGCCAGTGTTACACCTTCCAAAAACACCAACAATAAAAAAATGTGCGTTATTCTTTTTTTAGTAGGTACAGCAAGTTATCATTAAAAGGTAGGTAGTAGTCCTAATAAAGAGAAACATTTCTTTATGGTACATTGTTTTGTTATATCTCAAATAGATAAAGGCATTTTTGATGACGGGTCCCAGGCGGTTTTTTCAACGATTAATCTTGCATATTTTATCTCTAATATACCTAAAATATCAACATGCTTTATTGCGTAATAACTAAATAATACTTTGTTTTATAATATTTAAGGATTTGCTAAAAACAATTTTAAATATATCTGTAAGCTGTTATATAAAAAAATTATATAAATAAAATAAACGAATAAATAAATAAATATTATAGGACAATTACACACATCGCTATATAGCCCCAAAGTAAGGGTACTCGTAAGTAGCTTGTGTTATGGGTGCTATGATAACTGATGAATATTTTTATATATATTATACATAAATACTTATAATATATAGATAAACACCCAGACACTGGAAAACATCCATGCTCATCACATAAACATTTTCCAGATGTGGGAATCGAACCCACGGCCTAGGACGCAGAAGCAGGGTCACTACCCACTGCGCCACTCGGCCGTCAAATGATATGTATGTATGTATGTATGTACGTTACATGTAGATAATGTTATTTTTGTGCTCCCAAATAGGTTATGATCATTTCCAATCTATTGTGATCGCTACTACCTGGTTTTGTCCTGTAATGTTGGTTGATTATGATTATTGATATTCATGATTAAAAAAAATTAAACACCTTTCCGTACGTTCTCTTCAGACAGAAAATGTCACCTACGAAAAAGTGATGCCAATCGTTGAAAAAAACCGAAACGAAACCAGGCCTTACGTAGTGAGATATCACCACAAAAAGAATAGTAAACTTATATTCGACAATGAGGTTTACTACAAGAGGATCAGCATCTTAGCCGAGAGCACGCTTTTGGAGGCCGAGTGTAGAGCGGTGGATAGTAGGAAACATGCCTTTGTTAATGTGGTGGGGTGTGGTGAGTCATCTATACATATACATAAAATTGGTGTGTATGTTTGTAATATTGAAATAGCCATTTTTTACTACATGCATATGAATATATATACGGTACATACACCAAAATAAAATTTTTTACAATTTTTGTCTATCTGTCTGTCTGTTTGTTCCGGCTAATCTCTAAAAAAACCAGCCAGATTGTACAAAAACCTATTGTATATGATAGTCTGACTCATGAGGAGTGACATAGGGTACTTTATATTCAGATATTCCCACGAGAACAGGAACTATGCGGGTGAAACCGCGGGCGACCGCTAGTCTTTCATCATTTCTTTGTTGAATAGGTATTTATGTTCTTTTATTTGTCCACAAACGTAACAAGAGACTTGGTCGCTAACTGCGAGCTTCATAAGAAGGCTCAGAGTTAAGCGGGCGATGGAAAGAGCAATGCTCGGAGTATCTCTGCATCATCCAATCAGAGATGTGATCCGCAGTAGAACCAAAGCAACCGACATAGCTCAGCGAGTCGCAGAACTGAAGTGGCAATTGGCGGGGCACGTGGTTCGAATAGCTGATGGACGTTGGGGGCCGAAGGTGCTAGCATGGCGACCCCTCACCGGAAAGCGCAGCGTTGGTCGACCCCCCACCAGGTGGACTGATGACATCAAACGGGTCGCAGGAAGCCGCTGGGCACATGCGGCTCAGGATCGTTGTGTTTGGATGCCCCTAAAAAGGCTTATGTCCAGCAGAGGACGTCCACCGTCTGATAATGATGATGAAAAATAACAATTCCACTTGAAATTTTATCATGATTCCCCATAAATACATTTGTAAATTTTGAATTATTTTTAAACATAACAATGATGAACGCGACCCCTGTATCACGTTAGGAAGGACTTAGCTTAAGCTATCATCATCCTCATCATTATCAGCCTGTAGACGTCCACTGTTGGACATAGGCCTTTTTTAGGGACTTCCAAACACAACAATCCCGAGCCGCCAGTTGCCAGCGGCCAGCCAGTTTAAGCTAAGTTCCCTATAAATCACTTTCTTACAAATGTTGACAGGTCTCGGAGTGTGGATGGTGCAGCCACATCAAGTGGATGTGTATATACTTACATTCCTGGAGAGAATACATCACATTCTTAACAAGGACTTGTTGAACCACGTGTCTGATGTCAATTTTGCTTATATCAAAGTGAGCCCGGGAGTAGAAGGTAGACTACATTTTCTACTTGGGAAAACATGTACAGATAAGATAATTCAATAAGTAATAGATTTAGGGGCTATATTTTTTACAAATTTGAATATTTAAAAAAAAAAACAAAATTCAAAATCGTTTATTTCAAGTAGGCTTATTACAAGCACTTTTGAAACGTCAAATTGGACTATTTGTAGTGACTCTACCACCGGCTCGGAAGGCAGGCCCTGTTGAGAAGAGCCGGCAAGAAACTCAACAGTTGCTCTTTTTATAATATTATCAATTTTACAATATTAAGTGTGTTGTTACATAAAGTTATTTATTTTACTTCCTGTGTGAAGTTGAAAGCCTATCCAATTGCCTTTGAACATCTTTGTCATTTAAAAATTCATCGATAGTATAATAACCCTGACTCAGTAAGTGAGTTTAATACATTGTTTAAACTTATGCAATGGCAGATCTAAAACTGAATTGGGCATCTTGTTGTAGAAGAGTACACCCAATCCTACGAAAGATTTTTGTACTTTTCGGAGGCGATAAGCTGATATGACTAACTTATGTCCATTTCTAGGAAGACGGTCGTTTAAATCCTTTTTCTGTTTATATATATTTATATTTTGTTTAACATAAACTAGGTTATTGAATATGTATTGACAGGCTACTGTAAGAATCTCTATTTCTTTAAATTTGACTCGAAGGGACTCGCGTGGTTTAAGTTTATATATCGATTTTTTTATTGATTAATTTATTGTGAATTGGTTTCAGAATTGTTCACGAAAGACTCCGACCAAACAGAACTAGCCTTGATGAAACTTTTCATAGAGCACACAGGGCATCCTAAGGGTAAGTTTGCAACATCCCTCCTACAAACCTCATGCTGAAACCGATTAACCCCTGTGGGCCTGACATTCAAACCTTCTTTGAGGCCCGCGGCTACCCGGGTAGCGACGGAGCTATAATGACAGCTGTCATTATTTGCCTGACGGTTGCCAGGGGACCCCTCGGGGCTGTGAAACTTTAAGGAACTCTATCGGCATTTATGTGTCTATTATTTACAAAACAGTTCATAAATTCAAATAGCAAACATCTTTTATTTTTGATTTTTGGGATGACTTGAACCACAATTTATATTATGAAATTGGGCAGGTGGTATAAACGTACAGATGCAGAACAGGGAGCCGTCGTCGCGGCTGGGCGGCGCGCACGCGGGGAAACTGCTCGTCATGACCTACCCCTGGGACAGCAACGCGCATCCCGGCAACGAGTGGTGGTGAGAATATAATGTTGGCAGGTGGTATAAACGTGCAGATGCAGAACAGGGAGCCGTCGTCGCGGCTGGGCGGCGCGCACGCGGGGAAACTGCTCGTCATGACCTACCCCTGGGACAGCAACGCGCATCCCGGCAACGAGTGGTGGTGAGAATATAATGTTGGCAGGTGGTATAAACGTGCAGATGCAGAACAGGGAGCCGTCGTCGCGGCTGGGCGGCGCGCACGCGGGGAAACTGCTCGTCATGACCTACCCCTGGGACAGCAACGCGCATCCCGGCAACGAGTGGTGGTGAGAATATAATGTTGGCAGGTGGTATAAACGTGCAGATGCAGAACAGGGAGCCGTCGTCGCGGCTGGGCGGCGCGCACGCGGGGAAACTGCTCGTCATGACCTACCCCTGGGACAGCAACGCGCATCCCGGCAACGAGTGGTGGTGAGAATATAATGTTGGCAGGTGGTATAAACGTGCAGATGCAGAACAGGGAGCCGTCGTCGCGGCTGGGCGGCGCGCACGCGGGGAAACTGCTCGTCATGACCTACCCCTGGGACAGCAACGCGCATCCCGGCAACGAGTGGTGGTGAGAATATAATGTTGGCAGGTGGTATAAACGTGCAGATGCAGAACAGGGAGCCGTCGTCGCGGCTGGGCGGCGCGCACGCGGGGAAACTGCTCGTCATGACCTACCCCTGGGACAGCAACGCGCATCCCGGCAACGAGTGGTGGTGAGAATATAATGTTGGCAGGTGGTATAAACGTGCAGATGCAGAACAGGGAGCCGTCGTCGCGGCTGGGCGGCGCGCACGCGAGGAAACTGCTCGTCATGACCTACCCCTGGGACAGCAACGCGCATCCCGGCAACGAGTGGTGGTGAGAATATAATGTTGGCAGGTGGTATAAACGTGCAGATGCAGAACAGGGAGCCGTCGTCGCGGCTGGGCGGCGCGCACGCGGGGAAACTGCTCGTCATGACCTACCCCTGGGACAGCAACGCGCATCCCGGCAACGAGTGGTGGTGAGAATATAATGTTGGCAGGTGGTATAAACGTGCAGATGCAGAACAGGGAGCCGTCGTCGCGGCTGGGCGGCGCGCACGCGGGGAAACTGCTCGTCATGACCTACCCCTGGGACAGCAACGCGCATCCCGGCAACGAGTGGTGGTGAGAATATAATGTTGGCAGGTGGTATAAACGTGCAGATGCAGAACAGGGAGCCGTCGTCGCGGCTGGGCGGCGCGCACGCGGGGAAACTGCTCGTCATGACCTGCCCCTGGGACAGCAACGCGCATCCCGGCAACGAGTGGTGGTGAGAATATAATGTTGGCAGGTGGTATAAACGTGCAGATGCAGAACAGGGAGCCGTCGTCGCGGCTGGGCGGCGCGCACACCTGCCCCTGGGACAGCAACGCGCATCCCGGCAACGAGTGGTGGTGAGAATATAATGTTGGCAGGTGGTATAAACGTGCAGATGCAGAACAGGGAGCCGTCGTCGCGGCTGGGCGGCGCGCACGCGGGGAAACTGCTCGTCATGACCTACCCCTGGGACAGCAACGCGCATCCCGGCAACGAGTGGTGGTGAGAATATAATGTTGGCAGGTGGTATAAACGTGCAGATGCAGAACAGGGAGCCGTCGTCGCGGCTGGGCGGCGCGCACGCGGGGAAACTGCTCGTCATGACCTACCCCTGGGACAGCAACGCGCATCCCGGCAACGAGTGGTGGTGAGAATATAATGTTGGCAGGTGGTATAAACGTGCAGATGCAGAACAGGGAGCCGTCGTCGCGGCTGGGCGGCGCGCACGCGGGGAAACTGCTCGTCATGACCTACCCCTGGGACAGCAACGCGCATCCCGGCAACGAGTGGTGGTGAGAATATAATGTTGGCAGGTGGTATAAACGTGCAGATGCAGAACAGGGAGCCGTCGTCGCGGCTGGGCGGCGCGCACGCGGGGAAACTGCTCGTCATGACCTGCCCCTGGGACAGCAACGCGCATCCCGGCAACGAGTGGTGGTGAGAATATAATGTTGGCAGGTGGTATAAACGTGCAGATGCAGAACAGGGAGCCGTCGTCGCGGCTGGGCGGCGCGCACGCGGGGAAACTGCTCGTCATGACCTACCCCTGGGACAGCAACGCGCATCCCGGCAACGAGTGGTGGTGAGAATATAATGTTGGCAGGTGGTATAAACGTGCAGATGCAGAACAGGGAGCCGTCGTCGCGGCTGGGCGGCGCGCACGCGGGGAAACTGCTCGTCATGACCTACCCCTGGGACAGCAACGCGCATCCCGGCAACGAGTGGTGGTGAGAATATAATGTTGGCAGGTGGTATAAACGTGCAGATGCAGAACAGGGAGCCGTCGTCGCGGCTGGGCGGCGCGCACGCGGGGAAACTGCTCGTCATGACCTACCCCTGGGACAGCAACGCGCATCCCGGCAACGAGTGGTGGTGAGAATATAATGTTGGCAGGTGGTATAAACGTGCAGATGCAGAACAGGGAGCCGTCGTCGCGGCTGGGCGGCGCGCACGCGGGGAAACTGCTCGTCATGACCTACCCCTGGGACAGCAACGCGCATCCCGGCAACGAGTGGTGGTGAGAATATAATGTTGGCAGGTGGTATAAACGTGCAGATGCAGAACAGGGAGCCGTCGTCGCGGCTGGGCGGCGCGCACGCGGGGAAACTGCTCGTCATGACCTACCCTTGGGACAGCAACGCGCATCCCGGCAACGAGTGGTGGTGAGAATATAATGTTGGCAGGTGGTATAAACTTGCAGATGCAGAACAGGGAGCCGTCGTCGCGGCTGGGCGGCGCGCACGCGGGGAAACTGCTCGTCATGACCTACCCCTGGGACAGCAACGCGCATCCCGGCAACGAGAGAATATAATGTTGACAGATGGTATAAACTTGCAGATGCAGAATAGGAATCCATCATCACAGTTACGAATAAAGTACATCTACGTTAACGTACTAGATATAAGGTATCCAAAAAATTAAATTAAATTTGTAAAATTTTTTTCTGATCACCAGGTGCGGCCTTCTCGCATCAACGGGCGACTCTGCGGCAGCCAGCTCCACTCAGATAACGGAACTCCACAACGCTTACATTAACCCAGCAGTTAGTGCAAACAATGTGCGCGTTGTAGGCAAACACGGTCTCAAGACATTGTCTGAGTACTGTCTGTCTCTAACTACAACGGTTTGAACTGTGGTGAAAAACTAAGTTGTGAAAAAAAAGAATTGAAGAAAATAAGATGAGATTATGTTTTTATAGAAATGCTTTCCTGGAGTTTGACTCGATACATAACAGTATAATATTATAATAAGTTATAATGTGGTAAAAAAATTATGGTTACTTTAGTAATTATATTTTATATAATGTTTTAATAGCATATATTTTATTAAATATATATTCAATATTTATCTGTTAGTATTATTTTTCTATTGAGGACCTTCCCAAATAACTATAAAATCAGCTTTCATATTAGTTGTAACAAAACTTGGCAGGCTATAATATAATTGTGTAAACTTTATACTGGCAATAGATAAAAACTGTTGAAATTTATAAAAAAGCCAATCTTTTTAGGTAAAATTTTTGGGTACATAATGGCTATGGTTGTTCCGTAGCCAGGTAAATAGATGCCTTAAAATCGTGCAAAATTGGATTCTTTGTCTCACAAGTAAAAGAATTTGAGATTTTGTACCGATTTTCCGGTTTCTACTGAGCAACACTATTCAAACCTCAAATGCCACTGTTAACGTCAAGTGACATGCCTACACCAAAACCAAAGAGTAAATTCTACATAGGGTCTACACTTTGGCCGTTTGGCGCGATATGTCTTCTTCAGTACGAATTAATCCGAATTCCGAAATTATATGAAATAGTTTTAATAAAATTTGAGATTGTGATTAAAGTTAAAATGGAAGACCTTCAGCAAATACGTATTGAAGTTAACAATGCGTTTAAGCTCAGCGGTTTCACAATGCGGCGAGAAGCGAGTACTTTTGTCGCCGAGCAATTGGTAGGATTATCTGAGCAAGATCGGAAGAAAATGCTTGATAAACTTATAGCACATCTGCTACACCAGTGCCTCTCGCAACCCGTCTTGGAAAAGCAACACTTAGAAGTAGCATATAGGTACAATACTATTTATTTCTATTTAGTCGTCATTACCAGCCGATGGGCGTTCAGTGCCGGACAGGCCGTTTTGAGACATTCAAACAACGATATTGAGTCGCATAAGGCCAGCGGCTCCCTGCGGGACGTTTGTTCTCGTCCGTCCACCTAGTGGGGAACCACGTGCCCCGCCTATTGCCATTTTACTAAGTAGTACAGAATTGATCCATGCTAAGGTTAATGCGCAATGTAAATCAGCGCAGGGCTAGATTTATCGCGCCGGTGTCGATGCTGTTGTTATAAATCTAGCTGTTTTTGAATGATTATGCCACCATTAGTCAGTCACCACAGGTTGGTAGATAAGGTTGACAGTTGCGGAGGCTGTCTGGCACTCTCCCCCTTACAGACCAGACTTATGTTTTAAATTTTCATCCTTTTCTTTTATGTCTAGACATTTGTAATTTAAACATGCAAATTAGGAGAGCTATGTAGCTTTATTGTAGAAGTGACTAACATCAATTATGTGTCTACCTACATTTTGTTTTTACCTACACTTATTATCCTTATAGTTTTAAAAGTGCAGGATTGTAATACACATCAGTTTTTTATTACTAATTAGGGTTAAGGCATATTATTTCTAAATTAATGCTGCAAGTCCTTGACTCTCTTCAGCATTATTCTCCCTGCCACATGACCCAGCACACGCACAGTGAATCCATGGAATGCTAAGATATTGGTCTCTTTGGGGTTTTTGGGATACAGTTTACTATAGATTAGGGTGCAGTCGCATGTATCAAATTTTAATTCATAGTTAAATTTATGTCAATTATTTGTAAGTTCCAGAAGTGAATAAATTATAATACCTTTACTTGCAGGGAATGTTCATCTTCTGGTCTGGAAGAAACTGAGACAGTTCTCAATGTAATAGATGCATTTAGTATTCCGAAAATTCTCTATGATACAGAAATGAAGAGGTTCTCGATAGATGCCGATCCAGTTAATGTTTTATGTCCAGATGCCAAGTGGAAAGCACAGTTTTTAATAGATAGGTATAAATAAATAATATTAAATAAATAAAAATTACCTAATGTATCTAGCATCCTTTTTTAACCTCCAATGCATAAAGAGGGGTGTTATAAATTTGATGTTTGTCTACCACTGTGTATGTGTGTGTTTATTTTAGAGCTCAACCAGCTGAACCAATTTCAATGCGTTATTTTTCATTTAAAAGACTTTGTTTGGTTGACATATTTTTTCACAACTACCTCAATGTCAAATGAAAAGGTTTGACTAGTAGAATACTATGATAAGTTCACATACAACGGCCAACTTACTGGCCTAGTGCGGAAAAAACCCAGGAATAAGAAGACTGAAAGTTGTAAATTGAAGATGACCTCCTTGAAAAATGTATTTTTTCCCCCTTCTTGTTATCAATCTGAAAAAAATAGTGCAATCTGTCACTAGACAGTAAGCAGATGAGTCAAATAAAGGTGAAGGGATCATAAATTTTTAATTTAATCTTGTTGATAATGATTGTTATCGAGAATCAAATTTGAAAAATTAACTTTTGAAACAAAGTGGTATATTTATATTTCAACATTACAATTGTTTTTATTTGACAGGTACATATTGATTTGGCAGAGAACCATAAGGAATAAACTATTTGCTAAAGAAACCTTGCCATCCATGGAAAGTGAAAACCGATTTCAGTTACGCAAAATAGAGGTCTTAATGAGTTCTTCAAGCAGAGTGGACGATGTTATTGTTCTTGGTTTTCTGACTCAGTTGACTGAAGGGAAATTTTATTTAGAGGATCCAACAGGCTGTGTGCCGTTAGACATGACAGAAACGAGGTATCATTCTGGCCTGTTCACAGAATGTAGCTTTGTACTAGCTGAAGGATATTACGAAGATAGAGTTTTACATGTCATGGGCTTAGTGCTACCACCCTCTGAGAGCAGGGCAACATCTTCACCATTTTTTGGAAATATTAACACTTTTGGGGGAAAATCTAAAACTTTACTGAAAAATTCACAGAATTTGCTTAAAATCGAACAGGATAATGAGGATGGGATGATTATTTTTCTTTCCGATGTGTGGTTAGACAAATTGAGAGTGCTTTTGAAGTTGAAAACTTTGTTTACCGGTTACAATGACTTCCCACCAATAGCCATTGTCTTAATAGGTGAATTTCTATCATGTCCATACGGATACTCGCATAGTTCGCAAATGAAGGCCGCTTTAGATAATTTAAGCGAAATATTATATCCATTTACAAAACTGAGGAACGAATGCAAGTTTATTTTCGTACCTGGGAAGGCAGACCCGATCGGTCCATACGTAGCACCCAGACCGGGGCTCCCGAACTCTATCACCAAAGACATGAGAGACAAATTTGGCGATTCAGTGATATTTGCATCAAATCCATGCAGAATACAGTACTGTACGCAAGAAATTGTTGTTACAAGACAGGATTTGGTTAGCAAGATGTGCAGGAACACAATACATTTCCCAGAAACAGGTGATATACCCGATCATTTGACAAAGACTTTGCTAAGTCAATGTACTTTGTCACCTTTATCTCTGGGTGTGCAACCTGTTTACTGGAAGAACGCACAGGCTTTGTCGTTATATCCAGTACCAGATTTGGTGGTAGTGGGTGATAATTTTCAACCGTACACCAGAATGTATCAAAACTGTCAAATGGTGAACCCAGGGTCGTTCCCCCGTAATGAGTATTCTTTCAAAGTGTATATTCCAGCTTCAAGAACTGTTGAGGACTCGCAAATACCTAACGAAGATACTTGAAGTTACATTACTTGCATGCAATTGTTGTCTGTGATATAATTTGTTGGTAAATAAATGTTGATTAGTTTTTGAATTAAAATTGGCACACATTCTCTTTTAAAAACGGCATGTTTGTGTTGATTAAATCATCTTTTTGAAAATATCTAGCTGTTAAAAATTAGCCAGTTTAAGGATGTGAATTAAAATGAATAAAACCCTTTAAAGTGTTTTAATAGATTTGTATATTTACATTAACAATATTAATTTTATTTTTATCTTAATTATATAGAAAGTAAATTATTTTCTAAATTAGTAGCCATTTCATATTTAATTATTAAATGAAAAAAATATTAAATAGGTATAATTTACATAAAGAATCACGGTTTTACCGCGAATATATTTTTATTTTAAATATCTTTATTATCAAAGGCAGAGATAAAGAGGACTACCAGTCTTCTATAGCGCACAAGATTTATAAAAACATCAGCTTTAAGAGTCCGCCATAAAAGTGCTAGACAAAATGATATTGAGAAATTTAGGATTTAAGATATTCTTGTATCTAGAAACTCCCACAAGCTAGATCTGGACCAATTTAGAAAATCTCACTAAATCATCTTTAGCGGACACGTTTTCCTACTTGGAGACTGTGCTCCTTATCTCTTCCTTACCCCCAAGAGTTTGCGTCAAGTAACTTTGCCGCTCTTATATTGAATATTTGTTAAGGCGCGAATATCATGCGAATTACTCTAAACCTTTAATGCTGCGCACTCTTTTAAACTGTGGTAAGTGTACTCTCTAAAATTTAAATAGAAAAACAGCTAAACTTATTATTGTCGGAGTACAAATGGAGCTTTATCCACTAGCTTGTGCATGCATCTCGACTAATCTGTCTTTCAACAATAATAACATTAAAACAGCAGCTTAGCCGTTATTCTATAATGCTTAAAATCATTTTCACTAAGTTCAGCGCTGCAAACTGCGAATGCTAATAAATTTAATGTAAAATAACAACTTATAATATTATTACACAAAGCCATAAATAATTAGATTTTAACCGTAGTCCGTAATGTAATGTAATTGCCACTTGAATTCACGTGCGAATCGCGCGAGAATCCGAGAACACTTTTTATCGACTACAAGTTGGCCCTTGACTGCTATCACACCTAATGTTAAGTGATGATGCAATCTAAGAAGGAAGCGGGCTAACTTATTAGGAATAGAATGAAATCCACACCCCTTTCGGTTTCTATAGACATCGTACCGGAACGCTAAATCGCTTGGCGGTACATCTTTGTCGGTAGGGTGGTAACTAGCTAGCTACGCTCGAAAGAAGCGTACTTAGAACAATATATAACATGGGCAGATATCTTCGCGGATTGGCACCTTGTTCGCGTTCGTGTATTTTGATTCGCGACAAAGGTTTTCGACAATAGTGCGAATCAGACGCAAAATTCACATATGAAACGAATACGACTTGTCGCGTATAGTATTGGAATTCACGGCGTGATTCGCGCTTAAATTAGGGTCGGACTTAAGAGCTATATCTACGTATAGGGTTGCCATCTCTAAAATTTGGAAAACAGGACAAGACGCGTGAAAACCCCGGATTTTAGAGTACGAAAGACGGACATGTCAACAAGATCTTTTAAACATATTCAATGTAATAAAAAATAGTTGAAAATGTCATAAATCACCTTATTTTATTTGGAACGGTAAATATACTTGGTTCATCGGTTGATCGTGGTGTGGTGCGAGCATAGTGCGTGTCTCGCGGGCGGCCCAATTTTTTATTATTTATTAATTTTTTAAAACCCGGTCTACACATGAAGTCTTCCCCGGACGCTCCCCGGATGCCCTCTAAACTAGGACAAATCCGGCAAAAACCCGGACAGATGGCAACCCTATCTACGTACCATACTCGTAACTCCACAGTAGCGCTAGCCGTGGCATTTATACTAACATGAATATTTTAACATCGTTCCATCACAGTTATCATCAGGTAAAAACGTTACACGTCTTAGAAGCATTACAAAACGAATTTTCTCGTTTAGTTACAACCATAGATAATACACTGTTACAACGTGGACTGCATAGGCGCTTAGCGTATAATTTCTTACTTGCCCGATTTTGATAAAACTTAGTTTTTAATATTAACAAATAAACGTCACGCTTTAAGATGACTTGTAACGGTGTAAAGTGTGAGACTTAATTTATTTATTTCTAACGACATTTTATTTTACGTGTAATATATCTCAAAGCTACATCTAATATTCTCTTTGGACAGACTCGATGAGATAAATTACTGTTAATCATGGGCGACGGCAGGTAATTTTTTTAAACTAGAATCAGAAAAGCATGAATATCTCTAATCTATTTAACGTTAGTGAGAGTGAATCTTGGCGCTAGCAAATAAAGGAATCCCAAACTTTGCGTTGGCAGGAATTAGAGAATCTGAAACTTGGCGATAGCAGAAGTAGAGGAATCCTAAACTTCGCGTTGATAAAATTAAAGAATTTGAAACTGGTGGCTAGGCATGAATGGGGGTAAAGGAATCCTTAACTTCGCCTTGGTGGCAAATGATAGAATTTAAAACTAGGCTTGCACAGAAGTAAATCAATCCCAAACTTTGCCCTGATAGGAATTACAGAATCTGAAACTTGACGTTAGCAGAAGCAATGTAGGTAAGTCCTAAACTATGCTTTGAGAGAAAATACTGAGTCTGAAACTAGGCATTAGAATAATTTGAGGTTTCGAAGCCAGTTAGCTAATGGGAACTTATCCTAATTTTACAGAACATTCGTCTTTTCTAAGCACCTAACTCCGGCGCCCATGTTGTCTATCTATTAAACTGTTCACTATAAATGTATCGCTACGTACGTACTATATAAACTTGTATAATAATTAAGTATTATTAATAAAGTGGACGGAAACTTTAATATTTTTCAATATCGGACACATCAAATACTTTTAGTTATACTTACTTCTAACCCTGTACATAAATAACAGAACCAAAAGATCGCACCAAACTTCTAGTTATGTTTCCTATAAATTATAAAGGAATACGTACGACTAGTTTCTAACCCACCCGGGGTCCACTTAATCAAAAGTTTGTTCTTGCAATGTCGCGTATTGAGTTGCTGTTTATAGATAGGTTCAATTTAATTATTTCATTATATGGTAACTTACTAAAACCCAAGGGAAATAAATAATCTAATAAATTGATTAAATAGAACCTAACTGTAAACTAACGTATGATGTTGATAGATTCATCTACGGTAAATGTACAATACAATACTAGAAGTTCGATCCGACATACATTCAAATCTAAATACAGAATACTAAAATACTTAACATTTAAGAGAATCTTGAAAATTTAATTATCTGTATAATTTAAGGCGCTCTTAAATATTAAGCGGTTTGTTGGTGTTCGGCTGGTAATAAAGACTTCTGTATATTCTACTGAAAAACATGAATCCAGGTCTATTGATATGTATACTTTTGACAAAAAGTAAAATCTTTCGCACACTGATAGGTACATTCACTTTTATGTTTAACATTGATTATGTCGTCCTGCCAATATGAAGTTTTTTCAAATCAAACGAGAATGCATTTAGTCTGGACTTAGTTGCGATCGATAAGAATCGGAAAGTAGGTTTCATTTCACCCATTTCTTCCCGAATAATTTAAAGTGTCGGTGCCAATTTTTATCATTAACGTCTTAATTGATCTTAAGAATAAACATTGTCGTACTAAGCCCACAAATACGCATTGAAATAGCGTGGTGGGTCGAAGTTTCAAATAACCCTCTTAACAAGATAATATGATACCTGTGCCCTATAATAGACCACAAAATAAGTTGATGAAGGAAGGTTACTAGAAATTTTCGAAACATCGTGCTTATTTCCTTAGAGTCTAGTAGTCTATATACAGAAGTCTTTGGTTGCAAGTTTAACAAATTAAGCGCCCATCAAGTTGTTGTAAGTGCTGCCAATAGGAGCCAAAGCCACGAGGCAGATCATAGCTATGACAAATAGCACGATGATAGGCGCGTACACTCCGAGCAGGTGCTTCCTGAAGCCGGAGAACTGAAAACAAAGGTATTCATTAAAAAAGAAGAAGGAGATCCTGACGAATCTGGGGAAGAGCCTTTTTGAAGTTGAGAAGTGAAGAAAAAGGAAATAACAAATCAATAGAATAATAACAAAGAAGAGTGCAAATACATGCAAAGATATTTATTTAATTAATCCTTGAAAAAATAAAATTAGTCACATGCTTTGAAAAATTCTCAAACGATCAGACTATAACTAGAGATAATTGAATTAAAAATAAACTAGTTCTATTTTACACTAATAGTAAATAAACAACATTGAAAATAGAAAGTTAAAGTAGCTAAAACACTAACAGAACAATAAAACAATAGGTTAAATTTATCTTTTAGCAACTTTATGTCTCCGGGTATCCATGAAGATTTCCTCACGAAAAAAAGGTGTAATTTAGATAAGTGTATACCTTTCGAAGGTCATATTGACTTCATATTGTGTTAAATTAAAAAAAAATACCTGTTTGATGCAGGTTTTACATTAATATCCATAAATGGTCTGGTCTCATTACAATATGTTAGTGTGCAAAAAGAGACAAAAGAACGAGTTAAGTAAACTAGAAATAAGAGATCTTCCACCACAACATCAGAATCATTGAACACGGTTGTTCGTTGATCACTAATCGACTTGTGTATCTAATAATTGATAATAATAAAAAGATAAATGTTGGGTCTTAATTCATTGTCATAAATCATTAACAAATAAAGCAAGTAAAAACAAAAAACCACGAGAAACAGTTATTCCGTTAACACCAGATTATTTGAGAATAGAGGTTAAAGTGCATATAGGAAACGTGAAAGAAAGTATATTAAAAGGAGAACAGTCGTCTTCATTCTTGCCGACATGAAGTATTAGAAACAAAAATGAAAAAGCAGTTAAATCCAGAATGGAAAAGTGAACTTATAAGTAGAAGTGAGCAAGAGAAAATGTGAGTTATTGTGGAAGAGAAAAGAAGAGAAGAGAGACGGAGATCTTCCATTCTCACCGGAGCGTCTGAACTCCTGTCGACGGTCGTAACCTGTCGGGACTGGCCCAACATGTCTTTCATGGGGAAGGAATTTACTCTGCCGTTGCTTATCCGACCCTCCGATACACATACCGTAAGCTAGAATCATAATAACCAATTTCACCTTGTCAACCTTTCACCTTGTACTCATTCCACTAACTTAAATTAATATTGGGAATTGTTTAAGAATTAAATCCTCATCATCATGGCAGCCGATGAATATGAGCGTATACGTTCACGCTAGACAAATGTTTTAAACTTAACGGTCCTTAGGTCACCAACTCTGTACGCTTCTTGATTTTTCTGGGGCCAACCAGCATGTTCTCTACGGCGGGTTCGCTATTTCAACACCTTGAGATTTCATCGTCTTTCTGTTTTCGAATGAATGAATTGATTTCCAATTCGGCAATTCGACTCGTCAGTTACAAGTAAGTCCAATTATTCATTACTGGGATTCATAGCAAGGAAGAGATATTGTTAGTTCACTATACGACTAAATATAATTTATTCTAAAGATGATTGTTATACAAATTCTATTAATTCATGTCGTTCTCATTGTCAAGAACGAAGAGTAAATATGCAATCTTTACCAGCATAAGCAATGTTTCACAACACTCACCGAGAGCACGACGTGAGTGAGCACGTGGAAGACGACATATGCGGTGAGCACGAATACCGTCCACGGCGGCAGCTCCGCCTTCTGCAGGTACACCGCCAGGAAGATCGTAGCGACTGGAGACAAGCATGTCAAATGATTAGAACCATCACAGGATGCCAGGGAAAGTTCTGCTGTACGAGGAATGCTTTAGGTTGACGCTTATGCCCGCATATTGAACGTTGTCCCTTGTATTCTTGCTTTGCTTAAATATAAGCGATCATTATATAATTTATTTTGGGGCGATCTGCTTGTTCAATCTTCTACTATAATTTTAGTTAGCTGGTGAAACAATCCTAGTTTGGTTATTGAATCAGCCTATACTTCGTTCGCGTAAAGAATGCAGTGACTCGTCATTGTTAGCTCGGCCCCGTAACCAATCAAAACTCTTCAAATTACGCGCGTAACGTTTCAACTGGTCACTGTGAACTTAACCTCGTAATTTAAAAATATTTGAAGGGTCAGGGAGCGGGGTTTAGCCGGCGAATAGTAATGAGTCACTGCATTTTTAACGCAAGCGAAATATAGTGAAGAATAGGTGGAGAAAGAAGTTTGCATTGGTAATAGAACTCACTTCCTAAAATATGTGCGGAGTTTCCAACAAGCCAGTGCAGCCAATTGAATATCGGTCGGTTTTTAGTGCCTGGGTGCGGCCTAAAGAATGCTCCTGAAAAACAACAAATAAACGTTTCACTCAACATAGTAAGTTAACAGTGACTCTAAAAGTATATCCGAAACCCACGATTTCTGGATTCTCGCTATTCACCTCAAACCCCCTCGGGCATCGATAGCAAGCCAATCTCTAACTGTAGACAAAAGATTAAGGGAGGGAGGTTTCAGGATAACAATGAAAATATATGCTTGTTTGCTGACAGTCTCGACGTTATACTTTGTTCGCTCGTCTTGGCACTCATACTATGGTCTGGCCTAAGGTAGCGCTAGGACTGTGTTGGGTACGTACTGTTAGCCTCTCGATATGTTAGTGTTAATGCTTAATCATCATCCCTGAACGCTCCTGTCATCATATTGTAGGCTACTAATATAGCGTCACCGGATTAGCAGTCAGTCCACTACCGATCATCGTAAAGAGCGGTTATCCTAACCAATAAGTTTTAATAAGTTAAGTTTATTGTAATTGTCCAATATAATCAATTAATAAATATAAATCTTTTTTTTTTAAAAAGCCAATTTCAATTCACGGGGTAACATATTTGGTGGCAGCGGTGGGATCCGAAAATCCCCAGTGCCCCGGTCAACGCTCTGTGGACTCCTTCCCGTAACCTGTGTAATAAAGAAAGTGAAAGTGATATAAATTGTGTAACAGTGTTCACTGTGTGTTCAAAGTGCAACATCCCATAATTCCTGAAGAAAATACTTCCAAATCCCAGAAGGGGGTTGTTTTGTTCAAAATATTACAAATCCAGCCTGGATCTACTTCGAACTCCTGCCTGCGAGAAAAGTATATCCAGACATTCTTCGTGAAGTTCCTGACACTAGTACTTCGAGCAAAACCTAACAAATATACCTATCCGAGATTCTCGAACTGTAATTCGATCCGGACGTCACCTTTATCTCGTCGGAATGTTCCTGCCTGTCGTCGCGTTCTTATCACTATTCGCCCGTGTAATTTCTCTGTAAGTCTTTGGTCATTGTTTAATTTAAGAGTTAGGGATCCTTTTAATACATATAAAAACCTTATGGAATAGTAAATAAAATTTTAACATATATTTTGTAACTTGTTCTTATAGTTTTCCTATTTCGGGAATGTAACTATGCCAAAAGTGCCAAAAACCGAGGATAGTAAACTTTGTATCGAAATTCCCGAACCTGAACAAGGTACAAATAATCCATCTAAATCGCCGTTATCTTCTCCCCGCGTCACGAGGAGAACTGCCGCCGCACTCACCATGTCTGAATTAGAGTTAAATATTTTGTTCAAATTTGTAAAACCTTACGATGGCAGTAGGGAAACTCTTAACTCTTTTCTAGTAAATTGCGACAACGCCTATGATTTAGCATCAGAAATACAGAAACCCATCCTATTTAAATTCATTCTTTCCCAATTAAATGGAAAAGCGGAAATTGCATGCTCCATAAAAGAATTTGTAAATTGGGATCAACTCAAAGATTTCCTAAAAACGCAATTCAGTGAAAGGAAACACTACTCCCATCTCCTCACTGAACTCCAAGAGAGCAGACAAGGCCCACAAGAAAACGTAAACCAATACTCCTTGCGCGTAGAAACTTATCTTTCAAAATTGCTGACTGAGATATCGTTATCAACTACAAAACCTAAAGAACTTCCTGGTCGTACAGCAGCCATGGAAGACCTCGCTCTTCACCACTTTTTGATGGGTCTTCAACCCCGTATCTCCAATATTGTTAGATGTAGATCACCTAAGACACTAAATGAGGCGATTAATTTCGCTATTTCGGAAGAACGTATACAACAGACGTTATATAAGCGACCACAAGTCGATCAAAAACCTAGTATTAATTATAATAATAATCGATTCAGGCCGAACATCCCAAGGCCAAATCTCAATTCTTCTCTGTCTCCAAGATCGCCTAATCCGACATTCCAAAGACCTCCTCATGTGATGATTCAAAAACCAATGAACAACTTATTCTGCCGTTACTGTAAAACGGCTGGCCACGAAATATCCGACTGTAAACGACGAGAATACAATAACAGTAGATTCCAACGAACACAAAACTCTTATAGGCCACCCCCACGAGTAAACTTTGTCCAACAACCTTACGAGGAAGTTGGTCATGACGAAGTCGACCAATCCTTCGATCATTTAAACACATACGAGTCTCGCCCCAGTGTCGCTCGAGACGAGATGTAAAAGTCGACACAAAACCGCAACCCAAACATCACACTAACAGGGACCACTCGGGTAACCAGCCCCAAATAAGAGCCCAAATAGAAAATGCAGCAGATCCAACGTCCAACAGGGACCACTCGGGTAACCAGCCCCAAATAAGAGCCCAAATAGAAAATGCAGCAGATCCAACGTCCAACAGGGACCACTCGGGTAACCAGCCCCAAATAAGAGCCCAAACAGGAAATGCAGCAGATCCAACGTCCAAGAGTGATAATAACATTAAAACCCTTTCAGAAAATAAGGAAATTTATGAAATACACATAGACACAACGAAACGTCTCTTACCACATGTATTACTGCAATCACAATCATCAGATATTCCTTTGTCCTTATTAGTTGACTCAGGTTCAGCTATATGTCTAATCAAAGAATCCAGTATCCGAATCAACCAAAAACTAGTCAAAGAATCCATCAAACTCAAAGGAATAGATCCAGGTGATGAACCAACTGAGACCTTAGGTCACTTCCAACTAAAATTGGAAATCAAAAATCGCAATTCCTTGTCATTCCAATTTCACGTTGTTCAAAATATCAACCTACCTTATGATGGAATTATAGGTACAGATTTCTTAACCAAATTCGGATGTAAAATAGATTATACAAACGACATTTTAAAAATAGGAAAACATGAAATCAAATTATTATTTTCTGAACCCTTTTTCATAATTCCTCCTCGCACTGAAGCCGTCTTTAATAGAATCCGTAATTACAATCTAAAACTCCAACCAGAAAAGTGCGAATTTCTACGAAAAGAGGTAGTTTATTTAGGACACACTATCAGTGAAGACGGTGTAAGACCGAATCCCGATAAGACTAGAGCCGTATCCGAGTTCTCGATTCCTCAATCTCCTAAAGACATTAAATCCTTCCTCGGCCTAGTCTCATATTACAGGAGATTCATACCTGATTTCGCAAAATTTGCTAAACCATTGACAACTCTTCTAAAAAAGGATATCCCTTTCGAATGGTGTAACGAACAACAACTTTCTTTTGAATCTCTCAAAAACAAACTTATTTCCGCCCCAATCTTAGCTTATCCAGATTTCACACAACCTTTTCTCCTAACATGTGACGCTTCTAATTTCGCTATTTCTGCAATATTATCGCAAGGTCCTATAGGTCAAGACCGTCCTATAGCTTTTGCATCTCGCACTCTAAATCGAGCCGAGTGCAATTATAGTGTCACAGAAAAGGAATGCCTTGCTGTAATCTTTGGCACCAAAGTTTTCAGGCCCTACCTCTATGGGCATCGTTTCACGGTCGTGACAGATCACAAACCCTTAGAATGGTTATTTAAATGCAAGGATCCAGGTTCACGCCTCATACGGTGGCGTTTAAAATTGGAAGAGTTCGAATATGACATTAAATACAAAAAGGGTAAAATCAATACCAATGCCGACGCTCTATCACGATACCCAATCAATCCAATCCTACCTGAAAACTCATCACAACTCAATCCTAATGCAGAAGAAAATCCAATTGAGAATCTAGACAACGATTTAATGGATTTACTCATATCGCCTCCTTCTTTTAACCCTGATGATGTCATTGCTACTCCTGATCCTCTCTTACTTGGCGAAGAAGCCATACAATCACCTAAAATAAACTCACCATCAAATATTCCAGACACATTAATAGAAACTGATAACGAATTAATTAACATATCTGAAGACGCGCCCGAGTCAATACAGCCTCTTATTGACCAATCTACACCCGCTTCAACCCCGTCTACAAATACATCTCTAAACCTAAACGCACCCGACGATGATTACCCTTCATTTCTTAAGATAATGACAAAAGGTGATAAAACCTTCAATACGAAAATCCTAGAATATAATGAAGAAATAACCAAATCAAAATATAAAATAATTATATTACCAACTTCAATTGATCTTGACGAATCCAATCCGTTTATTCAAAACATTCTCGATAGTATACCTAATAATGCTGAAATCATAGACAAGGAAAGATCCCTTAATTCATTTATTTCATTTGACTATAACGATAAAACTTATTATCTCCTTTTCTTCAAGGTTCACCATTTTGATAAATCCTCTTATGTAGATATCTATAAAAGTCTTAAATCTCTCAGAAATGAATTAATCGTGAATCTTGCTAATAATATTACTTCAGATATAGCAATAACGGATTTTAAAAACCCTTTCGACACGCATCACTTTGTCAAAATTTATAACATGCTGCTCTTCCTTTTCTATAATTCAGGGATTACTATACATATATATAAAGATAAAATCATATATCCATCTCTTTCCGAAATTCCCAAGATACTGAAGGATAACCATAATATTCCGATCGCTGGACACCTTGGTGGTGACAGAATGCTCAGACGAATCCAGGAAACATTTTATTGGAAGCATATGCGTAGAGATATTGATGACTTCGTAAAGAAATGTCCACAATGCCAAACTAATAAAGCCCTTAGACAAATAAACCGTGCCCCTATGCAAATAACCAGTACCTCAACCGAACCTCTTCAAAGAATTTCTTTAGATATTGTCGGGCCATTGCCTGAATCAGGTACAGCAAAACTTAAATACATATTAACAATACAAGACGACCTTACGAAGTTCTCTTCTGCATATCCGATTCGTAGTACAACAGCTGAAGAGACAAGCGAGTGTCTGCTTCATTACATCTCCATTTTTGGTATTCCTAAAACTATCCTGACAGACCAAGGAACTAACTTTACATCAGACTTATTTAGAACAACCTGTAAATTCTTGAAAATCAAAAACCTCTGGGCGTCTCCTTATCACCCGCAGACTCAAGGTGCTCTAGAACGAAGCCACTCAACCCTTAAGGAATATTTAAGGTCCTTTGTAGACCAAGATCAATCGAATTGGCCTCGTTACGTTTACACCGCTATGCTCACTTATAACACATCTGTCCATTCAACAACCCACTATACTCCTTACGAACTGATGTTCGGATGCAAACCCGTAATCCCAAATTCTATTTATGAAGAAGCTCCGGGAGCAACTTACCCAGACTATGTCCGCATGCTCCAAAACAGATTAAAATATACACGAGAAAAAGCTCTAGAACTTATCCGGAAATCTAAAGAAACTTCGAAGTCCTATTACGACAATCATACCCGTACAGCTAGATACAAAACAGGAGATTATGTATACTTGAAAAACCACTTGAGAATGCGTAAAGCACTCTCACCTGTTTGGAAAGGACCTTACAAGGTCATTAAAATTAATGGTAATAACACACTTACCTTGCTAATTAACAGACGTCATGTGACGCATCATTTTGACCAAATAAAACCGGCTGATGTTAGTATAGCTAATGAGCAAACTAACTAACTAGCCTAACCTAATTAAACCTATCTTTTAAGTCTAGATATAGAATAGATTTTAAGTTTACTTATTCATCTTAGCTTGTGATCATTATTTGCAGTTCTATTGGTGAAGAACCTCATCAGAATTTTGTCCAGCCGATAACTTCAAGCTCGGGACTATATTATGATTACCTGGGAAACATTAAAATTAATAACGCTCAATTACAAATCTTAATTCCAGTAGACATCTCACACTTTAAATCACATATTCAAGATATTGAAACCAATTTGGAAACTTTAAAACATCTGTGTTACAAAACTCAAATTGTAGAAATTAAAATAGAATGTCATAACTTATTGCAACCATTAATAGCGCGATTCCTAGATTTGAGCAAAGAGTTTTCTGCCATCTCACATCTCATTGACAATAGAGCTAAACGTAGTGCCTGGATAGGTGGAATAGGAACAATTCTCAAACAAATATTTGGTTCTTTAGATGAAAATGACGGTATAAAATATGATGAAGCGATATCATCCCTACAGCAAAACGAAAAACAGTTGGCCTCACTTATGAAAGAAAACATCCTAGTCGCTACCTCCATATTAAGAAACTATAATGATACCCTACTCAAAATAAAAGAAAATGAAGAAAACCTTAATGTAGCTATAGATAAATTCTCACTCAGTTTACAAAACATTAACGAAAAAACAAACGGATTGAGAATACTCGTAAACATTAACGAGATATTTAACATCTTAGAAACATCAATACTTACCATGTCATCCCAATTGGAAGATGTAACAAACGCTATCTTGTTTGGTAGACAAAATATTCTCCATCCTGCTATAATGACACCTGATCAACTATACCAAGAACTTACCGATAACTACAAACACCTATCTAGTGAACTGGAATTACCAGTAACTTTAGACATTAACTCTATTCACCTAATTTTAAGTGTATCTAAGTTAATTTGCTACTATATTAATTATAAGATTGTATTTGTTTTGCAAGTGCCGCTGGTCAATAGTAAAGAATATGTACTATTCCATAATATAGCTCTTCCAATACCACATAAACATCAAGAACCGAATTCATTTACACTAATTATTCCTGACAACAAGTACATTGCAATGACCATCGACAAATCTCATTACTGTATCTTTAACGATTTAAAAATCTGTCAAACCGTGGATTCCGGAAACTTCATCTGTGATATTGAAAATGTGTATTCTACTGAAGCAAAGCCTATATGTGAAAGTGAACTATTAACCAAAGTCATAACTGAAAAACCACCGCAGTGTGAATCAAGAGTTATATTTGGAAAAGTAAACACTTGGAAACCTTTAACAAATAATAATTGGTTGTACATACAATCGGAACCTCAAAGAATATCTATAGACTGTCTCGACTCCAAATTGTTTGAAACTAACATTCTAGGAACTGGTATATTACATGTGCCAAAAAAATGTATTGGGTATTGTAAAAGTACTACACTTATGCCCAAGTATAACATTTTAAATGTTACTTCACCTATCAACCATATTCCAGATTTCGATTTAACCAACGATACTTGCTGTAATTTAGATAAGTTAGATAAGTTTAACAATGTCACTGAAGATGTGTCCCCCGTTTATCTACATAACATAGATTTAGATGATTTCCATTCTAATACTAAAATTAATTTAAAATCCATCCTAAAAGATTTAAACAATATAGAATTTCAAAGCCAACCACATATTTTAAAATATGGGACACATTATTCAATTTGTACTATTGTAATAGTTATTATAATCATTTTACTTTTACTAAGCTTTAGTATTAAGAAACTATGTAAAACCTATAATAATCGCCCTTTCCGATTTAAGCTGTATTCCAAAAAGTCCTCAGCCCCAACAATTCCTGAAAACATCAATACGACAGATAGACAAGATCCTGAAATCGAAATTATTAGTCACGCCGCCCCGCTCCGGACCAGAATTTGAAAAGAGCCTTTGAGGTTTACCCAAAGCCTCTATTTTAAAGGGGGAGGTGTTAGCCTCTCGATATGTTAGTGTTAATGCTTAATCATCATCCCTGAACGCTCCTGTCATCATATTGTAGGCTACTAATATAGCGTCACCGGATTAGCAGTCAGTCCACTACCGATCATCGTAAAGAGCGGTTATCCTAACCAATAAGTTTTAATAAGTTAAGTTTATTGTAATTGTCCAATATAATCAATTAATAAATATAAATCTTTTTTTTTTAAAAAGCCAATTTCAATTCACGGGGTAACAGTACCAATAGGCTGTATGAAGCACAGCACCACAGTGACTATACCAGTGATGGCGTGCGGGTTGTTGCCCGTGGTCTGCCAGCCGCCCACTTTTAGGACTGTGTTGTGTAGTTATGTACGTACTAATAGGCTGTATGAAGCACAGCACCACAGTGACTATACCAGTGATGGCGTGCGGGTTGTTGCCCGTGGTCTGCCAGCCGCCCACCTCTAGGACTGTGTTGTGTAGTTATGTACGTACCAATTGGCTGTATGAAGCACAGCACCACAGAGTGTATGCCAGTGATGGCGTGCGGGTTGTTGCCCGTGGTCTACCAGCCGCCCACCTCTAGGAGTGTTTGTGTAGTTATGTACGTACCAATAGGCTGTATGAAGCACAGCACCACAGTGACTATACCAGTGATGGCGTGCGGGTTGTTGCCCGTGGTCTACCAGCCGCCCACCTCTAGGAGTGTTTGTGTAGTTATGTACGTACCAATAGGCTGTATGAAGCACAGCACCACAGTGACTATACCAGTGATGGCGTGCGGGTTGTTGCCCGTGGTCTACCAGCCGCCCACCTCTAGGAGTGTTTGTGTAGTTATGTACGTACCAATAGGCTGTATGAAGCACAGCACCACAGTGACTATACCAGTGATGGCGTGCGGGTTGTTGCCCGTGGTCTACCAGCCACCCACCTCTAGGAGTGTTTGTGTAGTTATGTACGTACCAATAGGCTGTATGAAGCACAGCACCACAGTGACTATGCCAGTGATGGCGTGGGGGTTGTTGCCCGTGGTCTGCCAACCGCCCACCTCCACGAGGATGAGGATGAATCCCACGATTGTCAGCACCCACGTCAGCACCATCAGAATCCTGTGATACTGGAATAAATATGAAAGCATTACAGAAACTAAACAATTATCGCTGTTTCCTTGTGACGTTTTAAAAAAAATTTAAAGCTGCAGGACTCAAACGTGTTGTATTCAAGAAGGTGTACCTAAATGTACGTGAAGTGGTAATTTTTTTATAAATGGAAATGGGAATATTCCTTTCTCATATTTGCAAAAAAAATACTTACTGCGAACCATATGTCAACTCCTCCAAGCGTCTTTCCGTCCCAGGTCTTTTTGAAATATCTGAAAAATAAAAAGGAACATTACGTAAATTTATTATGCGAGTACAATCTCAGCAAAATTTATATGAAGGGTTACCCAAGTTACCAACTAGAAATCATACGTGAAGCTGTAAGCCTTCCAGTAGCTAGGGCTCAAAAAGGGTTGACGACGATTAAAAGACAAACTAACTTCGTTAAAGCAGGCTCAAGTACAAATTCCACCAGCAAGCCTTATTCAATTCTGGGCTCTGCTCCTGATTGGACTATATTAATGGACACGTATGAAAAGCACTATAAAATCCCGGAAGACTTAGCTATTACGACATCTTGACCGGACATATTTCTTTTTTCCAAACAAATCAAACGTATAGTACTTGTTGAGCTTACAGTGCCGTGGGAAACAAACATCCCTAAAGACCATGTATTCAAAGTGAATAAATATTATGACCTTACTAATGAACTAACCAAAAATGGCTATGTGGTTAGTTTATACGCGGTAGAAGTGGGTGCAAGGGGTATACCAGCGAAGTCTCTCTACAACCTGCTAAAAGACCTTGGCCTTACTAGAAGTGCAGTAAGCTCCATATTGGAACGAGTGTCCAAAACTGCTCTAGTAGGGTCCTTCCGAATTAGGTTGGGCAGGGAGAATAACTTGAACAGAGGAGGTGAGTGTTGACGCGCGTCACTAAGAGTACACTTAAACCTACACCCGAGTCACAAGTCTCGGACTCTGTTCGGAGTTTTTCTCTCAGCCACGCGATGGACCTGGCACCCGCACGGTGAATCCATGGAATGCTAAGATATTCGTCTCAAAGCTTTTAAAAACCTTTTGTATATGATAGCCAGACTCATGAGGAGTGACAAAGGGTAATTTGTATATAGAAATTCCTACGGAAACAGGAACTGCGCGTGTGAAACCGCGGGCGACCGCTAGTTAAGTGAGTGTTCACTAAACAACAAACATTTTGCATTTTTTACTAGTTTTAGAAAATCATTTACCATTAAAAAAAGGAACGGTCTTAAATTAAGATATTATGACGTAAAAATCCTACTTAGCATTAAAACTTACCTAGCCAGCACAATACCGAGCGAGGCTGCGCCCAACCAAGCGATTATCATGAAGCTCCCGTGCAGTTTGAGTAGAAGCTTGGAGCTCCCGCCGGCAGTGCCCACCGAAGCTAAAGACAGAGGCTCTCCAGTTGCCTCGTATGCCAGACCGTGAAAACCTACCCTGTCGGCCTCTGGAATTGTGGATATTCAATTTTAAATACACAACTACTAGTAATCTTAGTTAAAATCAACCAAAGAAGGATTTGTGCCACATGTTGAAGTACAATTTATTAAGGCACGTTATAGAAAATTCAAATATAGTAGTTCTGAATAGATACAATAACTATTCTTAGAAAACTAACCTTTCATAGAGTTGCCAGAAACTACCATCAAATTATAACGATTCTTTGCTAAATCAAAGGTCTGACCCATCACGGTTGAAACCGTATCTCTCCTAAATTTGCAATATAATTTGCCATCAATGGTCGAAGATTCCAGCAATTGCACTATGTTTTGTGGGGAATCCGATCTTCTAACGAAAGGTTCCACTTTAGGATAAGTCCAAGAGGTGAAGAGGTTAACTCTTCCATTATCATTTCTGACACATTCCATCGCGCTGTCATCCCCCATCTTATTGTCCATGCTTAGGGCAGCTGCGACGTACTTTGGATTGTCAGTTCCTTGTATTTCGAAAGTGTAAACGTCACCAGTTACAAATATGGCAACGATGGCCTTGCAGTTTCCGTTTTGAACGCAGTTTTGAGGTGAGCCGAAACAGAGTTTTGTGTCCGCACACCCTTGGTAGATCAGGTCAAATGGAGCCGGGGTCGTAGTTGGCTAAAATGGAAATACACAATATATAGTAAGTGAAATTAGTATCATTGATATCATAATTATATAGATAGAGTCAAAGAAGGTCCACATTTCGCATACTATTATTCTTATTGGCAATCAGCAGAGGATCTTGATTGAGAGGATTCAATTCTCTATAACGCAGTGTGGTATTATGTATTAAGACAGGATTTTGTCGTCCTCTGAAACTGCCACCTTGACAATTGCCTTAGGACTATTCCCGTTAGTGTTTCTGAAACACACTAGGCCATCTGGTATAGTTTACAATGTAAAAAATTAAATGATGTGCAACGAATGGCAAATCTAAAATAGCAGTGGGAAGGATAAAACAGATTCGTGGTGCAAAAACGTTTTAGAATAGTGACGGTAGGAACGCAAAAAACCAGGGGGAACACCACAAATGAGGTGGAAGGATTTTATCATCAAAGTGGCGGCAATAATGGGATTCTGACAGCCCGAAATAGAAGAGATTTGAAGAGGTTAAAGGAGGCCTACACCAGTATGGTAGAAAAGAAGTATTTGGATTAATGGATTAAGCAATAGTTTTCCTAATATTTGGAACATCACCTGTCGGACACAACGAATGATACGTTGTTATCATTCGTTTGTTAATTGTATTAGAGTCGCCATTACCAACCTTGTTCTCCATGATGACGGGCGGTCCGTGCGCGGGCCTCCTTGTGGTGTAGGAAGGTTCAGTGGTAGTGATCTCTGTGTCCGGCGACACCACCTCCACTAGCGGTGACTCTACATTCTTCCAGAAGGTTGCGTAACCTTGAGCCACTGTGGCTCTGAAAGATAATACATTAAATTTTTTAACAAAGCGAAGCCTGTGCTGTTAGTCGATTGGTATAGTATCTAAACATTTCAGCTTCTTGAGCCTCTAAAAATTAACTTCTACTGATTTGAACGGTCTGTTGGAACACAACAGGAACAAACTGGCCAACTTAATTATTATTAATTTCTTAATAATACGTTAAACTATTGTAAATGAAGACGTCCTCCGTGGCGCAGTTTGCGCGGTGAATGTATAAGACGGAGGTCCTGGATTCGATCACCGGCATGGCAGACTGAGATTTTTGGAGGCTTTGCGTAGCTAGTTCGCCGTTGCGGTACGATGTCGTCTAGAAACCAAAAGGTTTCATCCTACTCCTAACAAGTTAGTCCGCTTCTATTTTAGATTGAATCTTCACATAACATCAGGTGTGATAGCAGTCAAGGGTCAACTTGAGGTAGATAAAAAAACGTATCCCTTTTGTTCTTCACAGTTGATTTCAATTACCTAGAATATATATATTCTAAGTAATTGAAATCTACTCCCCCATAAGAAGTTATTCTATAATAACAAAAAATATACTAAAAGGTATCAAATGCCGCGGAAATAGCTTTAAAAGATCTTGATACGGTATACAGCAATTGTTTAGAGGTTCCCAAGAATGCGACAAAAACAATAACTCTTGAACAATGATATCTAAAACAAAAACATGAGCTAATTCAATTCAGAAGTGTAATACAACTTTAAGTGTATTTACTATTTATATTAGGTACTACACTAATAATTCTCATCGTCATCGTAAAATCTATTGTACTACTAGCTTTTGCCCGCGACTTCGTACGCGTGGAATTAGTTATTACGGAAGCCTAAAAGCAAAGAAAAAAGTTTCATCGTTCTTGCTTCAAAAATGGCAAATTTCCATTCAAACTTTCATCTCCTATTTTTATTTTACCTTCTTAAGGCTATTTTTAACAAATTTTGAATATCGTATTTATTAATATCTAATCAACTGCCTAGAAATACCTTTTAAGCTTCTGGCTTTAAAAATGACGATTCAACATTTCATCCCCCCTTTTAACAACCCTTACATCTGTGTATCAAATTTCATTTAAATCAGTTCAGTAGTTTTAATGTGAAAGCGGGACAGACAAACAGACAGAGTTACTTTCGCATTTATAATATTAGTTAGGATGAACGTTGTTATTTGTTGTGTACACTGGTAAGTAACTCTTCTTGTTCTTAGCGAGTGAATGTGAAATTACCTTATATTATGCTAAGTGACGAGTCGAATACGATAGTGCCTAGCTACCTAAGGCTGTGTGCACCAAGATTTCGGTATCATAACCAACGGTTAACATATAGCTAACTATAAATTTACTGTTCGCAACAACCCGTACGCCGGTTAAGGACGTAAAGCGGGTGGTTATCTTAACCAAGCTTACGTCCTTAACCGTACCATACGGGTACCGTACCGTACGGGTTGTCGTGAACAGTAAATTTATAGTTTGCTTATGTTTACCGTTTGTTATGATAACCGAAATCTTGGTGCATACAGGCCAAACAATTACAGGGAAGGCATTGGATAAGCGACCAAATTACAATTCAATGTAACCTTAAAATGTAATCGCAAGTATTTTTAATTAGTTTTAAAGTGATGTAATACTGAAGGTGATAAACGAACTGCCTTTATTATCAATACATATAAATAAAATTGGTGTGTCAATTTGTAATATTGAATATTATTCCTACAAGCATACATACGGTACATACACCAAAATAAAATTTTTATACAATTTTCGTTTGTTTGTTCTGGGTAATCTTTGAAACTGCCAGTCGGATTGAAAAAAAACTATTGTGTTTGCCAGACTCATGAGGAGTGGCATAGGGTAATTTTCAAATGATATCAGCTTTTGGGGTTTATATTATGAATTAAATTAAATTTATTTTTTATTACCTTTTGTTAGTCAAATAGTACATGCCCATTATTTTTAATTTTAGAATTTAGAGTAATTTGCTCCATCGTTTTAATGTGATGTAAAAACAGTACTAAAACAGTACCACCTTTTGAAATCTTTAACAGGTGGGTATAGGGGTTTAAAGTAAATTTTAACTAATTTCCATACCAAAAATATTTATATTAAGCATAGTTTCACTACTAGAAACTTTAAACAAGTTAAATATATGTACAGTTAAATAAATGTATTTATAATTAAATAAAAAGAGTGAATAGTAATTTCCTCACCTAAATTCAATACCTCCCAGGAAGTCCTTGGGCGCTTGCCACACGAAGCTCAGCGGCGGCTTCTCATCGGGCGAGGTGTGGGTGACGGTGTCGTTCTGACCGCGGCAGCTGGTGCTCTGCGCCGGGCCCGGGATCCGGATGAAACGACCCACTATTTTGTTCGTGTCCTATAATTACATAATATACAATATGATTATTTTCTATCATTTATTTATTTTTTTATTAAATTTTCAAAAATGATTATTAGAAGTATTTTTATAATCATAGTTGAAATCACTATAAAAAATTTATAAAAAATCTAATCCGCCTGCTGCGGGGCTCGGGATCCAAACAACTGGTGGTCAGAGCTTTAAATTGAGAAACCTTCTTATCACAATACGCGCCGTCTCAAGAATTACCTACCGCCTTCTGTATCCGATCCAACAACTAAGCGAAAGCTTCTTAAGATGTTGGTCGGAGCTTTTTGCTATTAGACCATTAACTGAAACGACTATAGGAACAATAATCGTCGATATAATTATTACCTACCCTTATTAATGGTCCTCTATAAAGGAGCTTAGATCACAAACACGCTACTCCAGTACGGGTTGGCAGATTATCCTGTCTCTTGTTTCCCTGCCCAACATTTCTGATGCGGCTATCTGCATTCAATCACAAATGAGGAGATCCGCAGAAGAACCAAAACAACCGACATAGCTCAGCGAGTCGCAGGACTGAAGTGACAATGGGCAGGCACGTGGTTCGAACAGCTGATGGAGAAGGACGGCAGATGGGGGCCCAAGACGCTAAAATGGCGACCCCGTACCGCAAAGCGCAGTGTTAGTCGACCCCTACTAGACTGACGATATTAGACATGTCGCAGGGAGCCGCTGGGAACAGGCAGCTCAGAATTGTTGTGAATGGAAGTCCCTAAAAAAGTAGTAATCAATGCATTATATGAATCACAATAAGCAATTGAAAACTGTATCTATCCGCACATCGTTAATTTTAAACAGAAATGAAAGTGCTTGCGGTTTTACTCCGGTTTCTGTGAAAATTTCGAGATAAAAAGTAGCCTATGTTTTGTTCTGACATATAAGCTGCATTATTGTAGAGTTTCATCAAAATCCATTTAGTAGTTTTTGTTTGAAAGAGTAACATACATCCATACTTAGAAACTTTCGCGTTCATAACATTAATAGGATATCAATCTGGAATATAAAAATTAGCCGTTTACTGTAGTTCAAAGCGGTAAAAATATTAATTAACTTTCGTTTGCGACCTCGTCCAAACGGATCTACTCGTATCATTCTAAATGTGCGAAGGAAGTTTTTTGTACATCACTATGTACTCACTTTATAATGTGTAATTATTTGCGAATACATGACGTAATATACCTATATATTTTTATAATTAAGATGTTCCGAAATATATAGTGGCACACAGGTATAATTTAGTTTCTTTGCTTTGTTAAATAAACAGGTATTTCTTTTACAAAAATAACTTTGTCTAATTGTCTATACTTTATATGTTTTTGAGCTATGATTTGATATGATTTTTCCTATTCTGGCCAGCTTAGTACAAATCGGGAGTGAAAGGACATTAATGACACTTGTTTGTTGCACTTGAAAGATCTTTGGATTTAATCAATAGTTCTTTTGGAAGGCAATTTTTGCATTATTATCATTGGCGAACCAAGAAGATGGCCAACCAATAACAGAGAACAGACAACCATCGCTTCAAGGAACACGACATACGGTTATACCTAGTGTTACCCTCCATCCTGTGTCCATCAACTTAAGCTATTAATTGCAACTTAAATCAGAACACAGCAATGCTTGCCGACAGTAATAAGCAGGGCGATTATATACTTCTGTGGACGAGCTTTTGTCACAAAAAGCTCTACTGCATACTTCGCATGTAAATGAATGATATAAGGAAAAATGGAAATTATTTCAGTCAGATAATACAAAGCTGATAAATAACATTAAAAATTACTCACAGTACAGCACGGTGTCATTCATGCTGGTAATGAACATAATAAAAACTGATAGTGAAATTATAATAATAAAACTCCAACATAACATAATAAAGATAAAATAATTTCGTTACATATTGTGATGGACTGCATAATAAGGCGTGTAGGTAGGTAATATCTAAGCTCGCTACGTATAAAAAGATTTATCTAGCAGTATTACTTGTAAAACAGTGTTTTTACCACAGAATAATAAAGAGCATGGTTTTTATTATTTTTTGGGTTTTTCTACTCCTAATGACAGTTACAGTTACTTCTTCTTAACAACTCGTGTTAAAAATCAATTGTGAAGAAAATCTACATAGATTTTCTTCACAATTGATTTATTTTCATATCTTTTTCAGAAATCTTTTTTTTATCGACTACAAGTTGGCCCTTGACTGCGACCACATCTGATGATAAGTGATGATGTAATCTAGGACGGAAGCGGGCTAACTTGTTAGGAGTGGGATGAAAACCACACTCCTTTTGGTTTCTACACGACATTGTACTGGAACGCTAAATCCTTTGGCGGTACGTCTTTGTCGGTAGGATGGTACGAGTAACTAGCCACGGCGCAAATTAAGAAAATCTCAATCTTCCCGCCGGGAATTGAACCCAAGACCCCCGTCTTATAAGTCCACTGCGCATAACACTTTGCCACGGAAGCTGTCGAAATCACCTTAACAAAGTTGCAATGCCATCCATATTCAACAATATCCTCTAGGTACATAAGTACCTACATTTCTCCCAAATCTGTTGTCAGGATATATAGCCTCTATAATTATCAACAATATTTACCTGTATTTCTCTAGCTTGCAATATGAAGCCGCCTATAGGTGTGGGGGCTCCGAAGGGGCTCCCGATGGTGACATTCAGCGTGTCTCCCTGTCTCACTTGTGATGTGGACGTGATGATGGCGTACGGTGGCACTGACGTTTGGGCTTGGATGCCGTTGTGTCGGGGTAGTTGGTCGAGGCAGGCCTGCGAAGAATTAGTAAAATATAATGTTTAGGACAAAATAATTCGATAAAAATGTGAGGGATGCTTCTAAAGAATATGCTTCTCATAGCATCATTAGGTATTTCTGGTAAAGCCCGCTCGGTATTTATTTATTCTTTATTTGTACACCGTGTGGTTTACAATAATAAGAAGAAGAAAAACATAGGACAGAGACACAAAATGCAATAACTAGAACTGATAAAAAGGGCGGCCTTAATTTTTTCCACGCAACCTAAGGTTTAGAGAAAGATTAGGCTACTAGAATTGAGGTGATAAATGATAAGTATAAAATACATAAACAAGTACACAAAATACCTTAATATATTAAATAATAAATTAATAAATAAATTAAGATATACTAACATATTACATTTATTGCAGCATAAAAGAAATTAAATTTAAGGTCGTCTTTATTGTGCCAAATATTATAGAATGCACTTTCTAAATGATATAATTATACTAGCTCAGCGGATTGATTTGCTTGCATATATCTTATTCTCGTGAGAATATCGGGATGAAAAGCAGTCCATCTGCTAATGCTATGCTGCTATAAAGGCAAAATGTACTTAGGTATACTACATGAATTCATCAGACAGCACTGAACGGTAAGAACACTGCTTCATCATTATCATACTCTACTCCTGCGCAAACGCATAATATTCCTACTGTAAAGTTATAGGTCTACATACCAATGGTGGCGCCCCAGATCCATATTGTTGTGTGTATTTGACGAGTGACAACACTGCGAGCAGCATCAGCCGCATGTTCCTTTTTCGTGGCAACATTTTACTGGATACCTGCAACAAGAGAAAGTAATATGAAAAATAAAGAATTTATAGATCAATATGAAATACAGCCAATCCCCAAAGGTTCTTCACTAGGAACTAACTAGGAGCTGTGGAATCTCACTCTGTATGTGGTTTTACTTTCTTATTGTTTTTGTTTGTCTATTCCCGTCAGATTTAAATGGATAATATAACACCAATAAAACACGCTACGTTAAAAGAGAAAGTAAAGTAATAAGTACTTTACAATTTCGATTTTAAAATAAAATAAATAAAAATCTTTATCCAAAATGTTTTGACCGTCTCATCAGACAAGTACTTAAATCTCATGTGTATGCATCCTTGCATGTTTAGTGATTCTAATCAGACCCAGTAGATGGCATTGCAATCAATATTTACGATTTATTTTTTTTCATTTCTTACACATGATTTTTCATCCCTATTTAACCATCCCAGTATTTCCTAATATTTCAAAACGAAAAATATAAGTTAATTGAAAATAGTTTTTCGGCTCTACTAGTATACAGAAATAGTGCAGTTATTTATGTATATCCTGCAAGCCCCAAGGTCCACCTCATACCGTGAACCCCTTCACTTTTACCGTGACCTCACTTCCGTGTTCACTACCAGTAGTTGTTACTGCGTGCACGCATCTATACCTGTCATGGTTTAACAATTTGTAAAGCCTGCTACAATTTGCATCAGTTTCCGTTAAGTTAGTTAAATTTCGTTCGCAGTATCTAGTTAAAAATACAAAGCGTTATTTTTTTTTAATTTATAATGAACTAGTGACCCGCGCCGGCTCCGCACGGATGCAATGCTGGTACTAAAGTATGTCCCTGTATTTTGAATCTTATATATCTTGGAAACTATTCACTTGAATTACACGCAGTATGTACGCAGGGCAATAGTGATCTATATTGAATGTACAACGTATTTAAGATACCTGATTCGATAAGGATTAATGCAATATTGCTTAAAATCGCTTCGTAAATAAGACAAAGCCAAGGTTGAATGTAAGAGGTGGTTATTGTGGGTTATCCCTAAGAGATAGACATATACCATCGCGGACTTTTTTGTTGACCTTTTTAAGGTGTGCAATACTGTAGTATATTATTTTGATATATCTCGTAGGATTTACCCAGCATTTGCAATGTAAGCGCAAAAAATGCGTTAATTTACGACATCATATCAGAAACCTCCAAAATTATCAGTTTTTCTCTACTATGTTATGCATGTATTATACACATAATCCTTTCTGTTGAACCGCTGTATCGGATATAAAACCGCATGAACATTAGATGCGTAGTTTCAAAGATTTAGGCATATATAGGGACAAACATAAAAAGAGACTTTATTTTGTACTATGTAATGATAATGATGATGATAATTTCATTTTTTTCTTTTTATTTATTTCAAGTTAGCCCTTGACTGCAATCACACCTGATGGTAAGTGATGCTGCAATCTAGACGGAAGTGAGCTTGTTAGGAGTAGGATGAAATCCACACCCCTTTCAGTTTCTATACGACATCGTACCAGAACGCTAAATCACTTGGCGGTACATCTTTTTTGGTAGGGTGGTAACTGGCTAAGCCAGGAGTCATCCCACCAGCTAAAACGTTACATGAAAATGTTTAGTTACAATCTTAGGAGACGAACAGACAAACTTCCGATAAAATATTCTATGCGTGACGTCGTTGCTTACTATATAAATGACGTCATAAAATCGTAGGAGGCTTAGCAAAACTCCACTTTAACCATGGTAAAAGTATGCATTGTCGTGGTGTGCTGTGTCTGCTAATGGTACGAGTTCAGAACTTTGTAGTTTTTATTATTTCGCATGTTAGGAAATTAACTTAATTTTTTTTTAAATAAAGATTTATGGTTTGAGTCTAGAACCTTTACCTTCCGATACCTTATTTCTAGACTTACATCTAGACAGAGTGCAGACAGACAGGGTCGCACGTGTATCATCTAAGCCACTAAGTAGGTCAGTCTAGCCGTCAGAAGATTGTCTTCAAGTAATACTTAAGTTAAGCCACGTCTGATAACCAGCTTATGACCTCACTTGCAAGTATTTACGTAAATTAACTTACAAGGGTAGGTAATTGTTCTAATTAACTTAGTTAATACAACTTTGTTATGAACTTTAACATTTAATGAGTCGTGTTAAGTTAGGTTATCCGGAAAGCTTTTTCATTGTATTTTCTATGACTTCATTATTCAGTTACTGCTAATAAGCATTACGTTCCTTATAAGAAATTAACTATTAATATAATTTTAACAGTGGCATTCGATTGGCCCCGTCTACCTGACGGTCTATTAAAGCATTGATTAAAGCTTTAGGCAGGTATTTTGTCATTGTCAATCGGATGTGTCACGTCATGGAAGTTTGTAGGGGGTGACGAGGTAATGAACCATTGTCGAAACACGAGCTAAAATATTACCCTACATTAGGGTTGCCAAGCCCAAATTTAAGAAAAAGAAAGTATAAAAACAGGACGCAATGATTTAGGCAATAATTAAATTATTATGTAGTAAAAATGGGATAAATGAAATTCAAGTAATGAAATAGTCATATTTTATAGGCCGTGTGTGAGGCCACCCGTAAAGTAAAAGTTGGATGCCTAAAACCCAGGACGTAGCTTAAAAGCTTTCTAGCACAGCACAGGACATGTTACACACTACACTAACTTACATGACAATAGTTGAGCCATTGAAACGAAAGAAATTAAATTTTTCACTCTTGAAAATCTGACAAGATTTTTGCTTTAGAGAGATATGGACAAAGATAATACTTGTCAGCTTTCACATATCGGTACTTTGTTTACGATTATTCTTCAGATCGCCTGGGTCGCACTTTACAGTAGGTAATCTGTTTTCTGCACCCCAGAAAATGTGTATGTATGTTTTATGATTGAGTAGTTAAGCCGTGAAATCGTTAAAATTAAGTAACTTTCGTATTTACATCTTTCTTTAAAAATACTTAATCGAATGTAGTACAATATGTAGTTAGAAGGTACACATAAGTTACGAGTCATTACTCCGATAGATCTTAGGTGTTATCTATACCATAAAACTACTATGTATAGGTATTCCATATACATGTAATATTATGTCACAAACCACCTGCCGTGCAATGTCTATCTATGGCAAGTCAAACAGTACCTCGGTAATCGTCATTCGAACTTATGCCTCGTTATTCAAAAGAGGTCGTACTATCATGTAGACTGATCACATCTTTATATCGGCAGTTTTATGTATCGTAAAAAAATTATACAAATACCTTTGCTTAAAGTGCAATATTATAGCTGTTTCTAATAAAACCCCAAATTCAGAGCAAGTTCAACCTTAACGGCAAAAATAAGTATGTAACTTTAGACGGATCTGGTTAAGGTTGAGTTTGCAATGCGAAAAGCTTGAAAAGTCCACCCAAAACCTATTATTGGCGCTCATTTTAATACGACTAAGCTGCGATTGGGCCCCGACTATGTATAGGTATATGTATTTGAATTAGACATGTTTTAACTTGGTAAAATGATTACAGTTAAATCTAGGTAACTAGGTTCAATACGTCATCTAATAAAAGTTAAGTGTAAATAAAGATTGAAAATAACTTTGCAAACAAATTCGTCACACCGCTCAAGAGGCAGAACCTTGCAAATTGTTTTTGTTCAGCCTTCGCTCAGCACTTATCACTCGGCGAGACAATGCCACTTCTATTCCGATCATAATGCAAACAACCTTTACAGCATCAATCATGCCAGAAATCAAAATTCGTTACTATATATCTATTTAGATATACATTAACACATTTATCCTAGTATGTCTATTGGACTTTGAATGTAGTGGTAAGGAGCTGAGCACGAGTCAGGCACAAGTCAGAATTCGTGTAGTGTTTAAGACTAAAAGCCTCGAACGAGCACGCGTCGAGCGTTCAACTCGTGCTCTGAATGGTTGTTATTTAAAACTACACCCAAACTCCAACTGAGTTTCCGGAACAGATTGACTAAACCTGATACACTAGACTTATCTATGTTTGCTTGTGTTGTAGTTAGCCATTGGCCTTTCCTCATTCCAAGAAATTCTGATATAGCAACCGAATAGAAGTTGTTTAATAAGTTAAGGAAGTGCTTTGGGAATATGTCAAGCCAGTACATACATACTCGTATATGTACAATCAAACAATATCATCCTAATTCGAATAGCCACATTAGACAACAGCAGCGTGTTGGGTAAGATCAAGTTCTTACTGGGCGCTATGGGCAATTACTCAGCAGTAATATTGAACATGTTTTCCCACATCACATAGCGTTTAAGTTGATTAAATGTCCGATTTGTTGCAACGACAGACGGAGGTCGACGAGATATCTCCGACCTCGCGGCAATGTCAGCTACTGATCCAGATTCTAATGGTTACGTGCGATAATTATATTTACACCAAAAATGTACATTTTTGTAACAACGGATGCACGTCATCGTTATCAGAAGTTTACGACGAATTTACATGAGCTATATTCGATGACAAATTATCGTTTGACTGTGATCTCGCGTAATAAGTGATGATGCAGTTTATGATAGCGCGCTTTTGTGGATGACAATGATATTTTATTTAGGTACCTACGTAACGTATAGAGAAAAATACAATAGCTAACTTATCCTAATCACTGTACAAATCGTGACCACTTGAATTGGTGGCAAGAACAGTGACACTTTCCACGTTGGATAGACAGGCTGGCTGGCTAAAATCGAGCTAGCCCTTCTGTCACTAATCGAGGCAATTAACCGTAAATATTACGGAAAAATATAAAAAATCTATACTAATACGTATTATAAATGCGAAAGTAACTCTGTCTACTTGTCACGCTTAAACCTCTGTACGAAACCGATTTAAATGAAAGGAACAAAAAGAGTTTAGACTTTAGGGTCTAAAAAAGGACAGGCTACCTTTTGTCGAACTAACACAAAACAAAAATTTTCGCGGACGGAGTTGCGCGCGTCCACAAAATAAAATCTTTTTCACCTCACTAGCTCAAAAATGAAGACTTTGTTGTTGTAACTGAGTAAGAGAAATTTTTGCACACACAGAGTAACCCTAACTAACTACCCTCCTGCCTACTATGGCTCTAATGGCTAAATCGAATACTATTAATTAGTGACTAATTTTAGGTAAGTGTAGTAAGGATTTGATTTGGTCGCAATTTTCAATACCGAGACCTACCTACCTGCCTTCTATTTTATTACTTGTTTCGTCCGGTGTAGACGTAAAGCCCTTATTCGTTTTATTCGTTTAATAAATAATACGATTACAGCAGCGTAATAAGGGTTGTAGGTTCGATATCGTGACTTGTATGTAGGACGCGAAGGGTCAAGAAACGCTTCTTAAAGAAATAATTAATAACGTAAAATGGGTCGAGAAATGTAGAACAGCGGTACGATTTTGGTTTTCACAATTATTTTATCATAGAAGTATATCGAAACAATAAAACGTAGTTCTGCTGTACCTTCTAGCGCGTACATACTTTTTGTATAAGCTGTTATTTGATTTTATAAAAAAAAAATTAAAATTTTTATTTTGGAAAAAATATTAAATATTACAATTTATAAAATTAAGAAAATAAGGAAAGTGAACAAGGAAACACTTATCTCTTTAAGAGATCTTTACCAGTGGCCATTAGAAGTGGAAGAATATTAAAGAATAGGTTTTTTACTAAAAGATTTTTTTAAAGAGTTTGATTTAAAAGGCTTTAGAAGAAGCTTTATTTCTAAAGAAATGACTATAGACTGTAGAAAGATTTATCGACATTATGTGCAGTAGAATTTGAGTCAAATTATAAAAACAACAAGCTTAGCAAAAATCAAAATAAAAATAATAATTCGATTAGTACAAGAAACGTCAAAATCATCTGTTTGCAGTAAATCCACCACCGGCTCGGATGTTAACTATGAATAAAATCCCCGGATGTGGAAACTGATCAGTATCACAGACACAGTTCTATGTCCCACATTTGTACGTGATTTGTGTAATTTATACACTTATCTGTAAGCCTTATGAGTATACCAAAGGCTATAATGTCCTTACGTTACAATATTCAAAGAATTCGTAGTACCATTAAACTCAAGGTCCGAACTAAAACCAGTTTTCGGCATGTTCCTGCGTGGGTAGTAGCTTAGTAAAGTAAAGTACCCACTTAATCTAAGTACGTTTTATATGATACAATCATACTAATATTATATTTGGAGCGATTTTATCCCGTAATTCCCACGGAAACGGGAACTACGCAAGTAAAACCGCAGGAATCCTCTAGTTATTGTATAAAAGTCAACGTGATACAAGATTAAAAGAAACATTCTTTCATAAATTGTCGTTCTCAAGTCTTCTTTTCTCAAAAAAATCAAATTTTGGTATAAAATAAACTTAAATACAGGTGTCGGCTTGCATAAGGTCACTTGGTTACAAGCCCATTGTTTGTGTGTTTATATTTATATTGATACAATCAACTTGCGTTTGTGATTATTCTGCATACAAATGACGCATCTGAGATAATAATGACAGTTCCCACGCGATCGTTTATAAAAACATATGATTAAATGCAGGGGTCAGAGATTATAGATGTTTCTGGGACCATGGTTATGTTGAGATTAAGTAAGCTGAAGAAGCAAAAGATTTTTGTTTTGCTATGGCAGCATCAGCCAACTTGAGATATAAATGTCTGTTGAACTTGAGTTATGAGATTAACATATTAGTATTATTGTGTTATTGTACTAGTAATCAGGTGCATATTACCCGTGAGATTATGTTATGTGCATACAATAGGTGTTTCCTAGTCGAGTCTCGGTAAAAAACATAAACAATGTCGAAGTGTAGGTGTCACGCAAAAAGAGCGCCGATCGATTTGCGCAGCGAACGATTTATACGATACATAAAATTGTAGTTATTACTATAGTTTATCAAGAGAATAAAAGTAAACAAAGGTCCGTAATACGAAAGTGGACGAGTATTATCTCTATTCTTATCACTTGTAAGCAAAGGTGTTGTCAGATATTCAAGGATGATTCGGTTTTCTGTTGTTGCGTAGGCTCAAATATAGGTACATATAAACAAAGTCCTCCGGCGCAATTTTTATGCGGTTCAGCAATAGATGGACTGATTCCTTATGAGGATATATAAGGATTTAATATGTGATTGGTCAAGGATTGTGTAAATTAGTTTGTCGGAAAACCTCAAATCGCCAGAAGGCTTTTATCGAAAACGCTGCAATGCCTTCGGAACGGCCATTTAATGATTTTCTCGCGGACGGAGTCACGGGCGTCCTTTTATCATTATCAGCTGATAATGTAGTTGCCATAAAAATAAGCTTATTTTTACAGCTCAACACAGAACCAGGCTTATCACCACACTGTGTTCACCACACTGCTCGAATTCGTGTTGGCGGGCCATTAATTATAATATGAATAAAATAATTTGGTAATTATTTGGCCAATTATTTCGTAGTCTGATTTCAAAATGAATGCCTAAAAAGTGAAAGTTGAAGTTTAAAATATGTTATTACTGTGTATATATAAATATATCATCATCAACATCTTTAACGTCCACTGCTGGACAAAAGCCTCTTCAGGGACTTCCAAACATAATGATCCCGAGCCGCCTGTGGCCAGCAGCTTCCTGCAATATTTTTGATGACGTCAGTCCACAATAATCTGGAAGATTGTTTCTGCAACGGATGAAAGGATCACTAGTAGCGTGATTAGTATTAGTAACATTATAAATTGTTTTTAATATTGAATTAGCTATGTATAAAGACAGTACATGTACTTAATGGTAACTGTGAATGACATATATATTTGATGAGGAAAACTTCAAGTCACCAATAAAGATGGAGTCCGGGAAAATACCGCTCACTAACATACCAGCGCGAGCGCATTATAAAAACTCACGATACGGCGTGATCTTACCATGTTACAATAGTAATACAAAAGCGATATGAACGGTCGTTTCCCTGCCCTGCGTGAGTATAAATTTATGACATTCACATACAGTGCTTATAAAGTGATTGCCTCGTTAGTCCAGTGGTTAGCCTACCTGGCTTTGATCATGAGGTCCTTGCTTCGAATCCCGGGTCGAGTCACCTAATAATTCTTTTTTAAGAGTTTTTCACGGAGCACGTTATTCCGTCGGTCCTGGACACTATTATCAACATCTGATAGTTCATCAATAAGTTAAACATTATTACCCTAAGCTAGCCAACCCGCATTGGAGTAGCGTGGTGGGTCTTCACTCCGTGGGCCGTTAATAGGCTGATAATGATTATTATTTAGGTACTCTAATTAGTTTCTGTAAAGAGCAATAATGACTTAATGAATGCTTATCGTGGAATTAGTAACAAAATAAAGTTCAATGTCAAGTGGTTACAGTTCTCGCGAGCGGCTTTCGTTCGCCGACTCACTGTAACCTTCTGTAGACGTAACTAAGCTTCCGGTTGATGCTGCTCGCACATTGCCTTATCATTCAAATATCGGTCACTTGAGAAACTGTTTCCTGCATCGTGTATCGCAAAATTCCTATAACGATTATCTAGATCTCTTGGATGGATTCCCAACATTTAGCTTCTAATTTAGATCACTCCATTGCAGCCAAGCTGAAACCACTGCTGAAAACGTAAAAAACCAAAAGATTTACATATTTAATAGAATACTAGAGGACGGCCGCGGTTTTACCTGCTAGTTTCCGTTCCCGTTAACGATTCGGGATAAAAAGTAGCCTGTATAGTATCTATGGTGTCAGCTAACTTCATACCAAATTTTATTAAAATCACAAACAAACACACTCACAAAATTTGACTTTTAAAATATTAGTAAGGATAAGGATATTTTGGATTTGGGATTATCTGGGATCGTATACGTCACCAATATAAATTATTAATTTTATTAAGTAACTAATTTATTAACACAAACGGTTTCCTGTAATTTAATTTTCTAAGAAAAATTTGATTTCAAACCTTGCACATTCACTAGCTAACAGTTAGTCAATGTGCAACCACCCTAATGTCTATAGGTATAGCTGGGTTATGAGTAACACTAGCGTTTTGGCCGGAAGTCGTAACGTTTTAGTTTTCCGAATTATTATTCAGCTTCCGAAAGAAATATACCGGTTTTGGTAACATTTATTTGAAAAGTGTATTTTTAAACGCGATATTTTTACGTAAATAATTTTCTAGACCAATAGTTATGCGACTTGTGATATATTTGGGTATTACAAGTATAATTTAATTGATAATTAATTTAATAGTTAACTTCGATTCGTAATATATGTCCCGAGTAGGAAATCTATCTATGCCTCAGTTTATAGTAGGCGTCATATTATAGGTAGTCAATCTGCAGAACACAGTAAAGTCTAAATCTGTAGCCAGTATTTAAGTACTCGCACGCACTATTACGTATTTTGTGCTCGTACTTACTTACTTAGGTGCATCATGAGATGCAATTGGGACAAAAATAACGCTGACGTTTATGATAGTGTCAGATAATATTCCAAGTTTAAATAAATTCGCATGTTTTTCTTCAAAATTGTGGAGGTAATATTAACCTGCTAAAAGACCTTAGCCTTACTAGAAGTGCAGTAAGCTCCATATTGGAACGGGTGTCCAAAGCTGCTCTAGTAGGGTCCTTCCGAATTTGGCTGGGAACTTTAACTTGAACAGAAGAGGTGAGTGTTGACGGGCGTCACTAAGAGTACTTTTTTAAACTTACACCCGTGTCACAAGTCTCGGGCTCTGTTCGGAGTTTTTCTCTCAGCCACGTGCCATAGTTTCAGCCGTGTGGGTGCCGGGTCCATCACCCGGCACCCGCACGGTGAATCTATGGAATGCTAAGATATTCGTCTCATTATATCTCAACTCCCTAACTTACTGAGGTACTAAGGATCATTTTAGACAAACCAATTGTAACAAATATAATTAAATTTATTACATAAAGCTAGCTTCTATAAATCAATACATAACAACATACAATGTGTTAGTTAAATGGTATGAAATTCCGAAACGTATCGATACATTTCGATTTTGGCAACACAATTTTGTGTATAAAAAATTAATTTTAAATAAAAAAATCATAGTAACATAAAACTAACTAACATACAACAAAAAGGATTTTGCCTAGGAAGTTTATTTTTTTTTTCTAGATATGTGTTCTCTCTCCCTAACTCCTGGTTAACACGTTGTATATTGTACGTACCTATCTGATTAAAAGCGCAATTGATTTAGTTACAGAGACACGACAGAAACCAGTTGTATTACTGAATTAATCTTCTAAGTAGTCATGGGTAAATACTTGTGTAGGTATGTTTATTCTGTTTATCTCGTCAATAACATGCGGTGAACAACCTTATTGTTTAAACAATATGACTTCATCCTAGCTCTAATCGCAGTAGCGAAAAGGCCTAAGCTATGTACAGTAAAAATTTTATAAGTGAATAGACCTTAGCATTCCAAGGATTCACTGTGCGGGTACCGGGGTCATCGCGTGGCTTAGAGAAAAACTCCGAACAGAGCCTGATACTTGTGTCACGAATGAACAATGTTATGAAAATAACATTTTTTGTCTGACTGTCTGAATGTTTGTTCCGGCTAATCTCTGATACCACTAGTTGGATTGTAAAAATCTCTTGTATTATGATAGCTAGACATTGAGGAGTGACATAGGGTAATTTGTATCCAGATATTCTCACAGGAACAGGAACTACAAGGGTGAAACGACGTGCGGCCGCTTATTATAGATGTATGTAAATTATTTAGTTTTAAGGGAAAGCGTAACCATCAATATATACATGCAACATTTAGGTATATGCTGTTAAGTAGTGAACGAGTACAAATCGACTTTAATAGCTCTTCTAGAGAAAGTTTGGGACCGTAACGGATGATCGCTACTACAAGTAATACATCGTAGGTAGTTTATTATTTAAAAATGACCTTTACACACGACGATATAAGATCTAAATGCTATGCAAATAAATCATTGCATTGGACCTTCAAGTGGACTGCTTGATATTCCAATGTGTACTTTAATGTGAATATCATGCTGTTGAAACTATTAAAGTGCTAAGGAGTCTTTTTACTTATAGTAAGTATAGTATATTACCAACCGCTATATCTGTTCGTAGGAAAGACGTAAAAACGTATCGAAAATTCGCGCGGTGCGTTTTAAGGGTTACCTGTTTTTCGCAATTCTAAAGTACTGATGTCTGTGCTCATAATTGTTTTTTTACATATATTCTTTCGACTCGACTTACATATCATCATTATCATCATTATCAGCCTATTAACGGCCCACTATAGGGCCAGGCCTCCCTCCTTATAGGAGACATATCCAGACATAGGCTAACCACTAGACCAACGAGGCAGTCAAGACATATAAAGCTAATTAAATAAATAAAGGCTGATTTTTGGGCCTTTTGGTGCATGTTTTAGTCGTAAGTGAGAAGTAATGCTATAATATCTAGGCAATGATACCCCTACACCCCTAACATCAGGTCAGCTGTATATTTTTGGTTGAACAGGTAAATAAGCCCTTCGAAATGGGCTCTTTTATATTTAAGGGCGTCTTGATTTTTCTGTCGAATGGTATTAAAACACTAATTACCTACGTAATAGATAAGAGTAGGTAGGTATGCAGGTTTGGTCAGCGTTACCATTCTTGCGCTCGCGCACCAAGTTGCCACACAAGTTTGCCTCCAGCGCGCGTTTGGCGAGCGTTGAAGTCGTCAGTGCTTCACTAATTCCCTTTGGCTTAATCGCACTTGCCTTGCAAATAAATCTGTTATGCCAAAGGTATTTGAATATATTTTACTACCAGTAAAATATGTGTGGTTACAGACAGGTGTCAAGGCCCTTGACTGCAAATATACGTAGTGGTAAGTGATGATGCAACTTAAGATGGAAGTGGGCTAATTTGTTAGGAATAGGATGGAATCCACACCCAATCCACACCACACACACTCCGTGGAGATTTCTACGCGATATCGTACAGGAACACTAAATTGTTTGGTCGAGATGGTTGTCGGCAGGGTGGTAACTAGCCACGGTCAAAGCTTTGACCTGGACAGATAATTTCCCGCCGAGAATCGACCTTAGTTCCTTCATCTTAAAAGTCCACCGCGCAAATCACTGCGCCACGAAGGCCGTCACAACTAAGGATACCTATGCTCTTGGCGGAAGTGATGCAACCGGTGCAGTTGGAAATAACCTAGCTTAAACAGAGAGGTCCTGATTTTGATTCCCAGGAAGGGTAAGTTTAGTAATTTATATAATCTAAATTGGCTCAATCAACTAAAATGCACACACTAGATTGACTTGTTTAGTATAGCTACTTGGTTTGTGATGTTCACGCACACTAAGAAAGGAATTTTGATACTCCCAGGGGAACGGAATGTGGACACAACACTTATCCATACAAAATGTTTAGATGTTTGTAAATATTACGTATTCTGTGATATTAGTAGGTATTTTATTATTATAGTGTTAAAACATTAATGAATAATTCATTCTCGGCGGACACTCAAGGACCTGGCTAATAATTAATTGTGGCTTGATTGTTTCCAACGTCGGTCTTGATGTCTCATACCTTATAATACCTATTTCCTTGTAACTTTTGTACCAACAAGCGAATTTAATTTTGTTGGCATTCATGACGAACGCCAACATATTCGTCATCACAAAATCTTTTTTACCTCATTTTAAGGTAAATTACGAACTGATGCATTAAATCGATGAAACGACTAGCGGAAGCCAGGAAGGTACAGTTTTGAACTCTGGAGAAAACTTGGAGTATCAACATTGGGACTTCAAAAAGAAAGGGGTCTTCTTCTGGGACTTACAATGAATAGTCCGGTGAGTTTTCAGTAGGGAGCTCAGAGTAGCTTCTGGCTCTGGCTATTGTTAGGTAGATATAAGTTACAATCATTTATTGGAAAATACCGGCTTGTATTTACATACGCTAAGTTGATTTATTTAATACCTCTAGACGAGCACAAGAGGCGTGGAGCGAAGGAGGTTTCGGTGCATTCCTTCTCTCGGGTTCTCTTAATATTTATGAATATAGCGAAGGAGCTTTAGTGGAGATGTAGCACATTGCTAGCCTAACTTAATAGTACCCGTGTCTTAATAAAACAAAAAAAATATATATAGGTACATTCTGCGCCTGTCAAACGCCTCTGGTGTAGCTGCGCAGGTCTAATAAGGACGCCTATATTTATTCTCTCATTTATATTTATTTACATATTTTTTTAAAAATTTTAACAATGTTATAAGTAATACAAAAATATACATAAAAACACTATTAAAAATTTATAAAAAAATCTTCTCCTCCGTTTGCGGGGCCTATATTTATATTATTACATATTTCACTAAATATCGTCATAATCATCATCTCATCAGCCAGTGGACGTCCACTTCTGTAGGTAACTAAACAGGCCTTTCTTCGTTTCTGTGGATCAGGCAGCAGCCGGTACTTTTTAGGGTTATGTCAGACATAGCGTAGTGTTGTTTTGGTACTTCTTTGGCTTAGCAATTTCCAATTGATCGAAGTGTCAGATACTACTACAGTGATACATGTACGGGCGCAATGTTTGAAATAAATGATATTTCTGTGTTTCTTCCTTCTATAAAGTTTTGGTTGGGCGTGTCCACGTAAACGATATCACATGTATCCGCTGTTGTCGAATATAAACGTCTGTTCACATGAACAGGCAGGGAATTTTCGTAACCGCCGTACCGTGTCGTTGCGGAACCGTGCCATTGACACGTATTACCGATCAGCCGCCGTGACTGCGCCGGCCTTCAGCCCGTGTCCTAGTCTCAGCGGCTGACAACCGCAAGCCCAGCACTCGTTGACTTTGGGTTCGCTCCGAATGTACATGCTTCGTAATTCTTACGTCGTGTATAGTCTATCTAGTATAGGTATCTAGTCCAGTAAGTACCAGCGCGAAACTCCTCTTCAACCTCGGATTTTTATGCGGTCCTCTTTAAATTTTCCTAAAGATGATATAAATGAATATTGTCAGGGGGCCTGTGCTATATTGTTAAAAATTGGAAGGAAATGTCCTAAACGAAGGTTTTTATTTATATTCGCTGGTCTTTATTAAAACCAAAATTCATTTATATTAAGCAGGCTGTATAAAAACTCTTTTCAAACGTCAAGTCTGTCGGTACGTAATAACTCTACGTGTGCCGGGAAGATCTGGCAAGAAATTCTACAGTTGCCCTTTTAAAAATCAACGTCACAATTTTTATTTCTTATTTTACAATCTTGGTCATTCCGTGTCGTGTGAAGGGAAAAAAGCTTGCTTCAAAGAATTTACAAGGTTAAAGTTAAATTCTATTAAATTAAAAAAAAAAATTAAAGATTATTACCATAGTAGTATTTAGTAGTAGTAGTTATTAAAAAATAGTTTAGTTTTAGTCAGATTTGATTCGTTAATTTATTATTTGTTTCAGTTTCTTTTGTTTTGGTTTTCCAACAGTTACAATGCATGTGGTGTTTACCAATAATTAAGCATAAAGTTTTTAAGATCGTATTACGTATTATTTATGTTAATTGTAACCTGTTGGTGACCCTAATAAATAAATAAAAGAATTTCTGTCGTTAATAAAGTCATCAATGTTATAGAAACCGCGACTTAGTAAAGGTATTAAAACACAAATCAAAGAGGTTCTGCTTCTATGTAGGATTACGGCCTAAGACGGTTATTAAAGAAAAGTTTTAGAGACAAAATGAAAAAAGACTGTTTAATAACGTCATACCGCCTTGATCGCTACAAAACCCCAACTCGGTATATTTTGCGACATCTTCAACATTTACTTATTACCAATTAAACCATATGTTAAACGCCAGATTAAAAAATCTTATTAGTAAATTACTCAATTGCTGAGGAGTTAATTACTGTACTCGGCTAAGCTAATAAACTTTTAAATAATCCTGTTTTAGCGGCCTCCGTAGCGCAGTGGAATACGCGATGGATTTACAAGACGGAGGACTTCGCTTCGCTACCTGGCTGGGCCGCTTGAGAGTTTCTTTCCGACAAATACGATGTCGTATAGAACCCAAAAGCGGTGTGGATTTCATCCTACTCCTAAAAAGTTAGCCCGCTTTCATCTAAACTTGCATCATCGTTTATCATCAAATCTGATTGTAATTACCAGGTTTTTTACAGTGGGCTATTTTTGAACTCACACACATAATACTCATAATTTAATACGTTTACGGCATTAATTTTCACCACTTTTAATATAACTTTACTATGAAATAAAGGTAATTTATTAAGGATTCATAATTCAACACCACGCTTAATTCACTGATTTCAATATAACTACTTTTATGACAGATAGACGTTTTTTGCGCTTTTTTTACCCTGGTTATCCAACGCATGATTTGTATAGTTATCAGGATAAGTTAGCTTAAGTTCCTGTACTCTTACTAGTATTAATATTATTAATTATCTTTTAATTGATTGATTGATGATTTTGACTTTAACTTTGAATCATCACCAAGATTGCCAAGTTCATTAACCCAATTATTAATTGTCATTAATTGAGTGAATTCCCTTTTCCTAATTGAAATTAAATTGGAAGATATCTAAATAAGACGAATAAAAAATAAATTGTTTATCAAATAAGTAAGTCGTCAGTCATTCGCAGCGACGGTATCTCTGTAATAAAATACTAATTGCAATTTAATTGCATGTCAGGGTTGTCATGTTTCCAATATTAACTAATTTTCGGGTTTGATATTTCAGAGAAAGGTTAAAAGGATTTTATTTTTAACAGACTTTAAAAAAGAAAAACGCTCGCCTTCAAAGTATTATCTCAGTCCTTATCCTCCGGATATAGTCGCTCCATCTAGATGGAGCTTATCTATACTGAATATAAAGTCCTCCAACGCGTTTGTCTGCCTGTCCGCTATAAATTAAATTTTAGCGCTATTCACCAATTTAACTACCTAGTTCCCGTCAACCCGCATTGGAACAGCGTAGTGGGTCTACCCTCTAAATCCCTTCTCCTAAAGTAGCAAGGCTTAGCCCTGAGGTGAGCTGTTAATGGGCTGATAATGACGATGATGATGATGACCTACATTTTCACCTAGAATGATTCCTAAGGACGTTGAGGACACAAAAGTAAAATTTGACGACATAATTATATGAATTATCGGAAAAATTCAACATCAAATAAAAAACTAATTCAACATCAAAAAAAAAATTTTCACTAAATGGTGTGCCACTTTTAGATTGCGTAGGTGCCTATTATGGAAGCTGAAGAATTTATAATTTGTTTTTTTTTAAAAACCGGCTAAAATATGACTATATAATTGACACCCAACCGATAAAGACGTACCGCCAAGCGATTTAGCGCTCCGGTACGATGTCGAGTAGAAACCGAAAGGGTTGTGGATTTCATCCACTCATAAAAAACTAGCCCGCTGTTAAATTGCATCGTCACTCACCATCAGGTGTGATTGCAATCAAGGGCTATCTTGTAATGAATAAAAATAAAAAAGTGTCTTGAACTTCGTCATAAACGCGAATTTTTAATTTTTGATGTGCCACTTAGGTCGTGCGTTATCGCGCAATAATTTCGACAGAGGATTATTCTTGCATTAATTGTCATTGAGAAACATTCTAATAGGTACCATCATCATGAAATTGCAGTTATCATACAATTAAAATCTCAACTCACTCGCATCAATGCGCGCTCGTATTGTAGGTAGTATCTATGTTTATCTTAAAGCATTATCTCAATCTTGATTTAACTAATGTTATGTTATAGTTATATAACGAGTTAATAAGTAAATGCTGAGTTCATATCTAAATAAATACTGAGTTCATATCGGGATCTTTCCGGTGTGACAGGTTTTAGTCGGTAGGATAATTTTAATTGTACTTATCGCAATGTTACTAACATATAATGTGAACATAAACTTGAAATATTATTTCTTTAGCGTTACATTAAACCTACTTTTTAACCGGACGAGGTTCTTAAGTCGACGTGTATATATTTTCTTCTTTTTACCCGACTGCGTCAGAAGGAGGGTAACGTTTTTTTACACATAAAAATTATTTGGCGGTAATACATTGCCACGCAAAACTTTTTACAGAGTCCGATTGTGATGATCCTTTTTTTAGTAGAAAGGTTCTAAAGGCATGTTAGGATCTAATAACGAGCTTCTGGAAAAATCGAAAGAACTCTTCGAACTTTAACCCAAACTTTCTGCTTCAAGGACGTTTCCTACAACCTACAACGTGTTTTGCTAACTCGTTAATTAAACTTAGATAACACCAAGTCCATAGTTATTACTGATGATTCTAAACTAAGCCTGCAAATCGGCATTGGAGCAGCGTGGTGGGTAAAAGCACCAAATCGTCTCTTGTACAAAGAGGTCTGTTTTGAGCCATAAAATAGCCCGCTCTCATTTAGACCGATAGGATTAGTTCGACGACAGAACAGGTGATTCAGGACATTCAAACATACACACAATAATTTTATATGTAAGTATTATATAGGGTTGGAATACAGATCCTCTATTTTTAAAGTTAGAAGGAAAATACCAAGATCATTGACGTATAATAAATGAAACCGTCGGAGCGTAAACAAATTAAAGACAAATAACTTTTACTTTCAAAATACGTCGCTATACTTACAATAAACCAGTCCGGCGGACGCAAACTCGTACAATTTCTACACACAATACTCGATTTCTCACCAAAACACTCGCACACACGCCACTGTGGGCCAAAACGAAAATAAACCCTTCTCTGGCTAGTTCTTATTAGAAATTAATATTCTCGAGTTTTTTAAACTTAGTGTTTAACTTAGAACTTATTCGCTTTATTATTTTACAAGTTAAATATACTTAGAAACTTTTATAACTAAGTTCGATGTCGGCAAGGCTTTCGTATCGACAGCCTTCGCCCGCTAACAGTTTAAAACTACTGAGCGCGGTAAAGCTGTGTTGTCATATGTTCAATTAATATTACCCCATAAAAGTATTTAATCTCCCGATGATATTTGTTCCATATAATTGCATATGACATTTAGAGAAAAGATGAACCTGATACAAAATTATGTGAAACATATTTTACAGATTTCAAAACATTAACCTTTAAAAGCCTTGATAGTCTAATTAATATGACGGCTAGTTTTCTGTTCGGATTCGAAGTCCTTCATGTTTGGTCATAGAATTTTGTATTTCATAGTTGTAAAAATTTATCTTTTGCAGTTTCTAAAAATTTCCTTTGACTAATATGACCTTGACTGCTGACCTTAATAAAAAAATGTGAAAAATTTATTCGGAGGTTGTAGAGTTAAACATTATTAAACTAGCACCGTGGGTTTAAGCTGTAAAATCTCCTTTCCTATTTATGGAGAAATGCCTGGTCCTGTAGTTACATTCTAATAAGATGATGACGAAATATTACTGAATAATATGTATGTAGGTATTAAATAGTTAAAATGAATTGATAATTGATACAGTATATTTTTAATTTAAACACTAAGTAGTGAATTTTTACTAAGATCATTTGCTGTCGTAATGTGTGGACATGTATATAAACTGGCAACACTGAGTTAGTGGAATGACCGGTGCGCGGCAAGGCGATGAAGTAACGGCATAGGCGGTGGGGAGCCGCGGCACCGACTCATTTCGACTGTCCCATTCGCTCACATTTACGCATTTCGTTTTGGTTTTTACGTCGGAAAATGAATCACTCCTAATAACATTTAAATCGGTATCAATTTGCGACCGGCTCTGTTTGTTCTTACCGCGACGTAGGAAAGCCCTTCTTAATAAACCTGACGTCACCAATATTGTACCGTTCACTGCATTCAGTAATAATAAACGGCGTAACTTAATACAAAATATAAAACGTCAATCAAGGATGAATAGACCGATCTTGAAGTTAGTTACGGATGACTTCAATGGCGCAGAAATAAGCGCGGTGGATTTGTAAGACGTGCCCTGGGTTCGATTTGAATTGGTTTAGGCCTGGCTGGTACAAGGTTTCGGCCGTGGCTTGTTACCACCTTGCCGACATACACGATCGACTAAGCGATTTAGCGTTCCAGTACGATGTCGTGCAGAAAACGAATGGGGTGTAGATTACTTCTTACTTTTAATAAGTTAGCCGTTTCCATCTTAGATTGTATAATCACTTACCGTCTGGTGAGATTGCAGTCAAAGGCTAAAAATGATGATGATGATGATGATGATGATGATGATGGGTATGAATTAATAAAACAGTAGTCTATTATATTTTACTGATATAATTTTGTACAAATAACGGCGTATAATACATCGGACAGGTCTCACATACAAAACTAATGCTAAGCTATCATCATAATGTATGTCACATGTTCTAATTAAAATTAATCCTTACACAATCTACTCAACCAAATTAAAATAAATGAGATCATGATCATTTGTAAATGTTACAAAACTCTGTAAAATTGTACAAATAAATCGACTAGACAAAGTTATTTTCATTTTCTTGTGTTACATTCATTTGCGGGTTCATATAAAATTATACTTACCTAAATGAAACGCGGGACTGGTTCATTCAATTTCATCTTTCCTTTTTAATACTAATTTTAACATAAGCACACCGGAATTTATGCAAATAATATTAAAAACATCAGTACAAAATCAATCTAAAATTAATTAATTAATCTTAATTTACTGATAACTAGATTTAGCTTAATTTAATGACAAATTTTCTAAATTATATCAATTTTACTATGTAAGTAGCCAGGTGCGTATTTTAAAGTACAAAATAATAATTTGCTTGACATTTTAAGATGTTGAATTTACTTAATTATTTTCTGTGTGCGTCCTTGTATATATTTTTATACTTTAAATATCGTCATCGATAGTAAAATATCAGTAACATATTTTGAAAGGATAATATGGAAAATTTGTCACTAAAACGCGCAATTATTCCTTTAACCAAAAAATTAAAGAGACCATAACGAAGATATGTTATTTATAAACGAGTTCTAACCCTGTAAAGTATCTAATTGACAAATTATTGGTAAAAATTAAATCCCCTAATAATAATGGGACACTGTTAAAGACGGAGAAAACTGGAAATTAGGACTGAAATGTGTAGGGACATATTCGATGATTTTTCTCACTGAATGATATTATAAGTCATCTTTTAACCTCGATAAAGGCGTACGATGCCCATGTTCAGTACACTATATTGTTTTAAAGATAATCTTTTTATACTCTTACAGGTTGCCCTAAAGTAATTCTCCCCTTTAAATTTATGTTTGGAAATATACAGGCTAATTTATTGTTTATTTGGTCTGAAAACTATTTTATACATCGCTTCATAATGTTATACGCACCTATTTAAAATTATATATAATAAATAGAATTACTATAAATCGATTTGTATCAATCAATGAAGTTTAGTTTTATAATATACTGATAGAGTGAACATGAAATAAATAACACTATGTAAATACATATAAAGCGCATTTGAAATTACTCTACAGGATATATTTTATTATTATGACTAGAATGGCGCTAATTTTGTTTGTTTGTAACTCGGACAAGCGATCGCGCGGGAACAAAGCATAATTACACTTAACACTTAATATAAAAGCTCAATAACTTATACATTTAACGCTATTGTATTAGGAGCTAAGTTTACATTCTTCTAAAAACCACGTTCATATGAAAATTCCGATATACAAACGCTAGGTATGTGTACTTAAAACTATTTTATAAATACACTCTCGTCGTAACAAATCGTGACCTAAGTAATTATTTTAATGGAACCTAATTAATAACCGTGTAACTCAAGACGCGTGCAAATCACTTGTAAGACTAGAACTTTATTTAATTTTACATTACAAATAGTATTTTTCTCATATCTACTAGATAGTAAAGCACTTCGAAAAGTTCCATTGACAATGGAAAAAGAAAAAGAATGTCGTTCGAATAGATGACATTGAAAATAGACGTGAAAGTAGGAAATTGTATTTGCAGTTTACTTTTTGGTAGAGTTTTTCTAAATTGACTAAAGTGTTCCATACTAAATTTAAGCTTAATTGTGTCTCGTTAATTTAAATAACGACTTTCACACTCATATTGTGTTTTATTGCCTCCGATGTTCTATATACTTATTGATATGTCGAGAACGGAGTATTTATGAAAAATTATTATGTAAAAATTATTATGTAAAAATTATAAATTATAAAAAATTAAATGTGAGTCAATTGTCGGCAAACCATCATAGTAACTCAGTCAATGTTAAAACCAAAGTATAACTCAAGTACTGTGTTTATTATAAGGAAAAATTAAATATTATTTTTTAGCAAAGTGCAACATAGTAAATTTATCAATTTAATTATCAACATAATGAATTTGTTTAAACATGCGTTTGATAACACCTGTAGATGGCTATCAATAAGACAAAAGAATTGTAATTTTTACAGTTAAATCTGTCTTCTATTATGATGGTTCACCGATCTAATAATATTATCGATATAAAAGTAACGGCATTTAAAGTATTTATGTAATTTTAAATCAAACTAAAAATAAGTTACGTTCAGACTAAATTGGAAACATATTTGTTGTTTCATTTAAATGAAACTACTTGGGTCATTTAAATGAATCAACTTGGTTCATTTAGATGAATCAACTTGGTTCATTTAAACGAATCTACTTGGTTCATTTAAATGAATCTACTTGGTTCATTTAAATTAATCTACTCGGTTCATTTAAATGTGTCTTAGTGACTATGGTGTGCAACGACCCACGTTATTCGTTATTGTGTGAGGCAGTTTTGATAACGATAACGGTATGTCGAAGTCTCCACTCAACGAGATCTGTGAGACGCAGCCGAATAAGCCACTCTTGTACTTGCCCATGGTGTTCAGTTCTATTGACGGTAGGCCACCTGTAAACAGAACAGAAATTGTATGAATGCATGATAATGATCTGTATTAAACACTAGCAGTCGCCCGCGACTTCGTCCGCGTATACCTCTTAGGTACCCTTTTAATCTTAAAGACAGACTTTCATATAAAGTGTGCTCATTCCCGCTACCCGTCTCTATTTATTTTTTTTATACTTTTCTGTCAAGCAATATCCTCCGTCCCGTCCCGTGTACTAAAGATTTACATTTTTGTTCAAAATTGTGCGATATTACAGTACATTAACATTAACAATATATTTTTGGCAAGCTGATGTGTATAGCTTGTATTAAATAGTCTATTTTACTTTTGAGTCTAGCTTTCATAATAAACAAAATAATTTACAATCCTACACGCACATCTAGAGATTAGCCCGTTTAAACAAACGAACAAAATTATTCGTATATAATATAAATAAATATGGTCTTCCATGCCAAATAAATTGAAAGAAAAGATCAAAGATCGAATTCTCATAGAATATCGGTACCAAAATGTTGACCCCTGTTCAGTACGTATAATATAACACGGAGGAGGTCAACTTAATTGGACGATATAGCGGCAGTATTGTATTTTTTTGAAATTTTGTAATATCTCCGAAACTATATAATTAATTAAATACTCTTAATCAACAACGCATTTATTTGGATAAAGATTAATATTATTACGTTGACACAACTCTTAACAAATGCATTAATTTCGACCAAATTTGATTACCATAAAAAGTGGGGTAATCTTAAAAGATAGACATATACTGTCGTGGACATTTTTTTAGATTATTTTATGAAGAATAATTCTTTCATACATATATTTTTGGTATCTTGAATCGTTTGCGCAGCGCACGCAACGGAAGCCCGCAAGGATGAATAATTTTTCCCGTTTTTTTCACATTTTCCATTATTTCTTCGCTCCTCATAGTTGCAGCGTAATGTTATATAACCTAAAACCTACCTCGATAAGTGATCTATTCAACACAAAAATAATTTTTAATTCGAACTAGTAGTTCCTGAGATTAGCGCGTTCAAACAAACTCTTCAGCTTTATAATGTTAGTATAGATTGGAACTCTAACTTTGTTCTATAGAAAAATGAGGGGACTATAATGCGATCGATGTCATATCTCATCTAAGAGATAAGGAGAAACGCGTCCTATCGATTGGTTATATGGTCGACGACGTCGTCCACACTTCGACCTTAATATATGTCTTCAGTCGCATAGCCATACTGTCCGGACGAACAAAGTTCTTCCACTCACTCATTCACTTGCCAACTTGCCCAAACCTCTTACCACTTAAACTCAGGATACCCGTTGAAAGTGTTGAAAAAGTCTCATTACACTTTGTTTGTCCATCCATCCGCTCAGTGCAAGTAACACGCGATTATATTATACTAGAGGACTCCCGCGGTTTCACCCGCCTAGGCCTCGTTCCCATAGGATTTATTAAATAAAATGTGGCTATGTGTTAATCTAGGAAGTCAGCAAGCTCTATACTAAATTTTATTAAAATCGCTGCAGCTGTTTAGTTGTGAAGAAGTAACAAACATACCAACTCACAAACTTTAGTAGTATGATGAATAACGAGCGTGTAACAAATTTTTCGGTTTGTATTTTTTTAATTATTGCATGTATTCTTTAACTCACTGTTTACAGTCAAATAAATAAATGGGTCATATAAAAATATGAGTCATACATATTATAATGGTTTCCTTACCTATGTAAAGACCATTTTCTGTGTTCAGTTGTTTCAGTTTGCCAGGCGATATTTTCCCCACTGACCCCAAACCATCCACTTCCAGGACTCCTGCTTGACGATTTCTGAAATGATTTCACAGCATTGTAAGTGCAGTATTTTAAAAGATCTAACAACATGCATTCTAGGTCAATAAGTTAGGATTAAGGCGTAATTTTATTTTGGATTGTAAATAGCAATGTTGCTGTTGTGTTGTTTTACAATTTATATCTTAGTTTAGAATTTATATACTCTACCTTGTTGCTCTAGCTCTATGCCAAAGTCCATCATCAACTTTCGTGTGATTTGCAATGATGATTACTTCGCCACTACCTAGGTCGTATCTGAAAACAATGTTCACAATTGTGTTAAATAATAAACTAACTACTTTACTGAATTGTTTATAATTAATTTTTCTTAAAAAATCCAAAACTGCTTTCTCAAATTAGACATATTAGCAGATTGATTTGACTCTTTGACCGTTGATTATTAAATTCTTAACCTATTATTATCATTATATTAAATAAACATAATCATTATTTTAAATAATCATATTTGAAAATTATTTTACAAGCCCTATTTTACAAGCCCTCTTGAAGAGGAAACGGATGTTTATATGCAACGTGTAGCTCAGTAACATTGACTGACCTGAACACAAGCACGGAGTTCTCCACAGCAAGGGACAGGAAGTCCCCCGGCGGAGTGACGCGCCCGCTCCACACGAGCAGCCCGTCCGACGACACCGACCGGAAACGGATGTTTATGTCCAACGTGTAGCTCAGTAACATTGACTGACCTGAACACGAGCACGGAGTTCTCCACAGCAAGGGACAGGAAGTCCCCCGGCGGAGTGACGCGCCCGCTCCACACGAGCAGCCCGTCCGACGACACCGACCGGAAACGGATGTTTATGTCCAACGTGTAGCTCAGTAACATTGACTGACCTGAACACAAGCACGGAGTTCTCCACAGCAAGGGACAGGAAGTCCCCCGGCGGAGTGACGCGCCCGCTCCACACGAGCAGCCCGTCCGACGACACCGACCGGAAACGGATGTTTATGTCCAACGTGTAGCTCAGTAACATTGACTGACCTGAACACGAGCACGGAGTTCTCCACAGCAAGGGACAGGAAGTCCCCCGGCGGAGTGACGCGCCCGCTCCACACGAGCAGCCCGTCCGACGACACCGACCGGAAACGGATGTTTATGTCCAACGTGTAGCTCAGTAACATTGACTGACCTGAACACGAGCACGGAGTTCTCCACAGCAAGGGACAGGAAGTCCCCCGGCGGAGTGACGCGCCCGCTCCACACGAGCAGCCCGTCCGACGACACCGACCGGAAACGGATGTTTATGTCCAACGTGTAGCTCAGTAACATTGACTGACCTGAACACGAGCACGGAGTTCTCCACAGCAAGGGACAGGAAGTCCCCCGGCGGAGTGACGCGCCCGCTCCACACGAGCAGCCCGTCCGACGACACCGACCGGAAACGGATGTTTATGTCCAACGTGTAGCTCAGTAACATTGACTGACCTGAACACGAGCACGGAGTTCTCCACAGCATGGGACAGGAAGTCCCCCGGCGGAGTGACGCGCCCGCTCCACACGAGCAGCCCGTCCGACGACACCGACCGGAAACGGATGTTTATGTCCAACGTGTAGCTCAGTAACATTAACTGACCTGAACACGAGCACGGAGTTCTCCACAGCAAGGGACAGGAAGTCCCCCGGCGGAGTGACGCGCCCGCTCCACACGAGCAGCCCGTCCGACGACACCGACCGGAAACGGATGTTTATGTCCAACGTGTAGCTCAGTAACATTGACTGACCTGAACACAAGCAACGAGTTCTCCACAGCAAGGGACAGGAAGTCCCCCGGCGGAGTGACGCGCCCGCTCCACACGAGCAGCCCGTCCGACGACACCGACCGGAAACGGATGTTTATGTCCAACGTGTAGCTCAGTAACATTGACTGACCTGAACACGAGCACGGAGTTCTCCACAGCAAGGGACAGGAAGTCCCCCGGCGGAGTGACGCGCCCGCTCCACACGAGCAGCCCGTCCGACGACACCGACCGGAAACGGATGTTTATGTCCAACGTGTAGCTCAGTAACATTGACTGACCTGAACACGAGCACGGAGTTCTCCACAGCAAGGGACAGGAAGTCCCCCGGCGGAGTGACGCGCCCGCTCCACACGAGCAGCCCGTCCGACGACACCGACCGGAAACGGATGTTTATGTCCAACGTGTAGCTCAGTAACATTGACTGACCTGAACACAAGCATGGAGTTCTCCACAGCAAGGGACAGGAAGTCCCCCGGCGGAGTGACGCGCCCGCTCCACACGAGCAGCCCGTCCGACGACACCGACCGGAAACGGATGTTTATGTCCAACGTGTAGCTCAGTAACATTGACTGACCTGAACACGAGCACGGAGTTCTCCACAGCAAGGGACAGGAAGTCCCCCGGCGGAGTGACGCGCCCGCTCCACACGAGCAGCCCGTCCGACGACACCGACCGGAAACGGATGTTTATGTCCAACGTGTAGCTCAGTAACATTGACTGACCTGAACACGAGCACGGAGTTCTCCACAGCAAGGGACAGGAAGTCCCCCGGCGGAGTGACGCGCCCGCTCCACACGAGCAGCCCGTCCGACGACACCGACCGGAAACGGATGTTTATGTCCAACGTGTAGCTCAGTAACATTGACTGACCTGAACACGAGCACGGAGTTCTCCACAGCAAGGGACAGGAAGTCCCCCGGCGGAGTGACGCGCCCGCTCCACACGAGCAGCCCGTCCGACGACACCGACCGGAAACGGATGTTTATGTCCAACGTGTAGCTCAGTAACATTGACTGACCTGAACACAAGCACGGAGTTCTCCACAGCAAGGGACAGGAAGTCCCCCGGCGGAGTGACGCGCCCGCTCCACACGAGCAGCCCGTCCGACGACACCGACCGGAAACGGATGTTTATGTCCAACGTGTAGCTCAGTAACATTGACTGACCTGAACACGAGCACGGAGTTCTCCACAGCAAGGGACAGGAAGTCCCCCGGCGGAGTGACGCGCCCGCTCCACACGAGCAGCCCGTCCGACGACACCGACCGGAAACGGATGTTTATGTCCAACGTGTAGCTCAGTAACATTGACTGACCTGAACACGAGCACGGAGTTCTCCACAGCAAGGGACAGGAAGTCCCCCGGCGGAGTGACGCGCCCGCTCCACACGAGCAGCCCGTCCGACGACACCGACCGGAAACGGATGTTTATGTCCAACGTGTAGCTCAGTAACATTGACTGACCTGAACACGAGCACGGAGTTCTCCACAGCAAGGGACAGGAAGTCCCCCGGCGGAGTGACGCGCCCGCTCCACACGAGCAGCCCGTCCGACGACACCGACCGGAAACGGATGTTTATGTCCAACGTGTAGCTCAGTAACATTGACTGACCTGAACACGAGCACGGAGTTCTCCACAGCAAGGGACAGGAAGTCCCCCGGCGGAGTGACGCGCCCGCTCCACACGAGCAGCCCGTCCGACGACACCGACCGGAAACGGATGTTTATGTCCAACGTGTAGCTCAGTAACATTGACTGACCTGAACACAAGCACGGAGTTCTCCACAGCAAGGGACAGGAAGTCCCCCGGCGGAGTGACGCGCCCGCTCCACACGAGCAGCCCGTCCGACGACACCGACCGGAAACGGATGTTTATGTCCAACGTGTAGCTCAGTAACATTGACTGACCTGAACACGAGCACGGAGTTCTCCACAGCAAGGGACAGGAAGTCCCCCGGCGGAGTGACGCGCCCGCTCCACACGAGCAGCCCGTCCGACGACACCGACCGGAAACGGATGTTTATGTCCAACGTGTAGCTCAGTAACATTGACTGACCTGAACACGAGCACGGAGTTCTCCACAGCAAGGGACAGGAAGTCACCCGGCGGAGTGACGCGCCCGCTCCACACGAGCAGCCCGTCCGACGACACCGACCGGAAACGGATGTTTATGTCCAACGTGTAGCTCAGTAACCTACAGGAAATATAATGTTAAAAAAACTTAAATTAATTACTTTTATGGCGATCACCGATCAGGTTCCGGGTCCATTGTGTACAGAGAAAAACGCCGTACGGAGTCGGAGACATGCGACACGGCTGTAGGCTTAAGGGTACCCTTTGTGACCGGTCAACGCTCGCCTTGTCTGTTTGAAGTATTCTTCCTGTCCAACTGAATCTGGTAGGATTCTGCTAGAGCAGCTTTGAACACTCAGTCTCGAATTAATCTTACTGCAGTTCAAATCAGGGCAAGGTCTTTAAGCAGGTTGTAGAGAAATTTTGTTGATATACCTCTCGCACCTCTTCTGCATATAAAAAAACCAAATAGCCATTTTTTGCTACTTCATTTGTAAATCCATAATGAATAACTTTTAATGTTTGAAAACGAAAAAAACAATAAATTTTAATCAGTCGGAGTTAAGAAAAATTACCTTTTGATCGTTTCTTCATCGTCGATATGGATGAAGCTGTCTTTGCCACTGAAACTAGGATACGTGTTGGTGTCGCCCCAGTTGATCTCATTAGTGTCCAAATATTTGACTTGCATGTACGTCTGTCCATCGTATACGGGTCCTTCTGTCATGATATCGTTCTTCTTCTCTATATCGTTCTGCATTTGTAGCCGTTTCTTGCTGTATTTCTTCTTCTTGTATTTTTCTATGTGATTATGTTGAGAGTGCTTTTTCGATTTAACCTTGTGGTATTTAATTTTGAACCCTTTCTTTGGTACTATGGACCGGTGGATGTCATTGTTTGATATATTCTGGTGCCCTGGTATGATTGGTATGTGGTCCAATGCTTCTTTGCATAATGATTCTCTGAAATGTAAAAAAAAAAATTAAAATATAGTGTAATAAATGAAAAATGAAATTCTCTGGCTCATATATTTTAATTCTTTGTATGCAATTAATATTTTAATCCATTACACTAATAAAAACAAATAAATTAATTTTGACGACCTCCGTGGCGCAGTGGTGTGCGCGGTGGATTTATAAGACGGAGGTCCTGGGTTCGATTCCCGGCGGGGCAGATTGAGATTTTTCTTAATTTGTCTTGCTCTGGCTGGTGGAAGGCTTTCGCCGTGGCTAGTTACCACCCTGCCGACAAAGACGTACCGCCAAGCGATTTAGCGTTCCGGTACGATGTTGTGTAGAAACCGAAGGATTTCATCCTACTCCTCACAAGTTAGCCCGCTTCCATCTTAGATTGCATCATCACTTAACATCAGGTGTGATAGCAGTCAAGGGCCAAATTGTAGTCTATAAAAAAAAAACGTGACATTACTCTATAGCCACCAATAAACATTGGAGCAGCATGGTGAGTCTAAGCCCCGCATGCCCTCTCGTACAAGAAGGCAGCCCTGGTCCTTAGTGGGCCGTCAACAGGCTGGTAATGATGACGATGCTGATGTGTACGTACGTGCAGGTGTCGTTGTGCGTTTCGTCGCAGTTGTCGACGTCGACGCCGCCCAGCGCCGCCGACACCACCGACAGCTCCTCGTCGTTGATCACCAGCTGAAACAAGAAATAGAGTTGACAATATTTATGGAATTGAATTGAACTCTTCAGGCTAAGGCTCTAAGTACAAAGACTGTGTTTTGTACATACATGGTGTTTCTGATAGGCAACGCTAAAATTTTCGAGGTTTTGTAGTTTTGAGGTGTGTCTTTCCTAATATACCTGGCCTTAGAGCAGGGTAGCATGATTCAAAGATCTAGGCAAGAAATTTGTATAGGTAGGCAATTAGGCGTTTGGATTAGCACAGGCTTCTGTTTATCTCGATATTCCCATAGGAACATGATTCGGGTGAAACCGCAGGACACAGCTGGTGTAAAATGATACTAACCTTGCCAACGCAGCCACTAAAAGAAGTTCTCAAAGCGAGCCTGGGCGGCAAGGGGTGCGGCGCGCCTCCCAACATCATAGGCTGTCGCAGCGTGAGGTGCCTCGCCGCCCCGCGCGACGTCACCGATCGTGTCGTGTCCGTCGCGCTGTCGTGTCGCCGCACGCGGAGGGACGCGCGTCGACCTGACCGACTCACTGAGATGCGATGCCATTCGTTTTGTTCCAGAGGATATGCTGATCTAGAAATAGATAATATTTTTTTTGTAAAAGATGAAAATATTTTTTTTAATATAATTAAGACGAAAGAAAACTGATGAATTTGAAAAACTGACAACATTTTTGCTTAAAAGAGATAAGGACAGACATAATACTCGCTCGCTTTTAGATATCGGTCCTTTGTTTACATTTTATTCTTTTGATGCCTGCGCTGCATTTAGGTAATTTACTACGGAAAAGGTTTGCGTATAACGCCTAAATATAGATTTTTGCCAATAAAAATGCCCACGTTGAAGGCATTTATGGTAATTGAAGAATTATGATTGGTTAGCTTAAATTTCATATTTTATATTTTTTCTATATAAAAAGGTAAAAGATATAAAGTGATCTTTATAATTGTATAGATAGATATTTTTTAAAAAACAGTAGCTACCTCACTAGAGCAATTCCCGAGCCGAGATCGAAGGCGAACTCCACGAAGTAGTCTCTCAGATGCAGCGAGAAGAAGTCGCCGTCGCCACTGGGGTGCTCCGCGTCGTACAGCACCAGACCGTCGCCGCTAGACGGTCTCAGAGTGATCTACGAAGATGTCAAGAATTATTCAGGCTGAGATACAGGAAACCATTTGGGTTTCCTGTATCTCAGCCTGACTAAGCTGACAATTTTTGGATAAAAGAAAAGCTCATGATTTTACAACGATCCAGAACTGGAGCATAGGACCTCTTGATCCACATAGGTTATCATTGGACCAAGGGCCCAAGGCATTTCAAAGCTCAGTTAAGTTTAAAAATAAAGCTGCAATTACGCAAAATTGCGCAATTGCGGCACAGTGCAATATGTATAAACATTACAGTAAGTATTTAATCATGATAGTTCTATGAATCGCCGAACGAATTTTAGAATCGTGGTTTGAAGTTCAAATCCTATAAGGAACGTTGTGACCAGAATTAAGTAGGCGTAAATAAGTTCTCAGGATAATCCTCCAACAGTTTGCCTTACATTACTACAGCTACGACGCAGCGTCTGTTCTAAAAATAGCAATGCTTTGCTCTACTGAACTGAATAAGTTATCATTGAGAGGTGTATGGCCGGCAATAGATCTATTGCAGCGATATAATTTACAGTATTCGAACCACATTCGTGCAGACACAATACGCGTTAATTAAACTCCTTGAAAGCGTGCAAAGTTTCACCGAAGTTTGACCAAAGTTGCCGTGCCGAAGTTTGCGCCCGATAGCCAACGTGCCGCATCGAACGAAGTACGAACGAAACTTCGATATATTTCGCGCAGCTGTTATATTTAATTGGCGAGGCAATATCGAAAACAATAATGGCCGATATTAAAACGGAGTATTGTTACCGCCGCGACCCAAATTTAAGGAATAATTCGCCTGTGAAACAATTATTTTATTGGAAACGCTATAATTTTCGACGAGAGTTATTTCGCTTGCTTAAGTGTTATTTAATTGTTGAGTAACTAAACGTAACGTAACTAGTTTTTCACGCAGTATTTGGAATGAGTATGAAGCGATTGGATAATCTCAAATATTCTCGCTTACTCAAATCAATGCGTTGTTAAAGCGTATTTGTTTATTGCGTATCTGGTAAATAATGGGATTGCTCACAAACTTTTGTATTATAAAATTAATCATCATCAGACTATGAGTACTTATTTTTGATAGTCTAGTATAGGGCAAAGTCTTCTTATGGAAGAGAGTATCTGGAGTTTAGATCAACCTTAGTTTAGTTTGAATAATGTTTAACTACATAGATACCACTATAAGTTATTATTGAACAGGAGCATTTCCCAAAGCTAAGCCGAGTGTAGTTTTACTATAAATTTCTTGGAAGTAATTCATGATCCATAACTTCCCGTTCTAGGACTCAAATCCAGGACTCTACGATCGATGGATCAAAGAAGTATGTACCTGTATGTCAAGCCACGATTGCGCTGAGTTGCCGAGGCCCGGCAGCCGGAGATATGACGAGCCGTTGAAACGGGGAACCTGAAATTCATAAACTCTGATTATTTCTACGAGTTGAAAATATTTTATTTCTATCTATTTCTCTTTAAAACCTAACTGCTATGAAATATTTATGCAATTCCTGTATTTGTGTTTCCACATTTAATTCTAGCCTGCTCCGCAGTTCTTTTTATTTTTGTAGATGAAGATCCTGGGTTTGAATCCCGGCATAGCTGATTAAGATATTCTAAAGTGATTCAAAGAGGCTTCAGCCGTTGCTAGTTACCATTCTACCAGCAAAGACGTACTGTATTCCGCTACGATGTCGTGTGGAAAACGAAAGGCGTATGAATTTCATTCTGTTAGTAGCAAGTTAGCCTGCTTCCATCTTTACATTATAACTTACCATCTGGGGTGGTTGCTGCCACATTGCAAATTGTCGAGCGTCACTCGAAAACTATTCGGTCTAATTAATGAATCTACCTTTGAATTCATTCAGTTTGGAGCAGTTTTCATGCTTTGTTGTAATTTTGTATTGAAATAAAATTTAAATAAAATACTCATGTTTCCCAATTTACCCACGAAAAAACGCAGGTTTCCACTGGTTCAGAATAAAGTTAGAAAAGAAAGTACGATCAAGATAAATTACGCAATCTAAAACAAGCTTAAGGCGACCAAGTAAAAGGAAATAAAACGATATTAAATTAATCAAGGCGGATACCGGTTACCTACCTACGAGAGTATTCAGAAACTCTATGGACAAAATGATCTCAATTTAATCATTGTAATGTTTGATGATTATTATGAACTTAACAATACAGCCTATTACAGCTGATGGACGTTGGAGGTCCAAGGTGCTAGAATGGCGACCCCGCACTGGAAAGCGCAGGGTTTTACATTTTAATAAAATTTAATATGTAGTTAGCTGACACCCTGTATTAGCACAGGTTACTTTTTATTTAGATTTTTTTACGGGAACGGGAATTAAGCGGGTTGTCCTGTAGTAAAAATGAAATGTAGGTTGTTTAATAGCTTTTGGTTTACAAAGTCATATTACATGATCTTAGCATGTTTTGCAAAACGTTTATTTGGTAATATGTAGGTTTTCCACTTAAAATCAGGTGAAAATCTGTATGTTCTGAGTGGCTGTTAACTCATTATAAAAAAAGAAAATGATTTAAGTTCAAAATAAAAAATCCAACTTTAAATTAATTAAAACGTTAATTTACTCCCTACTCTAGTTAACTGCGAGCAGTAAAAACGTAAACGTACGTTATTTACATCAAAACGGACTTTACATTTTAAAAAGAAACGCATAAAGCTCAGTCTGAATCCTTGCAATTTAAATTTAAAGCACTTCGTCGACGCAAAGGAGAGTTTTCTTTCACTTTTATATTCCTACGCGTTATTTTAATTCATTACCACAGACCAAGTTTAAGAAAAAATCCTCATTTAAAGACATCTCAAAAGTCTTAGAATATCATCTAAATACTTTTGAAAAGATATCTTTGCTCATATTTATTAGGTTAAGGGAATAATGTTACTAATTTATACATTTATTTGTGTATTGCAAAATTCAAAGAATAAAAAAAAAACAAAGAAATGAATAAAATACGTGGCTTTTTTTAAAAGGAAAGAACGAGTATAGCAATCTATCCTTAATATATATATAAGATGAACAATCTTTCCATACATTGTTTGGTTATAACTCTTATAGATTAATTAGGCAGCGTTTTCAATAAAAGCTCCCAGACGGTGCGATTCTACCAACCATTATTACCGGCATACTTGAACCAACTTGTACAAAAACTTAACAAAGAAGAAGGTAATATACCTTCCTTATAAGCTTCCCTCAGGAATCAGTCAGTATAGTACAGTTTTCTAAAGTTAGAAAATCAGTTCAGTAGTGTAAGAGCTTATCGCAAACACACAGACGCGGTGATAAGCAAAATACCACTGTTTGAGATCACGAGATCTCTAATACTATGCACACGATCGACTTGAAATTTTGCTTAGCTTACTAAGAGTAGGATTAAGAACGGATTTCTCAATACTCCCACAGGAATGGAATCTACGCAGATAAAACTGCTGGACACATATTATAAGTATATTTGTTGCTTACGTAAAAGTATTTGAATGGAAAATTTAGGAAATGGAATTTTTTTCAGAATGTTATTCATTTTATCCCTTTTCTCTTTTTTTAATCAAGATCGAAAAGGAAACTCGGAAGGAAATTTACAGGAAATTAATTAACAGCTTCCTGTTATATTTTCCTTAACATAACCAGCTGCCCAAGTCTTAACAGTATGCTAATTTTTAAGTAAACAATACAACGTATTTAAGGAAAGAGACGAATAAACAAAAAGAATTAAACAAAAGTGCAAAACGTATAATGAATGAATAAGTCTTTGAGCGCAATTAATTACGCCACTGTAGGGAAATATTATAATAATCATAATGGGCGCTGTAATTGCGAATTATTATTCAAGCTTATTTTCAGCAAAAGAAAACCATTTTTAACGGCCTTTGTGGTACACGTTCTTATTCAATTATATTCTTTAAATAAAATCGCTTTGTTTGTACAAGAATAAATGAGTAAAACTTCATTTTAAATTAAGCCTAGCCTTTATAATAACTGCTTGTTTAAGTGTACTAATTAATTACGCATATTAAATTAATTAAGATAAATAATATCTCTACATATTTTAACGAGGTTGTCTAGACATAATGTGTTATATGAGAAATTGAATATTAAAAATAAATATTATTTATAAAGCGAAAATAACATTGTTTTTGCAGGCTTACAGTAATTTTAGTAAGCTTTGTTACTTCTCAGTTAATAAGCATACATTTAAGCATAACTTATAAAACGATCTTGGTTATTAAACAATCTCAAAATCAAGGTACGAAATAAATATTTGGACGGTATATTTCCAAATATTTAAGGTTGTTTTTTAACAGATATATATTTATTACTATAAAAAATAATCACCTTTAAATCCAGAGTGATCTCGCATCTCTTTCCAGCGTATCCCAACGGACAGAGACAAACGCGATTGACACAGCCACCTCCATGTTGACATTCGCAATCGTTCTTCGCTTCTTCATTCTTCAGTTCGTTATCGATATCATTCACAACTACATTTTTGTTTTCATCACTTTTACTATCACCGATGAACTGTTTTACATATTCTTCATTCAACTCATTTTTTACAGCATTGTTTTCACTTTTGCTTGTCACATCATAGTTTTTAAGGAATTTGTCATTTCTGTTATCACCGATAAAAATTTTGCCATATTTGTCATTGAATCTTGCTTTTATATCATTGCGATCATCGATTTTTGTATCACCGATAAACTGTTTGTCGTATTTATCACGAAATCTTCCCTTAGAATCGTTTACGATATTGTTTTTTTGACGGAATTTCTCAAATTTGTCACTAAATTGTGCTTTGACATCGTTGTATTTGAACTGTAGTAAAGAATTGTCTAGTTTGTTGTGATCTTTACCATCTCGCATGACTATATCGTTGTCTTCAAAGTGTACTATGTCGTTTATATCATATATGCCGTGGATATCTATGGGCTTTGGTTTGTGAGGTATGACTTCACTGGTCACTTCGTTGATTGGTCTCCACGGAGCGAGGGTTGGTGCGCATTCAGCTGAAAGTAAATTGGATAGTTAGTCATAATTATAAAACATTAGTCAACTACCTCTTCGCTAGATTTTCTTGTTACTAGTCACACAGGCACTGGGCCTGAAATACAGAGCTTTTCTTTTTAACCGACTTCAAAAAAAGGAGGTTATCAATTCGGCCCATATGTATGTAATATTTCCAGAAGTGCTCAGTTTTCACAATGTTAAGTCTATATCAGCGTCTGAACAAATGTGCCAAATTTCAAAAGTGTATGTATGTATGTATGTATGTATTTATGTTTGTGGAGGCATATCTTCGAAACTACAAGTCTGATTTAAGTAATTTGGTGCCAATTGTAAGCTTTCTACTTTAAAGACAATACCTAATTCACACAATGTGCTTTGCTACTTTGTTGAATAAACTTTCCTTAAACTTGGATGGCACCGAGTTTATAGATATGGTTAAGTAAATTAAAGTAACTAAATGACGCATTTATTTTTAAATTTACAGTTCGTTAATTTTTTTTCCAAACAGGTCTTAGTTGCAACTTTTTTTTTTAAATCTTTATTGAAGGAGCTTGGTCCAATCGGACTATGCCGCTCCGTAAAGAAATATCTGTTATACATAAAAAATTCACATTAAACGCTAAATATAAAATAGAAACTTAGAAATAAACATTTTTATAATCAACTAATTAATTTTTCGTAGTGATTTTTTGTATAGCCGTAGCAGGGCCCTGGCTTCATCCGATTGAGGATTGGCCAGTGCAATGTTACAACCACCAAGCTCTCCGACTATAGGGAATCGCAAAATGACCTCCCGTCGCTCTGCTTCGTTTCGGACACACTCCATCAATACATGGTATATATCCTCTGGCTTGTCGCAGTCTGGGCAGTTAGGAGAAGGTACCTTGCCCATTAAAAATCCAAATTTATTGAATGGAATGTGTCCGGATCGAAGTCTCATAGTGTGTACCGCGTCCGTTCGACTAAGCGAGCAGTTGTTAATCCAACTACTAATCGGAACAGATTGTACCGTCTGATACCATATGCCTTTACATCTCGAGCGCATGTCGAAATATTCGTGCCATAGATCTTTGCATTTATTTTTAACCAAATTTATACAGTCAGAATAACATGGAGCTATTTGTATAACGTCACCGTCATAATTATGTAGCTTGGTCAGCCAATTGATCTGCCCTATTATTTCCGCTAATACCTATGTGAGATGGAATCCACTGAATCTTAATAGATTTATTTAAGGATTTGAGTTGTAAAATAATTTTAATAATTTCGTAAGCTACAGGTAGTCCTCGAAAAGTCGAGGTGCATCTAGCTAAATGTTGAAGAGCACTTTTACAATCAGTTATAATAACGAACTTATTATAGTCAATGGAGTTAATATAAGACAATGCTTCAACTATTGCTAACAGTTCCACATGCATAATGGAAACATTAGATTCAATTTGGAATTTTGCCTCAATTTCCTGTTGTGGATCCAAAAAAGCTGCGCCAGAACCAATGGTGTTTTTGGAACCATCTGTATAAATTTGGTAAAAATCAAAGTAATTTCTCTCTAAATGCCTTTTACAAATTTCGTTAAGATGTGTTACATTATATTTACTTTTAGCCTGATACATATCTTTGACATTTAAGCACAATACATCATTAAGATTAATTTGACTAACCCACAAATCCATACTATACATTTCCAATATTTTACTGGTATGTAGTGGTGTGTTCGTCCAGTCACTCAAGACCGAAGCAAGTAAAGGTATCTTTTTTCTTTTCCATAAATTAGGAGTACATCTGGATAACAATAACTGCAAATTACCTATTAACTCATATTTATTTGATAAAGATTTGGATTTTAATAAAAATTTACCTGCTACAAATGTTCTACGAATGTTCAATGGTTGTAAATTTAATTCTGCTTCCATAACGTGGATAGGTGTACTTTTTAAAAAACCGCCTATAACCCGCATTGAAATGTTTTGTACTCTATCTAATTCTTTTAAATGCGAGTTACAGCTATCTGAGTATAAGAAACAACCGTAATCCAACCGGCTTCTAATAATTGCTAAATACAAGCGTCGTAAATGGCGAGGATGTACCCCAACTTGACCCAGCTAACATTTTAAAGATATTAAGAAATTTTAAAGTCTTCTCTTTATTTTCATCAATATGTTTAGACCATCTTAATGAACGATCTAACCACATTCCTAAATATTTTACACTAGTTTCTGTATTAAGAATTTGATTATTAATTTTTATTATAACCGGAGATCTATTTGGTCCCTTTTTAAACACGCAAATATTACTTTTAGTTGCTGATTTTTCTAAACCTAAGTCAACTAATAAGATATATAATTTATTTAACGCTTCTTGAACGTTTAAAACACTTTTATTTAGTATTTTATTCGTAGAATATATGGCAAAATCATCGGCGTATTGTAAAATTTTAACGTTAAAGTTATTAATTTGACTACAAATATTGTATGTTGCTATGTTGAATAGTAAGGGTGATAATGGATCTCCTTGCGCTAATCCCCAACCAGTACTACGTGACGTAAAATAATCGTCTGATTTTATTCTTAATTTGCGGTCTTTTAGAAATTCCCATAAATAATTACAGATTTTAACACCTACGCCTAAATTGTCTAATTTATTTAAAAGGGTAATTATATCAACGTATGCGTATATCTATAATATGCGTTATCTATATCAACAAAACATCCTACTGTAATTTCATTTTTGGTAAAACCCAATTGTATCTCTGATACTAATTTAGCTAGTCCATCGAAACAAGAATGGCTATGTCTAAAACCCACAGAATTTTCTGAAAATATATTATTTCTTTCCATGAACCACTCTAATCTCTTATTAATTATAGAATGAAAAATTTTACAAACACAAGAGATAAGGGATATCGGCCTTAAAGACAAGTAACTATCTGTATTTCGACCCGGCTTTGGAATAGGTAAAACATTGACTTCCCGCCATTGCACAGGTACAACACTAGTTGATAAAAATATATTGTAAAAATTTGCCAACCATTGTTTAGCAATTAATGGCATGTTATGAATCATTGTATATGAAATATCATCGCATCCGGGAGCTGTATCCTTAGTTTTTATGGATTTATTCAGCTCATTAACCGTTATGGGTATTTCTAGAAGACTGTTGTGGGATTTAAATAAAGGTTTACAGGGAGAAACGTAGTCCGGACATAAATTTTGTAAAAGAGCGTTGGATTTATCCGGGTCTATGTGTTGTCGAGGAATTTTGTAACCTTTGAGCCAGCTCATACGATACCACATATCACTTGTCGATGTGACTTCATCAATCGAAGAGCAAAATTTTTGAAATGATTTGGACTGTTCACGTCTAATATATCTCTGTGTATCTGCAAAAGCATCTTCTAAATTCCGGAGGTTAGTTGGAGTTGGGTTACGTCTAAACTTACTTAAGGCTAATCTTCTTTTAGCAACCGATTGAGATAGATTAGGATTCCAAAATTCTCTAGGTTTAAAATTACTTTGGGGATTTAAACACGTTCGAATAATAGGGATATGTAGATCAGATGCTTCATTAATATTTTTAATGAATAAATTATATGCTGTCTGAGGATTTTCTGGAAAGTCCAAGTTTAAAAACAAGTTTTCAAGGCATGTGTGATAATCTTTCCAATTAGCCAACTTGAAATTTCGCCTTTTATGAATTTTAAAATTAGATATGTAAGACGTATTAAGTTTAATAACAAGATGATCACTACCTAGTGATTCATTTAGTACCAACCATCTAAATCTTAATGCCACATCAGAAGAGATTAATGTAATATCTGGCGAGGTCTCACGTAATTGACCATCAACGAGCTGAAAACGGGTAGTAGAACCATCGTTCAGTACAACAAAATTGCTCTCAGTTATTGCATCGAAAAGTTGGGCACCTCTGTTATCAGATTTACTTGACCACAACGAATGGTGTCCATTAAAATCACCAAGTAAAACAGTTTTGGTTAAAGCTATGGAGAATATTTCATCCCAATCAGCTTGCGTAGTTCTAATGTCCGAGGGACAGTACACACAAATAACATTCTGGATTATATGCATTGACATATTAATACTATGGACTTCGGGTCAGCGGTAAAAAGTGTCCGAACCAAAAGTAAGCCAAAACGCGAAATGATTTCCAATCGCAATTCAGTCTCATATTAGCTGACTGACAGAATACACGTCAATAATGCCGTAATGTGTTATAAAAAACTTGTAAGAACTACCCGAGTAAGGTGAGAAAAGAAGATGGTGTACCATATTTTCAGTAAGTAAATATTTACTGATGATTTTAAAGTATTATTTTGCTTAGAAACAGGCTATTTTATTAAAATTTTAATAAACTATAGAAACGAATTGCATAACCAACCAAAATGAACAAAAGTATCTATCTGTCCTTTTCCCATACGCTACCCGCGTATTGGATAGAAGGAGTGCAATATGTTTATTTAATTTACCACATTTAGTTCGGATTTGCCGTGAGCAATAGAATGTTTTAGAACAACGACTGCATAGAGTTATTTTGTTTTTTAACATTTGAATTATTTAATTACTTAATTTTTTAATGAAAATAATTTGATTATTTTTAATTCAAAAACTTTTATTTTTTATGTCATGAATATTAATCAAATAACTTTTACCATAATGGTATATTAATTTGATAACTATAAAAATTATCTACATGAAATTAGGAACAGTTATTTAAATAAAAATTTTTAAATAAAAATAGAACCGACTCAAAACGCACTAAAAAGTAAAAAATAACTGTGTCATTTAGTTGCTTTAAATTACTTAAGCATATCTATGAAGTCGGTGCCAGCAAGTTTAAGGAACATTTATTTTACGTAGTAAAGTATTTTGTGGGTTCTAGGTAACGTCCTTAAAGTAGAAACCTTGGCTGGCACCGACTCCTAGATATGCTTAAGTAATTTAAAGCAACTAAATGACACAGTTATTTTTTACTTTTTAGTGCGTTTTGAGTCGGTTCTATTTTTATTTAAAAATTTTTATTTGTTACTTTTTAGTGATTTATCGCCACGTATCATACTCGTACGTAGTATATTATATGCCACTAGTAGCCAAAAAGCTACCGATACCGAGACAAAACCGAAACCGCTGTAAGCGTGCCTCCGAAATTTGAAGAGTTCCTTCAATTTCCCCAGGATATCCTCATCAGATCCTAACATGATGACAATGGGACCACCTTGGAAGTATGCCCTTTCTAATAAAAAAAGAATTATCAAAATCGGACAACTCTGTAAAAAGTTATTCGTGGTCATACATAAAAAAAAAAAAAATATACGTGTCGAATTGAGAACCTCCTCCGTTTTTTTTTCGTCGGTTAAAAAGTGATCTAACGTCATTGAAGTAAAAAAATATATTTTCAGTTTAATTAAAAAGAGGAAAATATCGAGAACTTAAAATTTCAAAGTAAAGAACTATGTCGAGTGGCATATCATTTTGTACAATAGTGGATTTGGTTTGTAATTAATTATTATTATAACTAATTATTATTTTATACAAGATAATTACAACAATTGTTATTTGGTACAAGATTTATCCCAGCATATATAGGTCAGGGATATGTAAATATAAATTAAAATTTGCTGTAAATATAATATATAAATATAAGATGCCAAAAAAATTTGAAAGCTACCGACTCCACACCATTTATGTTGTCCTATTTTCACGAGAAGCTGTCATGTCAAAAAAAGGCTGCCATGGTAACCGTCAATCGAAGCTGATTACTTATTGCATGCAATTAGACCGTTGCAAATTAGACTGTATTACAATACGATAAGACATACATTACAATGTTATTTTGTGTATAAAAACATAAATACATCCTAGTGTGTATAAAATATCTTGGGACACTTTTGACGTAAATTTTGCATTAGACCCGAAGTCCATAGTATTAATATGTCAATGATTATATGACAACTTGTTATTTTTACATGTATTATTTCTATTCCAGGATTTAGAACTTCTACTCTACATTTATATGCCTGTAAGGATTTGTGAGTTAGTATAGCTACTCCGCCATAAGACTCATCCCTATCACAGCGAAATATATTGTAATCCCTGACCTTTATACACTTTCCAGCATCAAGCCACGTCTCGCATACCGCTGCGACATGAATCTTTTGTTGGATTAACAACTGTTGTAATGTTTTCAATTTATGGCTAATACTACGGGCGTTCCACTGTATTAAATTTAAATTAATATTTTTTAGGGCGTATTGATCCATAATATTAAATTAAATTAACAAATTTACTATATTCTTAACCACTGGGAGTTTTGTGATAACATCTTGAAATACGAATTTTACCCACTGCACAAAATATTTAAAACCTCTCTTGAATTTTTCAATCCATGTGTCCTCATTCTTACTAAATATGACTGACTTAAGTTTCTCAAGTAAACAATTTAAGTAAACTTGAAACTCTGGTATTCTGTCCTCCTCTTTGTCTTTTCCTTTTTTATCAATATTTTCTTCACTCTTTTTCGAATGAATGCTCGTGTCTGATTCATATTCCGACTCCGACCATTCCATTTCTTGCTCTTGATTATCTATTGTAAAAATTACTTTCTTTTTTTTCTTTTTCTTCTTTTTCTTTTTTGTATGTTCTTCGAACTTAGACGTATATTCTTCTGTTGTTGATTTGTTGTTATCAAAAGTCTGAAGGAGTGGAGAAGGCATTGATGTGGTCTGTCCGTTGTAACCAGTTTTCTGAGATGGTTCTCTAATATTCGAAGATTTCGGAGGGGGAGCAGGTGGGACATATAATAAAACTGCTTTCTGATACGTACAATTGTATTCAGACATCAGTTGGCGAATTTTTTTTTCTTTAATATAAACTGGGCATATTTTTGATAAAGACATATGATTCCCAGAACAGTTACAGCATTTAAATGTGGTGCGTTCACAGTTAGCGTGGTTATCTCCGCACTTAGGACAACGTACTTTATTCGAAGGGCACATTCTAATGAGATGTCCAAATCGCCAGCACTTGGAGCATTGAGTGACCGGAAATACAAACGGTTCGACGCGGATACGCATATGGTGAAGGTATATATAAGGGGGAAGTTTAGATCCTACGAAACCAATTCTAACTTTCTCACTTGGTACCCACTTGCCTTCATCGGTTCGGCGATTTAAGCGTTTTGCAGAGATTATAGCTTCTTCAGATGACACATTCTGTAAAAATTCTTAAAAAGTAATTTCTAATTCAATGTCTGAAACCATACCGTAAGATACACCCACTTCCCATGTTTTTTGAATTCTCCAGTTCAACTTCTTGAATTCTCCATGACTAATTAATTTTTCTGCATTTTGTTCCTTATCAAATTCAACTAATATTTTAAACGGGTTAATATACTTTACTCGTGTAATACCATCTATATCGTGCAAACGAAATAATTTTGCCAAAGCAAATTGTTTGGGTAACTTCTCAGAGTAAGTAATACATACTTGGGTTTTAAACTCATTTTGATTATTATGCTGGCCTCTCTGCTTCCTCTTCGAATCTCTTGACACATGTTGCCACTCACCTTCACTGTCTTCATACTCCTCCCTCATTCTTCTTTTTCATCCTGTCTGACTGTTCTCTGGCTCAACTTCGATATCACAATATTGAGTATTTGCTGCATAACAATCGCCCGACTCGTTCATCGGACCGCGAAATACCTACAAATATAGGTAAGCGGCCGGCGGCCAATTGGCCGGTTCGCCGAAAACACAAATTAAAGTGACGTGTGCCCAGTAACAAGTGCGACGCGTGACTGTCCTAGTTGCAACTTGGAGTTGGGAAGTTGGTGGTGCTAAACACTAGTACTTTGGAGACCAGATTATTATATCCTAGTAATTTTTTAAAATCATCATTATTAACATTGTGTTTGTTAGTCATATAGCACATTATCCCGCCCGCCAACTTGCATTGGAATACCCTGCTTTGGCCATGTTAATTTTTTTTTATAGACTACAAGTTGACCCTCGATTGCTATCACACCTGATGTTAAGTGATGTTGCAATCTAAGATGGAAGCGGGCTAACTTGTTAGGAGTAGGATGAAAATCCACACCCCTTTCGGTTTCTATACGACATCGTACCGGAACGCTAAATCGCTTGGCGGTACATCTTTGTCGGTAGGGTGGTAACTAGCCACGGCGAAAAACCTCCCACCATAATTAAGAGCTGTTTGAAGATTTATGTGTATTAATCGTTGTTTCGATCACAAGGTCATAGCTCGAAACCTGGATCGGGTTGTGAAATCATTCTGAGTTTTTATTCAAAGAAATTTTCGGTAAATTCTCCCTTTAAGTCGTCGGTCCCGATCACTATCATCAACATCTGATAGTAATCGTTAAAAAATTAAACATTATTACCCGTAAGCTGCCCAACCCACATGGGACTAGCGTGGTGGGCCTACGCTCCATATCCCCTCTTCTACTTCTAGGGAGTGGAACCTTGTAGTGGGCTGTTAATAGGCTGATAATAATGAATGTGCTTTTTATTTTTTAGAAATTATTAAATGTATGCCTAATAAATAGGCTCCAAAGAAGTTCTAGAACCCGCGACGGAGTAGACGAAAGCTCTCATAATATTAAAATACACTGACACGTGCGTACTAAGCTCCTCATAACATGCAGTGGAGGGATTTCGTTTAGCTGCTTTTAAGGGGCGCTTACACGGACTATTCAAATCGCTTCAGGCAATATTGGTTAGTTATAACCTCACGACTACTTGCAACAAATTACTTCAATACCTGTTAACACCAAGTTACTTCAAGTAGCACTGTTTAAAAACGTTGTGTTATATGGAGCAATTTAGAACAATTAGGCAATAGTTACTTGTTGAGATTGATCAGCAATTCGGCGATATTAAATACACCGAGCACTCAATAGGTACAATATTTATTAAAGTTGCTTAAGATTGCTCCAACAATTGATCAAGATAATCTGCATCTACATAAATAATAAAAATGTCTGTTTATAATTTAAAATTAATAGCTTTAAACTAAATGCATAATTATGTTAGTATATACATACCTACGTAACAAAAAATATAAAAACAACAACAAATAAATCTAATCTCTTGTCAATTGGAATGTAAAAGTTCCTGTCCTCATTAGGTGTCATTATTACCAAATTATTAACGGCTCACTACTTGGCTAGGTCACTCGTTATAGAAGAGGGAATACAGATGAGGAACCTAATATCTAACAATCTAATCTAACAGTCTAATTTGTATCCTGATATCCCACGAGAACGGGAAGTACGCGTTGGCTAGTATTAAACAAGAAAGTAATTTTAATTAGTGTTGCCGAGTTATAATTTCTCGAATATTCCGTGTAAGTGCACCATTAGAGGAGTCGTTTATCACGTCACCAACTAATCTCCCGCCCCGGCGGTACATTGCAAACTTTTATGCACGTCTCATATTGGGAACAAGCGTTAGTACTCGGGGGATTATGATTTTAATTGTTTGTGTAGAGCGATAGTTTGAAAAGCTATTGCACTCCTTTAGGGAGTGAAGCTACTGTACTGTTATGATCTTGTAAATCTGATATTATCCAAAAATCATTTGCTGTGCGTGCTATAGAGTTATGGAATGCACTCCCAATAGGCATAGGTGGGTCGGAATCGCTTTATATTTTCAAAAAAGCAGTCAAAAGTCATTATTTTAAACATTAAAGATGACTATCTGTTTATGTTCTTCTTATGACATGTTAATGTAGGTATATATATTAGTTTATTTTACGACATATTATATTTATCATATCTGTGTAGTCTGGTTCATGTATTAGTATGTAACTATTTGTGTGTATGTATATTTTATAAGTACACCACCTGCAGACCTTTTTTTAATCGTTTTCCTAAGCCTAAGGTTGCCTGGCAGAGATCGCTGCTAAGCGATAAGGCCGCCTTTTGTATTCTACATATTCCTTATGTATTTTGTGTTTGTATCTATATTTTTCTTATGTATGTGGTATACAAATAAAGAATTAGAATAATGATAATAATAATCATTTAGCTAGAGCCAATGGACTTAAACTATTTGAGGGTAAGGTAGGGAGCATTTTCTGGGTAAGATTTAGCATATGATTTTAAGAAAGTTCATTCAACGATAAGTACGATTTCGCCTAATGATAGGAGTCTTGGTATAACTTGATCATTATTCTCATATTAATAATTTGATAAGATATTCGAAATCAAGCAAATAAAGTAATTTTCTAATATATTATACATGATCGTTTTAAGTTGTGTTCAGGTTAACGACCACGTCACGCCCTCGGTGAAACCGTTCCAGCAAAAGCTTGATTAGAAAAGAAAATAAGTTGAACTGTTATTGATAGGATCGATTATATAGAGAGATTAGCTAATAAAAAATGAACGATGAACCAGAATTTGATGTGCCTTGGCGTAGATAAATAGACCGCCATACTTTAAAAATAAAAGTAGTTCCGACCAAGGCCATCGTAAATGCTCATACATTTTTGCAACATTGTATGTTTCGTTTTAGAGTCGGTTTTAAGAAATATTTCTTTGTTAAAAATTAAAAATTTTCCGCCATAAACTGACAAATGACCTGGGTATCTTTAAAACAAGAGTAAATAGGCATTTTCTAAGCAAGCGCGTCCCATCTTCGAGCTTATTACATATAAAAAAAATTCAAGCAACAAAGATCCTACAGAAAAGTAAAACCGGATCATCCTCATGCGATGTTGTCCAAACACTATTCAATTGGGCAGGATTAAGTTTCGCAATGACTTTTGCCGGACCTGGGTGACTTTATCGCTTAATTTGCCAGTTTTTGTGAAAAATAAACAAATTATTAATTAGTATTTTAAAGTTATTCCGCTAAAGAGGTTAGACTATTCAGAGATTGGATTGAATATACTTTCGCTAGAGGTATTCACCTCCTAGCTAACTACTGTAAAGAAGAGTCTTCTACCACTTCACCTGCTGTTCGAGTAACTTGGCAACTACTTATGCTGTGGCGCACGGGTTACAAGTTTTGTGCATGTCTCATATTGGAAAATAACGTATGAAACTTTAACGTACTGAGGATTATGTTTTTAGTACTTGGTTAGGTTGGTTTTAGTGTTTCATAGAAACACGCAAAATGATAATACACAAATATATATATATCCTTACTTCCTTACTAATATTATAAAGGGGAAAGTATGTATGGATGTATGGATGTTTGTTACTTTTTCACGCAAAAACTACTGAATGGATTTTGATGAAACTTCACAATAATATAGGTTACATATCAGAATAACACATAGGCTACATTTTATACCGAAATTCCCACGGGAACGAGAACTACGCGGGTGAAACCGCGGGCGTCCTCTAGTATAACAAAAAATATTTAATGTTACTTAATCGGGTTAAAACTAGAGAACGGCTTTATTGCTTACAAAAGTCTGTACAAAAAACATTATCTAATCCCTTCTTTTCTTCTATGCCAAGGTGAGCTTTGCCTTTTTATACAAAAGGAATAATACTGTTGTTAGTTTTCTTGTTTACATGGTCTACAATAGGGTTCATTTCATTAGAGTCGAATATAGAACCTCCATTTTTTAAGTCAGAAAAATTTTAAAATTGAAATTTTGAGTCATTTTGTTTTGTTGTTTATCAAAGTATGTGAAGCCTTAACGTATTAAGGCACACCTGGAACCCTGCTCCCAAAGGCTCACAGGGAAGCCGCGTCTAATTAGTGATGTCGACCTAACGGATGTCCGGGACCGTAATGAGGATGTATGGCGCGTCACTAGCGTTGCCAGATTTACTCGTGTTTTCCTCTGAGGCCGTTTTATTTCTTAAATATATATACGGTCAAATTGGAAAACTCCTTTTTTGAAGTCGTTTGAAAATAATCATATTAATATTGTAAAGGCCAAAATTTGTGAAAGTGTTAGTGTGTACGTTTGTTACTTCTTCACGACCTAATGGCTTAGGCGATTTTAATAAAATTTGGTATGGAAATAACCGCGGGCGTCCTCTAGTAATATATATTTTGCAAATAATCTATACTAGGGGTTCTTAAAAGAAGTGAAGTTTATAAAAGAGACACGAAAGTTTATATGAATAACTTTCGTCGCATATGAGGTTTGACATCTGTTCCTCAGATTTAGGAGCGTATGGTATTACATTGTACTTGTAGGCATTTTCAGAGCAAGAACTCGTACCTCTACTTATTCCTCTACTCAGATTATAAATAACATAACTATTTATGTAATCTAATTAATTCTCTGTGAACTGTCAAAAGCGCCAACTCTATTTATTCTACGAATTCTGAAGTATCGTCTAACAAAATATTTTTAATCTCATTTAATTTAGATTTTGAATATTTCCGATTATTAGATCATGGATATAGCAATCGAAAACTATAATGTTTTTGTTCAAAACTCTCTTCCGACTAACTCCACGTAATTCCTAACAGGGCTTAATATTCCGCGTGACGAGGGTGCGTTATTTACGACCTTCATCTCGCCTTCGCACCCTTCTTACGAGATTTTAGACCTGGCGAGCGAAGATGGATTTCGAGTTTCGAGGAAACAATCACGTCAAGGTAAAATAGACTCAAGCACATTGACTTAAAGCTCCAATTCGTACAACCAGAACATTGAGATACTAAAGCGAAAACTTTTAGGAAGTGAACTCCATTCCACTGAATTTTAGACTGTGACTAGAAGTAATTAGGTCTGTTTTACTTCGGAGTTTTAGTTGCGAGTTTCGAAAATCATGGCCGTTTGTTCGTACAGTTTCGTGCTAAGGCTACTGATTTATAACGTGACCTTATTTCGCGTAGCAATTGAGAAACCTATGTTTTCCCCCATCGCTGACAGGTTGGCGTTTGACTGCTATATCACCAAATGATTTTCCTTTACTGCGTCTGGGTAAAAAAGGGGGTTAAGTAATTGGACACGTATCGAATAAGTAAGAGCACTCGTAAAAACTTAGGTTTATTCGTTTTAACTTATTATTGAATTTTTTTACTTCTTAGAACAAAAAAGACGACTGTTTTTAATTCCTTTTAATTTTGTTTGCAAGTTTGGTTAAAGAAAAAATTAGATAAAATATCAAAGGAACAGTCAAAAACTTGCAAACATTGAATGCTGTAAGGAAATGTTACTTCGGCAAGTTTCAGTGTCTTAAACTTCTACGGCTTTCAGCTTGTCTGCAGGGCATGCCTGATTTGCATGGACTAAAACGACCCTCTATTGAATCCAAGATTGCCACTGAATTGCAATGCATTACTTCATACCCCCCTCTTACGTAATCTCTTCCATTTTCTTCTAACATTTCTCCATTTCATCTCTCCTCCTCTTTATGTTTTGCATTTGGGCGTATGTGTTCCAATCTTCTTCGAACTTCTTACATATATTTACATTTCCTTCTATTTAGAGATTGAAAAATAGAAAGCTGAAGTTTAAGACAATAATTATTATGTTCAGCCAATTAAGGTTTTATTTTCTCTCTTTGTTCATTTCTTCATGCACCCCAATTTCACCACCAAACCACCGGTTTGTATCGAAGGCTTATCTACGCTAGCGTATAGAATTAGGTATGCCTTCACTCAGCTGATCAACCTATCGTGTTGGTATACGACTTTTTGAGAATTATTTTACTTTTATTTATTTACGTAAATTCATTTGTACCACAATTTTCGAATAAACCCTATTATATTTGTAAAACTTATTTTGTAAATATTATTGAGTAGAGGCCGCCCTTGGTTTCGCCTGCGTAATTTTTGTTCCTGTAGAAATTTTGTATAAAATATGCCTTTCGTATTATTCTGGTATTCAATATCGCTTATATTATATTATAGCGAAGTTTCATCAAAATCCATTCAGTAATTTTCACGTGAAAGAGTTACAAACATACACACACACGAACCTTTAAAATAGTAGTATGGTACATGTTAACATCGGGAGACTTCTGCCCGTTATTACTTGGCCTCTCACAATCGGTCTCAAGAGAGGTAACTATTTGATAGCAGCCCTCTTGAAGTCGATCCATTTGGCCGTCTAGTAACACACACAAGTGTATTCCGATGTCACGAGATCAAATGCAAAACTCGATTCCACATCAGGAGCTTAGAGCGAACATTTTATGGCGATGGTATGTATTAGTAAAATGTTCGTTACAAACTTTTTAACATTTCAAAGTCAAATTCAAGTAGGCTTATATTACTAGCACTTTTGAAACATCATGTTAAACTATTGTCTTACTAATCCTGCTCCCAGACGACGCGACACCTACAATTACCGTAACATCTGAGCCAATTAAACCATAACAAATTCAATATTAAAACTCTACTCTGGAATCACAATCTATTTTTGAAAATTGGCTAAAAATCCGTTCACTAGTCTTTAACTTTTATTGTCTACAGACTGACAGATAGACAGACGTGACGGAAGATATTTGTTTATATTTTAAAGAAATTTAAGTTTACGGCAGAACCTGCCTTCCGAACCGTTGGTAGAGCCACGACGCATTTTCAGACTTGACTAAATGAATTAGTATTTGAGCTATGTCTACATTAACAATATGTATTTTGTATGACTACTGTTTGACTATCGCATTTTGACTTGACTATTACACACGACCACAATAGAAGGTGTCGTGTCACGAGATGAAATTCAAAAGTCGACTTCTCAGCGGGCATCGAGTTTAGAAGCGAACATTTTATGTCGATGGTGATTGAAAATGCAGAGTTTGTTACTGTGTATGACTTTGTAACGTTTATTGAAACACTCTTTGAAATCGGAAAAGATTTATGGTGACTTTTCAACGAAAATATTGCCGGAATATTCAGCGATTTTTTGCAAAATTTTTGTGAAATTGAAATATTTTCCAGTGAAAATTGGGCTGGATTTTATGTCTATTTTTAGTACAGTGCTAGTTTCAATAGAATACTGTATATATTAAAAACTTATTTTATGGAAAGTTATCTGATATTGTTGTAAAACATATTCATTGCGTTTAAACCTCCGTCTATCTGTCTGTCTGTCTGTCTGTGGTATCACAGCTTCTAAGCTTATGAACCGATTATGATGCAGTTTTTTCGTTTATTGTAAATAAACGTAATTCACACGCTCATAACAGTTCATTGATTTATTGTACATTTAAATTTTAGACTACAAATAATTAGGAACCCAACACAAATAATTAGTAAAATATTTATTTTTAAATGCAAATTCTAACTAATATTATAAATTCGAAAGTTTCTATGCATTCTTTCACGCAGGAACTACTGATGTAACTTCACAACAATATATCAGATATGTCGGAATAACTGATAGACCACATTTTATCCCTAAATTCCCACGGGAACGAGAACTAAGCGGTTGAAACCGCGGGCGATCTCTAGTAAATAACAAAGGTAAAAAAAAAAAATTAAAAAGAAGAATAAATGTAATCATTAAGGCTACATTTGTAACTACGTTGGAAATAAGATAAAGTCAAAAATCGCACGTAAGCACGTAAGTCGGAAATTTTGTTACTTAACAAAAAAACCCTCCCGACGGATCCCTGAGACGGCCCCGAAAGGTTTAATGAAATCAAAGGGCTACCCTGGAAGCCTTCCAAGGGCGGAGCTAACGGTATTTTGAACTCGGGGCTGTTCAATGTTTTTCTTTTATGAACGCGAATCAAGTGAAAGCCGTAAAACATAAAAACGTTGAATAATAAGTTTATTTCGTATCTAGCGCACGCCCGCGACTTTGTCCGAGATGATAAGACATATTGCAACCTTTGAAGAACACGAAAAAAATTTGCATATCTTCTTCTTCTTCGAGTGCCTCTTCATTACTGAAGGTCGGCGGTCAGCTCTTTGAACCTCTCCTTGTCCATGGCTAGGCGGAATAGTGGTTCCACAGTCTTTATGCCTGTCCACTCCCTAATGTTTCTTACCACATCATATCATATCGTAAAATATGTCCTAGGTACGAGATCTTCCGCTGCTTGATGGTCTTGATTATCTCCGTCTTTTTCTGCATTCTGGCAAAAACCTCAGTGTTAGACACTTTAGCTATCCAGCTTATGCGGAGCTACCGTATGTCCACATCTCAAAGGCTTCAAGCTTTTTACAAAGGTCTTCCACTAGGGTCCATGCTTCACAACCATATAAAAGTACGAGCCATATGTAGCACTGTAGGAGTATGCGCGAGCAATTTCAATACGGGCTCGTACTTCTGTGTAGCTTTTCCATGAGTCTGTCAGCCATGATCCAAGATATTTGTATTTGTCAACTTTCTCTAAGATGTTATTTTCTATTTGTATATGTAATGGCAGTTACGGCTTCTTTGAAATAACCATACACTTCGTTTTTGTTACATTCATGTTTAACCCAACTCTTTTACTGCACTCGTTTACTCTATTTACTATTTCTTGCAGGTCTTTTTGTGTAGGTGCTATTAGGACAGTGTCATCGGCATATCTTAAATTGTTTATCACATGCCCATTAATTACAATTCCCAAAGCACTATCCTCTAGAGCATCTTTAACTACGTGCTCTGAGTACAAGTTAAAAAGCAGGGGTGACAGAATGCATCCCTGACGAACGCCTTTCTCAATTTTAATGGCTTCTGTTTCGTCACCATCTACCCTGACTGTTGCTGTTTGGCTCCAGTATAGGTTCGTAATGATACGAAGATCTTTAGTATCTATGCCTGTATTTACAAGATGTTTCATAAGTACCTCGTGTTGTACACGGTCAAAAGCTTTTTCGTAGTCAATAAAACATAAGAACACATCCTGATGCATATCCCTTCACTTTTGAACCAAAACATTGAGTGCAAACTGTGCCTCTCTAGCTCCCATACCTGCCCGGAACCCAAATTGGTGATCACTAACACGTTCTTCACATTTTATAACTATACGTTTATGTACGCAACTCTTGGCATTTTCGAGCATTTTTCTTTATCGGGAGAGTAATAAAGGTTGACTTTAGCCAATCTTCAGGGATCTTGCCTGTATTATAGACATAATTAAAGTATTGTACTAACGATGAGATATTTTCCGGTTCCAAAAGTTTTAGAATCTCTACATTAACATCATCTGGTCCAGTTGCTTTCCCTGTTTTTGCGTTTTTCAAAGCCCAAAGCACCTCTGATTTTAATATGTCAGGTCCATCCCATCCTTTTTCTCTTATATTATAAGTTGTTTTATGTACTTTTCCCACTGACATTTTTTAGTTTTAGAGTCTAAAATTAATGTTTCCCTGGTTATCTTCTAAGATTGAATGTTGGCGTGTTTTGTGAATCTAAAAGTCATGCTTCTCATAAGAGCTTCTATACAGTCACAACGCTGCTCGTTTTACTCTATCTTTATCTTTGTATAAGCGCCGTTCTGCTATCAGATCCATAATCAAGTCAGTCATCCAAATTTCTTTTTTAATAATCTTAGAAGCTTTTACTATCTGTGTGCAGTTTCTTACCGCCCACTCATTAATCTCCGTGTGTACCAGTCCTTTGATGTTTATATTTCTAAGTTTATTAATATCTATCTTGTTTTTACGCTTTTTAGGTCTACAGTACTTTAAATTACATGTCAAATCGGCATCCGATTGGTCCGATCCTATATCTGCACTTGGGTAGGTCTTAGTTGTTGAGATGCTGTTCTTAAATCTGTTATTGATTAATAAAAAATCAATCCTTTGTGGCCTATTTAAATACGTGGGTTTAGAAAGCTATACCTATAAATATATATAAATATATAACATCGAGACTATTTTGTCGCCCTAATGAACAGAAACAGTCCTTCCTTACAAAGATTTGTAATATTTCAACCAGCGGCGGAACATTTACATAATATTGTAGGTAATATACACAAAACCTAAACAAATTATATCTATACTAAAACCTTCCTTGGGAATCACTATGTTGATGATGAATGGAAATTTCGTCTGAGTTTATCGCGAACAGAAAGACAGACAACTTGGCAAGGGACTTTATTTTGTAATATGTAGAGACCTACTGCAAAACCAAAAGGGGGGCTACGTCATAAAATTCATATATATTCAACACTCAGCATACGTTCGCTCTGATACGAGTATTTTCTGAAGAGTTCTCCGCATAATGAACTTCCTTATGCAGAGAACTCTCCTTTTTCATTACAATATCATGAATGTGAAAGTAAGTGAGTTTGTTTTATTGTTACGCTCTCAAGCTCTAACTACTCAACGTAAATTTTATACTACGGAAAAGAATATAAAGAACCCTTCGGAAAGAGTGCGCTTTTCCGAAATCTTTTTCATATCAGAGAAAAATAAACCAACATGTGAAAAACTACGCAGAGTCAGCAATTTAAAAATGTGAAAACAATTATAAAAATAGTGGAGAAATAAATATATTGGCTACGGCGTATTGGACGCTGTTAATCCTTAAAATCATTTCGATATGATTTTACTTAAGCTGTACTGTGTTATCTAACGATATAAAATGAATAAAAGGAAAGGGAGAAATTAAAGAGACAAATATCTTAATATTCCATGGATTCACTGCGCGGATGCCGGGTTCATCGTTTAGCAGAGAGAAAAGTGCTGAACAGAGTCCGAGACTTGTGACACGAGTGTAAGTTTAAAAGGGTACCTTCACTGACTGACGCGTCAACACTCTCCTCCTCTGTTCATGTTGTTCTCCCTGCCCAGACAAATTTGGAAAGATCCTACTAATCCTATCTACTAAATGTCGAAATAGCTAAGTGTTCTGGGACTTTATAGTGCTTTTCTTAGGTGTCCATTAATACAGTTCAATTAGGTGCAGAGCCTAGAAGGATATGCTCCCGGAGGAAAAAAGGTATGTGGGACTCACCGGTCATTAATACAGTCCATTAGTACATGTGGGACTCACCGGACTGGAATACCCACTAAAACCCAGCGGAGCCTTCCGCGTCTTAATAAAAAACGACAACAGATCGCTGTGGGGCATTCTACGTTTCGACGTATTCGACATTCATTCGTGAGCGGAATTAATTTTTATTTAAGCTAACACATTGCTCCTGCGCAAGTATATATGCGAACCTGCGCCGCCTGCTACCCGTCCTTCTCTGACGCATCGGCAGTGCATCAGCTGCCAACCTGCTGCCAACTCTCTGACTTTCTCCGCCGCCTCTTTAAGCCCCATCACTTCTTCGCAGAATAGAGTCATTGCACACCACTTCGTCTCACTGCTGATCATTTCATCGACTACTTCATTCAACATTCAAGCCACACATTCTGCCATTGTGTAGTGCGCCGAAAAAAAAATCTTTCCCATATGTCAGTGTTGATATTTTTTCTTTAACATAACTATTTTCAAAATCTTGAAGAAATTAAGTAGGTAGGTACTAAGGAGTAAGAAACGGATGGTACCTCCCTACGGGTAAGTACAAAACTTGTTAATAGGATTCTTCGTGGAATACAAAATTTTGGACCGATATTAAAGTTGATAAGTTTGATAACTCGACGAACTTTCGAATCTAATTACGTTGAAACAAATCAGCCGCGTTTTGAATTTCAATTTTACTTTTGCGTGAATGAAATACAGTAACTTTTTGTTACTTAGTCAAATCTATCTAAATCCTATGTAGGTAGATGTTTAGATTACTAGTGACCAAAATATTTGAATATTTTCGTTCAAAAATATAGGTTCTCCTTTAACGTAGAAAATAGAAGCTTTGTTATTTTACCGAACTACCTACCTACCGACATTGGCATACCGCCAAGCGATTAAGCGTTCCGGTACGATGTCGTGTAGAAACCGAAAGCGGTGTGGATTTCATCCTACTTCTAACAAGTTAGCCCGCTTCCATCTTAGATTGCATCATCACTTAACATCAGGTGTGATAGCAGTCAAGGGCAACACTTGTAGTATATAAAAATAAAATTGTGCTAGTATTTACAAAACACCTAAATATTCATTGCTGTAAATAAAAATATTTAAGTAAATTATGAACGACTGCATCATTATTGATATAACTTCTTGTTTATGTTTGAGTAAATTTATAAGGTTTTGATTTTGCTCTCCTCCAAAGTGGCATTGTATTAGCTATTAGGAATTTTCTTTTAAATCAATATTAGACCAGTGCAGATCGCCCGTAATTAATTTTTTCTTTCATTTTTATGATATTTTCCTCATTTTCTGATGAGTTTCATCCTACTGCGATTTTCTTGTACTTTTTGTTATTTTTAAGGCTAATTGCACTGGGGTATATCAAAACAACATTATTATAAATCCAATATATAAAAAAAATATACACCAACATAGTCAATACAACAATAGGTAATAAAATAAGCAAAGAAAAACATAGAACCTCTTCCTCTTTATAAAAATTCTCACCAATATCAGAAGTGGATACAGAGTCCTTCACAAGTCGGTAGGTGTCGCCGTTGATCCGCAGGAAGTCGACGCAGCCCAGCAGCCCTTCAGCCAGCCCCAGCTTGCTCTGCAGCCCCGTGGTATTGCCCGCGCCGCCCACCCACACTGGCTCGCGGAACGTCATGCGGGAGAACAGACCCTGGGAACAGAGGCATGTGTTATTCTGAGATCGTCGTTATCAGCCTATTAACGGTCCACTACAGGGTGTGACGATCATAATCGTACATACTAACATATATAATAACACAAAAAAATAATTAAAATATATATAAATATGTATATACATGTAAAATATATAAAAGTGTTTTATTAAAGAATAGTAAAACGATAAACAACAGTGTTTTATATAAAACACGTAATTAGAAGTATTTTCTAATTGAACACAAAATCGTCAAGCGTTCCTCATTCTATACATATTGTATGTCAAATACGCCCCGACGGTGCCGGAGACGAATAGTGAAGTGACTTTCGAACGAATGCTAGATCAAAGGATCTGCTCAGTGTTTGAGCGATGCGCGATGCGCGGGGCGCCGCTCCGTCTGTTTCTGCTGTATCTGCTGTATCTATGTGCTCCGCGTATGTGTCAGTTCTATGAGAATGCGGTGTACCGACAGTGGCGCGGTTTCATTGTAACTCTGTGTTTTCATCGAGCGATGAATATAATACATAGAGGTCGGTTATAAATAATGTGAGAAGGCATATATGGAAAGAGATTAATACGCAATAATCCATCAAGTAAGGTTATGCACCCTTACTAAGAAATATTGAATTTAATAAAATAAATTATTGAATTATGTGATAGCAAGACACATTATAATATAAATATTTTAACATCTTCATATAAATATGCCTTGACAGCTTGGGCATTTACACAATAAAATACGACTGTTGTATTTATATCTATGTTAAAGCTTTTTGAACGCATAACACCTCGTAACGAGGTATACTCATCTGATTGGTTGAGGAGTGAGGATACTAGCCACTTACATTTGGTTCAGCTCTGAATCTGCATCTGACGAGATGTTTGAAACGGATGTCTGAGCTCTATGTTGACTTACTGAGTGCCTTATTCTCATTTAACTTCTCACAATTAGAATCCAATATAAGAGGAACACACCTCTATAAAATGTGCTGTTTTCGAACGCCTTACACCTCGGTATCGAGGTATGAAATTAAAGAGGAACACACCTCTATAACTTGTGCCGTATACATTTCTCTCACAAAGAAATGATTTGAGGGGGGGGGTCCGGTTTCTCTAATAAGAGATTCGATTATTAGATTCTTTCCACAGAATCGTGCCGGTTCTTTGAACGGTTCGGCGAGCTGTGCGACGTGGTCGGCGCAGAATGTTCTAGCAACTAGCGAAGTTTATAGAGACATTAACGGAGGCTGCATTCACGAAGTGTGGCTATCATATTGTAATTATTAAGTTAGACGTTTTGCGGTAACCCTCACTCGGCCCTGGCATCATAGAACTAGCATTTCTGGTAGCGGGCCACCGTCATATAGCGGGATGGAGCATATGACCATCTTTCAATAGAAAGATGCCATTGATCAAAAGTTTGTCTGAGGACTTACTCGGATCGCTCTGTGTGCGTATCTGTAATACCATTCTAATATTGAACAGAATTGACCATCTTTCAATAGAAAGATGCCAACGATCAAAGGTTTGTCTGAGGACTTACTCGGATCGCTCTGTGTGCGTATCAGTGATACCACTCTGATATTGATTGGAATTTTAAGTTCTTAAGAGAATTTGATTCTAATCACATTTTTGGAACTATATGATACACGAAGATGCCACATAAATGGGAAACACTTCGTGTATTGAAAAATATAAAGCAATTATTTATAAAACATGAAAGAGGCCACATATTTGAGAATCAGTTCGTGTAATTTAGAAAGAAAGGGTGGTGAGTTTAGGGATAGTCGAGATTTGTTTATGGTTGCATGAATTTTATCTTCCGAAACTCTAAAAGTACTTGAGTTATTTATGGACATAACATTGATAATAGGGTCCTAATCGAAAGTCGATCACGTGCCAAACTAATATTTTTAAACTAAAAGTATAATAACCTTTAGAAAGATCTAAAACATGATGTAAATTGTGTTTATATTTATATGTGACGAATGTTTACCTTTGTATGGGACTTCGAAACAGTTACAAGGGCCAGGCCTCCCTCCTTGTAGAAGAGGGGATATGGAACGTAGACCCATCACGCCGCTCCAATGCGGGTTGGCATTTAGGTTGATAATGTTTCATTTATTAAAAATCGCTATCAGATGTTGATGATAGTGAACGGGACCGACGGCTTAACGTGCTCTTCGAGGCACGGTGGTCCCGGCTCCGAGTTTGGAATGTACTGAAAATTTCATAGAAAAATGAAAAAACGTCAAAATTATTCCACGACCCACCCAGGTTTCGAACCCAGGACCTCGTGATCGAAACCACATAGGCTAACCACTAGACCAACGAGGCAGTCAAAATTCTAGTATGCCCGCAATTTGGTAATTTAGCGCAATCTATGCCAAAAACCAAATTAATAAGTATGAGACTATTTTCTTAGAATATTTCAAATATGAGTAGGGAGCTACTAGCACTTAAAACGTCATGTTAAACTGTCATTTAAAAAGTAATGGTGAAAATTTAAAGTTCGAAAACTTAAAATTAAAGCTACAAGAAGAGCCTATAGCAAACTCAGCCAGTATTTTTGATATTATCAACAGAATATAGTAAATTGTTATGTTATCTTTATATGACGTTGCAGACTTTAACGTAATCTAAGTTATGGAACAGTCCTTCCATATGTTGTTTTGTTATATCTCACAAGCATTAAGCTACGTTTTCAAAGCTTCCAGGTTTATACTTTTCCAACCCTGTCAATAAATTATCGCCATATTTCAGTCAATTTATATAAAAACTTGATCAATTATACACTTTAATCTTCCTCTTCTTATAATTTTCCATAAAATACTTACTAGAGAAAACCGCATGAAAATAAATTCAATTATATTTACGTTTATTGCGAACTGCGAAGGATGCTTAAAATATGTAGAGATAAAAGACACAATATTGTTAGTCAACGACGGAGAGAGATTGCTCGACACAATGTTTACCTTCTCCATAAGTAAAGTCTATGTCTACGTATATTCTCGAAAATTAGGTCAACAAACAAATTAAAACGCTCGTCACTAAAGACGAAACGTAATTTAAACGATTCTTAGCGAAATTCTGAAGCGTTAAAAACGTTCCCGTGCTAAGTGAACGACAATTACAAACTTGCGGATCATTACACGGCGGGAATTCCGTCAATTATTGTACAACATTAACTTGGGGACTCGACAATAAGTGCTGAGATCCGCTTTTTTTAGCGCGTGAACCATGAACTGTTGGCGTCTTGTGGAGTGTGGTGTGTTATGCTGTAACGAAATTCGACTGTGTGTGAATTCATTTCTATTTACCTATGGTGTTAGATAGATAGAGATAAACGAGTCGTGATTCGTTATACAATTTGTGCAATCTTAGGAAACGCACAACAAATGAAGTGAAAAAAATTATAACGTGCTGGTTAAAAACCCTACCCTACATAGATACCGAGCACATACTAACGCTGACTAAAACAAACTAACTACGTTATTATAATACAGAGCACATTATATGCCTATTTTTCTCAAAATAAGATGTTAATTGTTCTCATTTTCATATATTTTATTAGGTCAAATTCACGTGTAATTATTTAATTCATATATTTATTTATTGTGTTTAGTATATTTTAGCTTAATATTGGAGGTTATTTAATATTAATTTAGATCGTATTCCTAGTCCATAGATACCCTGCAATTGTTAATCGACTAAGGTCTCCACGATACAGGTTCCCTAGTGTGGAGACCACCGGTAATAGTATTGTATATGGTTTTCATGGCAATAAAGATTATTATTATTATCATAGGATAAATTATACTCTTACACCCGGATACACAAAGTAGCAGGACTTGTCAGTACAAGTTGACAGACTTGCATTTACAAAAGCGTTTGTATTATAACAAATCTGCTATTATTAAACAAAGAATATATTTCATAAAATATTTTGTTAAAAAACAATTACATCTAATGTTATGTAATATATAATAAGGTTGGATTTGTCACTTCGAACCGCACCTCATCATAAGGTGCTCTGAAAATTGACTTAAAATGACATCTGGCGACACACTATGTTAATTCCAATAACAAGTAATTATAATAATTTAACACATTTTAGTTTCGATTTTCTATATTGGTGCTTTATGCATAGTTTCTGATATCAAATATTGTATGCGATACTTTTCTCATTGTACATTGATTGTATTGAAATTAAATTATAAAATATTATCCGCTATCGCTCGTGTCTTGCAACCTACGTTAAAGTCCGTTGTCCTCTCAGTTTCCCTTTGCGAGACACGAATATTTTTAATGAGTGATGCTTGCACTTTGTTTTTTAAAAGAGGTATTTCGTTGAGGGTATTTCACGGCATTGGACCTGCTTTATGGCGGTTCCCGTGAAGCGTGAAAAGGGAGGGAGTGGGAAAATTAAATGATTGGGGTGGGAAAATGTAGGAATTTCACATTTAAATTTCAATTCGTTTATTTCAATTTTAGGTTTATGATTACGTTTGAAAAGTCAGAACTGTCTTTTTGTGGAGCTCTTTTTTTTAAGGAGAAGTTTGGAAGACATATTTTAAACATACGCTCGAAAAACATAACCCTCCTTCTGACGCAGTCGGGTAATAAGTGAAGTAACTGAAAAATTTAGCTTTTCGTTGATTATATTTGTAGATATGAAAAGTTACCGTTTTACCACATAGAGATCGACTAAACTCGATTCAGCCTTTCTGAGTTGTTGCTTTACTTTATGTAAATGATTGCCTCGTTGGTCTAGTGGTGAGATTATGTGGCTTCGATCACGTGCTCCTAGATTCGAATCATGGAATAATTTTTTCTTTTGAGTTTCTCATTCTTCTATAAAATTTTCATTTCATACCGCGAGCCTGGAGACGGGAAGTTGGTGGTAATATACCCACGTACCTTGAAGAGCACGTTAAGCCGTCGGTTCCGGTCACCATCATCAACATCTGATAGTCATCGATAACAAATAAAACATTATCACCCTAATCCCGCCAACTTGTATTGGAGCAGCGTGGTGGTTTGCGCTTCATATCCTCTCATAGGAAAAAAACCCTGCCCTGTAATGGGCCGTTAATAGGCTGATAATGATGATAATGATTAAAATTCATATTTAATTAATAATGTTACTGAGATGAAATATTTTTAATGCCTATATGGACTAAACTGTACATAGTGTGCAATTTCATTAAAATAGGTTAATACCATTAGAAGTTTATCACGGACAGACGTGACACGAAATTTTAAGAGACATAAGTTTAAAGATGTAGCTGATATATGAAATGCAACAGAATTCTTGTCTACAATTTAGTTAAAACTTTCCTTTCACTAACCGTAAGCGAGGTTTAAAGATAAACCAAATTATGCCCCCAAAGTTATACGTTCCTATAAAGCGACTGCGCTCAGTCCACATTCACAGAGCCCAAATAAAAACCCTCGCAGGTTAAATGGGTGGAGGGGGGCCCTAACTTGCCTATAACTCCGACACAACTTTCCGAGGTGGTGGAAACTTCGCAGGATTATAAGATTGTGATACGGATTCCAAGATATAAAATATATATGATGTTTGTATAACTATAGTACGACATTAATAGCTATATTACGGCGTAAAAAAGGGCTGTTATAAATTTGGTATTGATGTTTGTGTGTGTATGTGTATGTGGCATCGTAGCGCACGAACGAATGGACCGATTTCGATGCGGTTTTTTTCATTTGAAAATCAGTTTCTTGGCCATAGTTTTAGCCATGATTGATGAAAATTGGTCTAATATGGCCGCTGCTACAAAATGGCGGATTACATATTTATTAACAGCTCTCTCAATATGGGCATCAAATTAAAAAGCTTGACTATAGTTCATTCGCATTAAGAATGCAGTGAGTCATCATTGTTTGCCGGCCGAGCCCCCCAACCTAACCAATCAAATCACGCGTCGCGTTCGAAACTATGCCTTCAACTGGTCACTGTGAACTTGAACTTGTAATTTAAAAAGATTTGATTGGTTAGGGAGCAGGGTTAGGCCGGCACCACTGTATTCTTAACGCGAATGAACTATAGTAGAATTCTTTTTTTTTTATTTGGGTCAACAAACAGTACACGAACAATATTACTTACAAATATAAAAGATACACACATTACTTATACGTGAACCAGCACCATTAACCACGTATTACATGAAACTTATATTGAGAGTGAAAAATATACCAAAAACCAAGACAACCTAAAACTAAAACAGAAACTGAAACTGTTGCAGAAAACTGTCAATGTATACATTTGACAGTTCTCTGCAACACTTGCTTTCTAAATATATACTGACGAGTGTCAAGTAAGAAATTCTACAGAAGTAATACAGTATGAAAAGTTTTAAATCCAAGATGGCCGCCACAAAAAATAGCAAATTCCATTATTTATCAGGGTTTTAAACTTATAATTCAATCTTATATGCAAATAAAAAACAAAAGAAGGATTCTTACTTTAAAAAATAGTACTGTTTTGGAAAACTAAAGTCTGGATAAATAAAACTATTTTTAGAAACTTTCTGTCACAAAATATGAAAGCAACAGAATTTTAAACAGTTTTCCAAATAAATAGAGCTACAATTTTGCATTCATGTTTTTGTTTCAAAGTTGACTCTAAAAGATGGGAGATCAGTTGTATTTTATGCACACCCATGGTAATGGTAGGGAAAGGGGATAGGTGGTCCCTTCTCCTACATGAAGGGAGGCCTGGCCCTGTAGTTTGTGTTAATAGGCTGATAATGATGTTGATTATGGTACTTGTATAAAATGAAAGGGAAAGAGGAAAATGTTTTGATGGTCCCTTGTTCGATTCCCAGCTGGGCAGATTGAGGTTTTCTCGATTACTCCAGGTGTGGCTGAAGGGACGCTTCGGCCGTAACTATTTACAACCCTATTGGCATAGAAGTACCGCGACGCAATTTAGCGTTCCAGTACGACGTTGTGTAGATACTTAATGAGCTGTGAATTTCATCGTACTAGTTAGTGCGCTTCTATCTCTACGTCAACACTTAATATCAGATGTGGTTGAAGTGAAGGGCGAATTTTAGAGAAAAAAATTATACTAAAAAAAGAAAATCATTCCTCACGCAAAAATTACTGAATGTACTTTGATGAAAGTTTACAACCACATAGCTTATATATTATAATAACATATGGGCCACATTTTATCTCGATAGCTTCCACAGGAACGAGAATTACGCCAGTGAAACCGAGGGCGTGTTCTAGTTATTAATAAACAGTTAGTAGTGGGTAGTTGTATTCTATTTACGTTAGTTCTTTGAATTTATAACTAAAAGTTGAAGAGAGAAAATTTTCTTATTGAAGTCATTTTAAAAAATACTTATTGGATCTAGGTTTCAAGGAATAACTGGAAGTACTAAAGATGTAGAGTTAGTTAATTAATTGCCAGAGCTAACTACTTAAGCTCTCTTGGAGATTTTCTACAAAGAAATATTTTCTTTTAATATTCCGTAAGGCAACTTTTAAAAGAAGCTAATCATTTCTCGCTGCTGTCTTGATTATGCCATTTCTAGCTGTTTAAAAGATTGCAATTTGCTGCTATTATCCAGAATCGAAAATGACTTTACTATAACTAATAATTATATAAGATTTTTTCTCATAAGGTAAGATGGAAAACGTTTTGTTATTGGATTTTTATATTAGTTTAAAAATATATTTCAAAGTTAAATTATTTACATATTAAAAATATAGAGTCAAGTTTAGTCACAATATGGCCTAACACTTGAATGGCTTGGAGCTTAACGATTCGGCGTCGAGTCTGATTCCTTAACAACCAGACTCGATGCCGAATCGTTTAAGTTTTATAATAATAGTGCTGTTGGACTATTCCACCTTACTCATCACAAAAGCTTTCAGCTTAGTTAGAGTGGAATGACGAATACAATCACGACTGTTGGTAAGCAGAGATGCAGCCTACTGACTGGAAGATGTCTATTCACTCTTTATTACTCTATGTAGGTGGTAGTGAAAATAAAGCTGAAAGGACATTCCATATCTTAGCAGTTTCATAATACACTACTTTTTTGTTAAACAAATCTTAAACGTGACATAAGTAAGTATTGGAAAGTTAGCTCAAACAAGTTGAGGCGCAAAATAAAACACTTCCAACTTACAGGATTGGAAAAAGTTTCTTTACCGCCAAATTAAAATTGAATTACAAAGTATATAAAAGTTGTATAAAACAAATTTGTCCCCACCGCTCGGTTTCCTAAGCTTTCAATAGAGAGACGCCGCTTTTTGAATTTCACCGCACATTTTTGTACAATGGGTAACGAAAAGTGTTTTTTAAGCATTTTTTAAACTTCTGAAGTGTCGGGCTTGCGGCTATTGTACGAGTTATAATCGTGTAGGACCAGGTTCCATCTAGTAATAAGACTAAAATTTGTAAAGTGGAACTTTGCGCCAGATCTGCAACCGCCAAGCAGAATAGCTTTGTTCTGGAAGGCCATGATGATCGGTTACTTAATTATATTTTCATATAAGAAAAAAATCCGCCAATGACTACAATATTTTGGCGAATAGACTGTTGACATTTGTTCAAGGCGTCTTAAATGCAAATATATACTCGACTTGGACAGTCAAGAGTGACCAAATGAGTGCCGACTCCAAATGAGGATCAACTTTCACATGACAATGACTCTCCCGACAATCTTTGATTAAAGTCTTGGGACTGACCGTAGACTGACCGTAGAAAAATTAAAGGCACGTGAGGCTCAACATTTAACCTCAGATTGATGAACAAGGCAACGCTATAATGAAGATGTGAGTTTGGTCTGTCGACTATTGAAGATATAACTTCTTTTGGATGGGTAAACCGCTTCGTAACGTAACGTTGTACGGCGTCACGGCGGCATCCCTTTCTCACTTCCTCTTCTCTTCTCTCACTAAGTCTTCTCCTCTCTCACTAACCCACAGCACTAGTCGTATTTATGTTATCAATTCTGTCCGGCGTCCTGAGATGTACACGTTTTTTAATATTAAAAAAAACTAGGAGTCTAAAAAAACTATTTTATTCAGCCGATAGATGATTATAGATAGCGATAGCTCCAAATCTCCTCCTCCGAAGGTCTGGTCCTGTAGTAGTTCATTCAATTGGGCTGACAATGATTAACCACAGCATACCTTGGACCTGCCGCGCACTCGCTTCCCGTTGTTGAGCTTGAGCCAGGCGTCCCAGCGGTGGCGGTACATGGAGATGGTGTTCCACCGGCCTAGCTGCACCGGCTCCGGCGAGCGCAGCACCCCCGCACCGCTGCCGCAGTCGAATCTGACGACAAAATCGTCACTGTATTTGACTACAGGTGGAAACAAAACTTTACTTTACGATTAGAGCTTATTCTAAGAACTCTATGCAACGCGAAGATTCCAACGCGACGAACGCGACCAAAACAAAGGCATTCCCTACTTGCGTCCTATGTAGCAGTGTGGGGCGCGACGCGTAGCATCGTGTCGCATCGCGTCACGTTTATCGTTTACGATGTCGGAATACCCCGTTAGTCTTAACACGGACTGGAGCAGAGGCTTAATGAAGCGTCCGTCGTGTTTTGATTTTTGCCTGTAGTAAATTCATATTTATATTCCCATTACGAAAGAACAAAATTGTATAAGGTAGACAAAAATAAATTCAAGCGTCGACGCGCGTCTCTCCATTTTCGGATAATACAACTTTGTATGTGATTAGAGATGAATATAATAATTTTTAGTTAACGTTGACTTGACGACGTTCGACAGGACGACCAGGTTAAAAAAACACTTCTTTCGATTAATGAAAGAAAAATAGAAAAATAACACAACATTCTAATCTAATTGTAAATTAAAAGCATGCGCTGAAATGCGAAATTGTAAAAAAAATAAACCCTTGTAACTCAGTTTCAAATTTATTTCACATCACGTTTGTAACTTGAATGTAAAATAAAACACACAGCCTCTGGAGGCGTGTAACGACTTGTATGAAACATCGTGCATCCGAACAACGGGCCCCGAAAATGATTAAAATTTATATTGTATCCATAAAATATAAATATATTGGAACGTTATGAAGGCTAAAAATGTTTGAGCTTTTACATTTTGATTAACAATTATGTCGCATGTTTATGAACTTATCTAGATTTTAATTTATATAAAAACAAAGATTACTGCAAATTCTATGAATTTTAAATAACATAAATGGAAAAATTTGAAATGAATGAATGTACCTGTGAAACTTTTATGTAAAAATAAATGGAAAATAGTCAGTTTTCAAAACATCAGATTTAATAGACAGTTGTATAAATATTAGATAACAGATTCAAATCAAGCTTTCAAATTAAGTTTGTTAGTCACGAGAAATGGTTAAATTATTAACTTATAATAATTATAGTTCGTTCGCGTTAAGAATGCAGTAACTAATTTATCACCGGCCTAACCCCGCCACCTAACTAATCAGATCTTTTCAAACTACAAGGTCAAGTTCACAGTGACTAGTTGAAACGCGACGCGCGTAATTTGAAAAGATTTGATTGGTTAGCAGAGTTTTTGCTGGCGGACAGTGATGAATCACTGCATTCTTAACGAGAACGAACTATACGTAATTTATTGATTCATTTTGACTAACAAACTTATCTCAGTGTAAATTCTAGGACCGCGAATCGCTTGTGGTCAGGCCGCACGCGGTTTTACGCATCTGTCATCGTCTTCATACGATACGTCACATCCTCAACTCCACATTTACGTTCCTCAGTTAGAGGTACGTGCTAGGCGAGGTAGTTTTTGGACAGATTGTCGTGCTTGCCCGCAACAGGCGCAACCACACGAACAGCCGCAACCGCACGCGTTTGTGTTGATGATTTGTCGGGTCTGACTGCCAGTACGTCATACGAACCTCAGCTCTACATAACCGTTTCTCAGTAGCAGCGCGAGGTACGCACCTGATAGATTGTCGTGCTTGCCTGATAGTAACAGTATGAACGCGCTCACTTGCACAGCCACGCAAGTAAAGCCGCACCCGTTTATATCTATCTGTTCCTCTAGTAAGCATATAACGCGAACCTCAACTCCACATGGCCGTTCCTCAGTAGCAGCGCGAGGTAGTCGCCTGACAGATCGTCGTGTTCGCCCGTCAGTAGCAGCACGCCGCGCGCCCGTTCAGGCCGCACGCGCAGTCGCAGCCGCACGCGTTTGTACGCGCCGCGTAACGCACGCAGAGCCAACCATGACGCGCCCGAGAAACGCGGTGTTACTATTTTTGTATCTGTAAACAATAAATAAAAATAAGAATATATTTATTTGAACAGTTAAATATTAGCTTATACAATTAATCCTAAACTAGGTAAACCCGTATCTTAGGGGCCAGTGTTTTACACATAAAAAAGAAAAAACACTGTTCAAAAGAAAAATAAATTATAATATTGATCTAAGATTATTTATGCGTGTGCAAATTAATATTAGTTTAAATTGTTATTTTAAACAAGTTTTTCGACTCATTTTCTTTTTCGTATTAATCTTAAAACTCAAACCTCAATAAATGACCCACTTCAAAGTCCACCAACTAGTAATACTAAATTTAAAATAAATATAACTTAATTTTAAATTTAGTATGACTAGTTGGTGGCCTAATAATTCATCCAAACTAAATCTGTGATATACGAATAACGTTTTAAAATTGTGTTGCAATAAACAAACGTATCTATTACCACCGCGACTTTGTCTGTGTGAAAACCTCTTAGGTACCCTTTTAATTTTAAAGACAGACTTTCATATAAAGTGTGCTCTTTCTCCGCTATGTAATATCCTCCATCCCGTCCCGTGTACTAAAGATCTACATTTTTGTTAAACATTCTACGATATTACAATACATTAACATATACGATATGTATATGTTTATGGCAAGTTGATGTGTATAGCTTATATTAAATAGTCTATTTTGCCTTTGAGTCTAGCTTTCATAATCATGATTTATAAGAGTCGTGCTTTTTAGAAATTTTGTAATATCTCCGAAACTATATAACTAATTAACATACTGTAAAAGGCAAATCTTATCTCTATAATATCCTTGTGATTATTAAATAATTTATGTTGATAAGGATTTAATTTTAATTGTATCAATAATGACGTAAACGTAAGCATATGAATTAAATGATTTTTAAAACACAAATAGTTATATATCTGCCAAAATATAAAAGATAGATATATGCTATTGCGAACTTTTTTGTAGAACTTTTTAAGGTGCATAAAGTTTTTATACAATATTTTCAATTATATCCAATAGCTAAGGCAGCGTACGCGCAAAAAGCCAATTTAATAAATTTCACGGTCCGACTCGCGCGACAAATACTGTGATAACTCGAGTAATATACACAATAATTAATGTGCTCTCCGAGGTACAGGGGACTGGAATGTACTGAAATTTTCATTGAAGAATTTTCCGCGACCGAGCTTCGAGCTTCGACCAAGACCTTGTAATCGAAGCCACATAGGCTAACCACTACACCAACGAGGCAGTCATCCTCTCTCCTATAAGGAGGGAGACCTGGTAGGGCCTAGCGGGCCGTTAATAGGCTGATAATGGTGAAACAAACAAATTTAAATAAAAACTCGAAAGATCGAGAAATTTACAATTTTTTTTGATGTTTTATACACCAAATCCTTATGCAAAAAACTGAAAACTATGCGAACGAAGTTCCGACGACTGCGCCATAAATATTATAACTATTTAATTTCGTTAACTCCGGAATAAACACTGAACTTTCAATGAATAATCACAAAGCGTAATATTCAGTTACATTTAATAAATAGCTCGAAACGTTAAAACTATAAAAAGGAAAATAAATTTTAGCAAATAGGTAAATGAAAATGCAGAATATAAATGTAGGTAATGCAGAGTCATTTAACATTTTATTTCCCCGCATTCTCGTTCAGTTCTGGTGGAACATGTTTTTATTTTATTTAAAAAATATAAACCATATTGTATTCGGAATGACGTAAATTAACAGCAAATTGAATTTATTTTTATTGTAGAGCACTTCTATATGTTGACCGAGACTTTGTCTGCATTCGTTTTTATGATGAAAATTGGTTTTTTCCTTACATCAACTATCTATATGGAATTAAGGTTTTATATATTTAAGTTATTCTGATTTGCAAAGTCAATAAAATATGTCATTTAGCAGTACAATAGAATAGTTTAAGAGAAATAAATAAATAAATAAACAATGTATTAAAACTCACTGAGTCAATGTTATTATAGCATTGATGAATTTCTAAACGACAAAGATGTTAAGAGGCAATTGGATCGGATTTCAACTTCACACAAGAAGTGGAGTAAATAATGTATGTAACAACACAATTAATATTGTAAAAATGAAATATTTCAAAAGAGCAACTGTTAAGTTTCCTGCTCTTCTCAACAGGACCTGCCTTCCAAGCCGGTGGTAGAGTCACTACAAATAGTCTAATTTGACATTTCAAAATCATTCATTTGCTTATAAAATGCCTACTTGAAATAAATGACTTTGAATTTTGAGTTTAAGTGTATATTATGAAGTTCAATTGAAATGGTATAATTCAAGGTTTCCACGTGGATGAAAACACGTGCGATCACTACTTTACCTTTAGGTACGAGTAGTAGTACCTTCAACTCATTCAATTAAAAGAAGTAACTACTGCAAAAGGACATCACGATAGTCCCTTACAACAAGAACAAACTTTTAGGTCCTAATATACGATAAAACATCGTTTTAGCAGATAAAAACGTATTCCGCCCAACTCTGCTGGAAATTCATTTGTTTCGCCGCCGTCGTATTCATCACGGCGACTCCAACCCCCTTCCAACTCTGAGATTAGGGTCATGCGGTGGATTAAAGAGGCAAAAATTAGTACGCCGCCAGTTTTTACATATGTGTAATACGTTTCACTGCCTCGTCGGTCTAATGGTTAACCCATGTGGCTTCAATCACGAGGTCCTCAGTTCGAATCCTGGGTTGGGTCACAGAATTATTCTGTGTTTTTCATTATTCTGTAAAATTTTCAGGACATTCCAAGCCCGCAGTCGGAAAGTTTGAAGTGTTACACCCCCGTGCCTCGAAGAGCACGTTAAGCTGTCAGTCCCGGTCACTATCGTCAACATCTGATAGTGATCGTTAATAAATGAAACATTAATCACCCTAAGCCCGCCAACCCGCATTGGAGCAGCATGGTGGGTCTACGCTCTATATCTCCTCTCCTAACAGGAGGGAGCCCTGACCCTGTAGTAGGCCGTTATTTATTTTTTTATTGACTACAAGTTGGCTCTTGACTGCTATCACACCTGATGTTAAGTAATGATGCAATCTAAGACGGAAGCGGGCTAACTTGTTAGGAGTAGGATGCAATCCACACCCCTTTCGGTATCTACACCGTACCGGAACGCTAAATCGCTTGGTGGTACGTATTTATCCTTAGGGTGGAAATTATCAATCTTTTCTTCAGTCACGTAAAATTATCGGCCGTAAGCCAACTATATTTTTTATATAAGCAATTATTTCTATTTTTTAACACAACAGACACTTTCTCAGTAAACAATATTGCCGCGGGTTATCTCAACAAGGCTCCATAAAAGCAACAGGAGTTAATCTGAAATTATAATGAGCAGGCCTTATTACTTATTATACGCACGCGGCGGTAGGTGGAGGCGTTTACTGCGATTGTAATCTTACTTGCCCCGCACTTTGTTCGCAGCGAAATTCCTACATTTTTATTACAATATTTAAGTATCTCAGAAGGGTTTTCAGCTTCAAGTTTTACCTAAATTACCGCTACTTTTTATAGGTTATTTTTCTTTCAAAAATATATTATTGAAATTTTTAGGAACTTTTGATATATCAATATTATAAGAACAGCATGTAGATTCTGTAACGAGATTCGACGGAGCGAGTCTCGACGTCGTCTCTATTTCTTTCGTCTAACACGATATATATATAGAGACGAACGAAGTCGAGACTCGTACTTTCGCGTTTTGTTACAGAATCGATATTCTGATTAGATTTTGATTTCTCTCCGCTTATGAGCAAGACTAATAATTAATCTATGATTATAAGTTAAATATTATTAACTCGACTCGAGAGCGACTGAGTACATTCAGTACATGAAGAACTTTGGCACAAAGTTAGACTGTAATGTAGAATGATAGGCGCATTATTTCCACGAGAACCGGATCGTCAAGGGTTAAACCGCACGGCATAGGTAGTTAACTTAAATATTTTTTAAATTTTTTATTAAAAAACTATCACTTCAGTACCCAACTTGAAAACCCAATAATTAAAAAATGCTGAAAGAAAAATAAAAAATTCATTCTTTGAGGCTAAAACATATTAATTAATTAGCTACTTCTTCATAAACTTATGCACTAAGCTGATATGAAATGTTAACTAACATACAGTGCAAAAAATATAGGGATAAATTTAAAAACCATCCACATTTTTTGATGATTGAAACTAAGCAAAGCAATCGAGAGTTCTCAAGCAGGGAAATTCTGCAATGAAAAAGTTGAAAATGGCTATTCCTGTATAGCATTGTTTAATTAATTCCAATATATTTTATAACATCGAGTAGTTCTGCAGAAGAGCTTTTGTGATTGCACAACTACATCGAGTTCAGAAAAATTGGTTTTGAAGAAACTTTTACTTGAACCAGTTCTGATTCGGAAAATTTCAAGACTCGAGGTCAACGAGGAATATTTATAGGGTTGTATCTCGAGATAAAAGTTTTAAAACTTTCGACTTTTATACCAAATCGATATGAACGAATAGCAAAGCGAAGAGAGGAGAACGTGCTCTTATTTTTTATATTATTGACAATTTGACGGCCTCCGTGGTGCTGTTAATGCGTGGTGGATTTATAAGGAGGAGGTCCTGGGGTCAAATCCCGGCAGGGCCGATTGAGATTTTCTTAATTCGTCCGGGTCTGGCTGGTGGAAAGCCTTGGCCGTAGCTAGTTACTACCCTACTGACAAAGACGTACTGCAAAGCGATTTAGCGTTCCAGTACGATGTCGTAAATATCTCAAGATAGATACTTATACATATTTAATGCAGCATAAAAAAATAAAAAGTAGTCAAGTCAAAGTATATTCGTTAGATTTTATAATCCATTTGAGGTTACTCGTAACAAATAAACTCAAACTAACATTTATCACATTTCGGCAAATGCCCTTACCTCCGGCCCACAAAATTCAAGAATCCTTCTATTCAATACCAATAAAATAGTTCATAAAGTTCTCTTATACCTACATCTCTGAAAACTGTATATATGCACAAATAAAGAAGCAATATTATTTTAAAGTCCTGACACTTAATTTGCACTCTCTTACTTATTATAGATAAAGTGAATCACATAAATTTCCTTTAAAATAAAAACATACAGACTAAAAAACACACCAAAGAGGTACTCTAAGCATTGAGAGTGGAGTTGAAAGCATGCGGGAAGTTATAGATCGGACCCCCTACCCCTATATCACTTAATGTAATTCAGGCTCGCATTCTTCAGTGTGGGGCATCGCTGCGAGGGCGCGGTAATCGAAAAATCCTGCACCACGCCGGCTAGGGTTGACCATTTTAATTTTTAACTAGTTTGTATATATTTTATTCATTCTATCATTTATTTATATATTTTTTTTTAATTTTCAATAATGCTCATAAAAATTATAAAAAAACACTATTAAAATTTTATAAAAATCCAGAATGAGGAACTTTTCACAATATGCCTATCTTAAGAACTACTTCTATATTCGACATTTGATCCAAAAGCCAAGCGAAAGCTTTTTAAGGTTTTCGTCGTTTGTCGATAGGCTTTTTGCTATGAGACCATTGACTGAAATGACTATAGGAACAATAATCGTCGACTCAACATTCCACTTGACGCAATCTTGCGAGTCTAAGTATTTTGATACTTTCATCTTTTCAGCTTTCACCACTTTATCGTCAAGTTTTATTACCAATATTATTATTAGGAACATTGTCAGAAAACCCTCAATTCCGATTAAACTAGACGCGGTATTAAACATTTGAAAGGATCGCATCGGGCAACATTTTTATAATTTCAGTACGTTTAAATGCCAACCCTGTGCTCATCCCATCGAAGCCTGCAGTGTCCCTCTTGGGAAACTTTTATTATTGAAGTAATATAACATCACGTGCAGCCTACAGTACGTACTTCCACTTACTGGCGTAGATGTAAGTGTGGGTGAAACGCATATTGATTTATGGATATCGTAATAAATAAATGGGTATTTTTTGATTAAGAATTGCAGTGTTGACAATCTGAGTAACCGACCGTTTAGGAAGCGAAGGTGAATAGAAATGTTAGAAGGAGAAGGCCTAGACGAATGTTCCCGAACCAAAATTTAGGACATTCTAAAATATGGCTAGGTCAAGAGTACTCTAACGACGATAAACTTGTATAAAAGTATTAATTTTGGAAGAAGCTAAGGAATTTTGCAAGGACCGTGGCAAATGAAAGGATGTAGTATCTGCCTACCCTTATGAATAGGGAATGAGGCGTTATGTTGTGTAAGTATGTTTTACGTAATGTTATGTTGTATGTTGTGTACCGCCGGTTATAAGATACAATATGTCATTGTGATGAGAACCAGTTAATTTTTACACACAGGGTTAGCCAAGATTAAGTCTAGTGTTTGGGGTTGTCCTGTGTACGTGACAAACGCGATGTGATGTGAAGAAATGCTACGCGACACGGCGCGACAGACAAAGATATACCGCCAAGTGATTTAGTGTTCAACATCAATTACCGTCAGGTGGGATTGCAGTCGAGGATCTTGAAGAACTTGTAATGAATAAAAAATATCTATATAAGACCGTCTGTGGAAAAAACATAACAATAAATTCAAATGACGTACTCAAGCCTACGTGAATGTGAAAAACTGTACTAAAAATGATCGTAGTTTGTGAACTATAAGTGCTACGCCGTAGCTGCAGCCGTAGCACATGGTACGCGCCGTAGTTGTCTTTCGTAGCCAATTAAAAAGTTCTCTACGACTATTATCGTGTTAAAACCATACCCAAACTCACATCCAGCAACCGCTATGCAGAAATATCGACCTTAATCTAATATTACCTAAGGGCCAAACTATGTTATATGTTTATTTAGTGTATTTTTTATTCATTACAAGTTAGCCGTTAGTTAGTGACTGCAATCATACTTGACGGTAAGTGATGATGCAGTTTAACATGAAAGCGGGTTACCTTATTACGATTAGATAGAAATTTAATCTAAATCGCTTATCGGTACATCTTTTAAGTAAGACTTGGTCCAGTAGATAATTTTAAACGGCCGAGCTTGGAGTTAAACCCAGGACAATAATGATTAACAAAAGAGATTAATGAGGCGAGGGTTGATGAAAATGTTAGAAGGGGAAGGCCGAGGCGAATATTCCTGGATCAAATTCAGGATATTATAAAGAATGGTCAGGTCAAGAGTATCCTGAACCAACAAACTCGTATGAAAAGATTAATGAGAGCAGAACATGCTAAGTAAGTATGCGAGGACCGTTACAAATGAAAGGTTGAAGTCTCTCTTATGAGAATGGCCTACTCCTATGAGAATGGGGCGTGATATTATGTATGTACGAATAGCTTCCAAACACTAAACTGGAGACTCCATACAACATAAATTACTTTCCTGTTCTATTCACTCGCTATATATCTTGAAATCCTCTAGGGGATTAACAACTCTGTGTTGTTTCTTGATATTCTCTAGGGGGTGAATAAAAACCTGTATGTTGTTTAATCAATTGCGCAAGTCACGCGGACGTAGCGCACAGGGCGCGAGGCAGACAACAATCCAGCAAGTCACACTCGGTAATGGAACGAGAGCCTTTGAGTCAGAGCACAAACATCGGAATACACATGCGAATAAATCCGGTGTCGAGAGGATCCCGCCATTCCCTAATAGATTAGTGAATCGAGTAAACAGATGTTATACGTGTGGGGAAAAAAAGCACCGAAATCACGTGACTAATACGTTAAGTTCATCAGCAGCATCATCATCTGTCAGTCTACTAGCAAATACCAGCGACTTAGCTGAGTGGAATAAAAATAATTAAGATTACGAAAATAAAAACAGCCTTAAGTTACTCGTTATAACTTATTATATTATATTAGCTCGCAAAGATGAATATTTCTTCCCGTTTTTTCCACATTTTCCACTTATTATTCGCATTGGATGCAACGAGATTGGGTGTAGCATGATGTTAAATAGACTAAAGCCTTTCTCAAAAAATGGACTATCCAATACAAAAAGAATTTTTATCAACAGCCAAGCGCTAGCTTAAAGTATTAAAAAAAAAGAAATGCTCTGTGCTGGCACGGAATGTAACACAACCAACTTCCAAACTCTGGGCTGAAAAATGAGTAGATCAGACGTAAAACAACCCCAATTTGTAGTCACTATAATAGTTATTACTCTACGAGAGCAGTTCTAAAACAACGTATTCCTAACTACGCCTGAAAGGTTTTCAAACGCGACTAAACTAATTACTCTTTGTTTGAGTAAAGAATTCCTTGAGATGTAAATTTTGTCCAAATTACAGTATTCAGTCAACGGAATAGCAATTATCATAGCTTGTTTTGTGTCAACAAGTACTATAATAAAATGTAATTGCCTTTTCATGTTCTTTCTGAGTATAATAAGGGCCGCAATACACGGAGCGTTTGTGGCGTTATTATAAGTCGTTTTTTATGATAACTTAGCATGAAATTCAAATTCATAAGCGGACAATGATGAAAGAAGAATGGATAAAAAATGATTAACAAGGGAGATTTATGAGGCGAGGCTGAATTTGAATGTTGGTAGAGGAAGGTCGGATCATCCTGGATCAAATTCAGGACATTTTAAAATATCGTGATGTCAAGAGTACCCCAAAACCGACGTATTATGAAAGGTTTAATGAAATTGGAAGAAGCGAGAAAGATTTGCGATGATTGACGCAAGTGGAAGGACGTCGTCTCTGTCTACCTCTATGGAAATGAGGCGTGATGATATGTATGTATAAAAATAAAAAAATACGTTAAGCTGTAACGAGACTCCATTTTTATTTTGATGTCGCAAAATAACCACGACGAAGACCTCCGTGGCGCAGGTGGGTTCGATTCCCAGCAGGGCAGATTGAAATTTTTCTTAATTTGGCTTGGTCTGGCTGGTGGGAGGCTTTTGCCGTGGCTAGTTACACCCTACCGACAAAGACGTACCGCCAAGCGATTTAGCGTTCCGGTACGATGTTGTGTAGAAAACGAAAGGGGTGTGGATTTTCGTCCCACTCCTAACAAGTTAGCCCGCTTCCATCTTAGACTGCATCATCACTTAACATCAGGTGTGATAGTAGTCAAGGGCCAACTTGTAGTCGATAAAAAAAATCTCATAAATTATAATCTCAATATAATCTCTATAAATAATATACCATGTGTACATATTAATCACACATAATCGTCATTAAAATTTTAAATTGATCATTTTTAAAATATGAATTTATTTTAAGAAACGTTTGTGTGTTACAGTGTATGAGGGGCCTAAAAACGTAATCTAAATTTATGACTTTGTGAAAGCCGAAGCTAATTTTATTCTATAATTGGAATTTTCTGATCGATATTACAATCTACGGATCCATAATACAACGCATTCCAAGACCGATTCCACTTTACTTATCGACTAAAAAACATTTTTTTTAATGACTACAAGTTGGCCCTTGACTACTATCACACCCGATGCCAAGTGACTATGCAATCTGAGATGGAAGCGGGCTTACTTGTTAGGAGTAGGATGAAAATCCACATCCTTATCGGTTTCCACACGACATCGCACCGGAACGCTAAATCGCTTGGCGGCACGTCTTTGTCGGCGGGGTGGTAACCAGCCTCGGCGAAAGCCTCCCACCAGCCAGACCAAGACAAATTAAGAAAAATCTCAATCTGCCTCGCCGGGAATCGAACCCAGGACCTCCGCCTTATATATTCACCGCGCATACCACTGCGCCACGGAGGTCGTCAAAAGGTCGTCAAAACATTATAAGGCACGGCTATGTAATAGTTAAAAATAGTAACATGAAAACATGAAAACTACAAACTCAACACGCGTAATGTATTTAAAATAATGTTTTTAATTCTTAGTTATTCAAATAATGCCTTCTCTTTTCCCACTTCCACTGTATATAAACTAACCGAATAGCCATTTTAATTATATAGTTTTTATAGTTCTATTATATTTTTATAAAATAATCAAAGAACTTCAAATGTGCATCACATGCCTTCCTCTTATTGAAACATAATGATTGTCAAACTAAACGCTCGTCTATTAAAATTATCCACATGAAGAAGTTGTTAGCAATTTGACATAACAATAACGTTCAAAAAGTTTTAACGAGTTATGGAATGCCGCAGCGATTTCGGCGCTACATGTGACTGAGCCCTTATGAAAACTTGAACAGTTGAAAACTAATTGCTTTTATCTCAATACGTTGTCAGGTTAGTCGATAAGTTATTTTCAGATAAGACTTAAAAAACTTTTTAACTGACTGAAAATAACTTGGACATTATAATCTACGAAAATTAGGTATAATGTTAAAGTTTATGTATAATGTTAAAGTCAAGAATTAACACATAGGATGCTATACATTCCGATATGCCTACAGGATTAGGATTAACGAGAGAAAAAGCAAGGTTCTAGTATATTAGTTCAAATTTAAACTTTTATTTCAAGTAATCTAAAGCATGATTTAAGCGAGAACGTGCCGGGACAAGCTGTGCAAGTAAAAAGTAACTTACAAGTCCAAGTTACTCTGACAGTTGTGACGCCAACACTCACCTTTCTCTTAACGTGATATTCTTAATAGTACATAGTCAACTCTACTAAGGACTTATATACTTTACGGAAGTAGTTTTTATCATTATCGTTTTAGTCTATCATTTATTTATTTACAATACTTGTTTGAATTTTCAACAATGCTTATAATACAATTATAAAAAACACTATTAAAAATTTATAAAAAATATTCTCCGCCTGCTGTGGGGCTCCGGGACCGAAACAACCGGCGGTCAGGGCTCCAGAGTGAGTTAGCTAACTCCATGCCAAATTTTATTGTAATCCATTCAGCCGTTTAGACGTAAATAAGTAACAAACATACACACTCACAAACTTTCGCCTTTTGTAATAGTATTTAGTATGATTACGGTCATGATCCTATCAATCATATTATGTCGTCGGTTCACCTCGGGAAAGTCCACCAATACTGCGCTTTTCTATGCGGGCTCGATACTCCAGTATTTTGGGATCCCAACGTCCATCGTCTCTGCGATCTGTGCAGTAGATAAAGAAGTAAAGGTACTTACTGGGCTTGCACTTGGAGGTCGAGCATATACAGCTGGACTCGTCACAGGCGGTACACTGGCAGCTCTCCACCGCTGTCGTCCTGGCAGGAGATAGAGTCCCACCCGGCACCTGCCACAAAGCCAAAGATGTGCGTATAAGGTGTAAGACATTTCATATAAAATAAACAAAAACTTCTTATTACAGTAACTATGGTAATTTCAGTTGACTGCATACGAAAGCAGCAGGCAACAAACGTACCGCTTCAACATTATTGGTTTCTATTGAGTTTCTTATTAATATGGAAATGACGTTGCTGGTAAAGATGTTTCTTTTCAAGGTATACACGCCAGTAGTGTCGCTGCCACATGTCGCTTTCTGCTGTTGTATGCAGTCGGTTACGAACTCGCCCCCTTGTCAAGGGTCTTTGTGTTATATAATACAATTTAAACTATCGCCTGTATTTCCATATTATTAAAATATAAGCAGCATCAGTTAGCTCCAAACCGCATTGCATGAAAAAGCGAGCTTATGAGGATGGACCCCGTATGGGTTCGAATCTTCGGCATACTCCAATAACAGTGACGTGAGTTTCAGCCGTTTAATTTTAATAATAATATGGTCATTGTGTTATATATCAAGTCTGTTGAAATTTTTTTAAAGACATCGTATGAGCAAATAATCCAGCAGTTCACTGGATGCTTTACCATCTATAAAACAGTATTACCAAGTGGTTCTGAGTTTCTTAGAAGTACTCTTTTAATTTATGACATAAGTCGTTGGCACACTTCCATTTGGAACTGCTTCGTTTTAAATGAAGTGAGAATGAAGTCAAGCGCCAATTTGCTAACGAAGAAAAACAGATAATACGACCATTTTGCCTTCTTTGTGAGATCTTAAATAATATCAAATGTTAAATGGTCTCAGCGATCGTATATTGTCTTAGACTGTATATATTTACTAACACACTCCAATATGAAAACAGAGGCGGCTCTACCACTTGTAGTGTCCTATGTGCCAATATCCTGGTGTACTCTAATAGATGTATGGTCGAAATGGAATACTGCGCTATAGGGAAAGCCTTAGAATTGTAATACTAGTATAATGCCGTAAACGGGCTAGTAGGGATGCCTTAAGGCTTGTACTCCCTCTTATCCTGTCAAGATCTTCTCCACTCAAAACAACACACAGAAAATTCTAGACTGAAGATACATACGTCAGGTAGGCCGACTATGTTTAAAAGAGCCATCTGGGTAGTCAGTCATGTAGATTTATCATTTGAAGATTCTCAGATGTCACGGTGAAATGAGATTTAAAGTTAATTAAATTGCTATTAAAGCAATGAAAGAAGATTTTTGGTTTAAGCACAAGCTTAAACCAATAAAAATAATGTATTTTTAAACTTAAACAATACATAATGGTACAAACCATTATGTATTGTTTGAGTTTAAAAATACATTTAATATTGTTGTGAAAATTCTCCATGCAAAACTAATCGGAAAACTTAATCGGATCCCATACCATGAAGGGTCTAATCGATACATCCACGTACGCAAACATTACACGCAGTTGGTTCAGGCGCGCCGTGCCCTCGACATGCCATTATTTCTTCCAACCCATTCATTTGTGTGGAACTATTCGTGTGTTTATTTTATTTGTACATTCTATTACTTGACCTTATTCGGTTATTTCGATAGACATCGGGACAACAGTTGTGTTTGAGAATATTGTTTTGTTATCGTTTCGAAATGTAGTTAGTATGCCAGTTTTTACTGTACTCAAAGTTTCTTTTTAAATTAAAAACATGCCCTTAATAAAAAAAAAATCTTTAAGTATCGTATTTCTACACATTTTATATATATTTCAAAGAAATTGTTATGAAAAATTGAGACGACTTAGCAAGCAAAGTGCATTAATATCAAATAGAAATTACTTAAGGATATGAATATCAATTTAATAGTAGAAATTATATTAAGACCTTGACATAAGCATAATTTTAATTTGCTTAACTTTGGAGTTAGCAAAATTTGGTATTTAGTAAAGGCACAACATAAAATTACATTTATTAAAAATACCACGCATATATTTATTAGTAGAGAAAAAATATCATATTACTTACTTTTTGCTCTAAACTAGGCCCGAGTGTGGTAATTTTGATCTTGTTGGCTTCATCCAGTGCATCCTTCTCCTTATCATCAGCTATTATGTTCAGATCTGTTTTGCTCACTCCATCTTCTATAAGACTTTTCAATCCATCTACCTCCTTATACCTCTCACCGGTGACTGTATAATTAGGTTGTTTGTTACTCTTAACGGCGTCTACAAGTGTTGGCAGTGTTGTTAGTCTTCTCTTATCGCTTTCGATATGTCTTTCGCTTATATTAAACCTACTAAGTCTATTGGACGGGGCTATTTCTAGCTCGGCGGAGAAAGATACGTCTTTCTGATAGAGAACATCTTCTTGTTTGTCGGACGAGCTTTCTGTTGATTTTGTTGAGTTTAGTTCTACAACAAAAATAATATGGTTAGATTTATCTTACTGTGATTTAAACTTGTGTGAGTTTTAAAGTTACTTAAATAAAATTATTAAGAACGCAACAACACAAATTGTGTTTTTAATTCTTCTATTACCAGTCAAGACAATTACAGGCCATTTAAAACTCATGATATAGACAGTAATTAAAATAAATTGCCTTCCAAATAGGTTACGGTTGGGGTCATATTTAACAACATGTGAAGATGGATTGGATATTGGTAATTCGCGTGGACAGCGTTTAACAATTTGAAGTAAATGGAGCAATTTGAAGCAATATTATCGAAACAATTGTAATTATTCTAAACTTTATTGTAATTATTCCCTGATAAAGTTATGTATTGCTAATAATGCTCCAAAAAATTCCGTGTTCGCTACGTAACCATATGTAACCTTTACGTTAATTAACTCTTAAGCCAGTGCGTCTAGAAATGCAATGTGACAACTCGACAAACAAACCATTATTGTACCTGCAAAAAGGCTTATGGCGAAAGAAAACTCTATATTTTTAAAACTGTTACAAAAAAGTTTACTGAAAAGTCTGTAATAGAAATAGGAAAGAATAGTGGAGATGCAGTTAAAGTAATTACGATACATACTCGTATCATAACTATATTGTTGATGTTCCCATGACTCTTACAACGTATTCTGTGTCATTTTTAACCGACTTCAAAAAAAGGAGGTTATCAATTCGACACGTATGTATGTAATATTGCCAAAATTGCCCAGTTTTCGCATATGTTAGTCTATATCAGCGTCTGAACAAATGTGCCAAATTTATGCCGTATGTATGTATGTATTTATGTTTGTGGGGGCATATCACCGGAACTACACGTCAATTTACTTAACCATATCTATGAAGTCGGTGCCACCTGTAAGCTTTCTACTTTTAAGACGATACCTGATTCACACAAAGTGCTTTACTTCTTTGTTGAATAAACTTTCCTTAAACTTGGATAGCACCGAGTTTATAGATATCGTTAAATAAATTAAAGTAACTAAATGACGTATTTATTTTATACTTTTCATTGGGTTTTGAAGTCGGTTTTATTTTTTATTAAAATTTTTTTTATTATACGCTGTAGTCATTTTTACAACTTGGGTATCTTTTAAACGAGTGGATAGGAATCTTCAAAGCAAGCGCGTCCTACCTTAGACCATTAACATATCATTAACATATCTACACTTACCATCAAGTGCGATCGTCGTCAAGTGCGAGCTTATATTATATAAAAAATATATATATCAGTTTACTTAAATCTAAGGCCATTAGAAGAATTCCATAAAAATATCCCTGTATATCGAGGTTCTATTAAATTTATAATAGTTATAATCTTCGGCCGTTCCACCGTCCTCCACGGCTGAGGAGTGATGTACCATAAACTTAACGAGCTCATAAAATAGCTTTCCAGTTATAAAAAATGCACGCGAGTTTTATCAGCACGCCTCGACTCTTAGCCGGCGGAGTACATTCACTTTATAACGCCGAGTCGCTTTTACATACATAATACCTAATTAGCTTTTGGTGCTGAATTTGTGAGCCAAATATTAAATTTGAGAGTGTTACTCGTGTTTTTATAGTTGATATTTTTTGGTTCATTTCGCACTGCTTTCTTGGATAAATTTTAAGGAATTTAAAGCGGTCGGCTGGGTTAGCTTGTTTGTTGTTGTTTTAAAGACAAGTTTGTTTTTATCTACGTTTTTTTATCACAATGCAATGTATTAGATCTGGCTGGGAGACTTTGGTCGTGACTAGTTACTATCCTACTTATTGGATGTACCGCCAAGCGATAAAGTTCCCGTTCGAGGTCGTGCAGAGACCGAGCATATCATCCTCCTTCTTACACGAAGGCATCGCTTCCATCTTATATTGTATCGTCACTTTCAACACGTGTGATTGCATTCAAGGGCTAACTTGTAAATAAAAAGTTAGAATAGCTCATTATTTCATAGGCCTACCTAATCCAAAAACTCAAAGTCTATATGTTAACTTAACCATTGCACGGATGAGTTGTAAAAAATGTACTAGAGGACGCCCGCTATTTTACCCGCGTATGAATGAATGAATGAAATATTCTTTATTGTACACCAAAAAAAAGAGCTTACAAAATAGAAAATTCACTAGAAATGAAAACAATGTACAATTGGCGGTCTTATCACTAATCAGCGATCTCTTCCAGACAACCAATATTGGAGAGGAAAAGTGCATCCATTAGAGAAGGTTCGGGTGTACGTACACACAAATAAAGGAACTATAGTATCAAATTACAATCGAATAAAAATATACTTACATAAAATACTCATGCCCTATATAAAATACTAAATGCAAACTTATATACATACATATTTACATACATACCTACATACATAACATGGAATGGAGTAGTTCTCGTTCCCGTGGGAATTTCGGGATAAATGTGGCCTATGCATTATTCTGATATGGAAGCTATATTGTTGTGAAGTTTCATGTTTGCGTGAAGAGTAACAAACACAGACACACACTCACGAACTTTGATCTTTATAATAACTGTTCGCGCGCGACGTTCACCTAAAACGCGCCACGCAACCAACGCCAACCGTTTGAGGGCGACACACACGACTTGTCATTCCCAATTTATATACATACGCGACTGCGCGCAAGATAAAAATCACGATCAAGACACCTTATTGGGAGGAAGAATAATTGTTAATTATTATTTAAATTCAATCAATATAATAAATAGTAAAAAAGTCATCTACTGTTTTATTATGTACGAGCGTACAATAGCAGTATGATTAGACCGCATTATAACAGTACCATTGCTCCCATACATTATTTAATTATAAATAATATCTCGAGTATTAAGTTCATTTATCACATTATACTCGGGATCGCGGAATACGGCCACATAACTAATTCAATTATTCAATCGACCAAGCATTATAATTATATTAGTTTGTTTGAGCATCACAAAGGTCCGCGTATAGTTGCGGACTAGTTTTTGATACTGAAGTAGTTTAAATAAGGTCAGGTTTTAACAACTTCGGATCTGATTTGATCTTTGAATTTTGAGTAATACTGGATCTATTGCTGGGACTTATATGGTTTTTGTACAATTTAAGAATTTTATTTTACGAGATGAAAGGTATCATTATGCTTAATTTTTCTCTATAATCCTGACAACATGTCTTCGTGAAATTTCAGTAAAATTTTAGGTTTTATCGTTTGGGTAATTAAAACGAGAAAATGTAACAATCTGAAGATTATTCTTACGTGAAACCACATTACACTTAAATGTAACTAAAGAATCTTTTTTTGTTACATTATATATGTCGTAGTCATTTCATGGAATGCTCGAGAATTTCATGAAATGGCCGCGTTTCATGATGTGGCCAACTCAATTTGACCGGATCGTTAAATCGTAGACGCTTCACGGTTATGTCATCCACATTTGGCCGAATCATATAAATAGGGGCTAAGCCCAAAGATTATATGCAATTTATAAATGCCATAATAATAATTCTAATTAATTATGACACCGGTAGACACGGTCAAAATTTTTCCGAGACAAAATATTAAAATTCAAATAAATAGTTTAAAATCATTTTAAATAGTAAATAAATGGTGAAAAAATAGTGAACAAAAATGTATATAAATTATAAAAATAATGCAACGTGGTGGCGGCCGAACATTATGCGCACAACTAAGAAGTAACATATCGCCGTTGTCATCGTCATGCTCGGACTCATACGAAACCCCGCCATCATCTGCGGGGGATGTGACGCCACCTCCAGTGCGGAGGACACGCCGGGGCGTCACCGCACCCATTTCAAACCAAGACGATGACACGCGGATGCAGCCACCGGAAAGCTTGGGGCGACAAGGGCTAAGGGCCCCCGTGAGTGCTCCCGCTGCCGGTGGTGTAGTGCGCCGCATGAGATGGTCTCAATCTATGAATGAGAGCGTCATGCGTGCGTACTATGGGGCGACAGAGGGGGGAACTAACTTCTCTGCGTACCGTGCAAGGATGCTGTCTTTTATATTTCCTCAATATGAATGTGTGTATGCATAAGGATGTTGTTGCAGTGGACAAGGGTCTCACCCCGCTATCCCTTGGCAAAGAGAACTGGCGCAAGCCTAAAGTAATTAGTAACTCAGATCGCGTGGCGGTATGGAAGAGTAAGGAGTTGCATGGACGATTCTACAAGTCTCTTACGGGGCCAGATGTAGATCAAATAACATCAGTATCTTGGTTGCAATTCGGTGACCTCTTTGGGGAAACTGAGGGTTTTGTCTGTGCAATTATGGATGAAGTGATCAAGACGAGAAACTACCGGAAACATATTATGAAAGATGGCACTCTAGACATATGTCGAGCGTGTCTTCATCCTCGGGAGTCCCTCAGGCATATAGTTTCCGGATGTCCTTATCTTGCTAACGGCGAATACTTGCACAGACATAATCAAGTAGCCAGGATAATCCACCAACAACTTGCTCTTCA